>CM077664.1:311511123-313911123 GCA_039707655.1 Elymus sibiricus | reverse complement strand
GTCCGCACCGACTCGAGCCGCGGAGGCCCTCCACGCGTTGAGTCGCGCCGCGCCGGCCTCCAGCCAACGCGCCAGCCGGCTCACGCTGCTCGGCGCCACCGCACCCGGCCAGAGGGCGACCACCATCGACAAACCGGCTTCGAAAAGCCGGTTCATCTGGCGCTCCACCGCCTCCAAGCGAGCCTTGGCGGCCACGGTGATCTCCGCCACTAACCAGGTGGCGTACTCCTCGACGGCGGCCCCCGCCGCCATCTGCTCCTGCCGGTGGGCGTTCACCGCCGCCTCGGCCGACCCTTGGGTCTCGGGGAAGAACCCTGGAAAAAAAGGGAAGAAGATTGACCAAGACGCCAAAGGGCGGAAAGCAGAAAGAAGCAAAGGACACAAGCGAAAACACTTACGCGAGAGGAGCTCGTCGATGTAGAGCGCGTCCTGCAGCGCCTCCCGCTCCCTCGCCGCCAGCGCATTGGCGCTACGGTCACGATCCGCCTTGAGCTGGGCGACCTCCTCGGCGGCCTTCTTTGCCGCCTCTTCCTGCCGCACCGCCGCTTGACGGCGCTCCTCGGCGAGCCGGTCCAGCCCGGCCTTATGGGCGGGGGCGGCCTCGTCCCTCTCCCGGACTGCCCGGGCCGCCTCCTCCCGCAGCCGGTCGCGCTCCGCGGCTGCCTGGTCACGGAGCTGGCCTGCTTCCGCTAGCCGGAGCCGGAGCCCCTCCATCTCCGCCGGGTCAACGGCGGCGGCTGCGCATCCAGATCCAGATTCAGATAAGAAGCCGGACGAGAAAGCAAAACAAGAAGCAAAGACGATCCGACCCGGCTGCTGTGCAACCGGCCCGGATCTCGGGGGCTACACCCAGTGGGAGCGCTGGCGCGCCCCTACTGGAAGAACGCAAGAGAGAAGCTCGATAAAATACCTCTGGCCTGGCGAAGCTCCCCCTCCTTAGCCGCCAGCTGATCCCTGACCGCGCGGTACCGGCCCAGGAGGTGGTTGTATGCCGCCACCCGTTGGTCGTAGATGGACTGCAAAGAAGAAAAGTCACCACACGGACGCCTGAGAAGGCCCGACCCGCCTGCTGCGCAGCCGGCCCGGGCCTCGGGGGCTACACCCAGTGGGTGCGCTGACGCGCCCCCACTGGAAAGCGACCAAGCCAGTCAAGAAGAGCAAAGAGAACGAAAAGCAAGAAAGCATGAAGGGCAGGAGAACTCACCACGAAAGTCTGCTCCAGCTGTCGTAGCCGGCCGCTCTCCGCCTGGGCGAAGCTCTGCCACTGGCTGTGGTGGTTGGCGATCTGCAGCCGCAGAGAATCCACCGCCGCGTCCAGCTCGCTCCGGGGGGCGCCGCTCGTCGTCTCGCTGGAGCTCGCCGCTCAGGTCCGCTGCGGCTGAACCGCGGACCCGGCGCTGGTCCCGCTGCCGGCCGGCCTCAGCTTGAGGCTGCGCCCCGCAGCCCGCGGCTCCGCCGTCACCAGGGCGCGAGAGCTCCCTGGCGCGGTCTCCGTCCTTGGCGGCGGCGTCCCTCCTCCGCCCAACGCGGCCTCCGGCTCGCGGTCCCCTCCGCCTCCGGCCCCATCGGCCGGGTCGGCAGCCGGCGGCGCCTCCTGGTCGGCCATCGGGTCGGCCTCCGGCTCGTGGTCGCCGGATTCGCCGCGACCGGCTGCTTCCTCGGCGGCCGCGCGTGCATCCGCCTCCACCCAGCGGGCCGGGTCGTGCACCGTTTTGGATCGATGCTCCGCAACCGGCGACGGCGGTGGCGACGACGCCGTCCACTCCGGCCATGCGGCTTCCTCCGCGACCTGTCGCCGTCTCGCCACGACCTCGGCCACGGTGACTCTCCACGCCTTGGCCGATGCCTCAGCCATCTCCCTCTCGGCCTCGGCCCGGGCCCTCCAGGCGTCCCGCTGGGCGTCCTCCAAGGTGGAGCCGGCTTGGCGGGCCGCGAGCACCTCTTTGGTGGTCTCCGCTGCCTCGCGCTCCACCGCGCCGCTCCGGCCCCGCCACCGGTCCGCCTCCTCCGCGGCTGCCGCTGCCGCGGTTGCCTCCGCCAGCTCGAGCGCGCTCCTGGACGGCACGCGAGAGAGATGAAGAAGAAGAAAAGAAAAGAGAGAACAGCAACAAGGGCAAATAAGATACCAATTCAACAGCAAGACAAACTTACCCTATGACCACGGGAACCGCTCGCGTCGTACCCGCCGGCAGCGCCATCCGGCGTGCCTTCTTGGCGGACATCTTTAGGGCGCCCGTCTGCGCCGCAGCGGGGCACTTCGCAGCCGGCCGCGCCTCGACCGGCTGCTTCCCGTGCGGCCGGCTTGGGCCCGCCGGCTTCCCAGTCGCCCTCATCTGCCGCCCCCTGGGGGCGGCCCCGTCGCCCGCCTCCGCGCCCTGAGGAGCTGCATCGCCCGTCCCGTCCTCGTCATCTTCGTCGTCATCCGGCCACTCGCGCAAAACATCCGGGATCATAGACTTACCGGCTTGAGCGGAGCCTCCAGCTTCCGCGCCCGCGGGGCGCTCCTCGCCGCCTTCGGCTCCCGCGTTGCCGGCCTCCTCGTCCTCCGGGTCCGATTCGTCCTGGTCCGGCTGCAGAACCATGGGACTCAGGCCGTCATGCACCAGCTGGCTCGGGAAGCGCTGCAGCCGGCCCAGGGCGTCAGGGCGCATGAGAAGGGCGGACGCGGCGAAGAACAAAGACCAGAGACTTACCGCTGGTGCCGGGGCATCCCGACTATACGGCTCCTTGCCGAACCGCCACTCCTTCACCTTGAGCCCGGCAGCGGAGACGTCGTTGACGCGCACGGCAATCTCCTCCGCCGTCAGCTCCTTCGTCGACAGCCGGCAGGGGTCGTGCCGGCCGCTCATATCGTAGATCCGATGCGGCCACCTTTGCAGCGGCAGCACCCGGCGACCGATGAAGGCGACGATGAGGTCCACAGCGGTGAGCCCCTCGCGGTCCGTCATCTCCTTGACCCGGCTGCAGATCCCCAAGATCTCCGCGGACGGGCTCTTCGGGTTGTGTCCCCAGTTCAGCTTCTCGGCCGGGGGCACATCGACTAAGGGAGGGAGGTTGATGCGGTCGTGGGCCGGGTACGCGTTCTTCACATAGAAGAAGGACTTCTGCCACTTTTTGGCGGAGTCCTCGGGCGGCAGCTTCGGGAAGGGGCACGCCATCTGGGTAACCGGCACGGCCGCCCCGCACTCGGACATGACACCGGCTGCTACTCCTTGCTGCTTGAGGTAGAACATCCGGCACCACAGCTCCACATACGGGAGGATGCCGTCGTAGCCCTTGCACAGCGTTGCGAAGACGGCGAGCTGCAGGATGGCGTTTGGCCCCAGATGGTGCGGCTGGAAACCGAAGTAGGTGAGGAAATGCCTGAAGAAGACGCTCGCCGGAAGCCCGAGCCCGCGGAGGAACTGGGTGTAGAACACCACCACTTCGCGACTCCGCGGCTCCGGCGCCATCTCCTCGCCGGGCGCACGCGCCTCCACCTCCGCCGCCGGCGGCAGCCGCCGCGTGCGGCGAAGATAGGCGATATCGTCGTCGGTGACCACCGACCCCTCCCACGAGCCTTTTGGCGGCGCCATTGGCGAAAGCAGGAGAAGCGCGGTCAGGGAAGGAAAAAGGCAGCGGTGGTGGAGCGAAGAGAGAATGGCCGCGCGAGAGTCGCAGTGCAGTGAGGTGGCGTGCCTAGCGGGCGACGGCGCACAGGCGATGGCGTACGGCAGCGGTGTGCGTGAGAAGGAAGATGGGGAGGTAGAGGCGAAGCAACGGGCGGGGGCAGAGGAGCAAATGCCTCGGCCTCTCCCCCTCCCTTCCCATTTAAAGACCCCGGTCGAACGTGGGGGAGTGGGATCGTTCGCGCCCACGATCCCCACTCCCCCGCAATACACGGGCGCGTTAAGTCATGCCTTAACTACCCCAAGAACTCCAACAGGCGCGCGCGGCCACAGTAAATCCCGCGCGCGGGCCGAGGCCACGGCCCAGTGGGACCTAGCCCACCGCGACGTCTCGTCACGCGCATGGCCTGGCAGGCCTCTTCAGCCGCTGGGCTGCACGTGGCGAGATTTCGTCTGGCGATCGGCGCGCTCCCCCGTATCGGCTGGGCCAGCCGGCCGAGCCGTTCAGACTCCGGCGAAACCAAGTACCTTGTCCCAGCTCTCGGAAGCCGGTAAACGGCGGCCTCAAGACGGCACTACCTCGCCATGCAACCGTGCTCCTTCGGGGGGGGATAAGCTGCAAAGCCTCCCCCGCTTGGAGCCGGCGAGCCTTTCTAGCTTCGGGGACTACTGTCGGGGGGATGACCCCCGGGTAGCCAAGCGAACCCGGATCCCCTTTTCAAAAATATCGGGGCAGCCCGTGCCCCACCCCGCCGGCTGGCCATACGGCCGGCTTCCCAGCGCGAGCCGGCTAGGCCCAGCCCCGGGCCGGTTCCGGCTATTCGATAACCGGCTGACGATGGGTCAGCAGGCGTCCCATCGCGCCCCGTGACAAGACGGCCCGCCACGACGGGAGAACACTGCTACAGTGCGAACCGTCTCGGGAAGGCGCGCCGGCAAAGCTGCCAACCCTGCTGACTGGGACGGCCGGCGTCAGCACCAGCGCGCCACTACAGCCCCCATGGCGGGAGAGCGTGGCTACAGTGCAATCCGTCTCGGGAAGGCGCGGTGGCAGAGCCGCCCACCCCGCTGACCGGGACGACTGGCGTCAGCACCAGCGTGCCACTGCAGCCCCCCACGGCACCGTCCCCTCCGTGACGCTCGAGGCGACGGGCCACAGTGCCGAGCATCCGGCGGACCCCACAGCCGGCGGGACCCTGTAGCCGGCGGGACCACAGCCGGCTCCAGACGCCGACGTCCGGGTCCCGGCGTGTGTATCTTACTCATGTAACCCTGGGGGGTCGGGCTATAAGACCCCCCAGGAGGCCTCCATGCAGGGGGGTCGAATCGGGTAGCAGCACATACATTCGTAGGAGAGGCTGAACGGAGAACCAGCTCCTTCTTCCTCCTCCGTCCAAACAGCTCCAGGAGCACCATTGTAACCATCGTGGCCTCCGAGCCTATCAACCCATTCGACAGGACTAGGGGTGTTACCTCCCCGGAGGGCCCTGAACCTGGGTACGCCTTGTGTCTCCCGCACGCGTGTGCCAACCTCGCTTCCGGAACCCACCGGCGTCCTCACGCAGCCCCCCACTTTTAGCCATCTCATGGCATCTGGCGTGATTTCACCACGACAATGCCTTTCCCTCCAAAGATAAAGGGAATACTTTCTTCTTAACTCCATCTCCAGATAAACCTGTAAGCTTAAACAATCAACAAATTTCATCCACATAGATCAAGTGCATATCAGGATGTATTATTCCATCTCCTGCATAAGGATTAGCTCGCAGTTTCTCTATCATACCCGAAGGAATCTCATAATAAATATTTTCAGCAGGTGCAATAGGTGGAGGGGCAACTCTTGGTGCTTCTGGTCAAGGTGAAGATACCCCGAACAAACCCCTCAAAGGATTACTTTCCATAGCGACAAGTGACAGTAAATTACAGCACGTAATATAAATGTTTCCTTACCAAATTCCACTCACCAAAGGCGCTTCACTCCCCGGCAACGGCGCCAAAAAAGAGTCTTGATGGCCCACAAGTATAGGGGATCAATCATAGTCCTTTCGATAAGTAAGAGTGTCGAACCCAACGAGGAGCAGAAGGAAATGACAAGTGGTTTTCAGCAAGGTACTTTCTGCAAGCACTGAAGTTATCGGTAACGAGTAATTTGATAGCAAGATAATTTGTAACAAGTGACAAGTAGCAATAGTAACAAAGAGTGCAGCAAGGTGGCCCAATCCTTTTTGTAGCAAAGGACAAGCCGGAACGATCTCTTATAATAAGCAAAGCGTTCTCGAGGACACATGGGAATTTCATCTAGTCACTTTCATCATGTTTGTTTGATTCGCGTTTGCTACTTTGATAATTTGATATGTGGGTGGACCGGTGCTTGGGTGCTGTTCTTACTTGAACAAGCCTCCCACTTATGATTAACCCCTCTCACAAGCATCCGCAACTACGAAAGAAGAATTAAGATAAATCTAACAATAGCATTAAACCAATGGATCCAAATCAGCCCCTTACGGAATAGCGAATAAACTAGGGTTTAAGCTTCTGTCACTCTAGCAACCCATCAACTAATTACTACTCCACAATGCATTCCCTTAGGCCCAAAGATGGTGAAGTGTCATGTAGTCGACGTTCACATGACACCACTAAGAGAATCAACAACATACATATCATCAAAATATCAAACGAATACCAAATTCACATGATTACTTATGACAAGACTTCTCCCATGTCCTCAAGAACAAAAGTAACTAATCAAAAATCATATTCATGTCCAAGATCAGAGGGGTATTGAATAGCATAATGGATCTGAACATATAATCTTCCACCAAATAAACCAACTAGCATCAACTACAAGATGTAATCAACACTACTAGCAACCCACAGGTACCAATCTGAGGTTTTGAGACAAAGATTGAATACAAGAGATGAACTAGGGTTTGAGATGAGATGGTGCTGTTGAAGATGTTGATGAAGATTGGTCCTCCCACGATGAGAGGATCGTTGGTGATGACGACGGCTCCGATTTCCCCCTCCCAGAGGGAAGTATCCCCGGCGGAATCGCTCCGCCGGAGTGCAAAAGTGCTCCTGCCCAAGTTCCGCCTCGAGACGGCGGCGCACCGTCCCAAAAGTCTTCTCCTCATATTTTCTAGGGCAAATGGGCTTATATACCAGAAAATCGGCACCGGTGGCTAGCCAGGGGCCCCACGAGCCACCAGGGGGGTGGCGCGCCCTAGTGCCTCCTGGGCACCTGGGTGGCCCCCTCTGGTACTTCTTTCTTCCAGTATTTTTTATTTATTCCAAAATAAATCTCCGTGAAATTTCAGCTCATTTGGAGATGTGCAGAATAGGTATCTCTGACATAGCTTTTTCAGGTCCAGAATTCCAGCTGGCGGCAATCTCCCTCCTTGTGTAAATCTTGCATATTAAGAGAGAAAAGGCATTAGAATTGCTCCACAAAGTGTTATATTGATTAAAAACACTATAAATAACAGTAGGAGCAATCGGAGTACTAATAAAATCATTATTATTAGTATTGGAAAAATCACACAATTTTGTATTTTCTTGAGACATCGTAGCTACGCAAACAAGCAAACAAGAAAAAGGCAAACAAAAAATATTTTGAATTTTTTTGTAAAAAAAAATTAGAAGTGGGGGAGATGAAAACAAGAGGCAAAGGCAAAATAAAGTAAATACAAGGAGATGAAAGTTTTATGCGTAGGTACTTGGTAGATGTTGATGATGTCTCCCCGGCAACGGCGCCAGAAATTCTTCCTGCTACTTGTGAGCTGCGTTGGGATTTCCCCGAAGAGGAGGGGATGATGCAGTACAGTAGAGATAAGTATTTCCCTCAGTTATGAAACCAAGGTTATCAATCTAGTAGGAGAATCACGCAACAACTCATTAGCAGCACCTGCACACAAAACAACAAATACGCGCACCCAACGCGAACAAGGGGTTGTCAATCCCTTGGCCGTTAATTGCAAGATTAAATTGTATGGTGATAGATAGACAGATCGAACAAAAATACAAAATAAAATAAATAAAGTAAAATTGAAGCAAGGTATTTTTAGGATTTTTAATATATGATTAAGGTAGACCCGGGGGCCATAGTTTTCACTAGAGGCTTCTCTCTTGAAAATAGCATACGGTGAGTGAACAAATTACTATTGGGCAATTGATAGAAAAGAAAATAATCATGACGATATCCAAGGCAATGATCATGTATATAGGCATCACGTCCGAGACAAGTAGACCGAAACGATTCTGTATCTACTACTATTACTCCACACATCGACCGCTATCCAGCATGCATCTAGAGTATTAAGTCCATAAAGAACGGAGTAACGCCTTAAGCAAGATGACATGATGTAGACAAAGTAAACTCACGCATGAATAAACCCCATCTTTTTTACCCTTAATAGCAACGATACATACGTGTCATCTCCCTTTCTGTCACTGGGATTGAGCACCGCAAGATCGAACCCATTACAAAGCACCTCTCCCATTGCAAGATAAATCAATCTAGTTGGCCAAACCAAATCAATAGATCAGATAGAAATACGAAGCTATAACAATCATGCATAAAAGAGTTCAGAGAAAACTCAAATAATATTCATGGATAATCTGATCATAAACTCACAATTCATCGGGTCCCAACAAACACACCGCAAAAAGTGATTACATCGGATAGAACTCCAAGAAATGATATAGGTTAGTCCCAAAAAATGATATATAATTGCTTGTAAGTGTATATAAAACATCCAAGATTGATACTATAATAGCATGGAACAATCAAAAATTATAGATACGTTGGAGACGTAGCATGGAGGCGCGCCTGCTGACCCTCAGCCAATCGGCCATGTACCAGCAAAACCTGCGCCACTACCACGACAAGAAGATCAAGCCCCTCACCTTCCACGAGGGCGACCTCGTGCTCTGGCTGGTCCAGCGGACAGCTGGCCAGCACAAGCTGTCCTCCCCATGGGAGGGCCCCTTCATCGTCAGCAAAGCCTTACGCAACAACGCGTACTACCTCATCTACGCGCGGAAAACAACCAAACGCAAGAGAGACGCCTCCGGCGAGGAGACGGAACGCCCATGGAACGCGGAGCTCCTCCGTCCATTTTACAGTTGAACTGTGTATGTATGTATTGCTACCCCTTTTGGAAGTAATGAAAGTACTAGGTCCCCCGAACGACACTTGGGGGCTACCTTTTCATCTCTATCGAGCTTTACTTTCTCTTGCGTACTTTACCGCATCTGCCTCCCTCCTGCCGGGTCGGCACGTCCGGCTCGGGGGCTTGCCGGCTCACCGGCTAGCCCGCGCCCTGCTCCTCCGCAGCCGACCCAGTAGCGTGCGCACCGCCTAAGCCCACTCTCCGCCACAAGCCACAGACCGGCCCCCGGCTGTCCGGCTGGCAAGAGCCAAAGGCTAAAAGCGCCCTCACGCGAAAGGCGGCTAAGGACGAACGTCCGGCTCGGTCAACCTGGCCCTCTCTTTCACTCATCGCCGCACAGACCGGCTGCGCTCTAGCCGGCTTCGCCGCCTGCAGCCAGTCGGCCCAGTGGGTGTTTCGCTTGCGCTCAAGTCCTAAATGCCTAAGTACTGTACGCTTCCTTTCGAATCCAACTCCTCGTGCTAGCTACAGACCGGCTCTCGGCTGTCCGGCTGGCGGGGAGGAAGTTGAGAGGGGAGGAGAATAGGAAAAATGGCCTAAGGAAACATGCAAAGGCGAGCGGCCAGACGACAAAGACACACATAGATGGAAACATACATGCATATATACATAGCAAAAGGCCCACAGCCAGGAGTTCATTACATAAACATACACCCCCAGTGGTTGGACTTGCCAACTAACAAAAGTTCCAAGTTCAAAAACAAAAGAACAGGAAAGGTAAAGGCCCTACGCGGAGGCCGCGTCGGTGTCGCTCTATGCCGGATCCTCCGTGGCGGCAGTGTCGTCCAGTTCAGCGGCATCGTCATCCACCCAGGCTTCCGTCTCGGCCGAGCTGCCCTCTAGGTCCTCGAGCGCCAGGCCGAAGTCGTCGGCGGGAAGCGCCACGCCGTCTGGCGCACGCTCCGGCACAAACTCCTCATGGGGGGTGAATGACGCGATGTCGCTGGCCCGCACGGCAATCGGCATCGCCCGCTCCGCCTGACGCTCGGATACCAGGACAGCACGAAGCTGAGCGCCATCTCCGCGCCAGCCCGGGCCGCGGAGGCCCTCCACGCGCCAAGCCATGCTGCGCCGACTTCCAGCCACCGCGCCAGCCGGCTGATGGTGGTTGGCACTACCGCATTCGGCTAGAGAGCGCCCACCATCGACAAGCCGGCTTCAAAGAGCCGGTTCATGTCGCGCTCCACCGCCTCCAGGCGGGCATTGGCAGCAACGGTGATCTCCGCCACCGTCCAGGCGGCGTACTCCTCGACGTCGGCCCCCTCTGCCCTCTGCTCCTACCGATGGGCGTTCACGGCCGCCTCGGCCAGCACTTGGGTCTCAGGAAAGACCCCTGGTGAAGAAAGGGAGAAGATCGCTCAAAGAGCCAAGAACCCGGACGAAATCAAAAAGACAGAGAAACGGACAAAGCACTTACGTGTGAGGAGCTCGGTGATGTACAGTGCTTCCTACAACATCTCCTGCTCCCTCGCCGCCCACGCACTGGCGCTGCGGCCGCGGTGCGCCTTGAGCTGGGCGACCTCCTCGGCGGCCTTCTTCACCTGCTCATCCTTCTCGCCCACCGCCTTGCGGTGCTCCGCCGCAAGCTGGTCCAGCTCAGCCTTGTGGGCGGCCGCCGCCTCGTCCCTCTCCTGGGTCAGCCGGGCTGCCTCCTCCTGCAGCCGGCTGTGCTCCGCGGTCGCCTCGTCGCGGAGCCAGCCGGCTTTGGCTGCTTGGCGCCAGAGCTCCTCCACCTCGGTCGGGTCGATGGCGGCGGCTGCGCAGCCGGACAGAAGTTCTGGTCGGTAGCCGGACAAGAAACGAAAAAGAAGACAAAGAATGAAGCAAGAAGATTCGACTCGGCTGCCTCGCAACTGGCCTGGCGCGCTCCCACTGGAAAAATGCAAGAATTACCTTTGGCCTGGCGAAGCTCCTCCTCCTTGGTCACCAGTTGGGTCTTCACCGAGCGGTGCTAGCCCAGAAGACGGTTGTACGCCGCCACCCGCATGTCGTAGACGGACTACAAGAAAGAAACTTAGAACAAGTCGCCTGAGAAGGCCCGACCCGCCTACTGTGTAGTCGGCCCGGGCCTCGGGGGCTACACCCAGTGGGTGCGCTGACGCGCCCCCACTAGAAAGCGACCAAGCCGGTCAAAAGAAGAAAAGTAGAAGCAAGACAAAGCCGCAGAGAAATGCAAAATACGGCGAACCCACCGCGACGGTCCGCTCCAGCTGTAGCAGCCGAGTGTTCACCGCCTGGGCGAAGCCCTGCCACTGGCCGCGGTGGTCGGCGAACTGCAGCTGCAGGGCGTCCACCGCCGCATCCAGCTCGCTTCGGGGAGCGCTACTCATCGCCTCACTGGTGCTCGCCGCCCAGCCTCGCTGCGGCTGGGATGAGGACCCGGCGCTGGTCCCGCTACCCGCCGGCCTCAGCTCGAGGCTGCGCCCCGCGGCCCGCGGCACCACGGTCACCATGGCGCCAGAGCCCCCTGGCATGGCCTCCATGCTTGGGGGCGGCACTCCCCCTCCGCCTAGCACGGTCTGCGACCCGCGGCCTCCTACATCTCCGCGTCCGGCCCCGTCGGCCGGGTCGACAGCCGGCGGTGCCTCCGGATCGGCCGCCTGGTTGGCGGCCGGCTCGTGGTTGCCGGTCTCGCCGCGGCCGGCTGCCTCCTCACTGGCGCGGGCGTCGGCCTCTGCCCGGCGAGCCGGGTCGTGCACCGACTTGGAGCGATGCTCCGCGACCGGCGACGGCGGTGGCGAGGTCGTCGGCCAGGCCGGCCACTCGGGCTCCTCGGCGGCCCTCCTCCACTTTCCCGCGGCCTCCGCCACGACGCCGGCCCATGCCCTGGCCGAGGCCTCGGCCATCTCCTTCTCGGCTTCCGCCCGCGCCCTCCACGCATCCTTCTCAGCCTCCTCCAGTGCGGCGCCGGATTGGCAGGCCGCGAGCACCTCTTCGGTGGTCTCGGCCGTCTCGTGCTCTCCCGCGCCGCGCCGGTCCCGCTGCCGGTTGGCCTCCTCCGCGGCCGCCGCTGCGGCAGCTGCCTCCGCCAGCTAGAGCGTGCTCCTGGTCGGCGCGCGAAGAGCATAAGGGAAGGAAGAAGACAACACAGCAGCAAAAAAAAAGAAGCGAAACATAAAGGAAAACTTACCCGATGACCATGGCAACCGCCCGCTTTGGGCCCGCCGACGGCGCCATCTGGCATGTCTTCTTGACGGACCTCCTCACGTCGCCCGGTTGCGCCGCGGCCGGACGCTTCCTAGCCGGCCGCGCCTCGACCGGCTGCTTCCCGTGCGGCCTGTAACACCCTGATTTTTGGCCCTTTCTTTTTCTTTCGGGTTTCTTTGAATTTTTATTTGGAGTTCTTTTTCCGTGGCTATGTGGTCTTGAAACCTGGGAAGATCTTCTCTCATGCCACTTCCTAGTGTCTTGTCATTCTCAAATCTATCCCAAGGCCCTATCATTTCCATCTTAGCCCAACCCCAATTTTTATTTCTTGGGAATATTCTTTTTTCTATTAAAGGAATAACCATGTTAACTCTAGGTTGTGAGGCAACCTATATTGCTGTCATTCCATAAATTCCCACAAAATTCTCATAAATTCTTTGGATCATATCTTCCACCAATATGTCAAAATCCATCCATGCCTAGTTCAAAAATAATTCAGGAATATTCATTTCCTATTCTGTCCAGTATGGCACTTTGTGAAGGAAGTGCTATTTATATTTTCTTGATTGCCCTCAAAATTTTTCGGCACTCTTTCCTATCCAAATAATTTCCACATGCAAAAATTCAACTTCATTTGCCTAGTAAATCTTTCTCAGCAAATTTCCAAATTTTCTGACCAGAGAGAAGCTTTGTGAAGGAAGTACTAGCTAGGATTATCCAAATGAGTTGAAATTTTGGGAGATCATCCATATGATCAAATAATAACTCTCCATAAAATTTCATCTTCATTAAACTATCTATGTGAGCACACCTTCAAATTCCTGTTTCTGGTCACAATTTCAGTTTGTGAAGCAACTATATTTTATATTCCTTAATAAAATCTGAAATTAATCCAGGACCTGAAAATACCTATATCATTCGAGCATGCCAAAATTCACATCATTTTGCCAAGTAATTTTCTCCACAAAATTCCCCCAAGTTTCTGTCCAGTGTGGATCATTGTGAAGGAAGTACCATTTATATTTATCCAAATGAGATGAAATTTTTATGGTGCCTTCATATGCTCAAATCATCATCCTACACCAAATTTCAGCCCAATAAAATCATCCATGCAAGTGCAGCTTCCATGTTCATGTTTCTGTCCAGAGTGGCAGTTTGTGAAGCAAGTGTCACCTAGACCCCTCCTCTTGGGTTGAAAATTTGCAAGGCTGGTCATCCTAGGGTGTGATCTCCCTCAGAAAAATCTCAGCATCTATCCCCAAGTGATCCTCCCCCACCCCAGTACAAACACCTTGCTACCAAGGTGGCTTTCTGCACACAGCTCATCCCCAGCACCGCCCATTTGATCCTAGCCGTAGATATAACCTTTTTGAGCAATGAGTTCACTGTTTGACAAGCTCATTCGGGCAAAGCCGTGCCAGAGCACCAGTGCACGCGGTGACCACGCGTAGAGCGCATGCACTGCAGGCAGAACGCGTGCTCTGGCAGTTGGGGCCCTCGGCCTCGTCCGTTTCCTCGAGGAATCGCCTCCAAACCGTCTCTAGCATCTTCCCCTTTGCCACGCACACCTCCTGGACCCCTCTCCCCCTCCTCTTTCATCGCCAACGCAACGCGGTGACCGCGTCCAGGAGCAGACCGCGTCTGCTCCACCATGGCCGGTCGACCGCGTCGCTACAGAGCCCCCTGGCTATTTGAGAGCATGCGTGAGCTCTTCCGCAACCCAGAAACCTCCCCACCCTCTCCCTTGAGCCCTTGGAACCCCCTCCTCCTCCAATGGCCGACGGCCATCGCCGATCTCTCCTCTGTTCTCTGAGCATCTAGCCTCTCCCTCCCTTCCCCTTCATGTCCGAGCCCTCCCCCTGGTAGCCGCAAGTCTTCGCCACCCACAGCTCCGGCAAGGAAGCCCTGCCGGCGCCGCCCACCGAAGACCGAAGCCGCCGTGCTCCCTGCCTTGACGCGCCACGGCCAGGGCCCTCCCCAGGCAGCCCTGCGACCTTCCCTGGGCACGGCAAGGTGCGAGGAGCCCACACCCACCGGCGGCCGAAGCCCCTCCCCTATTTTGTCTGCTTCGCGACGGGAGGTAGGAGACAGGCGTGAGGAGGAGAGAGAGAAGCTGGCGGGGCCCAGCTGTAAATGACCCAGAGGCCGGGCCCGCCTCTTAAGTGAAGGTGTATTCAGTGGATTACGTTTTCAACTGAAGAAAGCGTATTCTGCTAGTGCTTCGGCTGAAAGTGCGTTTTCTCTGTTCTGAAAACGTATTTCAGCGAAGTACGCTTTCAGTTTCACCTCACCGGCCGAAATCCTTATATTGTGAACGTTCGTCAGTTAGCAGCAGAAACGGACAGTTTTTATTTCTTTTTCTGCCTAACGAACGAAAGGTCGTATCTCGACAACCGTGACTCTGATTCAGGTGATTCCAAAGCCCACGATCTCAGTTCGTCGAGCCCGTTCCGATGGTATCATTTTCATGAGGTTGTCGAACTGTGAAAATGACCATTTTTCCCATGCCCTTAAAACAGCTCCGCCGGGAGGGAAACTTTTCCGGCGATTCTTTCCGCGAGTGTTCCGCACTTCTCCCCGGTTAATCCTTCACCCCAGGCAAGCCACAACAGCCACTTGTATGACGGCCTTGCAGTAGCCATGGTTTCCACTTGAATATTTAATAATTGTTTGCTCATTTAATGATTTTGTTCATATTTCTAATATGCTTGTGAATCCATGTCCATGCTTATGCATGTTCATTTTCATCTAGTAAGTGATATGATTAATTGCTAAGGATATTCTTATCATGTTTTATTCTTGTAATCATTTCATTTGCTAGTGATAATGTATGCTCACATGAATAGTTATCGTTTGTATGATAATAATTGTGATCTTCATGATCGTCATTATGCCATGCTCTTTTGCACCTCGTAGCATAAAAGAGTTGTCATTGTTGATGTTATGTTGTTAAATGGTTATGTTGCTCATCCATGTTTATATTGATATCATGCTCATATGCATTATCATTTTATTATGACTTAGCTCATCACCATTTAAGTCAAACCTGACATTAATCAAACTTGAACAAATCTGTTGGCTGAGTCATGGTGCCACCGAATCGAGCTAACCAGTGCAGCCACACTTGCCTTATGGGGGGCCCTAATGCGGTATATTGTCATGCCTCTCGCCGGTGCCTCCTACTAGGGAAGGTTATGTGCGCGCGCTACCCTGATCAGGTAGGCGGCCATAAGCCTTGAGTACCCAAGTTGTATGGATCCGAGGTCCCCGTTTGGGACGATGTTTTTTTTTGGCCATGACGGTGGCAGCCACGTAGGTGGCGGATGTCACGAGTTGGCATCGGGGTCACCCAGGACATAGCCCAAAGGGGAGTTTGTTGGAGTGGCCGAGAGAGTGTCATGCAATAGATTGGTTTTGTCGGAATGTCGTTGGTCCACCCAAATGGGAGCACGAGGCCATGAGTTCAGTAGTGTGGGTACAGTGTACTAACCTCTGCAGAGTGTATAATCTATCGATAGCTGTGTACTCGGTCATGGACACAGTTCGTAGTAGGTCACACTATGGGTCAACAAAAATAATAACCTGGATCATAAACAACCCCGGTTTCATGAGAAAGAAGTTGTATGATCTTTATGTGGGCATGCGATGATCACAGGTATAGATCAAGCTCCGTGTGGTCATGTGATGATCACGATGGTATAGTTGATACCGAGCTTGGTTGATCATGAGGTGATCGTGTGATGATCACGACGGTAAGAAAGATTGATACCTAAGGTGGTTACGAGATAACCTCCGAGCAGAGTAAGTTGGTCCATGAGACCTTAAACGTCGACCCCCCACCCCTTGCATGATAGTGCTAGTACCACCATGTTCATATAATGAAATATATGTACATGCCATGCTCATGTTGTTCTAGTAGTATCATGTTCATCATTGATAATTAACCTGTAAATGCCATGCTGTTGTTTGTCTTGATTGCTTTGGTTGCTGTGAGCTTGCGAGTACATTCAAAGTACTCACCTGGCGTGTCATGCCAGATTGCAGGTGATGCCATGATTGATTGTTTGTCGAGGATCCCAAGGTTGCGCTCTAAGATGCATCCCAGCCAGAGTCCCTGCGGAGTGGAGTCCATCGCCGTTGTCGCTGTTTCGCTGTTACGAGTTGTTCCGCTGCTAGCATAGAGCTACCTTAGCAGGTGAAGTGGCGCCGTGCCCCTGTAACCTTTGTTATATCGGACCCTTGTACCCGTTATATTTGTAATAAAGAGCTGATTTGTTCTATGCCAAGCAGTGTCGTATTCCAGAAGACTTGATCTCTGGGCTGGAATACGGGGTGTTCCGGTCTCTCTGAGCCGGGGTGCCACAGCGATTGGTATCAGAGCAGGTCTGGCTGTAGGACGCCCGAGTCAGCGCGAGCGTTAGAAACCGGTAGTTCAGAGTCTGGTCGGTTTACTGCATTTGGTTGCTGCATTTGTTTGTCACATAGCATGCATATAGACTTATTATCTGACCACTAACGATCTTATCTTGTGAGTGTAGGTGGTATCGGTTTCGATCCACTACCTGCACCCTCCAGCTTTGCATACTTGCTCTTTTGTGTTGGGTGTCATCTCTGTCCCAGCGGAGTGATGCCGAGGTACCTAGTGGTGTCGATCACTTGCAGGATTGATGCACAGGTATCACACTAATTTATATTCTCTTCAACCACACCTATCGTTTCGGTGGTAGACATGCTTCTATCCCGGATCTTGCCATTCAACCTGCCGCTTTGGCAACCCTTACTGGTCTTTGTTACCAGCAAAGGGCAGTGCTAGCAGGCCCTGATTTCCACCGCTATCCTACCCTATCACTCATTCCCTGGACGAGTACGGTTCCCTTCCGTACGCTTGATGATGATATGGCCGTGACATCCGTGTCTCGCTACATGATCACCAAGTCCGTCCTCACCGCTAAGCCCATCCAGATGCAACCGGTGCTGAGCCAGCGTTTGGTGGAGCTCTGCTTACAGCAACCCCTCCACACGCTGATCCATTTTCGTGCACACCGCCACAGCATATTAGATCGTAGTACCGGAGTTTCCTCGAGAATTGTGTGCTTAAGTAGGCATGCATAGTGAGGTGAATAGCTGTGAAATGTGATGTTGCTTGTATGTAATCTTAATGTTGTGTGTGTTTTGGTTTGAGTCGTTTCTTTTGCTTCTTTCTTTGGGCCCTCGGTGTTACCTTATTTCCCCTTATGAAAGTTGCTCATCAACCGACACCAGACCCGAAGAAACAGTGAGGATTTCAAATATTTGGAAGCTCAGCTAAGCATTATGGAATTTTCAGTCAACTGCATTATATTGGGAATGTCTCATCTGAATGCAAATGATATCCTAGATTGATTATCAGCATCCAGTTTACCTCAGTGCGCAACCATCACAATTGTAATAAACCAGCTGGAAGACAATTTGTGTGCAAGACAACAGTACATTTCCAGTCAAAGGAATATCAAGGGTATAAATAAATGGCATTCAGTCTGCATATCACAGAGAGAAGCTTCTGGTATAAGCAACCCAGCCTTCCTCTGCACGCCACCAGGGAAGCTTACGATGCAAGGTTCCTCAATCTTCCTCGGTACGATATGTGGATAGCTTACAGTGTGAGATACTCAGTCTTCTTCGGTAAGCCACCGCAGAAAGCTTCCGGCATAAGGCACCGAATCTTCCTCAGTAAGCAACCAGGAGGAGAAGCTTCTGAGGCACAGCACCCAGTCTTCTTCAGCACGCTATCCCGGCAAAAGCTTCAAGCATAAGCTATTCAGCCTTCCTCAGCACACTACTCTCGATGGCTTCCAACACAAGCTATCCAGCCTTTGTCAGTATGGCACTACCAACAGTCATCATCATTCGTACAAGATACTACACAGTGAGTTGGCAGCATATGGCAGTGCATCTCAAGAATCAGATCCGCAACAGGTTGGTCAGAAACACGAGCTAGTCAGGACACAAGTCTGCCTTGGGAATCAAATGCTCAGTTACACATGCTTTCATATATATTGTGAACATGCTGCCAAGGTCATGATACCAGCACGGTGAGAATCCAACAAATCCGTGAGTATGTAAGAGGAAGAAAGCAAGTTATACACCTTAGTATGATGCAATGTCTGACAAGCTATGAAGCAAGGCAATGTTGGGATAACAATCCTGGCAGTGGATATCAAGGCCAGCCTCCTCACACCTGACATTGTGACATCATTAACCTCTGTCACTGTCACGTATGATTGACCACAGTAGTAAGCTCTATACAAATAACTGTGAACCTGGTATATGATCATGATGAACCCTTGCTTACCTTTCTCTGGTAATGGCACCACGCCTGTGTTCTGAGCTGTTCTTCAGCCGTCTTAGGGAACTGCTACATTCTTCTCATGCTCTGAGCTGCTTTTCAGCCGTCGTGAGCCATGGTTGAGTTATTTCAGTAATGTCCCAGATCTGAGTTGTAAAGACCGTTCTGGTGGCTACTGATTTATTTGCCGATTTCATGCAAAGGTTTGGATGATCATTGCCATACAGTTAGAGCTTGTGAGATGATAAACTTGCCAGTTAAGCATTGTTGCACGGCCATCGGATAAGGTATGATTGCCGGAATATTGCACCTGATAGCACCTATGGTCACACGAAGAATTAAGGATATATATGGCCAAGCTCTTTCAGCAAAAGATTTAGAAGGAGAGAACAATAATGAAGGAGCAAGACCGGCAATACAGGTATGATAATTGTGGCATGAACAACATGGTACGGATACCCAAGACAGTCTGATTCCGTATTAATCACCATGACCACATACCCAAAGGGTCTACTCTGTTTGTAAGGACCTCATATCAAGGTGACAGTTGAATCGTCGATACGGATCTGAGACAAAGAAGTCAGCAAGATTTAGAACTACCTACAAGCAGTCAGATTTCGCCAAGAGAGCGGTGGTGATCTCCAGCATTGTTTTGAACCCAAAAGACATGCATCTATTTGAATAATCCGATGCAAGGATTGAAAGGTTCATGGCCACCAAGGAAATTTGTACACAACTCCATCGGTGCTGGATAGAAGAATGTAAGGTCGAATGGAAGTCACTCCCAGACTTATGGAAATCCCGGTCATGATAATATCAGACAAGCCAGCAGACATAAAAGAATTGGACTCAGAGCAAGGATGAACTTATGAAGGAAGACATGTCAGAATGTTGGGTACGGTGAAGCAAACCACCTCCGAGCACGGTAAGCAGATCATATGAAATTCAGAGGGAACATCAAGGAAAAGGATACCCGAGTTGGAAACGGTTTCCTTAAGTCAGAATATTCATACTTGTTCCCTGAGCAACCAAATCTCGAGAACGAGATTTATCGTAAGGGGGGTAGGTTTGAAACACCCTGATTTTTGGCACTTTCTTTTTCTTTTGGGTTTCTTCGAATTTTTATTTGGAGTTTTTTTCCGTGGCTGTGTGGTCTTGAAACCTGGGTTGATCTTCTCTCCTGCCACTTCCTAGTGGCTTGTCATGCTCAAATCTATCCCAAGGCCCTGTCATTTCCATCTTAGCCCAACCCCAATTTTTATTAATTGGGAATGTTCCTTTTTCTATTAAAGGAATAACCCTGTTAACTCTAGGTTGTCAAGCAACCTATATTTCTGTCATTCCAAAAATTCCCAAAAAATTCTCATAAATTCTTTGGATCATATCTTCCACCAATATGTCAAAATCCATCCATGCCTAGTTCAAAAATAATTCAGGAATATTCATTTCCTATTCTGTCCAGTATGGCACTTTGTGAAGGAAGTGCTATTTATATTTGCTTGATTGCCCTCAAAATTTTTGGGCACTCTTTCCTATCCAAATAATTGCCACATGCCAAAATTGAACTTCATTTGCCTAGTAAATCTTCCTCAGCAAATTTCCAAAGTTTCTGACTAGAGAGAAGCTTTGTGAAGGAAGTACTAGCTAGGATTATCCAAATAAGTTGAAATTTTGGGAGATCATCCATATGATCCACTCATAACTCTCCACCAAATTTCATATTCATTCAACTATCTATGTGAGCACACCTTCAAATTCTTGCTTCTGGTAACAATTTCAGTTTGTGAAGCAACTATATTTTATATTGCTTAATAAAATCTGAAATTAATCCACGACCTAAAAATCCCTATATCATTTGAGCATGCCAAAATTTACATCATTTTGCCAAGTAATTTTCTCCACAAAATTCCCCCAAGTTTCTGTCCAGTGTGGATCATTGTGAAGGGAGTACCATTTATATTTATCCAAATGAGATGAAATTTTTATGGTGCCTTCATATTCTCAAATCATCATCCTACACCAAATTTCAGTCCAATAAAATCATCCATGCAAGTGCAGCTTCCATGTTCATGTTTCTGTCCAGAGTGGCAGTTTGTGAAGCAAGTGTCACCTAGACCCCTCCTCTTGGGCTGAAAATTTGCAAGGATGGTCATCCTAGGGTGTGATCTCCCTCAGCAAAATCTCAGCATCTATCCCCAAGTGATCCTCCCCCACCCCAGTACAAACACCTTGCTACCAAGGTGGCTTTCTGCACACAGCTCATCCCCAGCACCGCCCATTTGATCCTAGCCGCAGATATAACCTTTTTGAGCAGTGAGTTCACTGTTTGACAAGCTCATTCGGGCAAAGTCGTGCCAGAGCACCAGTGCACGCGGTGACCACGCGTAGAGCACGTGCACTGCAGGCACAACGTGTGCTCTGGCAGTTGGGGCCCTCGGCCTCGTCTGTTTCCTCGAGGAATCGCCGCCAAACCGTGTCTAGCATCTTCCCCTTTGCCACGCACACTTCCTGGACCACTCTCCCCCTCCTCTTTCATCGCCAACGCAACGCGGTGACCGCGTCCAGGAGCAGACCGCGTCTGCTCCACCATGGCCGGTCGACCGCGTCATTACAGAGCCCCCTGGCTATTTGAGAGCATGCGTGAGCTCTTCCGCAACCCAGAAACCTCCCCACCCTCTTCCTTGATCCCTTGGAGCCCCACGGCCAGAGCCCTCCCTAGGCAGCCCCGCGACCTTCCCTGGGTGCGGAAAGGTGCGGACGAGCCCCCACGCTTGTCGGCCGGCTCCGGGGAGCGGCGAGGAGCCCGCACCCACCGGCGGCCGAAGCCCCTCCCCTGTTTCCTCTGCTTCGTGACGGGAGGTAGGAGACAGGCTTGAGGAGGAGAGAGAGAAGCTAGCGGGGCCCAGCTGTAAATGACCCAGAGGCCGGGCCCGCCTCTTAAGTGAAGGCGTATTCAGTGGATTACGTTTTCAACTGAAGAAAGCGTATTCTGCTAGTGCTTCGGCTGAAAGTGCGTTTTCTCCGTTCTGAAAACGTATTTCAGCGAAGTACGCTTTCAGTTTCACCTCGCCGGCCGCAACCCTTATATTGTGAACGTTCGTCAGTTAGAAGCAGGAACGGACAGATTTTATTTCTTTTTCTGCCTAACGAACGAATGGCCGTATCTCGACAACCGTGACTCCGATTCAGGTGATTCCAAAGCCAATGATCTCATTTCGTCGGGCCCGTTCCGATGGTATCATTTTCATGAGGTTGTCACACTGTGAAAATGACCATTTTGCCCTTGCCCTTAAAATAGCTCCGCCGAGAGGGAAACTTTTCCGGCGATTCTTTCCGCGAGTGCTCCGCACTTCTCCCCGGTGAATCCTTCACCCCAGGCAAGCCACAACAGCCACTTGCATGACGGCCTAGCAGTAGCCATGGTTTTCACTTGAATATTTAATAATTGTTTGCTCATTTAATGATTTTGTTCATATTTCGAATATGCCTGTGAATCCATGTCCATGCTTATGCCATGTTAATTTTCATCTAGTAAGTGATATGATTAATTGCTAAGGATATTCTTATCATGTTTTATTCTTGTAATCATTTCATTTGCTAGTGATAATGTATGCTCACATGAATAGTTATCGTGTGTATGATAATACTTGTGATCTTCATGATCATCATTATGCCATGCTCTTTTGCACCTCGTAGCATAAAAGAGTTGTCATTGTTGATGTTATGTTGTTAAATGGTTATGTTGCCCATCCATGTTAATATTGATATCATGCTCATATGCATTATCATTTTATTATGACTCATCTCATCACCATTTAAGTCGAACCTGACATTAATCAAACTTGAACAAATCTGTTGGATGAGTCATGGTGCCACCGAATCGAGCTAACCAGTTGTAACAGCCCAAAAATTTAACCATGTTTTTATTAAGTAAAATTTGGCCAGAAATAAAATTTTGGAATTTTATTAGGTCTTTTATTGTTTCAGAGTATATTTTGTTTTAGTCTTCCAAAATTCCTCCCTCCAAATAGAAATTTTGGTAAAATATTGTGGGCTTTGGTAGTTTTCTTAAATCAATTTAATTATATTTTAATAACAGTTGGAAATATTTTCATAATAAAATTTTGCCCAAGATAATCTTTTTATAGCATTTTCAATTCTTTAATTGCCTCTTTTGCACTACAACTATTTTAAATAATTCTTTATAAATTCCACAAAAATTATGAGGGCTCATGTGATGCCTATAGATCACTTTTGTGCAAAAACCCATCATGGTTCTTTGTAAATTTTGAGCAAAACATCCTCTTTTCAATTCTGTGCCATTCTTGAGTTACAAATACAACCTCAATTTTTATTGCTCCAAAAATTCTGAAATTATTCCACCTTATAGTCCTTCCAACCAAACACTTAATTCTAGAAGATCAACTCCAATTGCATTCTGGAAGACCTCCAGATAATTTCTTCAATATTTGGTCTAGAACTGAAATTCAGTAAAACTTGCACTGGCAAGTTTTTCTTTTGGTCAAACCAACCCTGCCATCCTCACTATAATCCAAAGAGACATCACCCTGCCAAGTTTCATAACCAACAAAACTCCCTAGGTCACCTTTTCATTTCATCGAGCATCTGTTGAGCATGACAGAAATTGGGCATCTCTATAAGTTACATTTCAAACTTGATCACCTGACCCAACCAGCATGTCCACCATCACCTCCATCCAGGCATGCATCACCCTGCTAATTTGCAGCTCATTTGGGTCACTCTAGATACCATTGGCATTTCGTCGAACAACTGGTGACCATGTCCAGTGCGCGAGCGGAGCACCAGTATTGCAGTCGCGAACGTCGAGCCCTGTCGCTGCCCTGCTGCCCTCCTGCAAGCCAGCCTCCCCAGATAGCTTCACGGGCAAGCCAAGCAACTCGACCGACATCCTTCCCTGGCCTCTAGCGCCGACAAGCCGCCGGCGTCACCATCGCATCACCGCCGCGTCGGCTGTCTGCCACCCGTCACCCCCTCGGCCTCCAGTGCGCCATGTGCCTATCTGATTGCTCCTGTAGCTCTGCCACGTCACACCGACCACGCCCAACCGACCCAGCTCGCCATTAATGGCCTCCATCCGTCGTAACAACCTTGGTTGGACAATATCTCTCCGAACCGACCTGCCCGTGCTACAAAACTCCCTCCCCCCCCCCCCGAGCTCACCAGGATTACGCAGCTCCTCCACAACCTCCCTGTAGCCTTCCCTCGAAAGAATTCGAGTTGTGGTGCTAGTTCCCTTCACTTTCGGCCACCATTGCCGCCATGGCCGCACCTCAGCTCCGGCCGAATTCGTGCCACTCCGACCTCCCTCGCCCCAACCGAGCCCTCCACTAGAGTCCCCACCCTCCGGCGAGCACACCATCCACCTTTCCCGGCCGATTCCTTCACCGGAGCTCCCCAATGGCCCAAGGCCGTCGTCTCCTGCCAAGGCCCGTTGCCACGCACTCCGGCCACCCCTGGCCCCCACTTCACCACCTACGGGCGCGGGATGGAGCGGCGAGTCCATCCCCGCCGCCGCCCGTGGCCGCCACGCCCCAATCGCTGGCACCAGCAAGGGCCGGAGCTCCTCTGTCCCTGCGTCGGGAGGAAGAAGGCGATGGCGCCAGGAGGAAAGAGAAAGTGCGTGGGACCTGCACGTCAGCCACTCAAGCCGCGGGCCCCACCGTTTTAGTGGAGACGGCTTTCCACGAAGCCGTCTTCGCACGGGGAAAGCGTATTTCCCGAGTACGCCTTCGACATCGGCAGCCTCCTGCATGGCCGAGCGGCTGGGCTTGGCCCAGTAGCGACAGACGGCTAAACAGCGCTCAGGGCGCACGTCTACACTTTTCTCTTTTTCTTTTCCAGAGGAATTTAAATAATTCTATAGCACCCTTTCTAAAGCCAAACCTGATGATTCAAATTTCTACAGACTTCTAAAATCATTCTCTATTAATCTAGCTAGGGTGAACATTTTTCATAAGTTTATCTCTGCTGGATTTATTAAATAAGTCCAATTTTTTATTTCTTTCAGTTTAGAAACTCTCTAGGAAATTCATATGAACTCCACATAACTTGATTCTTTTTCTGAAATTCCTCATTTTTCATCTAGTTTATTTTAGTATTTATTTGAAAATTTTCCAAACAACTTTTTATTACTGTTTTTGCTTTATGTGGTAATTGCAATATTTTTGAAAATAGGAAATGGAGGGAAGATATAATTTTCAAAACTTTTGGAGTGCACCCAATATTTCTGCATGATCAAGGCAAGCATCTTGACCACTTCATATGGTGATTGCATGGTTAAATGTTTGTAAGAAATAATTGAATCATGCACATATTGAATTCAAATAAAATTTGCATGCATGTAGTGTTGGCATGTTTTCTCGTACCGTGCAACATGTGCTTGTCTTGACTAACTTGCAGGAGCAGGTATAAGGGAAATACCGTTACCGGCAGAAGGGTGATCACGTCGGAGCGTGATCATGCCTTGTTAGTTATGCATGTTGGGACATGCAAGGGCTGTGGCCCTGTCTTGGTGTTACTGTTGAAAGAACACTTTATTGTGCTACCCATTGCAGGAAAACTTAAGCCTCCTGAGTCGACCGTAGATCGAGTCTTGTTCCGGTAACCCCCATACTTGACCCGTGCTACCACTTGTCCCTGCCATAGGTGGGGTATGGTTATTAAGTTGATAACCCCTTTCCGTGCACACACCGTACAGAGGGGCCATAGTGAAAGATACCATTGGCCCATGGTAGGCATGTCACTTGGTCAGGGGGCATGGGTGTCTCCGGTTGTAGCCGGAGAGGGGTAGCACCCCTGTTTGCGCGCCGATATAAATATTGTGATCCCATGCAATTGGAGGCCGTTGAATGAGGCCTTCCCACTTAGAGTTTTACTTTATCATTGCCTTGGGTGATTCCTGGCTTTGGTGAGTTAAGCTGGTGTGTGTTGGTCAGTTGTGTTTACAACCCAAAGACCGTAATGGGAATTAGTCAGTGTCTCGGTGCTGGCTAAAGAAATCCTTTACTTGTGGGTAAAGAGTACACCCTCTGCAGAGTTATACCTATTCGAATAGCCGTGTCTGCGGTTAAGGACTACAGTCTGGGTTGGTCAAGTGTCGGTCTCCGGAGGAAAATAATTAAAATTGAGCATGATTTATTTTGTAGGATAATTATTGTCGCCACTGACGCTATCATGAATATTATGGTTGTCATGAATATTATTGTTACTACTATGGACTAACCGCTTCTCTTATTTTTATTTTCTGAGTATCTCATGGGCTAGCTAGACTACCCGGGATACTCATTTATTTTCAAGACCTCTCGTGGCGTCGCTTGAGTTCTCGGGCGGTCCTGTCTCACTTGATTCTTTTTTAGACACCCGTTTGGCATTTCTTTTCAAGACCTCTCGTGGCGTCGCTTGAGTTCTCGGGCGGTCCTGTCTCGCCCGATTCTCTTTTAGACACCCGTTTGACATTTCTTTTCAAGACCTCTCGTGGCGTCGCTTGAGTTCTCGGGCGGTCCTGTCTCGCCCGATTCTCTTTTAGACACCCGTTTGGCATTTCTCTTGGATACACGGGCGGTCTTGTCTCGCCCGATTCTCCACTTTATATTTTCTTTTGGATTCTCGGGCGGTCCTGTCTCGCCCGATTATCCACTTTTAACTTTCTTTGTTTGTCACTAACATTTCATATTTATTTTTCAGCACCGTATTAAGATTCATCATGCCATGCTTTATTTTCGTTCAGCATATGCATATAATTTAATCCATCATGAGCATAAGCATTCGGTATATCTTTTGTTCTTTATGTTTGCAAGTACATTCAAACATACTCACAGGCTTGTCCCTGGCTATTTAATTGGCCAGGTCAGGATTTCTACGAGGAGTACTACAATGAAGTCCATGCGGAGCCTAGGATAGCAGCCACACGGGATAGGAATTATCCTGGTCCGCCGTTCCTGTGGGAATGGAGCCCCTTCGACGTTGGAGAACCACGAGTCGCTTCCGTCACCCATCACTAGAAATCATTGTTGTATCATTAGACCTTTATGGTCTTGTATTCAATTCTTGTAATTGCTTGGTAATCTGTAACAAGGACGTGTCCACCAGTAACAGTAATCCTGGGCTGGTGACGACACAAGGGGTTAATTTCTAGGACATCATGTCCCGGAAATCCGGCCCCGACAGCCTTGGTATCAGAGCCAGGCTGACCACTGGCTAATCCTTTCTTAGCTTGGTCACTATCCCTAGGTTTCCACACCATCCAAATCTTTTCCTGCCCGTAGCCAAGGCCATCTAATCCGATAAGCCTACACAATGACCAGCCGACATCTTTTGACAGTCGGTGCCCAACCTATCAGCCCTAACCATAGGCCATGTGCCTGTGGCCGACACCTAAGTTGTCCCACCCACAAGCGTGCGATGGAAGGCTCGGCTAGCCTATTAAGGAAGCCTTGCCTCAACTCAGCACAGCACAGCCTTCATTCTCACTTTAATCCAAACCACCAAGATGCCTCGTTCCCTCATCCACCACGAGACCACCGCGCCGGAGCTTGATGGCTTCGTCCGCATACTCTCTAACGTCACCCGACGTGCCCTTGGTTTGGAAGAATCACCATGATATGTGGTGTACCAAGCAAGGGATCATAATGGCCTCACCCAGTTTTGGGCCACAATATCTATTAATGGAAGGGCTTTGACACAAGAACACTGTTACCGATTCACGGGAAGAGTAATGGCTGGTGAATATCAAGCCATCCAGTATGCAGCTAGAGAAGCTATTGCCCAACTTCGCCACCAAGTTTTAAGAACTCGCAACCGCTCATTCTTCTACTATCCATCCAGTTCCAGCTACGATAGAGGAATGCATTTTGCCAACTCCGAGCACGAGCAAAACCCTGCCCTGGAAAACTTGGTGCATTTTGTGGCCGCACAAGAGTCACTGCTCACCCAAGTTGCCAGGGAACTCTCTAGTACGAGGAGAGCCATTGCTCAACACCCCGTAGTAAGGGGGAGTGCAGAACCATCAGTTATTCTGTCAACAGTCCCAAGAAGTAATTCAAGAATTCCAGGGGACAACCAGCAGAATGGCCCGTCCCTCTCTTCTGGCTACTCTCGTCGAGAGTTTGAAGAGTACACCGCCAGGACCAGAGCTGGAACATCTCATCCAGAACCACACCAACGTCGCCGCCACTCGAGTTTAGTTTCCGTCTTAGCCAATTCTAATGTGGAAGCCCAAGCAGGGAACCACTCTTCCTCAGGTCCTAGCCCGCGCAGCAATCATGTGGATTAGTCCCATGGAATGATGTTGCATTGTATAGTTGCATGTCCTGTACTAGCAGCATTGGGTGAAGCACAGCTTGTATATACGTGAGGTGTAGCATACACCGTTTTTGCAACCGTGTGGTTTTGATAGTGTAGGTATATGTATCTCAGAGCTACACATAACCGCTGACACAAAAATTCCCCAACATGAATTTAATTCGCGTACAGCCATGGCATCCGGAACACAACCACATCCGCTCTACCACGTGCAGAAACCACACACACACACACACACACTTAGCATCTAATTAACCGTCTCACTCACTGGATCACTCTCACCACACCACAGTTTTTCCAAAGGAAAACTCGTGGGTTTTTTTTTATTTCCTACAAAGCCTGCTGCAGAGCGCCCTAACACTCACTCGTACCCGACGCTGACGCATACTCCTCATGATCACCGCTGCCACGAGCAGCGGAATCACGGCTATCGTCGAGGATCATCGTGCACAGTAGCAGCGAGGAGCCGACCAATGCTGCCAATAGACCGGCCAGGAGGATCGTGATCAGCTCCGAGCCCACGTCCCCCATTGATGCTTCGTCTCGAGCTCCTGCAGCCAGAAGGAGAAGGAGAAGAAGAGGGAGAGGTGAGGCGAGGTGCGAGAGGAATAAGGAAGAAGAAAACCGCGGTCGTTTTATAGCTCGAGCTCGGTGCACGGTGAGCGAAGTCCACCAGCGCCGCTCGTTGATCGATCGCCGATGTTCGGAGGCGAATCCACGAGCAGTCCCGACAGGGTACTGGCCCGCGAGGAAAGTGCATGCTGCCGGCGACAAGCACGCCGCGCACTATCGCGGTACGGCCTAGATACCTACGCACTAGGCGCCACAGGAGGAGAGAGTGCGGGAGAGCATGCGAGATAGAGAAGAGAAAGAAGAGCCAGAGGAAGAAGAAGAGGCTGACAGTGGGCCTTGGGCCCACCTGTCAGCCAGAGAGAGCACCGTGCACTGGAGTACGGCGAGATAAATTTGGAATTAGAAATTTTAACTTTTTCCAAATTTGTCATACAGGAGACCCACAGCACCAGTACCTCACTATAGTTGCACCAATTATCAGTAACTCCTGCCAAGGCCCATTCCCGCGCACTCCGGCCACCCCTGGCCTCCACTTCACCACCTACGGGCGCGGGATGGAGCGGCGAGTCCATCCCCGCCGCCGCCCGTGGCCGCCACGCCCCAGTCACTGGCGCCAGCAAGGGCCGGAGCTCCTCTATCCCTGCGTCGGGAGGAAGAAGGCGATGGCGCCAGGAGGAGAGAGAAAGTGCATGGGACCCGCACGTCAGCCACTCAAGCCGCGGGCCCCACCGTTTAAGTGGAGACGGCTTTCCACGAAGCCGTCTTCGCGCGGGGAAAGCGTATTTCCCGAGTACGCCTTCGACGTCGGCAGCCTCCTGTGCGGCCGAGCGGCTGGGCTTGGCCCAGTAGCGACAGACGGCTAAACAGCGCTCAGGGCGCACGTCTACACTTTTCTCTTTTTCTTTTCCAGAGGAATTTAAATAATTCTACAGCACCCTTTCCAAAGCCAAACCTGATGATTCAAATTTCTACAGACTTCTAAAATCATTCTCTATTAATCTAGCTAGGGTGAACATTTTTCATAAGTTTATCTCTGCTGGATTTATTAAATAAGTCCAATTCTTTATTTCTTTCAGTTTAGAAACTCTCTAGGAAATTCATATGAACTCCAAATAACTTGATTCTTTTTCTGAAATTCCTCATTTTTCATCTAGTTTATTTTAGTATTTATTTGAAAATTTTCCAAACAACTTTTTATTACTGTTTTTGCTTTATGTGGTAATTGCAATATTTTTGAAAATAGGAAATGGAGGGAAGATATAATTTTCAAAACTTTTGGAGTGCACCCAATATTTCTGCATGATCAAGGCAAGCATCTTGAACACTTGATATGGTGATTGCATGGTTAAATGTTTGCAAGAAATAATTGAATCATGCACATATTGAATTCAAATAAAATTTGCATGCATGTAGTGTTGGCATGTTTTCTCGTACCGTGCAACGTGTGCTTGTCTTGACTAACTTGCAGGAGCAGGTATAAGGGAAATACCGTTACCGGCAGAAGGGTGATCACGTCAGAGCATGATCATGCCTTGTTAGTTATGCATGTTGGGACATGCAAGGGTTGTGGCCCTGTTTTGGTGTTACTGTTGAAAGAACACTTTATTGTGCTACCCACTGCAGGAAAACTTAAGCCTCCTGAGTGGACCGTCGATCGAGTCTTCTTTCGGTAACCCCCATACTTGATCCGTGCTACCACTTGTGCCTGCCATAGGTGGGGTATGGTTTAGTAAGTTGATAACCCCTTTCTGTGCACACACCGTACAGAGGGGCCATAGTGAAAGATACCATTGGCCCATGGTAGGCATGTCACTTGGTCAGGGGGCATGGATGTCTCCGGTTGTAGCCGGAGAGGGGTAGCACCCCTGTTTGCGCACCGATATAAATATTGTGATCCCATGCTATTGGAGGCCATTGAATGAGGCCTTCCCACTTAGAGTTTTACTTTATCATTGCCTTGGGTGATTCCTGGCTTTGGTTATGGACTACAGTCTGGGTTGGTTAAGGACTACAGTCTGGGTTGGTCAAGTGTCTGTCTCCAGAGGAAAATAATTAAAATTGAGCATGATTTATTTTGCAGGATAATTATTGTCGCCACTCACGCTATCATGAATATTATGGTTGTCATGAATATTATTATTATTATTATGGACTAACCGCTTCTCTTATTTTTATTTTCTGAGTATCTCATGGGCTGGCTAGACTACTCGGGATACTCATTTATTTTCAAGACCTCTCGTGGCGTCGCTTGAGTTCTCGGGCGGTCCTGTCTCGCCCGATTCTCTTTTAGACACCCGTTTGGCATTTCTTTTCAAGACCTCTCGTGGCGTCGCTTGAGTTCTCGGGCGGTCCTGTCTCGCCCGATTCTCTTTTAGACACCCGTTTGGCATTTCTTTTCAAGACCTCTCTTGGCGTCGCTTGAGTTCTCGGGCGGTCCTGTCTCGCCCGATTCTCTTTTAGACACTCATTTGGCATTTCTTTTCAAGACCTCTCGTGGCATCGCTTGAGTTCTCGGGCGGTCCTGTCTCGCCCGATTCTCTTTTAGACACCCGTTTGGCATTTCTCTTGGATACTCGGGCGGTCTTGTCTCGCCCGATTCTCCACTTTATATTTTCTTCTGGATTCTCAGGCGGTCGTGTCTCGCCCGATTATCCACTTCTAACTTTCTTTGTTTGTCACTAACATTTCATATTTATTTTTCAGCACCGTATTAGTATTCATCATGCCATGCTTTATTTTCGTTCAGCATATGCATATAATTTAATCCATCATGAGCATAAGCATTCGGTATATCTTTTGTTCTTTATGTTTGCGAGTACATTCAAACGTACTCACAGGCTTGTCCCTGGCTATTTAATTGGCCAGGTCAGGATTTCTACGAGGAGTACTACAACGAAGTCCATGCGGAGCCTAGGATAGCAGCCACGCGGGATAAGAATTATCCTGGTCCGCCGTTCCTGTGGGAATGGAGCCCCTTCGACGTTGGAGAACCACAAGTCGCTTCCGTCACCCGTCACTAGAAATCATTGTTGTATCATTAGACCTTTATGGTCTTGTATTCAATTCTTGTAATTGCTTGGTAATCTGTAACAAGGACGTGTCCACCAGTAACAGTAATCCTGGGCTGGTGACAACACGAGGGGTTAATTTCTGGGATATCATGTCCCGGAAATCCGCCCCCGACACCAGTGCAGCCACACTTGCCTTATGGGGGGCCCTAATGCGGTCTATTGTCATGCCTCTCACCGGTGCCTCCTACTAGGGAAGGTTATGTGCGCACGCTACCCTGATCAGGTAGGCGGCCATAAGCCTTGAGTACCCGAGTTGTATGTATCCGAGGTCCCCGTTTGGCACGATGTTTTGTTTTGGCCACGGCGGTGGCAGCCACGTAGGTGGCGGATGTCACGAGTTGGCAACGGGGTCACCCAGGACCTAGCCCAAAGGGGAGTTTGTCGGAGCGGCCGGGAGAGTGTCATGCAATAGATTGGTTTTGTCGGAATGTCGTTGGTCCACCCGAATGGGAGCACGAGGCCATGAGTTCCGTAGTGTGGGTACAGTGTACTAACCTCTGCAGAGTGTATAATCTATCGATAGCCACGTCCTCGGTCATGGACACAGTTCGTAGTAGGTCACACTATGGGTCAACAGAAATAATAACCTGGATCATAAACAACCCCGGTTTCATGAGAAAGAAGTCGGTTGATCTTTATGTGGTCATGCGATGATCACAGGTATAGATCAAGCTCCGTGTGGTCATGTGATGATCACGATGGTATAGTTGATACCGAGCTTGGTTGATCATGAGGTTATCGTGTGATGATCACAACGGTAAGAAAGATTGATACCTAAGGTGGTTACGAGATAACCTCCGAGCAGAGTAAGTTGGTCCATGAGACCTTAAACGTCGAACCCCCACCCCTTGCATGATAGTGCTAGTACCACCATGTTCATATTATGAAATATATGTACATGCCATGCTCATGTTGTTCTAGTAGTATCATGTTCATCATTGATAATTAACCTGTAAATGCCATGTTGTTGTTTGTCTTGATTGCTTTGGTTGCTGTGAGCTTGCGAGTACGTTCAAAGTACTCACCTGGCTTGTCATGCCATATTGCAGGTGATGCCGTGATTGATTGTTTGTCGAGGATCCCAAGGTTGCGCTCTAGGATGCGTCCCAGCCAGAGTCCCTGCGGAGTGGAGTCCACCGCCGTTGTCGTTGTTCCGCTGCTAGAAGTTATTCCGCTGTTACGAGTTGTTCCGCTGCTAGCATAGAGCTACCTTAGCAGGCGAAGTGTCGCCGTGCCCCTGTAACCTTTGTTATATCAGACCCTTGTACCCGTTATATTTGTAATAAAGAGCTGATTTGTTCTATGCCAAGCAGTGCCGTATTCCAGAAGAATTGATCTCTGGGCTGGAATACGGGGTGTTCCGGTCTCTCTGGGCCGGGGTGCCACATAGCCGGCTCGTGGCCGATGGCTCTCCGGCCGCCCTCCGCTGTCGCCCCCTGGGGGCAGCTCCGTCATCCGCCTTCGCGGTCTGTGGCACTACATCGTGCGCACCACTTTCATCACCCTCGTCGTCATACGTCCACTCGCGCAAGGGGTCCGGGGTCAGGGACTTACCGGCTTGGCCAAATCTGCCGGCTTCCGCGTCCATGAGGCGTTCCTCGCCGCCTCCCACTTCCGCTTCGCCGTCCCTCTCCTCCTCCGGGTCCGAGTCGGCCCGGTCCGGCTGCAGGACCTGGGGGTTCGGACCGTCATAACACTGCTGGCTCGGGAAACGCTGCAGCCGGCCCGTGGCGTCATGGTGCAAGAAGAGAGCGGAGGTTGCAAAGAATAATGACCAAGGACTCACCGCCGGCGCCGGAGCCGCCCGGCTATATGGCTCCTTGCTGAAGCGCCACTTCATCCCATCGAGCCCAGAGGTGGAGATGTCATTGACACGCTGGGCGATCTCGGCTAGCGTCAACTACTTCGTCGACAGCCGGTAAGGGTCGTGCCGGCCGCTCATGTCGCAGATCCGGTGCGGCCGACGCTGCAGAGGCAACACCAGGCGGCCCACGAAGGCCACGATAAGGTCCGTGGCGATGAGCCCCTCGCGGTCCGTCATCTCCTGGATCCGGCGGCAGATCCCCACGATCTCCGCTGACGAGCTCCTCGGGTTGTGCCCCCAATTCAGCTTCTCAACCGGCGACGCGTCGATGAAGGGGGAAGGTTGATGAGGTCGACGGCCGGGTTGGCGTTCTTCACGTAGAAGAACGATTTCTGCCATTTCTTGGTCGACTCCTCGAGGGGAAGCTTCGGGAAGGGCCCAGCCGGCCGAGCAACCACCACGGCGGCCTCGCAGACGGACATGGCGCTGGCTGACGCCCCCTGCTGCTTGAGGTAGAACAGCCGGCACCACAACTCCACATACGGGAGAAGACCGGCGTAGCCCTCGCAAAGCGCCACGAAGGCCGAGAGCTCCAGAATCGCGTTCGGGCCCAGGTGGTGCGGTTGGAGGCCGAAGTAGGTCAAGAATCAGTGGAAGAAGATACTCGCGGGGAGCCCGAGCCCACGGAGGAAATGTGTGTAGAAGACCACCACCTCGCCTTTTTCAGGCGTCGGCGCAGTCTCCTCGCCAGGCGCGCGTGCCTCCACCTCCGCCGCCGGCGGCAGCTGCCGCGTGCGGCGGAGAAAGGCAATATCATCGTCGGTCACCACGGACCCCTCCCAAGAGCCTTTCGGTGGCGCCGTCGGTGGGTGCGGGAGGGGTGCGGGCATGAAGATGGCGCGGCGAAGAAGCAGGGAAGGACCTCACTCGTGAGCCGCGGCGTGGTGCAGCTGCGGCTCGAGCAGTCGTCACCGCGGCATAGCTCCGCTCGCGCGCGCGAGAGGAAGAAGAGATGCAGTGGAGGAGATGAAGCAAGAGGCGGGGGCGAGAGTGCGAATGCCTCGGCCTCTACCCCTCCCTTTCCATTTAAACCCGCGGCGGACGTGGGGGAGTGGGATCGTTTGCGCCCACATTGCCCACTCCCCCGCAATGCACGGGTACGTTACACGCGTGCAATAACTGCATCGAGAACCCAACCGTCGCGCACGGCCGTAGTTGATCCTGCGTGCGGGCCAAGGCCGCGGCCTGGTGGGTCCTGGCCCACTACAACGTCCCGTCGCGCGTGTAGCCTAGCAGGCCTAGCCCGCCGCTAGGCTGCACATGGCGGGACCCTATCAGGCGGTTGGCGCGATCCCCCACGCCAGCTGGGCTCCGGCCGGCAGGGCCGTTTGGACTCCGCTTCGACCGGGCGTCGCGACCGGGCTCCCGGCAGCCGGCGCCCATAGCGTCAAGATGGCGCTTCCACATCGACAACCTCTTTCCTTCGGGGGGATAAGCTGCAAAGCCCCCCCCCCTCCCGCTTGGACCCGGCGGGCCTTTACAGCTTCGGGGACTACTGTCCGGGGGATGACCCCCGGGTAGGCAACGGAGCCCGGAGCCCCTTTTTCAAAACATCGGGGCAACCCGCGCCCCTCAATCCGGCTGGCGGTCTGGCCGGCTTCCCGACGCTGGCCGGCTAGGCGCGGCCCCGTGCCGGGTCCGGCTGGCCGCTAGCCGGCAGGCGACGAGTCAGCGGACGTCCCATCCCTCCGTACGACAAGGCGGCTTTCCACGACGGGAGAGGGTGGCTACAGTGCCGCCAACCACGCTGACCCGGGCGACCGACGTCAGCGCGGCGAGCCACTGTAGCCCCACGACGCCAACCACTCCGTGACGTATGAGGCGATGGGCCACAATGTCGGGCAGCTGGCAGGCCCCAGCAGCCGGCGGCCCCCAATGCCGGCTCCAGACGCCGACAGCCAGGTCTCGCCCGCGTGTACATTTACCAATGTAACCCTGGGGCGTCGGGCTATAAGACCCCCCAGGAGGCCTGCATGCAGAGGGGCCGAAGCCTAGTTGACACACCACACACACCCACTCACAGGAGAGGCAAAATGGAGGTCTAGCTCCTTCTTCCTCCTCCGCCCAAACAGCTCTAGGAGAAACCTTGTAGCCCTTGTGCTCACCATACTACATTCGGCAGGACTAGGGGTGTTACCTCTCCGGAGGGCCCCGAACCTGGGTACAAAGGTGAAAACCCTAACCATAAATGGTGCACATTTCTCCAGGACACAAATGGGCTTTGAATTAACCCAACAAGTATTTGAATTGGAGCATTTAAATGCTATATATATTTTACATGCTCCAAATATTCTGAAACTACTTGAGGGCCACTGGAATTATTCAGAAAGTGCCCACAATTATTCTCAGGATTTTATAAAATGATTTGATTTGAAATCAAATCGAAACAGAAAAGATTAAACAGAAAATAGAAAACAAAATAGAAAAGACAGAGAGAGAAGAGTTACCTGGCGCTCACCTGGCCGGCCTAACCCACCTGACCCGTTGCCAGTCATCCCTCTTCTCGCGCCAGAAGGATGAGCACGCGCGCGCACCCAGGGCCGCCACGCCACCTGCTCGCCTGCCTGCGTCCCCTGGCCAGCGCGACGACGTGGACGACCTCCTCGCAGCCATCTGGATCGAGCCGACTGCCTCGCCATTCTCCCCCTTGTCTCCCTCTCGCTCTTCCCACCATGGCCGCAGCTGCTGAGCTCGCGCCAACGTGAACCACCGTGACCACCGCCGCTCCCTCGCCTCGTATCCATGTCTGCAAGAACCGCCTCACCGTCCTGCGTCGTCCCCACCGAGCCACGCCTTGTCGGACGCCCTGCATCATCGGCTTCTTCATCATCTTCAAGTTTCTGCCGCCAGATCGCCGGCAACGCCACGACGTCATCAGTGCTTCCCCGAGCCCACTAAGACCGCCTTCGACTCACTGTGAGCACCTGCGCCGAAACCCTCTCTCCCCGTGCTCGATAGCATTGCGTAGCCGTCGTTACCATCAAGCCCGAGAGCTCCCTGCCGCCGGCCATGTCGCCGCCGTGGCTAGAGCAAGCGTAGCTCGCTCCCGAGCACACCACCATGCTCAGCACACCCCCAGGAGACGAACGCAACCAACCTCAACCTCCGCCATGCACCGCAGCGCCGATTCGATCGACACCCGAACTCCGTCCGCCGCCCAAGTGGTCGCCACCGTCATTTTAGGTCACCTCCGGTGAAGCTGCTACTTGTGAGCTGCGTTGGGACTTCCCTGAAGAGGAAGGGAGATGCAGTACAGTAGAGATAAGTATTTCCCTCAGTAACGAAACCAAGGTTATCAATCCAGTAGGAGAATCATGCAACAACTCGTTAGCAGTACCTGCACACAAAACAACAAATCCTTGCACCCAACGCAAACAAGGGGTTGTCAATCCCTTGGCGGTTAATTGCAAGATTAAATTGTATGGTGATAGATAAATAGATCGAACAAAAATACAAAATAAAATAAATAAAGTAAAAGTGCAGCAAGGTATTTTTATGATTTTTAATATATGATTTAGATAGACCCGGGGGCCATAGTTTTCGCTAGAGGCTTCTCTCATGAAAATAGCATACGGTGGGTGAACAAATTACTGTTGGGCAATTGATAGAAAAGCAAATAATCATGACGATATCCAAGGCAATGATCATCTATATAGGCATCACATCCGAGACAAGTAGACCGACTCCTGCCTGCATCTACTACTATTACTCCACACATCGACCGCTATCCAACATGCATCTAGTGTATTAAGTCCATAAAGAACGGAGTAACGCCTTAAGCAAGATGACATGATGTAGACAAAGTAAACTCATGCATGAATAAACCTCATCTTTTTACCCTTAATAGCAACGATACATACGTGTCATGTCCCTTTCTGTCACTGGGATTGAGCACCGCAAGATCGAACCCATTACAAAGCACCTCTCCCATTGCAAGATAAATCAATCTAGTTGGCCAAACCAAATCAATATTTCAGAGAAATACAAAGCTATAATAATCATGCATAAAAGAGTTCAGAGAAGACTCAAATAATATTCATGGATAATCTGATCATAAACTCACAATTCATTGGATCCCAACAAACACACCGCAAAAAGTGATTACATCGGATAGAACTCCAAGAACATCGAGGAGAACATTGTATTGAAGATCAAAAAGAGAGAAGAAGCCATCTAGCTACTAACTATGGACCCGAAGGTTTGTGGTAAACTACTCACGCATCATCGGAAGGGCAGCAAGGACGATGGAGAGCCCCTCCGTGATCGATTCCCCCTCCTGTGGAGTACCGGAAAAGGCCTCCAGATGGGATCTCTCGAGAACAGAAGCTTGCGGCGGCGGAAAAAGTATTTCATGGACTCCTCTATTGGTTTCCCGATTTTAGAGAATTTATAGACGTGGAATTAGGTCAAATGGAGCTGTGTGGGCCCGGGGTGCGCCCTGGTACCTCGTGGGCCACTGCTTCATCTTCTCTTCCCCTCCCGAAGCTTCTAGTGTTTGTTATGTCCAGAAAAAATCTCCAAAAAGTTTCGTGGCATTTGGACTTCGTTTGATACTGATATTCTGGAAAACCAAAAACAGGCAAAAAACAGCAACTGGCACTGGGCACTAAGTTAATAGGTTAGTCCCAAAAAATGATATATAATTGTTGTAAATGTATATAAAAACATCCAAGATTGATACTATAATAGCATGGAACAATCAAAAATTATAGATACGTTGGAGACGTATCAAGCATCCCCAAGCTTAATTCCTGCTCGTCCTCGAGTAGGTAAATGATAAAAACAGAATTTTTGATGTGGAATGGTACATATCATATTCATCATATATTCTTTTCTTTTGTAGCATGGACATTTGGACTTGAATGATTCAAAGCAATAGTCTATAGTTTGACATGAAGATATAAATACTCAAGCATACTAACAAGCAACCATGTCTTTCAAAATATCAACGCTAAAGAAAGTTATCCCTAGCCCATTATGCTCAATCATTGATCCATTCATGAAACACACTCAATATTAGCTACACACAATGCACAAGTATGACAATAATGCTCTCTAGTTGGTGCTCTGCAAGAGAAGATGGAGCCTCAAATAAAAATAAAAATTGCATAAAAGTAAATAGATAGGCCCTTTGCAGAGGGAAACATAGATTTGCAAATGTGCCAGAGCTCAAAGCTTAAATTAGAGAGATAAAATTATTTTGAGACGCATGCTTTTCCTGTCAATGAAAACGACCGAGAATTCCCAATATCTTCCATGCTAGACACATCATAGGCGGTTCCCAAACAGAAAATAAAGTTTATTTCCTTTCCACCATTCTTTCACAATCCATGGCTAGCTGTATCCACGGGTGCCCTCCAAACCAACACTTTCCAAGGAATTTGTTATTATTAATTTTGATTCATGGTGGGACTGGGCATCCCTATTACCTGCCACTCTCTCGTGCAATGACAAGTGAATGAACACTCATCTTGAGAATAACACACCTAGCATGGAAAATATTGGCCACCCCCTGCCGCTTCATGAGCGGTATGGGCACACAAAACGGAAAATTATTTTGAAAAAATTAGAGTTGGCACATGCAAATTTACTTGGAACGGCATTGAAATACCGCATATAGGTAGATATGGTGTACTCATTTGGCACAACTTGGGTTTAAGGAGTTTAGATGCACAAGCAGTATTCCCGCTTAGTACAAATGAAGGCTAGCAAATAGATTGAGAAGCAACCAACCAAAAAGTGAAAACGGTCATAAACATGCATTGAACATAACTAACACCGAATAATGCACCATAAGTAGGATATAATTTTGTTGGATAACTATTGACTTAATGTGCATGCATAGGGAATCACAAACCTTAACACCAATATTCTTACTAAATCATAATTACTCACTAACATGACTCACATATTATCATCTCCATATCACAAAACTATTGCAAGGAATCAAACTTATCATATCCAATGATCTATATGAAAAAAATTATTATATCCCTCTTGAATATTCATCACTTTGGGACCAAATTCATATCTTGTGCAAATTACCATAACTATTATCAACTCTCAAAAATATATAAGTGAAGCATCAGAGTGCACATATTTCTTCAAAATTTATCAACTCTCAAAATGATATAAGTGAAGCATGAGAGTTCAAATACTTCTTCAAAATTTCAATCTTATCAACTCTCAAAATAATATAAGTGAAGCATGAGAGTTTAAATATTTCTTCAAGACTTAGCCACCGACGTGCTTAAAAAGATTTAAGTGAAGCACTAGAGCAACTGCCTAGCTCAAAAAAATTAAGTGAAGCACATAGAGTATTCTAACAAATTATGATAAACGTGTGGTTCTCTCAAATAGGTGTGTCCAGCAAAGATGATTGTGACAAACTAAAAAGCAAACAAAGCAAAGACTCATATAATACACGATGCTCCAAGTAAAACACATATCATGTGATGAATAAAAATATAGCTCCAAGTAAAATTACCGATAGTTGGTAGAAGAAAGAGGGGATGCCTTCCGGGGCATCCCCAAGCTTAGACGCTTGAGTCTTCCTTGAATATTACCTTGGGGTGCCTTGGGCATCCCCAAGCTTAGGCTCTTGCCACTCCTTATTCCTTCATCTATCGTGATCTCACCCAAAACTTGAAAACTTCAATCACACAAAACTCAACAAAACCTTCGTGAGATCCGTTAGTATAACAAAATAAATCCTTAACTCTAAGTACTGTTGTAAATTGATTCGTATTTAATATTGGCATAATGCTACTGTACTCCAACTTCTCCATGGCTTATACCCCCCGATACAATCCATAGATTCATCAAAATAAGCAAACTATGCAACAAAAACAGAATCTGTCTAAAACAGAACAATCTGTAAAGATCTATTTAAAAGCTATACTTATGTAACTCCAAAAATTCTGAAAATGAGGACAACGTGGGCAATTCATATACCAGTACTGTGTAAAAATTTCAGATTTTTATGACACTCCAGTACAGAACTAAAATTCCAGCACTGGACGCAAAACTTTCTGTTTTCCAAACAACATCAATTATACTATCTTCCAAATCATCCCAAAGGCATTACTTGGCACAAACACTAATTAAAACATAAAAACACAATCATAACAGTAGAATAATTATGTAAACACACAAGAATAGAAACAAAAAGTAAAAATTTATTTTATTCATTGGGTTGCCCCCCAACAAGCGCTATTGTTTTATGCCCCTAGCTAGGCATAATGCATAGTTTTAAGTATTGTCATCTTTGGTTTCCAACTCCTCAATCACACATCCATTTTTTCTAGTAGATTTAACATAGGTGTTTCTCATCATCACACTTCTAGGCACAAAATCAAGAATTTTACTTTCGTGAATAGGTTCCTTAATTATATCAATGAAACTGGGGTGCACGCTAATCATTTTAAGATCCTCATTTCCCTTACTAGAAGTGGCACCATTGGTTTTAGGAACATACATAAACTTGCAATTTTTATTGAGAAGATTTCTATCAATATTCTTAATGGAGGAGAAAGCCGAGCCAAATTATTAATAATTTCTTCTAACTTATCGATTCTAACGGGGCTTTGTTCTATTCTTTCATTAATTACTGGTTCCTTTTCCTTTAAGGTTTTCAATGTGATTCCTACCTTAGAACAAAATTGAGTGATATGATTATGAAATTTTTTATCTAAATTCTCAAGATGTTCAATAGTAGGTATTTTATTTTCAATAGCTTCTAACGTTTGCATAACATGTTCCAAAGTCAAAGTTGTTTCATTAATAGTGATAGGTGGTGATCCCACTAAATTTCCCACAGCATTAAAAGCATCCATAAAGGGACACATCAAAAAATTTCCTCCGGTAATAGTATCAAGTACAAATCTATCCAAGTAGTAATGCCCACATAAAAATTGCGAAGAAGGATGGTGGTGGATTGCTTACGGGTTGATCTATTATGAGCATCACAAATCCTATACCAAGCATCTTTTAAATTCTCTCCTCCCCTTTGTTTAAAATTAAGCACTTCATTTTTAGGGGTAATAGTAACGAGCAAAGAACTAGCCATAATGGTAAAGCAAGCAAGCAATCAAGCAAACAAGAAAAAAAAGTAAACGGAAAATATTTTTGTATTTTTGTAAAAACTTTTTAGAAGTGGGGGAGATGAAAATGAGAGGCAAATGAAAATAAAATAAATGCAAGGAGATGAAGGTTTATGTATAGGTACTTGATAGATGTTGATGATGTCTCCCCGGCAAGGGCGCTAGAAATTCTTCCTGCTACTTGTGAGCTGCGTTGGGATTTCCCTGAAGAGGAAGGGAGATGCAGTATGATACGTCTCTGTCGTATCTACTTTTCCAAACACTTTTGCTCTTGTTTTGGACTCTACTTTGCATGATTTGAATGAAACTAACCCAGACTGACGTTGTTTTCAGCAGAACTACCATGGTGTTATTTTTGTGCAGAAATAAAAGTTCTTGGAATTGGATGAAACTTTTTGGAGATTTTTATGGAATAAATAAAAAATACTAGAGCCAAGACCTACTGGAGGGGGGCCACCTACTGCCCACGAGGCACCAGGGCGCGCCACCCTCCCCCTAGCGCGCCCTGGTGGCTTGTGGGGCCCACATGGCTCCGCTGACCCTAATCTCAGGCCTATAAATTCACAATTCCAGAGAAAAAAATAGGAGAGGAAGTTTTATTGCGTTTCACGATACGGCGCCACCGCCACCTCCTGTTCTTCATCGGGAGGCCAGATCTGGAGTCCGTTCGGGGTTTCGGAGAGGGGGATCTTCCGGCATCGTCATCATCAACCATCCTTCATCACCAATTTCATGATGCTCACCACCGGGAGTGAGTAATTCCTTCATAGGCTTGCTGGACGGTGATGAGTTGGATGAGATTTATCATGTAATCGAGTTAGTTTTGTTAGGGCTTGATCCCTAGTCTCCACTATGTTCTGAGATTGATGTTGCTATGACTTTGCTATGCTTAATGCTTGTCACTAGGGCCCGAGTGCCATGATTTCAGATCTGAACCCTCTATGTTTTCATGAATATATTTGTGTTCTTGATCCGATCTTGCAAGTTATATGCGCCTACTACGTGTTATGATCCGCATACCCCAAGGTGACAATAATTGGGATTCTTTCCGGTGATTACCGTAGTTTGAGGAGTTCATGTATTCACTATGTGTTAATGCTTTGTTACGGTTCTCTATTAAAAGGAGGCCTTAATATCCCTTAGTTTCCTTATGGACCCCACTGTCACAGGAGGGTAGGACAAAAGATGTCATGCAAGTTCTTATCGGAAGCACGTATGACTATATACGGAATACATGCCTACATTACATTGATGAATTGGAGCTAGTTCTGTGTCGCCCTAGGTTATGGCTGTTACATGATGAATGTTATCCAACATAATCACCGATCCAATGCCTAAGAGCTTTTCACATATTATTCTTTGCTAAGTTACTGTTGTTGCTACTACTGTCACAATTGTTACAAAACTATTGTTGCTACCGTTACTATCACTGCTACTATTATTGCTACTGCTATCAAACTACCATATTACTGTGCTACTGATCACTCTGCTACAGATATTTAGTATCCAGGTGTGGTTGAATTGACAACTCAACTGCTAATACTTGCAAATATTCTTTGGCTCCCCTTGTGTCGAATCAATAAATTTGGGTTGAATACTCTACCCTCAAAAATTGTTGCGATCCCCTATACTTGTGGGTTATTACAGTATAGTAGAGATAAGTATTTCCCTCAGTTATGAAACCAAGGTTATCAATCCAGTAGGAGAATCACGCAACAACTCGTTAGCAATACCTGCACACAAAACAACAAATCCTTGCACCCAACGCAAACAAGGGGATGTCAATCCCTTGGCGGTTAATTGCAAGATTAAATTGTATGGTGATAGATAAATAGATCGAACAAAAATATAAAGTAAAATAAATAAAGTAAAAGTGCAGCAAGGTATTTTTATGATTTTTAATGTATGATTTAGATAGACCCGGGGGGCCATAGTTTTCACTAGAGGCTTCTCTCATGTAAATAGCATACGGTGGGTGAACAAATTACTGTTGGGCAATTGATAGAAAAGCAAATAATCATGACGATATTCAAGGCAATGATCATGTATATAGGCATCACGTCGGAGACAAGTAGACCGACTCCTGCCTGCATCTACTACTATTACTCCACACATCGACCGCTATCCAGCATGCATCTAGTGTATTAAGTCCATAAAGAACGGAGTAACGCCTTAAGCAAGATGACATGATGTAGACAAAGTAAACTCACGCATGAATAAACCCCATCTTTTTACCCTTAATAGCAATGATACATATGTGTCATGTCCCTTTCTATCACTGGGATTGAGCACCGCAAGATCGAACCCATTACAAAGCACCTCTCCCATTGCAAGATAAATCAATCTAGTTGGCCAAACCAAATCAATAGATCGGAGAGAAATACGAAGCTATAATAATCATGCATAAAAGAGTTCAAAGAAGACTCAAATAATATTCATGGATAATCTGATCATAAACTCACAATTCATCGGATCCCAACAAACACACCGCAAAAAGTGATTACATCGGATAGAACTCCAAGAACATCGAGGAGAACATTGTATTGAAGATAAAAAAGAGAGAACAAGCCATCTAAATACTAACTATGGACCCGAAGGTCTGTGGTAAACTATTCATGCATCATCGGAAGGGCAGCAAGGATGATGGAGAGCCCCTCCGTGATCGATTCCCCCTCCGGCAGAGTACCAGAAAAGGCCTCCAGATGGGATCTCTCAAGAACAGAAGCTTGTGGTGGCGGAAAAGTATTTCGTGGACTCCTCTGTTGGTTTCCTAATTTTAGAGAATTTATAGAGGTGGAATTAGGTCAAACGGAGCTGTGTGGGCTGCACGAGGTACCAGGGCGCCCCCCCCCCCTGGGGCGCGCCGTTGTGCCTCGTGGGCCACTGCTTCATCTTCTCGTCCCCTCCCGAAGCTTCTAGTGTTTTTTATGTCCAGAAAAAAATCTCCAAAAAGTTTCGTGGCATTTGGACTTCGTTTGGTACTGATATTCTGGAAAACCAAAAACAGGCAAAAAATAGCAATGGCACTGGGCACTAAGTTAATAGGTTAGTCCCAAAAAATGATATATAATTGTTGTAAATGTATATAAAAACATCCAAGATTGATACTATAATAGCATGGAACAATCAAAAATTATAGATACGTTGGGGACGTATCAGAAGCCGCTTGCACCATTCGACGTGGACGAGTCCCCTCGTCACGTAGGTGGTCTCCGCCGTCCGTTTGGTCGCCGGTGGGTTTGACCCATTTGACTAGGGGTTTGACCTCCCCTGGGTCACTGACATGTGGGGCAAGCCCCTGGATTAATTAGGTTAACTAACTAATTAGGACTAATAACCTCTGTTAGTTAGAGTAGTCACTGACATGCTGGTCCCACCGGTCAGGTTTGACCTGTACCGCCCCTGTTGACTGTTGACGCCACAGTGACGCAATGCTGACGGAATAAATCATTTAAATGATCAGGTTAAATCAATTAAATGGTATTTGAAATACCATATGTGGAGTTTGAATTTGAATCTTTGATTCAAACCAACTCCAACCAATCTGTTACTAGCTGCATTAGCCCAAATCACAGCATATTGCCATGTCATGATTAGGCATCATATTGTTGCATTGCATTGATTGTGTTCCTTCTCTGTTTGCCGGTATTTGTTCCTTCTCGGTAGAAGACGGCTCCGACGTTGTGATCGTTGACACCGATGAAGAGCTAATAGCTATACTATCTTCAGAAGTGCCAGGCAAGCAAACCCCCTTGAGCATTCTGATACAATCCCATTCTCTCACTCCTGCTCTCTTTTATTGCATTAGGCCAACAACGATTCAATTGTTACTTGTTGCGGTAGTTGAACCCATTCCTCTGCATGACCTGTCTTTGCTACAGTAAATAGTAAAACCCGCTAGCATGAGTAGGAATTGCTTGAGCCATGTTGTGCCTACTCATCACTGCTTGCTTGTTATCCTTGATATGCTTAGAGTCGTGTCAGGTCTGATTCATCTGGGATGAATTGGAGTGTTATGGTTATGTCCTGATGTTGAGAGTTAAGTGTGTGAACCCGATTTGGTAAAGGTAGCGATGAGAGTCCATGTAGAAGTACATGGTGGGTTGTCTCATTGAGACCGTCCTTAGGAACTGAGTTCTGTGTTTGTGATCCAAGACAGTTACTACCACACATTGGGCTCCGGTAATCAAGCTCTCTTGACTTATTAATCGCCTTGATCTCTGTCCAGTAGTCGCAACTAGTTTCTGGTGTTTGTAGGTCGTGTTATTTGTCTACCAAGTGGCACCCAGCAGGGTGGGCTTGGGACAGACTAGACACAGTGGCACGGTGTACCAAGTGGCACCCAGATGGTGGGCTTGGGAACCCTGCTCACATCGTTTGGGGCCGTGGTGGAAACTTCGGCCAACTTCCTTTGCGGGTTCAACCTCGGATAGGCAATAAACCTAGACTAGAGTCTTACGTGGTTAGTCAGGTTGTGGCCGACACCCTCGCCAGGCTTCCGCTTGAAGGTTGCCGAGATACATGACATGTACATGGTGGTAAGTGGTGAGAGAGTGTGTGAAGAAGTACACCCCTGCAGGGTTATTGATCTATTCGGATAGCCGCGTCCTCGGATATGGACTACTTGGAAAGCTTACATTGTTCATAGACAACTTGAAATGGATACTCTAAAATGCGCAAGATAAGCGTGAGTGCTATGGATGGCCTTCTCATAGGGAGACGGGAGAGGATCCATAGTGGTGTATTGATGTGGTGACTATGTGGACTCGTGTGCGCTCTCTTACCTCAAACAAATTACTGGTAGTCGTGGTATAGGTTAGCCACTGTGTCAAAGCTGGCTTGCTGTAGTTAAACCCCACAACACCCTTCTTGATAATGGTGCATATGTCGATAGTTCTGATGTAAGTCTTGCTGAGTACCTTTGTACTCACGGTTGCTTAATTTATGTTTTGCAGAGGAGACGTTAGTCTCACTAGTGGTTTCAACGACGAGTTCGATGTTGACCGAGTAGCTTGGGAATCCTAGACAGAGTCTGGTTCCTATGGAGGGTCTTGTAGATAGACAGGCTTTCTAGCCTTCTTTCTTTTCAGCTGTCTGTACTCAGACAGGTTATGCTTCCGTTTGTTGCTTGTATGACTTTGTATGTTGGGTCATGAGACCCATGATTGTAATACCATGCTATGTATGGCTCTTCGGAGCCTCTTAAATAAATACTTTGAGTCGTAGAGTTATGTTGTGATGCCATGTTGTATCTACACATATCATGCATATTGTGTGTATGTTTGAAATGCATTGGTATGTGTGGGATTCGACACCTAGTTATCTGCTTTGGTAGCCTTCCTTATAGGGAAATGCCTCCTAGTGCTTCCACTGAGCCCTGGTAGTTCGCTACTGTTCCGGAACACATGGATTGACCGACATGTATCCTTCTTTGCTCCTGTGTCTGTCCCTACAGGGAAATGTCATGCGGTGTTACCAGAGTCCTGATAGCTTGCTACAGCCCGGTTACACACGCTGATGACCGACACGTGCATTGCTGGGTTACCTATGTCTGTCCCTGTACGTTTGTGCCACCTTGGTTTATGACTAGTCATGTCGACCCGGGTTCTCTGTCATATGGATGCTAGCGACACGATCATATATGTGAGCCAAAAGACGCAAACGGTCCCGGCCAAGGTAAAGGCGGCAGCCGTGGGTTACCGTGCGTGAGGCCGCAAAGTGATATGATGTGTTACATGCTAGATCGGTGTGACCTAGGATCGGAGTCCCGACAGCTTTGGTATCAGAGCCTGACTGCCTGTAGGATTACCAAGCCAAACTGATCGAAGTCGAGTCTAGAAATGCTTTAGTTATATAGGGGAATTGATTGTGGAAGGGAACGTAAGGCTCTTTTTACTCCTTATCATGTGTCCTTCTGATTCTGAGTCACCCTCTTCTTTTCTACGGGGTTAAGAAACTAGGCTTTCTCATCTGTCTATCAGGATGACAAGTTACTATGTTGGAGACTTATAGGAAAGGTGTTGTCTTCTCGGATCGGTGTTTCCATAATAATTCAGTTGTTATGTTGTCAGTTGTCTTGCAGGTTGTCTCATTTTTCATGCCCGTACAGCCGTTATGCTGTCCGAGTTATCCCAGGTTTCTAGATAATCTGATGCATTTGCAAATCCTTTCTTCTTGTTCCCGGTGTCCTTTTGGGCCAGACTAACCACACTAATCGTTGTGTTGAGGTATTCCACTACCTTAACATAGTTGTTGAAGTTAATAGGAAACCATGTTATGTTAAGTGAACCACCCAGAGATTCAGCACTTGTGTTGTATCCCTAGTGTGATAATTCTGGCCATCATTCTCAAAAGCATCTCGTGATGTCATCTAGTTAGTAGGTAATCTATTTCTGGGTTTTTGAACCCATGATTCATTCCGCTTAGCTCTGTTGAAGTGATTGTTGCTCCTTTAGGTTGATTAGTAACCTTATTCTAGTTCTCTATGTTCGTGGTATATCATTCTTCCAAGTACCATGAACCAGCCATGGCAGAAGTTCTTTTGAACCAAAGGATCACAACAAGAGCGCTCTTGATGAGTTCTCCATTTTATATTGTGACTCTGCCAATCTACCCCTTTCAGCATGGGTTATCCGGAAGAAATATGTTGAACTTGTTCGACGTGTTAATCTGTGCATCCACAACTCAGAAAAATAATGTGTTCCTTTGAGTTGTCCCTTTTTAGTTGTATTCTAACCTTCATCTATCAGTTGATAGTCAAGAGTATGTCATGCATTCATGTTTATCGATGCCTGTTATTCTTGTGGTTCGTCAAGCCATTCTATCTCAGGATGACTAGGAGAAACAAACTCCAGTACCTCATCCATATCTAGGATTGGGTCAAAGCAGTTGTATTCCACAGATCAAGGAAGCCAATCCAGCTTCTAATCTGTTCTACCTTGGGGTATTACCCTTTTTCATGTCAAGAATATCATGGGAATTGCACCACCTCCTGTGAACTCTTGATATAGTGATACTCATCGCCATCATTATTCATTCCTCGGTTCCGTGTTGGTTGTAATTGGAATGCCGACAAGTGAACCGTGATGTGTGTAATCAATACTCCTAGCAGCCCTGTTGCTTGGTAGTTAATGGACAATAAATTTCATTCTTAGTATGTTGATTGCTGAATCACCATTCTAAGGTTGATTGTGCTACCTAGTCCATTTTTCCTGGTGCACTCTTCGATCAATGAGTCAGGATTGTGCCAATCCCTTGCTTAATTGATCACATCATCTTGCCTTGAAAGCAAGATTGTTCTCGAGCTTAATAACATATCGGTGGTTCGTGATTTTCTGAATATTTTCTCAAAAGTATTACCAGGTTGTCCCCTGACTGTTATGTTGAGCTCGTGATCAAGTTGGTTTCTTGTGTAAACCACCCCTTCTCCAAGAATCTATGTTGGGTACCCCTGAACTAGTGGGTTAAGCTAACCAACAACTTGGAGAGTTGGAAGATAAAAGCTTGTCCAACTTAGTTCATCCAAAGGGATGTATTTTGAGTGTGTGTGTGTGTGTGTGTGTGTGTGTGTGTGTGTTGAAGAAAGATGATATCTTCATCGATTGGTCCTCGTGATCAGTTGTTGGATCTATTGTCTTATCCAATCTTTCATTTGAGTATGGGCTATCGTCAAATCAAATCAGAACTAACGATCCTCGTAATGATGTCTTACTCGTGGTTGCTTCCTCGAGCATGCATCATTATATTCTTTTGGTCTGACCAATGCTATCGCCTTGTCCACATAGTCATGGAATTCCATCTTCATGCAAATCTTGATGAGTTGTTGTTGAGCCCATCGGCAACATCTTTGTCCTTTCCATGATTCATGGTGAACGTTAAATCTAGTGTTGGAAACTTTTGAAAGCATTACCTTCATGCCAGCCCATGAAGTATATGTCATGGTGAAAGAAGTGACTTCCTCTAAGTTCATGTGCATTTGATGCAAGTTGCCGTCATGAATTTGAGAGAAGTGTGTTTTTGCTTCCTCTGGAATCATCCCAAGTCAGTCATGTATGTGTGAAGTATTCTATGGTCTGATAGACTGATCATCTTCATTCCATATGTATTTCCTAGCACACCAAGCCACTGATTGATTTGTTTAAGGGGAAGAAGATCCTTCTTAAGAGCTAACCCGGGCTTATACAAGGACTTCAATATCCTCAATGATGGTTTCCAACCAGAACTCGGTAGTGTTTTGTTGTAAGACTTCTATGTGGTCATGATTGTCTTGGACATTGTGTTCACATGAATCTTGCAATCCAACTCTTGTTTTCGAGTTGCTGCCATAGTTCATTTCCCGAGAATCTCGCAACGTCATCTCTTCGATTTGTGTTGCAAACTTTATTTTTGGACATGCTGAGTCTGAAATATCATGTTACCAACCAGATCTGAATCTCGGGCAGATATGATGGTTGGGACATTTCAAAGACTTATGATCTTGGTTTCTCTATAAACCCGGTAGGTCAATGTAGTGGCCATTTTGCTGAGTCAATCCACCTCCCCATGAGGATTTCGTATGACTCATTCTAGAAGTTGTCCCTTATGGATTTTTGTGCTCCCGAAGTCCGACCTTTACTTGATGTTCTAGATACCAAACAGTACCTATAATTGGGTTACACTAGTACATCGAGGAGAACATTAGAAGCGGAGTGCTAAATGTCTCTCAGTCAATCATCCAGATTCTGTTCCCTTGGCATAGCCAAGGTAAAATCTGAGAAAGTGTTGTCTTCCATTACATCTGCATCCTCCAACATTATTCATCATGGTAGTATAAAGTGCTACCAAGATCTTTGGCATGGATGTTGGTAAAACCCTGATGAATATGTAAATGCTCAAGTTCTTGAAAGCACGCTCAGACACTAGGTTATATCCTCGGTATCAATTGGAATATGCCTTCCCTTTGCCGAATTGTTCTATAACTCTAGTTTCCTATCTGATCTGGGTATGCCATTCTCTCGGATTCCTTCAAACGATCATTTGTGAATTTGCCTCAGCCTAGTATAAAGAGTTTCAATGATCCCTGTATCAAAAGTAATTCTTTTTGCCTGACTTAGGAGATAATTCAACGAGTCACCTCCTCTAAGGTGCCCCGTTATGGTGTCAGGGGCAACTTAACTCCTTCGCTACTTTGAAACCTCTTCACCATCTTACCTAAGCGTGGAACTGTTGCCTACCAAATTGAACCTTCGTTGTCTGCTTCTTTCCATCGCTCCTGATATGTGTTTGTGTCTCAACTCAAGAGATGTTCTTACGTATCATTCCATGAGTTGATCGTGAGTTGCTCGATCTTCGAGAAGATCGATTCCTCTAGAGTTTCTCTCTCTTGTCATCATGTTGGGTGAAGTTCTCAAAGGCAAGGATGTCAAGATCAATATGGTGTAATGGATCAACATCTTCGAGAAGTGCAATTTGGATCGTGAAGATTGTGTTAGTTTTGTGTCCCCTCTTTCTTCTTACCTCATGTCTTGAATCTCGGGACGAGATTCTTGTTTAGTGGGGGTGAGTTGTCACAACCCTAGAATTGATTGTAAATAGTTGCATTAAAGCATCCATGCATCATGTTTAAATTCAAAGGAAATTTGAATTGGGGATGACCAAACCCTAGCACCAAAGTAATTCAAATAGGTTCAACTCAAAATAGTTTCAATGAACCCAAAATGCCCTTCCAAAATGTTCATGATTTAGGGACAAAGGTGAAAACCCTAACCATAAATGGTGCACATTTTTCCAGGACACAAATGGGCTTTGAATTAACCCAACAAGTATTTGAATTGGAGCATTTAAATGCTATATATATTTTACATGCTCCAAATATTCTGAAACTACTTGAGGGCCACTGGAATTATTCAGAAAGTGCCCACAATTATTCTCAGGATTTTATAAAATGATTTGATTTGAAATCAAATTGAAAAAGAAAAGAATAAACACAAAATAGAAAACAAAATAGAAAAGACAGAGAGAGAAGAGTTACCTAGCACTCACCTGGCAGGCCCAGCTCACCTGGCCCGTTGCCAGTCATCCCTCTCCTCGTGCCAGAAGGACGAGCACGCACGCGCACCCGAGGCCGCCACGCCACCTGCTCGCCTACCTGCGTCCCCTGGCCAGCGCGATGACGCAGACGACCTCCTCGCTGCCGTCTGGATCGAGCCGAAAGCCTTGCCATTCTCCCCCTCGTCTCCCTCTCGCTCTCACCACCATGGCCGCAGCTGCTGAGCTCGCGCCGACGTGAACCACCGCGACCACCGCCGCTCCCTCGCCTCGTATCCGTGTCTGCAAGAACCGCCTCACCATCCTACATCATCCCCACCAAGCCATGCCTTGTCGGATGCCCTGCATCGTCGTCTTTTTCATCATCTTCAAGTTTCTGCCGCCAGATCGCCGGCAACACTACGACGTCGTCCATGCTTCCCCAAGCCCACTGAGACCGCCTTCGACTCACTGTGAGCACCTGCGCCGAAACCCTCTCTCCCCGTGCTCAATAGCATCACGTAGCCGTCATTACCATCGAGCCCGAGAGCTCCCTGCCGCCGGCCATGTCACCACCGTGGCTAGAGAAAGCGTAGCTCGCTCCTGAGCACACCACCGTGCTCAGCACACCCCCAGGAGACGAATGCAACCAACCTCAGCCTCCGCCGTGCACCGCAGCGCCGATTCGATCGACGCCCGAACTCCGTCCGCCGCCCAAGTGGTCGCCGCCGTCATTTTAGGTCACCTCCAGCGAAGCCGCTTGCACCATTCGACGCGGACGAGTCCCCTCGTCACGTAGGTGGTCTCCGCCGTCCGTTTGGTCGCCGGAGGAGCAAACCCGAAGGCCTCCGCCGCATCTGACCTCGCCGGTGACTAAAACGCCAGTGGGTTTGACCCATTTGACGAGGGGTTTGACCTCCCCTGGGTCACTGACATGTGGGGCAAGCCCCTGGATTAATTAGGTTAACTAACAAAATAGCACTAATAGCCTCTGTTAGTTAGAGTAGTCACTGACATGCGGGTCCCACCAGTCAGGTTTGACCTGTACCGCCCCTGTTGACTGCTCACGCCACAGTGACGCAATGCTGATGGAATAAATCATTTTCTGGATTTAGTTTAATTTAAAACAAACAGGAAATTCTAGAAAATGTTATAAACTTCAAAAAATCATAGTAAATCAACCATAGCTCAGATGAAAATGATTTATATATGAAAAATTATTAGAAAAACTCAATCTATCCATTGGTATTGTTTTCATGCATGACAAAACAAGTTAAACCTGTTGATCAGGTCAAATCAATTAAATGGTATTTGAAATACCATATGTGGAGTTTGAATTTGAATCTTTGATTCAAACCAACTCCAACCAATCTGTTGCTAGCTGCATTAGCCCAAATCATAGCATATTGCCATGTCATGATCATGCATCATATTGTTGCATTGCATTGATTGTGTTCCTTCTCTGTTTGCCGGTATTTGTTCCTTCTCGGCAGAAGACGGTTCCGATGTTGTGATCATTGACACCGATGAAGAGCTAATAGCTATACTATCTTCAGAAGTGCCAGGCAAGCAAAAACCCCTTGAGCATTCTGATACAATCCCATTCTCTCGCTCCTGCTCTCTTTCATTGCATTAGGACAACAACGATTCAACTGTTACTTGTTGCGATAGTTGAACTCATTCCTCTGCATGACCTATCTTTGCTACAGTAAATAGTAAAACCCACTAGCATGAGTAGGAATTGCTTGAGCCATGTTGTGGCTACTCATCCATGCTTGCTTGTTATGCTTCTATGCTTAGAGTCGTGTCGGGTCTGATTCATCTGGGATGAATTGGAGTGTTATGGTTATGTCCTGATGTTGAGAGTTAAGTGTGTGAACCCGATTTGGTAAAGGTAGCGATGAGAGGCCATGTAGGAGTACATGGTGGGTTGTCTCATTGAGACCGTCCTTAGGAATTGAGTTCTGTGTTTGTGATCCAAGACAGTTACTACCACACATTGGGCTCCGGTAATCAAGCACTCTCGACTTATTAATTGCCTTGATCTCTGTCCAGGAGTCGCAACTAGTTTCTGGTGTTTGTAGGTCGTGTTATTTGTCTACCAAGTGGCACCCGGCAGGGTGGGCTTGGGACAGACTAGGCACAGTGGCACGGTGTACCAAGTGGCACCCGGATGGTGGGCTTGGAAACCCTGCTCACATCGTTTGGGGCCGTGATGGAAACTTCGTCCGGACTTCCTTTGCGGGTTCAGCCTCAGATAGGCGATAAACCTGGACTTGAGTCTTGCGTGGTTAGTCAGGTTGTGGCCGACACCCTCGCCAGGCTTCCGCTTGAAGGTTGCCGAGATACATGACGTGTACATGGTGGTAAGTGGTGAGAGCGTGTGTGAAGAAGTACACCCCTGCAGGGTTATTGATCTATTCGGATAACCGCGTCCTCGGATATGGACTACTTGAAAAGCTTACATTGTTCATAGACAACTTGAAATGGATACTCTAAAATGCGCAAGATAAGTGTGAGTGCTATGGATGACCTTCTCGTAGGGAGACGGGAGGGGGTCCATAGTGGTGTATTGATGTGGTGACTATGTGGACTCGTGTAACACCCCGATTTTTGGCCCTTTCTTTTTCTTTTGGATTTCTTCGAATTTTTATCTGGAGTTCTTTTTCCGTGGCTATGTGGTCTTGAAACCTGGGAAGATCTTCTCTCCTGCCACTTCCTAGTGGCTTGTCATTCTCAAATCTATCCCAAGGCCATGTCATTTCCATCTTAGCCCAACCCTAATATTTATTTATTGGGAATATTCCTTTTTCTATTAAAGGAATAACCCTGTTTGCCCTAGGTTGTGAAGCAGCCTATATTTCTGTCTTCCCCAAAATTCCCACAAAATTCTCATAAATTATTTGGATCATATCTTCCACTAATATGTCAAAACCCATCCCTGCCTAGTTCAAAAATAATTCAGGAATATTCATTTCCTATTATGTCCAGTATGGCACTTTGTGAAGGAAGTGCTATTTATCTTTTCTTGATTGCCCTCAAAAAATTTGGACACTCTTTCCTATCCAAATAATTTCCACATGCCAAAATTCAGCTTCATTTGCCTAGTAAATCTTCCTCAGCAAATTTCCAAAGTTTCTGTCCAGAGAGAAGCTTTGTGAAGGAAGTACTAGCTAGGCTTATCCAAATGAGTTGAAATTTTGGTAGATCATTTATATGGTCAGATAATTGCTCTCCTCAAAATTTCATACCCATCCAACAAACTATGTGAGCACACCTTCAAATCTTGGTTTCTGGTCACAATTTCCGTTTGTGAAGCAACTATATTTTATATTGCTTCAAAATTCTGAAATTAATCCAGGACCTAAATATCCATAAATAATGTGAGCATGCCAAAACTCACATTATTTTGCCAAGCCATTTACTCCACAAAATTTCCCCAAGCTTCTGTCCAGTGAGGAGCATTGTGAAGGAAGTACCATTTTTACTTATCCAATTGGGATGAAATTTTTATGGCACCTTCATATGCCCAAATGATCATGTTCCACCAATTTTCAGCTCAACCCAAGCAATAATGTGAGTGCTACTTCATGATCTCCTTTCTGGACCAGAATATGTGGTTGTGAAGCAACTAGGTTAAATATTGGTCAAAATCCTTTCAAAATTCACAGGATCATAGTCCTTCCTACCCTAAACCCCTGAGACATCCTGGTTAGCTCTTATCTCATCCCAGTTGATCACTACTTCATGCCTAAGTTTGCAACAACAAACTTTCTCTGATCATTCCCATCAACCCACAGTGGATTTCTTCGATCTATCACCTCAAGTAGGACCCACTTAGGAAGGACTACATGCTAGACATCTTGTGATTGGCCAGAATGCACCGCGTGCGCCTGTGCACGCGGTCTGGCATGCCGAAAGCGCGCTCTGGACATCGGGGCCCTCTGCCGCCGCCCGAGCGCCCTCCGTGCGCCACCTCCGCTCGCCGCAGCGCCCTCTCCTGCTCCCCTCGCCTCCCCGGACCGCCCTCCCCCGCTGGTTGCTCGCCGGACCGAGCCAAATCCATGGGCATGCGGGCACTGTGGCCGCCCGCGCGTGCTCCTTCCCCTGTGCTCGCCCCGTCCACACTCGCGTGTCCCTAGCGCCGCGTGTGCATCCCCTCTGTTCTCTCCCGTCGACTCAAGGGCCCCGCAGCGCACCCAAGCCTCGCCGAAGCATCTTCGCATCCCCGTGGCGGCTCTCGTCCCCCGCATCTTTCCCCTGCTATTTAAGCCCCTCCCGACCCTCTCCGAGCCCTCCAGCCTCCTCTCCTCCTCCTAATCGATCACCTACAGAGAGCATTCGAGCTCAGGCGGCCATCTCCCTCCATTCCGGCGAAACATCAGCCACTCGGCCCTCTCCCTCGCCCCACCACTCCGGTCCACCTCCGCCCAATTCAACACCACCGTAGAGCTCCTAGCACCACCCCGACCCTCCTCAGTCTCCATCCCGAGCCCAGGGACGCCCGAGTCGCCGGATCCCAAATCGGCCGAAGCCTCACCCGCCGCGGCCGAAGCCCTGCCCGACTCCGAGCTCCTCGGCGACCGCGCCACCATGGAACGGGACCGCCTCGTCGCCCTGAACCCGTAGGTAGGCTGGGCGTCGCCTACGGTGGCCCGTGCCGCCGGCAATCGCCGTCGGGGCCGGCCCTGTCCGCAGCCAGGCACGGGCGACGAAGGAGGAAGACGACGACCACCCCCTGCCTGTGGACTCCGCCTGTCATTGACCCTGGCCGACTGGCTGACGTGGATAAGTGAAGGCGCATTCGCCGGAATACATTTTCCAATTCGGAAAGCGTACTTCCGCGCGGCTTCAGAGCAGAATACGTTTTCCAAAAGAGAAAACGTATTTTCAGCAATACGCTTTCAACTTCTCAGCCGCAAGCCGAAACTTTTAAATAGCGGACGTTCGTCCGTTGAGGCCAGAAATGAACAGTTTTTATTTGATCTTCTGCCTAACGAACGAATGGCCGTATCTCCGCGACCGTAACTCCGAATCAGGTGATTCCAAAGCCCACGATCTCAGTTCGTCGAGCCCGTTCCGATGGTACCATTTTCATGAGGTTGTCACACTGTGAAAATGACCATTTTGCCCTTGCCCTTAAAACAGCTCCGCCGAGAGGGAAACTTTTCCGGTGATTCTTTCCGCGAGTTCATCGCACCTCTCCCCGGTGTATCCTTCATCCCCAGGCAAGCCACAACAGCCACTTGCATGATGGCATTGCAGTAGCCATGGTTTTCCACTTGAATATTTAATATTTGTTTGCCCATTTAATTATTTTGTGAATGCTTCAAATATGCTTGTGAATCCATGCTCATTGCTTATGCCATGTTCATTTTCATCTAGTAAGTGTTTTGATTAATTGCTAAGGATATTCTTATCATGTTGTATTCTTGTAATCATTTCCGGTGCTAGTGATAATGCTATGCTCATATGAATTGTTATGGTTTGATATGAAAATACCTGTGATATTCATGATCACCGTTATGCTATGTTCATTTGCATCCCGTAGCATAAATGATTTATCATCGTTCATGTCATGATGTTAAATGGTTATGTTGCCCATCCATGGTTACACTGATATCATGCTCATCTGCATTGTTATTTCATTATGACTCAGCTCCTCACCATTCAAGTTGAACCTGACATTAATCGAACTTGAACAAATCTGTTGGCTGAGTCATGGTGCCACCGAATCGAGCTAACCAGTGCAGCCACACTTGCCTTTATGGGGGGGCCTGATTCAGTCTATTGTCATGCCTCTCGCCGGTGCCTCCAACTAGGGAAGGTTATGCGCGCACGCTGCCCTGATCAGGTAGGCGGCCATAAGCCTTGTGCCCGAGTTGTTTGCGCGCGGTTGTCCCCGTTTGGGACGAGTTTGTTTTGTTGGGCCACGACGGTGGCAGCCACGAAGGTGGCGGATGTCACTAGTTGACATCGGGGCGACCCAGGACATAGCCCAAAGGGGAGTTTGTCAGGAGTGGCCGGGAGAGTGTCATGCAATAGACGGGTTTTGTCGGAACGTCGTTGGTCCACCCGAATGGGAGCACGAGGCCATGAGTTCCGTGGTGTGGGTACAGTGTACTAACCTCTGCAGAGTGTATAATCTATCGATAGCCGCGTCCTCGGTCATGGACACAGTTCGTAGTAGGTCACACTATGGGTCAACAGAAATAATAACCTGAATAATAACAACCCCGGTTCTATGAGAAAAGAAGTTGGTTGATCTTCATGTGGTCATGCGATGATCACAGGTAGAGATCAAGCTCTGTGTGGTCATGCGAGGATCACGATGGTATAGTTGATACCGAGCTTGGTTGATCCTGAGGTGATCGTGTGATGATCACGATGGTAAGTTTGTGGTTACGAGATAACCTTCGAGCAGAGTAAGTTGGTCCATGAGACCTTAAACGTCGACCCCTTGCATGCTAGTGCTAGTATTATCATGTTCATATCATGGATCATGTGTACATGCCATGCTCATGCTGTTGCCATGCTCATGTTGTTCTAGTAGTATCATGTTCATCTTTGATGATTAATCTGTAAATGCCAGGCTGTTGTATGTCTTGATTGCTTTGGTTGCTGTGAGCTTGCGAGTACATTCAAAGTACTCACCTAGCGTGTCATGCCAGATTGCAGGTGATGCCGTGATTGCTTGTTTGTCGAGGATCCCGAGGTTGCGCTCTAGGATACGTCCCAGCCAGAGTCCCTGCGGAGTGGAGTTCATCACCGTCGTCGCTGTTCCGCTGCTAGAGTTTATTCCGCTTCGAGATATTCCGCTGCTAACATAGAACTACCTTAGCAGGCGAAGTGTCGTCGTGCCCCTGTAACCTTTGTAATATCGGACCCTTGTACCCCGTTTATTCATAATAAAGAGCTGATTTGTTCTATGCCAAGCAGTGTCGTATTCCAGAAGACTTGATCTCTGGGCTGGAATACGGGGTGTTCCGGTCTCTCTGAGCCGGGGTGCCACAACTCGTGTGCGCTCTCTTACCTCAAACAAATTATTGGTAGTCATGGTATAGGTTAGCCACAGAGTCAAAGCTGGCTTGCTGCAATTAAACCCCACAACGCCCTTCTTGATAATGGTGCATATGTAGATAGTTCTGATGTAAGTCTTGCTGAGTACCTTTGTACTCACGGTTGCTTAATTTATGTTTTGCAGAGGAGACGTTAGTCTCACTAGTGGTTTCAATGACGAGTTTGATGTTGACCGAGGAGCTTGGGAATCCCAGACAGAGGTCTGGTTCCTATGAAGGGTCTTGTAGATAGACAGGCTTTCTAACCTTCTTTCTTTTCAGCTGTATGTACTCAGACAGGTTATGCTTCCATTTGTTACTTGTATGACTTTGTATGTTGGGTCATGAGACCCATGATTGTAATACCATACTATGTATGGCTCTTCGGAGCCTCTTAAATAAATACTTCGAGTCGTAGAGTTATGTTGTGATGCCATGTTGTATCTACACATATCGTGCATATTGTGTGTATGTTTGAAATGCATTGGTATGTGTGGGATTCGACACCTAGTTATCTGCTTTGGTAGCCTTCCTTACAGGGAAATGCCTCCTAGTGCTTCCACTGAGCCCTGGTAGTTCGCTACTGCTCCGGAACACATGGATTGACCGACATGTATCCTTCTTTGCTCATGTATCTGTCCCTACGGGGAAATGTCACGCGGTGTTACCGGAGTCCTGATAGCTTGCTACAGCCCGGTTACACACGCTGATGATCGACACGTGCACTGCTGGGTTACCTATGTCTGTCCCTATATGTTTGTGCCACCTTGGTTTATGACTAGTCATGTCGACCCGGGTTCTCTGTCATATGGATGCTAGCGACACGATCATATACGTGAGCCAAAAGACACAAACGGTCCCGGCCAAGGTAAAGGCGGCAGCCGTGGGTTACCGTGCGTGAGGCCACAAAGTGATATGATGTGTTACATGCTAGATCGGTGTGACCTAGGATCGGGGTCCCGACACAATGAAGGCCCCCAGGGGACACCGTCGGGGCCCTCTTCAATGAGGGAACCGAGGAGGGCTTCCGAGAGGCACTATTGCCATTGACACAACCTCACGTGGAACACTCACCCTTGGCACGGGGGGAGGCTTCATCCGCTGGTAGCAGAGTCAACAATTGATGGGAGATCACCTCTCATGGACTCAGAGAAGAGACTCGTCTCTTGTCGGGAAAGGAGGTGGTGTGCTTTTGTATTCGTAGGAGGAGACACTCCAAGCGAGTGTGTTCCCACTCGCACAACGACTTTGTGACCCCTCTAGGGTTACTTCCAGACATGGATTAAATGCCACTGTTGTTGGGAAACATAGTAGAAAACAAAAAAAATGCCCTACGATCAACCAGGAACACTATCAAGATGTGGTTTGGATCGGATCGTTACCAACTCCGAGTTGCAGCGGAAGAAGAGACGGTGTAGATCGTACTTGAAGTCCCTCGAACCATAGATGAACGATCCCTTGAACCGTCTATGAACAGTCCTTCGAACGGAAGACCGAAAACACAGCCTCTCCATAGTTTGCAAGTGAACGGTCTTCCCGATCCGGCAGCGCTTCGCTGTCTAGGGCTAATCGTCACCGAAGAATTATAGGGGGGAGATTAGAACCACACTGGGCTTCTAATTAGGAGGATTAGAGGATCTAGATCTAGCTCTAATTGGATCAACTAGAACTAGAACTAGAGAACTAGAGGAGACACCAAAAACTTGTGTATATAAAAGTGCCAAAACCTCTAGTATATATAGGTTGGAGGAGGAGGAGAGAGCGCCACACAAGGGGGGAAAGTCCCCCCCCCCCCTTGCCCGGCCATGAGGAGGGGGAAACCCCCTCCAATCCGGCCTCCCCCTTCCTTCTACAAGGGGGGGAAGGGAGCGCCACCTCTATTGGGCCCAAGTGGCCTAATATGCTTTCCACCACTCTGCTTTTTAAGGCCCATTTATATTTAAATAAATATAAAATCCTCCTAATCATATTTAGAGCCTTTTAATATTAATTTAACATCACCGGAAACTATTTCCACCTATATATAATTTATCGGTATTACCCGGTAAACCCCGAAACCCTTCGATTGGCCCCGAAACGCTTGTCCTACTAACACTCAGCAGATCGTGATTACCTTAAGCTTGTGATCCTGTAGGTTCAGTAAAACATAGACATGAACAAAACCCCTTTCGTTCAATGACCGATAGCGGAACCGTGGACATTCATATCGATCCCTATGAGTACACGAATAACATTCGATTGAACCTTTGGTTATCATGTGCTATTCCCTTTGCTTCGCAATACTTTACAAAACCCGAGTTGAGATATATCGGTATCCTCTTGAGTCATACACATGCGCACTATACCGGTATCCTCGTTACCGGTTTTGTTCTTCTTTCTCGTTGACATGTTCTGGCATCCCCGTGACATAGTCACCTGCATCTGGCCAAACCATGATGGATGTCGTCACACCGAGAGGGCCCTAAGAATATATCTCCATCGTCGAAGGAGCAAATCCCACTCTTGATCTATCTAGTCCCTTGTCAAACTTTCTGATGAACCTGTAAGTTGTCGTTATGATCACCGTGTTACAGATGACGTTTGAGCAACACCAAAGTTCATCGTACGGTAAGAAGTGACTACAATACTCTCATGGTCTAAGGAACTAAAGCATATGTTAACTCTCAGTGTTATAACAATTGACTTGTGACGATAGCATCTCAAAGTATAACAATCAAGTTTGGGTCAATTCAATATGATCGTTCTTCTAACGCCATATTTTCAATGTTGTTTTGAGACTATCATTACACTTAACGATATCTCAAGATTCGGAAAACATGATCACTAACAACACTTGAGCTAGTCTTAGAGGCGACACTACGAATCAAATTTTACCGTTTATCATTCCACATGTGCATACGAGTTTTCCACTGAATCGCATATTCCAGGATCATAGCAGTTATAGCATAGAATATAAACTCTTAATTATGAACACAGAAATATAATAATACAATATTATTGCCTCTAGGACATATTTCCAACAACTGCAGCCTGGATTTTTGCCGCCTCCGACGGATACCTTGGAAACACGAGATCCCATTATAAAGGAAATCAGCTTAAAGCAAGCAAGAAGCTGGTGGCACTCAAATATACCTAAGGCTTTGGCCTAGGCCTGAACCTCAGTCTCCACCCAAGCCAAGGGTTCCCAAGTCCCAACGTTGAAGAGGGTGCAAGTGTTGATCATAAAAGTTGATGGGGACATCCCATCTAGTAAGTTCGTGCTTCTGCAGCCCTAGCCCCTAGCAAACTGGCCAAAGCATGGTCGCCTACAACCACTTGCCTTGGAATATTGGTCAAAATCTTCGATGGACGGGGACTCCTCCATGGTATAACCTAGGGATGAAAATGGAGTGAAAAGTTACCGCTTTTCCGGAGGAAAAATGAAAACGGAGAGGAAATATGAAAACGGAAATGGAAATTTGTAAAACAGAAATGGAAATGGAATTTTTTATGTGGAAACGGAAACAAAAACGGAATGGTGTTTTTCGGTGGAACAGGCGTGGAACGGAACTTTCCGTTTCCGTGAATATGAAATTTCCGTTTCTACTATAGGCCCATAGCTGCTTTGTAGCCCAACTACCAACCAACACACAATGACACAATGAGCAGAATGGATCATTTGTGGACCAACTTTTACTACCACACACGTACTTAACTAGACCCTATAGGGAATTGTCATGTACTAATACAATACTACCCTATTTTGCTAACACAACCATATTATTTTGTAGCCATGTGAACAATTCCTTAAATTTGTTTGTTTTTTGTGTGTATTTCTCTATGATTCAAGGGGGTAATTTTAAGTTCGAGTCAACACACAATTTTGTTTTCGTGTCCGCTCTGTATTCGCTCCATGCCTGTTTCCGGTAGTATTTGTTTTCGTATTCATTTCCGGGGTTTCTGTATTCGTTTCCACTTCTGCAAAAAAATATGAAAACAAATGTGGTAGCACCCAGTTCCGTCTGTTTTCATCCCTAAGTATAAACCCCCCCCCCCCCCCAGCGTGACGAATTCATCCCAGAGGTACAACCACTCTAGTCTCCAAGAATTCACCAAGGGTCCACGCGCTCGGCACCGCAGCATCTCGCTCGTAACCTATTCATGCGTACAGAAGGTAACGGATCCAACTACATTGTTGCGGGCTTCCGTAGTGGCCTCCAACATGAAGAAATACTAACAGAGGTCCGATAGGTCATAAATGTATTCATAAATTTTGTAGTGTCCATGCCTTATTTCTATCATTTATGCAAACTTTCAGTGTTCATTTGAGTAATATATTAAAGTGCACAGAGCTAGTTCGTGTTTTGAGTGTTCATTTTTTTAAGAAAAAAAATATTTTGGAATTATGGAAAAAAATCAAAAAAACGAGAGGAACATTTACATCAAGAGAAACCAGAGGGGTCAAACCCCGGGGCAAGGTGGGCCCACCTTTGTCCACCTGGTTGCCTCACCGGAGCCCCTGGCTTATAAATACTGCAAAACCCTCAAAAATCTTTATCGTGTATTTTTTCGTCGCCGACACTTTGTGAGCCGAGGTGATCTCATCTACAACCCTATTCTAGTACATTGTCGGAGGGGGAAATCATCAACATATTCATCAACATCGATCCTCGATGCCCTCGTGAAAATGTGTGAGTAGTCCATCCCATTTACTATGGGTTCATAATAGTAGCCATGATGTTTTCTATCCTCTATTACTCAATACAATGATCACATTATCTACCCTACATGATTCTGATCCATTTAATATATTTAACGGTGATGTTATCTATATGATTAATTATTCCTTTATGTTCAGATTATGGGTGATGCTTTTGCCTGAGTTATATATGCATATTTCTTTCTGATTATTTGTCTTCCCTTGGCCAGTTTAGATGGGCGGCCAATAGAGGGAGTGGTATGCATTAGTTGGGTTTAATCTTGCAAATAATCTGCCGCGATGATAGTAAATGCAAAAGGATTGCATTGTATTATTGCCATTAAGTATAAATGATGGCATGTGGCCTCTAATGAAATCATGTTTATCAATTGTATGGCACCTTGCCCAAAGCAATGCTCTGGTTTATTACTTAATACCTGTATATGCAGATAGTATCTCAGTTGTTGGGGTGATGTGTGTGTGTGTGTGCGCGCTCCAAACCATGAAACAAGGTACGTGCTTATTGTGTTTGTATCCCTTTGATGTTACTCCATCTGTTCCTATGCTTTAGGCGTAAATTTTTGGCGTCCAACCCAAAAGTGCCCGCGGTCAAAAATAGTTACCCTAGGAACTACTGAGTAAATAGGCAATTTTTCGATTAATTTAATCCATGAATAAATCACTAGCATGGCATTGACTAAATTACTGACATACTGATTATGAACCAGACTAGCATGTACTACGCATATAGTAGAAACATCTACGCACATAGTTAGTACTGCTAAGACAGAAGTAAACAGGAGAGGGATAAACATGTTATACCCTCCGATCGGCCAGGCAGAGGCCGCGGCGGCGGCGGCGGCAGCGTCCTCGGCGGCCTTCTTGTCGGCTTCCAGCTTCTCAGCGGCGGCACGTTCGGCGTCGGTGGACATGGCGATGACGAAGGCGATGCGGACGTAGAGGAAGCAGACGAACAGAGGCGAGCAGTCGCGTAGTTGCTTCCCAAAAACCTAATCGCCCCTCTCCCGTACAGGATCCGAAGAGGCGGGGTTTCGGAGGCCTGCTCTCCCATCAACCGTGTACGCGGTGAATGGGATGGAGTCGCCGACGGCAGCAGCAGCAGCAATGGAACGACGTGGGCATGGAGGCAGATGCGATCGGTTTCGCGTGACGGCTAGGGTTCGCAGCGCCTAACATATATAGGCGCGGCCATGTGGAGAGACATGGGCTGAACCCACGTCCAAGTTGGTAACAGCTCACGATCTGACGTCTCAGATCGTGGCCCCATCTGTCAAAGACTCTCTGTTCCTGACCGGCAAAAAGAAGCGCATAGGTGTGAGCTCGGCTCGGCTCAATCCTGCGGCGTGGCGCGACGTGTCGTGATGAGGCGTGGCGTGGCGAGGCGGGCGGCGGAGGAGGAGCGCGCGGGAACCACTTCTCTTCTCAAGCTCTAATAGCATGTGGAAGAGAATCCCTTATAAGGAGGTCCAACTCCTTCTCCACTAGCGGTATGGAACTAAACTTCCCACCACACCTAGTGCCATATAATCCCGCATGGGCCCTTGTAGATTTTCTGAAATTGTTAGATGGGCCCTAGGCCCAACTCATATTTCAACAATCCCCCACCAGATCTCAAGGGCCCATTTTGTCCTTTGTTCCAAACACTGTTTTGATATACCAGTATTTCAGTGGAGACCGGTTAAGGTTGAACTCCACCTAGAGCAAGTAGCTACACTCCTTCACAACTAAACAATTGACTATGCCTTGAATTGTCAGTTTGGCGTAAAGAAGTTTCACCACAGGTCTTACTAGTACTAGACTGCCGAAGGCTGACCCCTCGGGTGGAGCATATTAGTCACGCTCCTGGCCTATTTATGAGCTTGCTAGAGATCACCCCAATCTCATAGACCGTGACTAGCAATCGGGCTCATATAGGTGTGTTCCTCCAAAGATCGCTCTGTAGGATAACATATTGCTTATATATATAAGCCTTGGAACACATTAAGACAGTAGTCATCCTACCATACAGTTTTCGAGAGTATTGCATCTTCAACGGAGTGGGTTAGTAAAATTACTCTCCTCGGTTCACCACTGGCTTGTTTTCCCAGGTCCTACTTCACAGGATCTCCGATCACATAGGTTGGGTTACTACCATGGCAACTCATGTGGGTCTCACACCCATCTCCCTCGATGCATTATCTATCACAACACGTGATAGCCCTTTAGTAAAGGGATTTGCCAGATTCTTAGCCGTTTGGATATAATCCAACGCTATCACTCAGGAGTTTCTTAATTTTCTGACAGCTTTCAATCTCATTCTTATGTGTTTGTTGGACTTCATCTTGTCCTTTGAACTCTTCACCTTGACAATAACTGTTTGATTGTCACGGTTCATAAGGATGGCCGGAACCGGCTTCTCAACCACTGGCAAGTCCATCAAAAGATCTCGAAGCCATTCTGCTTCGCCACCAGATGTGTCTAATGCTGTTAATTCTGCTTCCATTGTCGATCTCGTTAAGATCGTTTTCTTGCAAGACTTCCAGGAAATAGCACCACCTCCAAGAGTAAACACATACCCAGTTGTGGCCTTCATCTCATCAGCATCAGAGATCTAATTCGCATCACTATACCCTTCAAGTATCGACGGGTATCCGGTATAGTGAAGTCCATAGTTCATAGTACCTTTCAGATAGCGCATAACTCTTTCAATAGCATGCCAATGTACATCACCCGGTTTGGAAACAAACCGGCTCAGTTTGCTCACAGCAAACGCGATGTCAGGCCTCGTTGCGCTCGCTAGATACATGAGTGAACCAATAATTTGAGAGTATCTCAATTGATCTTTAGCTATGCCTTCGAACTTTCGAATCAGCACACTAGGATCATATGGTGTTTGAGATGGTTTGCAGTCCAAATATCCAAAACGACTCAACACCTTCTCAACATAATGGGATTGCAGAACTGTAATTCCACCCTCATCATCTCTCAATAGCTTGATGTTCAAGATAACATCAGCCACTCCAAGGTCCTTCATCTCAAAGTTCTGAGATAAAAAGGACTTAACTTCCTCAATCACTTTGAGGCTAGTTCCAAATATCAGTATGTCATCAACATACAAGCACAGTATAACTCCTTCGCCCCCACCATAGCGATAGTATACACATGTGTCAGCTTCATTAACAAAGAAGCCAACAGATGTCAAAGTTTCATTAAATTTCTCATGCCATTGCTTAGGTGCTTGTCTCAGGCCATATAAAGATTTCAGCAACTTACACACCTTTCCTTCCTGACCATCTAACACAAAGCCATCAGGCTGTTGCATATAGATTTCCTCCTTTAGCTCTCCGTTCAGGAATGCCGTCTTAACATCCATCTGGTGGATGAGAAGACCATGTGAGGCCGCCAACGAGAGTAATACTCGAATGGTGGTCAGTCTGGCCACAGGTGAATAAGTGTCGAAGAAATCTTCTTCTTCTTTCTGGGCATAGCCCTTGGCCACAAGCCTAGCCTTGTACTTTTTAATCGTACCGTCGGGCTTAAGCTTCTTCTTGAACACCCACTTACATCCCAATGGTTTGCAACCATAGGGACGTTTAGTAATCTCCCAAGTCCCGTTAGTCATGATGGAATCCATCTCGCTACGGACCGCATCCTTCCAGTAGTCAGCTTCTGGAGACGCATACGCTTCTGAAATAGAAGTGGGAGTATCATCCACGAGGTACACAAGGAAATCATCACCAAAGGTCTTTACAGTCCTTTGTCTCTTGCCCCTACCAAGGGTTTCCTCGTCATCCTCCTCGGGGTTTTCATCATGTGTTTGTTCATAATATTCCATCGGAATGGCAGGTTCAGGAGTCTCCTCATATTCCTGTCTAGAAGTGCTTTGCATATCTCTCATAGGAAAAATATCCTCGAAGAATGTAGCATCTTTAGACTCCATAATTGTACCGACCTTCTAGTCAGGTACCTCAAATTTCACTACTAGAAATCTATAGCCAACGCTATTCTTAGCGTAGCCCAAATTAACGCAATCCACGGTCTTTTGTCCAAGCTTACGCTTTTTGGGGATCGACACGTTGACTTTCGCCAAACAGCCCCAAGTACGCAAGTACGAGAGTGTTGTCCTTCTCTTTGCCCATTTCTCATAGGGAGTGATCTCATTATCCTTTGTCGGAACTTTATTCAGGACATGACATGATGTCAATATAGCCTCCCCCCACCATGCCTTGGATAAACCCGATGTATCTAACATGGCGTTAACCAAATCAGTTAGAGTACGGGTTTTCCGTTCGGCAACCCCGTTTGACTGGGGTGAATAGGGAGGCGTCCTCTCATGAATAATACCATGTTCCGCACAAAAGGAATCAAACTCACTCGAGAAGTACTCTCCACCACGATCTGACCGGACTCGTTTAATTTTCTTTTCAAACTGATTCTCAACTTCTAACTTATAGATTTTAAAGTAGTGTAGAGCCTCATCTTTAGTATTTAACAGATACACATAGCAATATCTAGTGGAATCATCTATCAATGTCATGATGTATTTCTTTCCACCTTTAGTCAACACACCATTCATCTCACAAAGATCAGAATGTATGAGTTCTAATGGCGCCAAGTGCCTCTCCTCCGTAGCCTTGTGAGGCTTGCGAGGTTGCTTAGCTTGCACACACGTAAGGCATTTAGAACCTTTGGCTAAAGTGAAACTCGGGATTAAATTCAGTTTTGCTAGCCGTGTCATAACACCGAAACTAATGTGACAAAGATGTGAATGCCAAACTTCAGATTCATTAACACTCGAATGAATATTGTTCACGACTTTATTACAAAAATCAGCGAGAGAAAGGCGGAACATTTCTCCGCATTCATAACCCTTTCCAACAAATAGTCCATATTTCATAACAACTACTTTATTAGACTCGAAGACCAACTTAAACCCTTCTCTACACATAAGGGAGCCACTAACAAGGTTCTTCTTGATGGCGGGGACATGTTGCACGTTCTTCAGCTGCACGATCCTTCCCGAAGTAAACTTAAGATCGACTGTGCCAACACCATTAACAGAAGCACTCGCGCCATTCCCCATCAATACGGACCCATGACCTGTGGCTTGGTAAGAAGAAAACAATGAAATGTCAGCACACACATGAATACCTGCACCTGTGTCCACCTACCAATCGGTGGACTGACAAACTGAAAATACAGTAAATAAATTACCGTACCCAGATGCACCACTTTCATTGTTGCCCACAATCATATTGGCAGACTTGGAGTCCTGCCCTGGCTTCTTGTACTTGTTTGGGCACTTGTCGGCCCAATGTTCCTCTGAACCACAAGTGAAGCAGCCATCTCCCTTCTTGTTCTTCTTGAAGGTCTTCTTACCCTTCTTCTTAAAGTCGGTATTTTGTTGGACACCGTTCTTTCCCTTGGGCTTGTGGGAATTGAAGTTCTTCTGATGCACCATACTGGCTACAGAAGTTCCTTCGACCCCTTTTCCATGCGAGTCCTTTTCTCTCGAGTTCTGCTCAACACTCAGATGGCCGATGACATCCTCTATTGAGAATTCACGCCTCTGATGTTTCAGAGTGGTGGCAAAGTTCCTCCAGGAATTAGGGAGCTTAGCGATTATACAACCCGCGACAAATTTGCCCGGTAAATCGCACTTCAGAAGCTCAAGCTCCTTAGCGATGCATATTATCTCATGAGCCTGTTCCAATACAGAACGGTTCTCGACCATTTTGTAATCGTGAAACTGCTCTATAACATACATCTCGCTCCCAGCATCGGTGGCCCCGAATTTAGATTTGAGCGCCTCCCACAAGTCCTTGGCAACCCGCACATGTAAATATGCGTCAACCAACTTATCTCCGATCACGCTCAGAACTGCTCCGAGAAAGATGACGGTGGCCTCTCTGAACGCCTTCTCCTGTTCAGGAGTAATCGTTCCAGTGGGAGTCACACCGGCAACCCAGAACACGTTCATTGCCGTGAGCCATAAGATGGTTTTCGTCTGCCAACGCTTAAAATATGTACCGGTAAACTTATCCGGTTTCAGTGCAGCAGCAAAACCATGATTCGAAAAATTCCTATACAAATTAGGTTTTTGGATTGCTGAGTAAATAGGCAATTTTTCGATTAATTTAATCCATGAATAAATCACTAGCATGGCATTGACTAAATTACTGACATACTGATTATGAACCAGACTAGCATGTACTACGCATATAGTAGAAACATCTACGCACATAGCTAGTACTGCTAAGACAGAAGTAAACAGGAGAGGGATAAACATGTTATACCCTCCGATCGGCCAGGCAGAGGCCGCGGCGACGGCGGCGGCAGCGTCCTCGGCGGCCTTCTTGTCGGCTTCCAGCTTCTCAGCGGCGGCACGTTCGGCGTCGGTGGACATGGTGATGACGAAGGCGATGCGGACGTAGAGGAAGCAGACGAACAGAGGCGAGCAGTCGCGTAATCGCTCCCCAAAAACCTAATCGTCCCTCTCCCGTACAGGATCCGGAGAGGCGGGGTTTCAGAGGCCTGCTCTCCCGTCAACCGTGTACGCGGTGAACGGGATAGAGTCCCCAGCGGCAGCAGCAGCAGCAATGGAACGACGTGGGCGTGGAGGCAGATGCGATCGGTTTCGCGTGACGGCTAGGGTTCGCAGCGCCTGATATATATAGGCGCGTCCATGTGGGGAGACATGGGCTGAACCCACGTCCAAGTCGGTAACAGCCCACGATCTGACGTCAGATCATGGCCCCATCTGTCAAAGGCTCTCCGTTCCTGACCGGCAAAAAGAAGCGCATAGGTATGAGCTCGACTCGGCTCAATCCCGCGGCGCGGCGCGGCAGGCCGGGCGACGGAGGAGGAGCGCGCGGGAACCACTTCTCTTCTCAAGCTCCAATAGCATGTGGAAGAGAATCCCTTATAAGGAGGTCCAACTCCTTCTCCACTAGCGGTATGGGACTAAACTTCCCACCACACCTAGTGCCATATAATCTCACATGGGCCCTTGTAGATTTTCTGAAATTGTTAGATGGGCCCTAGGCCCAACTCATATTTCAACATGAAATACTCTCTTGTCGCCTCGCGAAAGATTCCTCGGGAGGCGAGGTAATGTGAAGCCAATCATGAGAGGTGTTGTAACTACATGTAATTAATGTGGGGATCTGTTCAGCAAGTAATGATGAAGTAAGGGTATTAAAGGAAACAAACACTAAATATTGGTTGTGCACCTTCTTTCTAGGATTTTTTGGCAGAAATATATACGCCAGTGTAGATTTTAAAAGGTGGCCTTCATAAAAAAAATTGTATGTATCCAACTAAACTTCATAAAAGGTTGGTTTGCCGACGCTCATGACGACGAGAAGGAGATGGTGATCCATGCATTATATGCCATCTGGTTAGCGCGCAACGACACAAAGAATGGGAAACGCATTGATGCTCCACATGAAATCATAGAGCGAGTCTGCTCGTTTGTGAAGGAATGGAGGGAAGTCCATGTGAAGCCAGATCGGATTGCAAAACCAGCAATTATACAGAGATGGACTGCGCCGGAGGATGGGTGGGTCAAAGCAAACGCGGATGGTGCAATATCACGGCATGGCGGAAAGGGAGGAGGAGGAGTTGTGCTCCGGGATAACAATGGGGGCTTCCTCGCTAGTGCGTGTCACTTCTTCCCCACTGTTGTCGATCCTGAAGTGGCAGAGATCATGGCGTGCAAGCGTGCTCTTTTGGTCGCGACGGAAATTAATGTACAGAGGGTACATGTCGAGCTGGACAGCCAGACTCTCGTGCAAACTATCAACACTCCAGAGAAGAACTTGTCTGCTTCAGGACCTTGGCTGGAGGAGATAAAGACCATGCTACAAAGCTTTGTCGATTTTAGAGTCTCGTGGGTTAGGCGTTCTGCGAATGTTGCCGCGCATAAATTAGCTATGTTAGGGGTAGGAGAAGAACTTTGTAAGGTTTGGTTTGGATCGCCGCCAGAGTGCATTCTGGATGTGATCGCGGACGAGATTCCGAACTTCGTTTAAGTGAATAAAGCGGCGACATTTACCCTAAAAAAAACTAAACTTTTATTTGAAATAAAAAAGGACATAAATTTACAATATGTACTCATATCCTGTATGAACACAAGTAGAATCAAATAAAGATCCCAAATAATTGCGCGACAAGATGCACGTCGTCGCCCATGTCCTCAGAAGAAGTAGCCAAAGACGAGGGCGGTCAAGGACGCCATGGCAACAGCCGGGGCAGTCACCGACGCACCGGAGGCCGGTGCGGGGGCTGGTCCATCAGCTGCGGAGGCTATGCCGACCAGCGACGATGCCACGACGGTGACGGTGGCGGCCACGGCGAGGATCCTGAGCTTCAGAGTCGGCGCCATTTGCTTGCTCCTGGAAGGTTGCTGCTGCAGCTAGCAAAGATTAATTACTCTGGTACTGGAAGAGAGCTGAAGATGTTGTCAGGCTTGTGATCTTGCGTGGAGGAGGAGAGATCATTTGGGGGGGTTATATATATAGTAGTTCTTGGAGTTAGAGACTTCAGACTTGGCTTGGAAATAAAGGTTTCTGGCTGTAACCCTACTGGCCGGCCGGCCAGTGCTGGGTGTCATTGGCAGCTGGTCTGGTTGGCGGCTTCGCTGGTCTGGACAGAAGGTGGAGAGGTTGGCCAGTTGCTAGCTGTTGTGTTCTGGCCTTTGGGTCCCCGTTTGTGCTGATTGCATTCCATGTGTTTGGTTGTGTGATGAGCTGGTTTCTGCATTATAGTACAACCATGGAATGCTCTACTGTTGATTGCTGGCAGGTTACAACTCATAACTAAGACTTCTTTGACATGATGTTTTTAATCCTTTTTATGGATTTCTCTTTGAACGGAGTTGATCAACCAGACTCCCCCCCCCCCCCCCCCCCGCGCCGCTCCCGCGAGCGGACGGGGGAACCCTAGCCGCCACCTCCTTCTCGTCCCCTCCGGGCCCCCCTCCTTCGCCGCCGCCTAGAGGCGCCGCCAGGCAAAGAAAGCCCGGCCGGCGTAGGCGGCGGTGGGGCCTCTTCTTCCCTTCCGCGTGGATCCCCCGGCTGGTGCGGGACGGCCGGCCACCGGAGGCGTCGGGCTATGGCGGGGCTCGGCTGCGGGTGCGGGTGCGGCAGCGGCGGCTTGGAGGTGGCACGGCGGCTGCGGGTGCTCTGCTCCGATGGTTGTGAGGTGGCCAGATCTGGCGCGAGGGCTGGTGGCGGCGGTGTGTGCGCGCGGCGACCTGGTCGGCGGCGGGTGGCACGGGAAGGCTTCTCCGAGGCTCCTCGGCTGCTGGTGGTGGCGGCTCCGGCTCTCCACTCGGTGGGCGGGCGGCGTTCGAGGTCCGGCGGTGGTCCGAGGCAGCGGCCATGGTGGGGGGCACAGGAGGTGTCTGGTGGGGGTTGGTCAGGAGAGATGGGGGGCTAGTGGTGGCCCTCCGTTGCCGGCAGGGTGCCGGCCGTGGATTCGTTCCACTCCTCCCCTCCCCCTCTTCCCGGCCTAGTGTTGTGTGGTCTCCGGTCTGCCGTTCTTCGGGTCTGGACGGTCGCTGGCGGCTCCGTCGGTGGTTGGGGTGTCGGTAAGGCCAAAGCCAGTGCCTTGGTTGGTCGTGGAGGTGTCGGATGGTAGGGCGGCGGCCCTGGTGGTGGGAGGCGCGGCGTTTGTGGACAGAGCGTGCGTCTCAGGTGCGGGCGGGCAATCATGGCTACGCGGGTGGCGTGGTTGCAGGTGGTTAACGGAGTTGGGTGTGACGGAGGGGTGTGAGCACCGGGGTACACCACTTGCCCAGTTCTACTGGCCGGCGGTGGCGGCGGCCGTGGCTGTCGTACCCTTCCTGAAGGCACCGTCGCGGTGTTCCCACTCCTCGTCTTGCTCCGGGTGAAAACCCGATCTTCGGGATCGAGCGGTGGCGGCTATCCTTGGTCGTTCCCTTCTTGGAGGCACCGTTTTGGAGTCTTGGCTTCGTTGTTGTCCGTCTCACCTCTCTGTTGTGGATGCTCATGATGGAGGTCTCTGCAGGCTCCAAGCGGTCTTCCTCCTCGTCATCTTTAGTTTGCTTGGTAGTCGGTGGGGTGGTGTGTCGGTGCCCGGCACCGTTGTATCTTGCCTTGGGTGTGTGGTGTGTGTTTGTATCGGCTTCGGTTGTAATCGGTGATGTTTGCTTTAAAATATAAAGCGGGGGGAAACCCTTTTTTGTCATTTCTCTTTGAACTAAAATTGTTCACAACGGTTTAATGGTAAACGTGGAACCTATGGCTCATTCCTATGGATTGGCACCGTTTGACTTGAGCCAAAAGTTATATTCCTTCCTTTTGGGAACGGGCGGAGTACTACTTAGTAACAAACACTTGTATGACAATTTAGGATCAACAATTATGAGTTGGCTTGTTATGAAAATAGCTATTGAGAGCTGACCTGGTGAAAAAATTGGGGTTGCAAAAATGACAAAAATGTTTAGGATTGTAGAATTGTATACAATTTGTATTTCTTGGGCGATCGTTCCAAATTCAGGTTGAATTCCATCTTGGTTTTCCTCTGGAGCATGGGTCTCACATTGTGTGGTTGCCCAAGAAATCTAGGCACCTTTCGTTGACAAGTTGAAATTTGGAAGATTATATCGAGCATATCCAACAAAGTAACACAAATAGTCGATCCATTAATAATTAGAACCACAAGTATATGTACCGGTGTGTGGCAACAGTGCAAATGAAGTTAGCCCAGAAGATGGCCCGGCCAGGATCCGGATGCTCGACGGAACTAGTGGCCAATGACGGATAGTGGTGTATTGTTTGGGGGCAGTGGTCTGCCGAGGTTTACCACCTATGTATACTTGTGACGGAGGCGTAGGATCGCCTGAGCGTCTCCCGTGTGGGATTTTGGCGGTACCATCCTCTCTCTCCCAATTGATCTATGAACTGTTTCACGGGTGTGTCAACGAATGTTCTTGGCTACGTAGACGGTTGTTGGCGGTTGTGCTGCTTGCTTGGGTTGTGCACGGTTTTAATTTGGTGTGGTTGCGTCCACGTCTGAATTGTGTGCCTTTGCATCATCCCTGTTGGATCAGCAGCTGTTCGGCGTGGATCATCGTCGTTCTTTTTCTTTTCATTTTATTAATTTCCTTCGTTTATGCATAGTTTCGGTCTTATATGACTTTGTTATTGGCTCGTGTGATTATTTGTTTGTATGTACGCGTTGATTGTGTGTATACTATTCATGCAGAGGCGTATCTCTTTGATCTTACATTATAAAAAGCGTCCTTTATCAAATAAACAAATGTATGTGCCCACAATTTTTCTATTGGAAATGAAAAAGGAACATGTAAATTTACAATATGTACTCATATCATGTACGGACACGAGAAGAGCCAAGAAGAAATCCGAATAATTGTGCGCACGAGTACACATGGCCTCAGAAGAAGTAGCCGAAGACGAGCGTGGTCAGGGACGCCATGGCGACAGCCGGGGCGGCAGCCGATGCGCCGGAGGCAGGCGCGGGAGCTGGCCCATCAGCCGCGGAGACCGTGCCGACCATGACGGCGGCGGCTGCCGCCACGGCGAGGATCCTGAGCTTCAGAGTAACCGCCATTTGCTTCCTCGACGGACGTTGCTGCAATGAACTAACAAAGATGACTCTGGTGCTGGGAGAGAGCTGGAGATGTTGTCAGGCTTGTGATCTTGGATGAAGGAGGAGAGATCATTTGGGGGGTTATATATAGAACTAGTGCTTGGAGTTAGAGACTTCGGGCCTTTTCATTTTTAGATGTAGAGACTTCAGACTTTGGCTTGAAAACAAAGGTTTCTAGCTGTAATCCTTCTGGCCGGCCGGCCAATTCTTGGCTGGTCTGCTTGGCTGCTTCGCTGGCTAAATTAGCAGTGTTCGGTTGTGTGGTGAGCTGGTTTTCGCATTATGAAACCATGAGATGCTCTGCTGATGGCTGGCTGGTTACAACTCACAAAATTTTGATTTTGTTTTGTTTTTAGCTGACTTTGTGGCGCCTGTTGAGATTAACCAAAGAAAATGACAATAATACTACTAACTACTTTTGTCATGTGGCTGATGTTCCAATTAGAAAAGGATGATGGTGGGCAATGGCAAGTGAACACATTGACCAAATTTCACTAAATTAACCAGTCTTAGGAGTCATACTGTCCTTGTCACTAACATAAACCAACGCAAACCAAAAATGCTACTCGCCATTCTAAGTAGACAACATGGTAAAAATATTGCAAGTAAACCAGCAATATTGCACATACCTTGTGTTGAACAATCCACAAGATGAACCAGATATCCGACAAGTTAAAATGACCAAAACCCAGGTCCACCATATGAGCTGGGCTCAAACCTTATACACCCCTGTATATCATTTAGTGAACACAAGTAACATCATTGCAATTACAGTTATGCACACATTGATTTTCTACAGGGGCAATTGCAAGCATCAAAAACATTGCTCTGCCCTAAAATCAATTCAGTTGCATGATATGTACATCCCTTTTTCCATCGCTACATTCTTTTTATGTCAGCAGGAGAGCTGCTAAGATTCCATTGATCTTAGCCATGGCCAAGCACAACAGCAAACCGAACAAAAGAGAAAAGGAAGGGGAAGACAAAAGGTAGACGCTGGATGCCTACACCATGAGGAACAACCTTTGCTGTACAAACACTGGTGCAAACGCACTCAGCCAGGATCAAAGAGAATGGAGCCACCAGGTTGGTTCCAGTGGGTGGCCTCGTCTTGTGATGATGGAGATGCATGGCTCGAGATGGGGAGCCCTTCCCTTCCGTGTCGAAAATATGTAGATTCCGCTCTCCAGATTTCCCAGCAAACAAGATGCCCTAAGCTTCAGGCAATGCATTCATAAAATATGTACAAGCTTGCTCGGTGATATCCTCAAAGAAATTGGAGGAACTGCATGCACACTCATCGTGTCCTCTTGCCAGGTTATGCTCTCGAAAAAATGACCTCTTGCCAGTTGGAATCTCTGAGTTGATTGATGATGGAATAATCGCCTTCATACACCACAGCGCATCACAGGTCATGATTTGATACCATATCAAAAGACACAAAGCAACCGCGGGCCCATCTGATAGAGACCAGAAAGCATCATGACCTGATTCAATCCAAGTTCCAGAGACACCCAAAAGAGACCAAAGGCAAATTAATTTCATCAAACCAAATAGGAAACGTACGCAGTAAGGCATGTGATTTATGTGGTAGATCAAACGTGGCATCAGAGAAGCATGTTGTGGCATTAACGGTAGATCAAATGTTGCTTCAGAGAAGTCAGAACTAACCCAGCTTTATGATGGCAATGGCTATTGGTCTTGATAAAAGATGAAAAATGTGATTTCCTGGGTACTGGGAAGTGGCATTCACCATCAAGGCTCTGGCTGGAAAGGCTGAAGAGAACCCCAAGTTTTTCCAACCTTTACTTTAGCACGTAAAGGTACTGGGCAAGAAACAAACAGCAGTTCAGTTTTCAGCTTTGAAATGAAAATCAACCGATACCATTCAGTTCAGCGTAAAAATGATACCCAAGAGTGAAGCTGCAGTTTCCATGCTTATCTGTAGCAGATTTACAGCCTCTGCTACCATAGAAGGGTCAACTTCAAGCACAAGTTCATCATGCACCTACAAAACGCAAAACATAACTCTAAGCTATCTATATTTAAAAAATAAATAAACAGAAAGCGAGAAAAATGGGTGATGACCACGTTGTAAAATACCTGCAAAAGAAGGTGACACCGCCCTCTGATTTGTGAAAAGTTTTGCATAAGCCCATCCATGGAATCAACTGTGTTACTCCCATTGGTAATTACAGAATGAACATTAAGCATAGCCACCTTTATAATATCAGCAGCAGAACCCTGCATATAGTAATGTATTAATACAATGAAACTAGCAACAAAAGCAGGACAAACGTTTGCTAACCTGGCAAATAGAATTAACTGCTTGTCTCTGTGCTTGAGCTTTCTCTCTGCTATTTCCAGCTGTAATTTTTGAAAGAAAACGTCTCCGTCCCATCAAGGTCTCAATATATCTGTAAGATATTATAATTTTGAAGTTACCTTGAGTAAGCTTTGATGCGGTGGTACTAAAAAAAAGTGGAGTGGAGAATACATATTCCATAATAGGGTGACGCATGTGAATGCGGATATATGTTGAAAAGGCTCATTTGTCATAGATGTTGGATAGAACCAGGGGTCAGAAAACCAGCAGCCAGTACCGCTGGATTGCTGCCGGTTTTCTCCTTAACAAATGGGTCCTTCCTTCAAAATGTTCAAAAATGCCTCTAGTGTCTATTTCAAGCTTTAAATCACGAAGTAGTTACAATTGAGCATTATCAACGAAAAGAGCAAACCAGGCAAAGAAGCACTTTCTTGAATCCCGGATAGAACTAAATTATTGCATAGTGTTAGACTACCCTATCTTTGAGATAAGAAATGGTATTCCGAATATAAGATAGACAATAATGTGATTTAATATATGTATGGAAAGGGGTTAGCATAAGAACATGCAATATCAGATGACTTCAAGGAACCTTTGAAGTTTATATTTAAAATATCAACCAAAGTTATCATGGACCCTTCTCAAGTTTTCCCTCGAAAGTATGCTAATGTTGGAGAAACAATCAAGAGATACATGTGAATGATTAATAGACATGTTTGGACTAATATTATTTTCATAGACCTAATGAACAATTCCGAACTAGCATCGAGGAAGACAACACATATTAGAAATTACGAGGAGAAATGGCTACTGAAAAAAAAAACTCACCCTTTTTGGCGACATGATGCCACAGCTTGTTGTAGCCATGAAGAAACGCCTGGAAAGAATCTCTTGAAACTCTGAATTTTCTGTGCAGCTTCCGCTGGGCTGCATTCAAGTTGTTCTGCAAGGGAGTTGGCGCCCATTCCATAAAGGATGCCATAAATAAATCTCTTTGTGTTATCTCGGTCCTTAGAAGAGACCAAAGACTCTTCTTTGCCACTCCATCTTGAGGAAATCATAGTAAACACATCAACATCTGGTTTACTTAGAAGCTCGATCAATACCGGATCTTTAGAAAAATGCGCCATAAAACGCAGCTCTATCTGGGAGTAATCGGCAGTTACCAACAACCAGTTGTCCTATTAAAAAAAAAAAAAAGAGGCCATGAAATTATTATCATAGCTGTTTTAGGAATATTCAAAAAGCAAACAATGGTTGAAATGAGCAATACTTGAGTGGGAACAAAAAATTCACGGGCATTGATTTCATGATGATCAACCATTGACATGCTTGTGAAATCTTTATCATTCTTTCCTGTTGTAAAATCCACCACGTGCTCAACACTCTGCAAATAATAATTCATACAGTTATTGATAACTATATATGAATATCAAACCAAATGAAACATAAGGATAAAAGGTGAATAACCTGGAGATTTGGCTCTTCCATTGATAGACGGCCAGTAGCAGTTGATGTCTGAAGCCAATTTCCATGTATGATGTACCTTTGGGATTGGATGCACAACTTAGCTCGTGAACAGATGGACCCCAATGTGCCATTCAACAGTTTGGCCAATGTTCTATGTTCCTTAATTACTGAGACGATTGGGTGTAAATCCCTGAAGAAAAAGGAAGAAAATACACTATTTAAAAAAACTAAATAAGGTCCTCACAAATTACTGATCAACTACTTGACAAAAATACTGATCTACTCCTCTGTATCAAAATATATGGCGTTTTTGCAGTTCAAATCGCCATATATTTTGATACAGAGGTAGTAATTGACAGGTTCAGCTAGAGCTATTCTAGTCTACATTCGCCACGACTTTGTTGTCAACAGTTGAGTAGCTGAATGTTGAAGAAAGATTGAGGAAACAAGGACAAAGTGCCAAAAAATCAAATAGATGTGATAGACAATAAAAGAAGATTCTCCCTGACAAGCTTACAGGCGTTTGTGCTCAGAGTGGCTTGTCTGAGCATAAGCATCTTCAAATTCTTGAGATTGCTCTGCTGATGCCCTGATATTACATGGCATCTCATAGAGTGTCTTTGTGGAAAGAAGCTCAATTATTCTAGTTTTCTCCATTTTTATTGTGTGGCATGTGTTTCTTGCACCTCATGAGCGCACTAGTCTGACAGTGACAGCTCAATCGGTTGAACTGTTTTTTAGAACATGTAGTGCTGAACATAAAGATATCGCTGTTGACCGACTGGTGCCGATTACTAAGATGTTCACTTAGAAGGTGCATGACGCGGGCCTAGGTGGAACTCGAATGAACGCAGCGGCGATAGGGGAAGTGAAGCTTGGTGAGATGACAGCGATGGTTTATCATGACCTGTATATATTAGAGAGAGAGAGAGAGAGAGAGAGAGAGAGAGAGAGAGAGACTGGCATGCTCCCTAACAATTGGCAACTCGTATGTAATTTGAATTAATAGTGTAAATCATGTAAAATAAGGTTGTGACTAATGTCTTAGCCTGAACAGATTTAGAAATTTGCTTCAGACTGACAAAAGAATCAACAGAATAACAGTTACGTACTAAGCATGAAAAATGTTCACCTCCCAAACAATGAGGAAATAATAAACATTACCTTAGATGGTCTAGACACTGCTTGCCAGTGCTAGGATGCAACTTCCCTTTCTCGCACCCTTTTGGGACTGGCAGTTTTAAGTGAGTAAAAAGAATGTCAGCGATGTCAGCATTTGCATTTAGTGAGAAACTCTTGCCCGCTAATTTGTATGCTTCTTTGTCTAGCTCCTTCAGCCTTGTTATTATAATATGCCTCGCACGGAGACATGCATCCATGTCAGCACCAATTCCCCATAATTCCATATCAGCAAGCACATTTACCTATCCATAAATATATCATTAGTACTAAAGCATTTATTTTTTAATGAGGTATTAAAGCATTCCGTAACAATTTGCATTAGGCAAAGGTGCAGAATATACCAATGGACCCTCAACTGTTTCAATCAAATCACTGAGATTTTGAGAAACAAGCAACTTCATCAAAACAGAACCCAGTGCTCTTGTCTGCGCAGCACGCCTACAGCAACCATTGTGAGCTGCTTTGTGCATCTGATTCCTCCATCTGCCATCCCGATTTGCTGCTGCTGCAGCCTCACTAGGTAGCCGTCTCTTCACTAACTATTTATCAGAAATAAGTCAGAATTTAGATGACAGAAAAACATTTGAAATCGCTCGAAATTAAAATTAGAAATGGTTGGCTGTTGGAGAAGTTGAAAGAAATCAGTTTGTTTTTTCTTTGGGAAAATGTACTGTAAAAGAAATTGCGGATCACAAAATAAAATACTGTACCTTCTCGAGGTTTGGCACTGTTTTGCTTTCCTCGTCTGGCCAGAGAATCCATGCCACCAAGCATATGTCCAACCCATTATAGACAGAGATTGGTGGTAGTAACACATATGTGCTGTCTAGGACTTCAATATTATTCAATGTTTTAGGATCGAGGTGAAGCCTAGCAAGCCGTTGACAAGAAACACAGGGAGATTTAAGTGCCTGAATCTGAATCTTCAAATTCCATGTCGTTTTCTTGACACTCTTTTGATGCATAATGCCAACTATTCTACTCCATCTTCTCCTAAATCCTTCCCACAGTTCAACGGAATCATTGCTACCAGTTGGGGTTAGGTCTTTCGGGAAATTGCAGTAGTAGACGGGTGAATTTTCCCAGCAAACAGCTAACCCAAGAATTTCAAAAATGGTCAAAGATAGTTTACTTGATCTCTTAACAAAATGAAGATCAAAAGAAAATTCATTAACAGAAGACCACTGATCAAGGAAACCATCGAACCCTCCAGGGAAGTTATGTGCATTGACAGGACCTTTGTCAGCCACATTTCTGCTGGGCAACGTTGATACAGGTGATGCTTCTTGCATACTATCAATGTTGACACTATTCGCTATTCCTTGGCTCTCTTTAATATGAATGGTAGAAACAGGGTGCATATCCTCCCCTACAATCTCTGTAGAAGCCCTTTGAGCAACATATTCAGAGCAGATGTTTCTTTCATCACCAACATGTGCCCCTAAAACTGACTCATGGCACTTAGCATGACCTGCACCAGGAAATACCATGACATCTCGAGGTGGAGAGTCCTGCTCACTAGCTGGGAGCAGAGGTGTGGTAAACTGAGGAACTTCTACCCCAAGTGATTTGAAAGCTGAGAATGCTGCTACTCTGGCTGCTTCTGCCTCCTCAAGAACAATTCTGCGAGCTCCATTTTTTATTTTCTTGGCTATACCAAATTGCATTCGCCGTAACCCAGAATCATCTAATCAATTGAATAAAATGACATAAGAGAAGGCAAATGCACAAAAAAATTTACCAAATGATGGATATAAAAGACTGACAAAAAGCAACTACGTAACTACTGATGGAAAACAAAAGCAGATTGAGCAAGTGAATGCTAATATGGAATACTTAACAGCACATTTGAACTATGCGCACTTGTGCGGGCCTTCTCCAAAAGGCAAAAGGTCCTTTGTTCCATAGTAATTTGTGAGTTCCACTACTACTGCCGCTGTTGATTTAATACTACTGCTATTGCTGCTATTACCACCAACATCACCACTTACCAGTACTACACTACTGCTGCTTACATAAGACCCGGTAAGTTACATGAAAAGGTACAACAAACATATTAGAAGGCAAAAGCTCAAGTATAGATTGAGCACCGACCTTGACCAGACCAAGAATTTTCGAAAAGAGCTTTTGCGATTTCAGGAATAGATGCTTCAGCAATGGTAACAGGGGTACGCAAACCAGAGTTATAAAGAGCCCTTGCACGTGAACCCTGCATCCATGATACATACAATGACTCAATAAGGTAAGAATATGCAAGTCGCAAGTGGCAGCACATGGTTAAGTCATCTAATAGTGACATGACAAACCTTGACGAATGGAATTGTTGTAAGTTCTGCGATCTCTGCCCTAACTCCAAACGAGACACGGTTTTGGAACTTGGCAACAAGGCCTTCTAAATCCTGCCAACCAAGTCTCTGACAAAAGGCAGAAACCATTGAAGCAAACCTGCCAGCATTTTCCTGCAAGGCTTGAATCGTACCTCTGGCAACTTTAAATGATTCACAAACATCTGTGACAGGAATCTCCTGAAAGATTGAAAAATTTAAACGCATTAAAACTGCATATATTAATCACACTATATATGTAAATGCAAAAAGACACCAAAACATTAAAGCCATATCACTTGGCCAGCACTCTCTCCCTTTCAGTTTATAAGGCACGCTCGTATTCCAAGATCATCAGCTTAACCAACGAAGTATGTACTATATACTAGTACGCAAAGCATACTATATAACTCATAATTCGTCGGTCAAATTGATGATCTAGAATACGTGTGTGCCTTATAAACCAAAAAAGGGCAGCCCAGTGCATGTAGCCCCCACTTGCGCAGGGTCCAGGGAAGGGTCCGACCAAAAAGAGAGGGAATACAATCGATCAATATCAGAAATAGTAAGTTATCTGGTAAATAATCAACTAGAGGTTGAATTATACCTGAGCCAGCCTTGATATCATCAGCGCCACATAAAAGCGCTTAGATACTCTAAGCGACTGGTCATTAATAAGAGTGTTTGCACCAGAACCTCCACTAGTGTTTTTCTTGGGCCTTCCACGAATAGGCATTGCTGCCCCATGAGCCATGTGCATCAAGAAAGGTTCTGTTACTCCAACCCGGTTGCCAACTGACTGCGTTCAAGATTACCAAAAAAATCAACAATCCAAAAAACAAAATAGAAGTACACTACGTGAAAATGAATTGCTAGTGTACAAATGTTTAATTTTGATATAGTTTGCACCAATTGTCGTTATCACGACAAGGTTGCTATTTGATCGACTCTATAAAACAATCATGCTAGTTTCCTCCTTCTGAATGGGCAAATACTGCTATTATATGATATGGAAAACCAATCTGCCTACAAAGAAAAAGAGCTCCCCCAATATTTCGTAATTGATTGAAGGGATTAATGTACAACTTCTCAATCTCAACCATACCTGATCCTGACCCTAATGCAGAAAACCATAACGCAAGTCTCGGAAAATGATAGCAGAATTGTGATGAACCGGGCGTTAGATGGCTGCTTGGCTAGTGAAAAATGCGGCGAGATCAGGTGATCCGTCGCAAGGTGTGATGGCAGTGAGCTGCAGAAGCAGGCTGAGACGTGGGGATAGCGGGCTGGGGGTGGGCGGCGCATGTAGGGGGCAGCGCCTCAGATGGCAATGAAGCCCAATTGCATAGGGCAAGGTAGCTTAGGTGAGCCGTTGTGTGTGGTGTTTTAATGTCTGGGCAACGAGACCATCCAGCCGACAGCAGTTCGGGTGTTGCAGATGACACAGAGGCTGGTGCACGATCCACCTTAGCCAAAGTTGGGAGTCCAAGATCCTCTCCTCCCAAAGCGAATCTTGCTTCTCTCTCTTGAAGGTGTTGGTGGCTGCTGCGGGGAGGTGTGGTTTTCGTGCCACAGTACGGAGACATTATTTTTGTTACTTCAGTGGCAGTGTGTAAGCATTCAGAATTTCAGGTAGTAGTAGACTTGCAAAAAATTATCTTGGTGTCCAATGAAAACAAGTATAATTTGAAAATAGTACACACGATCAAATTAAATGTCAGAAAACAAGTTTTGCAGATGCAACAGAAGACGTGTACCTGCTCCAGAGAAGACAGTTGCATGAACCTCTCGTAGTATAATTCCCAGTCAGGTTCAACTTCTACATTTATGGGGGTTACCAAGTAGACTAAATGCAAATCAGATGCCAGAACAAAACCTTCTCTTGCCCTTGAAAGATCATCAAGCACAACCTGTAGTGATAAACAATGGTTGGTACCGCCTAATGAAAAATAAAGAAAACATACAAGAGAAAGTAACCTACCAGTGATTCCTCGGGATTGAGAGAACTGCCAAAAGATGCTCGCCCAAGTGGAGTGGTGGAGTATATTTTGGTGTCATTGTTCCACTCAACAAACCTTTTATGGCATAACCAACGAAGGGAGTCTTGAGCAGACTTTACGACATCGTCAAAAGATTTGGTGGAGTTAAGCAGCGTACACCTCACATATCGATGAATATCACTTGCAGTTTGCACGATCCCACCAGCAACAACCTCCATAATTGCATGAGTCATTCCATTTTTGTCTTCTGAGAGGCATGACTGCAAGGGGGGGCAATCACTTCTAACAATACCTGTTATCCTCTTTACCTCTTCAGGCCTACATACAAGTATCTGTATTTCAAAAGTATGTATCAGACGAAACCTTGTAATTTGGCCACAGGCCAAAAAGTAAGAATTATTTCCTACTACATAAATGAATCGTTACAAATTTAAAATGCCAATGTAGGTTGTATAGCTTACACTCTCTCCTTTTGTGTCGATTCCAGTTCGACCAGCACGACCAGCCATCTGTCTATAGCGAGTCCCATCAATGAAATCACGACCTATCCTAGGTTGCCTGAATATAACTCGTCTGGCAGGCAAGTTTACTCCAGCAGCTAAAGTTGATGTGGCAGTCAAAACTCGGACAAGACCTTTACGGTAGCATGTTTCCACAATGTCTCTCTCCTCAACCTGGCAAAAGAGTAGGTTGTAACAGTCACGAAAGACAGAACAGAGACATGTATTATGAACTTGATGATCTGAAAACTGAAAACTGAAAGAGAAAAGGCGTCATGAAAGTCAAAAGAGCAACATTTCCACAACGTCTCTCTCATTAACCTGAAACATAGCAGGCTGTAACAGCCACTAAAGACAGAACAAGACATAGATTATGAACTCAATCTGGTGGTGCATTCTCATCATGATGATAAAAAAAATATGTACTTGCATGTGAAACTTGAAAGAGAGAAGTTGTCATGAAATCAAAAGAGCAACGTTTTTCTCCACAAGAAAAAAGCAACGTTTTCACGGTCATAGACATACTCAAACAGCATCCTACTAAACCGCAGTAAAAATGGGCATTCAGATATTTGATGCAACTTGCAAATGCCACAGCAGCGATAACAGCAAAAGAATGGTGTCAAATTAAACATTCAGACATAAATTATATTGCCAAATGATGAAGGTAGAATGTAGAGTAAAAATATATTACCGTGAGACCAGCATGGTGGTATGCAACACCAAATGGAAGGGTTTCTTCCAATACAGGATCTAACCCAGCAGGACACCTCTTCAAGGCTTCAACTGCAGATGCAGCATCTCGGAACTCTGAGCCAACATCTTTTGAACCAACATTAGCTACTTTCAAGTACTTCGCAATATGCTTTGCAGTTGATTCACAGCCTTTTCGGCTGGAGCAAAACAAAAGAACAGAATGACCCTCCAGAACAACCTGAAGGGGCAAAACGAGTGGATTATGCATTTATCTTATGAACTAGAGTAGGGAACTGAGAATGGCTGGAGAGTGTATATTAAATTTACCTCATTGCATAACTCAACAATATGGTCTGGATCCTTACCACCAATATCGGCTATTTTTGGAAGTACGCGTACAATGTTCATGTCTTTATCAAATATTTGATTACCAACTTTGATAAACTCCTCCAATGGGACGGGTCGAAAGGTAGTTTGATAAAGTGCGGCCTGGTATTGCATTAGAGAGCCATCAATTATCGAAAAGTTTGCAATGGAGTATAATATCACTTCATACAGGAACAATGATAGACATTCAAACTTTCCTATGGCTTCGCAAAAAACATGCCTTGTAGTGTTGTACAAATCCTCATAAATTGGGTTCCGGATGCTAGAAACAAATTATAAGTTGAATAAAGAATAGTGACCAAATCCCATAGTGCAGCAAGTTACCATGAAGTTGATCACAGGGCTAGCTTGTAGGCTCCATGACAACAGTCATATAGTTTGGTGATTGAACATTTTCTTGAACAATTGTTCCAAGGACCAACACATAGTAGGCACTGAATAAATTTTAGTTGACTACTGATTATTAAAAATAACGTATGCATTAACTCTACAACAACAACAAAGCCTTTTAGTCCCAAACAAGTTGGGGTAGGCTAGAGTTGAAACCCAAAAGATCTCGAAACCTCAACTCTGTTTGCAGAAATTCTGCTATTTTATTATATTTGGGCTGTAACGTGCACTGCATATCCACTGTCCGCTAGACCGCCACCTAGGCGCTAGCTGCCGTTGACCTAGCCCCGAACGCTTTTTAGATAAACGAAGCATACAAGCAATTTTCCTCTATTAATATGGTGAAAGAACTCCAATCGTAGAGTTAAACATCTTTGGATAGTTACACGGCATGCCTGTTTAAGGTAGACAACAACATTGACTAAAAAGTAGATATGAATGAAAGCGACAATAGAGTTCTTACTTGAAGCCAGTCAGCTACAGCTGCAACGTTGGGCATAGTAGCACTCATACCGATAATCTGTAATCCATGAGTGGCACCTGCCTTCCCACTGCTAGAACCTGAAGTTTCCCCACTAGATGACTCTGAATTTCCTTCACCAGTGGCATACCGAAGTTTTGTGAGCATCAGCTCCAAAAGGTACCCTCTGTGCTGGTCGCCAACCTATAACACAGTTGTATATATATAAGAGAAACTTCAGATGTGTAAACAGGAAAAACTGTATGCTCTTAAACGATGAGGGAGCAGGAGGAAGGTAACTACTTCAGAAGTTCAGATGACAAGAGGGGACTGGATGTAAAGATAAAGATATCATTCATATCATAATGGCTGATTTAAAGCCAGTTCTATTTTATATTGTTGGAGTGTAAGATACTTAACGAAGTGTAGTCCCTTCTTCAGAGACAAAAATAGGGTTACGCATATGTGCTTGTAATTGTGAGTTCAAGGGTTTTCCATACGTTACTCACCATTGAATTGTAGAATTACTTAGATACAATTGCATGCCTATTATTAATGGTGCTAGTGTATTGTAACTTTTAAGTATACAATCATACATGAGTTCAAATGTACAAGTCAAAAAACCCAGGAATTCTGGACATGATCATTGTCATGTGAGTAACATAAAGGACAAAGGTGAACCAAAAGATAGATATCTTGAGAAGCACAATGGTTTAGATGAACTTACCATATGAAGCTCATCTATTACAATTATACCAAGTTCAGAAAGGCGCCCATCCTCCAGCAACTTGTTTACCAAAGAATTCGCCTTCTCTATGGTACATACCGCAACTGATGTATCTTTAGGAAGCGACCCTCCCCCCTGATTTCCATAGTAGCTACGGACATGCTTACCCAGTGGCGCAAGAAGCTGCTCGAGATGTTCAGCCTGCAAGAAAAAGTTGAATAGTCAATAATCATAGAGTCCCAAAAAAAACATGAGTAATGAACAGTACAAATATCGCTGAGCTCAGTACAAATATGTACCTTTTCAGCACATAATGAAACATAGGGAAGGACTAGAATTGCCATCTTTTGACTGGACAATATCCGTCTCAACATCAGAACTTCAGCAACAAAACTTTTACCAGCACTGCACCATAAGAACAGCATAAGGCACACCAGTATATTCAATAAGTTACATGGAATATGAACTGTTCTCACTTAATACTATTCATGAATCATAGAGAAGTACATATTTTAGAACAATGGAATCAAAAATCTACAGAAAAAGCAACAAAATCAGGCTGAATCATTGGGTACTGAGACTAATCAACAGAAAAAAAAACATGTAAACCTCCAAGTACCTCGTAGATGCGCAATATACAAGATTGCGATTCTCCAAGACACCATCCACAAGTAAACATTCCACCTGCAATAGACATGGAACGTAATAAATGAATAAAAGATGAGTAATACAATCAAAAAGTTAGTATGGTTAAAGGACTTGCAACTGATAATCAGTGAGCAAGAGTACCATGGGTATATTAACCCAACCAAGCACAGAAAGAGCAAATCAACACCTGTGACACTGAACCCTAACCCTAATTTAGGGATTGTGATAGTTTGCAACTTTAGATATTTCTTTTTGGAGCTGCCCTTTAGATTTCCTATTAAAGAGTATTATCGTTCAGGTTCTAGAGCCAATATATAAGGAACCCATTAATTGCTTATGATGGTACAAGATACTTCATAAGAAAAAATCGGATCTTTGGACAAGCAGAAGACAGATAGTTTAAGTTAAAATAATTTGTTCTCCATCAGTGGGCAACACTTGGTTTTTGGCGTAACATAATGGTCAAATACTCAAATAATATATAAAATCAATGAAATATATAGCCATTAGAGTGCACAAACACACCAATACAAAAACACATGCAAAATTCTGACATATACGTGCTGTGCTCCAGAATAAACAAGGAAAAGCATGTATCTAAGAAAGTACTGCACTGCAATGAGTCAGGTTCGTTGAATGTAAAATAAATAAATTGTGGTGATAGTAAAAGCAAGCTTCTCCATATGAATCTTTTGCATAGACCAGTAGAGAAGCAATTCGTGGCATATGTGCCACTTAGTACATAGAATGTGGAGGAAATAGGTAGTTTGCAACTTTGCATGTGATATGAGGAGCATAAGTTACGAGTTACAACAGAGGTTCTTAAGACAATTTTATTAACATGATTGAACTAACAGCATAGTCACACAATTTTACTAAGAGCAGAGTACTGGACATGATTAGCCAGTGTACATAATAATGCTTGATAGGGGCAGCAATTTTGTGTTGAACTCCAGGCTGGAGAATGTATGTGACATTTGATTGAAGAAAAAAATGTCGAGCTAACCTGCCATGGATATAGCTGTGGAATGCCTTTTTTCATGTATATGGCACAAAGCTCATGAGGGAGCCAGCTTGAGAGCTTGGAGTGATCCTTTAGAGGAACAGAGCTGGTAGGAGTGCAAGTTTCCAATCTTTGAGAAGCAAACTTACTCTTGAAATCTCTGTTAGGCTTGCCAGAATTCGAATTTGCAGCAGGCGATTTAGTCTCACCATGGGTCAGTTGATTGTGGTCACTCTTAATCATACAAGAACCTCTGCCACCCACATCAATTGAATGACCCATCCCTGCAGTTTTTGACTTGAACAAACCTTCACCAGGACTCATGACCGGAGAATCGGTGTCTGGATTAAAAGTAATTGTCTTCATATCATCTACAGAATGCATGAGGTTTTCCGTTCTATGAAAGCTACTGTCCTTCGGTAGACCCTGGTTCACTTGTGCACTTCCAAGAACAGTGTCACCTTTTTGTTCACCTTCCAGGCCTGAAACTTGAATTGCATCCTCATGAAAGAAGTCCAAATGCTTCACAGGCAAAGGAGAGTTGTTCTTATGCTGTCTATTTGCCGCTGCTAATTCTGCTGTATTTGAGAACGTGTCTATCTGCTTCATAGGATTGCTGCCTACTGTATTTTCACAGTTAAATTCCTCATTTCCTGATCTAGGAAGAGTCTTAGAACCCAGTGCAACTGCACAGGACGACTTGTCCTCTGCCGCATCACAGTGTCGCCTTCGAGGACCCTTATCAGCCATAGCAGAGACGTCATCAGCAAATTCCATTGCGGCATTCCAGAAGTCCTCCCCTGGTGATATCAGGGAGGATGCAGATTTTGGGGTCTCCCCAGGTGCTGCAGAAAACCCAGCCATTTTCTGTGCAGCATTTGGGGTAAAGCTGGACCTTTGCAAGGACGCAAATCCCTCGCCGCTCACCTTTGCCCCCGCGCCTAATCCCTGCAAAAAGGAACATCTTGGTATCTTGAAAAGCTGCTAAAACATGGAATTTCACAAACAGCTTCGAAATTTGATGGTTCTTTGGATCCACCATACCTCAAGAGGTTCTGAAGCACCGACGCATTTCAAGGGCATGTTATCCCCTAATTCCTGCAGTGCATAAAACCGTCAGTCACAGCTCCTGCATCACCTTCAGAGGATAATGGTTCTGTCTTACCTTGACATTTGGAACTTCGACGACGCCACAGCGAGCAACGCACTGCTTCTTGGCAGATCTATCACCGCACGGAGCCAGGAACGAGTTGCCCGCGCTCCTCTTCTGATTCTTGTCCGGTTCGCCCTTGCCAGCATCAGACATCATGACAGACGGGATATCGCTGAAACAGGGACGATAACAACCTGAACTTCGCAAGACACTAATGGTTCTTGGCACCGAAACAACAAAGAATGGGCATCCTGCGGCAATGGGGACAAGAGTGGTTCTTGGCACCAAAACAAGGCGAATCGCTCACCTGCAGTAATGGGACAGGAACTCCATGGTGAACCGCTTCATCTCCAGGTCGTCCCCGTAGTCGGGCGCCGCCGCCTCGGAATTGTCCGCATCGACATTCATCGCCGCGGCGGAATTGGCGATGTCCGCGTTCATGGACGCCGCGAGACTCCTCCGGGCGCCTGAGGGGGAGCCAGCCAGGGGCACCGACGAAGCCGCCGCCGCCACCGCCGCGGCGGGAGGGGACCGGACCAGGTACCCCGCCAGGGAGCCCTTGGCGGCCCCGGGGCTCCCATGCTGCGACGAGGGCCTCCGCTTCTTGGCCGCGAAGAACTGGGGAGGGGCGGATCCGGCAGGAGCTTAGGGCTTGGAGGTAGGAGATGGTAGGGAAGAGCTAGGTTTAGGGGTTTACCTGGTCGACGTGACCTCGGGAGGAGCCCGACGCCATTGCGGAAGGGGGGCGGCAGGGCAGGGCAGGGCAGGGGCGGCGGTGCGGTTTCGTTTGAAACTGGGGCTGGGGCAGGGGCGAGCGATTCAGGTGGGAGGGTGCTCTGTTCTTCTGTATTTTTGGCCCTCCGAGGGGCGAGGAGCGTATTCCTCTGCCTATGATACATCTGTTTGACCTTTCTTTTCAAAAATATCCAGATGTATTATAAAAGTTCAACGGAACTAAAAAAACACCACAAACATAATAAAAATTACATCAAGGTTCCTGAACCACCGAATGACCACTGTGATCGTCAGAACGAGTAGTCGACGCACCGTTGTCGCCGCTCTCAAACTGGAGTCGGCCTGACCTTGCCGATCACAGCGGATAAGTCTTCGTGTGCGTGCCCCTAAAGATCAAGGCCATGGAGCCGCATTCGTCGACGTTGAACCTTTGAACCGTCTAAAGAACCTGACATCAAATTTCGTTGTTGCCTACGAATGACGAAAAACCCTAACGTCACCGACCCGAGGAGTCGGTATGAATCTACATCGAGTTCCGTCGAATCCGTCCCAACGGATGAGCACGAGGAGGATGAGTCCTGAAGACAAGCTTGAAGATGAAGCGTCACCTCTGTGAGACTAAAACCGTCACCTATCTACTAGTTGTAGTCGAGGCACCAAGATTCCTTTCCCGAGCACCAGCCGCCGGAGCAACAGGCAGAGGGGAGACGAATCCACGCGCTCGCCGACAGAGATCGAGGGGAGGAAAGATTTACCCTAATCGGCTTGCCAAGGGAAAAGAAAGATGATCATCCACTTTACATCGCTTTGACTTTGATAAAAATGGTATTGTAGATGTGAAAAGGTTTTTCTATAAACTTGTCCAAAGTTTATAATGTTTGAGTTGAAGACAAAGCTAATAAGCAAAGTGAATAAGACGGATGGAGTACATGTTTGAGTTGAAGACAAAGCTAATAAGCAAAGTGAATAAAACGGATGGAGTACATGAGTGATAATTGGACAAAATGACACAATTTGTGTTTCTTCCTTCTTTTGGTGTATGGGCCCACTTGTCAGTTTTTTTGGATGAAAATGCCCCTCACTCGTTTTCTCTTCAAGCTCGCTCGATCCAATCACGTCTTCGCCGACGAGCTCACGTGGAGAGAGGAACGACGTTGACGCCTTGTCATGCTTCCTCCGTCCCTGGTGCTTCGTTTGTTCCCTTGTCGTCACATCACCCCAAGTCCTCCCATCTCTAACAAACGGTGTCGAGCTCACTCGACCTCGGAGCAGCCAGGCGAGTTGTTGTCGGCATGGCGGAGAACTGTCGGTCATTCGATGTTGACGCCAACACCAGCGCCAGTGACGAGTGTGGCACGGTGGCAAAGAGATGTAACCAGGGGATGGTGGTTAGGCAGGCATTGTCGTCGATGGTTGTTTGGTCTGCTCGCTGCTTGTTGTTTGGTTGTAGGTATTGTAGGTGTTGCAACTTGCCTGGTCGAGTGGTCGTTGTTGCTTGTAGTTGTCTAACTGGTGCATGTAATCAAAACATTTGCAACACTTTAACACCAGAAAAAATTGGCATGCACATTACTTTGTACTCCCTCCGTCCGAAAAAGCTTGTCCCTCAAATGGATGTATCTAGCACCAAGTTAGTACTAGATACATCCATTTGAGGGACAAGCTTGTGACAAGTTTTTTCGGACGGAGGGAGTAGTTTGTACCATTCACGTGTCACTTGAAGAAAGTATAAATAACAACTAAACTAAAATCCTTCAAGAGAAGTTATTTCTTCAAAGAAACAGAACTAAGGCGGTTTGAAGAATTACTGGACTGAAGTAAATTTACACTAAGCATGCAACTAATGTAAAGACAAAGTCATCAGAACATGAGATAGCATGCATACAAGACAGCGGTATAAGTAAACAAGACGTACGAATAGGCTTACACACTTAAGTACCGCAAGACTGGAGACAAAACAAAACATGTCATACACAACAAAAATAGAAAGTCTTCAGGCAAGGAGGAGACAAAGTCTTCAACATGCAAGTACAGAAAGTAAAGGGTGAAAAAATGAAACAAGATTGCTCAGTGAAGACAATGAATTTGTTTGACCACTTCCAGTTGCTGTGATAATTGTACGTCTAGTTGGAGAGGTTGAGATTTAAGTCAAAAGACCAAGTCTTCACCTTATTCTCCTTGAGCTAAGGTCATTTAGACCTCGCCCAATCACTCTGGTGAGTCTTCAAGGTAGACTTCCGAAACCTTCACAAACTCGTTCACCGGCAATCCACAATGGACTATTGGATGCTCAGAACATGACGCCTAACGATCTGAAAGATCACAGTCTTCAAGTGTAAAAAGTCTGTGGTTCACTCAGAACAGATTCTTCAGTGATGTTCAATCACTTTGGCTCTTGGGTGTTTATGTTTTTCCTCACTTAGGATTCTCTCAAATGCTTCGGAGGATGGGTTGCTCTAAAACGACACTTGTCGTGCAATAACTCGGAGCAGGCAACCAAGTTATGGTGGAGAGGGTGGCTATTATAGTCAGAATGCAACCCGAGGTGTTCTGATCAAAATGACCATGGGTCATAGGCCAGCCGACACGTGACCAATGGTTGGATTTCAAACACGAAGCTGACTCAACCAACTTCGTTAGAGATTTTCTCTCAAAGTCTCCACTCGAACACATAGGTTTGGGCTGAGCATCACCTTGAAACACTGTCTTCGTATCACCTCGACCCTAGCAATACGGTGTTTCTTATGAGTCAAATATGAAGAAAACAAACTATCAAGCTAAGTATTCACGTTCTAGGCCGGCGCCGCTCGTTAGCTGTATTATTTTCCAGCTCGGCGTCTCACAGGTGATCAATGGATCCCGCAGAACCGACCTGGGGGCTATTTTCCCCCGCCGCTCATTGTTTGAATTATTTTCCAGGCCGGCGACTCGCAGGTTGATCAACGGATCCCGTAGAACCGACCTGGGGGCTATTGTGCTCGCGCCGCTCGTTGGCTGGACTATTTTCAGCCCGGCGTCTGCGGATCCCCAGAACTGGTCTGGGGGCTATTGTGCCCACGCCGCTCGTCGAAATGATTTTCCAGGCCGGCGTCTCACAGGTTGATCGATCAATCCCACAGAACCAGCCTGGGGCCTATTGTGCATGTGCTACTCGTCAGCTGAATTATTTTCTAGGTCGAAGTCTGGCAGGTTGATCGACGGATCCCACAAAACCGGCATGGGGGGCTATTTGTGCCCAAACGCCGCTGCTCGGTTGAGGTAGTTCCCGAGAAGATTCGATCCTCACGTCGGCCATGTTGGAGTCTGGGGGTACTACGTTCGCGTTTCCACCAAGAATCCTAAGTGTCATACGGTTCTCAAGGAGAATGTGATCCTCGGGTCGGTGACCGCTGCCCGATCTGAGTCTCGGGGGCTACTACACACCACATTTTTTCCTAATTGTGTCCCCTACGCATGGATTCAAACCTTAGGCCGATTTTGCGAATCAACCTGAGTCTCGGGGCTACTGGGATCAACGTTTTTCTCTATGACTTACGTAGGCAATTTCAAGGAAGATTTTGATCCTCGGTCGGCCGCTTGCGTCTGACTTGAGTCCCAGGGCTACTATACACTGCGGTTTTTTCTGCAAAGATAATATTTCACAGACCAGCAACCCGACATCTTCCCTGGCAAGCTGTACCTCGATAACGGCATAACACAATATTGCAAAGTACCTTTTTCTAAGCTCTAGGTGCATATCGGATTTTGGGCCAATATTCACCTTGAGGGCTACTGACTATATATCTCGGCAGAGAATAAATTGCACCAAACAGAAAACTTCCCACGAAAAATTGACTCACGGAAGCCGGCTTTGTAGTAAAACTTTTTCCGCGGAGGCCAGACATCTACATCAACAATTCAAGACCGGAGTGGTTCGTCCCACTTCTGAAGCAGTCCGACTTGGAGGCCGGCTGTGAATGGCTAGCTGCGCGGGAAATTGTTCCTATACGCAGGTCAGCTATCACCTTCAACATTCCCAAGACCTAGGTGATCTACGTCACCTCGGAAGCAACTCGGTAGATGGAGGTCAACTACACAAAGACATTGTTCGGGGGTAGCTTCGTTGAACCAGTTTCAAGCCTGATACGTCTCCAACGTATCTATAATTTTTTATTGTTCCATGCTGTTATAGTATCAATCTTGGATGTTTTATATACATTTACAAGTAATTATATATCATTTTTTGGGACTAACCTATTTACTTAGTGCCCAGTGCCAATTGCTGTTTTCTGCTTGTTTTTGGCTTTTTAGAGAAACAGTACCAAATGAAGTCCAAATGCCACGAAACTTTTTGGAGATTTTTTTCAGGACAAAATAAACCTGGGAAGCTTCGGGAGGAGGCCAGAAGCCCCACAGGGGCTTGACAAGGCACTAGGGCGCGCCCCAGGGGGGGCGCCGTGGTACCTTGTGGGGCCCACATGACTCCTTTTGACCTAATTCTACTTCTATAAATTCACAAATATTGGGAAACCCCCAGAGAGCCAGAAGAAAAAAACCTTTCCGCCGCCGCAAGCCTCTGTTCTTCCACGATCCCATCTGGAGGCCTTTTTCGGTACTCTGCCGGAGGGGGAATCGATCACGGAGGGCTTCTACATAAACCTTGCTGCCCTTCCGATGATGTGTGAGTAGTTTACCACAGACCTACGGGTCCATAGCTAGTAGCTAGATGGCGTCTTCTCTCTCTTTGATCTTCAATACAATGTTCTCCTCGATGTTCTTGGAGTTCTATCCGATGTAATTTTCTTTTGCGGTGTGTTTGTTGGCATCCAATGAATTGTGAGTTTATGATCAGATTATTCATGAGAAATATTTGAGTCTTCTCTGAACTCTTTTATGCATGATTGTTATAGCTTTGTACTTCTCTCCGATCTATCGGTTTAGTTTGGCCCACTAGATTGATTTATCTTGCAATGGGAGAGGTGTGATGGGTTCAATCTTGCGGTGCTCAATCCCAGTGACAGAAAGGGACATGACACGTATTTGTATTGTTACCATTAAGGATAAAAAGATGGGGTTTATTCATATTGCTTGAATTTGCTTCTCTACATCATGTCATCTTGCTTAAGGCGTTACTCTGTTTCATACTTAATACCCTAGATGCATGCTGGATAGCGGTCGATGGGTGGAGTAATAGTAGTAGATGCAGGCAGGAGTCGGTCTACTTGTCTAGGACGTGATGCCTATATACATGATCATTGCCATGAATCCATCATAATTATTTGCATTTCTATCAATTGCCCAACAGTAATTTGTTTACCCACCGTATGCTTATGTGCTCAAGAGAGAAGCCTCTAGTGAAAACTATGGTCCTCGGGTCTATCTTTATTATATAAAAAACCTAAAAATAACTTGCTGCAATTTATTTACTTTTATTTTACTTAGTAGTTTAGTTTATCTATTTACCTCGATAAGATTTAATCTTTGCAAATAACCGCTAAGAGGATTGACAACCCTCTTATTCGAGTTTGGTGCAAGTGTTTGCTCTTGTGTGTGCAGGTGCGTTTTAACAGAATTTTGCTTGGTTCTCCTACTGGATTGATAACCTTGGTTCTTAACTGAGGGAAATACTTATCTCTACTGTACTGCATCTCCCTTCCTCTTCAGGGAATTACCAACGCAGCTCACAAGTAGCAGGAAGAATTTCTGGCGCCATTGCCGGGGAGACATCATCAAAATTACCAAGTACCTTCGCACGAATTATCATTCACTTGCATTTACTTTATTTACCTTTTATTTGCCTTTGCCTCTCGTTTTCATCTCCCCCACTTCTAAAATATTTCACAAAAACACAAAAATATTTTGTTTGCTTGTTTTCTAGTTTGCTTAAAGTTGCCACTATGACTGATTTTGTCATTGAAAAAAATGAGGATACTAAAATTCCTAAGATAGAAATTCCCTTAAATCTAGACTCAAAAAATTTTGTAGTAGGGAGTGGAAATATCATAGAAAAGAATGTTATTCAAGAGTTCTTTAATTGCACGGGAACTTTGGTTTGTAATGACACCCCGATTCTTAAAAGAACCAATAGTTATGGGGAAGCTATCTCCGCACTCATTCTTAAACTTGAAAGAAGATTTATTCGTACTCATCCTACCTTGCAAAGATTGTTTTATGAGTTGCCGGTTATAAATAACCCTAAAGCTAAAAAGATAGCTGCTCTTGTCCTTATGAATGAGTTTGATTACATAGTGTGAGAAGCTAGAGAGATCTTTGATTTCTATAATATGAGTCAAGAAAATCCTGTGATAGATGAAATTTTATATAATGAGGAATATATGTTGCGATATATTTTTCATGATCACCATGCTTTTGATGAAAATACAAAAAAGGAAGTTCCTCCCATACATATCATTCAACAAGTTTTTAATGGAATTAATCGTAAATATGCTTGGATTGTAAAGGGGAACCAAGAGGGGTTTGAAGAAGGTAGCCTTAATAACCCTAGTATTTTGGTTGATGATGTGTTCCCCATTGTTTTTGAAAAACCTCCTGAAAATCACACACCTAAGGAGTTGGAAACCAATGATGACAACACTTGAAACTATGCATTATGCCTAGCTAGGGGCATAAAACAATAGCGCTTGTTGGGAGGCAACCCAATGAATAAAATATTTTTTGCTTTTACCTACTGTCTTTGAGTATTTGCTTCTGTTATGATTGAGTTTTTATGTTTTAATTAGTGTTTGTGCCAAGTAATGCCTTTGGGATGATTTGGAAGATAGTATAATTGATGATGTTTGGAAAACAGAAAGTTTTGCCTCCAGTATTGGAATTTTAATTCTGTACTGGAGCGTCAGAAAAATCTGAAATGTTTACACAGTATTGGTATATATGAATTGCCCACGTTGTCCTAATTTTTCAGAATTTTTGGAGTTACAGAAGTATGGCTTTTAAATAGATCTTTACAGACTGTTCTGTTTTAGACAAATTCTGTTTTTGTTGCATAGTTTGCTTATTTTGATGAATCTATGGATCGTATCGGGGGGTATGAGTCATGGAGAAGTTGGAGTACAGTAGTATTATGCCAATATTAAATATGAATCAATTTACAACAGTACCTAAAGTTTAAGATTTGTTTGTTATACTAACGGATCTCACGAAGGTTTTGTTGAGTTTTGTGTGATTGAAGTTTTCAAGTTTTGGGTGAGATCACGATAGATGAAGGAATAAGGAGTGGCAAGAGCCTAAGCTTGGGGATGACCAAGGCACCCCAAGGTAATATTCAAGGAAGACTCAAGCGTCTAAGCTTGGGGATGCCCCGGAAGGCATCCCCTCTTTCTTCTACCAACTATCGGTAACTCACTTGGAGCTATATTTTTATTCATCACATGATATGTGTTTTACTTGGAGCGTCGTGTATTATATGAGTCTTTGCTTTGTTTGCTTTTTAGTTTGTCACAATCATCTTTGCTGAACACACCTTTTTGAGAGAGCCACACGTTTATCATGATTTGTTATAATACTCTATGTGCTTCACTTAAATCTTTTGAGCTAGGCAGTTGCTCTAGTGCTTCACTTAAATCTTTTTGAGCACGGCAGTGGCTATATTTTGAAGAAATATTTGAACTCTCATGCTTCACTTATATTATTTTGAGAGTTGATAAGATTAAAATTTTGAAGAAATATTTGCACTCTCATGCTTCACTTATATCTTTTTGAGAGTTGATAATAGTAATGATAATTTGCACAAGATATGAATTTGGTCCCAAAGTGATGAATATTCAAGAGGGATATAATAAAAACTTTCATGAAAGATCATTGGATATGATAAGTTTGATTCCTTGTATAGTTTTGCGATATGGAGATGATAATATGTGAGTCATGTTAGTGAGTAATTATGATTTAGTAAGAATATTAGTGTTAAGGTTTGTGATTCCCTATGCATGCACATAAAGTCAATAATTATGCAACGAAATTATATCCTACTTAAGGTGCATTATTCGGTGTTAGTTATGTTCAATGCATGTTTATGACCGTTTTCGCTTTTTGGTTGGTCGCTTCTCAATCTATTTGCTAGCCTTCATTTGTACTAAGCGGGAATACTGCTTGTGCATCCAACTCCTTAAACCCAAGTTGTGCCAAATGTGTCCACCATATCTACCTATATGCGGTATTTCCTTGCCGTTCTAAGTAAATTTGCATGTGCCAACTCCAAATTTTCAAAATAATTTTCCATTTTGTGTGCCCGTACCGCTCATGAAGCGGCAGGGGGCCGGTGGCCAATATTTTCCATGCTAGGTGTGTTATTCTCACGATGAGTGTTTATTCACTTGTCATTACACGAGAGAGTGGCAGGTAATAGGGATGCCCAGTCCCGAAATGAAAAAAATTTAATATGATGATAATAATAAATTCCTTGGAAAGTGTTGGTATGGAGGGCACCCGTGGATATGGCTAGCCATGGATTGTGAAAGAATGGTGAAAAGGAAATAAACTTTATTTTCTGTTTGGGAACCGCCTATAATGTGTCTAGCATGGAAGATATTGGGAATTCTCGGTCGTTTTCGTTGACAGGAAAAGCATGCCTCTCAAAATAATTTTATCTCTCTAATTTAAGCTTTGAGCTCTGGAACCTCTGCAAATCTCTGCTTCCCTCTACGAAGGGCCTATCTATTTACTTTTATACAATTTTTATTTTTATTTTGAGTCTCCATCTTCTTTTACAAAGCACCAACTAGAGAGCACTATTGTCATACTTGTGCATTGGGTGTAGCTAATATTGAGTGTGTTTCATGAATGGATCAATGATTGAGCATAATGGGCTAGGGATAACTCTCTTTAGCATTGATATTTTGAAAGACATGGTTGCTTGTTAGTATGCTTGAGTATTTATGTCTTCATGTCAAACTATAGACTATTGCTTTGAATCATTCAAGTCAAAATGTCCATGCTACAAAGAAAAGATTATATGATGAATATGATAGGCAGCATTCCACATCAAAAATTCTGTTTTTATCATTTACCTACTCGAGGACGAGCAGGAATTAAGCTTGGGGATGCTTGATACGTCTCCAACGTATCTATAATTTTTTATTGTTCCATGCTGTTATAGTATCAATCTTGGATGTTTTATATACATTTACAAGCAATTATATATCATTTTTTGGGACTAACCTATTAACTTAGTGCCCAGTGTCAGTTGCTGTTTTCTGCTTATTTTTGGCTTTTCAGAGAAACAGTACCAAATGAAGTCCAAATGCCACGAAACTTTTTGGAGATTTTTTTCTGGACAAAAGAAACCTGGGAAGCTTCAGGAGGAGGCCAGAAACCCCACAGGGGCTTCACAAGGCACTAGGGCGCGCCCCAGGGGGGGCGCGCCGTGGTACCTTGTGGGGCCCACGTGACTCATTTTGACCTAATTCCACTTCTATAAATTCACAAATATTGGAAAACCCCCAGAGAGCCAGAAGAAAAAACCTTTCCGCCGCCGCAAGCCTCTGTTCTTCCACGATCCCATCTGGAGGCCTTTTCCGGTACTCTGCCGGAGGGGGAATCGATCACGGAGGGCTTCTACATCAACCTTGTTGCCCTTCCGATGATGTGTGAGTAGTTTACCACAGACCTACGGGTCCATAGCTAGTAGCTAGATGGCTTCTTCTCTCTCTTTGATCTTCAATACAATGTTCTCCTCGATGTTCTTGAAGTTCTATCCGATGTAATTTTCTTTTGCGGTGTGTTTGTTGGCATCCGATGAATTGTGAGTTTAAGATCAGATTATTCATGAGAAATATTTAAGTCTTCTCTGAACTCTTTTATGCATGATTGTAATAGCTTTGTATTTTTCTCCGATCTATCGGTTTAGTTTGGCCCACTAGATTGATTTATCTTGCAATGGGAGAGGTGCTTTGTGATGGGTTCAATCTTGCGGTGCTCAATCCCAGTGACAGAAAGCGACATGACACGTATTTGTATTGTTGCCATTAAGGATAAAAAAGATGGGGTTTATTCATATTGCTTGAATTTGCTTCTCTACATCATGTCATTTTGCTTAAGGCGTTACTCTGTTTCGTACTTAATACCGTAGATGCATGCTGGATAGCGGTCGATGGGTGGAGTAATAGTAGTAGATGCAGGCAGGAGTCGGTCTACTTGTCTAGGATGTGATGCCTATATACATGATCATTGTCATGAATCCGTCATAATTCTTTGCTTTTCTATCAATTGCCCAACAGTAATTTGTTTACCCACCGTATGCTTATGTGCTCAAGAGAGAAGCCTCTAGTGAAAACTATGGTCCCCGGATCTATCTTTATTATATAAAAAATCTAAAAATACCTTGCTGTAATTTATTTACTTTTATTTTAATAAGTAGTTTAGTTTATCTATTTATCTCGATAAGATTTAATCTTTGCAAATAACCGCTAAGAGGATTTACAACCCTCTTATTCGCGTTGGGTGCAAGTGTTTGCTCTTGTGTGTGCGGGTGCGTTTTAACGGAATTTTGCTTGGTTCTCCTACTGGATTGATAACCTTGGTTCTTAACTAAGGGAAATACTTATCTCTACTGTACTGCATCTCCCTTCCTCTACAGGGAATTACCAACGCAGCTCACAAGTAGCAAAGCCCGGCGACCGAAGACGACGTGCACCTCAGATGTCCCGAGGTGCAGCCAATATTGAAGACCGATACAACAGCTACTGATGGTGTCCCGGCTAAGGGGCCTCTCACCTCGTCGACTCCCGACATTGAGGGCCGGGCTGAGGACCCCTTTGTCGGTTCTGTCCTGGGCCACTACGGGCGGCCCATGACGAGATACATGAAGACTCTGGAAGCCTTATCGTTCAAGACAAGGACTCCGTATCCATGGAGGACTCCTCTCCATCAACATAGCCGATTAGGACTCTTGTAATACTAGGCCTCCGGTATCTTTTATAAGCCGGGGCCGGGCTAGTCGATAGGACACATCTTGTATCTAGACAGGTTAGATCAGACTTAGAATCTCTTGGTAGACACCTGTACTTTGTACACACTCCAACGCAACAAACACAGGCAGGACGTAGGGTATTATCTCCTCGAAGAACCCGAACTTGGGTAAAACTCGGTGTCTTTGTTACCATCGCTCCTAGACGCCTAGCTTAGGATCCCCTACCTCGGGATCTGCCAGTTTAGGTTCCATCAGAGGGTATGCAGGTCAACCATAGGGGATCGTTTATTTATCTAAGGAGCAACAATCATCCATAGTGTAATGCATTGATCTAGTGTTCTTTGTTGGAAATATGCCCTAGAGGCAATAATAAATTGTTTATTATCATATTTCCTTATTCATGATAAATGTTTATTATTCATGCTAGAATTGTATTGACCGGAAACTTAAATACATGTGTGGATACATAAACAACACTGTGTCCCTAGTGAGCCTCTACTAGACTAGCTCGTTGATCAAAGATGGTTAAGCTTTCCTAACCATAGACATGAGTTGTCATTTGATAACGGGGTCATATCATTAGGAGAATGATGTGATGGACAGACCCAACCGTAAGCTTAGCAACAGATCGTATCACTTAAGTTTATTGCTACATCTTTCTTCATGTTAAGTATCTATTCCTAAGACCATGAGATCATGAAACTCCTGGATACTAGAGGAATACCTTGTGTGCTATCAAACGTCATTTCGTAACTCAGTGATCATAAAGATGATGGAAATATTCTCTAGAGGCAATAATAAAGTTGTTATTATTTTTTATATTTCCTTGTTCATGATAAAGGTTTATTATTCATGCTAGAATTGTATTGACCGGAAACTTAATACATGTGTGAATACATAAACAAATACCGTGTCCCTAGTGAGCCTCTACTAGACTAGCTCGTTGATCAAAGATGGTTAAGGTTTCCTAACCATAGACATGAGTTGTCATTTGATAACGGGATCACATCATTAGGAGAATGATGTGATGGACAAGACCCATCTGTTAGCTTAGCATATGATCGTTCTGTTTATTGCTACTGCTTTCTTGAATGTCAAATACATGTTCCTCCGACCATGAGATCATGCAACTCCCGGATACCGGAGGAATACCTTGTGTGCTATCAAACGTCACAACGTAACTGGGTGATCATAAAGATGCTCTACAGGTATCTCCGAAGGTGTCTGTTGAGTTGGCATGGATCGAGACTGGGATTTGTCACTCCGTGTTTCGGAGAGGTATCTCTGGGCCCTCTCGGTAATGCACATCATAAGAAGCTTGCAAGTAAAGTGACTAAGGAGTTAGTTATGGGATGATGTATTACGGAACGAGTAAAGAGACTTGCCGGTAACGAGATTGAACTAGGTATGGAGATACCGACGATCGAATCTCGGGCAAGTAACATACTGACAGACAAAGGGAATTACGTATGTTGTCATTGCGGTTCGACCGATAAGATCTTCGTGGAATATGTAGGAACCAATATGGGCATCCAGGTTCCGCTATTGATTATTGACCGGAGAGGCGTCTCGGTCATGTCTACATCATTCCCGAACCCGTAGGGTCTGCACGCTTAACGTTCGTTGACGATATAGTGTTATATGAGTTATATGAATTGGTAACTGAATGTTGTTCGGAGTCCCGGATGAGATCTCGGACATCACGAGGAGTCTCGGAATGGTCGAGAGGTAAATATTTATATATGGGAAGTCATATTTTGGGTTCCGGAAAAAGGTGCAGTTTTTTCGGTATTGTACCGGGAAGCTTCCAGAAGGTTCCGGAGGACATGGGCTAAGGGGAGGCGCCCTGGCCTTATTGGGCCAGGCGCACCAAGTCCTCAAAAGCCCACGCAGCTAGGGAAGGAAAAAAGGAGAGTCCTAGTAGGAATAGGATTGGACTTTGGAGTCCAAGTCCACGTGTGTACTATTCACGTGGTACTGTTCACGTGGTACTGTTCACGTGGCACTATTCCTTCTACTCCAAGCCCCTACACATATATAAATAGAGGAGAGGGGGCGCCCCAACAAGCCACAACATTGTCTTAGCCGTGTGCGGCGCCCCCCTCCACAGTTCCCTCCCTCGGTCATATTTTCGCAGTACTTGGGCGAAGCCCTGCGGAGATAGCATCACCATCACCGTCACCACGCCGTCGTGCTGCCGGAACTCATCCACTACCTCGCCGTCTTGCTGGATCAAGAAGTCGAGGACGTCACCGAGCTGAACGTGTGCTGAACGCGGAGGTGCCGTACGTTCGGTGCTCGGTCGGTTGGATCGTGAAGTTGTTCGACGACATCAACCGCGTTGTTCTAACGCTTCCGCTTACGGTCTACGAGGGTACGTAGACACACTCCCCCTCTCGTAGCTATGCATCTCCATGGATAGATCTTGCGTGTGCGTTGAAATTTTTTGTTTTCCATGCAACGTTCCCCAATAGTGGTATCAGAGCCAGGTCTATGCGTAGATGATATGCACGAGTAGAACACAAAGAGTTGTTGGCGGTGATCGTCATACTGCTTACCACCAACGTCTTATTTTGATTCTGCGGTATTGTAAGATGAAGCGGCCCGGACCAACCTTACATGTCCACGTACATGAGACCGGTTCCACCGACAGACATGCAACTTGTTTTGCATAAAGGTGGCTGGCGGGTGTCTGTTTCTCCTACTTTAGTTGAATCAAATTTTACTGCGGCTTGTCCTTGTTGAAGGTTAAAACAGCAAACTTGATAAATCACCGTTGTGGTTTTGTGCCGTAGGTAAGAACGGTTCTTGCTAGAAGCCCGTAGCAGCCACGTAAAACTTGCAACAACAAAGTAGAGGACGTCTAACTTGTTTTTGCAGGGTATGCTGTGATGTGATATGGTCAAGACATGATGTGATATACGTTATTGTATGAGATGATCATGTTTTGTAATTTATCGGCAACCGGCAAGAGCCTTATGGTTGTCTCTTTATTGTATGAAATGCAAGCGCCATGTAATTGCTTTACTTTATCGCTATGCGTTAGCCATAGTTGTAGAAGCAATAGTTGGCGAGACAACCACGACGCAACGATGGAGATCAAGGTGTCGAGCCGGTGATGATGGAGATCATGACGATGCTTTGGAGATGGAGATCAAAAGCACAAGATGATGATGGCCATATCATGTGACATATTTTGATTGCATGTGATGTTTATCCTTTATGCATCTTATTTTGCTTAGAACGACGGTAGCATTATAAGATGATCCCTTCACTAAATTTCAAGATAAAAGTGTTCTCCCCGAGTATGCATCGTTGCTAAAGTTCGTCGTTTCGAAGTACCTCGTGATGATCGGGTGTGATAGATTCTACGTTCACATACAACGGGTGTAAGCCAGTTTTACACAAGCAGAATACTTGGGTTAAACTTGACGAGCCTAGCATGTACAGACATGGTCTCGGAACACTAGAGACCAAAAGGTCGAACATGAGTCATATAGTAGATATGATCAACATGGAGATGTTCACCATTGATGACTATCCCATCTCACGTGATGATCGGACATGGGATAGTTGATTTGGATCATGTATCACTTAGTTAACTTGAGGGATGTTAATTTAAGTGGGAGTTCATTAGTAATTTGATTAATTGAACTTAATTTATCATGAACTTAGTCTTGATAGTCTTTGCAAATTATGTTGTAGATCAATAGCTCGCATTGTAGCTCCCCTGTTTTTGATACGTTCCTAGAGAAAGCTTAGTTGAAAGATGATGGTAGCAATTACACGGACTGGGTCCGTAACTTGAGGATTATCCTCATTGCTGCACAGAAGGATTATGTCCTTGATGCACCGCTAGGTGATGGACCTGCTACAGGAGCTGCTGCAGACGTTGTGAACGCCTGGCTGGCTCGATCTGATGACTACTCGATAGTTCAGTGTGCCATGCTCTACGGCTTAGAACCGGGACTACAAAAGCGTTTTGAACGCCATGAAGCATATGAGATGTTCCAGGAGCTAAAATTGATATTTCAAGCTAATGCCCGGGTTGAGAGATATGAAGTCTCCAACAAGTTCTTCAGCTGTAAGATGGAGGAGAACAGTTCTGTCAGTGAACACATACTCAGAATGTCTGGATACCACAACCACTTGACTCAGCTGGGAATTGATCTTCCAGTTGAGAGTGTTATTGACAGAGTTCTTTAGTCACTGCCACCAAGCTATAAAGGCTTCGTGATGAACTATAATATGCAAGGGATGGAGAAGACAATTCCCGAGCTCTTCGCGATGCTGAAATCGGCGGAGGTAGAAATCAAGAAGGAGCATCAAGTGTTGATGGTTAACAAGTCCACTAGTTTCAAGAAAAAGGGCAAGGGAAAGAAGGGGAACTTCAAGAAGAATGGCAAGCAAGCTGCCGCTCCCACGAAGAAACCCAAAGTTTGACCCAAGCCTGAAACTGAATGCTTCTACTGCAAAGGAACTGGTCACTGGAAGCGGAACTGCCCCAAGTATTTGGCGGATAAGAAGGATGGCAAAGTGAACAAAGGTATATTTTATATACATGTTATTGATATGTACTTCACTAGTGCTCGTAGCAGCGTCTGGGTATTTGATACCGATTCAGTTGCTAATATTAGTAACTTGAAGCAGGAGCTGCAGAGTAACGGAGACTAGCTGAGGGCGAGGTGACGATATGTGTTGGAAGTGTCTCCAAGATTGATATGATCAATATCGACACGCTCGTAATACCTTCGGGATTAGTATTAAACCTAAATAATGGTTATTTGGTGCTTGCATTGAGCATAAAACATTATATCTGGATATTGTTTATTGCAAGACGGTTATTCATTTAAGTCAGAGAATAATGGTTATTCTATTTATATGAATAATATCCCTCGTGATCATGCACCCTTGTGAATGGTTTATTCTTGTTGAATCTCGATCGTAGTGATACACATATTCATACTATTGATGCCAAAAGATACAAAGTTGATAATGATAGTGCAACATACTTGTGGCACTGCCGTTTAGGTCATATTGGTGTAAAGCTCATGAAGAAACTCCATGCTGATGGACTTTTGGAATCTCTTGATTATGAATCATTTGATACTTGCGAACCATGCCTCATGGGCAAGATGACTAAAACTCCATTCTCCGGAACAATGGAGCGAGCTACTGATTTGTTGGAAATAATACATACCGATGTATGCGGTCCGATGAATGTTGAAGCACGCGGCGGGTATCGTTATTTTCTAACCTTCACAGATGATTTGAGTAGGTATGGGTATATCTACTTAATGAAACACAAGTCTGAAACATTTGAAAAGTTCAAAGAATTTCAGAGTGAAGTAGAGAATCATCGTAACAAGAAAATAAAGTTTCTACGATCCGATCGCGGAGGCAAATATTTGAGTTACGAGTTTGGCCTTCATTTAAGAAAATGTGGAATTGTTTCACAACTCACGCCACCTGGAACACCACAGCGTAATGGTGTGTCTGAACATCGTAACCGTACTTTATTGGATATGGTGCGTTCTATGATGTCTCTTACCGATTTGCCACTATCGTTTTGGGGTTATGCATTAGAGACAGCTGCATTCACGTTAAATAGGGCACCGTCTAAATCCGTTGAGACGACACCGTATGAACTGTGGTTTGGCAAGAAACCTAAGCTGTCGTTTTTTAAAGTTTGGAGATGCGATGCTTATGTGAAAAAGCTTCAACCTGAAAAGCTCGAACCCAAAGCGGAGAAGTGCGTCTTCATAGGATACCCTAAAGAAACAATTGGGTACACCTTCTACCACAGATCCGAAGGCAAGGTCTTTGTTGCCAAGAATGGGTCCTTTCTAGAGAAGGAGTTTCTCTCGAAAGAAGTGAGTGGGAGGAAAGTAGAACTTGATGAGGTAATTGTACCTTCTCTCGAATTGGAAAGTAGCTCATCAGAGAAAACTGTTCCCGTGATGCCTACACCAATAAGAGAGGAAGATAATGGTGAAGATCATGAAACTTCAGATCAAGTTACTACTGAACCTCGTAGGTCGACCAGAGTACGTTCCGCACCAGAGTGGTACGGTAATCCTATTCTGAAAGTCATGTTGTTAGACAACGGCGAACCTACGAACTATGAAGAAGCTATGATGAGCCCAGATTCCGACAAATGGCTTGAGGCCATGAAATCTGAGATAGGATCCATGTATGAGAACAAAGTGTGGACTTTGGTGGACTTGCCCGATGATCGGCAAGCCATTGAGAATAAATGGATTTTTAAGAGGAAGACAAACGCTGATGGTAATATCACTGTCTACAAAGCTCGACTTGTCACGAAAGGTTTTCGACAAGTTCAAGGGGTTGACTACGATGAGACTTTCTCACCCGTAGCGATTCTTAAGTCTGTCCGAATCATGTTAGCAATTGCCGCATTTTATGATCTGGCAAATGGATGTCAAAACTGCATTCCTTAATGGTTTTCTCAAAGAAGAGTTGTATATGATGCAACCAGAAGGTTTTGTCGATCCTAAGGGTGCTAACAAAGTGTGTAAGCTCCAGCGATCCATCTATGGACTGGTGCAAGTATCTCGGAGTTGGAATATACGCTTTGATGAGGTGATCAAAGCATATGGTTTTGTACAGACTTACGGTGAAGCCTGTTTTTACAAGAAAGTGAGTGGGAGCTCTGTAGCATTTCTAATATTATATGTGGATGACATATTGTTGATTTGAAATGATATAGAATTTCTGGATGGCATAAAAGGATACTTGAATGAAAGACCTCGGTGAAGCTACTTATATATTGGGCATCAAGATCTATAGAGATAGATCAAGACGCTTGATAAGACTTTCAATGAGTACATACCTTGACAAGATTTTGAAGGAGTTCAAAATGGATCAGTCAAAGGAGTTCTTGCCTGTATTGTAAGGTGTAAAGTTGAGTAAGACTCAAAGCTCGACCACGGCAGAAGATAGAGAGAGAATGAAAGTCATTCCCTATGCCTCAGCCATAGGTTCTATAATGTATGCCATGCTGTATACCACACCTAATGTGTGCCTTGCCACGTGTCTGGCAAAAAGGGTACAAGAGTGATCCAGGAGTGGATCACTGGACAGCGGTCAAAATTATCCTTAGTAACTAAAGGACTAAGGAAATGTTTCTCGATTATGGAGGTGATAAAGAGTTCGTCGTAAAGGGTTACATCGATGCAAGCTTTGACACCAATCTGGATATCTCTGAGTAGCAAACCGGATACGTATAATGGAGCAGTCATTTGGAATAGCTCCAAGTAAAGCGTGATAGCAGCATCTACAGTATGACATAAGGATTTGCAAAGTACACATGGGTCTGAATATTGCAGACCCATTGACTAAAATTCTCTCTCACGAGCAAAACATGATCACACCTTAGAACTCTTTGAGTGTTAATCACATGGTGATGTGAACTAGATTATTGACTCTAGTGAACTCTTGGGTGTTAATCACATGGCGATGTGAACTAGATTATTGACTCTAGTGCAAGTGGGAGACTGATGGAAATATGCCCTAGAGGCAATAATAAAGTTGTTATTATTTTTTATATTTCCTTGTTCATGATAAAGGTTTATTATTCATGCTAGAATTGTATTGACCGAAAACTTAAATACATGTGTGAATACATAAACAAATACCGTGTCCCTAGTGAGCCTCTACTAGACTAGCTCGTTGATCAAAGATGGTTAAGGTTTCCTAACCATAGACATGAGTTGTCATTTGATAACGGGATCACATCATTAGGAGAATGATGTGATGGACAAGACCCATCTGTTAGCTTAGCATATGATCGTTCTGTTTATTGCTACTGCTTTCTTGAATGTCAAATACATGTTCCTCCGACCATGAGATCATGCAACTCCCGGATACCAGAGGAATACCTTGTGTGCTATCAAACGTCACAACGTAACTGGGTGATCATAAAGATGCTCTACAGGTATCTCCGAAGGTGTCTGTTGAGTTGGCATGGATCGAGACTGGGATTTGTCACTCCGTGTTTCGGAGAGGTATCTCTGGGCCCTCTCGGTAATGCACATCATAAGAAGCTTGCAAGTAAAGTGACTAAGGAGTTAGTTATGGGATGATGTATTACGGAACGAGTAAAGAGACTTGCCGGTAACGAGATTGAACTAGGTATGGAGATACCGACGATCGAATCTCGGGCAAGTAACATACTGACAGACAAAGGGAATTACGTATGTTGTCATTGCGGTTCGACCGATAAGATCTTCGTGGAATATGTAGGAACCAATATGGGCATCCAGGTTCCGCTATTGATTATTGACCGGAGAGGCGTCTCGGTCATGTCTACATCATTCCCGAACCCGTAGGGTCTGCACGCTTAACGTTCGTTGACGATATAGTGTTATATGAGTTATATGAATTGGTAACCGAATGTTGTTCGGAGTCCCGGATGAGATCTCGGACATCACGAGGAGTCTCGGAATGGTCTAGAGGTAAATATTTATATATGGGAAGTCATATTTTGGGTTCCGGAAAAAGGTGCAGTTTTTTCGGTATTGTACCGGGAAGCTTCCAGAAGGTTCCGGAGGATTCCGGAGGGGTTCGAAAGTCCACAAGTGGGTCCACCACGTCCCAAGGGCTGGCATGGGCTAAGGGGAGGCGCCATGGCCTTATTGGGCCAGGCGCACCAAGTCCTCAAAAGCCCACGCAGCTAGGGAAGGAAAAAAGGAGAGTCCTAGTAGGAATAGGATTGGACTTTGGAGTCCAAGTCCATGTGTGTACTATTCACGTGGTACTGTTCATGTGGTACTGTTCACGTGGCACTATTCCTTCTACTCCAAGCCCCTACACATATATAAATAGAGGAGAGGGGGCGCCCCAAACAAGCCACAACATTGTCTTAGCCGTGTGCGGCGCCCCCTCCACAGTTCCGTCCCTCGGTCATATTTTCGCAGTACTTGGGCGAAGCCCTGCGGAGATAGCATCACCATCACCGTCACCACGCCGTCGTGCTGCCGGAACTCATCCACTACCTCGCCGTCTTGCTGGATCAAGAAGTCGAGGACGTCACCGAGCTAAACGTGTGCTGAACGCGGAGGTGCCGTACGTTCGGTGCTCGGTCGGTTGGATCATGAAGTTGTTCGACGACATCAACCGTGTTGTTCTAACGCTTCCGCTTACGGTCTACGAGGGTACGTAGACACACTCCCCCTCTCGTAGCTATGCATCTCCATGGATAGATCTTGCGTGTGCGTAGAAATTTTTTGTTTTCCATGCAACGTTCCCCAACAGCCGGTGAGGTGGACTGGAGGAGGTTTTATGTGCCCAACCTCTTTTTTGGTGCGGGCGGTGGCGCGATGGCCATTTCTGGCGGCAACGCGCTGGCGGCGATGGTCGACGGGATGGTGGAAGGGTCTTACCTATCCATCCCAGCCGGAATTGGGGGCATCAGTGGTGGTTGTGGCCAATATGGGCGGCGGCAGCGGGAAGGGGAGAAATTTTTACTCCGCGCGTCCTCACTTGAGTATATTTGAGAGACTTGGCGAAGTTTTCGGGGCAAGGAGGATAATTTATCCTCCTCTAACGATTTGAGGTTTCGGTCTGGTTAGCCGCCTATTATCCTCTACTAAAGGATTATAGGGCATTGTTTAGAGATGATCTTAGTGAGTATGACCAGTGTAAGCTGTGACTTCTAGAGGTGACCACATATCTAGCATCAAAGTTTGATCTTGGAGCCACACAAACAGAGGGTGTTTCTGTGGCTCTCTTGACATTCGATTCATGGATGTTTTGTGCCTCTTTGGCTACCTTTTCTTGTGTGTCACCAGTTAGTTGGAGAAAAAAATATTGGTATTTAGTGTTTCTCTGGACGCAAATGCAGTGCATGTTTAATTATTATCTTTCTCATTGATCCCAAATTAATGTCTTAGTCTCTCCTCGTTCACCCTGCTTCTTCCTTGCATAGTACGACAGTTGCCAGCCATTTTTGTACAAAACTTGTTTCAGTTTTGTAGCTTGGGGCTCCAGCAAGTCAGTGTTATGAATGTATCATATTACCATCAATATTCATAACATACATCCCATCCATGATGGAAGCATGGCCCTTATGTTATTCATGATTCCGAACAACAATTGTTCTTTCATGAACAACACTCTTGCAACAAACATTATGCAAATGGGCTAGAGTGTATAAAACTCTAAAATGATTTATGAAAGTAAATATAGAGGTAATGTATTATTATCAATATTCATAACATACATCTCATTCATAATGAAAGTATGGCCCTTATGTTATTCATAACACCGAACATTAAAAGTTCTCTTATGAACAACCTTCTTGCAAGATACCTTATGCAATGGGCTAGAGTGTGTAAAACTCTAAATGAATTATGAAAGTAAATACAGACGGTAATACACCGATGGAAGGTATAGTAACATTTACTATATTCCCAGCGCGTATCTAAACCTCACTCCGGCAAGTCTTTTAGGTCGTAGTAGTTCTTGCATCGAATTGCAATGGAATGCAATCGAGCGGGTATCTCTGTGATCAAATCACAATACCCAAGAATCAGTGATTAACATGTTTAATCATAATTCTCAAGAATTATATCTTTGACCAGCCTTCTATACATCAATAACTTGTATGACATTTATACATGAGCTGGATATTCCAGTCTTCTCTCTTTTTGCCTTTATACTTCTAACAGTATAACTTTTAGTATTTCTCCTACTCTCAGAAGAAGCTTCCAACTTAAGAGTGGCGTTAGCCCCGGACTTCCTAGGCGTGCAAGTCACACTAACACCCTTTGGACATTTCCTTTAAGTTATTGTTTTATTCACCTTCATCATATGACAGGCGTTCTACTGGATCCCTCTGTTATTAATCAAATGCATAGTAAACACTTTTGCCAATAGTTTGCAACACAAACATTGCTTTGGATATCACATATCTTTTAGCCTTTGTTTGTGTCTGAAAATGATTTTCAGTTCCATGAATATCACATAGCTATCCCAAACTTTTGAAGTCCGGGTCTCATGGAAGCAAACATATTGCACTTGACCGTAACGGAATTCTAGCTTTTGGATCGAAGGACAAGAGTCACATTATCCATAGCATTAGCGGGAGAATACTTAAAAGCATGCGATAGGACAAAGTCCTTCTCGGCACTCTTGAGGACAATCCTCACATTACGTTACCAACCGTAAAGTTTTAACCAGATATTTAACAGCTTATTCAATTTTAACAGGGAAGGTGGAAACGCGAGCCATTATTCTACAACTATTATGCAAATCACACTTAGACAAAGTTCATAATTAATTGCACTGAGAATTAAAACAAGTTAATTCTACAATGCGCTCCCACTCAAATCAATATCTCTCATAATTGATTGTGAGTGATTCAAGATCCAAATTGCAATTCAACGTCATTGTTCGAGATGAACACTGATGGCGCGAACTTCAATTGGTAGGCAAACTTGCCGATCACATCTCCATGTGACTCTTGTTCATCTTTCGATGCGTGTGTTCCGAGCTCAGGACAATCCTGCCATGAACGTCAAGACAACCAAGTGATCTCGCTGCGAGGTCTGACCTCACCCGCCTTACACCCGTACAATCGTTCGTACCCATGTAGATCATGGCGCACCCCGAAAGGAAAGATGTTGTGACGGTGCTACACTTGGGAGAACACTAACTACTTGATATTTTTGTGAGAGATCACCCTAATAAAAAGCGACTACCGCGCAATCAAGAAGGGTGCATCATAAGGGATAAACATCTCAGGCAATTCATAATAGCATGATATGGTATAGCCCTTTCTGACGGAGAAGTCTTGTATTTCTTCGTCTTCGGCATTTGCGTCGGTGTTCACCTTCGTGAAGATTGCCACCACCTTGTCGATGCACCAGATAATATTGCTATCTCTATAGCTAATAAAATAAGTGCATTACAAAAGGTTGACACGCAGGTCATTAAAGTAACAATCATATGGCTCCAGCCATCATGCCGAATCGTGACACGCAGGTCATGTTAATTTACATCATATAGTCATCTCATATATAATCAAATTAATATGAGCACTGCTATACCACATCATATGCACATGCAAACCATCCTGCAAAACCAAGTCAGACACCTCTAATCGGTTTATGCAAAATTTCATTTTACGTGGCTTCTAAGGTTTCGAACAAACCGCAGCTACCAACGTTTTATCATCAAGTATGATTATTCAAGTCGCTAGATTAACATCGCGGGGTGTATGAAACACGAGATAAAAAAATCTCGAGCCCCATACTAAACTTCGTCATACGCATGACCCCCGTGCAGATCATATCTGCATTGCCCTTTCGTCTGCAAAATTTCATCTTTCTTTTTAACTATGGTGGAATTCAAAGAACTGTTAGCACTTCGTTGATCAATCAGGATCGCGGATTGCCAGAACTTTGAAACTCCACCATGCTGTTATCAAGATCAGAAATATGCAAATTCGAGGGAAGCAACAAGAACATCGGGTAACAGATTTCATCTGCTACCCGCACAAATAATTATCAGCAGTAGAACTCATCTACTACAAATTATATTGTGCAATACCCATACATCTCTATGTATTCTAGATCGCAACCTGCATCTACGCATAGCACGGCTCATGATGCCACTGTAGGGGAACGCAGCAGAAAACAAAAAAATTCCGACCTACGCACCAGCCCAGGACCACTATGGAGACTGCATACAAGGTTTGATCTTTTTCGTTACCGACTCGTAGCGCAGCGGAAGTAGAGTCGATGACGATCGGCGGTGCAGATCCCCGCAGCTAGGATTTACAACCTCCCAACCGTGTGGATGTACTCCTTCATCTGCCCCTCGGACAGCCCTCCGGGAGGCGGTCGGACAGTCCCTCGGACGGTGTCGCGGACAGCCCTTCGGGAGGACCTTCGAAACTCGGACAGCCCTTCGGGAGGACCCTCGAAACTAAGACGGTCACTTGGACAGCCCTTCAGGAGGCACTCTCGAACTAAGACCGAAACTACGATCTCTCTACAGAGTTGCACACATACGGTGTCATTTATCCGGCAAGGCTTTGCCGTCCAGAACTAGTTCCCACCGGAACCCAGACAGCCTTTCGGCTCTACGAAACTATTTCGCTGGGAGGGAGAGAGAAGCCAGACAAGTCAAATGGCATGTGTATGAGAGCAAGCATGAGGTTTGGGGCAGCCCCCTCACCTCTATTTATAGGAAAGCCAAGGGGTAGGATGGGCACTTCCAAAAAACCCAAAATGCCCATGAAGGAAAACTTCCACAAGGGCATAAAGGAGAATTAGTGGAGCAAGTGGGGCTCCATGGAGGAGCCCACAATGTGGCCGGCCAACCTCTTGGGGGGCCCCCCCAAGGGGGGTTTCTTAGCTCCCAAGCCTTCTAGAAGCCTTTTGGAAAATATCCCAAAAGGTGCTTTCCAAAAAATATCCAAAAAGCACTTTCACTATTCACGAAGACATTTTTCTGCGTCCGTTAAATCCCAAATTATTTCTGTGTGCCTAGAACAATTCCAGTACCCACTAAAATAATTTAGAATGCATTCCTAAACAATTCCGGAACAATGTTTCTTCAGCGAAAAGCTATCATAGCAGTTCCGGCTGCTCCGGAACATTTCCGGTTTTTCCTCCGGAAAAATCCCAGAAGTTTCCAGAACGATTCTGGCACCCTCCAAGAATTTCCAGACATGTGCCGAAACCAATTTGACTTAATGGAATACCCTGAAACAAACTATTCCGGTGTCCTCTCCGGAACGTTTCCGTTTCGTCCGAAACTTTTTCGGTGATTTTCTCTCAGACTCCCCGTCCAGTATTCAGCAGATAGATGACCCTTAAGCGTGTGACCCTATAGGTTCGGTGAAGTATAGACATGACCGGAACTCTTTCCGATCAATGATCAACATCGGAGCCGTGGACACCCATATTGACCCCTATAACCACACGAATGAATATTCGAGTGAACCTCTAGTTGCCGTGTGCTATTCCTGTTGCTTCGCGATATGTTACAAATACCCGAGGTGAGATTTTCTGCATCCCCGTGGATCAACAACTTGTCCACTATGCAAGTTACCTCGTTACCGGTTTTGTTCTCTTTTCTCGTTTCCGCGTTCCGGCATCCCTGTGATCAAATCACAATGTGTCTGGCCAGACGATGGTGGATACCGTAACACCGAGAGGGCCCAGAGATATCTCTCCATCGTCGGAGGAGCAAATCCCAGTCTTGAGCTGTCAAGTTACTTGACATACTTTTCCATGAACCCGTAAGCCGCCGTAATAGCCACCCATTTACGGATGACGTTTAATAAACCCTAAAGTTCATGAAGCAAGTATGAAGAAACTTAACACTCTCATGGTCTAAGGAATTATGCAAACATTAACTTCTCTGTGTTATTAACCATTAACTTATGACGAATGAATCTCATAGCATAACATCAATACGGGTCGATTCAACACAAGTGTTCTACTAACATTGTGCCCTTAAAATTGCCAGCATAGACATGCCCATGATCAGGAAAACAGGATCATCATGCAATACTTGAGCCAGTCTTAGAGGCAAGACTAGGAATACATTTTACCGTTTATTATTCCACACGTGCATATGAGTCTTCCTCCGAGCCTCGTGGTTATTGTAGACTCGAGAACCATAGCAGTTATAGCATGAAACATAAACTTAATTATGAACATGGAGATAAATAATAACATTTGTTATTGCCTCTAGGGCATATCACCTACAAGGTAGCTATGTATGGGGCACCACCTGTAGAATAGTAGAGTGTTGTCATGAAAGAACATCCAGATCCTAGATGGGTTTTGGTGAACACGATGCTAACAGATGTATAGAGTATATGATCAGTTTTAGCCCCATTGAGGTGAAGTAAAGGTGCTTGCAGACTCGCATACACAAAAGGATAAAACAAATGACATATATTTGACTTTGCACTTCGTTTCCGATACTTACTCGAGTCATTTAGGAATACCGCATTTTATCTAAAAAAGTTAGGAATACCACCCTATTAAAAGGGGTCACACAAGGTGTGAGTAGGATTCATGAGCCATGTACGTCCCAAACAACCACTCATACAACTCGGAAAGGCCCCAAGGTACTCCAATTTAGATAAGCTTGCTAATGAGGTTTTTAGTCGGGAACCGAACATGGTCTGCATTCTCTCCCGGTTTCGCATAATCTATCCTGTTAAGCCCTTCAGAGTGGTAGTCTGGGCATGCGGTGGCGCATCAAAGGGATCACCCACAGCTGCCAGTAGAAATCTTACACTACCTCATCAACATCTCTTCGAGCCGCTAAGGTGCTACGCGAATCCCGAAGAGTACCAATTGCTCCAGATGGTTTATGTTAATATCTCCATCCATTGTCTCGCTTAGGTTTCCTGCAAGGTTGGGTCACATAGCTGAGCCCTCCATTATCACGAGCACGGAGCAATGTCAGACCCCCATGAAATATAGTAGGCTTGGAAATCCCTCTAGAAATGTAAGCAGAAGCCTCCCGTGGTCTCCATGATAACTAGAGGCTGGTCAGGTAGGACCAGCCCAAGCTTCACCGAAATCCGGGAACTCTAAGCATGTGAACCCAGTGTGTTGACACCCGATTTTGGCACGGTGCAAAATACAGTAAAAGTGGACTCAAGTGGAGAAGTCTTCTATACGAGAAAATTCACATTGCCGGCATGAAAGGCTTGCCGGTGAAATCTTACCGCTCGAGCTGAAGGCTTGCCGGTTTGGCTTGTCGATTTTGAGTGCTTGCCGATTCAGTGGAGGCCCAAACAAAGGTTGAAGATGACCCGACAAGGAGACGATCCGGCAAGGAGACGACCCGGCGAGGAGACGATCCGGCAAGGAGACGACCCGGCAAGGAGACGATCCAGCAAGGGGATGACCCGGCAGGAGATCCGGCAAGGGAACGGCCCGGCAAGGAGACAGCCCGGCAAGGAGGTGATCCGGCAAGGAGGCAGCCCGGCAAGGAGGCGATCCGGCAAGAAGATGACCCGGCAAGGCGACCCGGCAAGATATCCTGATGGTACTCCTGGGAAGGCGACAGCCCGTCGAAGACCGAAGATCAAGATGGACGCGAGGAGACGTAGGCCAGCCCATCAAGACAGCCTCTGGAGCGGTACTACCGCCCTCCAGAGCGGTACTACCGTGTTTTACTACCGCGCCTACCACCGCTTACGAAAATTCTTCTGGTATCCCGAGACCCTTACTCGGTAGTAGCGCGGTACTCAGCTATACTCAGAGCGGTACTACCGTTTGTAGCGGTACTACCGCTTGACCAGAGCGGTACTACCGCTTACCGTCGCGCAGATTCGGGCAGGTTTTTGAGGAGTCTGAATTTGGCTAGTGTTTTGATACTTTGTAAGGAAAGATGAATCCATGACTTGTACGGGAAGTCCAACCCCCTCTTAAATAGAAGAGGTGATGGCCGATTGAAAAGACACACAATCGAACAAATCAATATACTACTTTTTCATCTACGTTTTTTCTATCCCTCGTTATTGCTTCCTCGTTCTTCGTCGTTCTTCGTGTGGAGAGCTGCGAATCCCGAGGCCCTAGGGGCGAGCGAATCGACCTAGGGCAGCCCATTGTCGCCGTATTCCCTGACGGGGTCCCTCCTGGGAGTGTGGGGTTTCGGGTCTCAAAAGCGTCGGCCGGATTGTCTTGCGTATCGCGCTTCCGGCAGGCCTCCCTCGACATGAGTTGCGGTGCATCACCCCCGGCGTCGAGGGTACGCGTGACGCGTTCGTGTGTCAACACACTTTTTTGGCGACTCCGCTGGGGAACTTTGATCCATCATCATCATCCATCATGTCCAATCTTCCCAATCCCTCGGAAGTTGACGCCGATAACATCATCAAGCCCAATCTGGAGGAGTTATCGGCCGAGCATCGCCAAGCTTATGAGGAGTACAAGAAGGCGCGTGAAGAGAAGGAGTTGCAGGAGTTCCTTGGAAACTTCAAGAAGGACCGCCAAGGCAATATCACTCCGGTTGGAGAAATCAAGTTCCCTCCTCTTCAAGCCGATCAGGTTAAACCTTCTGTAAGTACTACCTTTTCTCCTGAGCAATGGGCTGAAATAGAGAGCCGTATTTCTGATAGCAATAATCTGATCTATCAAGCTTTCTTAGAAAATAATAATGCTCAGAAGAATATGCCTAATATGCCTGCTAGTATGGGAAACCCTAATTCAGCTTTGCCTATCTCATCGGCGCCCCCCATGCCGATGAATTATTTTCCCACCCATACCAATCAAATTGTGGCTGCACCGCTTAATCCTTTCATGACTATGCAGAGTTCGGTGGCAACGCCGAACCAAACCTTACCGATAGGTGGAAACATTGCTAGATCATCGCCGAACTATGGTTCGGCCAACATGCCACAATTTACACCCATTGTTGCTAACCCTAATCCTCCTATGCCATTGCCACAAGCTCCATCGTCTACTATGGACGATGCTTTAGCTAATTTTAGAGAGGAGATGGCTAAAACGCTTCGAGAGAATTTTGGCGTTGAATTACCTAGGAATCGGATTTATCAAAAGCCGTATCCTGAGTACTTTGATGCAATTCCATGCCCCCAAGGATATAAAATTCCAGATTTTGTTAAGTTCAATGGAGAGGGCACGAAAACCACATGGGAGCATGTTAGCCAATACCTAGCACAATTGGGTGAAGCAGGCTCGATAAATGAATTGAAAGTGCGTTTATTTCCTTTGTCATTAACTGGTACTGCATTTTCATGGTTTTGTTCTTTGCCGCATGGATCTATTCGTGTTTGGTCACAACTAGAGCAAAAATTTCATGATCATTTTTATAGCGGCGACAATGAACTTAAGTTGTCACATCTTACATCGGTTAAGCAGAAGCATGATGAATCGGTCTCCGATTACGTCAAGAGATTTAGAGAGACAAAAAACCGGTGCTATAGTTTAGTGATAACTGAGAGAGACTTGTCTGATCTGGTGCTCAATGGTTTGAGAACTCATATTAGAGAAAAGCTAGAAGGCTATGAATTTATAAGTATCAACCAAGTCTTACAGAGGGCTTTGGCTCATGAAAGCCGAAGCAAGGACCTCAAAGAAGTGCATAGATATAAAACTGATCGTCCAAAGATGAATATGGTTGAATATGATAGTGATCATTCGGACGATGAGGGTGATATTTATGCTGCTAAATTTGTTTGGCCCTCGAAGGCCAAACCTTTTACTTGTCATGATTTAAAGCCGATTCATAAGAATCGTGATGATGAGATGAAGTTTACTTTTAACATTGCTAAATGTGATAGAATATTTGATGCTTTGCTACAAGCTAAGATTATTAGAATATCTCATACTTTACCGCCGTTTGAAGAGCTGAAACGGCGTGCTTATTGCAAATATCATAATTCTTTTTCTCATGCAACTAATGATTGCAATGTTTTCCGACGACAGATACAATCGGCCATTAATGACGGACGATTGAACTTTTCTGAAATGCAAGTGGATAAGCAGCCCTTCCCAATGAATACTCTGGATTTGGAGGGGGAAAAGTTACTCATTCGGCCGGAGGTGGCCGAATCCGCTAATAAAACTAATGTTGTCATTGGTGAGCCCAGGAAAAACAGAGATGGCGACAAGATCTTGGGAAGACAAGTGGTGCTTGACAAGCAACCCGATGGTGGAGAGATAATCAAGATCACCGTCAAGAATCCTACACTCGGGGGGCAACCACAGGAGCAACAAGACACTCGTGTTAAATTTGTCAAGCCCAAGAGTCCGGAAGTTGGCAGGTGGAAGCTGAATGAAGCCCAAGTGCAGCGCAAGAGAGCCAAGCCAACTTTTGATATGTTGCTGTCCAAGTATGCTAATCAAGCGGCCGGTTCTAGCTCTAATCGGCCATCAAATTTGAAGCGCCCAAGATCACCTCCGAGGCGAGAGTTGCAGCATCACACAAGGCCATATGGGTCATGGGCGCCAGGACCGTGGATGGCGCCACCTCCCTATGCACCATACTACATGGGAGGATTCAATGGAGGATGGGGGCAGCCCCCAATGGCCCCTTATGCTTTTCATCCAGGATGGGCAGAGCCAAGGAGGCCTACGCTTGAAAGGCTTTCTTATCCCACACGAGGCCGTTTGAACAATGGTGTCAATCGGCCAATGCAGAATAATCAAGAAGGGATCAACAAGCAAGTATGGCGTGCCAAATCACCAAGCACAGCGGTCGAGTCTGGAAAGGGCAAAGAAAAAGTTGATGCCGACTCACTCGTCTTGGGCACTGAGACATTCACCATACAACAGCCGACTGTGCGGAACAACTCTACTGAGCCGATACTTGCTATCGCGCCAAAGCACTCGGCTAATGATCATGAAGCTAGCACAAGCAAGGCCAAGTTCAAAGATCCAAAGTATATGCAACCTAAGTGGTGTCCTCCAGGGCTGACAAAAACACAAAAGAGAAAACTACAGAGGATGAGAAGTCATGAGATGGCTGAACAAGAGGCCGAAAAGCAAAGGGATAACTGGTTCAATGACATTCGGCCCATGGTACCTACAAAACAAGTATGGGTGCCTAAGCAAATACAAAGTGCGGTAGTCTCTATATCTGTCACATCAGTGCCTGTACCACCAAAGGAGGACGATGCCACTGTTATTACATCGTCCGCGGCGCCTATTGATTCCGCTTCGCTCGAACAGATTTCAGAGCCAATAAACACGCCAAGGAGGAAGGCGATATGGTGGATTGTGAGCCTACACCGGTACATGAAGGTATGGATATCAACATGGTGTTTTACTTACCCGCTGAGTTTCGTGCTATAGATGAAGAAGGGGAGGTGGCTCAGCTGGATTTTGGCCCTAAGAATGCAATATTTGAGAAGCCAAAAGAACCAGTGACGCATTTGAAACCGTTGTACCTCAAAGGCCATATCAATGGATCACCAATTACTCGAATGCTTGTTGATGGTGGTGCTGTCGTGAATCTCATGCCTTATTCAGTCTTCAAGAAATTGGGTTTGCCTGACGAAGGATTGATGAAGACCAATATGGTGCTTAATGAATTTGAAGGCAAAGAGAAAACCGAAGCTAAAGGTGTGATTTACGTGGAGCTTACGGTTGGAAGCAAAACTTTGGCTACTGCATTCTTTGTCGCCGAGGTGCGAGGTAACTACAACGTCATTTTAGGCCGTGATTGGGTTCATGCAAACCAATGTGTGCCATCCACTATGCACCAGTTTTTAATTCAATGGGTTAATGATGAAGTGGAGATCGTTCATGCGGATAATTCGGCTTGCGTTGCTTTAGCCGATACACTGGTGGATTGGCAACACCCCAATATTGCTTGCTTGACAGGACGGGACTTATCAGAGTTTGACTTTCTCAGCGCCACCAGGAGTGGTTTTGTACCCGTTTCTTTAAAGCCGGTTGGTGAAAAAATCGGCTCCAAGGTATGACGTATTTAAATGGATCCTAACTCTGAGTGGTTACAAAAGCGGCTTGCAGAATATCGGTCCAATGGGGACGATATGTATGAGTCTATAGAGGAGTTAGGTGATATGGATAAACTTGGACAGGGTTTTACATCGGCCGATCCATTAGAAGAAGTAGATATTGGAGATGGCTCAATTCCTAGGCCGACATATGTAAACAAAAATTTGAAAGCCGATTGTAAAGTCAGGTTAATCGAGCTATTGAAAGAATATATTTGTTGCTTTGCATGGAAATATCATGAGATGCCAGGTTTAAGCCGAGAGCTAGTGGAGCATCGGTTACCTATAAAAGCCGGTTTTAGACCGTATAAACAATCGGCTAGGAAGTTCAATCCAAAAATATATGACCGGATCAAGGAAGAGATCGGTCGTTTGCTTAAAGCTAATTTTATTAGACCTTGCAGGTATGCCGAGTGGATTTCTAATATTGTGCCAGTGGAAAAGAAAGGCTCCGGCAAGTTGAGGGTGTGCATTGATTTCAGAGATTTGAATAGAGCTACGCCCAAAGATGAGTATCCTATGCCTATAGCCGACATGCTTATTAATGATGCTTCTGGACATAAGGTTATTAGCTTTCTTGATGGCAATGCGGGGTACAACCAAATTTTCATGGCCGAAGAGGACATGTCCAAAATGGCTTTTCGGTGCCCCGGTTTCCTTGGATTATTTGAGTGGACAGTGATGACCTTTGGATTGAAGAATGCCGGCGCCACATATCAAAGGGCTATGAATTTGATCTTTCATGATTTACTCGGTGTTATACTTGAAGTCTATATTGATGATATTGTTGTCAAATCGGATGTTTTTGAATCTCACTTAGCCGATTTGCGTTTAGCTTTTGAGAGGATGAAGAAATATGGGCTGAAGATGAATCCTTTGAAGTGTGCGTTTGGCGTGTCGGCTGGTAAGTTTTTGGGTTTCATTATTCATGAAGATGGCATAGAGATTGATCCCAAAAAGATAGAAGCTATACAAAAAGTGGAGGCTCCAACATGCAAGAGAGATATGCAAAAATTCCTTGGCAAGGTCAATTATTTGAGGAGGTTCATAGCTAATTTGTCAGGGAAGGTTGATGCATTTACTCATATCCTTCGGTTGAAGAATGATGTTGATTTTACTTGGGGGGCAAAACAGCAAGAAGCATTTGATATGATTAAGAATTATTTGTGCACTCCTCCGGTGATGAAGGCGCCCAAGCATAGAGAGCCCTTTAGACTTTACATTGCAGCCGACGAAGGCGTTATTGGAGCTGTTTTGACTCAAGAAACCGAAGGAAAAGAGCATGCTATCACTTATTTGAGCCGACGCCTATTGGATGCCGAGACAAGGTATACATTTATTGAAAAATTATGCCTATGCTTATACTATGCTTGCACAAAATTGAGACACTATCTAGTACCAAGTGCTTGCGTAGTAGCTTGTCAAACCGATGTCATTAAATACATGTTGCATAGACCGATTCTTAGTGGTAGAATTGGTAAATGGGCTTATGCTTTAATTGAGTATGATTTGGCTTATGAGTCTCTAAAATCCATGAAAGGCCAAATTGTTGCTAATTTTATCGTTGAGCATCGGATTAATGACAAGCAAGATATTGATATAAACCTTGTCTCGTTAGTACCATGGAGATTATATTTTGATGGTTCAGTTTGTAGCAACGGCCAAGGTGTTGGTATTGCTTATATATCTCCTCATGGTGCTATTTTTGAAGCCTCATGCCGCTTAGAATATTTTTGCACAAATAATCAAGCCGAATATGAAGCATTGTTATTCGGCTTAGAGATGTTGCTTGCTATAGGTGCTACACATATTGAGGCTTTTGGTGATTCGTTATTAGTAGTACAACAAGTATCCAAAGTTTTTCAATGTTTAGACGAATCACTTAATGTTTATCTTGATAAATGTCTAGATATAATTTCTACTTTGAATCATTTTAGCATTGCTCATATATCTAGGCATGATAATTGGAGAGCAAACGAGTTGGCACAACAAGCATCCGGCTATCATGTCGATCATGGCATGTTTCATATCTCTCTAAAGCCGATGTCTTGTCTTGCTAACATAGGAGAGACCAAACCAGAGCCCACTGATTCGGTCACTGACAATAAATCTAGTGCAGATGAAAATCATGACTGGAGGAAGCCCATTATTGATTACTTTTGCAATCTGAGTGGAAGGGTGGACAGGGCTGTTCGGCGCATGGCTTTCAAATATACAATGAGAGACGATGGTCTTTATCGCCGAACGGTTGAAGATGTTCTCTTGAAGTGTTTGGACGAAGACCAAGCGAGAATTGCTATGGGAGAGGTTCATGAAGGAATTTGCGGCACTCATCAGTCGGCCCCCAAGATGAAGTGGTTATTACGACGTGCTGGATTTTATTGGCCGACGATGATCAACGATTGCTTCAGGTATTATAAAGGATGTGAAGCTTGTCAAAAGTTTGGTGATATTCAGTTGGCTCCCGCTGCTATGTTACATCCTATTATCAAGCCGTGGCCTTTTAGAGGTTGGGGATTAGACTTTATTGGGGAAATTCATCCTTCCTCTTCAAAGGGGCATCGGTTCGTGTTGGTGGCAACTGATTATTTTACTAAATGGTCTGAAGCAGTACCTCTCAAGAATATGACACATACGGAAGTAATTCAATTCGTAAGTGAGCACATTATTAATAGATTCGGTATTCCGCAAACATTAACTACGGATCAAGGTTCATCTTTCATGTCACATCAAGTTAGAGAATTTGCCGAATCATATAAGATAAAGTTGCTCAATTCCTCCCCGTATTATGCTCAAGCCAATGGACAAGCTGAGTCTAGCAATAAAATTTTGATCAAGCTCATCAAGAAGAAAATTGAAGATAATCCAAGAAGGTGGCATGAATTATTGTCCGAGGCTTTGTGGGCACATAGAATCTCAAGGCATGGTGCGACAAAGGTAACTCCATATGAGCTTGTATATGGTCAAGAGGCCGTTTTACCGGTGGAGGTGAATTTGAATGCTTTGAGAATAGCCAAACAAGATGATTTATCGGCAGTGGATTTTTATAACTTGATGGTGGACAATATTGATGAGGTTGCCGATAAGCGTTTGGCTGCATTAAAGGCCATAGAAAGGGACAAGTTGAGGGTAGCAAGAGCTTACAATAAGAAGGTCAAGTTGAAGAATTTTCAGATTGGTGATCTTGTGTGGAAGGTGATTCTACCGATTGGTTCAAAGGACAGAAAATTCGAGAAGTGGTCTCCAAGTTGGGAAGGTCCTTTCAAGATTGCAAGAATAGTTCCCGGAAATTCATATTTGGTGGAATCCATGCAAGGAACATTGCTACCTCAAGCTCTCAATGGCAAATATTTGAAGAAGTATCACCCAAGTGTGTGGCAAGAAGCCTAAATAGGCAATGGACGATATATGATTATCACCCTAAGCACATATTAATGGCCGATGGAGTGTTGACATCGTCCTTAGAACAAGCCTAATGCAAATTATTTTTCGGCATGCAAGCTTTGCCGAAAAACAGGGGGGCATGTGTTGACACCCGATTTTGGCACGGTGCAAAATACAGTAAAAGTGGACTCAAGCGGAGAAGTCTTCTATACGAGAAAATTCACATTGCCGGCATGAAAGGCTTGCCGGTGAAATCTTACCGCTCGAGCTGAAGGCTTGCCGGTTTGGCTTGTCGATTTTGAGTGCTTGCCGATTCAATGGAGGCCCAAACAAAGGTTGAAGATGACCCGGCAAGGAGACGATCCGGCAAGGAGACGATCCGGCAAGGAGACGACCCGGCGAGGAGACGATCCGGCAAGGGGATGACCCGGCAGGAGATCCGGCAAGGGAATGGCCCGGCAAGGAGACAGCCCGGCAAGGAGGTGATCCGGCAAGGAGGCAGCCCGGCAAGGAGGCGATCCGGCAAGAAGATGACCCGGCAAGGCGACCCGGCAAGATATCCTGATGGTACTCCCGGGAAGGCGACAGCCCGTCGAAGACCGAAGATCAAGATGGACGCGAGGAGACGTAGGCCAGCCCATCAAGACAGCCTCTGGAGCGGTACTACCGCCCTCCAGAGCGGTACTACCGCTTGAGCGGTACTACCGTGTTTTACTACCGCGCCTACCACCGCTTACGAAAATTCTTCTGGTATCCCGAGACCCTTACTCGGTAGTAGCGCGGTACACAGCTATACTCAGAGCGGTACTACCGTTTGTAGCGGTACTACCGCTTGACCAGAGCGGTACTACCGCTTACCGTCGCGCAGATTCGGGCAGGTTTTTGAGGAGTCCGAATTTGGCTAGTGTTTTGATACTTTGTAAGGAAAGATGAATCCATGACTTGTACGGGAAGTCCAACCCCCTCTTAAATAGAAGAGGTGATGGCCGATTGAAAAGACACACAATCGAACAAATCAATATACTACTTTTTCATCTACGTTTTTTCTATCCCTCGTTATTGCTTCCTCGTTCTTCGTCGTTCTTCGTGTGGAGAGCTGCGAATCCCGAGGCCCTAGGGGCGAGCGAATCGACCTAGGGCAGCCCATTGCCGCCGTATTCCCTGACGGGGTCCCTCCCGGGAGTGTGGGGTTTCGGGTCTCAAAAGCGCCGGCCGGATTGTCTTGCGTATCGCGCTTCCGGCAGGCCTCCCTCGACGTGAGCTGCGGTGCATCACCCCCAGCGTCGAGGGTACGCGTGACGCGTTCGTGTGTCAACACAGTGTTGAACAAGCGGCGGGCATTGTGGCGGCGGTAGATTTTAAGCTCTGAAGGCTCCCCACGACCCCTTGGTGTTAGAATGGCGGAGACCTCCTCCATCTCCGCCCACTCGATCACATGATCCGATGAGATTGGCCCGGACGAATACATCTGCATCCTCTCCACTTCTGTTCCGGTGCGGATCACGTGCGGCGGAGATGCTTGAACTTGGTATTGTAACTTGTAACCCGATGTTGTGTCCTGTGTGTGCATGACTCTGTGATCTATACGCATGCAACAAAAAGATGTTGTAACTGGAAGCTTGAACTTGGTGTTGTAACTTGTAACTGCATGTAGTAGGAAGATGTTTACTGCCTAAGCGCTGGCACTGGTTAGAAGCTTAGAAAATCTTTTTACTCATGGCAAGTTGAGGCAGCTAGCTGATCGTGATTCCCATGGCAACTTGCACCCTACACTGCTAATTAGAATTACCACACAGAAGGACAGAATTGTAAAGGGACTGAAAATTAAATCACAATCAAGTCGTTGTATTTATTTCTTTCCAATTTCGTGCAATTTTAGATTCCCCCCCATTGTTTCTTTCTTTTTTTGAAAGCAAAATACGCGTTTCTTTCCAATTGCTTTCCAACAAGCGTTTCTTTCCTATTTTGAAACGAACACGAACGCAAAATATTTCGATTCTACTGCTTGGAGCCGGTTTCGGATTGGACGCGAGTCGATAAAAGGCGGGGCAACATGGCCGGGTTTGAAGCCAACACGTTCAATTCTCATCTTCCTCCGGCGGGAACAAACTCCACCTCCAGCTAGAAGCTCCATCGCGCCGCTGTAGATAAACCCGGCCATGGTGGACAACGGCGCTGATCGATCGATGGACGAGATGGCTTCGTTGGTGATGGAGCAGCCCGGCGACTCCACCGGCACGGCTGTCGGGCCTCAAGGCTGCGTGCTCGCGCTCCCGTCGCCCTCGGTTTTGGCGGGAGACAAGGAGGAAGAAGAGCCGGTTCTTGGGGGCGGAGATCAGGCCGACGACGGCGAGGAGGACCAGCTGTCTTACGACAGCGATGGCAGCTACTACGAGGAGGACGGCAAGTCTTACGACAGCGATGACAGCTATGAGGAGGAGAGCGACGGCGAGGTCGAGGTGCCGCTCAAGATCGACCCACGCGTAGCGGCCGCGGCGAGCGGCGTCAGGGGCGGGCCGCCGCTACTCCGGAGGCAGTACGTGCCCGAAGGCCGGTTCCTTGGGCCGGCGCCGCGGTTCGCCTCCTCGGGGAACACGGCCGGCTTCTTGGGCGTCGCCGTCGTGGTGCCGCCGCCGGCTGATCGCCCGACCGCCGGCCAAGAACAAGGAGGAGGCAAGGAGATCTTGGTGCTCTACCGCTACACCGAGTTTGAGGCGGCGCCCGGCGGCGTGGAGGTGTCCAAGAAAACGATGCTGCACTATCTCCGTTTCGCCGTCCCGCCGGCCGGCGACGCGGCGGGCTCGCTCCAGTGGGCTGGGTCGTCGCTGGCGCCGCTGATCTACCCCGCCCGCCACAGCAGCGAGCTCCAGGCCCTCTGGTCCGAGCTGGTCTCGAACGTGGCCGTGGGCATCCCGCCGGGGACCACGCGTCTCAAGTTGATCGCCGACGTCGGCATCCTCCGGCTCGAGGACTACACGCGGGGGCGCATGGATGTGGTGACGGACGCGCTGCAGGGCATGATAGCGGAGCCATGGCCCGGGTACCACGTCGGCATGGAGCTGCGCCTGCCAGAGCCGGTGCACGTGCAGTGCGCGGACGAAGCTGAAGCCACCGACGGCGACTGCGAGCGGCCGGCGAAGCGGAGGAAGGTCGTCGCGGAGGAGGTCGCCGGGCAGGAGTGCTCCGTCTGCTTCGAGCTGCTGGAAAGCGACGTCGCCGTGTGGCCCGGGTGCTCCATGCCCCACGTCTTCCATGGCGCATGCCTGACGGACACCCTCAAAGGGAGCGAGATGTGCCCTCTCTGCAGGCGCAAGCTGTCGGCTCCGGACGAGCAAGTCTAGGGACCTCTTGCATCTGCATGCAACCTGAACTCCTGAAGTCTGGAGCATTATTCTGTTTGAAGGGCAGCATTATTCAGATACATGAAGGAATCCTGCTGGTTCTGGAGTGAAATTCTTGATGAGTTAAATCAATGGAGAAATGTATGTTTTTTTTTTTTTTTGCGGGGAATGGAGAAATGTATGTTGGACTATGCATTTATGAATCAACTTTTTACTTTTTGTGATGTGATGATGCATGGAGCACTGCAGTTTTAAGTTTTAAACACAAGTAAAAAAAAACAAGTAGCTAGCTCTGTGGATGAATAAACCCTAAGTTCAGTAATCGACCATATCATCTTCAGAGTTTGCAACATACATACACAAACCTATTTGCATCCCTGGCATTGTTTAAATGGAGCAATGTAAATATTCACACGTCGTCACAAACCTATTTGCTAGAAGACGCGGTCAGGGTCTCACATCTAAGCTCCAGAGCTGGCTTGACACTAGGCCTCAATCCTACTATATCCTAGAGTGCTACAGGCTTATACAACATTTGAACATGAGGGGCATTAGAGGAGCAAAACTGATACTGACGAGGCTGAGTTATTCACACACCCCTGACGAAATATCACTCGATCGCTGTGACTTCAGCCTCGACGTCTACAATCGTCCCGAACCAGAAGGTGTTTTTCCTGCGTACACGAGGGAACTATGCTATTATTAGTTAATTAGTAGTATGCCATCCTTGAAAAAAAGTTAATTACTACTCCCTCCGTCCGTCAAAAGACGTCTTACATTATGAGACGAAGGGAATGGCACATTCTCTGGAAGACTTTTTTTTCCGAAACGGAGGCAAAAGATTTGCCACGTCGATTAATTAAGCAGAAGAGAATTGTCCAGTTAATTAACGGAAAACCGGGCGAAAATTAATACAAACCCATCACATGTGGACTACTCACAGAGTATGCAACCCCATAAGCGCACGATCAGCCCGACAACCAAACCCAACACGCAACGATCACCAACCCTCACACTGCTACATCGCATCGCTGAAGACCATGGGCACCACCAGAATCCATTGAGCCATCAAGCAGCTGTGGACGCCTTTCCTGTGGCGCCACTCTTCTTTGTTTTGCTCCTGAGAGCCACCTCCACAATCGTCTTGCCAGATCCAGGACTAGCCTTCTCCAAACGTGCGACAAGCTGTGAAGCTCAATCTGGAAGAGAATCTCATCGACCTTGTCACGCACACACACCACCTTCCCCACGGCCACGTGCGATTTAGTGACTGCAATGTCAGAACCTCCACGTTCCACAAAGGCGAGCGGCTGGCTGGGTGCCGAAGGATCAGGCACCAACATACCGACCGCTTCAACATCATCAGCCTCAGAATTTGGTGCCAACACACCTGCCTCATTTGCCCCGTCATCCACAGACACCAACGGCTGGCTAGTATCCAACGATGATGGTGCGGGCGTCATGGGCACTGCCAAGGCCCCTAGTGAGTCCATCTTCTTCGGAATCACCATCGATAGAGGAGAAGTGTGCTCCCCGCATAGTACCTGTAGCTCGGGTACTGGAGCACTGGAGCCACAACCTCGACGATGACTTCGATCTCAGAGGCAGACAACACCACAGGCAACTGCGATGAGCAAGGTCTAGCACGAGGAGAGAAACCTCCATAGTGGCATACAGAACCAAAACCAGCCTAAAGCTCGAGCGCCGAAGGCACAACAGGCGCAACCTGGAGCTTATCGAGAGTAATCTCCGCTCTCGCCAAAACACTCCCAACACATGCAAGGCAGTAGTGAAGCTTGGTGCGAAGCAGCTCAGCCTGCAAAGACACGTCAGTCGTGGCAGCATTATCAGTGGGTGCAGGCTGTGGGGTAGGTGGTGAAGTAGCTCGCTGAGGCGCAGTAGTCTGGTTGGTACGGGGCTCTGCATGACAGAAACGAGCAATATGCCCAAATCGAAGGCAACTTGTGCACCAGATTGGGTCCCTGCATTCCCGGACACGATGGCCTCTGGAAAGGCATCGAAAGCAATGGCCCCCCAGCCACAACTGGGGAGTTGCCCGCGCGATGGAAGCAGGACGGCGGAGGCCCGAGCAAGATGGCGGATAGCGCCGCGAGACGGAGTGCCAGCCACCCGAAAGATCTTCAGTAGTTGCGGGCGCACAGCACACAGGAACCGTAGTCGTTATGTCCCGGTCAAAGCATCCACGCCAATCCCCCTATCCCAGACGCAAGAGAGAGATCTGGACGGACACGTCGCCTCCAACAACGCCGTATGATGAACCAGCAGAGGCCACCGGCACTGTAGCATGTACAATGATGATTAGCTCCAACTATAGTCTCAGCTAGACAAAGCAAAGGTAAAGATAAATTCCATGGATGAAGATAAGTATGTTTCATGGGGACGTTCAAGCCACAGATAAATTCCATGATTCTGCATTCCCATTTGATTGATGGGCCCAACGAAAGCTCGTGATTTTCTTTTCGATGAAAATTTTGCCCTACCTATGTAGAGCTTAAGAAGGTTTTACCCATAAAGTCAAGACAACTATTTTTTTTCTTTTGGGACAACTTTCGCCCTCCGGCATTTTGTTCAATAGGTGGAAGTTTCTCTGATTACACAATGTCAATCTGAAAGTCAGGGATTACATGATTGTTTATTACAGAATATAAAAGTAAGACTTCTTTACCACTATGATGAAATGTCGAGTTTGCACTCCGGGTTGTGTTGAGAAGCCCGAATCTCTGAAAGCAAGCAGCAAGATCCTTCATCTTACATAAAATATGGACGCCAATTGTGCATTCGCAATGCTTTGATTCCAATGATGCTTGAATATTTTGACAATCTGTCTCAAGCACCATCTGATGGAAGCCTGCTACAAAGCAATTAAGAGAGCATCGTAGCATGCAAGCAATTCAATGGATTCCAGATCAATGGCACCATCCTAATGAGTGCACCTTCCAGTTACAAACTCACCGAAAGGATCTCTTGTCACAATGCATACAACCCTCTTCCATTATGATTATCAACCCTGGATCTGGCGTTTCACCACTTCATTTGTTGTCTGGTGGCTTTCTCGTCTCCAAGACTGGAATTCTTAGGGACCGGACAATACCGTCAATAATGTTCATTGATCGTTGTTGATACTTCTCCTCCCCATGTGTGTAATTATTATGGCTATGCAAAAAATCGCCCACGTTACCATAATCATCTGCAACATCATCTTCGGGAATAAACATAGGATCCAACAGATCTTCCGACCATGTAACAGGATGTAGTCTCCGCAACTTGATATTAAAGGATCTCTCCACTGCTTCCCAGAAAATCTTGACATGATCATATTGCCTCAAACAATGAAACATGCTCTCAGCTTCGTGCCCGCACAGCGGACAAATCGACGCTTGCATAGTACATCTCCTATGAAGTACATTAAATTCTGGTAACATATTTTTCACAATCCTCCACCAGAAAACCAATATCTTTGGCAGAACCTTGATCTTCCGCAATGATTTCTAGGTAGCCTCGCGGTCAGTGGCGGTGCCAGGAAACGCCATGGGAAAACGCCATGCCAATAGGAAACTACAGTGTGCCAAATAGTGCATGCATGATATAGTCTACAAAGAGATTTGAGGCCACGCCCCAGGTCATGGCCTGGCTTGCCTAGGGTCCGCGCCGCCACTACTCGCGGTCAACAGAGCTACCAACTGACACTTCCTCCTTATACCTTCTCTTAATCATCTCACACTAAGCACACTTAACCGTGAATAACCATGATCATTCCCATGTCCAAGCCCAGATATAAGAGCTTGCTCTTCTAGGTCTTGGCATACATGAAATTACATCGACATCTGGTGGATGAAAGATTTGTCGTGTCGTTTGGGAATTCCACTGGCTCGTATCTTGATCGATCAAGTCCGCAACCAACTGAACTAGAGTATCAACTAGCCCGTTGAGCGACGTCATAGAGCTTGTTCCTACGATCCAGTGGCCATGCCAGATCTTCATGGACATGCCATCTACGACACGGTATATCAAGCCACGTCGAAGGACATCCCTTCCTAGTGTTGTTATAGCTCGCCATGTAGGCGACACACCCACTGGACAGCCAGCAGTAAGAATGTTTACATAGGCTTTAAAACTCGGGCACACGGGCTATTGGGGTTCTCAAGTAACCGACAAGCTTGTTTCACAGGGATTGCATGGCTTGTAAGTCTTGGAAACCAAGTCCTCCATGATGCTTTGATATATATCATGCTCCCAGTATTGCCAATGCATTCCTCTTTTATCTAATGATCTAGCCCACCAATATTTTGACATGAACGTCGTTATCTTTTTGTAGGACCTCTTTGAGTTTGAAACAACTCATATAATAGGTTGGTAATGTCTGGACCACATACTTTGGAATAACTTCCTTGGTAGCACACGACAATTTCTTCTCACGCCTCCGTTGCACCTTAGATCTCGACTTCTCATATGCACTAGTGTAGAAACGCCTAGCTATGGCGTGGCAAAAAGTGTCTTGCTGGCGTGGGATCCCAACGCCATCAATATAGCGCCATTGCTAAAAAAAATAGTGGTGGCATTGGAGCCCACGTCAGCAGTATTTTAGATGCTGATGACGAGCCACGCGGCCAACGTCACCACTATAATTTCTCACCTAGCGACGTCTAATGTACTATGCACGCCACCAACGTTTTGTGCAGCCAATTTTTTTTTTTTTGCACCACCATATAACATTTTGCATCTCGCATTGAAGCGCAACATATAAAACAGTACACAATAGAATAACAAAACAGTGCCGCTTGCGCTTCTCGCCAGTCCCTCCTGCCCACGTGGACATCACGGGCGGGCACCCAGACCTTTGCTCTTGGAGAGTGTAATTTTCTTGCGAAAGAAAAAATAATTTATTTGATAAGTCAATAAAAGACGAGAGAGAAGGGAGAATGTTGGACAAGGACGAGAGAGAAGGGAGAATGTTGGACAAGGACGAGGTCTTGCGTTCTTTTTAAGTAGGAAGACTGGATAATTGCCCGTTTGTTGCAACATGTGTTAATATTCTATAATATGTTAGCCCATGATTACCTTCCATACTAGTGTGATTGTCTAAATAATTGTCCGTGATTTACCTACCTTAAAAACTTTTAGGATTTTATTTAGTAATCACTTATTAAGAACTTATTATATTGCCAAAGAAAACATAATTTTATTTGGTAAGTCAATAACAGACGAGAGAGAAGGGAGAATGTTGGACGAAGTACGAGGTGGACGACAGATCTTATGTTCTTTTTAAGTAGGAGAGACTAGATAATTGCCCGCTCGTTGCAACATGTGTAAATATTCTAGAATACGTTAGCCCATGATTACCTTCCTCATTAGTTTGATTTTCTAAATAATTGTCTATGATTTACCTACCTTAATAACTTTTAGAATTTTATTTAGTAATTACTTATTAAGAACTTATTGTCTTCCCAAAGAAAACATAATTTTACTTGGTAAGTCAATAAAAGACGAGAGAGAAGGGAGAATGTTGGATGAAGGACGAGGTGGACGACAGACCTAGTAGGGCATTTTGGAGGCCGAGCTCCATGGAGCCCTTTATTTTGAAAAATTTAAAAATCTCATTTCGAAGTTTCAAAAAAATCTTTAAAAAAAATCACAGGTGTTCATACGGATGTATAGTACATATGTGTAAAAATTGAAGATGATATGCATTATGGTGAGAGCTAAACAAAAAAGACCAATTCGTGCATTTTTTATAATGAACAGTGCATGTACTGTTTATCATTTCAAAATGACGATTTTCTCTTTTTTGTGTAGCTCTCACCATAATGTATATCATCTTCAATTTTTACACACATGTACTGTACATCCGTATGAACACGTGTGATTCTTTTTTATTTTTTTTAAACTTCAGAATGAGATTTTTTAAAATTTCAAAATAAAGGGCTTCATGGAGCTCGGTCTCCATTTAGCATTTTCGCGAAAGACCCTTACGTTGTTTTTAAGTAGAGAGATTAACGATTTGTTCTACGGTTCCGGTTCAGAAACAACCAAGCAAATGCTTTCAGCATAAGGCAGCAATGAACTCAACACAAAAAGTGGCTGCACAACTTCTAGCTGAAAAGCAAGCAGGGGACGCATATCTAACTCTTTTTTTATATCTCACGCATGTCTAAATGAAGGTCTGAAAATACCCGTCTCATGAAACATTGCATGGCTAGTGTTTTTTTTTTTTTTTTTTTTTTTGCGGGTGATAGCTAGTTAGGTACACACAACCCACCAACTAAAATTTCCAGTGCTAGCAAATTTTCTAATAATATCTCCATGACAATTGATGAATAGATAAGTTTTTCCGGAAAGAACAGCCGATTTTTTGCTTTTTTTCTTTGGTTTCTTTCATTTTTTGAAAGCAAATTTGAACGGCTTTCCAACAAGTGTTTCTTTCCTTTTTGGACAGGGAACACGAACGCGCTTCGTTTCTAATTCGAAGCCCGCGCTTCGGGGCTGGACGCGAGTCCATAAAAGGCGGGGGTCTGAAATCCGAAGCCAACACATACGTTCTATTCTCATCTACAAGCTCGATCTCGTGCTCTGCTCGCGCCACTTTCGATCGACCGATCGAGAAACCCGACGACGGTGCTAGCTGATCGGTCGATGGACGACTCCGCCGGCGCTCAGGGCCACGTCCTTGCGCTCGCGCGGCCTTCGGATTTGGCGGGCGACACGGAGGAGGAAGAGCCGGTTCTTGTGGAGGCGGCGGATTCCGACGACGTCGAACCTTGCCAGTGCGCGACCTGCCGGGGCGAGATGGAACCGGAAGAGGAGTTCGGCGACAGCGTCGGCGGTTACTTCATGGATAGAGACAGGGACCGCGAGGTCGACGTGCCGCTCAAGGTCGACGCGAGCGATGAAAAGGCCAAGGCGAGCGGCGCGACATCGCTACCGCTAATCATGAATCCGCTTCTCCGCCGGCGGCACGTACTCCCCGGAGGGCGGTTCCTCGGCCCGGCACCGCAGTTCACCTCCGCCGGGGTCACGGCCGGCTACCTGCGTGTAGCCGTCGTAGTGCCGCCGGCTGATCGCCCGGCCGCCAATAGCCAAGACCAAGGAGGCAAGCAGATCTTGGTGCTCTACCGCTACACCCACTTCTCGGCGGTGCCCGGCGGCGTGGAGGTGTGCAGGAGCACGAAGCTGCACGAGCTCCGGTTCGCCGTCCCGCCCGCCGGCGACGCGGCGGGCTCGCTGACGTGGGCCGGGTCCTCGCTGGCGCCGCTGATATACCCCGCCCACCACACCAAGGCGCTGCAGGCCCTGTGGTCGAGGTTGGTCTCGCAGTTGAGCGTCCCGCCGGAGGCCACGCGCGTCCATGTGATCGCCGACGTCGGCATCCTCCGGCGCGAGGACTACGCGCGGAGGCGCATGGAGCGCGTGCGCGCCGCGCTGGCAGGCATATGGCGGAGCCGTGGCCCGGGTACCACGTCGCCATGGAGCTGCGCCTGCCGGAGCCCGTGCACGTGCAGTGCGCCGCGGATGAAGCTGAAACCGTCGACGGCGAGGACACAGACTACTGCGAGCGGCCGACGAAGCGGAGGAAGATCGTCACGGAGGAGGGCGCCGGGCAGGAGTGTCCCGTCTGCTTCGACCCGCTCGAGGGCGACGCCGCCGCGTGGCCCGGGTGCTCCTTGCCCCACGTCTTCCATGGCGCGTGCCTTGAGGAGACGCTCCAGGAGAGCGAGAAGTGCCCCATCTGCAGGCGCAAGCTGTCGGCTCCGGATGAAGAAGTTAGGGCTGAAGCCTAGAGCATTCTTCATATCTACTTCTGTTTGATTTGAAAGGCTGCAAAAGGACTGCATTCTTCTTCAGATTCATGGATCGTGCCTGTTCTTCTGTCTGACAGGATTGCATTCTTTGGATTCATGAATTATATGCCTATTCTGCATTGTGTTTGGGCTGGAGATACTACCCGTACGAAAATTCTTGTGTTTAATCAATGCAGAAATAATGTACTCCTACCTTGTACTGTAATATGCTACTATGCATAAACTTTTACTTTTTGTGGTGATGATGCATGGAGCATTGCAGTAAACACAAGTAAAGGAAGTAGTTCTCGATGAATAGCATCAGGTTCAAAGGCTGTCCATGTCACCCGAGTTTATAACATACTACCTCAATTTCGAAATAATTGAAGTTTTGAGTTTGTCATAAGTCAAACTTGTTTAAGTTTGACCAAATCTATAGAAAAATATATTAACAACACCCAATTAGTCTCATGAGATTATTTATATGAAAAAAATTGGCTATCATGGCTAGCTATATTGAAATCAAGATAAAGTTATATTGTCAACAAAGTTAGGAGGCTCATCCAACCAACTAAAAAAAGACTTACTACAATAACTATAGTTTGCTAGCACAGGAGCCGCCTTGATTAGCCGAACGAAAACAATTCTTTAATTTGACCTTCCCAATCATTGTAGTTGTATCCACGCACTCTGCGAAAATTGTCGATGCCGCATCCCACCATCTTGTTTGCCCAGTGCAAAAATTAAGCACTTGCAGAGAGTTAGATTCCACTTCAATCCGGTTAAAGCCAAGAGAGTTGGCAAGTTTCAGACCATCTCTTATAGCCATTGCTTCTGTGGTAATTATGCCGGCAACATACGGGATAAATTTGCATTGAGCAACCAAGAAATTACCTCTATCATCTCGTAAGGTAGCAGCAGTTGCGCATACTGCTTCATCCAAAAAGAATGCAGCATCCACATTCAGATTATTTATGAAATACTACCGTGGTCTTAAAATAAAGAGAAAAGTATGTTTTTGGTCCCTGAAGTTCCCCAAAAGTATAGATTTGGTCCCTCAAGATTTTTTTGTATACATTTGGTCCTTCAAGTCTCAAAACCGGATAAGTTTGGTCCAAAATCAGATTTTAAGCACGTTGACCAGGGTTTGACCAATGAACAGTACCTAGCGCACCCAAGCATCTTGGTTGCACCGAAGTATAGATTTTAAGCACAAATTTTCACGCACCTAGCGCACCCAAGCATCTTGGTTGCCACAAAATTTCTGATTTTTTTGCTATTTTTTTGAATTTACTGTTCATCGGTCAAACGTGGTCAAAACCGGTCAACGTGCTTAAAATCTGGTTTTGGACCAAACTTATCCGGTTTTGAGACTTGAAGGACCAAATGTATACCAAAAAATCTTGAGGGACCAAGTCTATACTTTTCGGGAACTTGAGGGACCAAAAACATACTTTTCTCTAAAATAAAATATGTTTTTGTAGGCTAGTTCTACAAAAACGTCTTTTATTTTGAGACCGAGGTAGTATATGTTTGTATTATGTGTATTTTGTGTTGTAGAACTTATCATATTTTTAATTTTTTATAGAGTTGGTCAAACTTAAATAAGTTTACTTAGGACAACCCTAGAACTTCAATATTTTGAAACGGAGGGAGCACTACATACACATCATACACAACCCTGGGAGTATTGCAGCCCTGGGCATGTACAAATGAAAGAACGTCGATCTGTAAATTGCTAGAAGATCTATTTTTTAACCATACAGGAGAGTTGCATGTACTATATTAAAGCTAGGGGGGAAAGTACATACGACCGCTATAACCAAACAACACGACGATACAAGGACGAATCCCCACAAGAAGTACAACCCCAATTTAACTACACTTGAAGCGACCAAACTCGCTCCGGCCCACTGCCTTGCATTAGATTTGACTTAATCCACGACTCGATGCAACTGTGCGTAGGAATTGTCGAAGATCAGGCCATTTTTTTCCTCCAAATGCTCCATATGAGAGGCAGCAAAGTGTTTAGGGTATTCTTATTAACGGCCTAACATCATGCCATCAATCCTTGAGCGAAGAGAAGCATGTTGAACGACCTCGCTGAAGCCAACCCATTGGAGCATAGAACTTCACAAACTAGAAATGATGTTGTATACACATATTTTGTCGAGAAAGTTCCTTTAGACTCCCAAAACCAGATCCATGTGTCCTCAACGTCTGGCATATAACATGAATTTCAGGAATGATTTTCCAGAAGGTCAAAACCTGATAGAAGAAATGCTAGAATATATTTCTTCCAAGAGCATCTCTAACTGATTCTCTATAATTTAGAGGATGACATGGCCGAATATCTTTAGAGGAGGATAATTACCTCCTCTAACGATGGCCGATCCTAACCGATCCCCTATATTTAGAGGAGAATATTTTTTTTCTCAATTCTTTTTGTGTAGCCGCATACATTTCAAACAATCGCACACTATATCATCAATCATTCAAATATTTTTAAAATAAACATGGACAACATATAAACCACGAACACACATATAGTTGCACGGATCGAACAATTCAAATTAAAACATGCGAATAGTTCATCCAAAAGGCATCACATCAATCAAGTTTGATCCAAAATCATCATAACATAGCATGTTTTATGTCGCGGATCTAGCCCAACAAAAGGCATGCAACACAAACTCAAAGACCATCCTCACCGAAAAATCATGACCACCTCCATCATCACCACCTCCAAGGCCACCACCATCTCCATGGCCACCACCACCGCCGCCGCCATCCACACGGTCACCACCATCACCATTCCGATGAGAGACCTGTGTTTGGGTCAAGATCTCTCCACGAGTGAGCTCACAAAACTTTTTTGCCGTGTCATCCATTGTGGTTGGGTTCATGAACATGATAGCATGTTCTTCGGCCTTCCTTTCATTCCGAAGCCTCTCCTCTCTCGAGTGCAAGCCTACGCTCCTCCGCCTTCAACTTCCTCTCTTCGGCCGTCAACTTTGACCTCCATTTCTCTTCCTCCAACAACTTGAGTTCATTCCATCTCCCCGCCTTCTCTTCTTTGCGTTCGGTCGCCAAGCTTTCTTGGTCTCAATCATGTCCACAAGCTCTTCTTTGTATGTGCCGCCGAATGCTCCTCTCCTCTTCCTATCTTTTGCAATCTTGTTGCCATCTGATCTCTTGTTAGCATTTCATCGACCACTTGGCGCCCACGGCCCTTGTTGCCGGCATCGTAGGCCAGACGTGCCGGAGGAGTGGTCATAGGGGTGGCCAGAGACGGGGGCACGAGGCGTCGGATGAGGACGAGGCACCAAAGCCATCTTCTTGTTCTTCTGTTTCGCCACGTCCTTGGCGAGTGATGATGCGGCCGTTGGCGGCTGGAGCAGCGGGAGGGCGGCCTGCCATCGCCGGAGGCGCAGCGACCTTGCCACCGACCTTGCTGCGAGCGGTGGTTGCCGGTGAGTTGGACTGGAGGAGGTTTTATGTGCCCAACCTCTTTTTTGGTGCGGGCGGCGGCGCGAGGGCCATTTCTGGCGGCAACGCGCTGGCGGCGATGGTCGACGGGATGGTGGAAGGGTCTTGCCTATCCATCCCAGCCGGAATTGGGGGCATCAGTGGTGGCTGTGGCCAATATGGGCGGCGGCAGCGGGAAGGGGAGAAATTTTTACTCCGCGCGTCCTCACTTGAGTATATTTGAGAGACTTGGCGAAGTTTTCGGGCCAAGGAGGATAATTTATCCTCCTCTAACGGTTTGAGATTTCGGTCTGGTTAGCCGCCTATTATCCTCTACTAAAGGATTATAGGGCATTGTTTAGAGATGATCTTAGTGAGTATGACCAGTGTAAGCTGTGACTTCTAGAGGTGGCCACATATCTAGCATCAAAGTTTGATCTTGGAGCCACACAAACAGAGGGTGTTTCTGTGGCTCTGTTGACATTCGATTCATGGATGTTTTGTGCCTTTTTGGCTACCTTTTCTTGTGTGTCACCAGTTAGTTGGAGAAAAAAATATTGGTATTTAGTGTTTCTCTGGACGCAAATGCAGTGCATGTTTAATTATTATCTTTCTCATTGATCCCAAATTAATGTCTTAGTCTCTCCTCGTTCACCCTGCTTCTTCCTTGCATAGTACGGCAGCTGCCAGCCATTTTTGTACAGAACTTGTTTCAGTTTTGTAGCTTGGGGCTCCAGCAAGTCTGTCTCTAGATTCAGTTCATGACTTTAGGCACCTTAAACGGACACATACAGGTAGTCGGTGCGTCCTCCGTCCACTGCTTCGCGCCCCATCGACTCTCAGCAAACATGGTGCTGAAGAGCAAGGCGATCGCAGAATAATCTCGTATATATTTGTTTCCTTTGAAATTACGAATCTCTGGAGCATGTTGTGTTGTGTTTATGAATCTTGGCACTGTAGCCCTGTGAGATTTCTCTTCAACGAGCCTGTGTTAATTCCGGACGGAGGAAGTAGTATATTATTGTGCTTGCTAGATTCTTGCAGTCATCAGGAGTAGCCGGCGCGCGTTTCTCGTAAGGGCCTTCGCATGTTCTATCTAAAAACCCGACACGCCCCTTTTTACATAAACTCTATTATTCCAAATTAGAAGGCATCCCTTTCGTGGGTTCCTTGATTTTTTTTATTGTTGTGCTTGGTGTATAAATACATGCGTAAGAACTATACAGATAAACTATAATAAATTTTTGTAAACATAAATCTCTGATGCAGGCTCGGATGCTCCACACTAAACATCGATTTTTTTTAGATGAAATTATGTTGTATTTATACCCTGCCTCAGGAATATAGATATTAATCAGGTGATGATGATCCAATGACATGTTCTTTTCTCTTGTTAAGTGGGACAAGGGATCCATAATTAATGTACGACCTACAAAGCATGTTTTCCCGTTGAACTCACAACAGGGGAGAGAGAGAGAGAGCGCTTTCGCAAAAAAAAAAAAAAAAGAGGAGCGATAGAGAGGATAAACCGATAGTGAGTGAGCGATGTAACAGGAAGGCGGAGAGTGGACCTTCTATGTTAGGTCCAACTATTTTATTTTATTTTTTTGAATAGTTTGGATTGCTTACCACATGTGTCACATGGTGTTAGGTCCAAAACTAGTGAAACATTAATTACTGCTCCCTTCATTCGAAACTAGTGAAGTACTCCTACAAGTCTATAAATGGAGATACAGAGATGAGCTTTCTTCTCCAAATCGACCCACCCGTAACATCTTTCAGCTCGAGCTTGCACTTTAGGCCCGTGCAAACTTGTCCAGTCCACCACCTTTCCGGTTTGTAAGTGGAAGTATAAAGAACATGAGGATGAGAAGTACTTGAGCAGCATCGACGTATAGAACTATGGATGGTGCTTGCACGGAAAAAATACTTAAGAAATGGGATGCATAGGGAATTTAAGTTAATCCTCAAGATGGTCTCTCCGTGGCATTGCGATGGTTCAAGAGAGATAGCCATTATGGCCGGTGCATGTATGTTGCCACTTGTAGAGTTCGTTCCTGGCAAGACGTAGCGACAAAGTGCCGGAATGGAATCCGCAAAAAAAAAGAAGACAAAGTGCCGGAATGGAGATACCCTAAGAATGGATGTTTCTGCCTTTCTATTAGTGACTCCGATTTTTAGGGAACTGGTGGTTCATCTTTTCGGCTATCTCTGGTCGAGCACCACCAGATTTGTTTGAGGAACCAACTGTTTTTTAACATATAGAATTGTTCTCTGTCCCAAAAGATTTGTCTTAGATTTGTCCAGATACTGATGTATCTAATTATGTTTTAGATACATCCGCATCTGGACAAATCTAAGACGAGAATTTTGGGACGGAGGTAATATGTTTTTGGACGCAAATGTAGTGTAGGTTTAATTTTGTTCACATTGATCCCAAATTCATGTGTATTTTTGGACCCAAATGTAGTGCAGGTTTGAGAAACCAACTACTAGTAGGATGCATGAGCGGAGTGCGGGCTTTTGGAGGCCGAGCATCAGGTAAGCCGGTATCTCCGTCGTTCGCATGGGTTTGGGGATGTGGAATCTGTCAAGTCTTGGCAGGCTGGCCATGCGAATCTGTCAGAATCTTGTCAGCCTATGCAATGGAATACGGCCCACGATACACCCTACAGCTTTTGCGTTTTGTTCATTGAAATTCGAAATCTCAGCTAAATGGAATTTTTTTTGCCTTACAGGAATGAAACAGAACGTTTGATAGAGATCATGCGTTTGAGGACTCCTGATCTCCATGACGACGATCAGAGAGCTACACTGTCTTAAATCATGGGGCTGTTAGTTTTACGTAAAATGCATGTTAAATCATGGGGCTGTTAGTTTTACGTAAAATGCATGTTAAATCATGGAGCTATTAGTTTACGTAACTGCTAGTTCAAAACTGTGGTTCGATATCATTGCCACTGCTTAGCGTTGTTGTTGTTGTTGTTGACTACATGGTCTTGCATTTCGTTTCTGTTGGGGCTTCAGTTATATCCTTGAACCGAATTTGTTGTACCAACCAAGCTGGGTGCACCAATTCGCTGCTGAAATCAAACATCACAATTAGCATGCACAATTGCTTGCTTAGTACTTCCTCCGTCCGGAATTACTTGTCACACAAATGGATAAAAATGGATGTATCTAGAACTAAAATACATCTAGATACATCCACAAGTATTTTCGGACGGAGGGAGTATAATGTACTCCCTCCGTCCGGAAATACTTGTCGCTCAAACGGATGTATCTAGCACTGAAATACGTCTAGATACATCCATTTGAGTGACAAGTATTTTCGGACGGAGGTAGTATGTAATGGGGAACACTCATGGCTGTTTCGCTGGACGCAATTGCTCCACGTACGCACTTTTGCCTGTTGGTGCTCTTCGCTGGCCACCACTCGTCCACGACATGCATGCACAGGTCGTACTAGCATCCGCGCGCATGGGGCAGGAGTCCTAAAGCGACCGACAGTTGTGCGTACATGTCAGATGCATGTAAGAGGCCTAGGTGCTTTTGCATGTGCGTGGGCCATCACTGGTTCAATACAGGCCAAAATAAATCCAATACATGCCGTATACACTAACCGCACGGATCCCAATGATGGTCCGACGGGCCGGATTCCGGCCTGCCTGTAGCGCGGCCACCATTGGCATTTTTCGGCATGAGCGGCTCTATCCGAGACCAGGAGCCGCTCACGGTCGCTGGCGCTAAAAACAGAGGCGGCCACACGGGACGGGCCACAGACCGCAAGATTCGGCCCCGCGGAGACAAGATGGTCCCTGATCTCATCTCTGACCTCACATCGTGCGGTGCGGCTGCTACGAGCCTTCACGGCAGTGGGACGGGCGAATCGCGAATCGTCACCGAAAAAGACGTCCAGGTTCAACGCACCCACACGAACCGGGGTCAAAATCCAGCGCCCCACCCGTCGCACCACCTACTACGCATCTCGGCCGCCTCCCTCCGAATAAACAAGCCCAGAGCTCGGCGGCCACGGGCGAGCTTCCCACCAGTCACCGCCAGGTGGGCCCTCGGTCACAAGACCCACTTGTCACCCTGTGGCCGGGACGTGTGGCCGCCACACACAGTCGTCAGGCCTGATGCTCGCCGCCAGTGGCCGCAGCTGATCCCGTCTTCCCCTCCCGACCCGCCTGAACCCCGCGCATGCACCAGCAGCCCGGTTGGCCCACCTGTCAGAGATCGTCTGTTTCGTGACTTGTCCGGTCTACGGTGCACGGCGTGCACGGGAATAAATTCCCATTACTTATCCGGCGTGGGCCAGGGCGGGCGTGCCCACCCCCATAAAGCCCCCGCGGCCCGCCTTCTCGGCCCCTCGACCGCCCGAAGCGCCCGCAGCAGCAAAAATCTATCGCTCGCTCGCCCGCCCGCACTGACACTCCCCGCCCCGCATCTCCGACCGGTTCCTGCTCCGGCGATGTCGGCGGCCCTGGGCGGCGCTGAGTTCCACGGCTTCGGCGCCGCGGCGCAGCTCCCGAGGTCCCGGATGCTCGGCAGGCCCGTCAGGGTGGCGCCGCCCGGTGCGTCGCCGGCTGGCGGCGGCGGGCCCTCGGCGGCCAGCATTCGCGCCGTCTCCGCGGTGAGTTCTGCGCTCTGGTGCGATGGATGGCACGTTCCAGTTTCGGTTATCGTCAGATTTTTGGGTTCGAGCGTCGGAAATGGAATCAGTTTTTTTAAGGGGGGAAATTGATGCGATTAGATGTCAGATATAATTATATGTTTAACTGCGGATTTGAGGGTATTTTTGTGGGGCTGACCAGTCGTGTGAAAACAGATCAGTTCCCCTGCCCAGTGTTGATTTCCAAGCTCCCATCGCCCAGGCGAACACTGACTGACTGCCTATGTCATTGATTGGAAATGAATCCATTTTAAATAAGTAGTAGACATATAGAATTGTTTTCCTTGGCCATTTTTCCCTAGAATGTTGATTAGAACATAAGCTTATATTATGCAGATGCTTGTTCCATAGAAAATACTTCTATGTAACAATATACAATTACTGTTATCCGATGCTCTGAATTCTGAAACTTTTTGCCGTTCGTGCAGCCTCTGAAGAAGGATGCAAAAGAAGTTAAGCGAAGCAAGGTGGAGATAATCAAGGAGAAGAGCAATTTTCTTCGTTACCCGCTCAACGAGGAGTTGGTCTCAGAGGCTCCGAATGTCAACGAGACTGCTGTCCAGCTGATCAAGTTCCACGGAAGCTACCAGCAGAGCGACCGAGAAGTTCGCGGGCAAAAGAACTACTCGTTCATGCTCCGGACAAAGAATCCTTCCGGAAAAGTTCCAAACCAGCTTTACTTGGCCATGGATACACTGGCCGATGAGTTCGGGATTGGAACGCTCCGTCTGACAACCAGGCAAACATTTCAGCTGCACGGCGTTCTTAAGAAGAACTTGAAGCATGTCATCAGCACTGTGATAAAGAATATGGGATCAACCTTAGGTGCCTGTGGAGACCTCAATAGGAATGTGCTTGCGCCTGCGGCGCCATATGTTAGAAAGGATATCCTTTTTGCTCAAGAAACAGCAGAGAATATTGCAGCACTTCTTGCGCCACAGTCGGGGGCTTATTATGACCTGTGGGTGGATGGAGAGAAGATAATGTCAGCGGAAGAGCCTCCTGAGGTCACGAAAGCCCGGAGCGACAACTCACATGGAACAAACTTCCCCGATTCCCCTGAACCAATCTACGGGACCCAGTATCTGCCCAGGAAGTTCAAGATTGCGGTCACAGTTGCTGGTGATAACTCTGTTGATATTCTGACCAATGACATCGGTGTTGTTGTAGTTTCAGATAGTGCAGGGGAGCCTGTTGGCTTTAACCTCTATGTGAGTGCCCAAGAAAATTCTGCTCCATCTTGTGCTGCATTTGGCAATGTCTACCTTTTCGATTTATCCCTTGACATTTGGCTATCCCTATTTTTCAGGTTGGAGGTGGCATGGGACGGACACACCGAATAGAAACCACATTCCCTCGTCTGGCTGATCCACTTGGTTATGTTCCTAAGGAGGATATATTATATGCTATAAAGGCAATCGTTGTCACTCAGAGGGAGAATGGAAGAAGAGACGACCGCAGGTATAGCAGAATGAAGTATCTGATTGACAGCTGGGGTATTGACAAGTTCCGGGCTGAGGTTGAAAAATACTATGGAAAGAAGTTTGAAGATTTTCATCCATTGCCAGAATGGCAATTCAACAGCTACCTTGGCTGGCAGGAACAGGTAATTCCATCACACTGTATTTTAGTCAGGAACAAAATATGAAAAGAAATAGCATATCTTGTTTAGGGAGGGTTTGCTGATAGTTTTTCAAATGTTCCCGCTTTTCATAATTTGTAATTTAGTTTATTTCTCGAACATTTATATATCAATTGGTTATTTCTCGAACTCAGAGTTTCTTTTTTTCTCTCTTTATTGTCTATTGCAGGGCGATGGTAAATTATTCTATGGAGTGCATGTTGATAATGGTCGTCTCGGGGGGCAAGCAAAGAAAACTCTGCGAGAGATAATTGAGAAGTATAGCTTGGATGTTAGTATTACTCCAAACCAAAATCTAATCTTATGTGGGGTTGATCAGGCATGGAGAGAACCCATAACTGCAGCTCTTGCTCAAGCTGGCCTGTTGGTAAGATTACTTTTGTCCATTGCATACCCCTCTCCCTGTAATGTGGAGTATACATTTTTTAGTTGATATTAGGCCCTTGTAAATTATTCTATCTTGAAATTCTCCTTGCTGCATCTGTTGTTCCAATTGATAATGTTGATCTTACTGTTACTCTTCCCTATATACTGATTCTTTCTTCTCAATTTGAAAATTTGAAAGAAACTGCATGGTTGGTTACTAAAATAAGAAATAAAAGAAAATATTACTAGGCGTCCCTATATATTGTCTGCAGTGCAAGTAAGCAGCGAGCTCCTTTTCTCCCCACTAAAAGTTGTGTATTCAATGTATGTAGGAACCAAAGGATGTTGATCTCCTGAACATAACCTCCATGGCATGCCCTGCCTTACCTCTGTGCCCTCTAGCACAAACAGAAGCTGAGCGAGGGATCCTACCGATACTTAAACGAATTAGAGCAGTTTTCGACAAGGTATTCATCTGTCAACCTGTCAAAAAATGAATTGAACGCCTGAGAATATGCTGTGCATAGTATGTACCTGTCCTGCCACTCTAGAATTGAGATAATGCTGCCCACTAAACAGGTTGGCATCAAGGACGAGGAGTCTGTAGTGGTGAGGATAACTGGCTGCCCCAATGGATGCGCCAGACCATACATGGCAGAGGTTGGCTTTGTTGGTGATGGCCCAAACAGTTACCAGGTAAAAACAATGCCGAAATATCCTGTCATCATTTATGCAACAAGTCTTACCTCCTTTTCTGTGCGTATTTCTAATTGGGTTTCTATATTTTTTTAATCTCAATCAACCTTTTCTTTATTGCGATTGTAGATTTGGCTTGGAGGAACACCAAACCAGACCACCTTGGCAGAAACGTTTATGAACAAAGTGAAGCTTCAAGATATCGAGAAGGTTTTGGAACCACTATTCTCCTACTGGAATAGCACGCGCCAGGAAGGCGAATCTTTTGGGAGCTTCACAAACCGGATGGTGAGTGGATTCTATTCTTTCCTCCAATACCATTGCAGTTTAGTGATTTGGGAAGGAATCTTTTGGACCTTCAGAGAGAAATGGCCATTTATTTTGACGAAAAACACCGAGCGCTGATATCTGTCAATTAAGAGAAGAGCCGAGACGGCTGAAGTACAGTATACAGGGCATGAATCTTAGTGAAATATGTACAGGTCACCTAAGTTGGCAAAATCTTTAGTCTGGTGGGAGCCACATTGCTCCTACCAAGCGGGTGTCCTTCCATGGGTATAGTTCTTCAGTTATCAGACAGAAATGGCCCATTTATAAGGTCCCAAGTGTTCTTCCCTGTTGTTCACCATGAGGTTGCTTAGTACAAAACCAGCAAGATTGCTAAATTGTCGCTTTTCATTCATCGGTACAAGGGCTATAGATATTGTCAATTGGAACAACAAACAGAAACACTTGCGGCGGTTATGTAAGAATTGGCTTTTTACTCACTGTCATACCCATCTGTTGCATTTCAGGGATTTGAGCAACTGAAAGAGGTGGTGAACAAGTGGGAGGGGTCAGCGTCAGCCGCATGAGAGCTGTCTTTGCTGGACAGATCCCAGCACCATTTTTGCTGGGGTGAGAATCTGGTGGCGACCAAGTACTCTTCGGATTATTTATATATAAAAACAAGGAGAGGAGGAGGAAACCTGTCAATTCCGTTGACAGGCGGAGGATGAAGGAAGAGCCGGGGTCTGAAGAAGTTGCTCCTTTGTGTTTGTTGAGGGTTTTTTTTCGTGTGTACTTGTATGGATAACTCCGTTGGCCCCTTTGTTTAGCCTGAGAATAAATTCCTTGCAAAAAAGAAATACTTGATAATAAATTTGTCCAAGGCAGGGGTGCTTTTGGTATTGTTCAGCACATCCGAAACTTTTTTTTTTTTTGTGAGGCAAGCACATCCGAAACTGGGATCAGGTTGTTGGCGTTTGGGCCTATTCCGCTCTGGACTTTTTGGTGGGCTTGATGAAACACCAGCCCGCTCCTGACAGTCAGACAGATGGCCTGTAGAGCATGCAAGTTGCCGGTTGCTGTGCTGATTGATTTTCTCGCAGCAAACAAGCACGATGACCCGAAGCTTTGGCTGTTTGAACTAGTGGAATCAGTCCCGCAGAGGGAGATGATTCAGATTCTTGTGACGCTTTGGGCGATCTGGTGGGCTAGGAGGAAAGCGATTCACGAGCAAAATTTCCAGAGCCCACTATCTACCTTCTCCTTCATTCAAAGGTTTCTACAAGATTTGGAGATGGCGGAAGTAGCTGCAAGAGGTCCGACAAATCCAGCTAAAGTACAGGACAGGAAATGGATTCCTCCAGTCACTGGTTGTATGAAAATATATGTTGACGGGGGCCTCTCACGATCAGGTGAGCGGGGTGCAGTTAGCGCTGTTTGTAGGGATGGCACGGGCAAATTCATGGGAGCATCTGCAGTTGTTGTCGACGGTTTGATTGATCCAGAGACACCAGAGGCAGTTGCTTGCAGCGAGGCACTGTCTTTGGCTTTTGATCTGAACAGTTCAAGTGTCCAGGTGGCTACAGATTGCTTGCAAGTTGTCAAGAACATCAGGGAGCAGAACCCATGCAAATATAGTGCAATCATCCATGAGTTGAGCGAAATCAATTTCAGAGAGTCGAGCTTGGACATGAAATGCGTGTATGCAATATGGAAGCCCATGCTTTGGTTAAAGCCTCGACGTCGTTGGAGAGTGGCCGTCACTTGTGGCTCACCTCCCCACCTTTGTATTCCTGTTGACATTATGCAATAAAACTAAAGGGTGATTCTCAAAAAAAAAAAAAAAAAGCAGCGAGCAGGAGCAGAGTGCACTCGAAAGCTGCGACGCGGGCGAAAAAGGCCGAGCCTGACGAGCTTCAGCATGCCACGGCCACTGCGTGCATGTCGGCGTCGCCCTTTTCAAGGTCGAGAAACCGCGAGCCTCCAGCGAGTCGGTCGGGCTCACCTCGGCTGTGGCCTCCCTGCTGCAAAGGCTCAAAAGCCGGCCCTGCCTCGGTGGCGGCAGAAAGCGTCGCAACACGCCGGCCACGCACGCATCGAGGTCGCCGCGCACGCCCCCACCGTTCCCGGCCACCAGAACCAGATCCGCCGCGATCTCCCCGTACGCCGCAAAAGCGAGCCCGATGGAGAAACGTCCCAGCGCAAAGGCCAGACAGTATAGTAGTAGTAGTAGTAGTACCAGTACAACTGTTACTACAGGCAGTGGCGGAGCTAGACGAGGATGGCGGCGGGGGGGGGGGGGGGGGGGGGGCTAATGTGAAAACATGAATGCTTGGGGGGGCTAATTAGGCAGCAGCGTGTTGTGCCCGTGTGGGCACCAGCGCGGCATGCGGCCCGCCGTCCTCTGCTAAAATAATCGGGGGCGGGGGACGCGGCCACCGGGGTGGCGACAACGGCGAGCGGCCGACAGGCGGCGGGTGCGGTGGTGGGCGCGCACACCAACGTAACGTCGCTGGACGCCACTGGCCAGTGGGCGCGCGCGCGCACGGCGGAGAAGGGAGAGTGGCGCGAAAAAGGTGGCGGGCGGCCCCGGCCCCTGCCCGCGTTCCTGTCGCGCGCGTGCTCTGCCGCTGCCGTCCCCGGCCGCGGCCACGCCCCCACACGCGCCGCTGTCTACACGGTCTCCTCCCATGAATCTCAAACGACGGAGCAAGCAGAGCACACGTTCTGCCTACCGCTCGGCGCATTTGTTCGATTAGACATCGCTTGTGTGCATAGCGGATCGGCACCACGGACATTGAATACACAGGCTCGGATCGGCCACCGGACGTGCCGGTACCTTGGGCGTGCAGAGCGGTTGGACGGAGTTATGGAACTGGGCAAATGCGGATGAGGAGCGCCATTGAATGCCCCGGCGAACTGATCGTGATGGACCATGCAATGCAACGAGGAAGAAATTAACGGCCATGGTCCATCCATGGATAGGATCGGATCGGACGTAAGTGGCAACTCCAGCTTTGCGCAAGAAAGATCGGAACGCAGTTAATGTACTAGGAAGGCAAGAGGAATCAATGCAGTTCATTACAGAGATCGGTACCCTTGCTTGCTTGGATTAGCTACAGTCTACAGATTACACAGGACACCGAAGAAAGTACACCAAAGAGCTGGGACTAATTTCTTCCCCGGGATACAAAATTCCAACCCGACAAGAGATTACCAGCGAGATTACATTCACCAAAACAGTACGACTGCTAAATCTAGTTACTCCTAATAACTGTGACAATGGAGCACACTTGATTACTTACTGAGGAACGGTAGTAGGAAGGCAGCGCTGGTGTTAAAGGAAGATGAAGCACTCCATGGACACCAGGGGGTTCTCGAGGGACTCCTTCCCCTCGCCCTCGCCGTCACCGGCCGCGGCGTCGCCGTCGCTGCCTGGGGGAGTATCCTCCTGCTCAGGTGCATGCGACGTCGGTGGCGACGCACAGTGCGTGGGGGGCCCGTGTGGGTGTGAGTGTGGCTTCGCCACCGCCGGTGCTTGCGATGGCTGGGGAAGCGCCTCCTGCGCACGTGGCGGCGTCGGCGCGCGGCCGCACGGCCTCGCGGGCACGGGCGGCTTCCGCTGCGCGCACGAGGCCGAGCCGGCGGTGTCGCGGCGCTGGTCCTGCGCCCGCTTCGCCGCGGGCGACGGCGACCTCCGCCCGGGGTCGCGCCGCGGAGGCGGGGGCGAGGGGGACGCGCGCCCGCGCCCGCCGGGGACGGCCGCGCCGTGGTCTCGGTCCCGCCTGGCGCGCCTGGGCTCGCCACCGGGCGCGGACCTTCCCTGCCGGCACCTGGGTGGCTTCGACCGCGACCGCTCGGGCCCGGCCACCGTGGTCGCGGCCGACGACTCGGACGCCGCCTCGGACTTGTCCTCGACGGAGCGCGCGGGCCTGCTGACCCTACCGCCGACACCATGACCATCCTTGGCCCTGGCCTTCTCCGCCGACGGCGCCACCACAGCGCCACCAGCAACACGCCTGGGCCTGGGCCGCGGCTTGACGCGCGGCGTCTCCGAGAGCACCTCCTTGACCTTCTCCTCCTCCGGCGGCGGCAGGTCGCGGGCCTCGACGGCCTTCCTCCCATCAGCCGCGCCCGGCGGCTCGCCGCGCTTCTTGCTGACGCAGCAGCCCATGCCTAAACCGTCCTTGTCGCTTCTAGTAGCCTTGTAGCCGAGCTTAGCTAGCTAGGAGGCGGCCATTTCGGACGAGCACAAGCCGGCGGTAGTGAGCAGAGCAGGAGGGAGGGAGGGACAGGGGAGAGTGGAAGCGCGGAGAGGACAGTGAGTGGCTTTGGGTTTCCCTCCGTTGTGCTTTGATTTGTGTGAGCCGAGGAGGCCTTGGCTGTGGCAGTAGTGTGGTGGGGAGTAAATTGGTGAAAACCACCAGATTTGTGGCTAGGGTACTCCAAAACTACCATCTTTGCCAGAAATAACGAAAGACCACCACTTCTGTGGCAAGTGAATAACAAAGCGCACTAAACGAGCTGTGAGCCGCGACTAACTCGAATACTGACATATCGGGCCCACCTGTCGGTACCACGTGGCCAGGGGTAACGGCCGAGGCCAGACGGCCGTTACCACCGCTCGTTAAGTGTGCTGCCTCGTCCTCTTCACTTTCCCTCGCTCTCATTCCCCTTCCTTTCCTGTTTTGCGCGCGAAACAATGGCATCCGGCGACGGCGGTTCCAGATCCGGGCGGGTTCGCGGTTGGGTTCGCGGGCGGAACCTTCTTGGCGTCGACTTCGCGTCGTCTTCGTCGGATGATGACGGCCCGCCCTCGCCGTGCCGCGTGCGCAGGGCCTGTTCGGAGGCGGCGGCGGCGGCGCCCGCTGCAACGGGTGGCTCCAGTTCCAGATCTGTGGACGACGAAGGCGCTGAAGGCCAATCCGACGGGGAAGAGCCGCCATCTCCGTGCCGTGTGCAGAAGGCGTTCGCGCATTCGGCGGCGCGGGCGCGGGCTGATTCATCAGTCCTCCGTACTAACGCCGACGACGAGTACGACCTCTCTGTGGTTATTGTCTTTGATTTACTTCCTAGCGTATTAGGTTGATTTAGGGTTTCATTTAGCCTCACAATGTAGTTCTGATTACTGTTTGTCTGTCTATTAGGTCATTTTTCCTTTGATTTGTATAATGTAGCTCATTCAGTTGTTTTAGTTCTACAAGCTGGAACTAAGTTCCTGTGTTTGTTTTTGCCCTGTCATAAATATAGGTTATATTTACATGTACTTTTAATTGGTATTGTAGGTTGAACTATGAGCAGTGGGACATTCACATTGAGTTTGAAGGGAGGAAATATATGAGGACTAAGATGTTTAGGAAAGACATAAGATATTTCTATCTTATGTCTTTGCTGATTGAGAATGGCTACAGTTTTTCAGACTGCATGTATTACATGAATAGTGATGGCATAGGATTGGATGGTTTTAAACTTCTGGACAATCAGATTAAGGTGGATGAAATGGTGAGGCAATACCAGGACAGCAAGAGAATCAGATTGTCAGTTACTAAGGGCAAGAGGCAGCAGGCAATTGTTGTCCATCCAGCAGCAGCAGGAGCACCAGCATCAGCACCAGTAGAGAAATCTGATGAAGAATACAGCATTGATCCTCATGTACTGTTTGCAGTCAATGAAGAAGGTGTGGCACATAAGGAATTCGGTGATAATATTGGCTCTAGTTTGTCAGGCACAGATGAGCGGTTACTGCTGGGCACATAACAAAGTGTAAATTATGAGCCCATCCAAACAATGCCACCTCCCCAGCTAGAAGCTTTTGATGAGTACTATACTTTCAAAAAGAAGACACTGGCAATTATTCAGACATGGAACTGGATTCAGAAAGTGCAGATAGTGGAGAGTATGTAGCTAGTACAGAAATTACAGATGATAGCTCTTGTGAAGATAGAGCTGATCTGCAGTCAACTATAGCAGATATGAAGAAGGCATCAGCAGTGCACTGTGAGGGTGACAGTGAACCAGAGGACATTTATGATGTTCCAGAGGAGCAGGAAGAGGAATACCACACTAAACAAGCTGCAAATGAAGATGAACAACATTTGAGTGAAGTGGTACATGTTCTGAAGATTGCAAAGAGAGTAGGGCCAACATCAAGATCACACTCATCAGCAAATGATCTAATTGAGCCTGACTGGTTTCCTTCAGATGATGAAGATGCAAATCTTGGTTTTTTGGATTCAGGGGATGATGATGGCAATGAGCCTATGTCCTTCATTATTCCCTCGGGAAGGAAAACAAGAGCAGATAGGAAAAAGGAAAGAATTTGGTATGATGAAAGCAGACTCAATCCAGAGCAGCAATTCTGTTTTAAGCTCTGTTTCAAAGATGTCTACCACTTTAGGAGTGCTCTTGTTAACTTTCATATCAAGCAGCTGAGGTCTTTCAGATATCACAGGAACTGCAAAGACAGGGTTATTGCCTAGTGTGATCACAAGGAAAATGGATGTCCTTTTTTCATTGTTGCTTCTCAGATCAAGCATGAGAAAACATTTTGTATTAAGAAGTTTAGAGCAGAACATACTTGTCCAACCAGTGACAGTCATAGTAAAGTGAGTTCAAAGTGGCTAGGAAACAATTTCCTAGACACAATTAGATCAGACCCAAACACAACTGTGCCAACATTGGTAGACAAGGCAAAGAGAAAATTTGGAATTGAAGTTCCCAAGATGATGGCATGGAGAGCTAAGAAGGCAGCAAAGGAAATTGTTCTAGGAGATCATAAGAAACAGTATCATAGGTTGTCTGATTACATTGAAACTGTTAACTTATGCAATCCAGGCTCTAGATGCATTGTGACAACAGTCACTCCAAAAAGAACAAGTGAAAACCCACATCCAGGTCCAAGATTCCATGGTCTTTTCTTTTGTCTCAATGCACCTAGGGAGGGTTTTCTAAATGGATGTAGGCCTTTCATTGGTTTGGATGGTTGCTTCATTAAGCTCACAACTGGAGCAAAATCCTAGCAGCTACTGGTAGGGATGCCAACAACAACATGTATCCTATTGCCTTTGGAATTGTAGGAGTGGAGGACACACCAAATTGGAGCTGGTTTCTCACCCAACTGAAGTATGCTCTAGGAGGCACAGAGGGGAAATTTGGCAAATACACCATCATGTCAGATAGGCAGAAGGTTAGTGATATGTTCTCTTTGCTGTAGTTTACTATTGTTGCTTTGCTCTGGTAGAAAACTTACTGTGTTGCTTTGCTCTGGTAGAAAACTTACTGTGTTGCTTTGCTCTTGTACACAACTTACTGTGTTGCTTTGCTCTGGTAGAAAACTTACTGTGTTGCTTTGTTCTTGTACAAAACTTACTGTGTTGCTTTGCTCTGGTAGTAACATTTAGGTTTACTGTGTAAGCAGGGACTACTTAATGCTATCAATGATGTATTTCCAAACTGCCCACAAAGATTTTGTTTAAGACACATTTATGCAAATTTCCAAAGAGATGGATTTAGAGGTGAAGATCTCAAAAAATGCATGGACAGTGCTAGTTATTCATACACAAAACATGGTTTTGATGTTGCCATGGCCAATTTGAAGAATGAGTGTGAGGATGCTTGGAGGTGGTTATCTGGTATTCCGGTACACACATGGGCTAGGCATGAAATGGACACAAACTGCAAAACAGACCTAGTGGTTAACAACATAAGTGAGGTTTTCAATAAATATATCCTAGATGTTAGAAACAAACCAGTTGTGCCAATGATAAATGGAATCAAAGACAAGTTCCTAGTCAGGTTTGATGGAAAGAGAGAAGGTGGAGAAAATGCCAGATGGGAAATAGCTCCAACTTATGCAGGGATGCTGGAGCTCAGCAAGAAATATGCTAGAGATTGCAAAGCAATTAGGGCAGGTCCAAACTTGTGGCAAGTCAGCAGTGGCCCAAACACATATGCTGTCAACCTTCTGGACCACACTTGTGGATGCAGGAAGTGGGACATGTCAGGGTTGCCATGCAATCATTCTTGCAGTGCTATTTACAAAGCCAAGATGCAACCTGAGGATTTTGTCAGTCCATTCTTCAAGAAAGCAATGTACTTGGAGTCATACAAACCTATAGTGTATCCAGTTCCAGGAGAAGATGCTTGGGTCAAGACAGGGCAACCTGATATTTATCCTCCTATTTTCCACAAAGAGGACCAGAGTGGAAGAAAAGAAGAAAAAAGGAAGAAGGGTAGGTTTGAAGTGCCTAAGCCAAAAGATTCTTCTAGGATGGCTACAATCAAATGTGGCAACTGCAAGTTAATGGGCCATAGGTTTACTAACTGTAAACAACCTTTGAGGCCTGATCTCCAGTTGAGGAAGAATAGAAGCATGGTAACATCATCGGCTTTGTCATTATTTTAACTAAATTTGCCACCCATGTTTTAATGTGTCTTTGTCTTTGTTTCTTAAACTGCAGGAAAAGAGAAGGCAGAAGGCAGAAGCTTCCACCTGATGCTACAGCAGCAGATGCTGCTCCTAGGGCACCAACTGCTGCTACTAGGTCACCTAGGGCTGCTTTCACAGCACCAAGGCCTCCAGCTGGAGAAGGTAGTTCTTCTGCTGCTGGTACTTCTACATCTACACTTACTTCTGCTTTTGCTACAAAACTGAGATCAGTGAGAGGTGGAAGAGTTGGAGGAGTAGCAACTGCTGGAATAGCTACAAGGAAGAAAGCTCAGAAATATGCAAGACCGAAGAGCTACTTCACAGCTAGTGGAAATGTGTGAAATTTGATGTCTGGAAAAGGTTGAAACTTTTGGGATTGCCACCCATGTATCTGTCATGTGAACCTGTGTTTCATTTGAGTCATGTGAACCTAAGTACAATTTGAGTCATGTGAACCTGTGTTCCATTTGAGTCCTGTGAACCTATGTAGAATTTGAGTCATGTGAACCTCTGTTCCATTTGAGTCCTATGAACCTATGTGAACCTGTGTTTCATTTGTTTATGTGAACCTGTGTGTCATTTGTGAGCTAGCCTATATGTTGTCATTTTTTAGTCATTTTTTAGCCATATAAACCCTACCCCAAAATAGGGGTCATCGACCCCTCGACAACAACACAACCATATAAACCCTACCCCAAATAATGGTCATCGAACCCCTCGACAACTACCCAACCATATAAACCCTACCCCAAAATAGGGGTCATCGACCCCTCGACAACTACCCAACCTAATAAACCCTACCCCAAAATAGGGGTCATCGACCCCTCGACAACTACCCAACCATATAAACCCTACCCCAAATAATGGTCATCGAACCCCTCGACAACTACCCAACCATATAAACCCTACCCCAAAATAGGGGTCATCGACCCCTCGACAACTACCCAACCTAATAAACCCTACCCCAAAATAGGGGTCATCGACCCCTCGACAACTACCCAACCATATAGACCCTACCCCAAAATAGGGGTCATCGACCCCTCGACAACTACCCAACCTACCCTACCCTAAAATAGTGGTCATCGACCCCTCGACAACAACCCAACCTACCCTACCCCAAATAATGGTCATCGAACCCTCGACAACAACCCAACCATCTAAACCCTATGAATAGCATAATTCTATTACTCACAACATGTCTCATATGTCAAAAATATGGCACTTTCATCAAACACAAAATAGGCAGAAATAAGGCATTAATAGCATAATCCAGTAACAGAATTAAATTCAGCACAAGCACAAATTTCAGTACAAATGTCTTGCAATTTTTACTGATACAAATAGAAGATAGTACTACAACAACATTAAATCATTCATCAACTATCTCCTTGATCTTCCTAATCTTCCCCTTGCTGGCCTCCTTCTCTTTGAACAGATCACCTATGGTGTACTCCAGGTGCCTTTTCTCTTGCTTCAACTTCTCCCTCTCCTCCAACAAACTGTCCCTCTCCTGCTTGATCTGGTCCATCTCCTGCAGCAGCTTCACCTTCTCTAGCTTCTCTTGGTCTCTCTCTTTCTCTGCTTTGGCCCTTAGCACCTGATGGATGTTAGTGTCTGCTTTGACAGCCAACTTCTTTTTCTCAAGCTCTTCCTTCAGGTCACTAAGAGCTATCTGTGCATTGCCTAACTGGGCAATTGCATCCTCCTTGTCAGCCACCATTTTAGCAAAGTCAACTTTAAAGAACCTCAGGTCATTTTCCATCTTCCTCTTCTCTTCCAGTACCTTGCAGACTTCTTCAGCATTAACTACATTCTGTCTCAACCTCTTGGTCACCTCCTCCTCATACATAGTCCAGATCCTAGCTAAAGCTTGCTTCAATGGGATTGGCCACTCAGAATCAATCCATTCCACATAGTTGCACTTGGGTCCATCCTATGAATGTGTGAAAAAAGGAAATAACATTAAAACCAATGCAGAACCAATTTACTGAAAACAATGCAAAACCACTTAACCAATTTAATTGTGCTAATGTTCTACTTGTAGAAATATAAGATAGAGCTAAAATACTACTGCTACAATATCAGCAACATTACTGATAATAATATACAGCAAAAATAATGATAAGTACTATACAGCTAAAATAGAGTACTCGCTAAAATACTTATGAAGAAGACTTATGGCCTGCACTGCCTACTTATGTCAAGAATTATGAACAGAACATTACAATTTTAACATCCTGATTGCATACCTAATTCTATCAGTCAACTAAGAAGATAACAATTCACAGATTTCACAAAATCAATAAAACAGCTAAGTAATAAAATTTGTACACTGTAACACCTAATTGCACTGCTAGCTTACCTTTTTTGCACAGCCTAGAAACCTCCTGCCGCTATCAGTGGATTCAAACGCCACCAACTTTTCACAGGGGGCTCGATGCTCACAACGTGCAGGATGATTCAGAGCCAGGCCGCTCCATTCCATGCACTCCATGGTCGCAGGTGGCTAAACATAAGGAAAATGACTTCAATTTCTATCGGGAACAGAAATTCCCCTTTCTCCCTAGAACCCTAACCCTAGATGCACATGAGCAGAAGCTAACCTGGGTCACACAATCATCGTCAGACGACGAGGACGAGTCATAACCATCAGACCAAGAAACCATGTCTCCCTCCCGTCGGCGGTGCAAAGCTGGTCGCGGCGGCGGATGGCGGCAACGGCGGCGGCAGGTGCGACGCGAGAGGGGAACAAGCAGAGAAGAGAGCGGTTGGCTGAAATGCCCTACCGCGCGCGACAGGGGAACAAGCAGAGAAGAGAGCGGTGGTAACGGCCGTCTGGCCTCGGCCGTTACCCCTGGCCACGTGGTACCGACAGGTGGGCCCGATATGTCAGTATTCGAGTTAGTCGCGGCTCACAGCTCGTTTAGTGCGTTTTGTTATTCACTTGCCACAGAAGTGGTGGTCTTTCGTTATTTCTGGTAAAGATGGTAGTTTTGGAATACCCTAGCCACAAATCTGGTGGTTTTCAGCAATTTACTCTGTGCTGGGAGACCGGGAGTCAAAAGGGTCAGCTACTCTGAGCTCTAATTAGCTGTGTTTATCTTTTTTTGCGGGAAATTAGCTGCGTTTATCTGTTAGTTGAGCTTAAAATAGTACTCATGTTCTTGCTCAGTGGAAAGTGGTTTTCACGACCTGTCCTTTTTTTCTTTGCACGGCAAGTTTTGCCGACCTATTTGACACCGTGTGCACGTTGTAACATGGCTGTGTCTGCAGGGGCCTGGGGTCCTTTTTGAGTCAAATGTTTTCAAACAAAATGAAAATGAAGATTTGCATTCTGTCACAGGGATTTCGCGGCCGTACACATGATTTGAGAAATTTTGACGAGGCAATGCGCACGTGGATGATATAGCAACGAGATTTCACACGAGAGAGGTTTTTACCGAGGTTTGGGCTCCCTTATTCTAGGGATAATACTCTACTCTGGCTAGATGTTTTGATCTCGTTTGAACAATATGAGGTACAATGTTGTCTAACACTTGTGTTCTTACTTGTCTATCTTTGAAGACATGTCTAGATTCCTTCTATCCTCGCCTTATATGGAACCGACGACGATTGCGCGGGCCACGCTGTAGTAATGCTACCACGATGATGGCAGTTACCACAAGATTTTACTACATTGCAATGAAGTTATCTCGATTGCGCTGTTGGGAACGCCCGCTTTTATTGCCCACTATTGGCTTGGTCGGATGGACGTCGTGGTGTAAGTTAGTCGGATGGTTCTTATGATGCTGGCCCAACCGAATGATCTTCTAGTACGAACTAAAGCTGGCCAAATGGGCCAGGCCAACCAAGCCAGCCCGCGAGCACGGCCCGCCATGGGCCAGGCACGCGGCACGCCTGGGGTCGTGTGTTGGCCTGGAAGCTGGGCACGCGGGCCGGTACGACACGTCTCTTTTAAAAAAAAAAGGAATATATATATATATATATATATATATATATACCTAAAATACATCCCAATAAGCCTAAAAAACAGCCCAACAGGCTGAAAAATATGCAGCCCAGCGTGCTAAACGGACCAACGTGCCAGCCCGTTTACTAACTAGGCCGTGCCTGGGCCTGGAGGCGCAGCATGCGAGCCGGCACGGCCCACTTACTAACCGTGCCCTCGTGGGCCGTGTCATGCGTGGCACGATTAGCATGGGCCGGGCCGGGCCGGCCGTTTGGCCAGCTCTAGTACGGACTCGGCCATTCAGGCATGCTGGGCCCAATCCCTGTCATGAGCCTACCCCGCGAATCCCGTTCTCACGTTCCTTAAAATATTTAATACCTTTGCTCTTTGATGTGTAGAATTGAGAATAAACAAGATATATGGATTGCTTGTTATTTTAAAAAATCAGACATCCAAATTTATTGAGAAAAATAGTGGTTATTCACGGGGAGCATCCGACATTTTTGGGGGCAAGTTCAAGTGGTTTCTAATCGTGTATAATTCAGTATGATATGTCACTTTGCTCTTTACTAGAGGCTGGGGCGCCACCCGGTGGCGCCACCTGAAGCGGGCATGTGCGCACTTATCTTGTGTCGGCACATTCTGCTGTCACGTTTGGTCCTAGTCTCACTCATGTACATCAATATGGGTGTATGCTATAACATTAGGATCTATTATTAGCACATCGATCAAACATACAAATACTATACGATTTGAGTTTAGAACCATCACAGGCAACGGTACATCTAAAATGAGGATATGTAGGACGCACCCATGGATCATAAATGGGTCAGATGATGCATTACAGTTAATCCAAAAGCGAAGACAAGCTAACATGAAGTGCTTCAGTTGGCTGAAGAAAGGGGCCCCATGAGGCCATGACTTGGACCTGTCAGAATCGCAAGAGATGACCAGCACCAGTGCGATCCGGATACTCACATTTGGAATGATTTTGTAGCATGCCACTGGACCTCTTACGGTTATATTCACATAAATCCGAATGAAGCAGCATCAAGAAATAAATTTCAGAAATGAGAAGCAACATCAGCAGCTTAAGAAAAGAAATACATGTTACATATAGTAATATTTCCCTGCAGCCTCTAATGGTACGAACAAACCAAAGTCATTGGATTTGGCAGTGTAGCTAAAAGATAGAAAATGCAAATTGACTATGATGTCACTGCTAAAGAAGCATAAACAGCAATCAATGTCTAATGAAAAATCAGAACAGAAGGAATTATTTTCAGAAAGTACAAATCACCTACATACTTTTTTTTGCTACATCAGTCGGTGAAGGAGTTCTTGCATATGTCAAAAATAGTACTCCCTCCGAATATAAGAGCGTTTAGATCACTACTTTAGTGATCTAAACGCTCTTACATTTCTTTACGGAGGGAGTACTACTATGTTTAGAACAGCTACTTGCAAAACAAAAAATGACATGACAATTGGAAGATCATAGCAGGAAATATAACCATGATGAAGGGTTGGACCTCTATTCTGTATTGCTCTTAAAACATTTGCATGGTAATATGGTATTTACAAAGGTTGCCTAGATTTTAACATGAAAATGGTACTACTAATATGCCAAATTAAAATGGGATAACCTGTTAGTGACAAGTCATAAATAACCGGTCTTTCCTATTTTTATCAAGTAAACTACAAATCTAGCATGAAGAGAATTAACTGTTTAAAGGTGTACAACTAATAGTCCTCAGATTAAGCACACCATTTTTCATCGATGAATACGGAATTGAAACCCGATTACTCAAAGCAGAATACTCGTTGAGATAAAATGTGTTCCACACAAAAAAGAACATCATCCAAATCATTGTTGGGGCAAGATGGAAACTATAAAAGAACATGCATCACTTAGTAAAAAACTGACAGCGGGATCAATAACTCCAGCCCACTATGTCCAAGAATGTTGGGTATTAGATTCTGAACCATTTATTTGCCATACCAATGCACTAATGCTTTGGTGTTGATCTTTGTATTCTGAATGTTGGGTAAGCATTAGAGCCACTTGAGTCTTGACGCTTCAGAGTTCACATACTATAAACTTGATATCCAGTCGTAATAGAATCAATGTGAGACCAAATATAAACATTGCCTCCATATCTGGTGAGTAGTAGAGTGTGGGGTTGAAAGCAAACAATATCCATAGTATCAAGATTCACCAATAGCCCTACCTTGCAAGGATCTGTACAAAAACATAATCAAAGTGCAACCAAATGGAATCGCATATAATCAGAAACAGTAGCATCCATGGAATATCTAAAATGCAGGAAATTTAATGTATTAAGTAAACTTTATAAAAAGATCAAGGCAAGGTCTCGGTGGTAGATAGAATACTAATTCTGAAATTAGAAGGAAAATTAAAAGAACCATAGAAAACTCACGGAAGTGACATGCCTTCGCACTTGAGATCCATTCTCCAGCCTCATTTTTGTACTATATATGAAACTCCAATGGTGCTTTCATTGTAGACGGTGCAACTTCTAGTAGGATGTAAACAAATAAAGTGATTGGATATCAAAAGCATGAATGGACCACAAATCATGAAAAATTAAAATCGGAGGACCAACATGTTCACAAGCTATGGAAAAATGTTCTTCACCAAAATTTACTGCATCTTATTTCCTTTTCTGTTTCTCACAATTATGATACTCAGGAAAATGTTAGAGAAACAAAAGGATTGAAGAGACATGGAAATGAACCCCCTGCCCACTTCTGCTTCTGCCTGCTTGTCCTCGAGTCACTCACGGGCACCAAGAACTAAATACTAAAACAATCCATGGTCGTCCCAAGGATCAATAAGATCTTAAATTGTTACATGGTCGACACATGCACATGCAGACGCACCAGAGTCTATACACGAGGACGGGGAGAAGGGTAAGCAAGAAGCACCTAGAGCCGAGCTTAATTTAATTAGCTGGTTGGTTCGTGTTTTTCGTCTTCACATGCACCATTGATGTGTCTACTGTAACCTGCAAGAAAAGGCCACGAAAGTCTGATTTCCCACACGCACAACTGACAAACAAAGCCAGCCACACACGCACCATTTGGCATGGCCTCGTCCCGTCTGAACAAGTGACAACAAAACATTGCCAGCATCGTGAAATCCAATACATTAGCAACAAGTACATAAGCAAGAACGTAGATCGGGTATATGCATACTGTCGTATGCAGTAAAGGTGCCATGGTTATTACCACCACGCTAGTTTGTACATTCTAGAACATGTATATGGAGTGATTGTGAGGCTACAAAAAAAAGGAGTGCAATGGGTCCTTGTACGCCAAAGTATCTACATACATCTAATTAAATTCATATATCCGGTGAAGTGTGTAAGGCTGAACCAAAATGTAGAACAAAGGAGCTGCTCGATCGAGTATTTACCAAGTCCAATTCATACCAACAATGTTCAATGGTTTTGCAGTTCTGAAATTGGTCACGACCGTCTTCAATCAGGAGGAGCACATCTCAAAATTAATTAAAGAAAACTTGCACAACCATTAGTACTATGAGTAACTATACTGATTGTTAGAACCCTCTGAGATTATCCTAACAAAATCTCACCCAAGCAATCCGTTGAACTCGCATAGAGAAGAACCGCCTTTTCACGGATGCTGTTGGAAGGGAAACTAATATAGAATTCAGTTTGCATGCATTTACCAAAAATGAACTGTCTAACGCATAAATTTTCTCAGTGGTGCTGCTCATAGAGAAGCTAATGCAGAATTCATTATCCAGACTAATTTTTCACGGTCAGTATTTTTGTTAATAGTCCCCAAATTATTTTGGCTGAAGCCATCAACATTGATATGTTTAGATTGTACTGACACTTAATTATTGCCGAAATATCAGTTCAGTTAGAGGAGATGATTATAAATAACACTAAATAAGCAGTCTGCTGTTTATATGCCTTCCTGTATGATGGTCTATTTAGCAATCGCTTTTCACACAGATTAATCAGACTGTGCACATGCAAAAAGGAATTTATGAGATATATAATTGACAAGTATCCTCACAAACAGATCTGTGCATCACCGATTCACACAATCATGAATATACCCATAAATCCAATCTAGCAATCACATAAGTAGGCATGCCTCTAATCTAACAATCACATGTACGTAGGCCACTAATCAAACAAGAAAACAACCTTTGCGTGTTGTAAGTGGACATGGCAGAGGGGGGGGGATGAGCAGCGCAACATATACCTGTTCTCCACGTGAGTACCTCGGCGTCGGAGGCCATGGCGATGGATCCACACCATCTGCCACCCACAGGGGAACATGGCGTTGATGTCGCCCATCAGGCTCTCAGCTCGCCGCCGCCGTGCTCGTCGACGAGAGCTGCCTCCGTCAAAAGGACGAGCCGAGAGGGGAGGAGGCGAGGGAGGGCGGGTGGAGGCGGCACGCACGGTGAGGAGGCGACGAGTCGAGAGGCCACGAGCAGGGATGGGGCGGCGGCCACACTAACCCTAGCCGCCGCAGGAGGACGAGAAAACGAGAGCGAGGGTGAAAATGACGAGACGAGCAGAGGACGGACGGTTCGACGGGTTTTTAACTTTTTTTTTCTCTTCTGCAAACCAACCTGTGGTTGGATGGTTAGAGGGACTGTGGTATCCCCAGCCCATCAGGGTTCAAATCCTGGTGCTTGCATTTATTCCTGGATTTATTTCAGGATTTCCGGCGATGCGCATTCAGTGGGAGGAGACGTTCCCGTCGACGACGAAGTGCCTACGGTGACTTCGTAAATTTCAAGATGATATGCCGGCTCAGTCTCTCGGAGGTGCTCATAGGGGTAGGGTGTGCGTGTGTGCGTTCATAGGGGTGAGTGTATGCGCGTGTATATAAGCGCTTGCGTCTGTATTGTGTTCAAAAAAATACTTTTTTTTTCTCTTCCGGTACAGTAAAATTTGACGTGGCATAGCTCCTTGCTCGGTCTTCTTTCGCTGTGAACAGGACCTCTGCCCATGTGGACACAACCACAAGGCGCCCTTCCCGCGTAGCTTGGTGTGTTGGATTGCTTTTTAGTTCTACTAATTAAAGATATCTTAACTTATAGTGAGTTCAGCAACCTAGACTTTCAAAATATAACATAAAGAACTAAAGCCATGAATATGGTACTGGCGTACTGCTATGACCTATGGGTTGGCTTGATGCAAAAACATGAGCATTTCCTGACTGGAATCACTCAAATTTTGGAACGGATCGTGTTTTCACATTCATTCTCAAGTTCCATAGAATTGAGTATTACATATTTTATCTAGAATATTTGAGCTACCTTAACTCATTGTGTTGTGTATACACAAAAATCACAACTCAGAATTACACTTCTCCTGATATATCATGGTGTATTTTGCGCACCCTACCCTCTTTGTTGCTTGTGGCTTCAACATTATCACTTCTCACCTCCCTCGTTTTAACATAACTTTGAAAAATCAACCATGGTTGCTTGGGTAGAATTTGCTTGACTAAATCTCCCTTTCAAATAGATTAAACCGTTCCCAGCCTCTCTCAACCCTAGTCACCGCCACCGGCGAAATTTCTTCCCCGTGCCTCCGCATAGGCCTCCTCCTCTCCTTCGTCTGGCAGCCTCATTGACGACAAGAGGAGTGGGGACCCTTGCGTTCGTTCCTTTTTTTCTCCTTAGGTTTTGTTTCCCCAACGACATCAACAAGGTGGCGGCGACAATGGCGTGTTGGAATAAGGTCTCCCCGGCTTCTCTCTATCCCGACGATGTCCGATCCGGAAGGGTCTGTGAGAGTTTGTGTCTCAAGATTTGTTGGCTCTCTTCATATCTTGGAAGTTGGTGTTTCCTCCAAGGAGAGTGGTTGACCATTGGTGCGGCGACTTTGACATCTTCTTCAGTGTTGTTCTGCAACATGGTCCGATATGATTTCCCCAACACTCGGGACTGGTGTTGATGGATTGCAAGCTTGTTTTGCGTGGGGTGATGCTCCAACCGATACTTTTTCAGCGGCTTCTAGATCTCATCTCAAGGGGCGAGTGGTTATTGTGGTCTTTAAAGCCTGACATGGCAAAGACGTTTGCAGATGTCCCCCTTCTTTACTTTCAGTGCAATTTTTCAATCTCTGGTAGGCGACGTACAATTGAAGGAAGAAGAAGACTAGTATATTCTGCAATGTGATTTTATCTTGCACTGGTGGGTCTTCGTCCGATTTTCTTTCCAGTGTTATGGTTGTTGTTTCCTTTAATAAATATCAGATATAAGATGCCCTTTAATAAGTGCTCTTAAAAAAATAGACGAAACTGTTGCACCAAACACCCTCTTCAAATAGATGGAATTGCTGTCTCTCACACGATACTCCGAGGAAGAGAAGGCTCACCCTCTTATAACCTTCATCTATCCACGATATTACTCATGAGGCTCGAAGCATGAGATTGATGCTTGTAAGAGGGTTTGTCAAGTCATTGTATTGGACAAACTTGCTTATCACAATGGATACAAGTTGTGACTCGACTATGGCTAGACACTAGAGTCTCGCTCGAGGCGAGTGATTGCTCACCAGAGCAAGAATGCATATGTGGTAGGTTGGAGAATCATGACCAAAATAAAGCCATGTGACCATCTAGCGGGTACGCCCCAAGCATATGCACATATAATGGTGTTTATAAATCTTTCATGAAATCATGAAGAGAGTTACAAAAGGCAACCATCACCCCCCTCCCCTACACGCACGGTTTGAGTCTATCGCATACTCGGTCTAAGATCTGAATATACTCCCTCCGTTTCTTTTTAGTTTGCATATAAGATTTGGTCAAAGTCAAACTTTATAAAATTTGACTAGCTTTGTAGGAAAAGATATCAACATTCACACTATGAAATCAATATCATTAGATGCGTGATAAAGTTAATTTTCATAACATATAACTTGAGTATCGTAGATGTTCATATTTTTTTCTATAAAGTTAGTCAAACTTTACAAAGTCAAATTTTGACTTTGACCAAATCTTTTATGCAGACTAAAAAGAAACGGAGGTAGTAGTATGAGCAATAAAAGGATATATGTTTGCATGTACTATTTGGGTTCTAACCAAAAGCCACCTTCAAATATTTACTCCATTTGACATCCGAATATCTACTCCATTTGTATTCGAAACGCAACAGAACCAAACTTGACGAAAACTTGAACTTGATGAAGACCCCAATAGCCTAGGGGCAGGCAGAAGGTAGCCCGAGATCTCAGTTTGCTCGCGGGCCGAAAGGGACACCGCACCGCATCGAAAAGCCGCCACCAGCACAGCCCCGCACCCGCCTCAAAAAAAAAAAAAGCACAGCCCCGCACCGTACGGCCAGGTTGGCGTCTCGCATTCCGGGGCCCCACCCGCCAGCGACTACCTCGCGCGCAGCCACCGCGTGGCGTCTCCCTTTCCCCGTGCTGGACTAGACTAGAAAGCAACGCGACTAGAGAGGAGAGGAGAGGGAGGCACGCCGCACGCACTTGGTCGGCCGCCACCACCACGCCGTCCATCGCCGCCGCCCGTCGGAGAAGGGGCCCGGAGACCCATGGCGGGCCGCAACGGCTTCGAGGACGACGACGTCAACCCCTTCGCCGTGAGTGCTCGCTCGACCCCTCGCTCTTCCCCCCGTCGGCGCGAGCGCGAGCGCTCGAGATGCTTCCCCCGCCTGCGTAGATCTCGGGTTTCCTTTTTTTTTTCTCTGGTCTGGTCCGCGTCGGCCGTGTTCGTATTTGGGACCGGCATTGCTTGGATCTGAGGCTCCGAGCGTGGGGTGGGGACGCGATGGGGAGATGCGGATTTGTGCGCTTCGAGTTGGCGATTACGCTTTGTCGGCTGATTATTGCTCTGGAAGCGGTCGGTTAGCTCTGGATCTGTGCTCGCGTGATGAACTAAGGCTGCGCGGTGGATGTTTAGTGGCTTGTGCTAGGTGATTGGAAGCCAGCATGAACTAAAATGTAGTTTGGTTGGGATTTGGTGTCGCAGGCAATGTGGTGCCTTTGATATTTGTGATACCCTCTTATATGACTTGGTTTGCTTGTTAATTAGCTACGTACTGAATACTAGTGTGAAGTTGCTGGAGCTTGCTTACTACCATATATGCTATGTCAAACATTAGGGACTTCGACATTATGTATGGTGGAATGCTGTTAGTGTTTTTCAGGTAGAGGATGAGCCACTTGCTGCCCTTGGGTTCATTTTAAGGCATCGCTAATTTCAAACCCAATGTTTTTGTGCTCAGTAATTCAAGTGGTTTCTAGAAATGTACCAATGTACTACAAGCTACATATGTCGGAACATGGTTAATGTGATGCCCAATATATGGATAGGTATGTTCATAAAACAAAAATGTATGGATAGGACATGGATAAAAAGTTCAGGTTCGAGATTTCTACATTCTAGGCTCTAGGTGGGAGCCAAAGTTGAACTACATGTGGCAAGTTCTTTTGTACCACCCGATAGGTTTGTTTGTTGGCGATGTCACTGAGCTGATGTAGATAATGCAACATTTGATTGTAATATACTTAAACACACCCTGCTGTGATCACATTCAAAACTTAATGTGCCTACGCACATCCCCGTGAAAGTATATGCATCGGCATGCCATGCTCAATAACATGCCAAAATATTTTAGATTTTTGTCGTGCATATTTACTGATTACTGGGTATCTAAATCCAAAACCTGTGTCAAGTTCTAATAATCAAGTAACTGCGCATGCATGGAGCAATTCTTGCACCCATCACCCGTCATTTTTTTTGTATTTTTGTATTGTTAGATTCTCTCATCTGATTTTCATTTTATGCTATAATATGTTGATAGTCCATACATATACATTACATAAAATATTGATGTTGAGCAGCAGGTTAGTTTTTGGCAAAAGGAAGATCATGCTATTATTAAGTTGTTCAGAGGCTTCTATTTTTGGAGCTGTCCGTTCCTAATATCTTCCAAATGTTTCATTTTCTACAGGGAGGGAGTGTCCCCCCTGCCTCCAATTCTCGACTCTCACCTCTCTCCCACGAGCCAGCGGGTTTTTATAATGTGGACATTCCTATGGATTCAACTAAGGTACGTCTAGTTTTGAGACGTTTTTCTTCGCTCAAGAAAATTGTGTCAGCTAGCTTCTTACTGTAATTGGAATATTGGATAGATGCTCTCTTCGCCATTGCCATTATTAATTTCTTATGTATCATCAAGTACTTGTGAGAATTTTTACAAGTCTGATGGTCTGTTTTCCAAGTTTGGTGAAAATTGTAAGACATCCTAGCATAAATAATTTTGTTATTTTGCCATTATTTGTTTCATTATCTTTTTAAGAATATATGCATGACCAACCACATAAAATATTCTCCCGCATCTTTCCAAAACAGTTAATGGAAGGGTACTTTAGTCATCCTGTTTGGTCACTTTCTCAATCGTAAGAGATCCATGTGCCAGGTCAAAGTTCGCCGTATAAAATTGACTGGGGGGGGGGGGGGGGGGGTAAAACTCTATACGAAGCGTGACAGTTATTCCTTTATTTACACTGTTCATGTGTAAAGTTAGTTTTGATTAAGTGTAGTTTGTTTATATATGATTCCTTATATCATGCATGTTATTATCTCATTCAGGATGTGAAGAAAAAGGAAAAAGAACTCCAGGCGATGGAAGCCGAGCTAAACAAAAGAGAAAAGGTATGCATGTTTACAATTGCTGAGTGATTGGATTGTTCTGCTGCTCTTAGCAAGTTACAGAAATATTGATATGCTAACTACCAGCTTTCTCATAAGTGGGTGGCACATCAGATATAAATCCAGAATCCACAATGTCGCCCTGATTTATGATTTAGATATGCTAACTGCGGCATTGCTTTATTTAGTGTTACAACCAGTGAACCAATGAAACCTTATTTATGTTGATTTCGGACTTTCATATCATTAGTGTTGCATATAGTGGCTAACTGGCTATTCTAGCCCTAAAATTCCGATAGTTTATAGATGCTGTATATTAATTATCTGCTGATCTGGCAATGACAATATGGTAAATTTGTATGGTGTGCTGGTACGAGTCTACAGAAGCTGTGTGTCCTCACTCCTCAACCTACCAAATACTTTAAGCAGTTGGCTGTAATTGTCACCAGAGTATTGGAATTACTGAACGGGTAGTGTGCATTGACCTAAGTAGCAGGAGGTCAAATCTACCAGAACTATCTACTTGCTAGTGATGCAATTTTTGAGGCCGAGTAATAGGGGCAGAAACATACATCATCTTGCAGGGTTGGGCACATAACGGCTCTGCTATAAAACAAAGGGTGCTTTTGCTGGTAGTTCAAACAGGCATTTGAATTTTGATGGGAATTTTTTTTGCACTCTTAGAAAATTCTGTTTTGTCATCCATGTAAGATAAATTTATGCTGTGAGGAAAACAATGCGGTGCTCTAACTCAGAGCACAAATTTATATTAAATTGATGAAAAATTACAAACATATATAGGAAAACATGTGTAACAATCATTTGATTTTTCTTTTCTTTCTGATTTACCATTTGTCCCAAGAACAGGTGCAAGAACCATTTCATTGCAACCTGTTTTTGCCCCTTGGTCTTCTTATCCACATAGGGGGATCTATATCTCAACTTCTTGCTAAATTTGGTTGGTTATGGTGTTGTATGTCTGAGTGATGAATGGTCTATACAATTTTGTTTCCCTAGTCAAAACGGTGGTTCATCTGGGACTGGGAGGATCATGTTTCTTGAGCTTGTTATTTAATATGTTGAATTTTGATAGTGAGATGTCATAGTATTTTAAATCAAAGAAAGATTGTCTGTTTGTAGTGTAGTCCATGTATGTGGTTACGTGTTTTATTTACCATATGAGATGTTCCTTCTCCAACTGCTGATCTGATTCCTCTTTTTTTGTCTCCCTGCTCTAGGAATTGAAAAGGAAGGAAGAGGCTGCATCGCGAGGTACAACTCACATTCTTTCCTTTTGTTGAATAGCTTTAATAGTTTTGTTTTGGTCACGTCTCTGGCATACTCCCTCCGTCCACGAATAAGTGTACATTTGGCATTCCAAATTTGTCCACAAAAAGGTGTACTTCTATCTTCCCAATGCACATTAAAGTAGAAAAAAATGTTTCTCTCTCATCACATGGTAACCAAGACCAATAACATTCCACACATGGTCTCCTCACTTTCTACATGCACTTAGCTCATTGGGGGTGGGGTAATTAAAGAGGAGAGAGATGGTGGCTTGCACCTTTCCAATGCATTTTTTACTCAACTTCATAATTTGTCCTTAAATTTCTATATGCACACTTATTCGTGGACAGAGGGAGTAAAATTTTTGAAGACAGAAGCATGCTTGATGAAAGCAATTTGTGCACCTACTTCTGGTTTGCTCAGATAATTACCATTTCTTAGATTGATGAAACCAATATTACCAATTTGCTGACAATGATCCTTTTCTTAGATTGATAATTAGAATTGGTCATTTCAAGGCTCCAATTTTGGGATGTCCAAATATAAACAATTGTCATTTCTTCTGGCAAGAGCAAATTTAGTTTTATACTTCGTATGGTTTCCCTAGCAGTGTGTTTGCATAAGTTTATTTCTCCTAATCACTTCTTTGTTTCATTTTCAGCTGGCATTGTCATAGAAGACAAAAACTGGCCACCCTTTTTCCCTCTCATTCACCACAATATTTCAAATGAGATACCCATCCATCTGCAAAAAATGCAGTACCTTGCATTTTCATCATTTTTGGGTAAGCTTTGATAATGTGAAAAATGTGGTGTTTGGTATGAATATGTTGTGCTGCCATTACCTTTTTTTCGCTTGAGTACTGTAGAATAAATTTGGGAAATAATTACGTTGTGTTCCACGGGACTTCCAATCCCTTTATTGTAAGGATTACAAGTTTACATCCAGAATCTAATATGGTCTCTCAATAGAGAATAGATTGCAAACCTGGATTCTCCGGTACAAAGGTTGTGTTGGGTTTGGGCCCAAGTTTGCCTGCCAATAATCTGTCTAGCCAAAATTTTGGTCAAGTTTTTTGCTTGCCCATGAGTTGGCCAATATTGGCAAGAACATTGGGGGCATCGGCATGCCCAAAAGTTTGCCCACCATCCAAACAAAGACCAATCTTTTGGTCATGACCAGAAATTTGGTATGGTGCATTTTGGGCAGTCTAAACATACCTTAATTCTCCCAACACTTCCTCACAAGATTGACATGAAATAACAACCTTGGACATCTTTTATTTTCTAATACTCTTGACGAGACCTCTGCCTTTGCTGAGCTTTGCCTCCATGCCTTGACCGCACCACCAGTACCAGCCACCATACCCACCATGATTGAGTTTCTGCTGGCGTATCAAGGACTTACGAATACTGGATCGCCATATCAAACTGTGTGCTTCATATGATGCAGAAGCCTGGAGGGTGTTCTCTTCTATTATCATGTGAAGCACCTCCAACAACAGGATCATGTCTCCCACCTATACCAATGCAGTCCAAGTCCTGGCCTCCATCACCTCTTCCTCAAACCTCCAACAAGCTGGGCGTCTACCTCCTCTACTCACATGTCCCAAACCTTGGCCTCCATCAGACCATCACCTCTCTAAAAGTACCAGCATAGTTCAGCAACACAAGTCCACACCATAGATCAGATCAGCCACAGTAGTGTCAGAAGAGCCGTTGTAACTTGTAAAGATCAGCCCAGCAACCTGAACTGGAGTCCAACAGCAACATGACAAAAACAGAGACACACAATGCCTCTCGACTCCCGTTGCTCCAAAGCCACAACAAGTTACTACTCCTTTCCTTCTTCTTGCATGACCACAGCCAGATCACTTGGGCAGTGAGTAGCCAGTGGTCATATTCAGCGGCAATCTGCCAGTAATACTGATCCTCCTCCTCTTCTTCCAGATCTAATCCAGCCTATGTCAAACACTAGCGATGCAGATATCATTCTCCAATTTATCTGCAACGGGCAACATAATTGTAACACATGTCGGTCTCTCTGTGCAGCCTGACAGGACCTGCACAGGTGGCCACTAGAGCCTGGTGGCGCCTGCATGCCTGTTGAATTGAATCACTCAAGTTCCCCTCTTCCTGAGATATGCTTCAAACACACACGCAAAACTACTACTAGCAGTGAGGCTTTATTGATATCACACCAAGGTTTTCGAGTCGACGAGTCGTTCTGGGGTAGCGACTCTTGACGAGTCGAGCGGTGCCGATCGACTAGTCGAGGTATTTGAGTCGACTTCCGGTTACGACTCATCGACTAGTCGTTCGACTCGAAAACAGTGTATCACACACACACATACACTAGAAGCTTGTGTTACACAAGATGCACCCTCCTATTTATAGGAGTTCTAGGCCGGTGCTAGTGTTCCTGGCGCTACAGTAAGATGGCAGTACAGTAAGGCAGCGCTAGGCAGACAAAACTATTTCCAGCACCTTCTTCATCAAGCCAGTCCCTGACGACCTGCTCTTACAGCTCATAGCTAGCTTATCCTGGAGTCTACAGCTAGCTATTACAGCTTCTAATCTTTCTTAATTATTAAGTCACCAAAGAGAGAGGGGCTACAGGACACAAGGATTATCCTAACAATGCCGACTATCATTTTGGACATCTATTAGATCCTAATACAAATTCACTAACAAGTATTTATGTTGCAACTTCCTGTCATATTTTGCATGAATGATGTGATTATCAACATAAAATGAGAAGCAAATAAGTTTGAATTCCTCAAGATATTGCAAAGGGATCTACCGTCTTCATTTGATCAGTGGACCAAGAACTAATCTGGTGGAAAAGCAATTTGATATCTAGTTTTTTTTATGGATATTGTGTAATTTTTGTAAAATTTGGATCTCATGCAGGAATTGCTCTCTGCCTCTTCTTTAATATCATAGCGACTACAACTGCATGGATTAAGGGAGAAGGTATAGCTAAAGTGTATCTTATTGTGCACATCTGATATAGCAGTTGCTATCACTATATTAACTTCGTGAAACTAATACATATCTCTGTTTTAACAGGTGTCATGGTTTGGTTGCTTGCCATTATCTACTTCATATCTGGTGTCCCTGGGGCTTATGTGTTATGGTATCGCCCTCTTTATAACGCGATGAGGTAGGGTATATGCATTGAGAATTTATTGTCTATATGAAAGAAGTTCACCTTTCCAAATATGTCATGTGACCTTATCTTGTTTATTATAATGCCTGTCGCAGAACTGAGAGTGCTTTGAAGTTTGGGTGGTTTTTTCTGTTTTACATGGTAAGATGCACTTTACCAGTGGTTTCATGCGGCCACATCTTAGCATTAAATGAAAGGTTCAACGTATCCTCAACTGCACACCCTACTGATCATCTTTGTCTATTTCCAGATTCACATAATCTTCTGTGTGTGGTCAGCTGTGTCTCCCCCATTCCCTTTCAAAGGAAATTCTTTGACGTAAGCCTCCTATTCTTTTGTCATGCACCTACTTCTGGTTTGCTGTGTGGGCTACAATTTATAAACGGGTATATATGCGAGGGGCTATGCATTTCCTTGGTCACAGTTTGTGTCTTGTCCGTAAAAGATTATGTGATCTTTTGTAAAAAGTAAGTTGTTTCATTGAATGGTTTGTCTGAAGATGTTAGAAACACACAAATAACAAAGATAATCAATGAGCTAGATATATATAGATTTAACGTGGAGAACCCAAATTGAGAAAAAAAAAGGACCCACCAAACGAGGTGAACTGCAAGCAGGGGAGTTTACACTGTGGCGTCAACAAATCCATGCAGCTATAAAGGCCATATATAAGTCGCATTTGAGAAATATGGGAGCAAATCTGAAAATTATACACTATCAGCGGCTGTTACATACTTGCTGTCAAGTAACAAGTTCCTGAACACATTGTTGCCTCTTGCTTGAGTTGTGGTTAATCTTGACCTCTGCAAAGGATCATGGAAGAAACATATTTTTGATCCTGGAACTGAACGCATAGGAGTAAAATGTTATACCAGTTACATGGTAAATTGCTAATGCAGATTGAAATTGCCGTATTTCTTGTCAAGCATGTCACTCGAAAGTTGTGCTTGGAATAAATTCTTACCCTCCATGTTATAATATTCAGATTTGGAACTTTCTACCATAACATTTACTCTTGTTTAGAATGCATTAAAACTTTTATTTTGATCGTATTAACTAAAATTTCCTTGCTTTCTGTCTGTAGTGGGATTTTGCCTGCTATTGATGTCATAACCAAGAGTCTGATTGTCGGGGTAAGTCTTCATTACAGGTTTATCCAATTAGTTGCGACTAATTTGTTTATGTAGCCATTTTCCCATATCTTCCTCTTACCCAGCCCATGTTCTATATTTCCCCAATGACTGCGCTGCTTAATTTGTTTATGTAGCGATATGCCCATATCTTCCTGTTACCCAGCCCATATTCTATGTTTTTCCCCAATGATTGTGCTGCTTCATGCTGCCTCAGTTTGGAGGCCCAGCAGAGTCCACTGGCTAGACAAGAAAATCTTTGCATTTTGAAACATGCATGCATCGTGCACCATACCTCACAGGCATATGAGCATCACTGTATCAGGGGTTTACTTGGTAGATTGCATTTGGAAGTGATATATTGGGTCTGCCAGTCTTATTTAACCCTTACTGATGTATATATTTTTGTGAAATTTTCATTTGGCAGATATTTTACTTTGTTGGATTTGGATTGTTCTGCCTTGAATCACTGCTGAGCATAGGTGTCATTCAGGTGGTTGTGGTTTCCCTCTTGTTTTGGATGATTAATTTTTTTGAAGATTTTACATTGCAGCTCATGTTATTCCTGTCTCTTGATCATCAAACTGTCTTGCTCAACATGCAGCAAGTGTACATGTACTTCCGTGGAAGTGGAAAATCCCAGGAGTTGAAACAACAGGCAGCACGTGGTGCTCTGAGCTCTGCGTTCTGATGAAGAAAACCATCAGCCAGAGTTATAGCCAGGGTAGTGAGCGGATACAAATATAAGCAGCCTTCTCGTGTGGATACTTTTTAAGGTTGTGTTGTTTCCATTGGTTGACATGGTTTTAGATGTGGTTGATAGCGAGGACCGACTAATATTGTTGGTGGAATATATTTGCATATGTTTGTGCGGGAGTAAATTAAAATTACTTGTTCATTTCCTGGCAATGTTGATGCGGCCTGCTGTGTTTGTCAGCCAAGGCGATTCACTTGCTTGATCACACGAGCACTTCTGATTTCCTTTCCCCTTTGAATTGTCAGTGGCTACCTGTTGATTTCAGAACAGTTGGATCTTTTGTCATTCTTCGTTAAGACAGATCTAGCATGGTCGACCTAAGCTGCTGCATCCTTTGCCTTTTGTGGCATTAATCTTATATATGGTTTGTGTTTCGTTACGAAGAAAAAACTTCTTTTCCAAGCAAACGAACTGTGAGCTTTACTCTAGTTGCGATCACTAAAGTGGAACAACAACGCACTGCAGTAATGAGAGCGTCTTGTAAATTAATAGGTGAGGCGATCAATAGATGCAAATAATCGTGTCTTCTCACGCTTAAGTCACACGATTCCATTTAACCGAGTGACATGGGTACAGTGAGCACGTTTTCCCCATGTTTACGTGTTGGAGACCTGGCCATGCTTAGCTTGAGCAGCTCGATACCTGAGTGATGAAATCAACGGCTCAACACTGGGAAGGTGGACTGTGCCGAACTGGAAACATAGAGCTGCCATGTGATCAGTATTTGCTAGTTCCACCAGTATAGTATGCACTCTTTTGTTTGCTCGTCTCCAACTCTAAATTTCTGATACATCCCATTCCCTGCCAGAACACGCTGTGTGACCATTGGTGCATCCACCGTGCTAGTCAGTATCGCTCTCCTACTCTGGCAATCTCCCCTACCAAAGATGCGATCTTGCTACATGGGGAAGCTAGATATGTATAGAAAATCAGCGAGTGAAATGTTGCGTGTGGCCAGGACATCATTTTTTCACCAAACACCACATGCCAATTGTTGTGGCCATTTGATTCTCAAAAAAAAAAAAAAAAAAAAAAAAAAAAAACTGTTGTGGCCATTTAATTCTACCATGAATGGTGCAGTTGCCAACGTTTGCTGCACTCATTGCACATCTATAAATGATCAACCCTAAAGCGAATACTGCTACGAACGATGACAAAGAAGCCACCACGAACTCAACCAACAACGGAAACGTGTTGGTTGATTCTGGCCGCACAACGCGCAACAGTATACGTGTTGTGAGGGTGTTTCAGAGAAAGGGAATTTAGCCCGTCAATCCCATCGCCCTGACCCACCCAGCACCTCCCCTTCGTGGTCGTGCTTGTAGACGTGACGCCAAGGCTGAAGGAAGCCAGACCACCTAGGTTAAATGCGACGGCGGCAAATCGTAATGGGGAGAGCGTGCCAGGACACAGATACGCGGGCACGCAATGTCGCAGCAGCAAGGACGGCCAGGGCACGGCGGCGTTCACAACAAGGTGCCGAGGTCGCAACGAAGTTGATTCCCAGCCCCTTAGGCCTTGACGAGCTGAAGAAAACTTTCACGGTAGTTATTAAAATCAGGAAATGCCTATTTTAACCTTGAAAAATCGACGGGGGTGATTTGTTATACTGCTCTCCTCACCCGTAGGCCGTAGCAGTACAGGGTACCGTAAAAATGGTCGAATAAAAAAGATTATTGAATTTTTAATTAATTATTTATGGTGAAATGGTGATCACCATCAGTGCTGAAAGACCATTTGATTCGATTCCAGATGATTTGCTAATTTCAATTTTCATGTCTTCGCTCTGCAATGATTATGTAGTGAATAGATCTATAGGGCCTGCGAAACGAGACGCTAAAACAATATTCTTGCTTGTTGCTAGGCACTCAGGTTAATATCCCCTCTATTAATCTTCACACGGCTTTTTAGGCTTATGCATAAAAATCAAGGTTTAACATAGAATGAACATCCCATCCCTTTTGATTCCTCGAGATGATCCATATTAAAATGTAATCTCGGGATGCAATATTATACACATGCCCATGCACAATAAAAGCAACCAATAGACAATCGTTGGTTTGCATAGGGAATTAGTTAGTTGAGTTGATAAGTGCAATGTTTTTACTAAAACGTGGGTTATGTGACCCAAAAATTATGCCATTGAATTCATATTAGAAAGAAGTTTCCTCTATACAATTTCTATGGTAACAACTCATATTTATTGGCCTAACCGATGATAAAATATGAACCTTAAAATTCTGTGGACACTTTCTAGTCTAGGAAGAAGGAAGTAGTAAGAAAACCGCTCAAGGAGGGCAAGCGTAAGACATGAGATGATGTGATTTTCTTCTCTGAAAAGTGTAAGACACCGCTTATTATTGATGGTAAAGTAGATGATTTTTTTTCCCGAAACGGGGAGGTTGCAAAGTAAAACATGCTTCTTCTTACTTATTTTAATTTACAAATTACATGACATTCCTTTGTATGGTTGGAGTGCAATAATGTCAGAACCTAGATGAATTTTTGGTTAATAACAGACAAGGTTTATTCTATTTTCTGAGGAAAGAAGGACAAAGACAATTAACAAATGGAGCATGGCATTTAATTTAAGAGTAATAAACAACCAAATTAATAGATAGTGGATTGCATTTACGACATCTTTTGCAACTCTGTGTAGCTATGTTTGGATGTTGAGATACAATTGCTACATACCCATTTCACAGATAGAATAATTTATGTGTGCTTGAAAAGAAGGCATATAGATTTTGTGTCAAGTCAAATGATGCAAAGTTTCACTAAGTTTATCAAAAACTATAAACAACTACCATACCAATTTAGTATCATTAAATACACTATACAATATATTTTCATGCTATATCTACCTAGTATTGTCGTTGTTGATAGTTTTTTTCTATAAACTTGGTCAAACCTTACTTCGTTTGACTACATGCAAAAAATTATACTCATTCTTTTCAAGCACAAAGGGACTAAGTCAGGGTCTCCTGCTAAGAAGGTAGCGTGGCATATTGCCTCACGACACCAACCAACACACAATCCACACATGTATCCAGGAGCAGTGAAGATAAGAGTTCTTGTGTGTACACTTGCAGTTGATCTTGAACTCGAAATCTCCGTGCATCCTATTCCTAGTGAGTGATGCTTATGGTCCGCTGCCACTTAACGTTTATCACCACCGCTCTCTCGATCATCCATCCAGTTCTCTATACATGTCCTTACACCAACATTCTATAATTCCATATTGTGTTGGTTCACATAGAGAAAAGATAGTAACTTGTAGATGAGCAATTGGTCCATGAACAAATACATATATAGAGATATGCAACTCAACCACTCGAGACTCTTGGACTTTAGTTTCATCAAAACCTGTCATGTTATTTATTGTGTGGAAGGTATATCGCATATGATGCACCTAATTAAATTCTTTGTCACTGCCACTTTCACCCTTGATCCGACTGCCTCGTAACCCGCAACGCTTCTCCGGCGGCGGAAGGGGCTAATGTCCGTCTAGGGGCCGTGTCATATAAATTTTGTCCTCACAGCCCCTACCTTCGATCTCGTCAAGGTGGTGACAGGCCCCACTGCCAAAGTTTGGCTGGTGTCTTATTCTTGGTGGAGAAAGTGTAGGGGAACGCAGCAGAAAACAAAATTTTTCGATACTGCGAGCACGCCCAGGATCACTATGGAGATGCATACAGGGTTTGATCTGATCGTTACCGACTCGTAGCGCAGTGGAAGTAGAGTCGATGTAGATCGTCGGTGCAGATCCCCGCAGCTAGGATTTACAACCTCCCAATCACGAGGATGTACTCCTTCGTCTGCCCCCGAACAGTCCCTCGGACAGCCCTTCGGGAGGCAGTCGGACAGTCCCCCGAATGGTGTCACGGACAGCCCTTCGGGAGGCACACACAGAATCTCGGACAGTCACTCGGACAGCCCTTCGGGAGGCACTCTCGAACAGCCCCACGGGCAAAAAGATCGAACCTACGACCTCTCTACGGGGTTGCACACATACGGTGTCATCTATCCGGCAGGGCTTCGCCGTCCAGAACTAGTTCCCACCGGAACCCAGACAGCCTTTCGGCTCTGCGAAACTATTTCGTGTGAGGGAGAGAAGAAGTCAGATCATTGCATGGCATAATGTATGAGAGAAAGAGTGTGTTTGGGCAGCCCCCTCCACCCCTATTTATAGGCCAAGCCCAAGGGTGACTTCTCCAAGAAGCCACTAGGGGAAAAATACCAAAAGGCCCTCAAGGTGGCTTCTCTAAGAAGCCACCAAAAAGTGCTTTTCACTATTCACGGAAACATTTTTCCGCGACCGTTAAATCCGAAAATATTTCTGTAGGTCTTAGAATAATTCCAGTACCCACTAAAATAATTTTGGACGCGTTCCGAAACAATTCCAGATTAGTGATTTTCATCTGCGAAAAGCAACCAAAGCGGTTCCGGCAGCTCCGGAACATTTCCGGGTTTTTTCTCCAGAAAAATCCCAGAACAATTCTGGCACCCTCCAAGAATTTCCAGGCGTGTGCCGAAACCAATTTGACTTAGTGGTATACTCCGAAACAACTTTTCGGTTTTACCAAAACTATTCCGGTGTTCTCTCTCCGGAACTTTTCCGTTGTCTCTGAAACTTTTCCGGTGACTTTCTCTCAGACTCCCTGTCTAGTATTCAGCAGATAGATGACCCTTAAGCGTGTGACCCTATAGGTTCGGTGAAGTATAGACATGACCCGGAACACTTTCCGATCAATGATCAACATCGGAGCCGCGGACACCCATATTGACCCCTATACCCACACAAATAAATATTCGAGTGAACCTCCACTTGCCGTGTGCTATTCCTGTTGCTTCGCGATATGTTATAAATACCCGAGGTGAGATTTATCGGCATCCCCGTGGACCAACAACTTGTCCACTATGCCAGTTATCTCGTTACCGGTTTTGTTCTCTTTTCTCGTTCCCGTATTCCGGCATCCCTGTGATCAAATCACATTGTGTCTGGCCAGACGATGGTGGATACCGTAATACCGAGAGGGCCCAGAGATATCTCTCCATCGTCGGAGGAGCAAATCCCAATCTTGAGCTATCAAGTCCCTTGTCATACTTTCCCATGAACCCGTAAGCCGCCGTAATAGCCACCCAGTTACGGATGATGTTTAACAAACCCCAAAGTTCATGAAGCAAGCATGAAGAAACTCGATACTCTCATGGTCTAAGGAATTATGCAAGCATTAACTTTCTCTGTGTTATTAACCATTAACTTATGACGAATGTATCTCATAGCATAACATCAATCGGGTCGATTCAACACAAGTGTTCTCCTAACATTGTGCCCTCAAAGTTGCCGGCATAGTCATGCCCATGATCAGGAAAACAGAACCGTCATGCAACACTTGAGCTAGTCTTAGAGGCCAGACCAGGAATACATTTTACCATTTATTATTCCACACGTGCATATGAGTTTCCCTCCGAACCTCGTGGTTATTGCAGACTCGAGAACCATAGCAGTTATAGCATGGAACATAAACATAATTATGAACATGGAGATAAATAATAGCATTTATTATTGCCTCTAGGGCATATCTCCTACAGACTCGCACTTGCACTAGAGTCAATAATCTAGTCAATGCTAATGCACTTTACACCTATGGCATACCGGTGTAAAATATGCTTCGCCATGTGGTATAGTCTACGTCTAACGGACCTGACATCTTCAGTTCCGTGTGTATCTTTGCATATCCTCGCGTTTTCACGCTTTCACAAAATACATATTTTGTGTGGACTTGGCTTTGTATATATGTGAATCACAGGTCAAACATTGATTCCTCAGACTGAGCTATGGAACAACTATCTGCAATAGTGTCCCATTGACCAAAGCCATCTTGGAAGCATACTAAGTTCATGAATGAACTATATGATTCAACATCTTCTTTGTCGCTTCCAAAGCATCAACATACTTAGCCTTTGTTATAGAATTCGCCACAGTAACCTGTTTGGAACAATTTCCAACTACCGTGCCACCGTATCGTATATTACACAAAAACCCTTAACTTAAATCGAAAATCGCATGGAGCATTGATGAAGACTGTATCGATGTAATTACTTACAACGAGCACTTCATAATCTCTGCTTGCCAGAAAACATGTCATCAGTGCTACTTTAGTACTCAATGACATTTTTCACTGTTGTCCCATGATCAGTACTTTGATCACTTTGGTATCTATACTCGCAACAGCTTGGAAGTATTGGACATATCTGGTTGTTTTACATACCATGGAATACATGATTAATCCAAACACAAGAGTGTGTGGAATCTCCATCATGTATTTTGCTCATCAGTGTTTTAGGACACCGAGTCTTGCAAAACTCCTTCCATGTGACTTCGGCAAGAATCACTCCTTGGCGTTTTTATACTAAACTGTTTTAGCATCTTGTCAATATGTATTTTTGGCTTAGCCTATTAGGCAATACTATCTCGTAGATAATTATGCCTAATATCGAGGCTACCTAGCCTAAGCACTTCATCAAAAAACTATTTTCAATGAAGTCCTAATTCGTGTCAAGAAATTTATATTATTTCCAATCAACAATGTGTCAAGCACACAAGGTTTTTAGAAATATTATTTTGCTCCCACTTACTTTCTTGTAACCACAAGCATCTTCGTTATCCATTGATGAAATCAAACTCTTTTGACTATTTCATCAAAAACGAAGATTCCAACTCCATTTTGCTCTCTTCTGTCCATTGCTGGAACTCTGAAGTTTGCATACTCACTAGCATCCTCTGGATCGACAAAACACTTTGGACTGTATCACATACAAGTCCTAATTTGTATTTCCATTTCATGGAAATCCTTTGGCATCCATGTTTCATATCTCATGATTGAAATATGTATTAATTGCTAGTTTAACCCGATCTGACTTTAAGCATCGCTACGGTGAGACAATCTCATCGTAGTCAACTCCTTGAATTTGTTATTGCAACAAGTCGATCTTTATGGATAAAACATTTTATCCACATCAGTTTATAGTTCCATTAATGTTCGTTAGACTCTAAGTCTTCCGAAGGGTTTATCAAGATATAATCTTGAATCATTCATATGGAAACTATCTCAGATTATATTGACATTTAGCCAATTCCGGAGTCAGGGCCCATCAACGCTTCCTTGTGTATCGTAGGTATACTGTTGTCTAACAACAATATCTCGTTTGCGCACCTGAGAGGTTTGCACGAGTTTTGCCTACGTGGTTCAGCTGCAAGTTCGACCGAAGTCCATACATCTTATGTAGAGGCTTCCGTATCAGTCGCAGTAGAAAACTCTGGAATCACTTCCAAGGTTTCTTTCCTTTGACTTGATGACGAAGATACTGTTATCTCGTCGAGTTGCACTGTCCTCCCACTCACCTTTTTGCAAGAAACATTTTCTTCAAAATCACACCGTTCTTTGTGGCAAACATTTTTGCCTCGGTACAGTGAGGGAGGAATACCCAATAAATTAGGATAACCTACAAAGTAGCACTTGTCTAATTTGGAATAGGTTTGTAAATATTTTACACAAGCCCCATATTCCAAATGTTAAGAAAAGACAAAGCGTGGTTGGGCTTACCATACCATGGCGTCATTTCAACAGATCTGATGACACTCTTTTCAGTGTAAAAGCCGCAGTCTCTAAAGCATTACTTTAAAAGGGATAATGGCAAATTGATTTATGTCATCTTTGATCTTATCATGTCATAAATGGTTTGAATACATCTTCACAGACATTCCACTCACAGTGGTGTTCCGGGAGGTGTAAGTTATGAAACTCTTTTCACAACTCATCAGACATTCGCTAAACTTGTAACTCAAATATTCCTTTCCGCAATCAAATTGCAGAAACATGATTTTCTTGTTACAATAATTTCTACTTCATTTTGAAACCTTTTGAATGATTTCAAAAGATCCAGACTTACGTCTCATCAAATAAATATCCATATATCTACTTGAGTCATTTCTGAAGATAGATAAATCCACTACTAGCAACAACAATTATCGGACTACACACATCAAAATGTATGATCACCAATAAGTTTGTTGCTCGTTCCTTATGGCCTGTGAACGGTATTTCAGTCACTTCACTTTTCGGACGAAAGTTGCAAGTGTCAGATGATTCATAATCAAATGATTTCAAAATTCATCATTATGGAATTTCTCTATGCGAGTTTCTCCTATGTGATCAAATGCAGTGCCACACATGTGTGGTATTCTCTTAGTCTTGCGACATTTAGCGTCAGTGTTATGGATGTATCATATTACCTTCAATATTCATAACATACATCCCATCCTTGATGGAAGCATGGCCCTTTATGTTATTCATAATACTGAACAACAATTGTTCTTTTATGAACAACTCTCTTGCAACAAACATTGTGCAATGGGCTAGAGTGTATAAAACTCTAAAATGGATTTTCAAAGTAAACACAGATGTAATATATTATTATCAATATTCATAACATACATCTCATTCATAATGAAAGTATGGCCCTTATGTTATTCATAACACCGAACATCAAAAGTTCTCTTATGAATAACCTTCTTGCAAGATACCTTATGCAATGGGTTAGAGTGTATGAAACTCCAAAAATGAATTATGAAAATAAATACATAGGTAATACACCGATGGAAGGTATAGTAACATTTACTATGTTCCCAGCGCGTATCTAAACCTCACACCGGCAAGTCTTTTAGGCCGTAGTAGTTCTTGCATCGAGTCGCAACAGAATGCAATCGAGCGGGTATCTCTGTGATCAACTCACAATACCCAAGAATTAGTGACTAACAATTTAATCATAATTCCCAAGAACTATTTTTTACCAGCCTTCTATACATCAATAACTTGTATGACATTCATACATGAGCTGGATATTCCAGTCTTCTCTCTTTTTGCCTTTATATTTCTAACAGTTAATTTCAGTATTTTTTCTACTCTCAGAAGAAGCACCCAACTTAAGAGTGGCGTTAGCCCCAGACTTCCTACACGTGTAAGTCACACTAACACCCTTTGGACACTTCCTTTCTATTTAAGTTGTTGTTTTATTCACCATCATCATATGACCGACGTTCTTCTGGATCCTTCTCTTATCAGTCAAATGCCCAGTAAACACTTTACTAATACTTTGCAAACAAACATTGCTTTGGATATCTCATATCTTTTAGCCTTTGTCTGTCTCTGAAAATAATTTCCAGTTCCATGAATATCACATAACTATCCCAAACTTTTGAAGTTCGGGTCTCATGGAAGCAAACATATTGCACTTGACCGTAACGGAATTCTAGTTTTTGGATCGAAGGACGAGAGTCTCATCATCCATAGCATTAGCGGGAGAATACCGAAAGCATGCGATAGGATAAAATCCTTCTTGGCACTCTTGAGGACAATCCTCACATTACGTTACCAACCGTAAAGTTTTAACCAGATATTTAACATCTATTCAATTTTAATAGGGAAGGTGGAAATGCGAGCCATTATTCTACAACCATTATGCAAATCACACTTAGACAGTGTTCATAATTAATTGCATTGAGAATTAAACAAGTTAATTCTACAGTGCGCTCCCACTCAAACCAATATCTCTCATAATTAATTGTGAGTGATACAAGATCCATATCTCAATTCATCGCCATAGAATCATCATCTCATGACGGGAATTTTAATCGGTAGGCCAACTTGCCGATCACATCTCTATGTGACTCTTGTTCATCTTTCGATGCGTGTGTTCCGAGCTCAGGACGATCCTGCCATGAACGTCAAGACAACCAAGTGATCTCGCTATGAGGTCTGACCTCACCCGCCCTACACCCGTACAATCGTTCGTACCCATGCATCCATGGCGCACCCCGAAAGGAAAGATGCTGTGACGGTGCTACACTTGGGAGAACACTAACTACTTGATATTTTAAGTAAGAGATCACCCTCATAAAAGCGACTACCGTGCAATCAAAAAAGGTGCATCATAAGGGATAAACATCTCAGGCAATTCATAATAGCATGATATGGTATAGCCCTTTCTGACGGAGAAGTCTTGTATTTCTTCGTCTTCGGCATTCGCGTCGGTGTTCACCTTCGCGAAGTTTGCCACCACCTTGTCGATGCACCAGATAATATTGCTATCTCTATAGCTAATAAAATAATGCATTACAAAAGGTTGACACTCAGGTCATTAAAGTGACAATCACATGGCTCCAGCCATCATGCCGAATCATGACTCGCAGGTCATATTAATATTACATCATATAGTCATCTCATACATAATCAAATTAATATGAGAACTGCTATACCACATTACATGCACATCCTGCAAAACCAAGTTAGACGCCTTTAATCGGTTTATGCAAAATTTTATTTTTCGTGGATTCTAAGGTTTCGAAACAAACCGAAGCTACCAACGTCCATCATCAAGTATGATTATTCAAGTCGCTAGATTAACTTTGCAGGGTGTATGAAACACGAGATAATAAAATCTCGAGCCCCATACTAAACTTCGTCATACGCATGACCCCCGTGCAGATCATATCTGCATTGCCCTTTCATCTGCGAAATTTCATCTTTCTTTTTAACTATGGTGGAATTCAATGAACTGTTAGCACTTCGTTGATCAATCAGGATCACGGATTGCCAGAACTTTGAAACTCCACCATGCCGTTATCAAGATCAGAAATACACAAATTTTAGGGATGCAACAAGAACATCGGGTAATAGATTTCATCTGCTACCCGCACATTTTTTTTCAGTAATAGAACTCATCTACTACAAATTATATTGTGCAACACCCATACATCTCTATGTATTCTAGATCGTAACCTGCATCTACGCATAGCACGGCTCATGATGCCACTGTAGGGGAACACAGCAGAAAACAATTTTTTTGGGTAATGCGAGCACGCCCAGGATCACTATGGAGATGCATACAGGGTTTGATCTGATCGTTACCGACTCGTAGCGCAGCGGAAGTAGAGTCGATGTAGATCGTCGGTGCAGATCCCCACAGCTAGGATTTACAACCTCCCAACCGCGAGGATGTACTCCCTCGTCTGCCACCGGACAGTCCCTCGGACAGCCCTTCGGGAGGCGGTCGGACAGTCCCCCGGACGGTGTCACGGACAGCCCTTCGGGAGGCACACACAGAATCTCGGACAGTCACTCGGACAGCCCTTCGGGAGGCACTCTCGAATAGCCCCACGGGCAAAAAGATCGAACCTACAACCTCTCTATGGGGTTGCACACATACGGTGTCATCTATCCGGCAGGGCTTCGCCGTCCAGAACTAGTTCCCACCGGAACCCAGACAGCCTTTCGGCTCTGCGAAACTATTTTGTGTGAGGGAGAGAAGAAGCCAGATCATTGCATGTCATAATGTATGAGAGAAAGAGTGTGTTTGGGCAGCCCCCTCCACCCCTATTTATAGGCCAAGCCCAAGGGTGGCTTCTCCAAGAAGCCACTAGGGGAAAAATACCAAAAGGCCCTCAAGGTGGCTTCTCCATGAAGCCACCAAAAAGTGCTTTTCACTATTCACGGAAACATTTTTCCGCGACCGTTAAATCCAAAAATATTTCTGTAGGTCTTAGAATAATTCCAGTACCCACTAAAATAATTTTGGACGCATTCCGAAACAATTCCGGATTAGTGATTTTCATCTGTGAAAAGCAACCAAAGCGGTTCCGGCAGCTCCAGAACATTTCCAGGTTTTTTCTTCGGAAAAATCCCAGAAGTTCCCAGAACAATTCTGGCACCCTCCAAGAATTTCCAGGCGTGTGCCGAAACCAATTTGACTTAATGGTATACTCCGAAACAACTTTTCGGTTTTACCAAAACTATTCCGGTGTTCTCTCTCCGGAACTTTTCCGTTGTCTCCGAAACTTTTCCGGTGACTTTCTCTTAGACTCCCTGTCTAGTATTCAACAGATAGATGACCCTTAAGCGTGTGACCCTATAGGTTCGGTGAAGTATAGACATGACCCGGAACACTTTCCGATCAATGATCAAGATCGGAGCCGTGGACACCCATATTGACCCCTATACCCACACGAATAAATATTCGAGTGAACCTCCAGTTGCCGTGTGCTATTCCTGTTGCTTCGCGATATGTTACAAATACCCGAGGTGAGATTTATCGGCATCCCCGTGGACCAACAACTTGTCCACTATGCCAGTTACCTCGTTACCGGTTTTGTTCTCTTTTCTCGTTCCCGTGTTTCGGCATCCCTGTGATCAAATCACATTGTGTCTGGTCAGACGATTGTGGATACCGTAACACCGAGAGGGCCCAGAGATATCTCTCCATCGTCGAAGGAGCAAATCCCAATCTTGAGCTATCAAGTCCCTTGTCATACTTTCCCTTGAACCCGTAAACCGCCGTAATAGCCACCCAGTTACGGTTGACGTTTAACAAACCCCAAAGTTCATGAAGCAAGCATGAAGAAACTCGATACTCTCATGGTCTAAGGAATTATGCAAACATTAACTTTCTCTGTGTTATTAACCATTAACTTATGACGAATGTATCTCATAGCATAACATCAATCGGGTCGATTCAACACAAGTGTTCTCCTAACATTGTGCCCTCAAAGTTGCCGGCATAGTCATGCCCATGATTAGGAAAACAGAACCATCATGCAACACTTGAGCTAGTCTTAGAGGCCAGACTAGGAATACATTTTACCGTTTATTATTCCACACGTGCATATGAGTTTCCCTCCGATCCTCGTGGTTATTGCAAACTCAAGAACCATAGCAGTTATAGCATGGAACATAAACATAATTATTAACATGGAGATAAATAATAGCATTTATTATTGCCTCTAGGGCATATCTCCTACAGAAAGGGCGTGTGTGGCGGTTGTCTTATAGGGCAGTGACTACCATTTCTTTTTGTGGCCTTGTTCATGGTTGATAGTTTATCAACTCCGTTACAAATAGGAATGTTTTACTAGCTTCACACATAATGCAGTGGCGTAATTTGGATTTGTATTATATACTGATCAACGCAGCTAAGAGACCCTCACATTACAATTGATGTTGTTCCTATCTCTTGATCATTAAACTCTCTTTTTCAACATGCACAAGTGTACATGTACTTCTGTGGAAGTGAAAACCTAGGAGATGAAACAACAGGAAGCACGCTAGAATTAGAGTTAGAGCCAGGGTAGTGAGTGGAAGGAGATAGGATGTGTGTCGACTGGGCCTGGTAGTCTTGCACACCACTGCACCGTGTTAGAATTATAGCCATGGTAGTCTTTGATTGGGAAGGGGCTATATGTTAATATCAACACAATTGGATCTTTTATCATTGTAAGTTAAGATAGATCATGTAGGGTCGAACTAAGTTGTTGTATCGATTGCCTTTTGTAGCCTTATTCATATGGTTTGAGTATCATTATGAAGTAAACATTTTTGTTTCAAACAAGCGAATGATCTGTGAGCTTTACTCTCCTGCCGGCTAGTTGTGCTAACTAGGTGCAACAACAATGTATAAATGTATGTGTTGTAGACTACACTAATGCGACATGCCCTCTAAGGTTGTAAGTCAAGTGGTGAGCCGATCAATAGATGCAAATAACTATGCGTTCTCACGACTAATACACACAATTCCACTTAGAAAAACATGGATACAATGAAGATAATTTCTGTTCTATCTTTAAGTGTTTGAGACCGGGGAATCCTTAGCTCGTGTAGCTACCCGAGTAATGAAATATACGAATCAACACTCTAGGATGAATTTTACTGAACTGAAAACATAGAGCCATCATACGATGGGCGTTTGCTAGTTCGACCACTCTTCCATGGATTATTTTCTTTTTACTCGGATCCAACTCAAAGTTTTGATACATCACATTCCCTGATAGATCACGATACATGACCATCGATGCATTCACCGTGCTCATCATTGTTGCTCTCCTACACTTTGGCATTCTCCCCTAGCAACTAAACATGATCCTGCTACATGGGGAAGTTAGATATGTATAGACAATCAAGGAGTGAAACATTTGTGTGGCCAAGACATCATTTTCTCAACCAAACATCACGCCAACGGTTGCGGCCATTTAAGTCTACCATGAGTGATGTAGTTGCCAAAGTTTGTCTACATATGAGCAACCCTAAAGCAAATGCCGCTAGCAAACCATGACAAAGATATCACGAACTCAACCAACATTGAAAAACTTCTTAGTGTTGATTGATTTCCAACTCAATATAGCAAAAGAAAGATAGGTTGCGTCACCAAATCCTTTGTGTAACTCAATAGAAATATGAATACAAAATATTATTAGATTGTTAATTGATTACTGGTGGTGAAGTAGTGACCATCGTAGATTTTATTCCACATGATTTGCTAATTTCTATCTTCATGGCTTCGCTCTACAACGAACATGTAGTGAGTAGCTCTACAGGCTCGCGAGACAAGCCATTAAGATGATCAGGTGGGAACCAAAATGATGCACTTGCTTTGTTTCTAGGCACTCATGGTGACATTCCCTCTGTTGACTTTTACAAGGCGTTTTAGGTTTATGCATAAAAATAAGGGACAATTCCATTTCTGCGCCTAACTCGAACACCATACTCACATGTACCCCTAATACTCGAGTGTGCTAAAAAATGCCCTTATTCCGCTATGTGGTGTTACAAAAATACCCCTGAGCGATGTTTTTGTCAGGTCTTCTCTACTTTATAAGCTTTGTAATGTTCCTCTGTAGTTGTCGGTGCTTTCCGTTCTTTTTTAGCATCCCCGAGTATCCCCGACTCGTCGCTTTGCTCTGTCAGCCGCCTTAGCCTCCGCCATCCATGAAGACGCTCAGTGAAGCTACAAAAAACGGAAAGCACCCACAGCTATAGAGGAACATTGCGAAGTTTATAAAGCAGAGAAGATCTGACAAAAACATCGCTCAGGGGTATTTCTATAACACCACATAACGGAATAGGGGCATTTTTAAGCACACTCAATAATTAGGGGTAAATGTGAGTATTGGGTTCGAGTTAGGGGATAAAATGGAATGGTTCCTAATAATTGAGATTTAACATAAAATGACCATCCTGCCCTTTCGACTCCCTAGGATGATCCATATTTAAATGCAATCTTGGGATGCAATAGATGGCCGTCGGTTTGCATTAGGAATTAGTGACTTGAGTACATAAGTTCATTTTCTTTATCAAAACGTGGGCTATGTGACCCAAATGTTATGCCACTGATTTCGTATCAACAGTTCCCATAGCATAATTTTTATGATAATAACTCATATATTATTGGCCTAACTGATAGTGAAAGTTGAATCTTAAAATGAGTGACCGGTTTATAATCTAGCAAGAAGGGATTAGTAAGGAAATAACTCAAGGATGGAAAAAGTATGGCAGGAGATGATGTGATTATTTTCTCTGAAAAGGGTAGGACATCACTCATTATTGAAAGTAAGCAGAAGCCTAAAATTTAATATTTTTCTCTAAAAACCAATTGTTGGATCTTTAACAGAGCTAAAATAATTAAAACCCAATCTTGAAAAATGGAAAAATATTTATTAGAAAAAACTGTTTATTATGTTTGGAGAATAGTTCAGTCCATAATTAAAAAGTTTATCATATATGAGCTATATAAAAAAAGTTCACCGTATACTAAATAAAATGGTCAGTGTTTATTTAAAAAAAGTTCACCGTATATTAAAAAATTCATCATGTACTAAATAAATGTTCGCCATATATTGGAAAAATAAAAAGTCCAAAAAAGGAAAAAACCAATGGAAAACCAAACCCAGAAAACCCATAAAAAGGAAGATAAAAACAAAAAGGAAAATAAATAAAACCAAAAACATAAAACCAAAAAAGTGAAAAGGAAAAACCACAAACAGAAAAAACCCCCAAAATAAAACAGCAACGAACCAAACAACATACAAGCGCGCGGGCAGCCCCAAACTGGGCCGGCCCTTTGTGTCTCGCATGCGGGCGGAGGCTCCACTATTTGACGCTCACAGGTGTCAAATAGGACCGCGTATCGAATGCCTGGATTAAATCTAGCCATAGTATCTTGATAACCAGCTCAGAATGCCTGGATTAAATCGTGGAAAATGCGATCACCTGTGTCAAGTCTAAGACTTGAATCCTGATGAGCAGGTTCGGCCACAAAAAAACGCATCGAAGTTATGCTCAGTTTGCTTGTTATATACTCAATTTGAGATCTAATAGTTTAACCAATCTAGCCATAGTATCTTGCTAGTGTGGCACGGTACATTCTGTAGGGGCATATTGCCTCATGCCACGAATCAGCACATAGCCACGACATGTATCCGAGAGAACCAAAAAGCAGAGCATGTGCTTAGTGTTGGTCTTCAACTCCAATTCCCCGTGCATCCTATTCCAAATGAATCACCCTTATGTCCGCTGCCACTTGACGTATCACTAGAATCTTTCAATCAATCATCTAGTTCTCCATACATATCCTTACATTAATATTCTATATGGTTCCACATTGTGTTGGTTTAAATGGAGTCACACTATTAATTTGTAGATGAACCATTGGTCCTTGACCACATGCATATATAGAGATATGTGCCCAGCCACTCGAGACTCTTGGTTTAGTTTCATCAGTAACATATCACGTCATTTATTTGTGAAAAATATAACTTATATGATGCACCCAAATCCTTTTCCATCGTCGCTTTCCCCCTTGAACCGACATCCCTCGACCCCATAGTTGTCCCAGACAGCGGAGAGAGCAAATGTTCCTCCAGGGAGTGTTGCATCCTTCATTTGGCCCTCGTAACAATTGCCTCCGGCCTGGTGGCAGCAGACCCCATTGCCAAAGTGTGGCAGAGGTCTTCTTCGTGTAGTAGAGTTGCACGACGACCGTCTTGTTTTCTTGATAAAGGGCATTGTGGTGGCCACCGGCGCATGGTTGGTGATGGCACTTTGGTCATGCGGACGTTGGAGCGTCGCATAACTGCTGCATGTATGCGATCCATGTAGGCGATGTGGCGTCATAGGCGACCTTTGGTAAAGTCGCTCGGGCACACTAGGACAGGGCTAGTTGTTGCCATGTGATGGCAATCCGTCATCTCCTCTATCCTCGACGAGGTCTAAACATGTGGAGCACTACCAACACTATCATGTCTGGAACCCACATAGGATGTCGTTCCCCCCATTGCCGTCGTCGGAGGCTACAAGAGCTTGCCTCCATCAGAGGCAGTCGGACTCGTAGTGGTGGCTCCCTCTATCATGTGAGGCTCCATGTGGCGATGCACAGACAAGAATCTACGCCACTGCTGTCTACGAGTGCCCATGCAACTAGGAAGCACAATTAAAATAGATCATTTTCATTTAGAAAGGAGAGAATGTAGTGTGACAAACACGTCTGTAGCACTGGATGCAGAACTCCTAAGGTTCCACAAAATGCTACTGCCAAAATACATCGTGACATAAGACTAGGCCAATAGAATCGGAAGCTTCTTCCCTCGCAAGGGTATTACGGTTTTAGTGTTCTAACATAGAAGTAGCTTGGAATAGAGTGCACCAAACAAACAATTGAAGTGTTAGAGAAACTCTAGCAGGGTCGCCCGCCAGTTTGGCAATTTTAGTTGAAAAAGCAACTGTAGCAGAGTCGCGTCCTGCTCGCGATCGGAATAATTTCTGGAGGCCGCTCGAAATCGAGGCCGCCAGCCTCCATATTTGGCAGCACGCCGGGGTGCTATATATTTGGAGCGCACTCCATCTCAAAAACAGTTTGGCACGAGCGACAATTGCCCCTCACGTTGCCCTTCCTGCCCGTGCTGTTGCCCCTCCCTCGCCGCATCACTGTCTATGACTGCTTCCAGCCGTCCCGACGATGACGCCATGGACGCCGCCTCGAATCCATGGCCCAGTCCGTCCTTTTGGATTTGGATCCCTCGACTTTAACGGTTGCTGCGCCTCTTACGCCTCTAACGGCCGCCTGCCACTGCCTAGGCCAGCACCTCTTCCACCCCGCTAGCAACGAGTCAGGCGCAGAGGTGTCGAACCCTATGCTGCCACCTATAGACGTCGGCCTCCCCTCATTGGTGCCACAACAACCCTCAGTGAAGAGACTAAGGTATGGCGCCGCCTAGTTCAGTGTGGGTGGCAGGCCTTCACACCTCCACATTGACTAGCCTCGCCCCAGCATCCGTTGACGCCAAATCGGCCAGCACCAACACCTCACGCTATGTGACCACCAGTGCCATTCACCGTACTCGCCATTGTTGCACTGTCTCCTCATATTCTTTAGCATTCTTTCTGAGCAACTAAACATGATACCGCTACATATGGTCGGGAAGCTGGTAGAGAAGATCAGCAAGTGAAACATCGTGTGTGGCCACGACATCAAATTCTCACCAAACATGACATGCCATTTGTTGTGGCCATTTATTTCTACTACTAGGTGTATATATTTTTTTTGTAGAAAAGACACACAAAGGACATCTTAGATTTGATAATAACTAGCACAAATGCCCGTGCGTTGCAACGGGAGAGGAAAAAGACGTGGTTCGTTTGAGTAATCATAACCTGCTAGTATCATGTACATATCGTTGGCATCACGCACAGACGTACAGGATGACAGGAGTGTTGCCTTTGGAGCCGGCCATGGCGGATGGATGGATATAAACCATCTCTAGCTGCATGTTCTGGGTTGTAAAAGGAGGGATCAGGCTAGTGGGACACAGATCCAGCTACCATGGGGGAATCTCATAAACAGTGATACAAAACCAGCTTAAGCTGACTGCACAACAAGTTTGCATGGTTCTGTATGTAAAAAAATACCTAATTCAGCAGAAGAACAAAATACTGATGTTGGAGTGTAGTTTGATTCAGACAGTCCACCAGTTGGCAATGAATTTTAGTTGTTAATAGAGAGCGACCGTGACAAGATTATAGGAGTAAATATTCCCTATGGAACCAGTACCACATATGTGTTGTGCTGATTTTGGTATTTCAAAGAAGTCGACCGGACAGAAAATACATGATTCATTGGCAGTGGAAAGACGACATGCTTTGTTTGACGATGAGCAGGAGTATACTGAAGACCACTCCGTGCTGCCTGGGCACGAGACACGAGGGCGATTGTGCAACAATGACACGACGGGTGCCGTCCATAATGCTCCGGGCGGCCGCGCGCCACGACGGCTGAGGAAAGTCGGGAGGGCCATGCACAACAACGCTCCGGTCAACCGCAAGACGACTGGCCGTGGAACAACATTGCCGTTGCAGGTCCGTGTTGAAGGAGCTAGGGTGTTCTTCCTCCTTCGCTTCCCCCTCATCCGACTACATGGGGACTCGACCGGCCCGGCGCTGCATCCACTTACGAGAGGTTGGCGGTGGGAAAAGAGAGAGCAGGGTAGGGGTCGTCGGATCAGATCGATTGATGAGGACGTGTGTATATAAGGGGATCGGTGTTGTTGTGGGCCTCAGTTTCATTGGAATACGAACACGTATACGACTTGAACACGGACGCATGAAGCGCACGGACCAACGTGGCATTTTTTTTTGAACACACAACGTGGCAATATGGGACGATGTATTGGAGTTGTTCTCGTACGCTAATTATCGTCCAAAACAGACAAAAAAAGAATAAAGTAAAATATGGCAACCCATGGACTGATTGGTTGGTGACTGGCTCAAAACATATACGGACTCGTGAGCCTATAATAGTCCGAACGAACGTGAAAGGACCGTCGTAGACTCGTACGTGACCAAAATAACTTACGAGGAAAATCATCTAAACTCACGGGAAGAAGCGTATTGTGACGGTGAACCCACGGAGTCAATCCGTGCTTTATTATTAGGGAAAGATAAAGGAAAATAGTAGATAGTACAATCAAAAGACAACATGACACAAAATGACCAGCAAATAAAATTATGTCTAAAACCGTACTGATCATCTTCTTCCTTCGATTATACGTCACTCGCCGGAGTTTGAAAATTGCACTGAAACAACAGAAAAAATGGACACTTGCAAACACCCTTGCATACCTGACTTTGAAGAGCGCAATAACCACTCGCCACTAGAAACGAGATTTAGAAATCGCCGAAGGAACCTCAGTTGGGGCATCACCCCATGCAACACATGCTTGCAATCTTTCATCGCCGATCTAGAGGGTTGGAGAAGTCAGACCATGCCGTAGAATAAATTAAAAGAAGAGGCCGAAGTCATTGCACCAAAATGCATTGGCGTAGCCAAGCGATCCTTACATTGCAACTCATGTTGTTCCTATTCTTGATCATCAAACTCTCTTACTCAACATTGCAACAATTATACATGTACTTCATGGAAGTGGAGAATACCAGGAGATGAAACAACATGCAGCACGCGGTGCTCTAAGATCGGAGTTCTAATGAAGAAAACTAGCAGTCAGAGTTATAGCTCGGGTAGTGAGTGGAAGGAGACATGATGTGTGTCGATTGGGCATGGTAATCTTGCGCATTGTTGCACCATGCGGGTTTGGGTCATCGAAAGCATACGACTATATCTTTTTGCTCTTCTGCTAATTCAAATATATAAGGAGCCCTCTCATGTGGATAGTTTTAAGGTAGCTAGTGTTGTTTCCTTTCGTCGACATGGTTAGATGTGGTTGATAGTGAGGATCAACTAATGTTGTTGGTGGTATATATCTGCATATGTTTGCATGGGAGTAAAATTACTTGTTTATTTTCATGGAAATGTTGATGCGGTCTGCTGTGTTCATCAGCTAAGGCAATTCATTTGCTTGATTACATGAGCATTCTAATTTTCTTTCCCGTTTTATTGGTCAGGGGCTACTTGTTAATATCAGAACAATTGTGGTAATTAGTAGATGACCCTGAGTTCATATGCTCCCTCGTGAACAGTATGAAAATAATAGTTTGAAAACGAAATAAAAATTTGATTCTTTTGGTATCAAAGGTGTTCGAGTATTCTAAGTGCATGCAAAATTTCATCAAGAAATGAGAGCCTACGCGCTACAAAAAAAAAAGCAAAACTGGCTCTCCAAAATGTCCATTTTGAAAGCTTTTTGGAGAGCTGGTTTTTTTGTCTTATGGTCCTTGAAGTCATTTGCCTATTGAATTTTGCACGCACATAGCACACTCGAGCATTTTTGGCGCAAAAAGAAACGGATTTGTTTTAGACTTTTTTTGAATTTAATGTTCATGATGGGTGTAGATGCGCTTGAGCTCAGAAATGTCATGTCCGAACATTTGGCTTTTATCATTCTTAGTTAAGATTGACCCTGTATGACCGAACTAATTAAGCTGTTAGATTCGTTGCCTATGGTTTGAGTTTCGTTACGGAGAAAAACCTTTTATGTTTCAAAAAAACAACTGTAAGCTTTACTCTTTGTGCTCACTAGGCGCAACAACAGTGCATAAATGTATCCATGGAGACTGTAGTAACGCGAGTGCCTTGTGAGGATGTAATTGAAGAGGTCAGGCGATCTATAGATGTAAATAACTGCGTGTTCTCATGCTAAGTCATACAATTCCATTTAGGATAACAAGGACACAACGTAGACGTTTTCCATTCCATCTTTACGTGTCAGACTGGGCCATTCTTAGCTCGAGCTACTGATATACCCGAGTGATGAAATCTATGGCTCGCCAAGGTAGAATTACTATGTGATCACTATTTCATGGATTCTTTATTTTTATTGGGCTCTAACTCAAATTGCTAATGCATCCCATTCCCGGCTAGATCACGTCGGTGAATTTTCCATGCTCGTCATTGTCTGCTCCCCTACTACACTTTGGCACTCTCGCCTAGCAACTAAACATGACCCCGATACATGGAGAACCAGTATATATGTATAGAAGATCAGTGAGCAAAGCGTTCTGTGTGGCCAAGATATCATTTTCCCGCCAAACATCACATGCCAAGTGTTGTGGCCATTTAATTCTACGCGAGTGGTGTAGTTGCCAACGTTGCATTCATTGCACTGTATATGAGCAACCCTAAAGACAATACTGCTAGAAACCATGCAAAGAAGCCACCACGAACTCAATCAACAACGGAGAAGTTCTTCCCGTTGATTGATTTCCAACTCAGTATAGCAAAAGAAAGATACATAGTGATACCAAACTCTTTGTGTAACTAAAACATGAATATGAAAGATTATTGAATTTTTAATTGATTGTTGATGGTGAAATGGTGATAAGCTTAAGTGAAAAGACCATTTCATTTGATTCCGAATGATTTGCTAATTTCAATATTTCATGGCTTTGATCTGCAACAATTTTGTAGTGAGGAGCTCTATAGGGTTTGCGGGACAAACCACTAAGATGATTAGACGAACTAGGCACTTAGGATAATATTCCCTCTATTAATTTTTACATGGGTTTTATATTTATGCATAATAATTAAGGTTAATATAAAATGACCATCCTGGCCCTTTTAACTCCTCGAGATGATCCATATTTAAATGCAATCTCGGGATGCCATATTATATGCACGCACATGCACAATAAAAGCAACCATAGATGGATGTTGGTTTGCATAGGGAATTAATTGCTTGAGTTGATAAGTGCATGTTTTTTTACTAAAAATATGGGTTATGTGACCCAAAAATTTGCAACTGAATTCAATATTCGAAAGAAGTTTCATATGGTATAATTTTTCGAGTAATAAATCATATTTTGTTGGCTTAACTGATTGTCAAAGTTGAACATTAAAATATGTGGACACTTTATAGTCTAGATAGAAAGAAGGGAGTAGTAAGGGAAATGCTCAAGGAGGACAAAGTATAACATGAGATGATGAGATTTTTCTCTGACAAGCGTAGGACATCTCTTATTATTGAAAGTAAGTAGATGCTGATGTCTACTACACAACTTATTCTTGTAGACTCGTGTTGGGCCTCCAAGCGCAGAGTTTTGTAGGACAGTAGCAATTTTTCCTCAAGTGGATGACCTAAGGTTTATCAATCCGTGAGAGGCGTAGGATGAAGATGGTCTCTCTCAAACAACCCTACAATCAAATACAAAAATTTCTTGTGTCCCCAACACACCCAATACAATGGCAAATTGTATAGATGCACTAGTTCAGCGAACAGATGGTGATACAAGTGTAGTATGGATAGTGGATATATGTTTTTGTAATCTGAAAATATAAAAACAGCAAGGTAGCAAGTGATAAAACGGAGCACAAACGGTATTGCAATGCTTAGAAACAAGGCCTAGGGTTCATACTTTCACTAGTGCAATCTCTCAACAATGCTAACATAGTTGAATCATATAACAATCCCTCAACGTGCGATAAAGAATCACTCCAAAGTTCTTATCAAACGGAGAACATAAGATGAAATTATTTGTAGGGTACGAAACCACCTCAAAGTTATCCTTTCCGATCAATTTATTGAGCTATTCCTATAAGTGTCACAAACAACCCTAGAGTTCGTACTAAAATAACATCATATGATACACATCAACCAACTCTAATGTCACCTAGATACTTCAATGTCACCACAAGTATCCGTGAGTTGATTATACGATATGCATCAAACAACTTCAGATTCATAATATTCAATCCAACACAAAGAACTTCAAAGAGTGCCCAAGATTTCTACCGGGGAAAGTAGGATGAAAACGTGCATCAACCCCTATGCATAGATTACCCCAATGTCACCTCGGGAATCCGCAAGTTGAGTGCCAAAACATACATCAAGTGAATCAATATAATACCCCATTGTCACCACGGGTATTCATATGCAAGACATACATCACGTGTTCTCAAATCCATAAAAGTATTCAATTCGATAATAGTGAAACCTCAAAGGTAAAAACTCAATTCATCACAACAAGATAGAGAGGGGGAAAACACCATATGATCCAACTATATTAACAAAGCTCGCGGTACATCAAGATTGTGCCAAATCAAGAACACAAGAGAGAGAGAGAGATCAAACACATAGCTACTGGTACATACCCTCAGCCCCGAGGGTGAACTACTCCCTGCTCGTCATGGAGACCGTCGGGATGATGAAGATGGCCTCCGGTGATGATTTCCCCTTCTGGCAGGGTGCCGGAAAAGGGCTGTAGATGAGATCGTGGAGGTATAGAGGCTTGCGGCGGCGGAGTCAAAGTTCTAGGGTTATTTCTGAGGGTTTTGGTATTTATAAGAATTTTTGGCGTTGAAATCACGCGAATAGGGGCCACAGGGGGCCCACGAGGCACCAGGGCGCGCCCAGGGGGGTGGGCGCGCCCAGGTGGCTTGTGGGGCCCCTGTGGGTCTTCTGCTGCTTCCCGAAGCTTCCTAGGTCTGTTTCCTTGCAGAAAAAATCGTTAAAAAGTTTCGCTGCATTTGGACTTCATTTGATATGGATTTTCTGAAAAACCAAAAACAAGCAGAAAACAGCAACTGGCACTGGGCACTAGGTCAATATGTTAGTCCATAAAAATCATATAAAAGCCATATAAAAGTGCACCAAAATCATACAAAACTATAATAAACGTGGCATGAATACTTCATAAATTATAGATACGTTGGAGACGTATCAGATGCCTAAAATTTAATTTGTGTTCAAAATGGAGAGGTTGCAAAGTAAAATATGTTTATCCTTACTTATCTTTATTTTCAAATTATGTGTTTTTTCTTTATACTGTTGTAGTACAATGATGTCATCAGTACACACAAGGAACCTATATGCACAAGTCTGCTAGATGAAATTTTGGTTCAAAACACAAAGGAACCTATACACACAAGTCTTTGTGCTGCTAGATGAAATTCTGGTTAAAAACACACAAGTTCCATTCTATTTACCGAGGAAACAAAGGCGGCATGAGACAAAGACGATGAATAGATGGCACATGGCATTTACGAGTAGTTTTTTCAAGTGTTTTGCAACTCTTTGCAGCTACGTTCGACTGTCGAGATAGAGTTGCTAGATACTCTGTTCACAGATACATCAGTTAAACTGATTACTCTTGCTAAGAAGCTAGGGTGGCATATTGCCTCTCAGCACCACAATGCGCACAACCAGCACATGTATCCCAGAGCAGCGTGATCATCAACTTGCTTGTCCGTACACTTGCAGTCTGTCTTCAACTCGAGTTCCCCGTGCATCCTATTCCGAGTGAGTCGCGCTTGTGATCTAGTGTCACTTAAAATCTAGACCATCGCTCTCTCAATCAACTGTCCAGTTCTCTATATGTATCCTTACATCAACATTCTATGGTTCAATATTGTGTTGGTCTACATGGAGAAAAGCTAATAACTTATAGAGGAGCCATTGGTCCTTGACCACAGACATATATAGAGATATGCGGCTCAACCACTCGAGATTCTTGGGCTTTAGTTTCATCAATAACCTATCACGTTAATTATTGTCTGAAACATATATCTCAAATCATATGATACACCTAAATTCTCTGCATCGCGCTACCCCTTGATCGGACTGCCCCCGTACCCCCGTTGTGCTTCCCAGACAGTTGTTGGGGCCAATCTCCATCTAGGGGGCGTGTCGCCAAAATTTGGTCCTCACAGCCATTGGGTTTGACCTCGCAAAGGTGGTGGTGGGCCCCACCTAGAAATTGTAGCGGGTGTCTTCTTCTTGGTGGAGCAAGGGCTCACGAAGTTCGCATTCTAGGGCGGTGGCTGGTTGTGCACGGGTGGTGGTGGCACTCTGGCCTACGGAAATGTCGCTCGGGCATGATGTGACAAGGCTAGTGGTGGAGAATAAGGTGGGGGGTTAGTAGGGAAGAGGACACGTGCGTCTTTATATAGTCCACCTCGTTGGCTAACTTTCATAATTTCAGCATTTTTGTCCCAAAACACCCTTATCAGGGAAGAAGCATCCTGATCTATTTGCCTAGTCTTATGTCACGATGTATTTGAGACCTTACGAGTTACACATTGGCAAAGTTCTGGCTGTACCCACATACCAGTGTACCCTCTATTCTTGCATCAAAGTTCATGCAAGAAAACTTCTCCTTTTGTTTCACTCAAATAAAAGAACATTTGAACTCGAAACTTTGCAGATCAAGCATCACACAAGTACTACCATGTGCAGAAAAGTTTTCGGATTTTTTGGCACAACATAAGTTTTTAAAAATGATACAATTCATTCGAAATTGAAATTTGACAAATTTATGTTTCATAAAAAAAATCAGAAACATTTTATACAATGAGTGACACTGGTGTATAGTTCATCTGCAAAGTTTCAAGTACAAATGTTCTCTTGTTTGGAAGAAACAAAAAGAGAAATTTCTATGTAAGGATAGCACGAATCTAGATGCAAATTAATGATCTAGACAGAAGGTACACTGGTATGGTGGTACACCACACTCATTACACTTTGATATTTACATCAAGTGCTACTGATGTGTTTATCACAAATTCACAATGCATTCTCTCACTTCTGAACCAAAAATGATCTATTGCAAGGGTTCTTCAATTAGTGTAGTTGTGCACAACAAAAAAGGTTTTTCTTTGTAACGGAAATGGTAGACTCTCAACCATTTGTAAGGCCACAAAATAAAATGGTAGTCACCACAGGCTACCACTTGAACTCCTCTCCACTGTGCACCAGTTGATCAAGATCTTAGACTGAATCAACAGTTCTCCACCTCATGTGTCAAGCCTTCACTCGCCAGTGGGAGAGGGCACGCCACGAGTGAACACCAAGATCCACCGATATGGATTCACTCGTGGACACATTGTTGCATGCCCACAACCCCGCATCAGCGATGCAAAGCCTAGTTGTTGCATCGCCACGTGGAGCCTCACACGATAGAGGAGGCTACCGCTCCAACCGCCCTCAATGAAGGAAAGCCTTGTCGTCTCTGGCGACAACAGCGGAGCGCCACACTATGGGTGTCAAACTTGACCATGTTGGTAGTCCTCCACCGGCTTGGACCTCGTCAACAAATAGAGGAGGGGACAGCTTGCCACCGCATGGCCACTACTAACCTTGTCGCATCATGCACGTGCGACATGACCGAACAATCACATATGACATCCCATCACCCACATGGACTGCAAAACGAAGCAGCCACCACCATAGAAATGACACCGTAGGCCCTCTTGACAAAAAAGAAGCAAAATCGGCTCTCCAAAATGTCCATTTTTTGAAGCTTTTTGGAGAGCTTACTTTTTTCTCTGAAACTCCTCGAAAGTCATTTGTCTATGAAACCATAGAACACTTGAGCATTTTTGGTGCAATTCTTTTTCTTCATATTTTCAGATTTGTTTTCATTTTTTTTGAATTTACTGTTTATGACAGATGCAGATGCGTTGGATCTCAGAAATGTCGTGTCTGAACAGTTGGATATTTTGTCATTCTTAGTTAAAATCGACCCTATATGGTCGACTAAGCTGTTGTATCCATTGTATTTTCTGGCCTTATTCGTATATTTTGAGTTTCTTTATGGAGAGAAACCTTTTTTGTTTCAAACAAATCAACTTCCGTTGTAGACTACAGTAAGCCAGTAACTCGAGTGCCCTGTAAGGATGTAAGTCAAAAGGTGAGGTGATCAATATATGTAAATAACTGTGTGTTCACCTGCAAAAAATAAAAAAAAATGCATGTTGTCACGCCAAGGTCACACCATTCCATTTAGGATAACAAGGATCCAGTGCTGACGATTTCCATTCCATCTTTGCGTGTTGGAGACCTGGCCATTGTTAGCTCGAGCTATTGGTATACCCGAGTAATGAAATCTACAGATCAACAATTCTAGATGAACAACACCGAATGACCAAGGTAGAACCACGATGTGCTCAACATTAGCTACTTTCGCCGCACTACCATGGTTCTTTCTTTTTACTTGGTCCTAGCTCAAATTTCTAATGCATCCCATTCCTGGCTATATCACGCCGGTGCCATTCACCGCGCTCGACATTGTTTGCTGCCCTCCTACACTTTGCAACTCTCCCATAGCAACTAAACATGATCCCGGTACATGGGGAACTAGTAGATATGAATAGAAGATCAGCGAGTGAAGCATTGTGTGTGGCCGGGCCATCATTTCTCACCAAATTTCACATGCCAACTGTTGTGGCCATTTAATTCTACACCATTGGTGTAGTTGCCAACGTTGCACTCATTGCACATTTGTATATGAGAAACCCTAAAGCGAACACTACTACAAACCATGACAAAGAATCCACCACAAACTCAACCAACAACGGAAAACTTCTTCGTGTTGATTGATTTCCAACTCGGTATAGCAAAAAAGAAGATACACTGTGACGCCACTCTTCGTGTAACTCAACGAAAAGAACATAAATATGAAAGATTATTGGATTTTTAATTGATTTTGATGGTGAAATGGCGATCATCGTAAGTGGAAAGACCATTTGATTTGATTCGGAACGATGTGCTAATTTCAGTTTTTCATGGCTTTGCTCTACAACAGTTGTTGGGGAACGGAGCATGAATTTCAAAAAATTTCCTACGCTCACGCAAGATCTATCCATGGAGATGCATCGCTATGAGAGGGGAGAGTGTGTCTACGTACCCTCGTAGACCGTTAGCGGAAGCGTCTCACAACGCGGTTGATGTAGTCGAACAATCCTTCGAGCTCCACCGATCGAGTACCGAACGTACGGCACCTCCGAGTTCTACACACGTGCAGCTCGGTGACGTTCCTCGCCTTCTTGATCCAGCAAGACGTCGAGGTAGTAGATGAGTTCCGTCAGCACGACGGCATGGCGACGATGACGGTGAAGTGATTCCGGCAGGGCTTCACCTAAGCTCTCCGAAAATATGACCGAGGTGAAAAACGGAGATCGGGGCACCGCACACGGCTATGGGACAATTGTTGTCCTTTGGGGTGCCCCCTTGCCCCCGTATATAAAGGATGAGAGGGAGGAGGCCGGCCCCCTAGGGGTGCGCCAAGTGTGGGGAGTCCTACTAGGACTCCTTAGTCCTAGTAGGATTCCACCTCCCATACGGAGTAGGAAAGGGGGAAGGGAGAGGGAAAGGAAAGAGGGGGCTGCGCCCCCTCCCCTAGTCCAATTCGGTTTGGGCAAGGGGGGGCGTGCGCCTCCTCACGTGGCCTGCCTCTCCTTTTCCCGTATGGCCCAATAAGGCCCATTACTTCTCCCGGTGAATTCCCGTAACTCCCCGGTACTCCGAAAAAAACCCGAATCACTCGGAACCTTTCCGACGTCCGAATATAGCCTTCCAATATATGAATCTTTACTTCTCGACCATTTCGAGACTCCTCGTCATGTCCGTGATCTCATCCGGGACTCCGAACAACTTCGGCCACCAATCACATAACTCATATAATACTAAATCGTCATCGAACCTTAAGTGTGCGGACCCTACGGGTTCGGGAATGATGTAGACATGACCGAGACGACTCTCCGGTCAATAACCAACAGCGGAACCTGGATGCTCATATTGGTTCCTACATATTCCACGAAGATCTTTATCGGTGAACCTCATATGTCAACATACGTTGTTCCCTTTGTCTGGCGGTATGTTACTTGCCCGAGATTCGATCGTCGGTATCCAATACCTAGTTCAATCTCGTTACCGGCAAGTCTCTTTACTCGTTCCGTAATACATCATCTTGCAACTAACTCTTTAGTCACGGTGCTTGCAAGGCTTCTGTGATGCTGTATTACCGAGAGGGCCCAGAGATACCTCTCCGATAGTCGGAGTGACAAATCCCAATCTCGATCCATGCCAACTCAACAAACACTTTCGGAGATACCTGTAGTGCACCTTTATAATCACCCAGTAACGTTGTGACGTTTGATACACCCAAAGTATTCCTACGGTATCCGGGAGTTGCATGATCTCATGGTCAGAGGAACGTGTATTTGACATAGTGAAAGCAATAGCAATAAACTGAACGATCATTTGCTATGCTAACGGTTGGGTCATGTCCATCACATCATTCTCCTAATGATGTGATCCCGTTATCAAATGACAACTCATGTCCATGGTCAGGAAACCTTGACCATCTTTTGATCAACGAGCTAGTCTAGTAGAGGCATACTAGGGACATAGTATTTGTCAATTATCCACACATGTATTTAGTTTCCGGTCAATACAATTCTAGCATGAATAATAAACCATTATCATGAACGGAGAAATATGATAATAATAAACACTTTATTAATTGCCTCTAGGGCATATTTCCAACAGTCTCCCACTTGCACTAGAGTCAATTACATTGTAATGAATCTAACACCCATCGCATTCTGGTGCTGATCATGTTTTGCTCGTGGAAGAGGTTTAGTCAACGGGTCTGCCACATTCAGATCCGTGTGTACTTTGCAAATCTCTATGTCTCCATCCTTAATCAAATTCCGAATGGAGTTGAAGCGACGCTTTATATGCTTGGTTCTCTTGTGAAACCTGGGCTCCTTTGCTATAGCAATTGCTCCAGTGTTGTCACATAAGATAGTCATTGGACCCGATGCACTAGGTATGACACCTAGATCGGATATGAACTCCTTCATCCAGACTCCTTCATGTGCTGCTTCGGAAGCAGCTATGTATTCCGCCTCACATGTAGATCCCGCCACGACGCTCTGCTTGGAACTACACCAACTGACCGCTCCACCATTAAGAATAAATACGTATCCAGATTGTGACTTAGAGTCATCTGGATCTGTGTCAAAGCTAGCATCGACGTAACCCTTTACGACGAGCTCTTTGTCACCTCCATAAACGAGAAACATGTCCTTGGTCCTTTTCAGGTACTTCAGGATATTCTTGACCGCTGTCCAGTGATCTACTCCTGGATCACTTTGGTACCTTCCCACCAAGCTAATAGCGAGGCACACATCAGGTCTGGTACACAGCATGGCATACATAATAGAGCCTATGGCTGAGGCATAGGGGATGACACTCATCTTCTCTTTGTCTTCTGCCGTGGTCGGGCTTTGAGTCTTACTCAATCTCACACCTTGCAATACAGGCAAGAACCCTTTCTTTGACTGATCCATTTTGAACTTCTTCAAAATCTTGTCAAGGTATGTGCTTTGTGAAAGTCCAATGAGGCGTCTTGATCTATCTCTATAGATCTTGATGCCTAATATGTAAGCAGCTTCTCCGAGATCCTTCATTGAAAAACTTTTGTTCAAATAACCCTTTATGCTTTCCAGAAATTCTATGTCATTTCCCATCAATAATATGTCATCCACATATAATATGAGAAATGCCACAAAGCTCCCACTCACTTTCTTGTAAATACAAGCTTCTCCATAAGTTTGTATAAACCCAAACGCTTTGATCACTTCATCAAAGCGAGTATTCCAGCTCCGAGATGCTTGCACCAGTCCATAGATGGATCGCTGGAGCTTGCATACTTTGTTAGCACCTTTAGGATCAACAAAACCTTCCGGTTGCATCATATACAATTCTTCCTTAAGGAATCCATTAAGGAATGCCGTTTTGACGTCCATTTGCCAGATTTCATAATCATAAAACGCGACAATTGCTAACATAATTCTGACAGACTTTAGCATCACTACAGGTGAGAAAGTCTCATCGTAGTCAACTCCTTGAACTTGTCGATAACCTTTAGCAACAAGTCGTGCTTTATAGACGGTGACATTACCATCAGCGTCCGTCTTCTTCTTAAAGATCTATTTATTTTCAATAGCTCGCCGTTCATCGGGCAAGTCTACCAAAGTCCATACTTTGTTCTCATACATGGATCCAATCTCGGATTTCATGGCCTCAAGCCATTTGTCGGAATCCGGGCTTGCCATCGCTTCTTCATAGTTCGAAGGTTCATCGTTGTCTAGCAACATGACCTCCAAGACTGGATTTCCGTACCACTCTGGTGCGGAACGTGTCCTGGTTGACCTTCGAAGTTCAGTAACAACTTGATCCGAAGTTTCATGATCATCATCATCAACTTCTTCTCTGGTCTGTGTCGATGTCACAAAAATTTCTTTCTGTGGCGTACTACTATCCAGAGGAGGTACAATTACCTCATCAAGTTCTACTTTCCTCCCACTCACTTCTTTCGAGAGAAACTCCTTCTCTAGAAAGGATCCATTCTTAGCAACGAATACTTTGCCTTCGGATCTGTGGTAGAAGGTGTACCCAACGGTCTCCTTTGGGTATCCTATGAAGACGCACTTATCCGCTTTGGGTTCGAGCTTATCTGGCTGAAGCCTTTTCACATAAGCATCGCATCCCCAAACTTTCAGAAACGACAGCTTAGGTTTCTTACCAAACCACAGTTCATACGGTGTCGTCTCAACGGATTTAGACGGTGCCCTGTTTAAAGTGAATGCAGCTGTCTCTAATGCATAACCCCAAAATGATAGTGGCAAATCGGTAAGAGACATCATAGAACGCACCATATCTAATAGAGTACGATTACGACGTTCGGACACACCATTACGCTGTGGTGTTCCAGGTGGCGTGAGCTGTGAAACAATTCCACATTGTTTTAAGTGATTGCCAAACTCGTAACTCAAATATTCTCCTCCACGATCAGATCGTAAGAACTTTATTTTTTTGTTACGATGGTTCTCTATTTCACTCTGAAATTCTTTGAACTTTTCAAATGTTTCAGATTTATGCTTCATCAAGTAGACATAGCCATATCTACTCAAATCATCTGTGAACGTGAGAACATAACGATATCCACCGCGCGCCTCAACACTCATCGGACCGCATACATCGGTATGTATTATTTCCAACAAGTTTGTTGCTCGCTCCATTGTTCCGGAGAACGGAGTCTTAGTCATCTTGCCGATGAGGCATGGTTCGCACGTCTCAAATGATTCATAATCAAGTGATTCCAAAAGTCCATCTGTATGGAGTTTCTTCATGCGTTTTACACCAATATGACCTAAGCGGCAGTGCCACAAATATGTGGTACTATCATTATCAATTTTGCGTCTTTTGGCATCAATATTATGGATGTGTGTATCACCACGATCGAGATTCAACAAGAATAAACCATTCACAAGCGGTGCATGACCATAAAAGATATTATTCATCAAAATAGAACAACTTTTATTCTCTGATTTAAATGAATAACCGTCTCGCAATAAACAAGATCCAGATATAATGTTCATGCTCAACGCAGGCACCAAATAACAATTATTTAGGTTCATCACTAATCCCGAGGGTAGATGTAGAGGTAGCGTGCCGACGGCGATAACTTCAACTCTTGAAGCGTTCCCGACGCGCATCGTCACCTCGTCCTTAGCCAATCTTTGTTTATTCCGTAGCTCCTGTTTCGAGTTACAAATATGAGCAACCGAACCAGTATCAAATACCCAGGTGCTACTACGAGTATTGGTAAGGTACACATCAATAACATGTATATCAAATATACCTTTGTTGATGTTGCCAGCCTTCTTATCTGCCAGGTGTTGGGGAACGTTGCATGGGAAACAAAAATTTTCCTACGCACACATAAGATCTATCCATGGTGATGAGCATCTACGAGAGGGAGAGTGAATCTACATACCCTTGTAGATCGCTAAGCGGAAGCGTTAATAAACGCGGTTGATGTAGTCGAACGTCTTCGCGATCCAAATCGCCGAGCGTCCCGCGATCCAATCACGATCCTTCCGATCTAGTGCCGAACGGACGGCACCTCCGCGTTCAACACACGTACGGCTTGATGACGCCTTCACCTCCTCGATCCAGCGAGCGATGGTGAAGTAGTGGTTGAGTTCCAGCAGCACGACGGCGTGGTGATGGTGGTGAGGAACAATCTCTGCAGGGCTTCGCCAAGCGCTACGGAGATTATGACGGAGGAACTAGAGGGCTAGGGTTGCCGGCACACGGCTTGGGAAATCCTGATGTGTCCCGTGTGCTAACCCTGCCCCTCTATTTATATGTTGAGCCTTGGGGTCTAAACTTGGAGTAAAAGCCTCCTCCGGGTCGGTTTTGCCCGCACAAGGTCGGTTTGGCCCGCAGGAAAAGAGTCCAATTCGGACCCTGCCGAATCGTGCGCAGCCGCGCACAAGCGGTAGTACCGCTTCACACAAGCGGTAGTACCGCTTGGGCGGTAGTACCGCTTCACACAAGCGGTAGTACCGCTCCGGCGGTAGTACCGCTTCACCAAGCGGTAGTACCGCTTACGCGGCAGCAAAACTACTTTTGCACTTTCCAATACCTTGTGGGCTTTATCCCTTTGGCTCATATAAAGTGTTGCTGCACCCGAACACTTCGGTAAACATCCGGAACCCCTTCCGGTGAACTTCGGAACTCTTCCGGAGATCGAAACACTATTATCACATATATCAATCTTTACCTCCGGACTCTTCCGGAGATCCTCGTCATGTCCGGGATCTTATCCGGGACTCCGAACAACCTTCGGTCACCAACATAATAACTCAACTATACTAATCGTTACCAAACGTTAAGTGTGTAGACCCTGCGGGTTCGAGAACTATGTAGACATGACCGAGACACCTCTACGATCAATAACCAATAGCGGGACCTGGATGCCCATATTGGCTCCTACATATTCTACGAAGATCTTTATCGGTCGAACCTCTATGTCAAGGATTCAGTTAATCCCGTATGCTGTTCCCTTTGTTCTTTGGTATGTTACTTGCCCGAGATTCGATCGTCGGTATCACTATACCTAGTTCAATCTCGTTACCGGCAAGTCTCTTTACTCGTTCCGTAATACAAGATCTCGTGGCTAACACTTTAGTCACATTGCTTGCAAGGCTCATTGTGATGTTGTATTACCGAGTGGGCCCTGAGATACCTCTCCGTCATACGGAGTAACAAATCCCAGTCTTGATCCATGCCAACCCAACAGACACCCTCGGAGATACCTGTAGAGCACCTTTATAGTCACCCAGTTACGTTGCGACGTTTGATACACACAAGGTATTCCTCCGGTGTCAGTGAGTTGCATGATCTCATGGTCAAAGGAACAGATACTTGACATGCAGAAAACAATAGCAATAAACTGACACGATCAAATGCTACGTTTACAGTTTGGGTCTTGTCCATCACATCATTCTCCTAATGATGTGATCCCGTTATCAAATGACATCTCATGTCCATGGCTAGGAAACCTTAACCATCTTTGATCAACAAGCTAGTCAACTAGAGGCTTACTAGGGACACAGTGTTGTCTATGTACCCACACATGTATTTGAGTTTCCAATCAATACAATTATAGCATGGATAATAAACGATTATCATGAACAAGGAAATATAATAATAACCAATTTATTATTGCCTCTAGGGCATATTTCCAACAGTCTCCCACTTGCACTAGAGTCAATAATCTAGTTCACATCACTATGTGATTTACATTGTAATGAATCGAACACCCATGCAGTTCTGGTGTTGTTCATGTTTAGCCCTTGGAAGAGGTTTAGTCATCGGATCTGCAACATTTAGATCCGTGTGTACTTTGCAAATATTTATGTCGTCCTCCTTGATGTAATCGCGGATGGAATTGAAACGTCGTTTTATGTGTCTGGTCCTCTTGTGAAATCTTGGTTCCTTGGCTAGAGCAATGGCACCAGTATTATCACAAAACAGAGTCATTGGGTTAAGCGCACTAGGCACTACTCCAAGATCTGTCATGAACTCCTTCATCCAGACACCTTCCTTCGCCGCCTCCGAGGCAGCGATGTACTCCGCTTCGCATGTAGAATCAGCTACCACGCTTTGCTTGGAACTGCACCAGCTAACCGCACCCCCATTAAGAATAAATACGTATCCGGTTTGCGACTTAGAGTCATCCGGATCAGTGTCAAAGCTTGCATCGACGTAACCCTTTACGACGAGCTCTTGATCACCTCCATAAACGAGAAACATGTCCTTAGTCCTTTTCAGGTACTTCAGGATATTCTTGACCGCCGTCCAGTGTTCCATTCCTGGATCACTTTGAAACCTTCCGGCCATACTTATGGCAAGGCTGACATCGGGTCTTGTGCACAGCATTGCATACATGATAGAGCCTATGGCTGAAGCATAGGGGATGACACTCATCTTTTCTCTATCTTCTGCAGTCACTGGGCATTGAGTCTTACTCAACTTCACACCTTGCAAAACAGGCAAGAACCCCTTCTTGGACTGATCCATTTTGAACTTCTTCAAAATCTTATCAAGGTATGTGCTTTGTGAAAGTCCTATTAAGCGTCTCGATCTATCTCTATAGATCTTGATGCCTAATATGAAAGCAGCTTCTCCTAGGTCCTTCATTGAAAAACTCTTGTTCAAATATTCCTTTACGCTTTCCAGCATTTCTATATTGTTTCCAATCAGCAATATGTCATCCACATATAATATTAGAAACGCTATAGAGCTCCCACTCACTTTCTTGTAAATACAAGCTTCTCCGTAAACTTGTATAAACTCGAACGCTTTGATCACCTCATCAAAACGAAGATTCCAACTCCGAGATGCTTGCACCAGTCCATAAATGGATCGCTGGAGTTTGCAAACTTTGTCAGCATTCTCTGGATCGACAAAACCTTCTGGTTGCATCATATACAACTCTTCCTTAAGGAAACCGTTAAGGAACGCTGTTTTGACATCCATCTGCCAAATTTCATAATCGAAAAAGGCAGCTATTGCTAACATGATTCTGACGGACTTAAGCATCGCTACGGGTGAGAAGGTCTCATCGTAGTCAACTCCTTGAACTTGTGAAAAACCCTTTGCCACAAGTCGAGCTTTATAGACGGTGACATTACCGTCCGCGTCCGTCTTCCTCTTAAAGATCCATTTGTTCTGAATGGCCTTACGCCCTTCAGGTAATACTTCCAAAGTCCATACTTTGTTTTCATACATGGATCCCATCTCGGATTTCATGGCCTCTAACCACTTCTCGGAATCCGGGCCCATCATCGCTTCTCCATAGCTCGTAGGTTCATCGTTGTCTAACAACATGACCTCTAAGACAGGGTTGCCGTACCACTCGGGAGCAGTACGCGTCCTTGTCGACCTACGAGGTTCGATAGCAACTTGATCCAAAGCTTCATGATCATCATCATTAACTTCCTCTTCAGCTAATGTAGGCTCCACAGAAACAACTTTCTGCGCTGCGCTACTCTCAGGTTGAAGTAAAGGTTCAACAACCTCATCAAGTTCTATCTTCCTCCCACTCAATTCTTTCGAGAGAAACTCTTTCTCAAGAAATGTTCCGTTTTTAGCGACAAACACTTTGCCCTCGGATCTGAGGTAGAAGGTATACCCAACTGTCTCTTTTGGGTATCCTATGAAGACGCATTTCTCCGCTTTGGGTTCCAGCTTTTCAGGCTGAAGCTTTTTGACATAAGCATCACATCCCCAAACTTTAAGAAACGACAGCTTTGGCTTCTTGCCAAACCAAAGTTCATATGGCGTCGTCTCAACGGATTTCGATGGTGCCCTATTTAAAGTGAATGCAGCTGTCTCTAATGCATAACCCCAAAACGATAGTGGCAAATCGGCAAGAGACATCATAGATCGCACCATATCCAATAAGGTTCGATTACGATGTTCGGACACACCATTACGCTGTGGTGTTCCAGGCGGTGTCAATTGTGAAACAATTCCACACTGTCTTAAGTGACTGCCAAACTCATAACTCAGATATTCTCCTCCTCGATCAGATCGTAGGCATTTAATCTTCTTGTTACGATGATTCTCAACTTCACTCTGAAATTGTTTGAACTTTTCAAATGTTTCAGACTTGTGTTTCATTAAGTAAATATACCCATATCTACTTAAGTCATCAGTGAAGGTGAGAAAGTAACGATAACCACCGCGCGCCTCAATGCTCATCGGACCGCACACATCAGTATGTATGATTTCCAATAAGTCACTTGCCCGTTCCATTGTTCCAGAGAACGGCGTTTTAGTCATCTTGCCCATGAGGCATGGCTCACATGTGTCAAGTGATTCAAAATCAAGTGACTCCAAAAGTCCATCAGCATGGAGCTTCTTCATGCGTTTTACGCCAATATGACCTAAACGGCAGTGCCACAAGAAAGTGGTATTATCATTATCAATTCTACATCTTTTGGCATCAATGTTATGAACATGTGTATCATTACTATCGAGATTCAATAAGAATAAACCCCTCACATTGGGTGCATGACCATAAAAGATATTACTCATATAAATAGAACAACCATTATTCTCTGATTTAAATGAGTAACCGTCTCGCAATAAACAAGATCCAGATATAATGTTCATGCTTAACGCAGGCACCAAATAACACTTATTTAGGTTCATCACTAATCCCGACGGTAATCGAAGAGCGAGCGTGCCGACGGCGATCACATCAACCTTGGAACCATTTCCCACGCGCATCGTCACTTCGTCCTTTGCCAGCCTCCGTCTATTCCGCAGTTCCTGTTTTGAGTTGCAAATATGAGCAACCGCACCGGTATCAAATACCCAGGCACTACAACGAGAGTTGGTAAGGTACACATCAATAACATGTATATCATATATACCTTGTTTGTTGTTGGCCGCCTTCTTGTCAGCCAAATACTTGGGGCAATTCCGCTTCCAGTGTCCAGTTCCCTTGCAATGAAAACACACAGTTTCTGGTTTGGGTCCAGCCTTGGGTTTCTTCACGAGAGGAGCAACTGCTTTGCCACTCTGCTTGGAGTTACCCTTCTTACCCTTGCCATTTTTCTTGAAACTAGTGGTTTTATTGACCATCAACACTTGATGCTCCTTCTGAATTTCAGACTCAGCGGCTTTCAGCATCGCAAACAGCTCGGCGACTGACTTGTTCATCCCGTGCATGTTATAGTTCAACACAAAGCTCTTGTAGCTAGGTGGCAATGATTGAAGAACTCTGTCAGTGATAGCCTCTGGCGGAAGGGGCATCCCTAACTCAGCCAGACGGGTGGAGTACCCAGACATTCTGAGCACGTGATCACTGATAGACCCGTTCTCCTCCATCTTGCAAGCATAGAACTTATCGGAGATCTCATATCTCTCGATCCGGGCATTCTTCTGAAAGATAAACTTCAACTCCTGGAACATCTCATATGCTCCATGACGTTCAAAACGTCTTTGAAGTCCCGGTTCTAAGCCATACAACATTGCACATTGAACTATTGAGTAATCATCAGAACGAGCCTGCCAGGCGTTCACAACGTCTAGAGACTCAACTGGAGCGGGTGGATCACCAAGCGGTGCATCAAGGACATAAGCCTTCTGGGAAGCCGTAAGGATAATCCTTAGATTACGGGCCCAGTCCACAAAGTTACTTCCATCATCTTTCAACTTAGCTTTCTCTAGGAACGCATTAAAATTCAGGGGTGCTACTGCGCGAGCCATGATCTACAACATAAATATAGCAAAGACAACTTAGACTATTGTTCTTAGATAATGAGTTTAGTTAATCATATTTAAAAAACTCCCACTCAAATTGACATCCCTCCGATCATTCGAGTGTAACATGATCCAAATCCACCAACTCAAGTCCGATCATCACGTGAGTTGAGGTGGTTTCAATGGTGAACATCTTCATGTTGATCATATCTACTATATGACTCATGTTCGACCTTTCGGTCTCTTGTGTTCCGAGGCCATGTCTGTACATGCTAGGCTCGTCAAGTTTAACCCGAGTGTTCCGCACGTGCAACATGGCTTGCACCCGTTGTATGCGAACGTAGAGTCTATCACACCCGATCATCACGGCGTGTCTCGAAACGACGAACTTTCGCAACGGTGCACACTTGGGGAGAACACAATTTATCTTGAAATTTAAGTGAGGGATCACCTTATAATGCTACCGTCGTCCTAAGCAAAATAAGATGCATAAAAGGATTAACATCACATGCAAATCATAAGTGACATGATATGGCCATGAACTTGTGCTTTTGATCTCCATCTTCAAAGCACCGGCATGATCTCCATCGTCACCGGCATGACACCATGATCTCCATCATCTTGATCTCCATCAACGTGTCGCCATAAGGTTGTCGCGCTGACTGTTGCTTCCACGACTATAGCTAACGTTTAGCGATAAAGTAAAGCATTACATAGCGCTTAATGATTGACACGCAGGTCATACAATAATTAAAGACAACTCTATGGCTCCTGCCAGTTGCCGTACTCATCGACATGCAAGTCGTGATATTCTATACATCACATGATCATCTCATACATCACATATATCTCATCATGTAATTGGCCATATCACATCACAACATACCCTGCAAAAACAAGTTAGACGTCCTCTAATTGTTGTTGCAAATTTTACGTGGCTGCTACGGGTTTGCAAGAACCGTTCTTACCTACGCAAAACCACAACGTGGTGTAGTGATTGCTTTTTGATCTTCTAAAAGAACCCTCTTCATTGAACCGATTCAACTAAAGTGAGAGAGACAGACACCCGCCAGTCACCTTTATGCAACAAGTGCACGCAGCGGTGAAACCAGTCTCGCGTAAGCGTACGCGTAATGTCGGTCCGGGCCGCTTCATCTCACAATACCGCGGAATCAAGTATCAACTAGTAACGGCAAGCAATATGTATACACCCACGCCCACAACTCGTTTGTGTTCTACTCGAGATCTCATCTACGCATAGACCTAGCTCAGATGCCACTGTTGGGGAACGTTGCATGGGAAACAAAAATTTTCCTACGCACACATAAGATCTATCCATGGTGATGAGCATCTACGAGAGGGAGAGTGAATCTACATACCCTTGTAGATCGCTAAGCGGAAGCGTTAATAAACGCGGTTGATGTAGTCGAACGTCTTCGCGATCCAAATCGCCGAGCGTCCCGCGATCCAATCACGATCCTTCCGATCTAGTGCCGAACGGACGGCACCTCCGCGTTCAACACACGTACGGCTTGATGACGCCTTCACCTCCTCGATCCAGCGAGCGATGGTGAAGTAGTGGTTGAGTTCCAGCAGCACGACGGCGTGGTGATGGTGGTGAGGAACAATCTCTGCAGGGCTTCGCCAAGCGCTACGGAGATTATGACGGAGGAACTAGAGGGCTAGGGTTGCCGGCACACGGCTTGGGAAATCCTGATGTGTCCCGTGTGCTAGCCCTGCCCCTCTATTTATATGTTGAGCCTTGGGGTCTAAACTTGGAGTAAAAGCCTCCTCCGGGTCGGTTTTGCCCGCACAAGGTCGGTTTGGCCCGCAGGAAAAGAGTCCAATTCGGACCCTGCCGAATCGTGCACAGCCGCGCACAAGCGGTAGTACCGCTTCACACAAGCGGTAGTACCGCTTGGGCGGTAGTACCGCTTCACACAAGCGGTAGTACCGCTCCGGCGGTAGTACCGCTTCACCAAGCGGTAGTACCGCTTACGCGGCAGCAAAACTACTTTTGCACTTTCCAATACCTTGTGGGCTTTATCCCTTTGGCTCATATAAAGTGTTGCTGCACCCGAACACTTCGGTAAACATCCGGAACCCCTTCCGGTGAACTTCGGAACTCTTCCGGAGATCGAAACACTATTATCACATATATCAATCTTTACCTCCGGACTCTTCCGGAGATCCTCGTCATGTCCGGGATCTTATCCGGGACTCCGAACAACCTTCGGTCACCAACATAATAACTCAACTATACTAATCGTTACCAAACGTTAAGTGTGTAGACCCTGCGGGTTCGAGAACTATGTAGACATGACCGAGACACCTCTACGATCAATAACCAATAGCGGGACCTGGATGCCCATATTGGCTCCTACATATTCTACGAAGATCTTTATCGGTCGAACCTCTATGTCAAGGATTCAGTTAATCCCGTATGCTGTTCCCTTTGTTCTTTGGTATGTTACTTGCCCGAGATTCGATCGTCGGTATCACTATACCTAGTTCAATCTCGTTACCGGCAAGTCTCTTTACTCGTTCCGTAATACAAGATCTCGTGGCTAACACTTTAGTCACATTGCTTGCAAGGCTCATTGTGATGTTGTATTACCGAGTGGGCCCTGAGATACCTCTCCGTCATACGGAGTAACAAATCCCAGTCTTGATCCATGCCAACCCAACAGACACCCTCGGAGATACCTGTAGAGCACCTTTATAGTCACCCAGTTACGTTGCGACGTTTGATACACACAAGGTATTCCTCCGGTGTCAGTGAGTTGCATGATCTCATGGTCAAAGGAACAGATACTTGACATGCAGAAAACAATAGCAATAAACTGACACGATCAAATGCTACGTTTACAGTTTGGGTCTTGTCCATCACATCATTCTCCTAATGATGTGATCCCGTTATCAAATGACATCTCATGTCCATGGCTAGGAAACCTTAACCATCTTTGATCAACAAGCTAGTCAACTAGAGGCTTACTAGGGACACAGTGTTGTCTATGTACCCACACATGTATTTGAGTTTCCAATCAATACAATTATAGCATGGATAATAAACGATTATCATGAACAAGGAAATATAATAATAACCAATTTATTATTGCCTCTAGGGCATATTTCCAACACCAGGTACTTGGGGCAGTTCCGCTTCCAGTGACCAGTCCCCTTGCAGTAGAAACACTCAGTCTCGGGTTTGGGTACAGACTTGGGTTTCTTCGTGGGAGCAGCAACTGATTTGCCGTTCTTCTTGAAGTTCCCCTTCTTTCCCTTGCCCTTCTTGAAACTAGTGCTCTTCTTTACCATCAACACTTGATGCTCCTTCTTGACTTCTACCTCCGCAGCTTTGAGCATAGCGAAGAGCTCGGAAATAGACTTTTCCATTCCTTGCATATTATAGTTCATCACAAAGCCCTTATAGCTTGGTGGCAGTGATTGGAGAATTCTGTCAATAACCGAATCATCTGGAAGATTAACTCCCAACTGAGTCAAGCGGTTATGCAACCCAGACAACTTGAGTATATGCTCACTGACAGAACTATTCTCCTCCATCTTACAGCTAAAGAACTTGTCGGAGACATCATATCTCTCGACCCGGGCATGAGCTTGAAATACAAGTTTCAGCTCTTGGAACATCTCATATGCTCCGTGATGCTCAAAACGTCTTTGGAGCCCCGGTTCTAAGCCGTAAAGCATGGCACACTGAACTATCGAGTAGTCATCAACACGTGTCTGCCAGGCGTTCATAACGTCAACAGACGAGGGAGGGGGCGCGACACCTAGCGGTGCATCAAGGACATAAGCCTTCTGTGCAGCAATGAGGATGATCCTCAGATTACGGACCCAGTCCGCATAGTTGCTTCCATCATCTTTCAACTTAGCTTTCTCTAGGAACACATTAAAATTCAGTGGAACTACAACGCGGGCCATTGATCTACAACATACAATTGCAAAGATTATTTAGACTATGTTCATGATAATTGAAGTTCAATTAATCAAATTACTTAAGAACTCCCACTTAGATTAACATCCCTCAAGTTGTCTAAGTGTAACATGATCCACATCAACTAAACCACGTCCGATCATCACGTGAGGTGGATTAGTTATCAATGGTGAACATCTTTCATGTTGATCATATCTACTATATGACTCATGTTCGACCTTTCAGTCTCTTGTGTTCCGAGGCCATATCTGTATATGCTAGGCTCGTCAAGTTTAACCCAAGTATTCTGCGTGTGTAAAACTGGCTTACACCCGTTGTATGCGAACGAAAGAATCCATCACACCCGATCATCACGTGGTGCTTAGAAGCGTCGAACCTTCGCAACGGTGCATACTAGGGGAGAACACTTATCTTGAAATTTAGTGAAGGGATCATCTTATAATGCTACCGTCATCCTAAGCAAAATAAGATGCATAAAAGGATTAACATCACATGCAATTCAATATATGTGACATGATATGGCCATCAACGTCTTGTGCCTTTGATCTCCATCAGCAAAGCACCGTCATGATCTCCATCGTCACCGGGTTGACACCTTGATCTCCATCGTAGCGTCGTGACACCTTGATCTCCATCGCAGCATCGTGGTCGTCTCGCCGGCTATTGCTACTACTACTACTGCTAACTCATAGCGGTAAAGTAAAGCAATTACATCGCGTTGGCATTGCATACAATAAAGAGACAACCATAAGGCTCCTGCCGGTTGCCTGATAACTTACAAAACATGATCATCTCATACAAAAACTTATATCACATCATGTCTTGACCATATCACATCACCAGCATACCCTGCAAAAACAAATTAGACGTCCTCTACTTTGTTGTTGCAAGTTTTACGTGGCTGCTACGGGTTTGCAAGAACCGTTCTTACCTACGCAAAACCACAACGTGGTGTAGTGATTGCTTTTTGATCTTCTAAAAGAACCCTCTTCATTGAAACCGATTCAACTAAAGTGAGAGAGACAGACACCCGCCAGTCACCTTTATGCAACGAGTGCACTTAGCGGTGAAACCTGTCTCGCGTAAGCGTACGCGTAATGTCGGTCCGGGCCGCTTCATCTCACAATACCGCCGAATCAAGTATCAACTAGTAACGGCAAGCAATATGTATACACCCACGCCCACAACTCACTTGTGTTCTACTCGTGCAAATCACATCTACGCATAGACCTGGCTCGGATGCCACTATTGGGGAACGGAGCATGAATTTCAAAAAATTTCCTACGCTCACGCAAGATCTATCCATGGAGATGCATCGCTACGAGAGGGGAGAGTGTGTCTACGTACCCTCGTAGACCGTTAGCGGAAGCGTCTCACAACGCGGTTGATGTAGTCGAACAATCCTTCGAGCTCCACCAATCGAGTACCGAACGTACGGCACCTCCGAGTTCTACACACGTGCAGCTCGGTGACGTTCCTCGCCTTCTTGATCCAGCAAGACGTCGAGGTAGTAGATGAGTTCCGTCAGCACGACGGCGTGGCGACGGTGACGGTGAAGTGATTCCGGCAGGGCTTCGCCTAAGCTCTCCGAAAATATGACCGAGGTGGAAAACGGAGATCGGGGCACCGCACAGGGCTATGGGACAATTGTTGTCCTTTGGGGTGCCCCCTTGCCCCCATATATAAAGGATGAGAGGGAGGAGGCCGCCCCCTAGGGGTGCACCAAGTGTGGGGAGTCCTACTAGGACTCCTTAGTCCTAGTAGGATTTCACCTCCCATACGGAGTAGGAAAGGGGGAAGGGAGAGGGAAAGGAAAGAGGGGGCTGCGCCCCCTCCCCTAGTCCAATTCGGTTTGGGCAAGGGGGGGCGTGCGCCTCCTCACGTGGCCTGCCTCTCCTTTTCCCGTATGGCCCAATAAGGCCCATTACTTCTCCCGGTGAATTCCCGTAACTCCCCGGTACTCCGAAAAATACCCGAATCACTCGGAACCTTTCCGACGTCCGAATATAGCCTTCCAATATATGAATCTTTACCTCTCGACCATTTCGAGACTCCTCGTCATGTCCGTGATCTCATCCGGGACTCCGAACAAACTTCGGCCACCAATCACATAACTCATATAATACTAAATCGTCATCGAACCTTAAGTGTGCGGACCCAACGGGTTCGGGAATGATGTAGACATGATCGAGACGACTCTCCGGTCAATAACCAACAGCGGAACCTGGATGCTCATATTGGTTCCTATATATTCCACGAAGATCTTTATCGGTGAACCTCATATGTCAACATACGTTGTTCCCTTTGTCTGGCGGTATGTTACTTGCCCGAGATTCGATCGTCGGTATCCAATACCTAGTTCAATCTCGTTACCAGCAAGTCTCTTTACTCGTTCCGTAATACATCATCTTGCAACTAACTCTTTAGTCACGGTGCTTGCAAGGCTTCTGTGATGCTGTATTACCGAGAGGGCCCAGAGATACCTCTCCGATAGTCGGAGTGACAAATCCCAATCTCGATCCATGCCAACTCAACAAACACTTTCGGAGATACCTGTAGTGCACCTTTATAATCACCCAGTAACGTTGTGACGTATGATACACCCAAAGTATTCCTACGGTATCCGGGAGTTGCATGATCTCATGGTCAGAGGAACGTGTATTTGACATAGTGAAAGCAATAGCAATAAACTGAACGATCATTTGCTATGCTAACGGTTGGGTCATGTCCATCACATCATTCTCCTAATGATGTGATCCCGTTATCAAATGACAACTCATGTCCATGGTCAGGAAACCTTGACCATCTTTTGATCAACGAGCTAGTCTAGTAGAGGCATACTAGGGACATAGTATTTGTCAATTATCCACACATGTATTTAGTTTCCGGTCAATACAATTCTAGAATGAATAATAAACCATTATCATGAACGGAGAAATATGATAATAATAAACACTTTATTAATTGCCTCTAGGGCATATTTCCATCAACAGTTACATAGTGAGTAGCTATAGGCTTGCGAGACAAGTCGCTAAGATGATTAGATGACCTAGGTACTTCGAGTAATATTCCGATGCAATGCAGCAGGGATCGGGCATTGCTTAACTCGACTGACTGGTATCTTACCCGAGTGATGAAATCTATGGCTCAACACTCTGAATTATACCGAATTGTCAATGTAGAGCTACCGTCTGATCGATACTTGCTACAGCCATCACCCTTCTGTTGAATCGTTCTTTTTACTGCTCTCTAACTCAAAAATGCCAATACATCCCATTCCCTACTAGATCGTGCTATGTTACCGCCAGTGCCATCCACCGTGCTCGTCATTGTTGCTGTCGCCCTACACTTCGGTTTTGTCCCCTAGCAACTAAATGTGATCTATCATATGGGGAAGCTAGATGTGTGTAAAAGACCATCGAGTCAAACGTTGTGTGTGCTTGTGTGTGCGCACCCCCCCCCCCACGGATAATTTTTCACCAAACATCACATGCCACCTATTGTAGTTATTCTACCGCCAGTAGTGTATAGTTGCCAACGTGTGTAGCATCCATTGCATGTTAACATATGAGCAAACCTAAAGAGAATATTACTAGCAAAGCATGACAAATGAACCACCATGAACTTAACCAAAATTAAAAACTTTTTACTAATTATTGGTTTCCAACTTGGTATAGCAAAAGAAAGGTCACGACACCAAACCACCTATGTAACTCAATAAACAAACATGAATGCAAAGATTATTGAATTGTTATATGATTAATAATGGTGAATTAGTGATATCATAAGAGTAGAAAGACCATTTGATTTGATTCTGAATGGTGTGCTAATTGCAATCCCTCATGGCTTCATTCTACAACAAATATGCAGTGAGTAGCTCTAAAAGGCTTGAGAGACAAGTCACTAAGATGATTAGGAAAGAACAGAAACAATGTTCTTGATTTGCTGCTAGGTACTTAGGCCAATATTCCCTCTTTTAATTTTTACACAATGTTTTAGATTTATGCATAATAATTAAGGTTTAACATAAAATGGCCACCCTGGCCCTTTTGACTCCTTGAGATGAGATGATCCAATTTTAAATGTAGTCCCAGGATGCCATATTATAAGAACGAACATGCGCAATAAAATACCAATAGACAGACGTTGGTTTGTATAGGGAATTATTGACTGAGTGCGAATTTTTGGAGGCCGAGCTCCATGGAGCCCTTTTTTCAAAAATAAATAAATAAATAAATAATCTATTTAAAAGTAAAAAAAATTCGAAAACATTTCCATGGAAACTTATGTGTTTTCCGCACGAACGTGTGAAAAATCATTTGAAAATATTATGATTTGTATGCAGTACAAAAAAGACAAAATTCTGGCCCAACAAAAAGAAAAGTCGGCCCATTTTGAAAATACATATTTGTCTTTTTTTTGTACGCCACGTGTGAAAGTATAATGTTATGAAACTTTTCTCGGACGTGTTAAACATGTATTTCTGTATGTACAATTTTTTCATTTTTTTTTGAGCTATGGAAATATGTTTTTTTTAAACGTGCTCACTGGAGCCCGGCCACCATTGGTTACAAGTGCAAAAATTTCTTCTAAAATATGGATTATATGATCCATAAATTATACGACTGATATTCAAAATTAGTTTCCTATGGTATAATTTTTATGGAACATAACTCATAAGTGACTTTCTACGCTTTTTAGAGAGTAAAAAAATCACGTCATCTCTTTTACTACTTCCTTCTTCCTATTTTCTAAATGGGCAGATTGCACAGTAAAACATGTGTCTTCCTACTTATATTAATTTACAAATTATGTGCCCTTCCTTTTATTTATACGGCTGGAGTGCAATGATGTCATCATTACAAAGGACCGTAAATGCACAAGTCTCCGTGCTTGATGAACTTTTGGTCAATAACACACTAGTTTTATTCTATTTTTGTGAGAAAAGAAAGGCAACCTCAGACAACGACAATTAATAAAAAACAAATTAACAAAGTGTGTACGCAACTTACGAGTAATTTTTCATGCATTTTGAAACTCCTTGCAGTTATGTGCGACTTCTTGAGATATTAGTTGTTACATACACAATTTATAGATCCAACAGTTACTGATGCATTTGGAAGTGATACTGAATCTGCAAGTCTTATTTAACCCCTAACTGATGTAATGTTTTTGTTGAATTTCCATATGGAAGATATCTTACTTTGTTGGATTTGGATTGTTATGGCTCGAATCATTGCCGAGCATAGGTGTCATCCTGGGTTACACAAAAAAGGGTGTCATCCTGGTAGGTGTGGTTTCCCCCTTCTTTTATGGATGCTTAAAGCCTTGTTATTTGAAGATCTTAGTATGCATGGCCTATTATATGTGTGTTGTTTTGTCTTTATTCCAATCTTGAGAGTGGGTTGACCGCTTGAATAGTTAACAATGAAAATCCAATTGAATGTTTTAGTTCTCATTTTTTTTATAAGTTTATGATTATGTAATGTTAGCCCCCGTGCTCCTTACTGCTGAGTTGCTTCAACCACAATGCATTGACGCAATTCAAATGAAATGCTCAATTTGTATTAGACTGGTCAACATACCCAATATATCCTTAAACTGCAACTAATGTTGTTCCTATCACTTGATCACCAAACTCTCTTACTCAGCATGCAACAACTCCGCTCGAACTCAATTTTCCAATACATCACATTCCCTGCTAGATCACGCAATGTGCCCGCCAATGCCATTCACCGCGCTTCTCATTCTTGCTCTCCTCCTACAATTGGGAATTCTCCCTATTAACTATATGTATCTAGCTTGCTATGTGGGAAGCTAGTAGATATGTATAGAAGATCAACGAGTGAAGCTTTGTGTGTGGCTATGAAATCATTTTTTCACCATACATCACATGCCAACTGTTGTGGCAATTTATTCTACCACGAGTGTTGTAGTTACCAACACTTGTCTACATATGAGCAACCCTAAATCGAATACCGCTACCAAACCATGACAACAAACAATAAAACACTTGGTGCTGATTGATTTACAACTCGGTATAGTAAAAGAAAGATAGGTCATAACACCAAACCCTCTGTATAAATAAATACAAAACAAGAGTAAAACAATTATTAAATTGTTAACTGATTACCGATGGTGAAGTGGTGACCATCATAAGAGCAGAAAGACAATTTGATTTTATTTTGAATGATTTGCTAATTTTAATTCTTCATGGCTTCGCTTTGCAACAAATATGTAGTGAATATCTCTACAAGCATTCTGAGACAAGTCACTAGATGATTCGGCGAGAAACAAAACAATGTTCTTGTTTTGTTGCCAGGCACTTGTGTTAAAATTATCTCTATTTTTTTACAAGCCGTTGCTATGACCACATGTCACAAACGCCGGGAACTAGCACGGCAATACTGTGATCGGCACGACGGCGATGCTGGATCCAGCAACTGGTTTTGCTGCAACCAGCTAGAGCAGGAGCTGGAACCAGCAGCAGACGGTGCTGCGACCGGCAGGAGCAGTAGCTACAATGCAGTGGTCGGTGCAAGCGGCGAGGCTACAAACGGCGGCGACCCGGTGCTGTGTTGGGCTGTGACGGCGATGACCTCGCCCGCGTGACGGCCGCGACAATGTCATGAGCAGTGCCGTAGAGGGTTGCGGGGCGAACAAAGGAAGGGGACACAGAGGCGTGCGATGTCGAGAGGAACGAGTGGACGCGCGCGCGCGTGTGTGTGTGTGTGGGGGGGGGGGGGGGGGGGGGTGTGTCTGATCCTAAAGGCCGCGTTTGGAGGCATCCGACGGCTGCAGGAAGCCGGACCGGATGGCTCGCGAGGGCACCATTTTGAGCCGGCGGCTGTCGACCGGCACCTAGCGTTGCCCTTGTTATATACTCATTTCACAAATCTAACTGTTTATAACTAATCAAGTAAGAGTCTCTTACTAACCAACAGCTCCTGTGCATCACGTGGGGCTTGAACACAAGACCTGTGGGAAAAACAAACACCCCATGGCCAGTAAGCAGCTAAGTCATCTGCGTACTAGGTTAGTTACAGTATATATATTTTTACATGGCAGGCGACCTGGTCCGATCTAGGAAAAATAGAGTAAAAGGCAACGTGATGTGTGGAACTTGAACATACAGGAAACTGGCTAGGTACATCCAACCTCTAAGCGTATGCTCGCTTTTTCTTTATCTTCATGCATGCATGAATGGCATTATTGAGCAACAATATAATGTGGGGGTAACTTTTGTACTAATAAAAAATCAAGCCACATGAAAATATATACTATGTAATTTAATTAATACGTACATAGATTGCTTGGTAGCTTAGTGGTCATTGAGTGTTGGTTTTATGCGCGGCCATTTAACTTATTTTCTACATCGGATCATGTCAGCGTTCCATATAAATTATATACCGTGTAGCTTTGACAAAACACAAGTTACTTAATAGCTTAGTGGTCATTCAGTGTTGGTTTTTCCTTGAGGTTATGGGTTCAAAACTTCAAATCCCACTCAACGCTTGGCCTCTTAAATGTTTTACTCCTACATTGGATTAGGCCGGTGTTGTCGCAAAAAGACCCCTGTAAAAATTACTCAGTTTGCAGGCAGTCAAAAGTAGGCCGATGTGGCAGCCATGTGGCCGGTTTTCCTCCCTCGAATCGGTTTTGGCCTTATTTTTATCAAATAAACGAGTTTATGGACTAAATCTGATCACTTTTCAAGTTGTTGGCCTAAAGCGTGCATTCAGTTTGAGTTCAAGGACTAACGACGCAATTCACTCGCATAAATACATAAGTATGTAGACTAGTAATGCGAGTGTCATGTAAATTAAGCGGTGAAGCGGTCAATAATTGTGTGTCCTCGCGTTTTTGAGCCAGATGATTCCATGTAGGATAACACGGAGACGATGTACACATTTTTTGTTCCATCTTTATGAGTGTGGGAGACTCAGGGCCGTCCAGGGGCCTGTGCGGGCAGTGCGACCGCACAGGGCCCCAAAAATTCTAGGGGCCCCTGGTTTTGGGCCAATGTCTAGTATGCCTTTTCGTTTTGGGCCTTTTTTCACAGCTATTGGCTGGCTGGCCCGAACTGGGCCGGCTCCTAAATCTCCCAAACCGAGCCTACACAGCCTTCCCGTCGATCGATCGACCTATCGATTTGTCCAAGACGAACTGACGGAAGTGTGCCGCCGTCGCATGGAGACCTACATTAACCCTAGCAGTGTTGTCGCGTTTTTGATTGCTTCGTTTCCTGTCGGAGACATAGCCCATAGCCCTGCGCCTATTGAAGAACTAATTCCATGATTCTGCTAGCCGTCAGACGCTCGGCAAGTCGCAGCAAATCATAGCGCACAAGTAGAAGCAGCAGGTGGCCGAGACCAAGGTGAGGGCATCACCAATCTGTCACCAGGTGCGCTCAAATTGATTCCCTATTTAGTTTAGACTATTTGTTTTGTTGAATAATTATGTTAGTGAGTATATTGTGTGCATACGTAGCAGTTCATCAATCAATTTTTTGTAGGGAATATATATAGCTGGTTAGTTAATTAAGTTGACACACATCAATATTTTCAAGATAGTTGCTCGTTTAAAATTCAGGTTTAGTCTTTTTTTGTATCATCTTGACAAGCCTATAATTTATGCAGTGTTTGAATTCATTCAAATTTCTTTTATTAAAAAACCATATATTCTAGAAATTTTAGGGCCACAGTTTGCATTTCGCACCGGGGCCTCGAATTTCTGGAGACGGCCCTGGGGAGACTCACTCATGCTTAGCTCGACCCACTATATGTTGCCTGATGATGAAATCTATGGCTGCTCAACTATCTAGGATGAAATGCACCAAATTACCTACACTGAGCCGCCAGGTGCACATTTCTTGCTAGTTCCAGTGATCTTTGATGGGTTCTCTCTTTATACTTGTCTCTCAATGAAATTTCCAACACATCTCATTCCCTCCTAGATCACGCTATGTGACCACCAAGTACCATTCACCGTGCTCATCATTGTTGTCCTGCCCTTATACTTTGGCATTCTCCCGTGGCAACGACACGTGATATTACTACATGGGAAAGCTGGTAGATATGTACAGAAGATCAGCGAGTGAAATATTTTTTGTGGCCAGGGCATCAACTGTTCAACAAACATCACATGTCAACTATTGTGGCCATTTAGTTCTACCACGAGTGGTATAGGTTCCACCGTTTGTAGCATTCATTACACATTTATATCTGAGCAACTGAGCCAATACTGCTACGAACCATGAGAAAGAAGCCATCACCAACTCAACCAATCCCTTTGAGTGCTCGTGCCCAGCACCGACACCAGGGACATGGTCCAGCTTGTCCACCTTTTTGCCCTCCGCTATGGGTGTCAACAAGCTCGCCATGGCTAGCCGCAAGGGAGAGCGGTGCAGAGAATCATTACAGGAAAAACATTCTAGTATATAGTCGTATGCCGAGCGTAAATTATCAAGGTGTATTTGTTCTTCGCCAAGTATTCCTGATATTCGGCGTAGTAAGTTATTCCTGTAGTGGATGGATGAACTCACACCTATCGGACCCGTCAAAAGATATCTTGGTCCTAATAAATCGCCCTCAAAATTTGCTGATTTGAAAACCATATCAGCAGCATGATGAACTCACATGTCGGACCCGTCCAATAGATATCTTGCTCCTAATAACATCACGAGCCTTTCCCTTTTGTCATAAACATCTGAATCACTCGCCCTCTTCATGAAATTCCCCCAATTTTGGCCCAACTCCATTTATTAAGAGCAATCAATCCCTCTCTTCTCAAACACCTCACTGCTGCCCAGATGACTCGAACAAAAACCAAGGAGTTCCACAACCTTCTCCCGCATCCACAACAGATAGCCAGTTGGACCGCGAGAGAGCGGAGACTTGAGAGTTAGAGAATATCCCCCCTGCGTAGCCAGCTTTCCTCAAAAGTTGACCGTAAGGGTATCATTTTCGCCCCCCCCCCCCCCCCAAAACGATGCTACACTTACGGACGGCCAGCCCACGGAAAACATCTACGCGCGGAGGGGGGCCAGTTGATTGGCGCTCAACTTTTAACTTTGCAATCTCATTCTGCCACATAGTGCGTAGCCAGCTTTCCGTAAAAGTTGACCGTAAGTGTATCATTTTCGCCCCCCCCCCCCCCCCCCCCAAAAAAAATCTTCCATAAAGTGTTCTACTTGACAACGTGAGGGGCCCCCAGCTCGCTCTGCATCCCCCACCATCCAAGGTGCCAAGAGGCCCTCAGTGGCCGGCGCTGCCATAGGCTCACTCACTTCCCTGACGAAACGTTGTCAAGAGGCTTGTGATTAATGGGTGTGGCTAGAACTCAGTCGACCGAGACTTCAACAAGTCTCAGTCGAATGATCTCAGCATAGTTTTGGTGCTATGAGCGGCACAACTGGATGCTGCAACCGGTGAGACGACATGCTGCAAATGACGCCGACAAATATTGCGAGATGTGCTGAGAGCAACAACAACGGAAGCTGCAACCGGTAAGAGTACATGCTACAAGCGGCAATGACGGATTATGCGACAAGTGGGACAACATGCTGGGAGCAACGAGGGCGAACGATGTAACCGTTGAGATGACATGATGCAACCGGCAACAACTGATGCTGTGACCAGTGGGACGATGAGTTGCAAGCGGTGGGACGACATGCTGTGAGGGTCGTTGGACGATGGTCAATCCAACACGAATCTCCACTCAAAGATCCAATGGCTACGTGGTTGACAAGTCTCAGTCGACTGAGTTTCAGCAATACCGTTAACTAAAGCCATTTTGTCTGGGCAAGGTAAGTTAATCTAAGTGAGTATCAATACTCTCTGTAACCTGTGTTCAACAATCCAATGATAAAACCTGTAGTTTCAAAGCAAAGCAGCAAAAAACATTAGAGACAAACAGTTATCGGTATTTTCGTTCTTTCCTATGAGAGCCAACTGCTCACCAAAACAGTTGCAGGAACGTTTCCTCATGGGTATAGTCCAGCAGCTCCATTATTTAGTTAGGACATCTCCAACACGGACCCTCAAACCGCCCGTATACGTCCGAACCGCGTGGTTCAGACGTGTTGTGCCATCCAACGCGGGCCTGTATCGATCCGCAGGGCGGTCCGGACGCACTTTCTCCTGCAAACTGGAGACAAATGTGTGTGTGTGTGTGTGGGGGGGGGGGGGGGGGGGGGGGGGGTTGCGGGCGTCCGGACTGCACCCACGCCCGCTTCTGACCACCCTGGCCCACCCGAAACCCTCCTCCCTCACCCGCACGCGTTCCGGCCTGGCGCCAGCTGCTCGCATTCATGGCGCTGTAGAGCGGCCGCTCCACATTGAAGCCGGCCCAGAGCGGACGCGGCATTGAAGCCGGCCCAGAGTGGATGCAACCTCTCACTGCCTCCACCATTGAAGCGGTGCACCGGCCGAGGGCACCGCCTGCTACACACCCGGCCGAACACGTCTCCTCGCCGCATTCAAACGGCTGCAGACTGCCCGCCTTCCTCCATTAAACCCGTGCGTGTGCCGAGAAACCTACTCCAGCCACACGTCCGTTCGCGAGCCAGCCGACATTAAACACAACGCCGGTTGGCTCCTCGCGTCCGCTCGCTATTTAAACGGTGCCAGACGCCGGGCAAGAACCGCACCACACCTCCGCTCCCCATTTCCTCCTTGAACAATTTTCTCCATGGCATCCGATAAGCAGGAAGAAGAGTTCTCCAGCATAAAAGCCGGCTGGGTGACCCGTCGAGCCCATCGGTCACGAGCTAGGAAATTGTATGTTCCACCTCCATCGATGGTCTAGGCCACCGCAAGCCAGCTCACGGAGGCTGAAGCTAAAAGCTGGCGCGTGGTTCAGCTCGTCGAGGAGTGGCGAGTTGCTCCAGGCCGGCACGGGGGAGGGGGGAGCACGGCGGCACGAGCATCGTGGCTGCCGTGGACGACGCCGTGTTGTACCGTGCCTGTGACCGCTCCATCTGCCATCAACGCGCGCGTAACCGTGTCCTGCCGGCAGAGAAAGAAGCCGGCTACACGGACATCGACGAGGGGCCGGCCGGCACGTCCGCGCTCGCCGCCATTTATGAGGAAAAGTAGAACACGGGAGGCCACCGCCGCTTGGGTCCCATGAAGGCCACCACCGAGGCGACGCTGGCGTACACAGCCGGTGTCTTACCCGGTCGCAAGCCACCCTCGTCCCCCTACCCAAAAACCAACCCTGATCCGTGCAGCTTGGCCACCCTTTCCCTCTGGCTGAAGCATCAGTCGGCGGTTCCACTCCGATGAGCGGTTGGGAAGCCAGCCACCCTTTGCGCTGAAGCATATACCTCTGGGGCTCACGGCTGCCGGACATGGGGAAGACAATGGAGATCCGTCGCGGCCGGCCGTAGACTAGTCAAGGGTATCCATGTCGTCGGAATGGATATATGTCGGCGCCGACTAGTTTAATCTTAGTCCGATATCGTTTTTAGTTAAAATATTATCGAAAATGTAATGAATTTCGTCCGGTTTATATGAATTCCGCCGTCTTTGCATGTATTTCATCCGGTTAGTTCAAAGAGTGGTTGAAATGTATGCGGCGGCGTTGGATGGCAGCCTCCGACATCACTGTCCGCGGACTGGTCCCCCCTTGTCCGCGGACGGATGCCCGAGGAAATTTGCGGGTCGGCGTTGGAGATGCCCTTAGGTGGTGCCGAGTCCACTGCCTAGCAGCAACACCAAGGACCAAGCCTCTCCCTGTTTTACTTTGCTCCATCGATCCGTTGCGAGCAGATGGAAATGGAAGTAGCGGCTGCCGGCGGCGATGTCCGGTGCCAACAAGCCTTGTCGAAGGCTCGGGCGGTTATGTCCGGCTCGTCCCACGTGCCGAGTGAGTGTTAGAATAAAACGAGGCGCATAGTCGATCATCCGAGGACCAAGCAATCACACGAGAACAACACCGAGATTTGTTAACGAGGTTCACCAATATGGCTACATCCCCGGGGCCTGGCTACGGGCGCTCCTTTCCGTGACACTGTCACAATACCGCACACCGGCCACCCGGGCGCCGGCTCCCCCTGCGTACTTGTGCTATTTTGTTGGCATATGTTACATTGTGTGTCTACCCCCACATTATACGAGAGACCTATGATACAAGTGTCTTATTAGGACACGACTCCATATGCTATCTAAACACAGTAAAACTCAGAGTCCAACTGTAACCTACCTTGTACACTATATTCGACACAACTCCAACAGCGAGTGACGCACAACGTCCTACGTGATCTCGGCCGAGTAATGGCCGGATTCACGCCGACGCACGCCGTGGAAGCCGGTGGAGCTCCCCGGGTGGCGGCACGGTGGCAGCCGAAACGGGGGAGAGAGGCCGGATACGCAGTGGAGAGGCACGGCAGCGGCAGATTCGGTGGCAGCGGCGACGGATTTGGTGGCGGCAGCGACGTATTCGGTGGATTCGGTGGCGGCTCCGTGGCAGATATGGCGGCGGCTCCGACGATCAGATGGGGAGGGGGGAGAGGAGGGCGGAGGCGTGGGGAGGCCTGATCTGCGGTGGCGGTGGATTCGGCGGCTGCGGCGTGCGGGTGGGGAAGTTTCACGCGGCACGCGGGGGTTGCAACCGTTTTTACGTTTTGGCAGCCGGCTAGGTGGTGCAAATATACATCACCTAGGGGTGATTTTACATCAAGTCGTAAAATTAGTCCACATGATTTTACATGTATAAATTACCTATTGGAGCTAGATTTTTGGGCACGGTGATGTATAAAACAATTTTTACATCAAGTGATGTATTTTACATCACCTGCTGGAGATGCTCTTAGCTCGACCCAACTAATATGTTGCCTGATGATGAAATCTGCGGCTCCTCAACTCTCTAGGATGAAATGCACCGAATTAACAACATTGAGCCACCAGGCGCTCAGTACTTGCTAGCTCCATTCATCTTCCATGGATTCTCTCTTTATATCTGTCTCCAAATGAAATTCCCAACACATCCCATTCCCTGCTAGATAATGCTATGCTATGTGATCGCTGGTGCCATTCATTGTTGCTCTCCTCCTACACCTTAGCATTCTCCCCTAGCAACTAAACGTGATACCGCCAGATAGAGAAGCTGGTAGATACAGATATTTGTGTGTGGCCAGGACATCAATTTTTCACCAAACATCACATGCAACTGTTGTGGACATTAGTTGTACCGCGAGTGATGTATTGTATAGTAGTAGTACCCAATTTTTGTACTAGCATTCATTGCACATCTATATATAAGCAACCCTAAAACGATGTACACATATTGCTACAAACCATGACAAAGAAGTAACGAACCCGAGTCCGCGTTTTGTATGCTTTGCCGAGCTAGAGAGGATACCAACCATGCGCTGTTCAACTGCCATCTCGCTAAACTTTTCTGGTGTGGGGTGCGAGATTGGATGGGTGTGTCCTGGGCCCCCACCTCCTTCTCTGTCCTCCAGTCCTCCTCTCGGCTGCTTTCTGGCCAGTCCAGACGCCTGTTCTGGTTCGGCTTTTCAGCCATGTCCTGGGTCCTGTGGGCTACCAGGAATAAGTTTACTATCGGAAATATTTTTCCGGCAAAACCCGCTGACTGCTTGTTCAAATTGACTTCTTTTCTACAGTAGTGGAAATCATTGATTAAGGAGCAGGACCTCGAAGCAACTGAAGACTTGATCGCTAGGGTGCATTCATCGGTGTCTTCCTTGCTTCGATCCACCACCTCCTCTGCCGGCTAGTTTGGCTTTTTTGGTAGTGCTACCCTCAGGGCGTAGGTAGTCGGCCTGCGTGCCGTTCTGGGCTGATATGCCTTGTAACCGTGCTTATTACTGTTCTCGACTGTGGTTGTCTGGAGTATGCTGGTGTTTGGTACCGAACCTTGCCTGTTGGCTTTATTTATAAAGTCGGGCGTCAGCCTTTTTCTCTAAAACCATGACAAAGAAGCCATCGCAAACCAACAATGAAAATTAAAGTCCGGCCCTCCCGTGCCCACCGCCCTGGACGATCACCAAAACAACTAGATCATTGATGGCGCGCGTTGCTGCGCCCATCTATTTGTAATGTTGAATGTTACCAAAATCAATAAGTAATAATAATGATATGATATGATGGAAAAAATTAGTGGCATGACTTAAATCATGAAAGCCAGATATTGTAAATTTGTAACACATTGCTATTCTCCTAAGCTTCTTACTTAGGACCAACATTCAACTTAAAAGCATGTTTGTGGGGATATATATGAACAAAGCCTTACATACCACATACATGATCATGCATGATTGACTTGAGAGAATTTCAATTTCGTTGAGCTTCTTGCCACAAGAATGTTTCTTGATAATACTGTATGTATGTAGAACTGATCAACTTGGGATGGCTATGAGCAAAGTCCTTGATATATAAACATACATGATCTGGGTGTTCTCACAACTTTGACTCCGTTATCCAACTTTTCACAAGAACAACAAAAAGACCCAAAAATGTTTAGACAAATTACACAACTCAGGAGCTCAACCCTCACATATTTCATTCATTCTAGTTATATTATTTTAAAAAAAACTACAAAGCACTCAATTCTTGTTTCGGAACAGGCACACTACGACAATAAAATAACTCTGTCGTCTTTTCTCGCTATTCTGATGTTAAGTTCCATGAACAACTCTGGGTTTGTCCTCACCTACGAAAAAGTGACAACTGGATGGTACAAAGTTATAAGAAAAAGGATAAAGTCGCTTGGAAGAAAATGCGGAAGGTAGAACTGTTATTGAAGAATAGTAATACCTAATGGTAGCTGAAGGGACCAAAAACAGAAGTCCATTGAGCACCTCCATAGGACAAACAAATTGTCTCTCAAACTGCAGTTTGAAAGCCCCTCATATTGTCAACAATTTTCACACAAGGATTATCGAAAACTACCGACATGCAAAGCACAACAATCATGGAATTGGAATCAAAGTTAAATATTTTTTTTTACTCTGTAGCGCAAAATAACAATTGCCTATATAGAGCATATAGATCTAGAAACTTCTTAGCCCTTCCTCCCTCTCTCTTCTATTGCTCAAATTAAAACTGACAATCACCAAAGGAAATATCCATTGGCTAGCTCCCAGAATGAGTTAATTTAAAACTACATGCGAATTTCTTACCAAATTAACATGTATGACAAAAAACCGAAGCATATTGCAAATTAGACTGCCTATTTTATGCAAGCAGGTGACAACTACTCAGTTCTTATAAATTTTAAGAAAATTGACGAACAACCTTTTTCCCCTATATAATTTGGATTGGAGCTTGTGAACTTATGTAATTTGCATATGTATCGTAGTGTTAGTCACTGGTAATGGAGGAGGCCAGAAGTGGAGGAACCCACAATGGCACAAGTAGGGTCTGTAGAATTAAGAAATTTAAATTGGGTTAAGTTACGGTTACAAAATACGACCCTACAAAAATGGACCATGCAACCTTACTTTCAGAAGTGTGCATACAAATCCAATGTAAATTTTGTGTATTTCTGCAAAAGCTAAGGAAATTTTCTGATGTAAATACATACTTTGTCGTGCCTGGAGATTCCCTGTACCAGGAAAATAAAAGTTATGTGCAATTGTTGTTCCGTTTGCCTTTGATAGTTCAACCAATCCAGAAACTCGCTCCAGCAGAAGGTTCGCTACATAGTGGTGGCCTCTAATCGCCGCAGTTATCAGAGGATTCGCATTTTGATTGGCCAAATGTTTTCCCCAAGGGATCGATCATGGTCCAGCAGTACCTTCACCATATCTACAAGCAGTGACAGATGTCCATCTTTCTTTATATATACCACTAAATTATACAGTAAAGATGAAATTGTTGGATTTCCAGGATCATTTAGCACAAGTTTTGAGCCACAAAACTTATTAGGGGATGGACTTTACCTTGATCTGGCAATCAGCCCATCTTTTCTCTTAGCTCAACACCACCAAGAGGTTGATCCGGTGGCTGTGAAGTACCCTTCCCGGTGTTCCAGCACAGGCTTGATAAGCAGCCTCAGTTTCTTGAGAGAGAGAGAGAGAGAGAGAGAGAGAGAGAGAGAGAGAGAGAGCAAAGTGAGTGTGTGTGTGTGTTTGCTTGGAGCACCAGTAGTAGCAAAAACAGCAGCCGTAGCTGCTTCTCCTCCTCTCTCTTTTCTTTATGTATTTGTGCTGTGCACCAGGGGGGCCCACACCATGAGTTGGTTGATGAGCTGCCCCTGATCAGGGCAGCTCATCAGAGTAGGTGAGAACTGTAGCACCGCCCTACTGTTCACCACTGTAGCCTTTCAGATATTTTTCGCTTAAGCTTAATCTTTAATCTTTTAGGACATAATGGCCACAGTTTAGTCTTTAAGATCATAATATCCAACATTCTCCCCCTTGATCGTAAGGCTAAACTTATAAGCCCACTTATTAATAAAATGGCATACGAGATAAAAAGATTGCAACGGCCAATTAGTACCGCAGAACCCAGTTACTACAATATACCACTTCATCTCGAAATGGAACTTCTTTAAATTTAGGAGCTCCATGAACTTAATGCTTATTTGAAAACTTATGAGCTCATTCCTTTGTTGGAACTTATACAGAGCCAATAAGATGCAATGGTCAATTAAGTACCATTGATCTAATTAACCACAATACATCATTCCATCGAAGGAACTAACCCATCTTAAGTTTATGGGGAGATGGTGTTGCAATGGTCCCAAGAGTGCAGTTTCTCTTCATATACTCTTGTGCATATCCTTATGCGCGCGCCTTTTTGGAAAAAGAAGAGAAATATATTTTGTTTCCAGAATCATCATTTTGTCCCTTAATAATAGGCTGCCATTTAATCTTTATGCCGTAAACATTATAAGGCAAGCCTTTTTAAATATGATACTTAACTTTAATATCTTTAGCATAACACTTAAGCATCAAGACATTAATCTTATATAATGCTCAACACTTATTGCCTTAGATTTAACACTTATTTGTTGAGCCCTAAAACTTAATTCATCAAAGCCTTGAACATGTTCAATTCTGGAATTAATCTTTAACGACGTCTTAGGTCTGGAAGGTACCTATAGACGCGTTACTCGAATAATCTGCACTCTTACATAGTTAGTTCCGGGATGAATTTCTTAAGAAAACTCCTTATTCTTAAATTTATATGGATCAGGGACATGAATCCATATCTTAAAGCCTTAGGGAATTAAGAACATGCCACAACTTTAGTTTGCATCCTTGACGATGCCTTAAGAAAATTGGGTAAAGGCATTCCACAATATGGCTCCCCCGCAATGGTCAAACTTTTGTGGATAAAACTTTCGTAAATTCACACCTTGCCAAACATCTTAGCGGTCCACAACTTGGTGGTTACCGTATATATATTTAAACATGAGCATGCAATCCCTTAGTGTGATATACAACACATTATTACTTTAGCACTTATGCCAGCAAGACAAAGCTTTTCTTAATAATTTTCCAGGGGTCCAGTCCTGGACTTATGTCTGCCAGTTATCCCGGTCTCAAGAACTTAAAGGGCGCATAATAACTTCAACATTAGTGACAACATGAGGAAAAACTTATTGCCCTTTGAGGGAGTGGACATAAAACTTTAGAATGAACTTTAATACTCCCCTTTATGGACCAATCTCAGTGAATCTTTAAAACATGAAATCACTAAGATTAACTTAATATCCCAAGGAAAAAGACCTCGGGTTTTATGCAATATCCCTATTGCTTATGGTCAATAAATATAATATTAACCAATCATAAATTCCTTATTGAAATTATTTCTTATTGAGCTTTGCACTACTAGTCATCATAATTAATTCCTCATTATACAAAAGGAAAACTTTATGAAATTTCCATCTCTAAAATCTTAAATTTGGTGACCATATGTCACCTATTAACAGTATATTCCCTTCAAACTCCCATTCACATTAAATCTTTTCCCAACAAGTCTTTCAACAAGACGTGTTGCTTAAACTTAATAGGGACTTTGCCAAGGATTACATTGGCTATCTGGGAGTTAGGAATAGCTCCCTTTCGATATCAACAATGGAGCACTTAATTGCCATAAAGCCCTTATGATTTAACTGCTCTCCCTTTAGTTTTTCAACATCATACTCTATTTTAGAGTATCATAATTTTCATTATCCTCCTTTGGTTCTTTAGGAGGATCATTATGGAGAGCATAATTAAATCTTTTATCTCACTTAGGAGATAAACTTAAGTGAAATTTATCACTTAATATGGCATAAACATCAGAGGGAACATAATGGCTAATCATATGTCATTAACATTAAAAGAACAATTTAATTGTTCCTAATCACCATGCACTGAGGTAATAATAATAACAATACCCCTAAGAGATGGAAACTTAAGAAATTTGAATAAAAGTGGTACTTAACAAAAGCTCAACTTCCGTTCATAATTCCACGCTTAGCATTACTTAAAGGACAGAAAATTCCTTAGGAATTACAATAGAAGCGATAGTAGTGGAATTTAAACATATCTGGAAGTTCAATTGCTCCCCCTCGAAATGTGGACGGAGCTATTGCTCAACATTTCGACAAACTTCCATAATAGATAATCCACTTTTAGAGGAGAAGACTAATAGAAATAATAAAAGTCACATTATAGGAATGGAGGATGAAGAACTCCATTGTGTGCTAATGGAAAACTTCCATTAGCCTTAACATTAGCCTCCAGTTCCAATTTTAAAATTTCTCCTCAAAACAATCTTTGTTCATGAGGTCATACTTATAATATCCAAATTTCCTTATGGATATAAATTCCTTTGAGCTTAATCCCAGTCCACTTTATACACTTTATTGTAAATAACATAATAAAATGAACTCAAAAGCTCCAGAAATTCATCATGTCACCTTAAATCTTAAATATTTTTATGATCAATATGATCTCATAAGATTTTAAGAAGCCTTTTCAAGCTACTTTATTAATGCTAGAAATAATTTTATTACAACTGAACTAGGGAATTACTCCCCCAGATCCTTACTGGCATACTCCCCCAGATCTTTATTGGGTTTTGCTCCCAACTGATATTAATAGACAAGAAATTTATTGAATTCTTGTCAACACCTTAGTAGTCAAAGCTTCTTTAATGGGAGCTCGTTAAATTTTCATTATGCATGATCTCATGAAACAATGATATATTCGTAAATTTAAATCATTATTTATGAAAAGCATTAAATCAGCCAAAGAACTTATGACTGAATTGAAAACATTAGCAATAGGGATAATAAAAGTGTATGATCACAAACTTTTACAGTGATCATGCAAAACATAATTCCTCATGTAAACATTAATCTTTAGGTAATGGCACATGTATTCAATCAACTTTGGTCAGAATGAATTCACGTGCCACATCTTGTCCCAAAATAACATTAAGTCTCCAATTATTATTTTTTGTTTGATTCCACCTTAAATTGAGATGACTTAATGATCATGATAATGATCACAGAAGCTTATAGTTTCAAGAATTAATTGATCTGGGAATTAATCAGATGATTTATGGCTATAACTAAAACTTAATGAATTTATATATAGCCATGAATCACAACATTAATCAGAGGCACTTGATTGCGGAAGCATGCAATTCAATTATAAGTATAAACTTACAATAACTTAATAATTAATTAATTGATTTATGTACTTTAGTTCAGTTCCCCAAAAATACTTTAATATTTGTGGCCTATTTAAAAAATTTGTCCAAAAGCCTTATGCATGAGAATTATTTTCCCAGATCATAAGCTTCTTTTGTTGATCTGATTCACATCAGCTTTGGCCAGAAGTGTATCAGAACAACAAAATATTTTGTGACCAAGTATTCATTAATCAGCTTTGGCCAGAATAACAAATACCAGTCACACTTTATGGCCTCTTATTATTCAAACTTCTTTTACTGATCCAGCCCACATCAGCTTTGGCCAGAAGTGAGCAAGAGCAGCAAAATTCTGTAGCCAGATATTCATCAACCAGCTTTGGTCAGGACGATAAACATCAGCCACACTTAATTAAAATTATGTCTCTTTATTCTTTCTTTTATTGAACTAGTCCACATCAACTTTGATCAGAAGTGGACAAGAACAATAAAATTTTGTAGTCATGCACCTACCAATCAGCTTTGGCCAGAATGGTAAATACAGACCACCCTTAATTAATCAGAGACATTTAATAAGACAGCTTTATTAAAATATGCATGGCTTAAGGACAAAATTTCTTTAATGGGTAATGAGTTATGACAATCCATGGTTTGAATAGTATGTAACCATGAAAAGTCAACATTAGGCTTTTCTTATGCCCAAAACTTAATTATAGTTCAGATCAAAGGCCACTTAATTTCTTCAGGTAAACCAACAATTAATTAAATTTTGGGGAACAATTTATCATAAAGGCCTCTTTCAAAATGACACATTATATGTTGAGCAACAACCTTCGGTTATTTTGGGGTTATAACCATAATTGACATAATTGCTCATAAAGAGCATAAAAGCCCCAACTTAATTTGATTGCTCAAAATATTATTTAATTGAGGCCACATTAAAATTAAAACCTTAAAGCTCTCTAATATGGAATTAATTAGAGACGCACATTTTAAGCTTCAAATAGAATATCATTACTCTGAAATCAAGACATAATAAAATGCCTTGAAATAATTAATTATAACATAATTGCTTTAGAAAACATTAAAATAATATCATACCATAATAAACATTAAATATGGCATAAGGATATAGTAATAATTATTATGATCATAAATTGCCATAAAGGAAAAATAACTAAACATAATTAATTTACAGCATAAATGATTTAAACATGGCATGACCTTACACATTAGAATATAACAGGAATTAAGATACCTAAAGAATTAAATTGCAAAAAATAAGCATAATAATGTATGCATCAATTTTAGCCCAAAACAAAAGTTCACTTTATTGCATAAAAACTGAACATTATCAGGAAAAATATTTGGCGTTTTTCCTGAATTTATTTCTGCCCTTAACAGAAAATTTCTTTAGCCCAAAATTCATTTTTTTTTTGGGTAAAACATTTGCTGTTGAGCTGGGTTAACCGGCCCAGCCAGCTCCCCCTGCTCCCCTCTGGTCGCTGTGCTGTCTCAGGCCGTAACGGTCTGCTGGCCCAGCTGAACCGGCCGACCCTAGCAACCAAAACGGCCACCCAGCCCAGCCTCCCCTAACCCTAGTTCATTCCCTCTCAATCCCCTTTCTTCCCCACGCCGCCGTGGCGAACGCCAGAGGAAGAGCGAGGAGCATCAGCGATGCCTGCCGCATCGGAGGAGGGAGAAGGCGCCGGTGAGCCTTACTCGCCGGGGTCTCGTGCGGCTCTGGCCTGCGCGAGACTCCGTCGAGCAGGGCTTGCTGGCGTCCCCTGCGACGCAGCCGAGCGCACGCGTGCGTCCCCGCAGCGGCAACTGCGGCGCCCCGCAAGGTCTGGCGCAGCGGCGTGCTCCAACAACGGCAAGCGCGTGTAGGAGCGCCACCACCAGGCGTTGCATCAGACGCAAGGCTGCTAGGGTGTAAGCCCAGCCATGCCTTCAAACGTCAGGTGGTGGCTCCGGCGCCGCTGCAGCTTGCAGACGACGACGAGCTCTTCAGGTAAGCACCTGTTGCTCTTAATTCATTAGATTAGGGCTAGAGTTCCTCTAGATCGAGGAATTTCGTAATTAAGGTTAGGGTTTCATCTGAATTGGGGATTTTGGGAACTAGGGTTTCGGCAATTGGGAATTGCATTAGGATCAGCTTCAAAACACTTCAATCCCCACTTAATTAAGTTTTAACCGAAACCATAGCATCATTAGTGGCTCAAATTCCAGAAATTCAATAACTAGGGTTTCGGTATTGGGGAAATCCTTTAATATTTTGCATAACTAGATGATTTCCCCATCAAATCTTTAGCATAAGCCGAAAACCATAGCACCAATTCAGGAAGGAGTTGAGCTTATTTTGACAGCTAGGGTTTCAAATTGGGGAATGACCTTAAGTGTTCTTACATAATTAATTCATTCCCCTTTGTTTCAAAGCATAAATTGAAAAACCCTAGCAACATAATCAGAGAGGAAAATTGGGGATTTCACTTTATATGCTTCAATCCCCTTTTATTAACATCAAACTAAAATCCTTAAGCAACATATGATCTGTCAGGGCTAGTTACTTAAGATTTTAGGGCTAAAATGAATTGAATCAAGCATGGACAGGAAGAACAACATGAACTTGATCATAAACTTGACTTAAGCACAACAGATCAAAACTATTCTGTTACTTAAAGGGCTCAAATAAATTCAAGCTGTACTAAAACATTAAGGACAGCTTGGTCTTAAGCATAAACAGGAAAAAACCCTTTAAAACTTTAACTTGATCAAACAGATAAAGCAAAACTTGAGCTAGGTGGGCTCAAACTTGATACTAAAAGGCTCTGGTGCCATTGTTGGATTTCCAAGATCATTTAGCACAAGTTTTGAGCCACAAAACTTATTAGGGGATGGACTTTACCTTGATCTAGCAATCAGCCCATCTTTTCTCTTAGCTCAACACCACCAAGAGGTTGATCTGGTGGCTGTGAAGTACCCTTCCCGGTGTTCCAGCACAGACTTGATCAGCAGCCTCCGTTTCTTGAGAGAGAGAGAGAGAGAGAGAGAGAGAGAGAGAGAGAGAGAGAGCAAAGTGAGTGTGTATGTGTGTTTGCTTGGAGCAGCAGTAGTAGCAAAAACAGCAGCCGTAGCTGCTTCTCCTCCTCTCTTTTCTTTATGTATTTGTGCTGTGCACCAGGAGGGCCCACACCATGAGTTGGCTGATGAGCTGCCCCTGATCAGGGCAGCTCATCAGAGTAGGTGAGCACTGTAGCACCGCCTACTGTTCACCACTGTAGCCTTTCAGATATTTTTCGCTTAAGCTTAATCTTTAATCTTTTAAGACATAATGGCCACAGTTTAGTCTTTAAGATCATAATATCCAACAGAAATAACATGAATGATGGACTAATTCTTGCTCATTAGCTTGTGTAGGCAATGGCACACTGCAGTTATCATATAGAGCAGGTAAATTTCAGCAGTGCAAAACTAATACAATCGGATCCATGGAGATTGATCAAAGACCCATAAAACCTTGGCGATCAATTAATTTAGAAATCCATAAACCCCTTTCTTCATGCAAACTATGAGATTCTAGTCTAGACACAAGGTCCAAAGCTCCCTTGTTCCCATGTAAAAATATGACCAATCAGAAGTGATTTATTGAAATGTTTGTCAGCGCTCACCTCCGTGGCCTTCCTGTGCAGTGACGTGCAGAGCATCGAATCCTGATTTGTTCTTCCTCGCAAGGCTCTCCTTGTCAGAGTGCTTGAGCAACTCGACGACGATGTTGATGAACCCTTTCTCAGCTACGACGAGCAGCATGGTCTCGCACCTTGTTGGGCTCGTTGACCATGGCAGCGCGGATCTCCTCTACCTTGCTGTCGAACTCCTCCCTGGTGCCAGTCATCTGTGCGTCGATTTCGGCGATGCTCTGGCGCACGGAGTCGAGGTCCGTGCAAGGCGCGTTGAGTTGGGTTAGATTTAATTTGACGGCAATAGTCGATATTATATACATAGCCAGTAGCATCAACCGTATAAATCATGGGCGCACATGCTTGGATAATTAATAAGATGACATGTGTGAGAACATGGAAGCTAACCTGGCCAGCAGCCATTGCAAATCGTGAGCTTTAGGATTCGAATACCTCAACTGAGATCTGAGAGTACCTGCAGAAAAATTAAGGAGTCAGAACCCGATGGTATAGAAAAGATTTGCAAATCGGCGTTAGTCCTTAGGATTCCCCAAACAAATACACCAGAACCAACGTCCTGTGGCAGTGTGGCGGATTGGAAGAAAAAAATAGTATCAATCAGAAGGGATCTAACCATGGTTGCCTCATCACGAATCATGGCAGCCTCCACCGGCTAGGGTTCCGCCTGTACCTCCCGCGTCACTCGCCAGCTGCAGTATTGAGTTGGATTCACACCCTTGTACACATTTGAATCAACGAATCGGTGGATAATCTCCTACCTGGGATGTCGCCGCTTCAGCCCATCCTGTCACCGCATCTCTGTCCTGACCTGATCATCGATGGGAGGGGGTGGTTTGCCGTCGTCCCCGCTCACTTTGCCTTTGTAGGTGCGGACCTCCAGGTTCCAGCGGCGGCGTGGATGCGGGATGCGAAGAGTCGGCGTGGGTGGGGGATGCGGGGGCGACGGCACTGGGCGGTGGCGTGAGTGGGGGATCTGGGGCAACGGCACTGGGAGGCGGCGGTGCTGCTTGTAGCACGACGACGATCGGGATGGTGAGTGCGGCGGCTGAGGGAAGAATGCATTGGGAGTTTTGAGACTGGATGGACGCACACCAGTCGCTTCGGTATCCCTCGTCGGCTGGAATGGGCTGCCCGACGGCCCAGTTAACCACAGGGCTTCCTTTCGGCCTCGGGAGCAGCTGCCCATAGCACAGCTGGCTCAGTTGCGGGAGAGATGATCTTACACACGAGATCCGACGGCTAGAAATGTTCAGATCGTGAAAACGGACGGCCAGAAACGCAAATCGCTGAGAAAACTCGCTTTAGGTGCGGTTTTACTGTCCTTAACTAGATCATCGATGGCGCGTGTTACTGCGCCCATCTTTTTTAACATTGATTGTTAGTGCTTCAAGCAAAATATGTGGACACAACATACCAATAGTAAAATTATATTTTAAAATTTTAAATCATCCGTTGTGCATTAGTGTAAGATTTTAGTTATAACTGCCCCCATATTTTGTGCAGTTTGAATGTAACATGTTATTATACAGATGCTCGTAATATGTAAGCATGAAAGTCAAATTACATGACTAAACCAGACATTGATCTCAATTGAACACATGCTTTTAATCAATTTATATAGAGGTCACTTCTTAAACCTAATACACTCAAATGTGCTTCATTTAATTTGCTTCAAGTTGTAAATGCATGTGTTGCAACACTTGCCCATATTTGCGGAAGAATTAAAGATTCGAAGGAAACTTTAGAACATCAATTTTATTTAAGGTAGAAAGCATGCTGCCTCAGGGCACCTCCAATGCCAAGCGCTCGGTTGTCTTTTCAAGCATGAGCTGAAGACAAGGAGCGCATGGCCTTTGTTGCGATACATATTTATCGCCTGGCCTTTTCCCCTAAAAAACAATTTAGTGCCTAGCTTTGGAAGAGAAGGCACTTAGCTGCTTTTTTATTTTCGAATATTTATTATATTCCCTAACCGTCTAGATAAGCGACTTTGCACTGTAGTTGCTCTATGTGCTAACCATCTGCGAAACAACCTTATGCCATAACCCCACATAACAAATAACTTCATCGATCAGAGTAAGATAGTCTTTCTGACCTGCTACCAATGCAAACACAGCTGAATGTCTACCTGATGATGGGATGCATATCCTGCGTTAAAAAATAACGCCAGAGTACTTCTTATCTGATTCTTTTCACCACAGATGATAGATTTGCAACTAAATTATTTTGGAAACTTATGCCAAATGACCTTATCTTTCAGTGTATCAAATCACCCCCTCAATAAATTTAATATACATATGTATTTCAGTAATCATTTAACTCGCTCGAATTTAAAAGGATCGCGGTTTTGAGGCTTTGTTGAACTCGGAGGATCCAAATGTATATATGTCAACTGAGCAGGGAGGATCCAAAGGGCCTTTGGAAAGGAGCCATAGTTTCTATCTATCAGCATTGTCACATGGTTTCTTATATTTGATATTTCTCTATACTCAGACACATACAACAACCAATAAAACGAAAACACAAGCAACCATTCGTGATGTTCTTGATATGAAATGAGAGTAGAATAATCAATGAATAGTAGATACGCAACTATGCACAGTAAAGAACTTAAATCTGTAGCAGGTAGAAATACTAATTGGTGTGAACAACAAGGATTATGCATCTTCCCTGCTTGTTGGGCACACTGATAATCCAAACCATGCAATATAGCATTTACTAATGTATATATGTATAATCTTATGATACTCGACCAGCACACACTTGTAGCAAGTCAAAACATGTACTTTATGAAAAAAAATGGGCTAGCTAATACTGCCTCACTGCAATACAGAAGGCCTCACTTCAGGAGTAAGATGGGAATAGGTAGTAAACAAATTACAAATGGATAAGAAGAAAGTGAATATTCACACAATATTTGGTATTTTATAATTCACGGTCAAAATGGTTGAAGGGCTCACCACTTGTCGCTGAATATTTTGGGGCTGTAAGGCTCCAACTTGCCATGAGATGAAAGCAAAGATGCATATGGGCTATGCCAGCCAAAAGACATGAAGTGCATCTGTTGAAAGTGGCATCCAAAAGATTGTGGTCAAGAACTGAATTAGATTAGGATCAAATAAATAATGCATGTCCACATAACCCCACCGCCGGATCTGCACATCTCGCCACAACACCACCGTGACTGCAATGGCGGCGCCGCGCGTCCTCCTCTTCGCCGCAGCGGCCCTCCTTTCAGTCGCTTCCCTCGGAGACGCTTCGGGCGAGGCCCCCCACGGGCGCAAGCTGATGGTGCTCTTCGACGATCTGGCTGTTCGTTCATCCCACTCGGCCTTCTTCGGCTCGCTCCAGGCCCGCGGCTCGATCAAGCGACCAAGTGTGGGCGAGCCGTACCAAGGGCAGCGATGGCGCTACAAATGGATAAGAAGAAAGTGAATATTCACACAATATTTGGTATTTTAAAATTCACGGTCAAAATGGTTGAAGGGCTCACCACTTATCGCTGAATATTTTGGGGTCGTAAGGCTCCAACTTGCCATGAGAATGAAAGCAAAGATGCATATGGGCTATGCTAGCCAAAAGACATGAACTGCATCTGTTGAAAGTGGCATCCAAAAGATTGTGGTCAAGAACTGAATTATATTAGGATTAAATAAATAATGCATGTCCACATAGCAAGGAGGTCCAATTATTCAACTTTGCAACAAAGCATACATAAAGTGGCGAACCAACTAAAACATTTACAATTTTCATCTTCTATATAATTTGAGGTGCTTAAGTGGATCTTGGCTGACAGGAAACCCTTCAAATTGTGCCAGATCAAATATGAACCCACTGCCCACATTCACAACAAAAATATGATGCAAAGGCCTGAAATTTTGAAATTCAAAATTATTACTGCAAAAAACCATATTTTTTAAAACTACCGTACTTTAATACCAACTATTTAGTATCCACAACTAAGCGACATTATCTCCAGATAATAGTCGATCTTAATCTTCTACATATGAGTATAAACTCCCTTGTAATCTGTAAACTCATAGAACCAGCCCCACCTAACAGATAAGCAAAGATACATAATTGATATAATTTACACTCTAACATGCTTGAGGGAAAGCACATTTACAAGTTATTAGAAAAGAAGGTAGAGTGATGCACTGGTAAGGAAACGTACATAGTAGACAGTGTTAGTTCTACAGACCAAAACTGACTAATCTCACGCATATGTACGTATCACAAAGAAGATGTAAATCCAAAAGGCTCCATGCACCTAGGGTGAACCAAATTAAGTTAGTAACATACTCCACAAACTAAAGAAATTGAGTTAACTAAATCATAAGAACATGCATTCACGGGTTACAAAAGGAATATGTGCAGCTGAATCAATATGTTCGCAAGTAATCCAAGGTCGATTGCCACTCACAAACTACAGCAAAGCCAATGCAAGAACAAACAAATGGAAGGAGGTCACTGGGATTGGATGGAATCCTGCTCTGTTCGGGTCCTCAGGGTAGATATCCAGTGCAGGTCGTGCTGCTCCTCGTTGACCTCAGTGGGGATGGGCCATATGTGCGTGGTGAGAGATACTGATCTCCGTGTTTCTCGCATCTGTAGGGCGGAGCCACCGCTTGAGATCTGCCAAGCTCGTTGATTCGCCATGCGTGATCTCCGTCTCCTACCTGTCCCCTTCGGGCAAACATCAGCCACCGCCGTTGACTCCACCAATGGTGTTCGCGATGTACTGCTGCAATAGAGAGGTGGAACCGTGAAAGGGAAAGAGGACTGAAAGGGAAAGAGGACTTTCCCTGGCCGTCGCCATTGCCATCGTTTCTCTCTCCGTTGCGGCGGCAGATCGGAAGGGGTGGGGGCGGGGAGGTGGGCATTGTGCAGGCTCTGTGCACACGGCCGAACGGATCCTTTCTTTTCTCGTCTAATAATAACTCGCAGGGCCTTTCTCACGTATGTGTTAGGCAATTGGGCTGCGAGAAAAAGGCCCGGTTAACCAGAGGGCTCAGATTTTGCCCGTGGAGCAGCAGCCCTTTAGGACATTTGGCCCAGGAACAGAAAACGCGGTGGAGGCTGTAGTACACACAGATCTAACGATGCAAAATGTCTCAATCATAAAAATGGACGGCCAGGGATGTAGAGTGCGTGAGAGGGCAGGGAATTGGTGCGGTTATACTTCTTCTATAATGTACAGCCCTGGTCCCTGGACGTTACCTCGTGGTCGTGGCTAGTCCAGCAGCTCCATTATTTAGTTAGCTGGCGGTGCCCACTGCCCAGACAGCAACACGCACGTACGCTAACACCAAGGACCAAGCCTCTCCCTCCATCGAATCCTTTGAGAACCGACGGCAATGGAAGCAGCGGCTGCCGGCGCCGGCGGGCTCGAGGTGGTGGTGTTCCCGTGGCTGGCGTTCGGCCACATGATCCCGTTCCTGGAGCTCTCCAAGCGACTCGCGGCCAGGGGCCACGCCGTGGCCTTCGTGTCCACGCCCCGGAATCTCGTCGCCAGCCTCCCATCCGTGCCGGCCGGTCTGTCCGCCCGCCTCCGGTTCGTGCCGCTGCCGCTGCCGGCCGTGGAGGGGCTGCCGGAGGGCGCCGAGGCCACGTCTGACCTGCCGCCCGACAAGGTCGGGCTCCTCAAGAAGGCCATGGACGGCCTCGCCGACCCACTCGCAGCTTTCCTCGCCGGCGAAAGGAGGCTCAACTGGATCGTCCACGACTTCTGCCACCACTGGGTCCCGCCCATCGCCGACCAGCACAAGGTGGCATCCGCCACGTTCCTCATGTTCCAAGCCGCCTTCTTGGTCTTCGTGGGGCCGCGGTGGGCAAACGCCGCACACCTGCGCACGGAGCCGGAGGACTTCGCCGAGCCACCCAGGTGGATTCCCTTCCCGTCCACCACCTTCTTCCTCCGCCACGAGGCCCACTGGATCACCGACGCCTTCCGTACCAACGCATCTGGCGTGTCCGACATGGACCGCTAGTGGCAGGTCTTGGAGCGCAGCCGCCTCACCATCCACCGGAGCTGTGAGGAATTAGAGCCTCGGATGTTCGCCCTCCTATCCGATCTCTTCCGGAAGCCTGCCGTCCCCGCCGGGATCCTTCTACCGGGGGCGCCCGACGACCGTGACGAAGACCACCGGCAGAGCAGCTCATGCGGCGTCGCCCGTCCCATGGTCCTACGATGGCTCGACGACCAGCCTCCCAAGTCTGTCATCTACGTTGCGCTGGGTAGCGAGGCGCCGCTGACGCCAGAGAACGCTCATGAACTCGCGCTCGGCCTGGAGCTCGCCGGCGTGCGCTTCCTCTGGGCGCTACGCAAGCCGGCAGGAACCCGCAACGACGACGAGCTTCTGTTGCCGGCCGGGTTCGAGGAGCGGACGCGGGACCGCGGGGTGGTTTGCACGGGGTGGGTGCCGCAGGTGGAGGCGCTGGCGCACTGTGCCACGGGAGCGTTCTTGACGCACTGTGGCTGGGGCTCCACCATCGAGAGCCTCTCCTTCGGGATCCCGCTGGTCATGCTCCCGTTCGTCGTGGACCAGCCCTTGATCGCGCGGGCGATGGCAGAGAGAGGGATCGGCGTGGAGGTAACGAGGGACGAGAACGACGGTTTGTTTGACAGGGACGGCGTCGCGGTGGCGGTGCGGCGCGTCATGGTGGAGGAGCAGGGGAAGGTGTTGGCGACCGACGCCAAGAAGCTGCGGGAGATTCTAGTCGACCAGGGATGCCAAGAGCATTACATCGACGAGCTCGAGGAGCACCTGAGACGCTTCAAAGACGTCTAATATATACACTAGTTATCATGCATGTGGACTTGCGTGTTGTGTACCAAGAAATTGGTTTGATCGCTGTTTGTTTTTGTTGCATCGATGAATATATGCAAGTTCAGTGTATGGTGTTTGTGTCATTCTTAAGGTTTACTTTACCATCCTAATAACGCAACCAAATTAAGCCATCTCTTATTTTTTTCGAAGGTACTTCTATTAGAATTTTTGAAGTCACAGGACTCCATTTACGATAACATGGACAGAATGCATATAGTTTTCATTCTATCTTTACAAGCGTCGGAGACCAGGCCATGCTTAGCTCGACCAATTGGTATGTACCCGAGTGATGAAATATGCGGCTCAACACTCTAGGATGAAATGCATCGAATTGACAACATAGAGCCACGTTTGTTAGCCAGTTAGCTAGAGATAGAGATAGAAGGTTGTTTAACTTGTAAAGTTATTTGCCTTATCTGTCCAGCTGTTTATCTCTTCCCAACAACCTGTAAATCTCCTACGATGAAGCTTAGCGATCGTCTACTAGTAAGCCTCGGAATGGTTGATATAAATACATACACGTGGCCCTCAAGGGTGGACACGCTTCCTGAAAATTCACATGGTATCAGAGCCACTTCCTCTCGCATCTAGCCATCCTGAGAGAAAAACCAATCTAGCTAATGCCACTGCCGAAGTCATGTGGATTCAGACTCTGCTTTGTGAACTAGGAATAAAGGTTCCACAAGCTTCAAAGTTATGGTGTGACAACATTGGCGCAACTTATCTTTTAGCAAATCTTGTATTCCATGCACGCACAAAACACATAGAGGTTGATCTTCATTTTGTCAGAAAAAGGGTAGCTCGAAAGCTACTTGACATCAGATTCATTCCTACAGGGAACCAGCTTGCTGATGGTTTCACTAAGCCACTCACCATGAGATGGCTAGATGAATTTAAGTACAATCTCAACTTAGACAAAGTTCCATGCGTTCAGACTGAGGGGGGATGTTAGACAGTTAGCTAGAGATAGAGATGGAAGGTTGTTTAACTTGTAAACTTATTTGCCTTATCTCTCCAGTTGTTTATCTCTTCCGACCTTTCAAAAAAAGAGTTGTTTATCTATTCCAACCCCTGTAAATCTCCTACGATGAATCCCAGCGATCGTCTACTTGTAAGCCACGACATGGTTGACATAAATACATACACGCAGCCCACAGGGGTGGACACGCTTCCTGAAAATTCACAACATTAGGCTATGTTCTTGCTAGTTCTACTCCTCTCCTGCGTATTCTGTTTTCATACTTGTCTTTGACTCAAATTTCCAATACATCCCGTTCCCTACTAGATCATGCTATGTGACCGCCGATGCCAATCACCGTGCCCGTCATTCTTGCTCTCATCCTAAACTTTGGCATTCTTCCCTAGCAACTGAGCTTGATCCTGCTACATGTGGAAGCTAGTAGATATGTATAGAAGATCAACGATTGAAACTGCACTGTGTGGCGAGGACATCAATTTTTCACCAAACATCACAGGCCAATTGTTGTGGCTATTTAGTTTACCACGAGTGGTGTACTTGCCAATGTGTGTAGCATTTATTGCACATATACATATGAGCAACCCCAAAGCGAAAAATGCTAGCAAATCATGACAAAGAACCTATCACATACTCAACCAACAGTGAGAAACTTCTTAGTGTTGATTGATTTCCAACTCGGATAGCAAAAGAAATATAGATCGCGCACCAAACCCTTTGTGTACATTAAGAGAAACATGAATACATATCTCGGGATGTCATATCATACGAATGGGCATACACAATAAAAGCAACCAATAGACGGTGTTGGTATAGGAAATTGGTATCTGAGTAGATAAGTGCAATAATTTCGATAAAATGTGGGTTAGGTGCCCCAAAAATTATGCCACTGGATTCGTACTCAAAAGTAGTTTCCTATATTACAATTTTATGGCACATTTATTATTGGCCAAATTAATGGTCGAAGTTGAATCTTAAAATGTATGGACACTTTATAATCTAGGAAGAAGGGAGTAGTAAGGAATTCACTCAAGGTCGTTGCAAAAAAGAAAAAAGAAAAAGGAAATCACTCGAGGAGGACAAGAATATGACAGGAGATGATGCGAGTTATCTCTGGAAAGCGTATTACGTCACTTACTATTGCAAGTAAATAGATGCCTAAAATGTAGTCTATTTTCGAAACGGAGTGGTTGCAAAGTAAAACATATTTTTCTTACTTATCTTAATTTAAATATTACGTGATTTTCCATTATATGCTGGAGTACAGTGATGTCATCGTCACACTTAAAGGACCATACGTGCACAAGTCTCATTGACTGATGAACGTAACTTTTGGTTAATACTTTAAGGAAAGGCGGCGTCAGACAAAGACGATTAATAAACAACCAAATTAACAGATGGCGCATGTCATTTATGAGTTATTTTTCACATGTTTCGTAACTTGCAGGATGGTGAGCTGTAGTTACATACTCAATTCCCAAATCCAACAATTCAACTAGTTAAGTCTGAGTCTCATCCTAAGCAGATGATGTGGCACAGTACGTTGTGCAGGGGCATATTTCCTCACGACGCCAACCGGCACACAGCTAGCGCATGTATCCAAGTGCAGCAAGGAGTGCATATGTTGTGTGTACACTTGTGGTTGATCTTCAACTCGAATTATCCGTGCATCATATTCCTATTGCTGGTGAATCTCCCTTATGGTCCGGTGCCATTTAAAGCTATCACCATTGATCTCGCAGTCAACCATCGAATTCTCCATGCATATCCTTACATTAATACTCTATGATTCCACATTGATTTACATGGAGAAACGCTAGCTAGTAATATGTAGACTAACCATCGGCCCTCGACCACAGACATATATATAGAGAGATATATGGTTCAACCACTCAAGACTTTGGACTTTAATCAATCAGCTATTGCGTTATTTATTGTCTAAAAATTATTATTTTATATGACGCACCCAAGTCCTTTGTCGTCGCCCTCCCCTCCATCAGACTTCTCCCGTACCCGCACTTCCTAGGTGACGACAAGGGCCAATGTCCAAGTGTGGCACCATTGACTTGGTCCTCGTAGCTGCGCCGAAGTGGCAGTAGGCCCCACTGCCAAAGTGTGGTAGGTGTCTTCTTGGGGAGCAGGAGTGTGATTGTCTTCTAGGGCAGTGGACCAGTTGGTGGCACTCCAGTCGTGTGCACACTGGAGCATCACATAACTACGGCATGGCGGCGATCCATGTGGGTGTTGGTGGGTCATAGGTGACACTTTGGTCACGTCGCTCTGGTACTTTGCGGTGGCCATGCGGTGGCGTTATGTCCCCTCTTTTTTTTTTTTTTTATAACTCCGCTCTCCGGATTTTATTCATTTAGCGGTAGCATATCTGAGTGCACAACGCATCTCAGAAAACCAGGGATTACATTAGAGTATGTAGCAACATTCTCTACAGCTAAAGCTTCCTTAGCACAAGTATGAGCAACAGAATTCACTAGACGGCTAGCATAACGAAGCTCAAATCCCTGAAAAAACGGCAGCTCCTGACGAGGGCATATACTAGGGATAGGGTAATAGGCCTGACCTATAGACCCTACCCTAGAACGCCCACGTCTTATACTGGACCCCAGGGCCAGATCAGCAACCAAGAGTTCTGCAAACTGACATTCATTCGGAGCTCGACGAACCACTCGGGAGGCAAGAGTTCACTCGACCAGCTTGTTTCACTCGGAACACCCGAAAGTCACTCGACCAGAGAAGACAAGGAGCGCAACGGTCGGGACGCACGTTCGCCTGTATTAATTGTAATCAATGCGCCCGTTACCTGGCGCCCTTAAACCCCTTCTTAACCCCTGGTAATGGCGGCATTCATGGGAGGGCTGGCGAAGACTATATAAGCCATCCCCCAGCTCCATTCCAAGGGTTTGCAATCCATTTGTAACTCATACACTCAAGCAATCAAGCTCCAGAGCACCGAGACGTAGGGCTATTACCTCCACCGCTGAGGGGCCTGAACTCGTAAATCCGAGTGTAACACCTGCGCTGTAGCTAGGCTCTGCCCTCTCATCCGTACCCCTACACACTACTGTCAGACTTGCACCCACGACAGTTGGCGCCCACCTTGGGGCCGGCGTCTAGCGACTTCCGGCATAGTTGCATTTTTTCCACCATCACCATGGTTTCCGGCGGCGGACTGACTCTGGGCGGCGAGATCCGTTTTGGCGTCCTCAGCTTCATCGCCGACGATTCGGCGTGGCTCCAGGAAGCCCTGCTGGATGTCGAGGATTTGCCCGTCCGCGGCGCGACGCACTTCCGCGCGAGTACCTTCGGCGTCCTTCTTCGGCAACCGTCGACTCCTTATCAGTCGACCTCTTCGCTCTCCACCAGCCGTCGTCGCAAGCGCTCCGGATGCTCGCGGCTTCAGCGGTGGATCAGGCACGCGGTGGTCCTTCAGGCTGCAGCCCCGCAGATCGCGGCAATCGAGCCCGATGAACCTGTCTTCGATCTATTCGCCTCCGTGCACGAGCACTCGGAAAGCTTATCCGAGTGCGAGAGCAGCGATCCCGCTGCGGAGGTGCTGATGGCCGATTCCCCGCCCAGTCCGCCTGGGTATGGCCGCGGCGGCGCGGAGAACGGTGACCCGTCGCGCGCTGATCTTGGCGGCGGCAGGGACCGACATGACGACGAGTACGTCCCCCGACCTCTCACTCGGCAGCAGAGGGAGGAACAACAGCGCAGGACCGAGCAGGCCCTCCAGACGCCCATCGTTGGGACGACCCCCGAGGCTCAGGCTTTGGAGGCCGTGCGCCAGGCCAACTTGGCTGAGCGCAATCGTCTGGAAGCGCTCCAGAAGTCACTCGACGATCGCGCCCGCAGGCAGCATCAGCCCAGTTCCAGTCGGCGGCAGCGGCAGTTGTTCTCGAATGACTAGCAGCAGAGTTTCCAGATATTCCGCACTCCCGTCCAGAATCTGGCGGCAGCCACTCGGATAGCAGATTCCATTGAGCCGTCCCGATCCGAGGCCGGGGAGGGTCTTCGGCAGATCCGGGCCCTGCTCAAGGCGGCAGAGGAGCAAAATTCGGCAGTATCCCAGTCGCGCAACCGGATTCACAGCATATCCGTTAGGGCTGACACCGTTCAGTCGGCCCACAGCCCAGTGTCTCCAAGGAGAAACAGGCACTCGCCTCCGCAGCGAAACGACCAAGACCGCCACCGAGACCAGTACTCGGGGCAGGGTCCGCCCGCGCCTGGCTCAATCAGCTCACTCCGGCCAGCATATACTGCTGGGAAGATTTGGCCCGAGTGTTCATCAAAACATTCGAGGGCACGTGCAAACGCCCGGCTGGATTGTCTGAGCTACATCATTGTGTGCAGAAGCCGAATGAAACCTTGAGGGAGTACATTCAACGGTGGACAACCTTGCATCATGTGGTGGAGAATGTCACGGAACATCAAGCAGTCTGTGCCTTCAAGGCAGGAGTCAGGTATCGGGAGCTCATCCTGAAATTCGGTCGGTCAGGATCTTTGACCATGAGCCGAATGATGGAGATCGCCACTCGGTACGCAAACGGAGAAGAGGAGGACCGTCTCCGTAACGGTAAAGGGAAAACCAGTGAGCCCAACCCCGGAAATAGTAATCCCAGTCGGAAGCCGAAGCGCAAAGCTGATGGTTCGGTTCAGGCCGAGGCTGCCGCACTGGCTGGCCAAGCCAAGAACAAGGGGAAGGCTAAGGAAAAATGGATCCCGAAGAAAAAGAGAGATCAGTCGGGCCAAGATGTCCTCGATTTGCCGTGTCACATCCACACCAGAAAGGATGAAGAGGGCAATCTGATATTGCCCAAGCATACCACTCGACAGTGCAGACTGTTGATTCAGCAGTTCCGAGAGGGCCCGTCGAGTGAGAAGAGCCTAGAAGACGCTGATGATGGAGACAAAGATGAACCTTTTCCCAGTGTCAACGCAACCCTGATGATCTTTGCAGATGTAGAGAGCAGGAGCCGGTTGAAAGTTATCAACCGAGAAGTGAACATGGCCATGCCGGCGACGACAAAGTTTCTGAACTGGTCGAAGACTCCTATCACCTTTGATCAGTCGGACCACCCAGCCTACATTGCCACCCATGGGCGGCAGGCGCTGGTGGTCGATCCAGTCATGGGAGGCGTCCGATTGCGCAAGGTCCTCATGGACGGTGGAAGTGGACTGAACATACTGTACGCTGATACTCTGCAAGCGATGGGCATTCCGATGTCCCGACTCAGCAAGAGCAGCATGCAGTTCCACGGAGTGATCCCCGGCAAGAAAGCAAAGTCACTCGGGCAGATCACCCTGGATGTGGTCTTTGGAGACGACAAGAACTTCCGGAAGGAAAGGCTGACCTTCGAAGTGGTCGACTTCCGCAGCGCCTACCATGCCATCCTTGGTCGGCCGGCTTACGCACGTTTCATGGCCCGTCCATGTTATGTGTATCTCAAGCTAAAGATGCCCGGCCCCAAAGGTGTGATCACAGTCACTGGCAGTCGACAGTGCACGGAAGAGTGTTTGCAGCAAGGGTCCAAGATAGCTGATGAGCAGATGGCCATGGTGGAACTGGAGGAGTACAAGAAAAATGCCGATCCGAGTGATCTGCTACGCTCCAAGAAGCCGGCTACAGAATTTGCGTTTCAGTCGGCCGGCGACACGAAGCCTGTGCACATCCACCCGGAAGATCCCAATGCTGCTCCCACCAACATATCAACAACACTCGACAGCAAATAGGAAGAAGCGCTCATCCAGTTCCTCCGTGAGAACTGGGACATCTTCGCATGGAAACCATCCGACATGCCGGGTGTACCCAGGGAGCTGGCTGAGCATCGTTTGCGAGTCGACCCAAAGGCGAAACCTGTGAAGGAGCATGTCCGTCGCTCTGCTACACAGAAGAGGAAGGCCATTGGCGAAGAAGTTGCTCGGCTCCTGGCAGCCGAGTTCATCCGTGAGGTGTACCACTCCGAGTGGCTAGCCAACGTCATCATGGTCCCTAAGAAGGACAAGTCTCTCCGAATGTGCATTGATTTCAAGCACATCAATCGGGTCTGCCCCAAGGATCATTTCCCGCTCCCCCGCATAGATCAAATCGTAGATTCCACCGCGGGTTGTGAGCGACTGTCTTTTCTGGATGCGTACTCTGGGTACCACCAGATCCGACTGTATGGGCCAGATGAAATAAAAACAGCCTTTATCACCCCATTCGGGTGTTTCTGCTATATCACCACGCCTTTCGGTCTTAAAAACGCTGGTGCCACTTTCATGCGCATGGTGCAGAAGTGTTTGCATAAACAGATCAGTCGGAACATCGAGGCATACATGGATGACATAGTGGTCAAGTCCAGGAAAGGTTCCGACCTGCTGGCTGACGTAGCTGAAACTTTTGCGAATCTGCGGAAGTATGATATCAAGCTGAATCCAGCAAAGTGCACTTTCGGAGTTCCTGGGGGCAAACTACTCGGTTTCCTCGTTTCCGAACGAGGGATAGATGCTAATCCTGAGAAGATCGGGGCGATTGTACGAATGAAACGTCCTGAACATCTTCATGATGTACAGAAGCTCACGGGTTGCCTCATAGCTCTGAGCCGATTCATCTCCCGTCTCGGTGAGAAGGCACTGCCCCTGTACCGATTGATGAAGAAATCTGATTCGTTCGAGTGGACTGCTGAAGCACAAGCAGCGTTTGTCGAGCTCAAAGCCCTGCTTTCCACCCAGCCGGTGCTTGCCGCTCCGAATAGCAACGAGCCGTTGCTCTTGTACATTGCGGCCACTGGTCAAGTTGTCAGCACTGTCCTCACAGTCGAGCGAGAAGAGCAGGGCAAGGCTTACAAAGTTCAGCACCCAGTCTATTATATTTCTGAAGTTCTGACTCCGTCCAAGCAGAGGTATCCTCATTACCAGAAGCTCGTCTATGGCATTTACCTGACTGCGAAGAAAGTAGCCCATTACTTCCAAGAGCACACTGTGTCAGTCGTCAGCGACGCCCCGCTGTCTGAGATCATGAACAATCGGGATGCGGCTGGTCGAGTGGCGAAGTGGGCTATCGAGCTCCTGCCCCTGGACATCAAGTTCGAGGCGAAAAAGACGATCAAGTCCCAAGCATTAGCCGATTTACTAGCCGAGTGGACTGAACAGCAGCAACCGACTCAGAGTCACCCGGAACACTGGACCATGTTCTTTGACGGTTCCAAGATGCTGAATGGTTCAGGAGCTGGAGTTGTGTTAGTATCTCCGAAGGGCGATCGTCTCAGATATGTTCTGTAGATTCACTTTGATTCCTCCAACAACGAAGCCGAGTACGAAGCGCTCCTTTATGGTCTACGTATGGCCATCTCACTCGGCGTCCGGCGCCTGATGGTCTACGGGGACTCGGATCTTGTTGTGAACCAAGTGATGAAGGAGTGGGATATTAGAAGCCCCGCTATGACAAGATACTGCAACATAGTGAGAAAGTTGGAGAAGAAATTTGAAGGTCTGGAGCTGCATCACGTTCCCCGAGCCAAGAATCAAGAAGCAGCCGATCTGGCAAAGATCGGGTCCACTCGGAAATCCATACCCAGCAATGTGTGCCTCGAGCATTTACGTTCTCTGACGGTAAAAGAAGATCCCTTCACGGAAGAGCCCCCGCAAGTGGTCAGTCCTTCTGATCCGACTGAAGTCGAGGTCCCGGCAGTCATTGATTTGGTCATGGAGGTCCTAGCAATCACACCCGAGTGGACAGTGCCTTACATTGCATACCTGCTCAGGCAGGAACTTCCAGAAGATGAAACTGAAACCCGCTAGATTGTTCGCAGGTCCAAAGCCTTTACAGTGATGGGCGATCAGTTATACAGGAAGAGCGTCACCGGTGTGACTCAGCGCTGCTTCGCTCCGGAGGAAGGTCGATTGATCCTGGAGGAGATTCACTCGGGAACTTGTGGACACCACGCGTCCTCTCGGACAATCGTGGCTAAAGCTTACCGAGCCGGTTTTTTCTGGCCACGTGCCAATGAAGCTGCACAGGAGATAGTCCAACACTGCACCGGATGCCAGTTCTATGCAAACTTATCGCACAAGCCTGCGTCTGCTCTGAAGACAAATCCTCTCGTCTGGCCGTTTGCAGTCTAGGGACTCGAGATGGTGGGACCCCTCCGGACAGGGACGAGTGGATTCACCCACCTGCTGGTTGCAGTCGACAAGTTCACTAAGTGGATCGAAGCCAAACCCATCAAGAAGCTAGACTCCCGCACGACGATCAAGTTTATGAAGGAGATAGTCTTCAGATATGGCGTACCCCACAACATTATCACTAACAACGGCTCAAACTTCGACTCGGAAGAGTTCAGGACGTTCTGTGCCGCTCAAGGCACCCGAGTCGACTACGCATCTGTGGCGCATCCGCAGTCGAATGGACAGGCTGAGAGAGCAAACGGACTGATCCTTCAGGGGTTAAAGCCGTGACTCATGCGCGATTTAGAGCACGCAGCTGGAGCCTGGGTCACCGAGTTGCCGTCAGTTCTTTGGGGCTTGAGGACGACCCCCAATCGGTCCACCAATCGCACTGCCTTCTTCATGGTGTACGGAGCTAAAGCCGTCTTGCCGAGTGACTTGCTCCACAATTCGCCCCGAGTGGAACTATACTCCGAAGCTGAAGCAGAGAAGGCGCGGCAAGACGCGGTTGATCTCCTGGAAGAGGAGAGAGAGATGGCTCTTATCCGTTCGACCATTTATCAGCAAGATCTACGACGTTTTCACATCAGGCACGTCAGAAGTCGGACCTTTCAGGAAGGAGATCTTGTGCTCCGAGTGGATCAGCAGCGACCTCACAAGCTCGCTCCTGCATGGGAAGGTCCATTCGTCATTTCAAAGGTTCTGCACAACGGAGCGTACCACCTGTACAACCTTCAGAAGCAAGCAGACGAGCCCCGTGCTTGGAATGCGGATTTGCTGCGACGATTTTATACTTGATGATGAGATGTAATAAAAGTACTCGAGTGATATTTGATGAATAAAAGCATGACTTTTCCAGTTCCACATTGAAGTTCACTCGTATGCATTCTCTGGCTTACAACCCCAGTGGGTGTACGCCGTTCAACTTAGCTGCAAACCAGTTTTTGCCTAAGTCAAAAAGCTACTCGAGTGAAGAGCGTCCCTCTCACTCGGGGGCTTGGCTGCGAACCAGCTTTCGCCCAAGTTAAAAACGCTACTCCGAGTGAAGAGCATCCCTCTCACTCGGGGGCTTGGCTGCGAACCAGTTTTCGCCCAAGTTAAAACGCTACTCCGAGTGAAGAGCGCCCCTCTCACTCGGGGGGCTTGGCTGCGAACCAGCTTTTGCCCAAGTTAAAACCCTACTCCGAGTGAAGAGCGTCCCTCTCTCGGGGGCTTGGCTGCGAACCAGCTTTCGCCCAAGTTAGAATCCTACTCCGAGTGAAGAGCGACCCTCTCACTCGGGGGCTTGGCTGCGAACCAGCTTTCGCCCAAGTTAAAAACGCTACTCCGAGTGAAGAGCATCCCTCTCACCCGGGGGCTTGGCTGCGAACCAGCTTTCGCCCAAGTTAAAATGCTACTCCGAGTGAAGAGCGTCCCTCTCACTCGGGGGCTTGGCTGCGAACCAGCTTTCGCCCAAGTTAAAAACGCTACTCCGAGTGAAGAACATCCCTCTCACTCGGGGGCTTGGCTGCGAACCAGCTTTCGCCCAAGTTAGAATCCTACTCCGAGTGAAGAGCGACCCTCTCGCTCGGGGCTTGGCGGCGAACCAGTTTTCGCCCAAGTTAAAACGCTACTCCGAGTGAAGATCGTTCCTCTCACTCGGGGGCTTGGCTGCGAACCAGCTTTCGCCCATGTTAAAAGCCTACTCCGAGTGAAGAGCGACCCTCTCACTCGGGGGCTTGGCTGCGAACCAGCTTTCGCCCAAGTTAAAAACGCTACTCCGAGTGAAGAGCATCCCTCTCACTCGGGGGCTTGGCTGCGAACCAGCTTTCGCCCAAGTTAAAACATTACTCCGAGTGAAGAGTGCCCCTCTCACTCGGGGGCTTGGCTGCGAACCAGCTTTCGCCCAAGTTAAAATCCTATTCCGAGTGAAGAGCGACCCTCTCACTCGGGGGCTTGGCTGCGAACCAGCTTTCGCCCAAGTCAAAATCCTACTCCGAGTGAAGAGCGTCCCTCTCACTCGGGGGCTTGGCTACGAACCAGTTTCGCCCAAGTTAAAATCCTACTCCGAGTGAAGAGCGACCCTCTCACTCTGGGGCTTGGCTGCGAACCAGCCTTCGCCCAAGTAAAAACCTACTCCGAGTGAAGAGCATCCCTCTCACTCGGGGGCTTGGCTGCGGACCAGCTTTTTCCCAAGATAAAACGCTACTCCGAGTGAAGAGCGTCCCTCTCACTCGGAGGCTTGGCTGCGAACCAACTTTTGCCCAAGTCAAAACGTCGCTCCGAGTGAAGAACTTCCCCCTCACTCGGAGGCTTAGCTGCGAACCAGCTTTTGCCTAAGTTGAAACACATTTCAAAGAAAGACTCAAAGGAAAGTATTCAAATAACTCCTGAAGTTCAAAAGCAAATACGAGTACGCGGGCCCGAAGCCCGAAAGAGTTTAACGATTACAGTTCCACTCGGCATACCGAGGATAATGGTTAGGACTTAAAGTTTTCTCAAGCTCCTGTGGGGCTGGCTGGCTCAACGAAGGGATCCAGGTCGATGTCGTCGGCGATCCGAGTGGCCGCTTCGATGAACGTCTCCATGAAGTCCTCCAACTGGAGTTTCTTCGTGTTGGCGACTTGGAGAGACTTCAGCTTCTCCTCCTTGGCGTCCTTGCAGTGCACTCGGACGAGAGAGAGCGCCACGTCAGCCCCGCAGCGAGCAGCCGACTTCTTCCACGCTTGCACTCGACTGGGGATCTCGTTGAGGCGAGCCATCATCGCTTCCAGATCGGTGTCGAGGGTGTCTTCAGGCCATAGCTCCTTGTTGATCCTCCCGAGTGCACCCCTCAGACGGATGATGTACCCTTGGGCGTCTTCGATGCGAGATTCGACCCGCAAGACGCCTAGAGCTGCCTTGTCACCGACGAGTGACCTGGAAGGATCCAGATCCCTCTCGATTCTGTCAGTCTCAAGCTCGAAATCCCGGCAGTACTCTGCAAACAAGGAAAGAGGAGTGTCGAGCATCAGCATGCATGAAGTTCACTTGGAGTTAAGTTGAAATGCACTCGGATGCTATAAGTTACCTGCAAGCTTGGTGTACATCTCCTCCGTGAACTCTTCAATGTACCTCTCCAGAGCGTTCTTCTTCTCGATCAGCTGGGTGGTCTTCTCGTTCAGAGTCTTCTTCTCTTGCTCGTAGACTTCCGCCTGGGCCTTGAGCTTGCTCTCCCACTCGGTCTGCTGCTTCTTGAGCTCGAGCACCTCCTTCTTCAGCGACGTGTTCTCTGCTTCAAGCTTCCCGAATGAGGCCAGCTTTTCTTCAGCGGCCTTGGTCTTTTCCTTCGCCACCTGCTGAGCCCCCGCCAGTTCCTGGTCCTTATTCTCGAGTGCCTGCTTCATAGTTTCTAAAGAGACAGAGGTTCTGAGCCGCACTTGGATTCGGTGGTTTTCACTACGCACATCTGTTCGAGTGAAGTCACTCGGTTCAAAGAATGTAAAAAGGTGAAAGCAAAATGCTCGGTAATTGAAGCTCACCTCCCATGGTCTTGAGCTCTGAGCTCGCGCTGTGTTTCTCCTCTCCACCTCCAAATCCAGTCGGAGCTGAGCCGTTTCCTTCTCCAGTGCAATGTACTGAGTCCCAAGCTCGCAAGTTTTCTGGAATACAAGAAAGCGCATATCAGTTAACATTAAGAAATATTCCGAGTGCCCAAAGACTGACGCTCCCGGAAGAAACAAGCTTGACCAGTATCAGATCCCGAAGTACCCTTTGACAGGGAGGAGCAAGCTTGACCAGTATCAGATTCTAAGTTCTAAGACTCCCGCCGACTGCCCGCAGTCGACGGCAGTCTCGGGGACTACACCCAGTGGGTGCACTCAGCGTGCCCCCACTGGAATGGTATCCACTCGAACCGGTCCGCCCGATCCGAGTGATGGCCAAACGCAAAAAAAGGGAAGACAAAAGGTTCTAAGACTCCCGCCGACCGCCCGCGGCCGACGGCAGTCTCGGGGACTACACCCAGTGGGTGCACTCAGCGTGCCCCCACTGGAACGGTACCCACTCGGACCGGTCCACCCGATCCGAGCGACGGCCAAACACAAAAAAAGCAATAACAGAACAAAGTCTAAGTTCTAAGACTCCCGCCGACTGCCCGCAGTCGACGGCAGTCTCGGGGACTACACCCAGTGGGTGCACTCAGCGTGCCCCCACTGGAACGGTATCCACTCGGAGCGGTCCGCCCGATCTGAGTGATGGCCAAACACAAAAAAACACCCAATGGGTGTACCGGATATTTTCCAACTGAAATTCCTATTGAAGAAAAATGACTTGGAAGTCAACTTACAAGAGTACTTACTCGAACGTTCTCTTGGAGAGCAACACTGGCGTCGTACATCAGCTAGCTAGCTGCGCTCATCTCCTTGAGTCGTTGGGTCATCAGCTCCGCCTGGATCATTGCCTCCTTGCTGGCCCCAGTTTGATCCTCTGGCACCTTGTATAGGCTGAAGATGTTGACGGGAGGAGTCGGAGCCGAAGTCAGAGCAGTCGACGGAGCCGCGGCAAAACCAGCCCCAGCCTGCCCCAGAGGCACAGTCACGATGGGTGCAGGGGGAGCTTGAGACGCTTTGCTCGGCGGCGTCTTCCGCGTGGTAGTCTGAGGAGCAGTCGGAGCTGCGGTCCCCTTCACGGTGTCCTTCCGCGGCGGCTCTTCATCGTCGTCCCCGACGTGGATGACCTCTGCAAGTGCTACGGTCACTCGACGCGATCAGTCACATTACAGAATTCAATCGGATGAAGGCATTTCAGTCGAATGACAGGTCAAAGTAAAAATGAAGTCATTGTTACCTTTTTGAGAAGTGGCCGCGTCTGCCGAATCGGCCTCGGCGCGGTCCCCATCAATCTGCATGGGAGACGTTGTCGAGGTTGCAGCACTGGTTCATAAGATGCACTCGGTCAGAAGAATCACAAAAGTTGAGAAAGATAGAAAAGAAAAGCTGCGAAGGATACTCATGTTGAGGCGACAGGCACAGTGACCTTGATCCGGGGCAGAGCCTTCCGAGGCTTGGGGGAAGCGACCTTGGGCTGCTTGGCGGCCTTCTCAGTCGGCGCAGGCGACGACGTCCGAGTGCGCTTCGGAGCCTTAGCACTCGGAACCACCTCCTTCTCCGGGCCATCACTCGGATCATGAGTTAGTTTGGAGCGGTGCTCACAGCGCAGCTCCGGAGACAGGGAATGATGGAAATATGCCCTAGAGGCAATAATAAAGTTGTTATTATTTTATATTTCCTTGTTCATGATAAATGTTTATTATTCATGCTAGAATTGTATTGACCGGAAACTTAAATACATGTGTGAATACATAAACAAATACCGTGTCCCTAGTGAGCCTCTACTAGACTAGCTCGTTGATCAAAGATGGTTAAGGTTTCCTAACCATAGACATGAGTTGTCATTTGATAACGGGATCACATCATTAGGAGAATGATGTGATGGACAAGACCCATCCGTTAGCTTAGCATATGATTGTTCTGTTTATTGCTACTACTTTCTTGAATGTCAAATACGTGTTCCTCAGACCATGAGATCATGCAACTCCCGGATACCGGAGGAATACCTTGTGTGCTATCAAACGTCACAACGTAACTGGGTGATCATAAAGATGCTCTACAGGTATCTCCGAAGGTGTCCGTTGAGTTGGCATGGATCGAGACTGAGATTTGTCACTCCGTGTTTCGGAGAGGTATCTTTGGGCCCTCTCGGTAATGCACATCATAAGAAGCTTGCAAGCAAAGTGACTAAGGAGTTAGTTACGGGATGATGTATTACGGAACAAGTAAAGAGACTTGCCGGTAACGAGATTGAACTAGGTATGGAGATACCGACGATCAAATCTCGGGCAAGTAATATACCGATGGACAAAGGGAATTACGTATGTTGTCATTGCGGTTCGACCGATAAGATCTTCATGGAATATGTAGGAACCAATATGAGCATCCAGGTTCCGCTATTGGTTATTGACCGGAGAGGCGTCTCAGTCATGTCTACATCATTCCCGAACCCGTAGGGTCCGCACGCTTAAACGTTCGTTGATGATATAGTGTTATATGAGTTATGTGAATTGGTAACCGAATGTTGTTCGGAGTCCCGGATGAGATCCCGGACGTCACGAGGAGTCTCGGAATGGTCGAGAGGTAAAGATTTATATATGGGAAGTCATATTTTGGGTTCCGGAAAAAGGTGCAGTTTTTTCGGTATTGTACCGGGAAGCTTCCCAAAAGGTTCCGGAGGATTCCGGAGGAGTCCGGAAGTCCACAAGTGGGTCCACCAGGTCCCAAGGGCTGGCATGGGCTAAGGGGAGACGCTCTGGCCTTATTGGGCCAGGCGCACCAAGTCCTCAAAAGCCCACGCAGCTAGGGAAGGAAAAAGGGAGAGTCCTAGTAGGAATAGGATTGGACTTTGGAGTCCAAGTCCACGTGTTTATTATTCACGGTTACTGTTCACGTGGCACTATTCCTTCTACTCCAAGCCCCTACACATATATAAATAGAGGAGAGGGGGCGCCCCAAAGTACACAACATTGTCTTAGCCGTGTGCGGCGCCCCCCTCCACAGTTCCGTCCCTCGGTCATATTTTCGCAGTGCTTGGGCGAAGCCCTGCGGAGATAGCATCACCATCACCGTCACCACGCCGTCGTGCTGCCGGAACTCATCCACTACCTCGCCGTCTTGCTGGATCAAGAAGTCGAGGACGTCACCGAGCTGAACGTGTGCTGAACGCGGAGGTGCCATACGTTCGGTGCTCGGTCGGTTGGATCGTGAAGTTGTTCGACGACATCAACCGCGTTGTTCTAACGCTTCCGCTTACGGTCTACGAGGGTACGTAGACACACTCCCCCTCTCGTAGCTATGCATCTCCATGGATAGATCTTGCGTGTGCGTAGAAATTTTTTGTTTTCCATGCAACGTTCCCCAACAGTGGCATCATGAGCCAGGTCTATGCGTAGATGATATGCACGAGTAGAACACAAAGAGTTGTGGGCGGTGATCGTCATACTGCTTACCACCAACATCTTATTTTGATTCGGCGGTATTGTAAGATGAAGCGGCCCGGACCAACCTTACATGTCCACGTACATGAGACCGGTTCCACTGACAGACATGCAACTTGTTTTGCATAAAGGTGGCTGGCGGGTGTCTGTTTCTCCTACTTTAGTTGAATCGAATTTGACTGCGGCCGGTCCTTGTTGAAGGTTAAAACAGCAAACTTGATAAATCACCGTTGTGGTTTTGTGCCATAGGTAAGAACGGTTCTTGCTAGAAGCCCGTAGCAGCCACGTAAAACTTGCAACAACAAAGTAGAGGACGTCTAACTTGTTTTTGCAGGGTATGCTGTGATGTGATATGGTCAAGACATGATGTGATATACGTTATTGTATGAGTTGATCATGTTTTGTAATTTATCGGCAACCGGCAGGAGCCTTATGGTTGTCTCTTTATTGTATGAAATGCAAGCGCCATGTAATTGCTTTACTTTATCGCTATGCGTTAGCAATAGTTGTAGAAGCAATAGTTGGCGAGACGACCACGACGCAACGATGGAGATCAAGGTGTCCAGCCGGTGACGATGGAGATCATGACGATGCTTTGGAGATGGAGATCAAAAGCACAAGATGATGGCCATATCATGTCACATATTTTGATTGCATGTGATGTTTATCCTTTATGCATCTTATTTTGCTTAGAACGACGGTAGCATTATAAGATGATCCCTTCACTAAATTTCAAGATAAAAGTGTTCTCCCCGAGTATGCACCGTTGCTAAAGTTCGTCGTTTCGAAGCACCTCGTGATGATCGGGTGTGATAGATTCTACATTCACATACAACGGGTGTAAGCTAGTTTTACACAAGTAGAATACTTGGGTTAAACTTGACGAGCCTAGCATGTACAGACATGGTCTCGGAACACTGGAGACCGAAAGGTCGAACATGAGTCATATAGTAGATATGATCAACATGGAGATGTTCACCATTGATGACTATCCCATCTCACGTGATGATCGGACATGGGCTAGTTGATTTGGATCTTGTATCACTTAGTTAACTTGAGGGATGTTAATTTAAGTGGGAGTTCATTAGTAATTTGATTAATTGAACTTAATTTATCATGAACTTAGTCTTGATAGTTTCTTTGCATATCTATGTTGTAGATAAATGGCCCGTGCTACTGTTCCGTTGAATTTTAATGCGTTCCTAGAGAAAGCTAAGTTGAAAGATGATGGTAGCAACTACACGGACTGGGTCCATAACTTGAGGATTATCCTCATTGCTGCACAGATGAATTATGTCCTTGATGCACCGCTAGGTGATGGACCTGCTGCAGGAGCTGCTGCAGACGTTGTGAACGCCTGGCAGGCTCGATCTGATGACTACTCAATAGTTTAATGTGCCATGCTCTACGGCTTAGAACCGGGACTGCAAAAGCGTTTTGAACGCCACGGAGCATATGAGATGTTCCAAGAGCTGAAATTGATATTTCAAGCTAATGCCCGGGTGAGAGATATGAAGTCTCCAACAAGTTCTTTAGCTGTAAGATGGAGGAGAATAGTTCTGTCAGTGAACACATACTCAGAATGTCTGGGTACCACAACCACTTGACTCAGCTGGGAATTGATCTTCCGGTTGAGAGTGTTATTGACAGAGTTCTTCAGTCACTGCCACCAAGCTATAAAGGCTTCGTGATGAACTATAATATGCGAGGGATGGAGAAGACAATTCCCGAGCTCTTCGCGATGCTGAAATCAGCGGAGGTAGAAATCAAGAAGGAGCATCAAGTGTTGATGGTTAACAAAACCACTAGTTTCAAGAAAAAGGGCAAGGGAAAGAAGGGGAACTTCAAGAAGAATGGCAAGCAAGTTGCCGCTCCCACGAAGAAACCCAAAGCTAGACCCAGGCCTGAAACAGAGTGCTTCTACTGCAAAGGGACTGGTCACTGGAAGCGGAACTGCCCCAAGTATTTGGCGGATAAGAAGGATGGCAAAGTGAGCAAAGGTATATTTGATATACATGTTATTGATGTGTTCCTCACTATTGCTCGCAGTAGCGCTTGGGTATTTGATACTGGTTCGGTTGCTCATATTTGTAACTCGAAACAGGAGCTACGGAATAAGCGAAGATTGGCTAAGGACGAGGTGACGATGCGCGTCGGGAATGGTTCCAAGGTTGATGTGATCGCCGTCGGCACGCTACCTCTACATCTACCTTCGGGATTAGTTTTAGACCTCAATAATTGTTATTTGATGCCAGCGTTGAGCATGAAAATTATATCTGGATCTTGTTTATTGCGAGACGGTTATTTATTTAAGTCAGAGAATAATGGTTGTTCTATTTATATGAGTAACATCTTTTATGGTCACGCACCTTTTGTGAATGGTCTATTCTTGTTGAATCTCGATCATAGTGATACACATATTCATAATATTGATGCTAAAAGATGCAAAGTTGATAATGATAGTGCAACATACTTGTGGCACTGCCGTTTAGGTCATATTGGTGTAAAGCGCATGAAGAAACTCCATGCGGATGGACTTTTGGAATCTCTTGATTATGAATCATTTGATACATGCGAACCATGCCTCATGGGCAAGATGACTAAAACTCCGTTCTCCGGAACAATGGAGCGAGCTACTGATTTGTTGGAAATAATACATACCGATGTATGCGGTCCGATGAATGTTGAAGCACGCGGCGGGTATCGTTATTTTCTAACCTTCACAGATGATTTGAGTAGATATGGGTATATCTACTTGATGAAACACAAGTCTGAAACATTTGAAAAGTTCAAAGAATTTCTGAGTGAAGTAGAGAATCATCGTAACAAGAAAATAAAGTTTCTACGATCTGATCGCGGAGGCGAATATTTGAGTTACGAGTTTGGCCTTCATTTAAGAAAATGTGGAATTGTTTCACAACTCACGTCACCTGGAACACCACAGCGTAATGGTGTGTCCGAACGTCGTAACCGTACTTTTTTGGATACTACCACAAATGCCCGTGCGTTGCAACGGGAGAAAACAATGATTTTTATCCGTCAAGGCTGACCGGGTCGAGGAACTATGTCGTGAAAGAATGGTCGTTACTGACAAAAAAGGGATGGATCATTTGAGGATCGTGGCGTGAGCTCGAGACGGGAGTATGATTTCGAGAAAATTAATTTGACCGAACAACATTAATTTCAGATTATTAGTGCTAATGGCCAACAGGTGGAAAATTCATTTGTAAAGAGAAATGCACCCGAGGACTTCGATGTAAAGCTATGAACACTACCGGCTTCCTAATCGAGCAAGGATGACATGAGGACACCACCCTTCCCATTGCCATTGACAACTCAATCAAGGGCTAGCTGTTTGCTAAATCTTCTACCAGACCCATCCATGCACACTGCCTTCGATGCTCACACAACCACAAGCTTTCGATTCCGTTGCTAGGGCTGCTTTGTTATGGGCACTGTTAGACATTTGCTTGATTTAAGCACAACATTTAAGTAAAAGAAGCACAATCCACAATACCATATTATCTAGAAAAACAAATTATGCATAATAGCTCATTTTTTCAGTGCAATAACACAATCTCCAAAAAATAAATAGCCGCTTCTTTTGCATATACGCACATAGAAAAAGACAGATGTGAAAATTCTTTATAGAGAATGCACATTGGTACCTTTGGATTTTTGGATAAACGAATGCTTATGATGGCACATAATATGATCATATATAGCTAATTGTCTAGCCAAACAATGAAGCATTATTGCATATAACTCATGAAAATCTCACATGAAAAAAAAATGAAAATTAGAGATATTTTATGTGAACTAAAAGGGCATCTCAGCTTGATCTATCGTTTTCTAATTAAGAACTTATAGGCAAATTTAAGAAAAAAACTTCCGGTGAAGGAGAAAACTAATTGGAGCAGCAGGTGCCAGATGATTAGAAGTTGCATAGTCCGTGCAACCGCGGATTGGAGTCAACAGCGCCACAAGAGTTAGGTAAACGTTTAGAGACGGCAGTCCGGCCAAACCTTCCGCCGGTCTTATCCACGCACGACGCGCGCGACCCACTCAAAGACAACCACGTGGTATGGTGGACCCGCGCGAGACCAGCGATCCCCTTTCTTCTTCCCCGCGTGACCGCGTCGCTCACTAGTCCCCGCCCCGCCGGTCGTCTTCTTCGCAGGTCCTCATCCCCACCGTCCGTCCTCATCGCCGTTTGCTGCCCTCGCTAGAAACAAAAATAACATGTGCACTTCAACCATAACAGAAACAAAAATTTCTAAAATAAATATGCCACCTGATACCTGTATAAAAAATATGCAATTTGTATATTGGAAACTTACAGTATTTACATTGGTAACATCGAGTGTTACTGGTGGCATGTCCGAGAGCCGAACATCCTTGGCCTCCACCTGAGTTCTATCAGACTCGTTTGGCACCTGAATGCGGACACACAACAGAGACATCATAAGCAATTATCCTAGACTTGAACAAGAACATTATAGTTTGCACGGAATTATATCCATCTTGCCAAATTCAGAACCAACATGTCCACAACAACATAATACAAAAAATATGATGCAGGCAAGACACCAAAATAGTCAAATAAATAGGTAGAAGTTCAGTTGAACTACTGCTATTTAAAACTGTAGTTGTTTAAAACTGGTACTAAACAGTTCAACTTATGCATATTGTTTGACTTCTCAATCTGGTTTATTAGTATTTTCTATTGATTTGATCATGTGTGGTCTAGCTTCTATTTGTAATCCATGAGTTGTAGTATTTTAGGCATTGAATTGTTCAGAGCTTAAAAAGATCATATACTGAAGATCATACATAATTAATAATTTCATGCCAGATTATAGAGCATACACTAAAGAACATACAGATTTAGTATTGTTTGGTTCATAGCTTCAGAGTTTGCACACACTTAAAGTTGATTTCAGATCGATCTTTTCAGAAGGACAAAACGATCTTTCATTCATTCAGATCAGAAAATTCAGAACACAAGCGTTTCATTCAGTCAGTTCGGAAAATTCAGAACACACGCGTTTGGTTCATAGCTTCAGAGTTTGCACACACTTAAAGTTGATTTCAGATCGATCTTTTCAGAAGGACAATACGATCTTTCATTCATTCAGTTCAGAAAATTCAGAACACACGCGTTTCATTCATTCAGTTCAGAAAATTCAGAACACACGATCTTTTGCTTGTATATAACTTGCAAGGAATTCTATCAATTGATGCCAAAATTGAGAATCAGCATGTCCACAACAACATTGCACACACATCAAAAGCAGCATTCAGTTTCTCAGAGTAAGTGCAGTTTCCACATGATGAAGCCTTGCATTACCAACATGGATTTCAGACAAGTGATCTAAAGCCATGCATCAGATAGATAAACCACCACCAAACCCATTAAAAACTGGAAGAGAGCATCAACTTTACGCATGCAGCAATATTTGACTGAAACCTTCAACTCTATGCATGCATCAACTCGACTTGGTCCATCAGATTAGCATTAGAATTTTATAGTTTAGAGATGTACTTCTAACCATGGCAGTATACTGAACCAAAAAGAAATCTACTTGACTTGGTCCATCAGATTAGAATCAGAATTAGAGGATTCAGACATGGAGCTAGGGGACAGAAAAATCAAACAGTGGTCGGTGTGATACATACCTCTGGTGTAGCCACAGCAGGCGACATTGGAGTGCTCGGCGGATGATCTTCTACCTTCGGCGAACTCGGCGCTTCTTTCTCCGGCGAACTCGGCGGCGACATTGGATGTTTCGTGGACAATTGACCCGATAGAGATAGTTTTGTGGCAATTGACCTGATGAAGATTTCAGCCGAGGTGGTGTCCTTCTTATAGCATCCAACAGCAATCCAGGACGGGCACTTCATCAATTTGAGTTTCACAAGGACACGGTTTGTACTTTCAATCGGACACCACCGCCACGGCAACGCACCACCGGCAACGGCCCAACGCACCACGGCGTGAAGCCTCGCAGCCTTGATGACTCTCGCCACAAGAGAGCATGCCGGCCTCCTCTTCCCCTCGCCGCGTCCCCGGCCTCGCCATGCTCCGGCCGCGCCCCTCCCAGCCCCATCCGTGCGCGCGCTCGCCCCCTCGCGCGGCCCCGCTTGCCCGTAGCACGCCGCCCCGCCTCCTGCTGCGCCGCGCCCACGCGCCGCGCCCGCGGCCCTCGCTCGTCTCCCCGCCGCACCGCACGCACCCGCTCGTTGCCGACGAGGAGCGCAGGAATGCCAAATATGACAAGGCCTCGACGAGCAGCTGGAGCACTTGCCCCAAGCGCGCCCGCCGTGCTGCCGCGCCCGAGCACCGGCAAGGCGGCCTCCATCCTCCATCCCCCGAGCGCCTCCGCGGCCGCGCGCGGCTTCGCCCACTCCGTCTCCACGCGCCCGCATTGCCTCCCCGCGCCGGCTCCGCCGCTCCGGCCGCCCCCGTGCGCCACTCCGCCCGCGGCCAAGTGCCAGCGCTCCCCGCTCCGGCCCGGCCATCCCCATCGCCGCGCCGCCCCTGCCCGCTAGCCTCCCACGCCGCCCAGTGTCGGCCCGGCCGTCCGCATCGCCACGCTCGTCACGCCCGGCCCTCTCCGCCTCCGCGAGCCGTCGCCGGCCAGTCGCCGGCCCATCGCCTCCTCGCCCGTCGCCGACCTGTCGCTGGCGAGAAGGCCCCTCCTTAGGACGGGAATGGATAAGACGGGGAGGGGGGGTTATGTAAAAAAATGAAACATTTTTTTAACTTAAAAACGTACTGTGGGTTGAATACCGGAAAAGCGAGGGGTGTTTCTGCAAATTTGACCGCGACATACGGCAGAAGCAGTAGCTGCTTTATTATTAGGGAAAGATGGTGCGTTCTATGATGTCTCTTACCGATTTGCCACTATCGTTTTGGGGTTATGCATTAGAGACAGCTGCATTCACGTTAAATAGGGCACCGTCTAAATCCGTTGAGACGACACCATATGAACTATGGTTTGGCAAGAAACCTAAGCTGTCGTTTCTTAAAGTTTGGGGATGCAATGCTTATGTGAAAAAGCTTCAACCTGATAAGCTCGAACCCAAAGCGGAGAAGTGCGTCTTCATAGGATACCCTAAAGAAACAACTGGGTACACCTTCTACCACAGATCCGAAGGCAAGGTCTTTGTTGCCAAGAATGGGTCCTTTCTAGAGAAGGAGTTTCTCTCGAAAGAAGTGAGTGGGAGGAAAGTAGAACTTGATGAGGTAATTGTACCTTCTCTCGAATTGGAAAGTAGCTCATCAGAGAAAACCGTCCCCATGATGCCTACACCAATAAGAGAGGAAGATAATGATAAAGATCATGAAACTTCAGATCAAGTTACTACTGAACTTCGTAGGTTGACCAGAGTACGTTCCGCACAAGAGTGGTACGGTAATCCTGTTCTGGAAGTTATGTTGTTAGACAACAACGAACCTACGAACTATGAAGAAGCTATGATAAGCCCGGATTCCGACAAATGGCTTGAGGCCATGAAATCTGAGATAGGATCCATGTATGAGAACAAAGTGTGGACTTTGGTGGACTTGCCCGAAGATCGGCAAGCCATTGAGAATAAATGGATTTTTAAGAGGAAGACAGATGCTGATGGTAATATCACTGTCTACAAAGCTCGACTTGTCGCGAAAGGTTTTCGACAAGTTCAAGGGGTTGACTATGATGAGACTTTCTCACCCGTAGCGATGCTTAAGTCTGTCCGAATCATGTTAGCAATTGCCGCATTTTATGATTATGAAATCTGGCAAATGGATGTCAAAACTGCATTCCTTAATGGTTTTCTCAAAGAAGAGATGTATATGATGCAACCAAAAGTTTTTGTCGATCCTAAGGGTGCTAACAAAGTGTGCAAGCTCCAGCGATCCATCTATGGACTGGTGCAAGCATCTCGGAGTTGGAATATACGCTTTGATGAGGTGATCAAAGCATATGGTTTTGTACAGACTTACGGTGAAGCCTGTATTTACAAGAAAGTGAGTGGGAGCTCTGTAGCATTTCTAATATTATATGTGGATGACATATTGTTGATTGGAAATGATATAGAATTTCTGGATGGCATAAAGGGATACTTGAATAAGAATTTTTCAATGAAAGACCTCGGTGAAGCTGCTTATATATTGGGCATCAAGATCTATAGGGATAGATCAAGACGCTTGATAGGACTTTCACAAAGCACATACCTTGACAAAGTTTTGAAGAAGTTCAAAATGGATCAGTCAAAGAAAGGGTTCTTGCCTGTCTTGCAAGGTGTGAAGTTGAGTCAGACTCAATGCCCGACCACGGCAGAAGATATAGAGAAAATGAAAGTCATTCCCTATGCCTCAGCCATAGGTTCTATTATGTATGCCATGCTGTGTACCAGACCTGATGTGTGCCTTGCCATAAGTTTGGCAGGGAGGTACCAGAGTAATCCAGGAGTGGATCACTGGACAGCGGTCAAGAATATCCTGAAGTACCTGAAAAGGACCAAGGACATGTTTCTCGTTTATGGAGGTGACGAAGAGCTCGTCGTAAAGGGTTACGTCGATGCAAGCTTTGACACTGATCCGGATGACTCTAAGTCACAAACCGGATACGTATTTATATTAAATGGTGGAGCTGTCAGTTGGTGCAGTTCCAAACAGAGCGTCGTGGCGGGATCTACGTGTGAAGCGGAATACATAGCTGCCTCGGAAGCAGCACATGAAGGAGTCTGGATGAAGGAGTTCATATCCGATCTAGGTGTAATACCTAGTGCATCGGGTCCAATGACAATCTTTTGTGACAACACTCGAGCAATTGCCATAGCCAAGGAGCCCAGGTTTCACAAGAAGACCAAACACATCAAGAGACGCTTCAACTCCATTCGTGAATATGTCAAGGATGGATACATAGAAATTTGCAAAGTACAGACGGATCTGAATGTGGCAGACCCATTGACTAAGCCTCTTCCACGAGCAAAACATGATCAGCACCAAGACTCCATGGGTGTTAGACTCATTACTATGTAATCTAGATTATTGACTCTAGTGCAAGTGGGAGACTGATGGAAATATGCCCTAGAGGCAATAATAAAGTTGTTATTATTTTATATTTCCTTGTTCATGATAAATGTTTATTATTCATGCTAGAATTGTATTGACCGGAAACTTAAATACATGTGTGAATACATAAACAAATACCGTGTCCCTAGTGAGCCTCTACTAGACTAGCTCGTTGATCAAAGATGGTTAAGGTTTCCTAACTATAGACATGAGTTGTCATTTGATAACGGGATCACATCATTAGGAGAATGATGTGATGGACAAGACCCATCCGTTAGCTTAGCATATGATTGTTCTGTTTATTGCTACTGCTTTCTTGAATGTTAAATACATGTTCCTCAGACCATGAGATCATGCAACTCCCGGATACCGGAGGAATACCTTGTGTGCTATCAAACGTCACAACGTAACTGGGTGATCATAAAGATGCTCTACAGGTATCTCCAAAGGTGTCCATTGAGTTGGCATGGATCGAGACTGGGATTTGTCACTCCGTGTTTCGGAGAGGTATCTCTGGGCCCTCTCGGTAATGCACATCATAAGAAGCTTGGAAGCAAAGTGACTAAGGAGTTAGTTACGGGATGATGTATTATGGAATGAGTAAAGAGACTTGCCGGTAACGAGATTGAACTAGGTATGGAGATACCGACGATCAAATCTCGGGCAAGTAATATACCGATGGACAAAGGGAATTACGTATGTTGTCATTGCGGTTCGACCGATAAGATCTTCGTGGAATATGTAGGAACCAATATGAGCATCCAGGTTCCGCTATTGGTTATTGACCGGAGAGGCGTCTCATTCATGTCTACATCATTCCCGAACCCGTAGGGTCCGCACGCTTAAACGTTCGTTGACGATATAGTGTTATATGAGTTATGTGAATTGGTAACCGAATGTTGTTCGGAGTCCCGGATGATATCCCGGACGTCATGAGGAGTCTCGGAATGGTCGAGAGGTAAAGATTTATATATGGGAAGTCATATTTTGGGTTCCGGAAAAAGGTGCAGTTTTTTCGGTATTGTACCGGGAAGCTTCCAGAAGGTTCCGGAGGAGTCCGGAAGTCCACAAGTGGGTCCACCACGTCCCAAGGGCTGGCATGGGCTAAGGGGAGATGCTCTGGCCTTATTGGGCCAGGCGCACCAAGTCCTCAAAAGCCCACACAGCTAGGGAAGGAAAAAGGGAGAGTCCTAGTAGGAATAGGATTGGACTTTGGAGTCCAAGTCCACGTGTTTACTATTCATGGTTACTGTTCACGTGGCACTATTCCTTCTACTCCAAGCCCCTACACATATATAAATAGAGGAGAGGGGGCGCCCCAAAGTACACAACATTGTCTTAGCCGTGTGCGGCGCCCCCCTCCACAGTTCCGTCCCTCGGTCATATTTTCGCAGTGCTTGGGCGAAGCCCTGCGGAGATAGCATCACCATCACCGTCACCACGCCGTCGTGCTGCCGGAACTCATCCACTACCTCACCGTCTTGCTGGATCAAGAAGTCGAGGACGTCACCGAGCTGAACGTGTGCTGAACGCGGAGGTGCCGTACGTTCGGTGCTCGGTCGGTTGGATCGTGAAGTTGTTCGACGACATCAACCGCGTTGTTCTAACGCTTCCGCTTACGGTCTACGAGGGTACATAGACACACTCCCCCTCTTGTAGCTATGCATCTCCATGGATAGATCTTGCGTGTGCGTAGAAATTTTTTGTTTTCCATGCAACGTTCCCCAACAGGGAAGACTCGACCTCGTCGCTCCCTTCCGAGTCCTCACTTTCCTCCTCGCTGTCCTCCGCGTAGCTGCCCCCGACGCTGCCACGTTCGCTCTCCACGCCTACGGCAAGTTGTTCTCCATTCGGCACAGGCGATAACATCTTCTGGAACTCCTGCAAGACATGAAGGGTAAAGACAGACAGTTCAGTCAGTTCACTCGGATCGTTCAGTTCACTCGGATTATTTGCGCATCAGTAATTCACTCGAAAATTCGTGCCTCACCTCCAACGGTTGGTTGTTGGCGTCGTAGGGCGGGATCCGTCTTGACCCTCGCGGATTTTCACGTGCGCCTGTGATGCACCTGATCCACTGTTCCACCGTTTTCTCCTCGACGTCTTCCGGATGCACTCGGGTCGGATCACCGGCTCCAGTGTAGAGCCACATGGGGTGAGCCCGCTCCTGCAGCGGCTGGATCCTCCGACTGAGGAAGACCTCCAGAAGGTCCAGGCCAGTCAATCCACCCTGAATCAGACTAACCATGTCGGTCACCAAGATCCCTACATCCGTCTTCTCCTCTTTATCAACCGTCAGCGAGGGAGGAGTCTGGACTCTCTCAGTCGTGTAAGGAGGAAGGCTAGTCGACGAGCCAGGGCACGGCAGGTCATTGCAGTAGAACCAGGTCGACTGCCAACCCCTCACCGAATCGGGAAAGGACATAGATGGGAATGCACTCTTACCCCTCATCTGGATACCTAAGCCACCGCACATCTGAATCACGTGCGTCCTCTCTCCATCGGGGTCAACCTTCTTAACCGATTGAGATCGACACGTGAAAATGTGTTTGAATAAACCCCAGTGCGGCGGACAACCCAGAAAATTTTCACGCAAAGAAACGAATGCGGCAAGGTACATTATGGCATTTGGAGGCAGGTAATGGAGCTGAGCACCGAAGAAGTTCAAAAATCCGCGGAAAAAGGGGTGGGGTGGCATGGAGAAACCTCGCTCCACGTGTGTGGTGAGGAGCACTCGCTCCCCGGGGCGCGGCGCGGGCTTGGTCTCCCCTTCTTCCGGCAGCCTCCACGTCCCGTCGCGGATCAGCCCGTCCACGACGAGCCCGCTGACGTCGTCGACCATGGTGGTCAGCGGAAGCTAGTCGCCCTGGATCCACCCGCGTGGGAGCGCAGCTCGGGAGCTCGATGCCTTCCTCCCCTTCGCCGCCTTCTTTGCTTTCTCGAGCTTCGCCGTCTTGTCCTTCGCCATCACCGCCGAGCTCTCCAACGACCAAAGGGGATTCGTGCGGAGTGGATTGCTGGAGAGAAGATTGAACGGGCTGGGAGAATAAGGGAAAAGGGGATCTGTCCTCTCTCCCTCTCCGACGCAGCGGCCTCTTATGGCGTCGCCCGTTTCGCTCCCCAATCCTCTTCCGCGTGTCCCGGGCCCGCAGATCTCCTCGAATCTCGCTGGCGGAGTTGCAGCTGTGCGTGGCGAAAAGTGGGGCGAAAATCGAGGCGTCACGCCCCACTTTCCCCACTCACCGCGCCGCAACCGTTCGCGCGCGCTCGTCGCCGATTTCAAATCCCGCAAGATCCGGATTCCAGCGATCCGATGACTCGCCTTTAAAGACATTCCATAAACACGCGGATCTGTTCCGCCACTCGGATGAAGACTACTCGTTTCACTCGGTTGAAGATAGCTCACTTCACTTGGTTGACAGCCACCGTCCCATTCGGGTGGGGACTTCCATTCGGACGTCATATGATCCAGAATCCGCCAAGGTGCCGCAGGAAGACAAGGCCGACTAGTGACCGGCGGGAGTCCTCGAGCGCCCCTGTAGCACTCGACTCGCCTGGGAATTCGCCTTGACTCGACCCGCTAAACCTCGACCGATTCGGGGGCTAATGACGAGGGCATATACTAGGGATAGGGTAATAGGCCTGACCTATAGACCCTACCCTAGGACGCTACACGTCTTATACTGGACCCCAGGGCCAGATCAGCAACCAAGAGTTCTGCAAACTGACATTCATTCGGAGCTCGACGAACCACTCGGGAGACAAGAGTTCACTCGACCAGCTTGTTTCACTCGGAGCACCCGAAAGTCACTCGACCAGAGAAGACCAGGAGACTCCGGGAGCGCAACGGCCAGGACGCACGTTCGCCTGTATTAATTGTAATCAATGCGCCCGTTACCTGGCGCCCTTAAACCCCTTCTTAACCCCTGGTAATGGCGGCATTCATGGGAGGGCTGGCGAAGACTATATAAGCCACCCCCAGCTCCATTCCAAGGGTTCGCAATCCATTTGTAACTCATACACTCAAGCAATCAAGCTCCAAAGCACCGAGACGTAGGGCTATTACCTCCACCGCTGAGGGTCCTGAACTCGTAAATCCGAGTGTAACACCTGCGCCGTAGCTAGGCTCTGCCCTCTCATCCGTACCCCTACACACTACTGTCAGACTTGCACCCACGACAGCTCCTCCTGCTTCTCTTGGAAGATGTGGAACCCCTTCGATTTGCCACTCAGTCTGCCTTCCCATAACTGAAGTGCGTTGAGGCAGTCTGTCTCCACTATCACGTGCTGATAGTTCTTCTCCCTAGCGAGCAAAATAGCATCTTTGCACGCCAACATTTCCAATGTTAGGGGATCAACCACCCCTTGGTAGCCAGTGCATCGTGACACTAACAATCCGCCCTCACTATTTCTGGCCACTACGCCGGTGCCGCCTTTTGCACTGGCTGTGTCAACAGCGCCATCGACATTCAGCTTGACAACCCCGGCCACCGGCGCCTCCCATCGCTGCGGCCAGTGGACAACAGGTGCATGTGTCGCAGGGGGAAACTCCAACGCCCCCACAATCTCTGAAATAATCTCCATGGAACGCTTCGGATGGTACCTTTCTTCATGGTGAGTGAACCTGTTACGACTACTCCAAACAACCCACATCACCGTAATGCCAATAGCTGCATCCTTCTTCGGCACCAAACTAGCATCTAGAAAATCAGTGGCCCAAGTGTTTGGATGGAGGCGTGGCTTCTTAATATGGAAAACTGATTCTGCTTCCACTCAGAACAACTTGGCATGATCACATGTTAACAAGCAGTGAAAGAGACTTTCATCTCCATGTCCGCACATTGGGCAGACTGAAGATTTACTCACATGTCGTCGTTGCAATTCCTGTAGACAGGGTAGCATATTTTTCACAACCCGCCACCAGAAGACCCGGATCTTCGGCAACACTTGTAGCTTCCAAAGTTCCTTCCATGTACAACGAGGTTTGAACAGGTGGCAGACTACCAACATGGTCAACTCTGATAATTGTAGTGCAGTGCACCCTTTGTTGTCGCCAGAAGCGTCGGGACAGGTCTTTCCTGCATCAGAGGTGGTCGAAGCGGTGGCTCCCTCTATCGTGTGAGGCTCCATGTGGCGATGCAACAATGAGGCTTCACGTCGACACCGCAGGCATGCAACGGTGTGCCCACAAGTGAATCCAGATAAGTGGATCTTAGTGTTTGCTTGTGGCATCGACCTCTCCCCTACATCGAAGAGTGAAGGTTTGAGGAATACTGATTTGATCTCAGGACCTGGCCAGTCAATGCACGATCGAGAGGAGTTCTGCCGGTATATCTCTGAGGACACCATGGTGGTTTCAAGCGAAGTAATGGGTAGCTCAGCTCTTGGTAGGTACCCTCAATTGTGGCCCAAACATATGTGGAGTGATGCCGCAACAGAAGCCTCGAGATTCATATTTGTTTCGCTTCTTCCCGAGGGCCTCCACAATCATCTTGATTGACGGTTTTGAGTTTGTTACCATTGTTGGCAAATTGTTCTTGATTTGGTCCCTCTGTTGCTTCAGAGGCTTCCTCATCCGCACTCTTGCCTATTTTGCACTGAAGTTATTTTGAACAAGAATTTGCCCCCCCCCCCCCCCCCCCCAAAGAGGTTTAAGTTAATGGAAAACTCTGTATGGAACATGGTACAAAGGGTTCTTTGGAGAAAATTGACAATCCCACAAATCAAATATCTTACAGATAAATGCATGACTTCCTAGAAAGGCTTGTATTCAACATTTTCTAACTTACAGATATGTACCAAATTAATTTGTCATAATTTTCATAATATAAAGTTCCAAGATTTTTGAGGGAACCTCGTCAGAAGGCGGGGAGCTCCCGCATTGCATTAAGAAGAAGATAATTGGTCCAATTAATAAGGGAAACAGGACCCAAAAACCATACATGGCACGGTTAATTAAGGGAAACCGGTGAAGACCACACAGACCGGGTTACCACTCAAGGGACGTCGTCCGAGCCAGATACAAGGGTGCCTAAGCCCATGACCACTGACAACACAAGATAGATTAAAGATAAAGGTTAAAGATACATATGGGAGGCTGTGTCAATATCTAAATTCTATTCAATTATGAACTGGGGGAGTACTAGAGATTCCAACTCTACACAATCCCTGTAAAAGTCATTCTAATTAAAAGGCCTTACAAAGCCACCGCTGGACGCTTCCTCCCAGACAGGGGAGTGCTCTGTTTCGCCAAACCTGGAGCACCATTTCCATTTGGAACGAAATGAACAAATGAGGTGTAAGGAGGCAACCTTGATTCCCAGGAAACCACATTGAAATCCCCTTGCGGCCGGACTCCAGGATCCATCACCATATCTCCAAGCCTCACCCTCGGCAGCGATGCCCTCTCCGCTGTAACTTCAGTGCGGCTGCTGCCACTCGTGCAGGAAGGCACGATGCGGAGCGGAGAAGCAGCAGGATGCAAGACGAAGTCCGTAACGTCTATCTGATGGCGTCTCTCGACGAGCAACCTCGGGTGCTCCCCAAACATGGAGACGTTCCTCTCAGCAAATCTTCTCAGCCTGCTCAGCATGCCGAGCCAGAAATGGACGTTTAGATTCCTCCTCATCACATCCGCGAATATGTTTGTGGCGACGAGCGACCATTCCGTCCGGAACTCCTCGGCCAATTCGTCTGCAATCCGTGCCAGCTGCGGGTGATGCGCCGGGTTCGTGCTCCCGAATGCGAGTGTCTTGAAGAGGTAGCTGAACTCCTCGTATGACAGGGTGTCGAGGAAGATCGGCCGCACTGTCCCGAATCGCTCTGTACTTCTAAGCCGGCTGATGATGATCACCTTGCTTCCACTGTCCATGCTTGCCAAGGTTGAGCAGAACTCGGTCCATTCCTTCTCGTCGACGTCTGCGACAAGCTCAACAACCACCAGTATCTTCCCTGGCAAGAAGCTCCGATCATGGTCTGCGATTCTGCAGAAGGAGTCTCCATTCAGGTGCAGAATCGAAGAGAAGTGTGAGCTGACCCTGTCGTCCTTGCATACATGGGCGACCAGAGTCCTCTTCCCGACCGCAGGACCACCGATGATAGGGAGAACAGCCGGCGTACCACCAGGCGAGCTTGAACTGTGCTGCAGCATGAAGTTCAGGAGCTTTTGCTTCTCGGTGTGGCGTCCGAACATGATGTTGTCGTTGTAAAGATACGCATCGTATGGTCGATGCAGCATACGGTCGCATCCACCCAAAAGAACAACAAACTCCGTCAAGCCAGCGACGACATCCTCCAAGCTCTCTACCACACCTTGCAGGTCGGCAAGGTACATGGCCTTGTTCTTCCTAGCACCGCCACGAACCGTGCGAAGACGTTTGCGGGGAGATGAGCTGCTAACCTCCCCCTCCTCCTTCATGGGACTAGTCTCTGTCTCTTCAAGTGACGTGTACCCGAAGGCCCCTAGTGTCCAGTAGCCTCGGTACATGGCGTCCGCGAGCATGGTGAGCTGCGCCAGCATCCCGGAGTTGGTGATGTACCGCCCGTCCGCCTCCTCGACGACCGTGTGGGCTCTAAGGAGTAGTTGCTGCAGCCTCCTCAGCTGCTTCTCTCCCGACTGTGCACGGCGGCTCGAGCAGTACTTGTCGACGAGGAGGGAGACGAATCGGCTCACGAGTTCACCCGTCACTGCAGATATTGCAAGCTCCATCTTGAGTTACTTCAAGCGAAGAGTGGTAACTAACCAGGAATCCACCAGAGCAGAGGGCAGGAGGCTGGTGGAAACTGCAGACTGCTGGTGGTGTTTGTTGTACTGGACGTCAATGTCCGGACGTTGCAGAGAGTGACTTTGTATTGCCAACAGGAAAGGGAGGGACACATGCTGAAAATTATCTATCACCGGTTGCGTTGTGAACCACTCCACCTCCAGGCTCCAGCTTGTGAAAGAATGTCCTGGAAGGGCAGCTCAGCTGTTCTTTTCATGCACCATGGAAAGATGATGGTGACTTTGGGAGTCATTTGCTTTGCTCAGCAACTTTCCTTGACCATGCTCTTCTCTTTTCAGGAAGGCTTGTTGTGGCAAAATGGCCTGCATAAAATGGGCACTAGTTTCTGTTAAAAAAATATTAAAATGGGTACTAGTATAAGAAATGAAAATACCATGGCATACCAAACGCCCTTAATTACTAGCTAATCAAACGCCCTTAATTGCCAGCTAACCAGCATATGTGCTAACCAAATCAGGCAGCAACTACCAGCTTCTAGACGTACTATGTAACAACAAGAGAGAACCAACATGAGCATTCAAAATTAGTGGCAGCAGTCTTAGGAGACCAGGGACAGCACGCTGACCTGATTGGAGCGGGAGGCTGGCTCGCTCACGCCCGAGGACCCTCGCAGCCATTTCGTCGAACACCATCCGGGCACCAGCGCGGCCCCGCGTGCTCCCCGTCGTGCCGCCTTCGTGGAGACGGACTAAGTGACGCACAATCGTCAGTGTACAAGAGAGAGTTGCCATGACGAAGCTTTGAGTGAGGGCTCGACCTGCGGCGCGCTGCATAATGAGAATCGCGGTGAGGCGATCTTCGTCGCCAGTAGCAATGACGGTATAACCGTGTGAAAATTAGTTGCAGCTGCCAAAATTGGGGGCGACTATATTTCGGTCACACGACTGAAATATTTAGCCGGTTCAGTCACTTTCTTTCCTTTTCGATCGGATTAGCATCCAACGGTGGGAACAAACTCCAGTTGAACAAACTCTACCTAATTTTCAGTAAACTTAAACCATAAACAAAACAAGAACAGAAACAAAATCAAAGAAAAGAAAGGCATAAACTTTTCTACAAAACTCCTTATTTCAACCCTGAATTATCCAGTCGGTTTAATTTACAATCCTGAACTTTGAAACCTCGTCTTGGTTTTCCCTCGGTCAACTGGTTTTGACCACAGTCAATGTTGACTGGGCATGCCACCTCAATAGCCAAATCCGCCCAGCATAGGGCTTGGAGGACTAAAAAAAGGGGGGGTGAGGGGTCATTGTTTCTCTCACTCAGCTCGACCCGGACCCCCTTCTCCTCCCGCGACTGGAGTCGCCGCCGCCGTGCTCGCCCCCACCGCCGCACTTGACTCCAAACCGGTTCACCCCTTCCCAATGCGGCCTTCCTCCACTGTGCTGCCATGGGCGGCTCGGCCAAGCCCGCCCCCTCTCCGTTGCCATTTTCGCCACCATGGGCACCGTGGTCAAAAGGTGATGTGGTAGTGCCTAGTCAGCAATCAAAACCGCCTGATCGAGTCAAAACCGTGAGGAGGGTTGATCTCTGAACCGTGTGGTTAGTCCGAGTATAGGTTGATCGGTTTTGAAATTCAAAGTTGAAAATTAAACTGGGTGGTTTGTTCAGGGTTGTAATGTGGACTTTTCGCGAGCAATAACCACCTGAGATCTGGAGGAGGCTTCCACAACAGAGTAGGTGCAGAGTTGGAGGCCGTCACGAGGACACCACCAACCAGGACGCAGATAACACAAAAGGACACACCAAGGCACCAGCCCCAAGTGTCCATGCCTCTATCAGAGCAAGTCTAATAAGGTGCAGTTGCAGGCTATAAGGATTAAACTATTATTTTTGTGCTGGGTTGGATGAGGGAGAAAAGGAGAGAGAAGGGAAGTGGGTTGTAGATTAACAGCCGGTTGTAGCACGGGCTCCAAGAAACATTGTGAGAGTGTAAGATGGGCCATGTATTAATAAAGTAGTACGTCTTTGTAACTAGATACTATGCATGTTGGCTATTAGGTTGATTATAGGTGACGTGGCAACTTCAAATAGCCGGTTGTTGGCTATAGTATTAACAATGCTCTCATGGATGCGGACGAGACCTTAGCACCAACAAGGTGCATGCACAGATGTCGAGGGGCACCCCTGACAACCATGCCACCGCAGTTCGATGGAAGGTTGTCGACATGGCGAGGCGGCAGTCGCCAGGCCATTAATGTGTTAGCAGCCGCGAGCCGTGAAGGCCACCGAGTGTTGGGGGACATGGTTGGAAAGCGGGTGCACGCATCTATACATAATAATAAAGTCATTAGTGCTTCTGGCGGTACGTCACATAAATTGCCCCAAAGTTGTAAAATATTATCCACCAATGCCAGCTATAAGTGACAAAAAGTGTTTCACACAGAGGAGTCCCCGTCTGGGCTGGCCCACACAGTAGGGCCAGCTCAAAAAATTTACTGAGAGAAGACGCGGCGCGCCCGTTTGAGCCGGCCCATGTGCGGGCGACCTGTTTTTAAATTTTAAATTTTATTTTTTATTTTCTTTTACGTTTTTGTTTTTTTCTACTTTAAATAATTTGGTACTTCAAAAAAGTTTTGAAAATTAAAAGAAATGCAAATCTTTAAATAAAATGTTCAATAAATCTAAAATGTCTGTGGATTCAAAAAATGATCGTAATTTTTTTAAAAATGTTCATAATTTTAAAAACAAATGTTTAAGAAATAAAAAAAATTCATAATTTTTTAAAAAAGTTCGTGTACTAAAAAATGTTAACGAAATTAAACAAAATGTTATAAGTGAAGCAGCAAAATGTTGTTATGGCCATTGGAGATTATTATTTTTTCTCTCCCGTTATAACGCACGGCCCTTTTGCTAATAAAACTGAGAAGTAAAACATTAGTTTACGTCTCGATTTGTTTAGACATGAGTTCACTTTCTCTGCCGACCCTTCACGAATGTAAGACTCCTGGCGAAGATCGAAGATCGTCGAACAGGGCGAACGCCGGTGCGGAGAAGGAGTAGATCATCCGCGTCGCGGCGAGAGAGCGCACCACAAGATTGAGGCGTCCGGACCGGTACACCTTCATTCTCTGTTCAGCAAGGCAGGATGCTGGGGGGAAGGTGGCGCCGCTTTGGTCTGGTGCTCGGATGGTGTTCGATGAAATGGCCCTGAGGCCAGAGCCGACGTTGTGAGCCTGCTGGCCTGCAGCGCCACCGAGGTCAGCGTACGGTACCCCATCTTGTAAGAATGCCGCGAGTAATTTTGTGTTCTTCCATTGGTTCTCTTCTTGTTAGATACGGCTAGAAACTGGCAAGTAGCAACGTACGCCATCCAACTTCTGTTGCCTGACTTGGTTAGCACATATGCTGTATGAGCATACAAGATTTGGTGATGTACCACGAGTCTGCCTCTCCGTCTTCTCCTCCAAGCACGCGTGATCTGCGTACTTGTTCATCAGGAAAGAGATGAGACGGTTAGCGAGATCACCTGCGATAGCGGATATGGCAAGATCCATCTTGAGATGCAGTGGCATTGATATACTCTGTATGCCACTGATATTCCGGACAATAAACTCCCCTGGTTAGCTACGATGTCTCACGTTCACAGAACCTCTTTTGTAGTGACAGGTGAGCGGATATTTTTCCTGTTGTGTGAACAAAGGATCATAGTTAAAAGAACGACTATGACATGCGTAGATTTTTTTTCCTGTCCTGTATTAAAAGAACGACTATGACAGGAACCTGTTTTATAGTGAGAGGTGAGCGGATATTCTTCTTGCTGTGTGAACAAAGGAACCTGTGTTAAAACTTTAAAAGTTTGCTGGACAAGGAGTTACCCAGTTCGTCTCTACAGAGTACAGAGTTGTTGAGCAAAGCGAAGACTCAAATTAATTCACCATGTTTTTTCCGTGGCGCATGAAAAGATCAGATGAGTTGCCCTTCTAGGTGTCAGGTCTAGTCTCTATCCGTGTGGAATTGTATCCACAAGCTATAGGTGGAGTAATTCACACCACAACTGGCGTGCCTTTTCCCTGTTGGCAATGAAAAGTCACTCTATGTGCAACATCCGGCCATTGACGTGCAGTGCAGCAGATAACCAGCACTCTGCAATTTCCACCGCATCCTACCCTCTCTTGGACTCCCTAGTTATTCGATCGGAGGAACTGAAGATGGAGCTTGCCATGTCTGCAGTAGCAGGTGAACTCGTGAGCCGATTCGTCTCCTTCCTCGTCAACAAGTACCACTCGAGCTCCGCGCACTCGGAAGAGAAGCAGCTGAAGAGGCTGCAGCAGTTGCTCCTGAGAGCTCGCACGGTTGTCGAGGAGGCGGATGGGCGGTACATCACCAACTCCGGAATGCTAGCGCAGCTTGACGTGCTCGCGGGCGCCATGTACCGGGGCTACTGGGCACTAGGGGCGTTCCGGTACATGTCACTTGAAGAGTCCATGGAGGAGGAGGGGGACGTTCGCAACCCATCTCCCCCCAAACGTTTTCGCATGGTTCATGGCAGTGCTAGAAAGAACAAGGCCACGTACCCCGTCGACTTGCAGGGTGCGTTGGAGAGCTTGGAGGATGTAGTCGCTGGCATGACGGAGTTTGTTGTTCTATTGGGTGGATGTGATCCTATGGTGCGTCGACCATACGATGTGTATCTGTACAACGACAACATCATGTTCGGACGTCACGCCGAGAAGCAAAAGCTCCTGAACTTCATGTTGCGGCACAACTCTCCCTGTGGTGGTGCGCCGGCTGTCCTTCCGATCATCGGTGCTCCTGAAGTCGGGAAGAGGACTCTGGTTGCCCATGTATGCAAGGACGAGAGGTTCAGCTCACATTTCTCTTCAGTTCTGCACCTGAGTGGAGATTCCTTCCGTAGAATCGCAGACCATGGTTGTATCATGTCAGGGAAGACACTAGTAGTTGTTGAGCTTGTCTCAGATGTGGAGGAGGAGTATTGGGCCAAGTTCTGCTCATTCGTGGCAAGCATGGACAGTGGAAACAAGGTGATCATCATCAGCCGGCTTAAAAGTACAGAGCGACTTGGAACAGTGGAGCCAATCTTCCTCAACACCCTGTCATACGAGGAGTTCAGCTACCTATTCAAGACACTCGCGTTCGGGAGCGCGAATCCGGCACAGCACCCGCGGTTAGCGTGGATAGCAGACAAGTTGGCCAGGGAATTCCATTCGGAATGGTCCCTCGCCGCTGCGAACATATTTGCAGACTTAATGAGAAGGAATCTGAACGTTTGTTTCTGGGTCGGCATGCTGAGCAGGCTGAGAAGGGTCGTTGAGAGGAACCTCTCCATGTTCGGGGAGCACCCGAGGTACCTCGTCCAGAGACACCACCAGATAGATCTTAGGGACTTCGTCTTGCATCCCGCCGCTTCTCCGCTCCGCGTCGTGCCTTCCTACACCAGTGGCAGCAGCCGCACTGAGGTTACGACGGAAAGGGAATCGCTACCGAGGGTGAGGCTTGGGGATCTAGTGATGGATCCTGGAATTCGGCCGCAAGGGGATTTCAATGTGGTTGCGTGGGAATCAAGATTGCCGCCTTACACTTCGTTTGTTCATTTCGCTACAAATGGAAATGGTGCTCCAGGTGCGGCGGAACAGAGTACTCCCCTGTCTGGGAGGAAGCGTGCAGCGATGCCTTTGTAAGGCCTTTTGATTCGGACGATTTCTACGGGGATTTTGTAGAGTTGGAATCTCAAGTATTCGCTCAGTTTATAAAGAGATAATTCAAATATTGACATGGTCTCCAATACATATCTTTTGATCATGGAATGTTATATTTTTACTTTTTTGAAAGTTTTAATGTACCATTTTCATTCAATCAATGTAAATAATTTTGGATATATATATATATATATATATATATATATATATATAGTGGAAGTTAGAAAATATTGAATGCAAGCCTTCTAGGAAGTCATGTATTTATGACCTGTATTTTTTGTGCGTGTACGATGTTTGATTTGTAGGATTTTATCTCATAGGAATTTTATCGAAAGAACCATTTGTATTGCATTTCATACAAACTTTTTCATTAAAGTAAACCTCTTGGAAAAAAATTCCTTTTTTGGTGCACTCGGTTTTTCATTAACCATCTGTATTGTGTGTCACTTCCTCTGTCTCCAGTAAGGCAGGATGCGGGGGAAGTCAGCGCCGCTCTGGTGCCCGGATGGTGTTCGATGATATGACCGTGAGGCCACCAACACCTTCTCCAGAGAGCTGACGATGTGAGATTGCTGGCCTACCATGCCACCAAGGTCAGCGCACGGTTCCCCATCTTATTAGAATTGCAAGTAATTTTGGGTCCTTGCATTGCTTCTCTCTTCTGGTCAGATACGACTCGAAACTGGCAAGTAGCAACGCCCTAGAATTTTGTTGCGTGACTTGGTTAGCACATATGCTCTCACTTCGTTAGCTGGTAATTGAGGGCATTTGCTGAACTAACCTTTTTCTGATGGACTTCTATGCACTGGCATTTTCATTTCTTATACCCATTTTATTCAGGCCATATTGCCATAACAAGCCTTCCTGAAGAGAGACTAGCACGGTCTGATGGTCTAGAGAAATTAAAATTATGACCTGCCTTCAATTGGCATGCTTCACTGGATGCACAACTCCTAAGGTCTCACAAAATACTACTCAAATACATCATTACATAAAAGTTAGGCAAATAAACCCGGACGCTTCTTCCCTGACAAGGGTGTTTCAGTTTTATCATTGGGGCGGCTTGGAACAGGGTGCACCAAGTGAATAAATTGTGTGTAAGGCGGTAGCCTTGATTCCCATGAAATTAGCCTAAAATCTCCTTTGGGTAAGACAAGGTGACCTGCTGCTGATATTAAGTCCCCAAACATAATCCTAGGTAGACCATCTTCCGGAGCATTAGCCATACCGATAGCACAGTCTACAACGCGCGATGGAGCAGCAGGAGACAAAATGTTGCGGCCGATTAGGTGCACGGGGTGACCTCGATTCAGAAGCACCTGTGGATGGGCGCCAAAACAAGAAATGTTCGCTTTGACCATATCTCTGACCGCGTTCAACCTGTACATCCAGAAACGGGCACCCAGATTTTTCCTCAGTGCATCTGTAAGCACATTTGCTAAGATGAGTGACCCTCCCAACACCATGACAAACTCTTCCACCATCGCGACCAATCGCGGATAATCTGTCGGGTTCGCACTTCCGAATGCGAGTGTCTTGAACAGGTGCCTGAACTCTTCTAATGCCAGACATTTCAGAGATATAGGTTTAACGGTTCCAAACTTCTCTAGCTCTGCGAATCGACCTAAGATCATCACCTTGCTTCCTCTGTCCATGTTCATAACAAAATGATGGAACGTTGTCCAGTCATCTTCATCTATATATGAAACAAACTCAATAACTACCAGTATCCTCCCTGACAATTTTTCATGGTATGTCATTCTGAACAGATCATCTCCATTCAGGTGCAAAATCACAGAAAAGTGAGAACGCACCCTCTCATCGTCGCATACATGGGCGACAAGAGTTTTCTTCCCAACTCCAGCACCACCAATGATTGGAAGCACGGCCGGAGAACCAAGGGTGTTGTGGTGCAGCAAGAACCTGATGATCTGCTGCTTCTCGACATGGCAACCAAACATGAAGTTGTCGATGTAAAGATATGCGTCATAGGGTCTACAGCCGCCCAAAAGCACGACAAACTCCGTCCTGTTAGCAACACTAGCCTCTAGGTTTTGCAGCGCACTTTGCAACTCTGGGTCGAGGACCTTGTTTGTTGCACGAGTGCCGATTGTGCGAGAACGTTTGCAAGGAGTAGAGGCAGATAAGGCGAATGCGTCACATACCAATTCCTCTGTGACATCCTTGTGTTTCCCATACTTGATGGTGTCAAGCGCATGGTGGCCTTGGTACAGGGCTGCCGCTAGTGTCTTCAGCTGTATGAGCATACAAGAGTTGGTGATGTACCGCGAGTCCGCCTCCTCAACGACCATGCCAACTCTCAGCAAGAGCTGTTGCAGCCTCTCCACCTCCTCCAAGCACGCGTGATCTGCGTACTTGTTCATCAGGAAAGAGATGAAACGGTTCGAGAGATCACCTGCGACAGCGGCTATGACAAGATCCATCTTGAGATGTGCTAAGGTAGGTGGTGTATGAGGGCAAAAAGATGCACTTTATATATAGACGTCGGTATAAGTCATTGATATATTCTGTATATATGCGACCGATATTCCGGTCAATAAACTCCATGGTCAGGTACGATGTCTGCGTTCACAGTTGATGTCTGGGACAGGAACCTGTTTTATTTATAGTGACAGGTGAGCGGCTATTTTCCTGCTGTTGGGAGGCCGGTGAGATGGACAAACTTTCTAGTCAACCTTCTGAGCCTACGGCTGCTGCTCCATCACAGTTAAAAAGAACGACTATGGCATGGGAGAAACTTTCTAGTTAACCCTATGAGCTTTCAGCTAGCTAGATGCAATTCGAAGGTCTTGTCCAAACTGCGGTCTTCCTAAGGTAATACATTCAAATCGCTATTTTTATCTCCAACTTACTTAGTTCCTTTTGAAGGCGCGTTGAGAAAAAAAGAGTAATCTTCACTTCCTTTTATTTCCAACTTACTTAGTTTCTTGCCCTTTTTTACCGCTAGTAGTCTAGTACTATACTACTATTAGTAAAGGCAATGAAATTTTTGTTGCCTGACTTAGTTAACTGGTAATTAAGAGCATTTGGTTGGCTGAGGCAACCTTTTCTGATGGATTTTTGTGCCCTTGTATTTCCATTTCTTACACCTATTTTATGTAGGCCATATTACCAAAACAAGCCTTCCTGAAGAGAGAAGAGCATGGCCTACACAAGTTCTTACCGGCTTATTTTATGTAGGCCATATTTCTTACACCTATTTCTATTTTTCTTTCTGTTTTCATTGTTTTTTTACACGGTTCTTACCGGCTTTCTTTAATTCTTCATGGTTTTCTCCGGTTTTTTATTTTCTTTGCTTTTTCATTTTCTTGATATATTTCTTTGTTTTCACTAGGTTTTTCCTTTCTTTCTTCTTTTCTTCAGTTTTTTTGTTTCTTTATAGTTTTCCTTCGGTTTTCCTTGTTTATGTGTTTCCTTTTATTTTTTGCACTAGTTTTCTCTGGGTTTTCTTGTTTTCTTTTCTTTTTTTCTGGGTTGTTTGTTTCCTCATGGATTTTCACGGTTTTCTTCGGGTTTCCTTTTTCTATGTTTCTGAGGTGTTTCTTTTGTTTCTTTCTTCGGTTTTCACCGCTTTTCTTTCGGTTTTCTTTGTTTTTTCTCGTTTTTCATCAGATTTCTTTCTCTCCGTTTTTACTGTTTTTCTATATATATTTTTTTATATTGAATACATTTTTCTAATACAAGTCATTTTAAAATAAAGGATAAAAATTTGAATACATGGTCAACAATTTTTATACACATTTAACATTTTTCAAATGCTTGATTAATAGTTTTTTAACACATGGTCAACATTTTTTATACACATATTTAACATTTTTCAAATGCTTGATAATTTTTTTTGAAATACAAGTATATTTTGTTTTTGAGTACATGGTCAACATTTTTTCTATACACATTTAACATTCTACAAATGCTAGATTAACATTTTTCAAAAACAAGTTTAACATTTTTTAATACATGGTCAGCATTTTTTCTATACACGTTTTAACATTTTTCAAATGCTTGATTAACAATTTTTAATTATAAGATTAACTTTTTTAATACGTGATCAACAATTTTTCTATATAGATTTAAACATTTTCAAATGCATGACTAACCTTTTTCAAATATAAGATTTTTTTTCAATACATAGGCAACATTTTTTCTCTACACATTTAACACTTTTCAAATACAAGTTTGATATTGTTTTAATACATGCTCAACATTTATCTATACACATTTAATATATTTTTAAAATGCTTGATTAACATTTTTTAAATACTTGTTTAATTTTTTTCAAATGCTTGATTAATATTTTTTAAATACATGATCAACTTTTTTCAGACATATAGTATATTTGTTGTATACATGAAAAATATTTTCTTTATACACATTTAACATTTTCAATTGATTATTTTTTTCCAAATGTTTTATGTTAAGTGCTTTTTGTAATATATTTATTTACACTATTTGTAACTATAAACGAAAGTAAGAAAAAATGAAAAATGTGTTAAAAAAAAAGAAATAAGGCCATGGCCTTCCGCATGCATGGGCCAGCTCATTTAGGGAAGCGCCAGACATGAGGGCACGCTGGGTCTCGCTATAAGCGAGACATAACGCTGCCCCTCTTGGCCGCCTCTTGTTAATGGGAGCTCCTAACTGGCGATGAAGGCGCCAGTAAGGAGAACTGGAGACCACAACGTCCTTTTATGTGCTGTTTCTACGAAGGCCCATAGCCGTTTGCTCATTGATTCGATCGCTGTTCTACTATTTCGAGATTTTTTTAAAAAAATCGAGAAAAAAAGAATTCAAAACAAAAAATGCTCACTATTTTTTGAAAGAGTCCAATGATTTTGAAAAAAAAAATCATCAAATTTCTGAAAAAGTTCATGATTTTTGAAAAAAAGTTTATCAGTTTTGAAAAAAGTTCACAAAAAATTGAAAAAAAGTTCATCGAATTTGGAAAAAAAGATCATCGAATTTGAAAAAAGTTCACAAAAACTTGAAAAAATGTTCATCGAATTTGAAAAAAAGTTCATCGATTTTAAGGGAATGTTCATCGAATTTGAACAAAGGTTCATAAAATTTTAAAAAAGTTCATCGATGAAAAAAGTTCATGAATTTTAAAAAAGAAAAGAAAAAGAAAAAAGCAGAAGAAAACAAGCCCAAAAAAACCAGAAAAAAAGAAAGAAAACCAAACAGGTTATTCGAAGAAGTATAAAGGGAGGTAACTAGCAAAAACAAAAATGATGTCCGGTTGGTCACTGCGGTGGTTCGATCTCCAATGTCTGAATCTCCACCGGTGCTCTTTTTTTGAAAGGGTTTATAGAAAAAAAAAACATAAGATGGGCGTTGAAGGCGCCGTTTAGGAAATGCCCTTCTTAATTAGCACCCTTCAATTTGAGGATTTGAAGATGGAGCTTGCTATATCTGCAGCTGTCCTGAGCATGTGCATCAGGTGCAGCCGCACAGGGGGCCAGGTTGGTTAGGGTACTATATGTCATCAATGTGCAGGTTCATTCCCATAGAAAAAATAAACCCTTATTTTTGGGGTGTTAGAAAAAAAAAATCCCTCTGTACAGAAATATAAGATGTCTTATATTTCTGTACAGAGGGAGTACCTAATAGGCTGAATTAATCAAGCCATGGACTGTACACGATTGTGCGCTTAGGCTAGTCATAGTGGGAGTAACTTACTAGTAATATAACGCATCTTAAGGCAAATTTGCTTATGTGGCAATTAGTTAATGAGGAGAGAGATGTTTGTGGTAACATAATATGTTACCGTAACATAGCGCTTCCGAAGAGAAAAAGAGTCTACAAGCTAATAAATGAAGTCATCTATAACAGGAAAATACACAGGAGCTCTCGGGTGCTCCGCACTCCTATACGAAAAATAATCGTAAAAAATACCCAAAAAATCAAAAAAATCTGAAATTTGGGGATATCAAACCTGGGTTCCCGATCTACTTCCGTGTGAAATTTCGTGGAAAAATACCAAAAAACGTATCCGTGACGAAGGAAATACTGTCCAAACAAAAATCTACCCAACCAGTGTTTTTCTATTCATAGGAAATTTTTGTCTTTTTTGCCACGAATACGTTTCCTGGTATTTTTTCACGAAATTTCGGACGGGAGTAGATCGGGAACCCACGTTTGATATCCCAAAATCCCAGATTTTTTTTCAAATTTCTCGATATTTTTTTGAACGAATTGTTCGTTTAGGGGTGTGGAGCACCCGAGAGCTCCAAATCCTCGTCCTCTATAACACTACTACTATGATACTTTGCGCTATGAAGGTAGTAACTTATACATGACACTGATATAAGTTGCGCTCCACTATGACCGGCTCGAATCTCTCTTGGACAGTGTTATCTCTTTGGTGTTTGTTCGGCTTTTGAGCTTTAAGCCCCGTGTCGAAGTTTGTATCATGTGCGTGTGTTTGTGTGACTGTTGAGCCGGATCCTTTTTATTTGTTTTCTCTCAAACTTGTTGTAAAATCTAAAGGGCTTCAGCTCACTAAGGCCTGGCATATGCCACTTTTTCTGACAGATTGTTTCTGATACATACGTGTTTTCCCTAACCTAGCCGCCGCCACGTGAGCGACTAGGGAGGCGATCCTCTACCTCCGATCTACACCGGCCAGGGCTGGTCCCCTCTCCATCCGACTGGTGCTCCGGCGGCAGGAGGGAGGCGGAACCCCGTTCCTCCGCTCTGTAGTTAGGGTTTGGTTTTGTAGGTCGTGGTGCGCTGTTGGGGTGGTGGGAGCGGCGCCCAGACGAATAAATCTGCCTCAGCTCCACTCCCACACAGGCGGTGTCCTTCATTGCGGCATCTTGGAGTTGCTGGCATCGTGTGTTTGCCAATCCTTCAGATCGGCGGCGTTAGGGTTCATGGATGGTGTCGGCGAGGCGGCGGCGGTGACTCCTTCAGGTGTGACTCTTCTTCTGCTCTGTCCCCGTTGCTGCGGCGTTGTCTCCGACGTCACGGTGGAGCAGGGAGGTTTTGTCATCCAGGAGTACACGCAGACGGTTGTCTACGCAGGTGACAGCTGGAAGAAGGTGCATCCTGTGTTGGTTTGATGGTTGGAGGCTAACAGTTCTGGTTTCCTCCTCCGACGTCGTGGTCGTGCGGGGGTGTCAGCTCTGGAGTTTGATGGCGTGTCCGGGGACACGTTGCCACAGTCTGATTCTTTCAACGGCAATAGTTTTGCTTCAGGCAAACTACTCTGGAGGTCCGTAAAGCTGCTGATCAGCGATGGAGCCACGTCGAGCTCGGGTGAAGAGGTGATCTGTCTCCTTTTCCTTGGTGGAGAGGGACAGGCGCTGGTTTTTTGCATAGGATTATCCGATCTTTTCAATCATGTAATGTCGGTGTTTACGTGGCTTGTAATTAAATCTTTATTTTATTAATGAGACACGTATTACCATGCAAAAATATGCCACTTTTTCTAGAAAAAAAATGCTTTGTCTTGTGTGTGATTAGATCGGCGTGGCACTGGACGGACTGCTGGAGCGTCTTTTTTTTCCGGAACATGCATGAGCTTTGCGTGTTGATTTTAAGGTTGGAGGGAAAGACAGTTAAAAGTACAAAGTTACAAGGAGCCGAGCTCGACCCAACGCCACCAGTCACACCCTAGCCTCCCACCATCTGCCTATTCCTAGCACGAACTTGCCAAACAGTTATCCAAGTTCGCCACTCGGTTACAATTTTTTCTACCACCACTGCTTCCACCGAAGAGACTTTGTCAAATGTCCGACTGTTCCGCTCCTTCCATATGGAGAACATGACCGGGTTAATCAGCGCATTCTTCTCCTTCCTTTTGCTTGGTGGGGGTGGATTCATGAATCATTTCCCACCATTGAACGACATTGGAGTCCACCAGCGGGGTAGGTATTGCCAAGCCAAGAGCATGCGCCACTGAGTGCCAAACTGTCCTGGAGAAAGGGTACTGGATTAGGAGATGGTTGATGGACTCGTCATGCTGCGCACATAGAGTGCACGTCGGCTGGTGAGGGAGGCCCCTCTTCTGCAGCCTGTCTGCTGTCCAACACCTGTTGTGGATAACTAGCCAGCCGAAGAACTTGAGTCGAAGGGGTGCCGATGAGGACCACAGTTCCCTAGCTCCGGGTTGCCTAGTCTTGCCGGCAAAGAAATCCCTGTATGCGGATTCCGCCGTATATGCTCCAGAGTTAGTCCAGATCCACCTAAAGCAATTCGGCGAGTCCGAAAGGGTGTCTCGGACTGCCTGGACCTTTTCCCACAGAACAAAGAATTGGTAGATCATATCCAACGTGAAGGCCCCTCTGAAGTGTCTAGCCCAGTCATTCTATTCCATTCCTTCTCGGACTGACAGCTGGCGCTTATTCGTAGGGATGGCACTGAATAGGGCCGGCGCGATGTCTTTTGGTGCATTGTTGTTCAACCATCGATCAGACCAGAACAAGTTTGTATGGCCGTCACCCAAAGTGCATATCGTGGACGCGTGGAAGATTGCATCCGCCTCCGGGGAGACCGAAAGAAAGTCAAATGTATTAAGTATTCATTTTTTTACGAAAAACTTATGTTTTAATTAATTAGTTTATTTGATTTATGTTTTTGTTTTAGTTTGCAGAAAATTAGGTTGGGTTTGGACAAACTGGAATTTGTTTCCACCGTTGGATGCTAATCCGATGGAAAAGGCAAAAAGTGTCTGAACCGGCCGGCTAACAGTCGTCGTCTGAGGCGATGGCATAGTCGCCCCTAATTTTGGCAGCTGCACGTAATTTCCAGCAGTTCTCTGTTGTCTCTGCGGGCCACTCACACCGGCATTGCTACACTCTTCTCGCGCTACACCTCTGTCCAGGAAGAACATCGCATCACTATACAGTGCGTCGCAGGTCAAGCCCTCGCTCAAATTTCGTCATGGCTACTCCCTCCTGTCACTTACTCTGTCTCCACGAGGCCAATATGACTGGGATAAGGTGGCGCTGCACTGGTGCCCGGATGCTGTTCGACGAAATGGCTGTGAGGCCAACACGGGTGCCCAGCCTGGGTGTTGTTCGACGAAATGGGCGTGAGGCCAAGACTGGTTCTCGGGACAGCTAGCCGAGGGTGTGAGCAAGCCTAGCCAGCCTCCCGCGCCAATCAGGTCAGCGTGCTGTTCCCCATCTTGTAAGAGTGCTGCAAGTAATTTCCAATGCTTGCGTTGCTTCTCCCTATTGTTTTTGTGGGATGTTGTCACATACGACTACGACTAGAAACTGGTAGCCATAAAAAAACAGTGATTCCTGGTTTGGTTGGCTGGCAATAAACACATTTGATTGATTAACTCAACCTTCTGTGAGTTGTGAAGGACATTTGATTGACTGACTTGAATTGTGATGGACATTTGATTGACTGACTCAACCTTTGGTGGCTGCTGTGTGCTTCTTGGTCGACGGGCTTGTTAGTGGGAAGCTGTGGTTGGTGGTCTTGCTGGCGTCGGTGTGGGTGGCGGCTGTGGATGTTTGGAAGCTTGGGTAAAGAACCCCCTCTCGGCCGTGGGTTTGTGACCAGCGATGGCGACGGCTGTGGGCGTTGTAGACCTTCTTGGAGGCATCGCTGCACTGTTGCCGCACCCCTCCCTCATAGATCCGTCTGACGCCGCAGCTTCGGGGGAAACCCTAGATCTTGTGTGATCGGACGATGGCGGCGCCATGGCATCGTATCCCCTCTCGAGGGCTTCACCTTTGAAGCTGGGTATCGACAAGAGCGACCGGTGGTAGGTGACTGTGTTGGCGTTGGCTTCTGTGGCAACGATGACAGGGTGAGCGAGGCCGGAGACGTGGCAATGGTTGAGGTAGTCGGCTCTTCTCCGGTGTGCCCATGGTATCGCCTCGGTTTGTTTGTTGCTGTGAAGTCGGAGCTGCGGCGGCGGGGCACCATTGGCAACGATGACAGGCAGTAGGTGGGTTCTATTCTGTGATCTTTCGCGGCGCCAACCTTGCATTGTTATTCTTCCTAGCTCCCCGTTAGGGTCTGAACTATGATGTCGTCACCAAGGGTGGCTGAGTTCTGGCTCGGATCTTCCTATGTCTCCACTCGACCTCTACGGGTGTGGGTGGGTCGATGGTCATCTAAGGCGAAGTCAGAGTCGCTTGATCAAGGGTTAGTGATGGCGATGACGCCGCTTGGGGAGAAGTGATGGCGATGACGATGACTCACATCTCGACGAGTCCCTCTTTGGAGAGGTCTGTGTGGGGTATCATGTATGTGTCGTTTAGCGGATTTTGAAAGTTTTCATATGGTTTTCTATTAATTAATTGGGCAATTCTCTTCTGCTTAATTAATGGATAAGGCAAATCATTTGCCTCTGTTTTCAAAGAAAAAAAAATTAGGTAAGGCACCCTTCTAGGATTAGTCGCATGCTATAATAAGGTGGAGTAGTTCACAACGCAAGCAGATGTTCTTCAGCAAGTGCCCTTTTCCTGTTGGCGATAAAAAGTCAAACACCATAAGCATTCAATTTCCACCAACCTCCTGCCCTTTGTTGGCGATTAATCAACACTCTTCCATTGCAGGAATTGAAGATGGAGCTTGCCATATCTGCAGTAACAGGTGAACTTATGAGCCGATTCGTCTCCTTCCTTGCCGACAAGTACCGCTCGACCCACCGCGCAGAGTCGGAAGAGAAGCAGTTGAAGAAGCTGCAGCAACTTCTGCTGAGAGCCCGCACGGTCGTTGAGGAGGCAGATGGGCGATACATCACCAACTCCGGGATGTTGGCGCAGCTCACCATGCTCGTGGACGCTATGTACCGAGGCTACTGGGCACTAGGGGCTTTCGGGTACATGTCGCTCGAAGAGACAGAGACTAGGAAGAAGAAGTTCGCAACTCATGTCCTCCCAAAAGTCTCCGCAGGGTTCATGGCAGCGCTAGGAAGAAGAAGTCTATTGACCTTGTCGACTTGCAAGCCGAGGTGGAGAGCTTGGAGGATGTCGTCGCCGGTATGATGGAGTTCGTTGTTCTTTTGGGCGGGTGCGAACGTATGCTGCGTCGACCATACGACGCATACCTTTACAACGACAACATCATGTTCGGACGCCACGCTGAGAAACAAAAGCTCCTAAACTTTATGCTATGGCACAGCTCAAACTCGCCTGATGGTGCGCCGGCTGTTCTCCCGGTCATCGGTGCTCCTGCAATCGGGAAGAGGACCCTGGTTGCCCATGTATGCAAGGACCAGAGGGTCAGTTCACACTTCTCTTCGATTCTGCACCTGAATGGAGATTCCTTCTTTAGATTCGCAGACCATGTTAGTCTCATGTCAGGGAGGATACTGGTAGTTGTTGAGCTTGTTTCAGAGGTCGACCAGGAGGACTGGGATAGGTTCCGTTCAACCGTAGCAACAAGCATGGACAGTGGAAGCAAGGTGATCATCATCAGCCGGCTTAAAAGTTCAGAGCGGCTCGGAACGGTGGAGCCAATCTTCCTCAGCACCCTGTCGTACGAGGAGTTCAGCTACCTTTTCAAGACACTCGCATTCGGGAGCGCATGCCCGTCGCAGCACCCGCGGCTAGCACGGATTGCAGACGAACTGGCCAGGGAGTTCCGGACAGAATGGTCGCTCATCACCACAAACATATTCACGGATATAATGAGAAGGAATCTGGATGTTCGTTTCTGGCTCGGCATGCAGAGCAGGTTGAGAAGATTTGCTGAGAGGAACTTGTCCATGTTTGGGGAGCACCCGAGGTTGCTTGTTGAGAGACGCCACCAGATATAGAGACTTTGTCTGGCATCCTGCCTCTCCACTCCGCATTGCACCTTCCTGTGCCAGTGGCAGCAGCCGCACTGAAGTTACGTTGGAAAGGGAATTGCTACCAAGGGTGAGGCTTGGGGATCTTGTGATGGATCCTGGAGTTAGGCCACAAGGAGATTTCAATGTGGTTACATGGGAATCAAGGTCGTTTGTTCATTTCGCTCCAAATGGAAACGATGCTCCAGGTGTGGCGGAACAGAGTACTCCCCTGTCTGGGAGGAAGCGTCCAGCAGTACCTTTGTAAGGCCTTCTGATTCGAACCATTTCTACAGAGATTTTGTAGAGTTGGAATCTCAAGTACTCCCTCAGTTTATAAAGAGACATGGTCTCCGGACATATCTTGAATCATGGAATGTTATATTATATGGAGTAGTTTTTTTGTTAAGACTGTGATACCATTCACTCCATCAATCTAAATAATATCTGACATATTTGTAGGCGAGAAGTTAGAAAATACTGAATGCAAGCCTTTTAGGAAGTCATGTATCTATGAAGTGTATTATTTTGGGTGTAAGATATTTGATTTGTAGGATTGTATCGAACCATTTGTTTTGCAATCCATATGAAGTTTTTCATTACACTGAACCTCTTGGAAAAAAACATTTTTTGGTGCACTCAGTTTAGTGCAAAATCTATCCAAAAGTGTGAATGTTGTACAGTTATTTTGATTGAGAAACAGGATCCTCTGACGTAGTCACTCACGTCAGGGAGCAGTATTGCAGAGAAACCTCGTCCCTTTTTTTGATGTACCCAGTTCAGTGCAAAATCTATCCCGCCAAGAGTGCGGATGCTGAACAGTTTTTGAAGTGACTGACAGACGAAATAAATGACAACTTGCCAACAGAGGTAGAAACTTGAAGACGTCAAGCAAGATGATCGTTGAGAGCATCAGGAAGAAGCGGAACGACTATGAATCTCAATGCTTGTTTTGTGGCATCGCTCCATGTGGTCTTTCAGTCACCATTTTGAGCCTATTACTACTTCACTTAAATCCACCATGGTGTCCATCTCAGACCAAATCAGCAGTCCTCCACCTCACGCGTCAAGCCTTCACTCGCTGATGAAGGGGAGAGGGCAAAGGCATGAGTGAACACCATGATCCGGTGATCTGGATTCACTTGTGGGCGCGTCGTTACATGCATGTGGCAGCGACCCAGAGCCTCGTCGCTGCATAGCCACCATGGAGCATCACTCACTCGATAGAGGGAGCCATTGCTCCGACCACCTCCATTGGAGGAAGGCTCCGCTGCCTCTGGTGACACCAAGGGGAGCACTGCACTACAGATGTTATACTTCACCATGTTGGTAGTTCTCCACCTATCTGATCCTGTTGGCGAACAGAGGAGGGGGCATATCGCCATTGAAAGGCCATGACTTGCCTGCCTCAGCGTGCCCGAGCGACGTGACCGAAGCGTCACCTATGACACCCCGTCACCTACATGTATAGCTCACATGCCATAGTCATGTGACGCTCCGCCATCTGCAAGGCCGGAGTGCCGCAACCAGCAGTACGGCGCTAGTGACTACCGCCGGCCCTAGAAGTCGACCGATGTGTGTCCCTCTCCACCAAGAAGAAGATACCCACCACACTTTGGTAGTTGGCCTTGCCACTACTCGCCAACTACCTTGGCGAGGTTTGAAGGAAGTGGCAGTGGCAGCTACTCTGTCTTGACAACTCAGACATAGACACGTGCGAAACACAACCTATTAATAATTAGTGTCAAAAAACATCTTACATTACGGGACGGAGGGGGCAATCATTTTTGTGTGAGGTTGCCTTATATTTCCCCCAACAAATGGAATGAAACTTGTGTCTTATATTAACTAAAAGGTCCTTGTGTGTAGTGATGACATCTCTCCATTTCGAAAATATATTGCATTTTAAGCATCTATTTAGTTTCAATAACAAGTGACATTCTATGCTTTCTTCCAAGATTATAAAGTGTCCGCGCATTTTAAGATTCAATTATGATCATTAGTTAGACCACTAATATAAGAGTTATGTGCCACAAATATTGTATCATACAAGATTTCTTTCGAGTTTGAATTCCATGGCACCCCCTCCTTTCCGGTTTAAAGGCCCACATGTATCCCCAAATTGCCAATTTGACCAATGTAATACAATTTGTATCTCACAAAATATAGAGCATTAGAATAAATAAAATTTGAAGTTTATAATGGTATATATTTTTTTGCGATATATAACTCGTACTACGTTGGTTAAAATTTTAACCTAGGGATACATCATGCATGTGGGTCTTTTCAATCGGAAAAGAGGTAGTACAACTTTTGGGTCATGTAACACATGCTTTAGTAAAACATGTTGCACTTACGAACTCAGGTTACGTTGGTTAAATTCGGAGCGACTCGGAATCGTTGAGCCCATCTTCCTCAATACCCTGTCGTACGAGGAGTTCAGCAACCTCTTCAAGACACTCGTGTTCGGGAGTGCGAACCAGGGGCAACACCCAGGGCTAGCACAGGCAGCAGACAAATTTTGCAGGGAGTTGCAGTCAGAGTGGTCGCTCGGCTGTGCGACATCTTCACAGACTTAATGTGAAGGAACCTGAACGACCATTTCTGGCTTGCCATGTTGAGCAAGCTGAGAAGGGTAGTCGAGAGGAACTTATACTCCATGTTCGGGGAGCACCCGAAGAACCTCGCCTAGAGACGCCATCAGCTAGATGTGACGGACTTCGTTGCATCCTGCTGCTTCTCGACCGCTACGCATCGTGCCTTACTTCACCAGGGGCAGCAGCTACACCGAGGTTGCTGCGGAAAGGGAGTCATTGCCCAGGGTGAGGCTTGGGGATCTGGTGTTGGATCCCACGATTCGCCCACAAGGGGTTTTTTAATGTGGTTTCATGGGAATCAAGGATGCCGCCTTACACTTTTGTTCATTTCGTTCCAAATGGAGATGATGCTCCAGGTGTGGTGGAACAAAGTACTCCTCTGCCTGGGAATAAGCGTCCAACATTGCCTTTGTAAGGCCTTTTGATCTCAATGATTTCTACAGAGATTTTGTAGAGTTGAAAGCTGCAGTACTCAATTTCATGCCCTTGTATTTCCATTTCTTACACCTACTGGAATCGAAGTTCGGAAGAGGCGCGGTCCTGGGGACAGTCTGTGCGCCTTATGTGACCTTGCGGAAGATGGAGATCACATATTTTTCCCGTGTGTACTTGCCTAGTTCATGTGGAGTTGTATACGGGTTGCTTCTGGTTGCACAAGGGCACTGGCATAGTTTCCTAAATTTCATACCCTCACCAGTAAAACGCCACGTCGCTTGGATCACTTTTGCCGCGTTAGCATGGGCTCTTTGGCATGTGCTTAACAAAGCCCTTATTGAAGGGCGCTTTATCCAGCAACCGGCTGACTATGTGTACAAAATGACCATCTTTCTGCAGTTGTGGAAGCCGTGATGTCATCCGCTGCCTGTGCCATCATGCTGGTACTCTTCAAGCGGTGCAAGCTGGAGCCGGTAGTTGAGGTGCCTATGGCTCGAATCTGTCCGGGAAAAGTCTGAAATAAACCTTGAATTCGTACTCTCAGCCTAAATCGAAACCTAACCTTGAAATCCCTGAAATTGGCACCATGTACTATCTAATCTCGGTTGATTTTTGCTAAATACTTGTTTGCCGCAACGGGAATAAGACAAGCCCAGTGGGAATCACACTAACTACACGGGTCCACATGTCATATTCATCTTCCCCTTCTCTCTCTCTCTCTCTCTCTCTCTCTCTCTCTCACTCTCTCTCCGTGTGTTATTCTATCGCAGTGCCGCTGCCTCTCTTTTTGAAAAAAATGTAATCTATGGTGCATGAAAAGTTCATTGTTGAATTGCAGGATCGTCGGAGCATCTTCAAAAGAAAGTCAAATGTATTAATTCATTAATTTTTTTAGAAAACTTATGTTTTAACAAATTAATTTAGTTGATTTTATTTCAGTTTCTGCTTTGGTTTACAGAAAACTAGATTGGGTTTGAGCAAACTGGAATTTGTTTCCACTGTTGGGTGCTAATCCGACGGAAAAGGAAAAATTGTCTGAACCGGCTTACATTCGTCTCCATTTGGTCTATTATAGTAACCCTTCTAGAGTTCAAGTATTTTTGTGGCTCCTATCTCATAAAAAACTCATGACTGAGGATAACTTGAAGAAGAGAGGGATAGAAAAGCCTCTTGAATGTATGTTCTGCTCTGAGCATAAGACCACTGAGACCACTTGTTTTTTGAAAGCATAGTTGCCAGGATCATTTGGAAAACTATTTCTATTTTCTTTTGCTTGGATCTGAGAGAAAATTTATTTTCTATAGCTAGATATTGGCCAGCTAGTAAGAATCCTGACAAGAGCGACCACTTCGAGTCCATGCACTCGCGGATGTTGTGCGGCCTCCTCGTGCACACCGAGGTCCTTCGTGTCGGCATCGTCTTCACTTCCGGATTGCTCTGCGCCATCCGCTTTCTGCAGCTCAACTGGAAGGAGCTCGCTCGCGACATCAAGAATGTCACGGTCAACGCTAAGGTCATCAAACCATCCATCCGCGATGCTGTGGACGAGGCCCTCTCCTCCCCTGATCTCTCTCTCCCTCTCGAGCACTGATATGTCCATTTTGCATCACTATTTTCTATTATAGTTTATCCTATTTCAATGATATATCTCACATTATGATGAAATTCTAATGCCTTTTCTCTTTTAAAATGCAAGGAATACAAAAGAGAAGTGAATTGCCGGACAGCCGGAAATCTAGACCTAAAATGCAACAGAATAAAAGCAATTTTCCAGAGCTTCAAATGCAACGTGCATTTTTGAGAAATTATTTTGGAATATATAAAGATTTATGGAGCGAAGAGGTGCCAGAGGGGACCCACCAGGCCCTCACACGGCCTGGTGGCGTGGCCATCCCCCTAGGCGCGCCCTTGGCTGTGTGGGCCCCTGGTGGCTCGTGTCCCGACGCCCTTTGGCCATGAATTCAGAAATGCCCTAGAAAAAATCACAGGAAATCCTTGTGACTTTCCGCCGCCGTCTGCGAGGCAGAGCTTTGGCGGAGCACTTTTACCCTCCGGCGGAGCGATTCTGTCAAGGAAATTTCCCTCCAGTAGGGGGAAATTGAAGCCTTTATCATCACCAATGCTCCAATCATCGTGGGGATCATCATCTTCATCAATATCTTCACCAGCACCATCTCATCTCCAAACCCTAGTTATTCTCTTGTGTTCAATCTTTGTATCAAACCTCATATTGGTAACCGGGAGTACTTATGTGTGTTGATTACACCTTGTAGTTGATGCATATGAGAATTATTGCTGAAAGATTGTTGAGTTCAGATTGTTCATCATATATTTATACCTACTGATCATGATCCATATGATGTGTTGTGAGTAGTTCCATTTGTTCTTAAGGACATGGGAGAAGTCTTGTTGCTAGTAATCATGTGAAGTTGGTTATCGTTCAATATTTTGATGATACTGCGAACACAACCCCATATGAATTCGTTGGTGCACAATGAAAAAAAAAATACTATCAACGTTTTCAGGCTCCCCACAACGCACATGTGTTGTTCCCTGACCTGTTACACCTATGGATGTTCAGAGTCGTAGGGAGGCGGTATTTGGAAGACTCGATGACAGTTGCCATAAACCACAATGGAAAACTTCAGCTCCTCTACCATGGGCTAGCTGAAAAAGAATGACATTGTCCATATATATTTAACATACACGTATTATCACAGCCGACCATTTTCGAGGAAAGTGCAGAGTTAACTCTCTCTGTATACTAGAAATAACAAGTACACAAGGCATCAGTGATAGAGTGTTTCTGAACCGAAACATGCATGGTATATTTTGAGTTGTCAAATTCAGTAGGTTGTTCAACATAAACTAGCATATTGAAATTTACCATTTAGCGATTTAGGCAAGTACTTTTGACAACTCATTTTGATATGAAGATATTCGACCCCCGTGAAGTCTTGGGTGACGAGACGAGGATTATTGAACACCGCTTGTTCCGAAGACCCATTCAGTATCAATGACATTGTGTTAACGGTTAACTGTTAAGCATCGAATTTGATTGAGTTCAAACTTATTACTCCCTCGCATCCATATTAATTGACGCATACTTAGTATAACTTTGGTACTATAAAGTTGTATTAAGTGTGCGACAATTAATTCGGATCGGAGAGAGTAGTTTTTTCTTGAGTTACAATTTTAGTTGAAGAAACCGAGCGCTGAGATTCGTGCAGGGCGGTACCTGGCCAAATGGGCCGTGCCTGGCGGGCCGGCCCGTTAGCACGCGTGCCTGGCCCGTGGTGGGCCGGCCCGGCACGTGATTAATCGGGCCGTGCCCGGCACGTGGCCCGCCTAGGGCCGTGCCTGGGCCTGGAGGCTGGGCACGCGTGCCGCCCCGGCACGGCCCATTTAGGTTTTTTTTATAGGCGAAATAATCTAAAAATTAGGTGGGCTGACGGCTAAACGTGCTGATGGGCCACTATTAGAAAAATGGCTATAGCCAATATCCCTATTAGTGGCGCACCATGGTGGTGGTGCGCCACTGCTATATAGCAGTGGCGCACCAGAAGCAGGTGCGCCATTGCTATTTTTTTAGTAGTGGCGCACCTTTAGTCCAATGCGCCATTGCTATTTTTCCCCCGGGTCCACCCCCTTCCCCAGGCTTACCAATGGCGCACCTTCGCCAGGTGCGCCATTGCTATTTTAGGTAGCAATGGCGCACCTGGCAAAGGTGCGCCATTGGTAAGCCAGGGGAGGTGGGCATTTTTGGCAGCACATAGCAATGGCGCACCAGGGGGTGGTGCGCCATTGCTATGGCCCGTGGTGCGCCATTGCTATGTGCTGCACCGACCGGCCCGCCTTTTTCTTTTCTTTTGCCCTCTCACCTATCCACCGCCTTTGCAGTTTCAAAAAAAATAAAAGAAAATGATAGAAATGTCAAAAAAATAAAAGAAAATAAGATTCCCATGTGATATGTGGTCTAGTTGTTAGCAAAATTCAACAAATGCACACCCCCCCCCTCGTGGATCGCCTTTTCAGTTTCAAAAAAAATAAAAGAAAATGATAGAAATGTCAAAAAAATAAAAGAAAATAAGATTCCCATGTGATATGTGGTCTAGTTGTTAGCAAAATTTACAAACATGAATTTTCGATTTTTTTGCAAAATCTCTCGAGAATTTGTAAAATGGGCATAACTTTTGCATACGAACTCCGATGAAAAAGTTTTTTATATGAAAAATCATCTACTCGAAAAGTTATATCCGAATTCAACCGGGGGACCCCCGTTGAAGATTTTTAGAATCCTCAAAAACCTAACAGAAAAAAATTTACGAGGCTTGTAAGATCTGAAGGCAAAAAAATTCAAAAAAATAAAAAAAAATAGTAGTGGCGCACCATGGGTGTGGTGCGCCATTAGTAATTTTCCCGCCTTCCAAATTCAAAAAAATAAAAAAAAATTAGTAGTGGCGCACCTTGGGTGTGGTGCGCCATTAGCAATTTTCCCGCCTTCCAAATTCAAAAAAATAAAAAAAATTAGTAGTGGCGCACCGTGGGTGTGGTGTGCCATTACTAGTTTTGAAATTTCAAAACTAGTAATGGCGCACCACACCCATGGTGCGCCACTACTAAGTCTGTAACGCCACAACCACTATATATATTACCTCTTCTTCCTCTTCCTCCTCCCCTCCATCACTTCTTCCCTTTTCTACCTACCTCTTCTTCCTCCTCCCCTCCTCCATGCCCCTCCCTCCTCCTCACGGCTCTCCGACGACCTCCTCCTCCCTCCTCCTCACGGCTCTCCGGCGACGTCCTCCTCCTCCTCCTCTCCGGTGACCTCCTCCTTCTCCTCACGGCTCTCCGGCGACCTCCTCCTCCTCCTCTCCGGTGACCTCCTCCTCCTCCTCTCCGGCGACCTCCTCCTCCTCTCCGGCGACCTCCTCCTCCCTCCTCCTCACGGTCTCTCCTCCCTCCTCCTCCCTCCTCTCCTCCTCTCCTCTCTCCTCCCTCCTCCTCCCTCCTCTCCTCCCTCCTCTACTTCCAGCCACATGTGGAGCTCCCCGGCACAAAGAACGTACCAGATCCAGAACAAAATTCGAAAAAAATTGCAAAAAAAAAATCGTACCAAATCCAGATCCAGATTTCAAAAATTTAGTAGTGGCGCACCTGTTCATCTTACCAGTGGCGCACATGTATGGTTAGTAATGGCGCACCAGGTGGTGCGCCACTACTATCTGGATTACTAATGGCGCACCAGAGGTGCGCCATTAGTATTTGTTACTAGTGGCGTGGTAATAGTGGCGCACCTATAGTGCGCCATTAATGGCAAAAATAGGTGCGCCACTAACAGGCCTTTTTCTAGTAGTGGGCCGGCCCGTTTAATAGTAGTGCCGTGCCTGGGCTCTGGAGGTCAGCACCGGCACGGCCCGTGTACTAAGCGTGCCTGGTCGGGCCGTGCCATGCCTGGCCCGTTTAACTCAGGGCGGGCCGGACTGGGCCGGGCCGGCCCATTTGGCCAGGTATAGGCGGAGCCCTGATTCGCGGACGGGGAGAGACTCCCCAGCCCACCGCGCGAGAACACAACACTAGAGAGCAAGGAGCCGTTCCCCACTCTCCTCCCTCCCCCCGCACCCCGCGCCGCGCAGCCAGCCGCCGCGGCCTAAAACCCTAAACCCCCGAGCGCGAGATAAATCAACCACCCATGGCGCCGCCTCTCCGAAACCCCACCCGGCCCTCACCCACCATCACCACCACCACCCATGGCGCGGCATCCTAGGCCCCCGTCCCCGTCCCCCTCCCCGCCGCCCGCGCCCCCCTGCGACCCGGACGCCGCCGCCGCCTTCGACCCCGTCGAGGAGTGGCTCCTCGACGACTTCGACTTCGACCAGGCCATGGCGAGCGAGCTGGCCAAGAGCTTCGGCCTCGGCGAGGCGGCGGCGGCGGCCGCCGGTCCGGGTGGGATTGTTTTTGCGTCGGTGTCCGGGAGCGGCGGATTGGGCGTGGACCAAATCGCCAAGGAGGGGGAGGGGGAGGTCGCGGAGGAGAAGGGCGGGCCGCCCGGCCTGTTCGATGCTCCTCGCGGCGTCCTATTGGAGGTCAAGAAGGAGGCCGTGATGCTGCTGGGCGGTGGATTGGGCGGGGAGCTTGGCCCGGACCAGGCTCCCGAGTTGGGGATTGGCGATTTCGTTGCAGAAGGGGATAGTTTGGAGGCAGCGATTGATGCTGAGATGTGTACCGTAGCTCCCGTGGATGCTGAGATGAGTCCAGTAGCTGCTGTTGCTACTGACACTGGTACCATGGCTGCTGTTGATGCTGATACTAGTGCCATGGCTGCTGTTGATGCTGATACTAGTGCCATGGCTGCTGTTGGTTCTGATACTAGTGCCATAGCTGATGTTGATGCTGAGACTAGTACCGGGGCTTCTGTTGACGCTGAGATGAGTACCATAGGTGCTGTTCATGCTGATACTAGTACCGTAGCTGCTGTTGATGCTGATACTAGTACCATTGCTTCTGTTGATGCTGAGATGAGTTCTGGGGCCTTGGTAAATGAGGAAGTGGAGTGTGGAGGAGGCAAGGGGGAGGAGGAGAGCAAGGACAAAGAGTCGGAGAGCAGCGAGGATGAGGAATTAAGTGAAGCCTCATCGAGCAGTGATGAGGAGCAGCCGGCCAAGAATGATGAGGAGTCAAGTGAAGCCTCGTCGAGCAGTGATGAGGAAGCGCCAGTGGCCAGAAAGCATAGTGGTCCCAGTGACATGGAGGCCCTCCTTGAAGAGGGTGAGTTGATGGTTGGAGTCGAGGATGAGGATGATGACGAAACACCAAAGGGTCCTATCAAGTCCAAACATGAAGTGGAGGTAATAAGTTTATCTCATGCTGTACACCTCTCCCGCGTGTAGTATAATATGAATCGCTTGCTAGCAAGTTAGAATTTGGTTCTAGTTAGTTACAGCCAACTTGTATTAATATTTCTTTCATGGTCAATTTTTTTAATTGATAGCCCAGTAGAAGTTAATGCTTAGTTATACATTTGTTCTTGTGAAAATGCTGCACATTCTATAGCTACCATAGCAACAAATTATTATCAATTGCTATGTAGTTGCTACATGCACACACTTGTGCTCAGTTGCCAAAAACCAAAGTTAAAAAAGCACTAGGCGTTAATTGTGTGTTTTGCCACTGCCTTGTGCTTTTCTGACCAAAGCACACGCTTAAGCACAATTAAGCACTTGGCGTTTTGCTATCGCGTAGAGCTAGGCGCGCCTTTTTTAATAACTATGCCAAAACCACACATATAACTGTTAAAATATCGTTGTTCCTTGATTGTATGTCTATCCTAAAGTAGCTGTACCATATACCTTGCAGGTACTTCCTCCAGTTCCAAAAATTGAAGTGCAGTTGGAACCGCATCATAAGGCACTTCCAGTGGGAACAATTACTGCTGTAAGTCTTGTATTTAACTTTGACTTTTCATCTATATTTTTGTTTGCATTTGTCGGAAACAAAAACTGTGTTTTTTCCAGCACTTTATAGGTACCTGTTCTTTCTATGTAATCTGATGATGATTTAATCAGTTACCGTCATCTGTAGGCGTTAAAAGCAGTAGCTAATTGTAATGTAAGGACCAGAGATCTATGGTACTCACTGATATATGTTTCTACTGTACTAGTAGTGCATTCTGGAATTTGCAAGTGTTTGGATGATGGTGTCTATACATTTCATTAATGCAGCTATTGTTTTGAAAAACATATTTCTCCGGTGTGTTGTTTGACTGTTTGAGATATTTGTAGACAGATGGCGGTTTTTGTTTAGACTGTTGAAATACTAGTGTATTTCCTATGAGATCCATATCCTGACTGTTTGTCTGTTTGCTGCTCATCCAGATCATGGGGGAGAGAGTGATTGTTGAAGGATCAGTGGAACACAGTCCCCTGACTGAGGGTTCTATACTCTGGATAACTGAAAGCAGGACACCGCTTGGCATTGTTGATGAAATATTTGGACCTGTTAAAAACCCTTACTATCTTGTGCGGTATAATTCCGCGGAAGAAGTACCTGCTGGGATCAGTGCAGGAACTACTGTCTCTTTTGTTGCGGAGTTTGCAGATCATATCCTAAATATGAAGGAGCTATATGCCAAAGGCTATGATGAATCTGCTGACCATGATGAGGAGGCAGATGAACCTGAATTCTCTGATGATGAGCAGGAGGCTGAGTACAAAAGATCACAACGACTGGTAAAAAGGCAGACTGATAGGCCGTATGATTCTAAGAAACCTTCTGGTGACAAGAAGAGGGCGCAGACCAGGGGTGCTGGATTTCGAAATGACATGCCACCGAGGAACCACGATACACCGACATCTGGTTACCAGCCACAGCGTTGTTTCCACCGCTCGGATATGGCTGACAGTGTGACACATCAGTCGGGTCAACAAAATTCTCCGATGAGTACACCAAGAAGGGACATGCCACCTAGAATCCATGATACATCCACACCAGATCGCCGACCACAGCCTCGATTTCACCGGTCTGATATGGCAAGTGCTGTTCCTGACAGCGCAACACGACAATCAGGCCCTCAAAACTTTCCTATGAGTGCACCAACAATGCTGCCATCAATCTCAATGAATCATGCTATGCCATCACCTGTTCAACTTGCAAATCAGATGGGCAGTTGCTTCATCAATCCATCACAGCAGTTCTCTCAGCAGCCAAATATGGTTTGGCCCGGTGGGCTTCCACCTCAAGGGCAGCCGAACATGGGAGTTGACGGAGCTGCTCTTGCAGCTAATATAATGCAGAATATACTTATGGGAGCCAATCAGTTCCAGCAGTATTTACAGAATCAGAACTTTGGTGGTTTCCCAAACGGAATGCCCATGGCCCAACCACAATTTATGCAAGGGAGCACAATGAGTGCAAACATGATGCCATTTGGTGGACCGCAAGTAAATCATCCTTTTGGTCAGGCATCTCAATTTCCTATGGGGCAGGGCAACTTTGGTCAGTTCCTACACATGGCTGGCAACCAAGGGGCGCCTGCTGGATTTCCCAACACCCAAGGATTTGGGCGCTTCCCATCACAACATGAAGATGGAGATCAGCCTCCTGGAAATGCAAACATGCAAGGATATGGGCGCTTCCCATCACCGCATGGAGATGGAGGCCAGCCTCCTATGCAGTTCAATTCCCTACCATCACCCCACGGAGATGGAGGCCAGCCTCCTATGCAGTTCAATTCCCTACCATCACCCCACGGAGATGGAGGTCAGCCTCCTATGCAGTTCAATTCCCTACCATCACCCCGTGGAGATGGAGGTCAGCCTCCTATGCAATTCAATTCTGGGCAGTTTAATCATGGGAACTCATCCTTTCGTGGCAGAAGGCCGCAGCAACGTGGAGGCCGACATTCACCAGGGAGAGGTGGTGGCGGCGGCCGGCATCGCAAGTAGTTAGCCAATGGTGGTACTTTCACCCCTGGTGTAATTTTGATTCGTGTTGGTTGAATTTGGGTTAAAATCACAAGTGTGCTGCTCCCATGTACTCGCAAACGAGCGGTGTAACCAGTTTCATGTAATACTCAAGTTGTTGCTTGTTGTAATGCCCATTCATCCATGATAGCTACTGAGGTGTCCTGTGGAAATTGATGCATTTCTTATTGGCAGTATCTTTCAGTTTCTTGATGTATCCTGTTGTTTGGAGGGAAATGGTTATTTATGAGGTTTTGCAGCGTTTTTGTAGGCATGCTGTTATCTTTGGTATATTTAGTTCGTCTTTGTCAACTGTCAACTGTACTATATGCTGTTCTTTCATGCGAACAGTGTGATGCTGATGGTTTTCTTATTGCACATATGCACTCAACCTATTGCTCCCCATGTTATTTTGACCTGAAATATGCTATACCTTTCATTTTTTTTCCAGTTCATCATGTGAGATTTTTCTCCAGGTAAGTCCACAGTTTACGACACATTGTAAGAAAATACATGCAGGTTCACAATAAAAGGAACACATTGGTTTTGTGTGCAGCCATCATCAATAATCTTACCAAATTTGAGATATCTTCAATTTTCAGGGGCAAATGGAACCACAAAATGAAGTACTGCATATTGAAAACAGAGTACATAGACTATTTCTTCAGTAGGTGAGGAAGACTACCTAGCTCGAGTCATCAATTCATTTTGTGATATAATTTCAAGGAACCTTACATAAATGTATGAAGATCTTCCACGTCGGGCGATCCGTGGAAACACTCAAGTTTGTACCTCTCGAGTGGTTGAACCGTGCACCTATAGCTATGGATCTTGTCTATAAAACACAGTTAGTGGAGAAGAAAGCAGAGAGCGACAGAACAAGTGGCATCACGAAGGGTGAGAGTGACAAAACAAGTGGCGTTGGAGCACTTATAGACAAACCATTTGGGAATGAGATGCATTAGGAATTCGAGTTGGAGAAGAAGGGCCGAGCTTTGCCATGTGAGCTAGATCGAACTGCGCAACAGGTCCATGTCAGCTTCTCTGTTGAGGTTTGCTGGTCTCTCCCGCACAACCCAAGTGGCGGAGCAGCTTGCTTCCATCTCGCTGACTCCCATTCCCAGCTATCATCGCCGCTTTCGCCTCCAGTTTGTACGCAAAGTAGTTGCTTGTTGTAATGCCCATTCATCCATGATATCTACTGAGGCGTCCTGTGCGTGCTCCAGCAACACAGCATCCTGTTGCCTATGTGGAGTTTGATGCATTTCTTTTTGGCTGTATCTTTCAGTTCCTTGATTGATGTATCCAGTTGTTAGGAAGGAAATGGTTATTTCTGAGGTCTTGCAGCATTTTGGCAGGCTTGGTGTTACCTTTTCTTTCATGTTACAGTGGGATGCAGTATGTTGATGGTTTTCTTATTGCACATATACACTCCGGATATTCGATTTGGCTCTGTGCCCATCAACCTATTAGTCCCCAGGTTATTTTGACCTGACATATGCTATACCTTTCAATTTTTTTCTAGTTCATCATGTGAGATTTGTCTCCAGGTAAGTCTACACAGTTTACGATGCTGTGAGCCCGGGAACTCAAAAGAGCATTATTATTTTTTGCTTTTGCACCCATGCCGGTTGTCACAAGTAGTTAGCCAATGGCGGTACTTTTACCCCCTTCGAAATTTAGACTGGTGTTGAATACTTTTTGATTAAATTCGAGTATGTTGCTCCCACAGAAACGAGAGGTGTGACCAGCTTCCTGTAATATGCAAAGTTCTTGCTTGTTTTAAAGCCCATTCATCCATGATACTATTATTGTGTTGTAGTATCTACGGGGATATCGTATGTGTGCTGCTACAACACAGGATCCAGATTTCTGATTCTTTACTCATGTGAGACTGCATTCTTCATGCTTCTTGCTTATATTGATGTTTTTTTGGCTGTACCTTTTGTTTCTTGATGTATCTTTGTTGTTTAAAGTGGGAGGGGAACGATTATTTATGGGATATTTGCACGGATGCTGTTTAAATTTGCTTCTTGTAATGCCCATTCATCCATGATATCTATTGAGGTGTATGAAGATCTTTACAAGGAACTTGATTCATTTCTTTTTGGCTATATATCTTTCAGTTTTTTGGTGTATCCTGTTGTTTGGAGTTGGAGGGGAATGGTTATTTCTGAAATCTTGCATCGGTTTTGCAGGCAGGCTGTTATCTTTGATATAGTTCTAGTCTTTGTTAGCTGTCTAGTGTCTACCAGGTTCTTTCTGAATTCAGCTGTTCTATATTTAGCCCTTCTTACTGAATTTATCTGTTCTTTCATGCAAACAGTAGGATGCTGATGGTTTTCTTATGGAAATGATAAATCCCGAACGTTCGGATTTTAAGCATGGCAACCCGAACGTTTTTCATGGCAACTTTAGTTCACGCGAGGTTGGCAAACATGGCAATTTTCTGACAAAAAAACGAACTGGGACAAAGTTGCCATGTTTAAACAACTAAAGTTGCCACCTCGCTTCAACTAAAGTTGCCATGAAAAAACGTTCGGGATTGACATGCTTAAAATCCGAACGTTCGGGATTTATCGGGGTCCTTTTCTTATTGACATATATACATTCAACCTATTACTCCCCAGGTTATTTTTGACCTGACATATGCTATATCTTTCATCTTTTTCCAGTCATTTTTTTCTTTTGACGAAAAAGGGTTCCCCCGCTTTATATTATAAAGCAACCATCATCACAAACATCCAATCAAACCGATACAACACACACCACCCCCGCACACAACACACACACCCAAGGCAAGATACAAATGTGTCGGGCACCGTCACCCCATGACACCGCCTACGTACCAAGCTAACTAAAGATGAGCGAAGAATAACCGCTTGGAGAGGACGGAGACCTCCACGAATAAACCAAGGAGGGGTGAGACAGTCCATGACGGAGCAGGGACTCCAAGACAATGCCTCCTAGAAGGGAACGCCCACGGATAGCCACCACCGTCCGATCTGTAGATCAAGTTTTCACCCGGAGTCACATGCAAGGGGTGGGAGCACCGCCCCGGCGCCTTCATGAAGGATACGGCGTCCACAGACGCCGCCGCCGGCTAGTACTAGAACTGGGAAAGTGATGAGCTCTGGCGCTCACACCCCTCCGACATACCCCCGCTCCGCCAACCACCCGCAACCAAGCCCCCCTCAAAGCCATGGCTGCCCGCCCACACCTGAGACGTAGGTTCCGCCCCCGAACGGCACGCCTCCCGCTGCCAGGGCCGCCGCCCAACATCCAGACACTCCCAAGACCATCCAAAAGGATCAGCTTTGGACCAAGGGGACACCCCAGACAGACGAACCGCAGAATGTGTCCCACACGCGGCCGAGGAAAGGGGGAGGTGGGGGAGCGGACGCATCCAGACCGGCACACCGATGTGCCAGTGACGGGGGCCCGAGTGTAAGAACATGTGCTGCCCCCATGTTTGGTTTTGGTAATTGATGACAATCTCTATGGACTAATGGTTGCCTTGAGTTATATATTTGAAGGGTTTGTCCATAGGTATTGCTTGAAGACCATTTGTTGGTTTCAAGGCTGTTAGAAGAAGAATTTGTGTTGACCAAGGTGCTATTCAAGGTTTGATTCAAAGATTGGTCATGTGAGAGTTGAGCCTATTACAAGCATGTCTTGAAGAAGAAGATTGTGTGAACGTTCATGTTTACCTTCAAGACATCATCTTGGTGAATCAAGTTGATCAACACACAAAGCGTACAAGATGTACCGAGTGGGATCAAGTGATCTAATGGTATGGTAAGCATTGTCCATTACGCTTTGTATACTAACCCATGTTCTATGTGAGAGTTGTTTGTGGGGTTAGGTATTTTTCCATGGGCGAGCATCAAAAGGAAGATATCATATAACCCATGGAGGATGACATCAAGTGGTGATCGTCATCAAGATTGCGGTGTGCAAGTTCAAGTGGAGCACCACGAAGAGATCACATGCTTGAAGCTTGCCGTCCATTGTGGTGACAATGGACATGTGAAGATGTGCCGAAGAGAGGCTCACCCATAGTGGAGTATGGGGGAGCAATCAACTAGTCTTCATCGAGCCAACGCAATCAAGAAAGGTGGTCCAACTTGAGGAGGTCAAGATCGTCATCATCTAGCTCAAGTGGACTATGTGCAAGGCAAAGGTTTGCCCTTGATAGGTTTTAATATTTTACCGGTCTCATGGTGGTGGTTTGGAGACCGGGTTATAGGATCGATTGCCGTACTATCAAGGGGGGCTCTCGTATGAGTAGCTTGATCGTATCGTTCGTAGAGAGCTCAAACCATTGCATCCTTGCATCATCTTTCTTGGTTCTTGTTTGGCCTTTTTGCTTTGAGAGTCATTGAGCTTTTGGTCACCTTCATGACAAGCTCAAGTTCATCGAAAACGGAGTTGGCATGCATCTTCTATGATGTTTTCGATGATGGAGTTTTTGTCGGTTCCTCACTGATGGAGGTTTCACACCTCTATATCTTTAGGCTCTTTTCTACTGCCACTTCTTAATATCCAACAAGCTTGAGTTTGCTGGATTCGGAGTTCGTTTGCAGAAGTTGTGGCAGTTCTGGTTTCTGAACAGTTTTTCTGTGGCTGTTGGGTGGTTGGAGTGCTGCCTGCGGTAGTACCGCTCCTGGCAGCGGTAGTACCGCTGCTAGTACCGCGCTTACTACCGCTCCTTCTCGGGTCTCGATTTTCCGTGTCGGGTTCAGCGGTAGTCCAGCGGTAGTCCCTCTGGCATACTACCGTTGAGTCCTTTTTGGCCCGGTTGGACGAGCGGCAGTAGAAGCGGCAGTAGGAGCGGTAGTACCACTTTTAAGCGGTAGTACCGCGCCTACTTCCGTTGCCACTACCGCTCGAGACTCTGCTCTTCGTTTTTCCTCTGCGTGGCAGTAAGGCAGCGGCTGTGTGCATAACGGTTGGATTTTTCTCCACCTATAAAAGGGGGTCTTCTTCCCCATTGGATCTTATCCTTTGAGCTTGTGTTCTTCCCCCATTGTTGACCTTCTTCGAGCTTGCTTTCTCTCAATCCCTCCATGGATTCTTGCTAGTTTTTGAGGGAAAAGAGAGAGGAGATCTAGATCCACATTTCCACCAATCACTTTCTCCTCTATGTGAGGGGAACCCCTTGGATCTAGATCTTGGAGTTCTTCGTGTTCTCTTCTTCATTCTTCCTGTCATTTTCCTCCATAGCATTAGTTGTTGTGGTGGGATTTGGGAGAGAAGAACTTGGGCACTCCGTGTGCCCTTGCCATTGCATTTGGTGCATCGGTTTGAGTTTTCCACGGTGATACGTGGAAGTGAAAGTTGAGAAGCTTGTTACTCTTGGGTGTTTGGGCACCCTAGAGCTTGTTCCTCTTGGGTGCTTTGGTGCCCTAGACGGTTGGTGTTGTCGGAGCTCAATCATTGTGGTGTAAAGCTCCGGGCAAGCGTCGGGGTCTCTAATTAGGTTGTGGAGATTGCCCCGAGCAATTTGACGGGTACCGGTGACCGCCCCCAAGGGTTACCAAAGTGTACGGGTTCGGTGACCGCCCCCAAGGGTTGCCATTTGTACGGGTTCGGTGACCGCCCTCAAGGGTCCCTTAGTGGAATCACGGCATCTTGCATTGTGCGAGGGCGTGAAGAGATTACGGTGGCCCTAGTGGCTTCTTGGGGAGCATTGTGCCTCCACACCGCTCCAAACGGAGATTAGCATCCGCAAGGGTGTGAACTTCGGGATACATCGTCGTCTCCGCGTGCCTCGGTTATCTCTTACCCGAGCCCTTTACTTATGCACTTTACTTTGTGATAGCCATAGTGTTTCATGTTATATATCTTGCTATCACTTAGTTGTTTATCTTGCTTAGCATAAGTTGTTGGTGCACATAGGTGAGCCTAGTTGTTGTAGGTTTTGTGCTTGACAAATTAACCGCTAGTTTTATTCCCCATTTGTTCAAGCCTAAACCGTAATTATTTTAAAGCGCCTATTCACCCCCCCTCTAGGCGACATCCACGATCTTTCACCGAGCACGTCAGCGCCGCTCATCCCTCCAGCCAAAGCCCCCCCCTCGGACACACCCCATGATGCCCCGCCTCAACGACCGGCGCAGAGCCTCGCAAGGCCACCGACGCAGCCCCAGCCACCGGCAAGGAGGACCCCCCCAGGACCGCCGCCAACCCCCGAGGAAACTCACCGGGGAGTCCATTTGCACTGTCGTCGCCGTCTAGCCGGCGGGACGCCTGGAAACCGACCAGCCCGCCCACCTGCCACCGCCATTGTGCCTCCGCCCCCACCAGCCACGGCCACGGCAGAGGCAGACACCCGGAGCTCGCGCCGCCCCCGGCCCGCTGCCGGAGTCCATCACGCCCCACCGCGCCTCGAGAAAAACGCCGCGCCACCGCCCGACCTTGGGACCCGCGTCCGCCGACCCGAGCAGGGGAAGGAGGAACAGCCCGCCACCACCAGCGCAAGCAGGGCTTAGCCCACCAGCACGTCAGGGTGGCAGCAAGGGGAAGGAGGCGTGAAGAGGACGGGCCGCGGGCCGACACTCGCGGGAGCGTCGCGGGAGGGAGGGGGAGGGGGTATCCCACTCCTGAGACTATCACTTCCCTTTTACACACATGTTTTTTTCTTTTCAAAAAGGATGATAATCCCCGACCTCTTTTTCCAATCATAATATGTGAGATTTGTCTCTAGGTAAGTCCAAAGTTTACGCATGATGGCATTTGTAACCTATTATCAGAAAATTTCAGACTGTACAAACACACAGAGTTCAGTTTTGTTGATTGTTCGTCCAGCTGTGCGGGGAGTTTAATTGAATGAGATAATATACAAGCTTTTTAGCTTCTTCGTGTAATGCGATAAACACATTGTAGAACTACATGCAGGTTCAAAATAAAGGAACAATGGGTTATTGATGTGCAGTCATCACCAACAATCTTATCAAATTTGTGATGTCTTCAATAGTCAGCGGTAAATGGAACCACAAAATGAAGTGCTGCATATTGAAAACAGAGTACATAGAGTATTCCTTCAGTAGTTGAGGAAGACTAACTAGCTCGAGGCATCAGTTCATTTTTTGTGACATCTTTACAAGGTACTTTACATAATGTATGAAGATCTTCCACGTCGGGTGATCCGTGGAAACACTTAAGTTTCTACCTCTTGAGTGGTTGAACCATGCACTTATTGCTATGGATCTTGTCTATAAAACATAGTTGGTGGAGAAGAGAGGGAGTGACTGGTGGGGAAGAAAGCGATAAAGCGACAAAACAAGTGGCATTACGAAGGGTGAGAGTGACCTATAGATAATCCACTCTAAACTGGATGGCCATGTATCGATCTTTAGTGTTGCCCTTCGCAGACTTGTTGATGTCTTGACTACTGCCTTTGTGTCCTGCAAACCTGTGAACCTTGTTCGAACCCTGTAAGGACCTCATTTTAAGGCCGGGCATATGTCTCCGTTCTAAAAACAGGGTGAGAGTGACAAAACAAGTGGCGTCGGAGCCACCTATAGATAATCCACTGGGAATGGGATGCATTAGGAGTTCGAGTTGGAGACTAAGCCTAGAGCATTGTCTCCTGTTATAAAAGCAAGTAAATCATGTTAAGTAGATTGACTTGTGCAACAGGTCCGTGTTGGCTGCTCAGTTGAGGTTTGCCCGTGTGTCTGTCACAATCAGAGTGGCGCGTCAGCTTGTTTCCATCTCGTTGGATGGCAAGCTCAGCTACCGACTCTGCGTTCGCTTCCGGTCACATAGATACAGTGACACAACACACTATCATCGGGCCACCCTACGCGGCCAACCTTGAGGAAGGTCTAGAGTGCAAATTGTCGTTGAGTTGGGGGAGGCAAAGGACACACTAAGCATATTGATAGCGAGGGGTAGCAGGCGGCGAGATGAAGGGCACGATGGTTGTAGGCTTTGGAGATTCTAATTCTGAAGTTGTTTAACTGCTTTTCAAAATATAGCTGGTTCTCCTTATGGCAATTGCTTGTGCCCAGGGAGTATTTTCTACTATAATACTTGTGAGTTGTGAATCAGCTAAATCACTAAGCTCTCTAGGGGTAAATGTCCTAGGAAGCGATTGAGCCTGTGAAATCGTTCCCTCACGCCCGATTTTGACTTAGTCGTCGAACGTGGCCTGCCTTGGGCTGTGGAGAGCTCCTAAGTGGCGCCTTAAGCGCCACTTGGAGCAACCGGCGCCCACGCAGGCGCCTTCATGGGCCGGCCCATTATAAGATCGCTCCCTCGCTTCACTCCCTTTTAGCTTATGTTCGTTCGCTCGATCAACTCAGCTCGCCTTTTTTTTGCTGTATTGCGCTGTTGGTTCAGGGAAAAAAACCAGCCCCCGGTTTTTGAATTCAGAAAAGTACACAAATTTGTAAAAAAAGTTCATTGATTCAGAAAAGTAACAAATTTTAAAAAAAGTTCATCGAATAAGAAAAAAGGTCATCGAATTTGAAAAAGTTCATCGAGTTTAAAAAATAGTTCAACGAATTTAAAAAAAAGTTCATCGATTTTGAAAATAGTTCATCGAGTTTGAAAAAAGTTCATCGGATTTGAAAAAAGTTCATCAAATTTCAAAAAAATTCATTGAATTTGAAAAAACTTCACCGAACATGAAAAAATTTCATCGAGGTTGGAAAAAGTTCATCAAATTTGAAAAAAGTTCATCAAAAATTAAGAAAAAGTTCATCAAATTTGAAAAAAGTTCATCAAGTTTAAGAAAAAGTTCACGAAAAAATGAAAACGTTCACTGAACCAGGAAAGAAGAAAAAAGGAAAAAAAGAAAAAGGAAAGTAGGTGAACAAAAGGATAAGAAATATGTATGTAATCACATGATGTTCGATGGCGGGGTGGTCAGTGTAGCGAGCCGCGAATGGTGGGTTGCAGGTTCGATTCATGCTTCTCCCGTATTTCTTTTACCCTTTTAAATACAGAAGAAAACGTAGATGGGCCGGCCCATTCAGATCGAAAAGAAGCAGGAGGGGGTGTGCGCTGTTTGGGAAATAACCCATTAACGGGCGCTTAAGGCGCCGTTTAGGGAATTCCTGGGCTGTGGGCCTGTGTTGCCAGCGAAGTAGTGGTATTGGCCCAGTCTGGTCGTTAGTCTGTGTCTTCCCTGGTCAAAAGGGGAAAGAAGTCCACATAACCCCCGGTGGGCCGTGGTTGCACGAACCGGCCACTTCACCCCCTGAAGTCTAAAACCAGTTACTTAACCCTCCAACCTTTCCAATACCATTTAAATGACCTCCTAAACCAGATCAGAGCGGTATTAGGAGGCTGTTTTGGCACGCTGGCCTGGGTGTCGTTAGTTGCCGAGTAAATGACCCGCTCGATAGATAATGCTGAATCATCAGATCACTTTTAGTCTGAAAACAGAGTACATTCGGCCTGAAAACAGAGTATATTCAGCCTAGAAGCAGAGTACATTCAGTCTGAACTTTTCTTTCCCAAGTGAAGAACACCAACTGACAAGTCAAGTGCTTCAGCCTTTTCCTTTATGTCAGAAACGAGGACCTTGCTGCTACTTTTTCTCCATTAGCCAGGTCTTGCGTCGGTTGTCCGATCACTCATCAACGACCTGTATGCAACACTGCAGTAACAACTCACAGCAGAATTACCTCTTGCCTCATCTTTATATATAGCCTTTCTACATAGAACGTTGCTGGTAACCACGAGTTTGAGCTCCTCCGGTGTGGCACGATGGCGGCGGTCCTGGGCGTTGAACTGGAACCTCGTGACGAGCTTCAGATGCTCCGATGAGCCATGGCAGCGGCGGTCCTGGGCGGCTCCTGGTGGCTGGAGAATGTGCGAGAAATGAGGGAGCGGCTGTGGGTTACAGGGAAAACTTCCAGAGCCAGTACCTTGTACCCACCTATTCCAAAGGCCTGGCGCCATCCACCTAGAAAGGAGGGTCGATTTGGGGAGGCGGTGAGCCCATCGGCGGAACTTGAGAGGAGGCGAATTTGGGGAGGTGGGGAGGCTGTTCATTGCTCGCTGGAGAGGAGGGGAGTTGGGGTGGTCTGCCAGCATCCCATCCATGTCAGTCCGCTCCGTTCGCGTATTGGATCTGGTGTTTCTGCCAGCACCCCCCAGCTTCTCTCTTCTCACCTCGAAGTTGCCGCCAGCCCATCAATTGGTACTGGATGTAGAACAGAGCTATCCGAAATTGAAGTGTCAAGGATGACTTTTGGTATTTGTATCTTGCCATATAAAACATGATATTTTCTTCTATGCTCTGCCCCTAATTAAGAATCAAGAACTGAGACTGCAAAATGAACTTTCTATGAAATAGCCTCTTTTAGTTGCTGCACTCTTATGTTAGAGCATCTACAGCCCGGTCGGTCCCTTAAACGCCCGCGGACGCGTCCGGACACCTCTCAAATAATGCAATCCACATCCGGACACCTCAATTATCATATCTCAAATCCATACAAACCATGCAACTACGTCGATGCATATTACACACATCGGCCGGTACTCCGTCCGGCTAATCTATCACTACTACATGCCATCGGACTATTAAAATTTGGCATGTTTGGCTATGGTGGAGGTCATCCACGGCTGCCCTTGCCCTTCCCGGCGTCCTTGCCGTCCTTCTCGCGGAAGTACCGGTCGAAGACGCAGTAGGGATCGAGCCGTATCTGCTCGTCGCCGGAGCTGTCCTCGTCGTCGCTATCCTCCTCCTCCCTCGGTGGCAATCCGGCCATGGCACGGACCGCCCGATTCTGCTCTCGGGCGAGGGCGCGCGTGTTCCTCCACTGCCGTTTCTTGAGAATGCGGGCGCGGATGGCTTCCTCCTCTGCGGCCGCCCGTGCCGCCGCATCAGCCGCCTCCGCGGCCGCCATTTTGGCCGCGACACGGGCCTCGGCGACCCTCATCCTCTCCTTCCCACGGCGGGCTGCCCGTTCCCGGTGGGACTCATAGTCTGCCCAACCGGTGATGGGGAAGGAGAGATTTTTCGGCCGCCGGGACCGCGATGATCCAGCCCCAGAGGACCCTAGCGCACGTTGAGCCGACGCTATGGAGTCGCGCCGGACAGATCCGTCCGTCGGCCGGGTGCTGTCCTCCCGAGAGCGGCGGACTGCAATGCGGACCACCATTGCCTCCTCCAACCCGCACGGGATGACACCCCAGTCGACGGATCCGGACTGGTCGGAGTCAGATCCGCTGCCCGCCATGCCGGAGCCGGCCAGAAATTGACGGAGCTGAGTTCGGGTGGCGGAGGGAGTGGAGGGGAGAGGAGTGTGAAGTGGCTAGGGTTTACTCCGGCGACCGGATCGGGAGGAATATATGTGGGGTCGAGGCGGGCCAGCGCGGGCCAGGCCGACGTGGCGGGCATGCCCGGGCGCGCCCGGGCGCCCCCATATCCACCCCATATTTGGGCTGGATATGGGGGGTGCCGGTCAGCCCGGGCGTTTGAGGCCCGTATGAGGCGCCCGGCTGGATCAAAAAATCATGACCGGTCAGTGACCGGGCGGCCCGCCCGGGCGTTTGAGGGAGGTTTGGGGAGTCCGGCTGTAGATGCTCTTAGCACCAAATTATAAGATTGCGCAGCAGGTGAATTTGTGTCAGCCTGTCGGTGTATAAAACATGGGTATTTTATACCCTGACTTATGCACAGATAGTAGCAGCCTTCTTGACGGCCAGGCTTGCCGGGGATTACCAAGACCAAGATTCAAGACGCAGTTGCAGAGGCCACTGGGGAAAAGATCAAGAAGAAGCATCAAGTTCTACACCAAAGATAACCTTTACCGGCAAGGCCGAGCCGGCAAGGTGAAGGCCCGGCAAGCTCTCGCTAGCTGTTAGCGCTCCACCTCATTGAGCAGCTAATCGCTAATCGATGAGGTGTCGAGCCCGCATGCAGTTAGGTGAGATTTGTCGGGCACGTGTCAGTGTGCTGGAAGGAGATTTGCCTTTAATGACACCCGTCCAGAAGGCGTGTCAAGATAATAGGAGGTAGCTGGGCGAGCGGTGCCGAATCCTTGCCGGGGCTCCTCCTCCACATGACACCTAACGGAGCATTTATTGCTTTTGTCCTAAACAGGCAGAGTTAGGTATGATAGCACTGTTTGCTATCTAATCAATACACAATGACTGTTTTGCCACTGTGGTGACCCCTTGAGCTATAAAAGGAGGGCCAGGGCAACGTTTACAAGGATCGATCCTTTGCACAACTTGCATGCGTAGCTGCTTCTTCTGCACCTTGCCGGGAAGCGCTCCTTGTACTTGTGTTCATACTCATCCAATATACCAAAAGCAGGAGTAGGGTTTTACACCTTACGGTGGCCCGAACCTGGGTAAACTCTTTGCGTTTCTGTTGGTTCTGCTCTTTGTGCTCGTCGATCTCCCTAGTCGAACCGCAAAGGGGCTAGATGGCCCCGTAGATGGTCGTACGCACGACATCTTTGGCGCGCCAGGTAGGTGGATCGCTTGCGCGAACCTGAATCAGCAGATTGCGCGTCAGTTTTATCAGTTTCATCTTCATCTTCCTCGTCGTTGATGGCTCCCAAGAAGAAGGGCATCACGATGACGACTCCTTCCACTTCCAAGGTTCCTTCGCACGTATCCGCAGGCGGCGTAGGCGGCGCAATCAACGCGGGCGGTGCGAACACCGTGGTAGGCACGACCAGCGCAGGTGGCGCGGTCGCCGTGCCCACTGTGGTCGGAGCAGGAGGCGGTCAACCTCCTCGACCCTCTGGCGAGCAAAGCCGCAACAGCGCGGGCAGAGCTGACGGACGTCTTCCTCCTCCTCACCGCGTCGATGAGCGCAGCCACCGGAGCAACAATGCCCGGGCCGGCGCGAGCCAAGATCCCGCCGCGGCAGCGTCTAGAGATGCTGCGTCAGGACAGACGCCGCGCCCCTCACACAATGGGCGCAGCGCAACTCCGAGCGGCGTCGACGACTCAAGGCGGCGGCGACCACATGGCAAAACTCCTGTCGATCAAGTTTCAGATCCTCAGGCGCCACTGTTGACCATGTGCCACGGCAGCAAGATCGCAATGGCGCTCCTGCTGGCTCTGCCAGGAGTAGAGCGACGTCGCGGTCTTCGCTTCCGGCCATGGCAGCCACAGCAGCAGAGGCGATGGCGCGAGCCCAAATGCAGCTAAACTTTCCTCCAACGGCGGATAAGATGGATGAGTGGAGAGCCACCATTCAGAGCCTCATCGGATTCGCCGAGACGAGCAAGTCGCAGCAAGCGGAACCCTCACGGCGTCCGTGAATCCCACCAGCAACTCCCACTGGTGGTCGTGTTGATGGCGCTGCACCAACAGTGCAATCACCTCCGCGGCAACAACTTCAACAGCAACAACGTCAGCAGCCACGGCAAACCCAGCGAACTGTAGAGACCGACGAGATGTCGATGGCCTCTTCAGATCCACGGGCATGGCGTGATCAGCGGCAAGTGCTGCAAGACAGGCGGGTAGAGGATGCCCGCACCACCATTGAACGGCGCCGGGAGGCGCGCCGTCAATCCGACATGCGCAACGGCCCAGTCGTTGATGAGCCTGCGCCCGAGGTTGGCGGATATCTGCCTTACGAGGTTGGATGTCCAGCCTTCACTCGTGAGATGCGACAAGTCTGCTGGCCGTCCGTCCGGGCCTTCAAGCCGGAAGTACCAGAAAAGTACGACGGCAAGCTGAACCCGGCAGAGTTTCTGGGCATCTACACGATTGCCGTGCAAGCTGCTGGGGGAAGAGATGAGAAGATTCTCACCAACTACTTTCCGTTGGTGCTGAAGCCCAACGTGAGATCTTGGCTGATGAACTTGCCGGAGAACTCCATTTCTTCGTGGTCAGATCTCTGCAATGAGTTTGTTGGTGCCTTTACCGGAGGCCACAAGGCCCCTGGACAGCCCAGCGATCTACAAGTGATCCCGCAAAGAGATGGTGAAACTTTGCGCAAGTACATCCAGAGATTCAGCTGCGTGCACCGCAATATCCCAGATGTGCACCCCACAGCCATGATTGCCGCCTTCCACACAAACGTGCACAATCGAAGGATGCGGGAGAAGATGAACGTCAAGCTGCCAAAGACCGTCAACAAGCTCTACACATTGGCGGATAAGTGCGCGCGTGCTGAGGAAGGAAGGAGACTTCCCGGGGAGGACGCTGGTGTCGAGGTGGACTCCGAGGACGACGATGCTGCCACCCCGAAGAAGAAGGGCCGAAAGCGCAATAGGAAGCGCAAAGGCAAAACTGTAATGGCTTTCGAAGGGTCCGGCAACTCCAACACCGCCAAGAAAGCCAAAACGGAAGACTCCGGCAAGGAGGCTGTTGTATGCACCGCTTGTCAGGAGGCGGCGGCAAACGAGAAGGCCGGCAAATCTGATGGGCCATACTACAAGATTCACCGCACCAAGGGCCATGATCTCCAAGAGTGCCGACAAGTCGAGCACCTTGCGGAGAAGCAGAAAGCTGAATATGAAAAGCGTGACAAGGAGAAGGGCCAGGATGGTGCCGACGGATCTGGCAAGAAAAACCGTGGTGGTCGAGGAGGTCGCCGTGGCAAGGCCAAGCAACAAAAAGAGAAGCCTGCTAGAGGACGCAAAAAGAAAGAGGAAGATGATGGAAGCGAAGAAGAAGAGGACGACGGAGAGTCCAGTGAACAGGAATTCCAGAAGGCAACCGAGGCCATGTGTATTGACGGGGGTGCATCTTTGCATTCCTCTCACCGTCAACTCAAGCAGTGGGCGCGTGAGATCAACGCAGCAGAGCCGGCAATAGGCGCCCAAAAGCCACTCAAGTGGTCACACACGCCTATCATTTTCGATGCCAAGGATCACCCTGATCGCACAACTGCGGTCGGGTGTTTGCCGTTGTTGGTTTCACCGACAATTCGCAACCTCTAGGTCACAAAAATGTTAGTTGACGGTGGGGCCGGCCTAAATTTGATTTCTCCAGAAGTAATCAAGAGGCTGCAGATTCCCGACGAAGAGCTCGAGCAGACTGGTACATTCCAAGGAGTCAACCCGGGAAGAAGCCAACCCAAGGGAAAGATCACATTGCCGGTGACGTTTGGCGGGGAATTGAACTATAGAACAGAGAAGATTGTGTTTGATGTTGTCAAGATCCCCTTGCCGTATAATGGAATTCTTGGCCGCCCAGCTTTGGCTAAGTTTATGGCAGCGTCCCACTATGCCTATAACACGTTGAAGATGCCAGGGCCGATGGGTGTCATTTCCATCAATTCTGATAAGAAGGATGCAGTCATATGCGTCGACAAACTCTACAGAGATGCGGTTGCAGTAGAGGCCGCCAAGGCGCCAGCTCTCGCCAAGGAGAAGAAAAGCAAGAAGTCCGGCAAGACCTCTGACAAGAATTCCGGGAAGCGCACCTCTTCGGAGTGCTGCGCACCTGTTGAAGACTTGCCGGAGTGCTCTACCGGCAAGAAATCTAAGGCCACTCCACCAGCAACGAAGAAGGTGTCAGCAAAGGAGGATGGCACTGGCGGTACCTTCACCATCAGTGCCTCACTTGATAGCAAATAGGAAAGCGCGCTCATTGACTTCCTGCGGGCGAATGTCGATGTGTTTGCATGGCAACCATCTGACATCCCCGGTGTTCCCAGGGAGGTAATTGAGCACCACCTTGCCGTCTGTCCTCATGCTCGGCCCGTCAAGCAGAAAATCAGGAAGCAGGCTTTGGAGCGGCAACAGTTCATTGCCAAAGAAATCAAGAAACTTGAAGCAGCACGTTTAGTTAGAGGTGTACTACATCCAACCTGGTTGGCAAATCCAGTTGTAGTGCGTAAAGCAAATGGAAAGTGGAGACTTTGTATCGGCTACACTGATATTAACAAAGCATGTCCAAAGGATCCTTTCCCTTTGCCGTGCATTGATCAAATTATAGACTCTACTGCCGGCTGTGATTTACTCTCATTCCTTGATGCATATTCTGGGTACCATCAGATATTCATGGCCAAGGAGGATGAGGAGAAAACCGCATTCATTACTCCATGTGGCACATACTGCTTCGTGCGTATGCCTTCGGATTAAAGAGTGCTGGTTCAACATTTGCGAGAGCAGTCCAGATTGGTTTTGAGCCCCAGCTGCACAGGAATGTGGAAGTATATATGGGCGATATAGTGGTCAAAACCAAGGACAAATCAACCCTTATTCAAGACTTAGAAGAAACATTTGCAAACTTCCGCAATAACAATTTGAAGCTCAACCCCGAGAAGTGTGTGTTTGGCGTTCCATCCGGCAAACTTCTCGGGTTCTTTGTATCTTGCTACTTGTAGCTTGCGTTGGTATTTTCCCCGAAGAGGAAGGGATGATGCAGCTGTTGGAAATATGCCCTAGAGGCAATAATAAAATGGTTATTATTATATTTCCTTGTTCATGATAATCGTTTATTATTCATGCTATAATTGTATTGGTTGGAAACACAAATACATGTGTGGATACGTAGACAACAACATGTCCCTAGTGAGCCTCTACCAGACTAGCTCGTTGATCAAAGATGGCCATGGTTTCCTGGTCATAGACATGAGTTGTCATTTGATAACGGGATCACATCATTAGGAGAATGATGTGATGGACAAGACCCAAACTATGAACGTAGCATTTGATCGTGTCAAGTTTATTGCTATCGTTTTTGCATGTCAAGTATCTGTTCCTATGACCATGAGATCATGCAACTCACTGACACCAGAGGAGTACCTTGTGTGTATCAAATGTCGCAACGTAACTGGGTGACTATAAAGATGCTCTACAGGTATCTCCGAGGGTGTCTGTTGAGTTGGCATGGATCAAGACTGGGAATTTGTCACTCTGTATGACGGAAAGGTATCTCAGGGCCCACTCGGTAATACAGCATCACAATAAGCTTGCAAGCAATGTGACTAAAGAGTTAGCCACATGATCTTGTATTACGGAACGAGTAAAGAGACTTGCCGGTAACGAGATTGAACTAGGTATGGAGATACCGACGATCGAATCTCGGGCAAGTAACATACCGATGGACAAAGGGAATTGTATACGGGATTAACTGAATCCTTGACATCGTGGTTCAACTGATAAAGATCTTCGTGGAATATGTAGGAACCAATATGGGCATCCAGGTCCTGCTATTGGTTATTGACCGGAGAGGTGTCTCGGTCATGTCTACATGATTCTCGAACCCGTAGGGTCGCACGCTTAACGTTCGGTAACGCTAGGGTAGTTTTGGGATATTAATAAGTGGAAAGTCCGAAGGTTGTTCGGAGTCCCGGATGGGATCCGGGATATCACGAGGAGCTTCGGAATGGTCCGGAGGTAAAGATTTATATATGGAAAGTTGTTTTTCGGGATTCCGGAAAAGTTCGGTTTTTTCCGGTATTGTACCGGGAAGCTTCTAGAATGTTCCGGTGGGTTCCATGGTGGGGCCCATTTGTCCAGAACGTCCCACATGGACCAAGGGGTGGCGCACCAGCCCTACATGGGCCAGGCGCCCAGCCCCACTTGGCCCATGCACATTTGATAAGAGGATAAGATCGAATCCCTTGAAAATAGGGAGAGGCCTGGAGGCCAAGTACTATTCACGTTACTGTTCACGTTACTGTTCACGTGAATAGTACTCCCCTCCTCCAAGTTTTCTCCTCTATATAAAGGGTGGGAGGCACAAGGGGGCTGAACAATCCACAACCCTAGCCTCCTCTCCCTCCTGCTGCTCTATCTCCTCCTCCGGTTTGCGCTTGGCGAAGCCCTGCCGGAGTTCCGCTGCCACCACCACCACCACGCAGTCGTGCTGGTTCAGATCCCATCTACCTCTCCACCCTCCCTTGCTGGATCAAGAAGGCGGAGACGTCACCGAGCCGTACGTGTGCTAAACTCGGAGGTGCCGCTCGTGCGGTGCTCGGATCGGATTGGATCGCGAAGGGAGTACGACTACGCCAACCACGATCACTAGATCGTTAACGCTTTCGGTCTACAAGGGTATGTATACACTCTCCCCTCTCGTAGATGTTCATCTCCTAGATCGATCTTGGTGAGTGTAGGAATTTTTTTGTTTCCCATGCAACGTTCCCCGACAGTGGCATCATGAGCTAGGTCTTTGCGTAGATGATATCACGAGTAGAACACAAAGGAGTTTGTGGGCGTTGATATTCAGATTGCTTCCTTCCTTGGTCTTTTCTTGATTCAGCGGTATTGTGGGATGAAGGGGCCCGGACCAACTTTACATGTCCACGTACATGAGACCGGTTCCATCGACTGACATGCGACTTTGTTGCATAAGATGGCTGGCGGGTGTCTGTCTCTCCCACCTTAGTTGAATCGGATTCGATGAAGGCGGTCCTTGTAGAAGGTTAAATAGCAACTTGCATATCACCGTTGTGGTTTTGCGTAGGTAAGAATCGTTCTTGCTAGATACCCATAGCAGCCACGTAAAACATGCAACAACAAATTAGAGGACGTCTAACTTGTTTTTGCAGGGTATGTTGTGATATGATATGGCCAAAGACATGATGAAATATATTTGATGTATGAGATGATCATGTTTTGTAATAGTTTATCTCGGCTTGCATGTCGATGAATACGGCAACCGGCAGGAGCCATAGGGTTGTCTTTAATTATTGTATGACCTGCGTGTCAATCATTAAGCGCTATGTAATGCTTTACTTTATCGCTAAACGGTAGCAATAGTAGTAGAAGCATGGTTGGCGTGACAACCCCGATGGCGACGCGATGATGGAGATCATGATGATGGAGATCATGGTGTCATGCCGGTGACAATGGAGATCATGCCGGTGCTTTGGAGATGGAGATCAAAAGCATGAGTTCATGGCCATATCATGTCACTTATGATTTGCATGTGATGTTAATCTTTTTATGCATCTTATTTTGCTTAGGACAACGGTAGCATTATAAGGTGATCCCTCTCTAAAATTTCAAGATAAAATTGTGTTCTCCGCAAGTGTGCACCGTTGCGAAAGTTTGTCGTTTCGAAGCACCACATGATGATCGGGTGTGATAGACTCTACGTTCACATACAACGGGTGCAAGCCAGTTTTGCACATGCGGAACACTTGGGTTAAACTTGATGAGCCTAGCATGTACAGACATGGCCTCGGAACACAAGAGACCGAAAGGTCGAACATGAGTCATATAGTAGATATGATCAACATGGAGATGTTCACCATTGAAACCACCTCATCTCACGTGATGATCGGACTTGGGTTGGTGAATTTGGATCATGTTACACTCAGACGACCGGAGGGATGTCGATTTGAGTGGGAGTTTTTAAGTAAACTAAACTCATTATCTTGAACAATAGTCTAAGTTGTCTTTGCAAGTTTATGTTGTAGATCAATGGCTCGCGCAGTAGCTTCCCTGAATTTCAATGCGTTCCTAGAGAAAGCCAAGCTGAAAGATGATGGAAGTAACTTTGTAGACTGGGCCCGTAATCTGAGGATTATCCTCACGGCTGCCCAAAAGGCTTATGTCCTTGATGCACCGCTTGGTGAGCAACCCCCTCCAGCGTCTGTGGACGTTATGAACGCTTGGCAGGCGCGTGTTGATGACTACTCAATAGTTCAGTGCGCCATGTTGTATGGCTTAGAACCGGGACTTCAAAGGCGTTTTGAACGTCATGGAGCATATGAGATGTTCCAGGAGTTGAAGTTTATTTTTGAGAAGAATGCCCGGATCGAGAGGTATGAGACCTCCGATAAGTTCTATGCTTGCAAGATGGAGGAGAACGGGTCTGTCAGTGAACACATACTCAAAATGTCTGGGTATTACAACCGTCTGGCTGAGTTGGGAGTTGTGCTCCCGCCAGAGGCGATCACTGACCGAGTTCTTCAATCGCTACCACCTAGCTACAAGAGCTTTGTGTTGAACTATAACATGCAAGGGATGAACAAGTCAGTCGCCGAGCTGTTTGCGATGCTGAAAGTCGCTGAGTCAGACATCCAGAAGGAGCATCAAGTGTTGATGGTCAATAAAACCACTAGTTTCAAGAAGAATGGCAAGGGCAAGAAGGGAAACTCCAAGAAGAGTGGCAAAGTAGTTGCCCCTCCCGTGAAGAAATCCAAGGCTGGGCCCAAGCCAGAAACTGAGTGCTTCTATTGCAAGGGAACTGGCCACTGGAAGTGGAATTGCCCCAAGTATCTGGCCGACAAGAAGGGGGCCAACGCCAAACAAGGTATATATGATATACATGTTATTGATGTGTACCTTACCAACTCTCGTTGTAGTGCCTGGGTATTTGATACTGATGCGGTTGCTCACATTTGCAACTCAAAGAAGGAACTGCGGAATAGACGGAGGCTGGCGAAGGACGAAGTGACGATGCGCGTGGGAAATGGTTCCAAGGTTGATGTGATCGCCGTCGGCACGCTCGCTCTTCGATTACCATCGGGATTAGTGATGAACCTGAATAATTGTTATTTAGTGCCTGCGTTGAGCATGAACATTATATCTGGATCTTGTTTAATGCGAGACGGTTACTCATTTAAATCAGAGAATAATGGTTGTTCTATTTATATGGGTAATATCTTTTATGGTCATGCACCCATTGTGAGGGATTTATTCTTATTGAATCTCGATAGTGATGATACACATGTTCATAACATTGATGCCAAAAGATGTAGAGTTGATAATGATAGTACCACTTTCTTGTGGCACTGCCGCTTAGGTCATATTGGTGTAAAACGCATGAAGAAACTCCATGCTGATGGACTTTTGGAGTCACTTGATTTTGAATCACTTGACACATGCGAACCATGCCTCATGGGCAAGATGACTAAGACACCGTTTGCCGGAACAATGGAACAGGCAAGTGACTTGTTGGAAATCATACATACTGATGTGTGCGGTCCGATGAGCATTGAGGCGCGCGGTGGATATCGTTATTTTCTCACCTTCACCGACGATTTGAGTAGATATGGGTATATTTACTTAATGAAACACAAGTCTGAAACGTTTGAAAAGTTCAAGCAATTTCAGAGTGAAGTTGAGAATCATCGTAACAAGAAAATCAAATTCCTACGATCTGATCGAGGGGGAGAATATCTGAGTTATGAGTTTGGCAGTCACTTAAGACAATGTGGAATTGTTTCACAGTTGACGCCACCTGAAACACAACAGCGTAATGGTGTGTCCGAACGTCGTAATCGAACCTTATTGGATATGGTGCGTTCTATGATGTCACTTGCCGATCTGCCACTATCATTTTGGGGTTATGCGTTAGAGACAGCTGCATTCACTTTAAATAGGGCACCATCTAAGTCCGTTGAGATGACACCGTATGAACTGTGGTTTGGCAAGAAACCAAAGTTGTCGTTTCTTAAAGTTTGGGGATGCGATGCTTATGTCAAAAGGCTTCAGCCAGAAAAGCTCGAACCCAAAGCGGACAAATGCGTCTTCATAGGATACCCAAAAGAGCCGGTTGGGTATACCTTCTATCTCAGATCCGAAGGCAAAGTGTTTGTCGCTAAGAACGGGTCCTTTCTAGAGAAAGAGTTTCTCTCGAAAGAATTGAGTGGGAGGAAGATAGAACTTGATGAGGTTGTTGAACCTTTACTTCAACCAGAGAGTAGCACTGTGCAGAAAGATGTTTCTGTGGAACCTACGTCAGTTGAAGAGGAAGCTGATGATGGAGATCATGAAGCTTTGGATCAAGTTACTATCGAACCTCGTAGGTCGACAAGGATACGTACTGCTCCTGAGTGGTACGGTAACCCTGTCTTGAATGTCATGCTGTTGGACAACGATGAACCTACGAGCTATGGAGAAGCGATGGTGGGCCCAGATTCCGACAAATGGTTAGAGGCCATGAAATCTGAGATGGGATCCATGTATGAAAACAAAGTGTGGACTTTGGAAGTATTACCTGAAGGGCGAAAGGCCATTCAGAATAAATGGATCTTCAAGAAGAAGACGGACGCAGACGGTAATGTCACCGTCTATAAAGCTCGACTTGTGGCAAAGGGTTTTTCACAAGTTCAAGGAGTTGACTACGATGAGACTTTCTCACCCGTAGCGATGCTTAAGTCCGTCAGAATCATGTTAGCAATAGCTCCATTTTTCGATTATGAAATTTGGCAGATGGATGTCAAAACAGCGTTCCTTAACGGTTTTCTTAAGGAAGAGTTGTATATGATGCAACCAGAAGGTTTTGTCGATCCAGAGAATGCTGACAAAGTTTGCAAACTCTAGCGATCCATTTATGGACTGGTGCAAGCGTCTCGGAGTTGGAATCTTCGCATTGATGAGGTGATCAAAGCGTTTGGGTTTATACAAGTTTACGGAGAAGCTTGTATTTACAAGAAAGTGAGTGGGAGCTCTATAGCGTTTCTAATATTATATGTGGATGACATATTGCTGATTGGAAACAATATAGAATTTTTGGAAGCGTGAAGGAATATTTGAACAAGAATTTTTCAATGAAGGACCTAGGAGAAGCTGCTTTCATATTAGGCATCAAGATCTATAGAGATAGATCGAGACGCTTAATAGGACTTTCACAGAGCACATACCTTGATAAAGTTTTGAAGAAGTTCAAAATGGATCAGTCCAAGAAGGGGTTCTTGCCTGTTTTGCAAGGTGTGAAGTTGAGTAAGACTCAATGCCCAGCGACTACAGAGGATAGAGAAAAGATGAGTGTCATCCCCTATGCTTCTGCCATAGGCTCTATCATGTATGCGATGCTGTGCACAAGACCAGATGTCAGCCTTGCCATAAGTATGGCCGGAAGGTTTCAAAGTGATCCAGGAGTGGAACACTGGACAGCGGTCAAGAATATCCTTAAGTACCTCAAAAGGACTAAGGAAATGTTTCTCGTTTATGGAGGTGATCAAGATCTCGTCGTAAAGGGTTACGTCGATGCAAGCTTTGACACTGATCCAGATGACTCTAAGTCTCAAACCGGATACGTATATATTCTAAACGGGGGAGCGGTAAGCTGGTGTAGTTCCAAGCAAAGCGTGGTAGCTGATTCTACATGCGAAGCGGAGTACATAGCTACCTCGGAGGCGGCGAAGGAAGGTGTCTGGATGAAGCAGTTCATGACAGATCTTGGAGTTGTGCCCAGTGCACTGGACCCGATGACTCTGTCCTGTGACAACACTGGTGCCATTGCTCTGGCCAAGGAACCAAGGTTTCACAAGAGGACCAGACACATAAAGTGACGCTTCAATTCCATCCACGATGCGATCAAGGAGGAGGACATAAACATTTGCAAAGTGCACATGGATCTGAATGTTGCAGATCCGTTGACTAAACCTCTTCCACGGGCAAAACATGATCAACACCAGAACTCTATGGGTGTTAGATTCATAACCATGTAATGCTAGATTATTGACTCTAGTGCAAGTGGGAGACTGTTGGAAATATGCCCTAGAGGCAATAATAAAATGGTTATTATTATATTTCCTTGTTCATGATAATCGTTTATTATTCATGCTATAATTGTATTGGTTGGAAACACAAATACATGTGTGGATACGTAGACAACAACATGTCCCTAGTGAGCCTCTACCAGACTAGCTCGTTGATCAAAGATGGCCATGGTTTCCTGGTCATAGACATGAGTTGTCATTTGATAACGGGATCACATCATTAGGAGAATGATGTGATGGACAAGACCCAAACTATGAACGTAGCATTTGATCGTGTCAAGTTTATTGCTATCGTTTTTGCATGTCAAGTATCTGTTCCTATGACCATGAGATCATGCAACTCACTAACACCGGAGGAGTACCTTGTGTGTATCAAATGTCGCAACGTAACTGGGTGACTATAAAGATGCTCTACAGGTATCTCCGAGGGTGTCTGTTGAGTTGGCATGGATCAAGACTGTGAATTTGTCACTCCGTATGACGGAAAGGTATCTCAGGGCCCACTCGATAATACAGCATCACAATAAGCTTGCAAGCAATGTGACTAAAGAGTTAGTCACAGGATCTTGTATTACGGAACGAGTAAAGAGACGTGCCGGTAACGAGATTGAACTAGGTATGGAGATACCGACGATCGAATCTCGGGCAAGTAACATACCGATGGACAAAGGGAATTGTATACGGGATTAACTGAATCCTTGACATCGTGGTTCAACTGATAAAGATCTTCGTGGGATATGTAGGAACCAATATGGGCATCCAGGTCCCGCTATTGGTTATTGACCGGAGAGGTGTCTCGGTCATGTCTACATGATTCTTGAACCCGTAGGGTCGCACGCTTAACGTTCGGTAACACTAGGGTAGTTTTGGGATATTAATAAGTGGAAAGTCCGAAGGTTGTTCGGAGTCCCGGATGGGATCCGGGATATCACGAGGAGCTCCGGAATGGTCCGAAGGTAAAGATTTATATATGGAAAGTTGTTTTTCGGGATTCCGGAAAAGTTCGGTTTTTTCCAGTATTGTACCAGGAAGCTTCTAGAATGTTTCGGTGGGTTCCATGGTGGGGCCCATTTGTCCAGAACGTCCCACATGGACCAAGGGGTGGCGCACCAGCCCTACATGGGCCAGGCGCCCAGCCCCACTTGGCCTATGCACATGGGATAAGAGGATAAGATCGAATCCCTTGAAAATAGGGAGAGACTTGGAGGCCAAGTACTATTCACGTTACTGTTCACGTGAATAGTACTCCCCTCCTCCAAGTTTTCTCCTCTATATAAAGGGTGGGAGGCACAAGGGGGCTGAACAATCCACAACCCTAGCCTCCTCTCCCTCCTGCTGCTCCATCTCCTCCTCCGGTTTGCGCTTGGTGAAGCCCTGCCGGAGTTCCGCTGCCACCACCACCACCACGCCATCGTGCTGGTTCAGATCCCATCTACCTCTCCACCCTCCCTTGCTGGATCAAGAAGGCGGAGACGTCACCGAGCCGTACGTGTGCTAAACTCGGAGGTGCCGCTCGTGCGGTGCTCGGATCGGATTGGATCGCGAAGGGAGTACGACTACGCCAACCACGATCACTAGATCGTTAACGCTTTCGGTCTACAAGGGTATGTAGACACTCTCCCCTCTCATAGATGTTCATCTCCTAGATCGATCTTGGTGAGCGTAGGAATTTTTTTGTTTCCCATGCAACGTTCCCCGACAGCAGCACAGTAGAGGTAAGTATTTCCCTCAGTTATGAAACCAAGGTTATCAATCTAGTAGGAGAATCACGCAACACCTCGTTAGCAGTACCTGCACACAAACAACAAATCCTTGCACCCAACGCAAACGAGGGGTTGTCAATCCCTCGGCGGTAAGTTGCAAGATTAAATTGTATGTGATAGATAGATAGATTGATTGAAACAAAAATACAAAATAAAATAAATAAAGAAAAAGTGTAGCAAGTATTTTTAGGGTTTTTAATATATGATTTAGATAGACCCGAGGGCCATAGTTTTCACTAGAGGCTTCTCTCAAGAAAATAGCATACGGTGGGTAGACAAATTACCGTTGGGCAATTGATAGAAAAGCAAATAATCATGACGATATCCAAGGCAATGATCATGTATATAGGCATCACGTCTGAGACAAGTAGACCGACTCCTGCCTGCATCTACTACTATTACTCCACACATCGACCGCTATCTAGCATGCATCTAGTGTATTAAGTCCATAAAGAACGGAGTAACGCCTTAAGCAAGATGACATGATGTAGACAAAGTAAACTCACGCATGAATAAACCCTATCTTTTTACCCTTAATAGCAACGATACATAAGTGTCATGTCCCTTTCTGTCACTGGGATTGAGCACCGCAAGATCGAACCCATTACAAAGCACCTCTTCCCATGGCAAGATAAATCAATCTAGTTGGCCAAACCAAATCAATAGATCGGAGAAGAAATACGAAGCTATAATAATCATGCATAAAAGAGATCAGAGAAGACTCAAATAATATTCATGGATAATCTGATCATAAACTCACAATTCATCGGATACCAACAAACACACCACAAAAAGTGATTACATCGGATAGAACTCCAAGAACATCAAGGAGAACATTGTATTGAAGATCAAAAAGAGAGAAGAAGCCATCTAGCTAGTAACTATGGACCCGAAGGTCTGTGGTAAACTACTCATGCATCATTGGAAGGGCCGCAAGGTTGATGTAGAGCCCCTTCGTGATCGATTCCCCCTCCGGGGGAGTGCCGGAGAAGGCCTCCAGATGGGATCTCTCAAGAATAGAAACTTGCGGCGGCGGAAAAAGTATTTCGTGGACTCCCCTGATGGTTTCCTGATTTTTGGGAATTTATAGTGGTGGAATTAGGTCAAAATAGTCAGAGGTGGGCCCATGAGGCACCAGGGCGCGCCTGCCCCCCCGAAGCTTCTAGTGTTTGTTATGTCCAGAAAAAAATCTCCAAAAAGTTTCGTGGCATTTGGACTTCGTTTGGTATTGATATTCTGTAAAACCAAAAACAGGCAGAAAACAGCAACTGGCACTGGGCACTAAGTTAATAGGTTAGTCCCAAAAAATGATATATAATTGCTGTAAATGCATATAAAAATATCCAAGATTGATAATATAACAGCATGGAACAATCAAAAATTATAGATACGTTGGAGACGTATCACATCTCAGCGTGGAATCGAAGCAAATCCCGACAAGATCAAAGCAATTGAGCAGATTCAAGCACCAAAAAGCGTCAAGGATGTGTGGCGTCTTGCCGGCTGTGTTGCTGCCTTAAGTAGGTTCATTTCAAAGTCTGCTGAGCGCGCCCTGCCATTTTTTAAGATTTTGAAAAAGGCAGGTCCAATGAAATGGACTCCGGAAGCGGAGGCCGCGCTGCAGGATTTGAAAAGATACCTCTCTTTTGCGCAACGCTAGTTGCGCCTAAACCACAAGAGCCGTTGCTGCTATATCTAGCGGTAACAAATCAAGTGGTCAGTGCCGCATTAGTGGCGCAAAGAGAAGCTGATGACGAAGAAGCATCAGCGACAAGCCCGTCCAACGATAAGCCAGAATCTTCTCCGGCAAGGTCTGGTGCCGATAAATCAGAAGCAGCGCAAGCAAATGAAGCTAACCAGCAAGTGGTGCCAAAGAAGAAGGTGGTGCAGCGGCCGGTTTATTTTGTTAGTTCCCTTTTGCAGGGGGCTAGGTCAAGATATTCTGGTTTGCAGAAGTTACTTTTCGGTCTTCTCATGGCCTCGAGAAAGATGCGTCACTACTTCCAAGCACATGAGATCACCGTCGTCACTCGCTTTCCGTTGCAGCGTATTTTGAGGAATCCAGATGCAACTGGCAGGATAGTGGAGTGGGCATTGGAACTGTCGAGCTTTGCACTCAAGTTTGAAAGCACATCAACTATTCAGAGCAGAGCCTTGGCTGAGTTCATTGCAGAATGGACACCAACGCAAGACGAAGAAATTCAAGAAACAGCTCTCCCCGGTAAAGAGACAGCCAAAGAATGGATCATGTACTTTGACGGTGCCTTCTCGCTGCAAGGCGCCGGTGCTGGAGTGCTGCTTGTCGCACCCACCGGAGAGCACCTCAAGTATGTAATTGAAATGCACTTTCCCAGAGAGAAAGCAACGAACAATACTGCTGAGTATGAAGGACTCCTTGCTGGTCTCAAGATCGCGGTGGATTTAGGAATCAGAAAGTTGATCGTCCGTGGAGACTCGCAGCTTGTTGTGAAGCTAGTGAACAAAGATTACCAAAGCCCGTTGATGGAAGCATATGTGGAAGAAGTGAGGAAATTGGAAGAGCACTTTGACGGATTGCAAACAGAGCACATTCCTCGTGCGGAAAACAACATTGTTGATCACCTGTCAAAGTGTGCTGCTCAAAAGCTTCCTGTGGAACCGGGAACTTTTGTGCTCCATTTGAATCAACCATCAGTCACTCCATCAACGCAGGCCAGCAAAAGAAGAAAGTTGAACACCGGCAAGTATTTTCCGGCAAAGCTCCCAGAAGCCGCCGGCAAGGAAGTTGCCGGGAACAACGACACGATTGTCGGTGAGCAGCAGCTTCGCGCAGAGCCTCAGGTTCTTGCCGCTGAGGCAAGCGCTCCCACGGTCGAAGAGAAGCCTTTAATCCTTATCGTCGAGCCGCAGGCTCCGGCATGGGCACAACACATAGTTCATTTCCTTCAAACAGGAGAACTTCCCGATGAGGAAGAAGAAGCTGAGAAAGTAGCCCGTCAATCAAGTATGTATCAGTTTGTGGATAACATTCTGCACAGAAAGAGACCAAACGGTGTGAAATTGAAGTATATTTGCCGGGAAGATGGACTAAAGCTGTTGGCAGAGATACATGGAGGCGTGTGTGGATATCACATAGGATCAAGAGCACTTGTCGGAAAAGCTTTCCAGCAAGGCTTCTATTGGCCCACTGCCCTCCAGGATGCAACTGAGCTAGTAACCAAGTGTGAAGCATGCCAGTTCCATTCGAAGAACATACATCAGCCAGCTCAAGCTCTCCAAACAATCCCTCTCTCCTGGCCTTTTTCGGTCTGGGGGCTTGATATTTTGGGCCCTTCCCCCGTGCTACCGGGGGCTTTGAGTTCTTGTACGTCGCCATCGACAAGTTCACAAAGTGGCCTGAAGTGGAGCCAGTGAGGAAGGTGACAGCACAGTCAGCCGCCAAGTTCTTCAAAGGACTAGTTTGCCGTTTCGGGGTTCCTAACAGAATCATCACCGACAACGGCACCCAGTTCACGAGTCGTACCTTCATGCAGTACATCCAAGACCTTGGAAGTAAGATCTGTTTTGCCTCTGTCGCTCACCCGAGAAGCAACGGACAAGCAGAAAGGATGAATGCTGAAGTGCTGCGTGGTGTCAAGACAAGAACCTTTGACAGGCTGCACAAGTGTGGAAGACGCTGGATTGATGAGTTGCCGGCAGTTCTTTGGTCACTCAGGACGACACCAAATCGAGCTACCGGCCAAACACCCTTCTCCCTAGTCTATGGTGCAGAAGCGGTGCTCCCCACAGAACTCATATACGGGTCGCCTCGAGTGCTCGCCTATGATGAGACGGAGCAAGAGCAGTTGCGGCAAGATGCAACGCTCCTTGAGGAAGATCGTCTTCGGGCGGTTGTGCGAACTGCACGCTACCAGCAAGCCTTGCGCCGCTATCACATCCGCAAAGTGCATGCCCGAAGCCTTGAGGAAGGCGACCTTGTACTTCGGCGCATTCAGTCCGCCAAGGGATCAAACAAGTTGACGCCGAAGTGGGAAGGCCCTTATCGGGTAGCGCGAGTCACTAGATCTGGCATAGTCCATCTGGAGACCGAAGATGGCATTCAAGTGCAGAACTCATGGAATATTGAGCATCTTCGCAAGTTCTACCCATAAGGCGGAGTTGCCGGGCCTTGTCCCCGGCAACCCCTTTTGTACAAGCTTTGTCGTCAAGACTTGTAACCCTTTGTACAAAGCCAGGCGCAGACCCTGTGCATAACTGAAATAAAGCAAAGTGTTTCGCAACTTTTTGTACATATTCACTTGTGTATGAATATATGTGATGTTGTGGTTACACATTAGTTTGTATGAAATGACTGATGAACTGTCAAGGTTCCCAAACCACTCTTTTCTCTTCTTTCTTTTTCTCAAAGGACAGAAGGATCCCTCGCGTGCAAGTTTCCCGGGGGGGAGTGATGATGAGGATACCATTGAATGACATTCAAGTGATCATTTTGGGCGACAAGAAAGACAGTGCAAGGAAAAGCTAAGTTAAAAAAAAACTTCGAAACAATTTCCTTGTTACATTTGCAATTTCCCTTGAATGATTTTGTGTTTGTATGAAAAACCTGCACGCGAAGGAACCTTGTCGGGATCAGTTGCGCTCTTACTTTGTTTCTAGTCCGCTCAACAATTTAAGTAGCTGCATTGAAAATGTCAAAGGAAAACTTGCCGGCAGCGGCACTTCCAGCAGGCTGCTAAGGATCCGTTCCTCAAGCGCTCGCGGCAAGTGTGCGCACCAGCAAGACTTCTGGCAAGCGTAGGGTGATACGTCCCCAACGTATCTATAATTTATGAAGTATTCATGCCATGTTTATTATAGTTTTGTATGATTTTGGTGCACTTTTATATGGCTTTTATATGATTTTTATGGACTAACATCTTGACCTAGTGCCCAGTGCCAGTTGCTGTTTTCTGCTTGTTTTTGGTTTTCTAGAAAATCCATATCAAATGAAGTCCAAATGCAGCGAAACTTTTTGACGATTTTTTCTGTAAGGAAACATTCCCAGGAAGCTTCGGGGGAGCAGCAGAAGACCCACAGGGGCCCCACAAGCTACCAAGGCGCGCCACCCCCCCCCCCCCCGCAGGCGCGCCCTGGTGCCTCGTGGGCCCCCTGTGGAACCTCTTTGCGTGATTCCAACGCTGAAAAATCGTATATATTCAGAAACCCCCGAAAGTTAACCTAAATGAGTTTTTACGCCACCGCAAGCCTCTGTACCTCCACGATCTCATCTACATCCCTTTTCCGGCACCCTGCCGGAGGGGGAAATCATCACCGGAGGCCATCTTCATCACCCCGGCGGTCTCCATGACGAGGAGGGAGTAGTTCACCCTCGGGGCAGAGGGTTTGTACGAGTAACTATGTGTTTTATCTCTCTCTCTCTCTCGTGTTCTTGATTTGGCACGATCTTGATGTACCACGAGCTTTGTTAATATAGTTGGATCATATGGTGTTTCTCCCTCTCTATCTTGTTGTGATGAATTGAGTTTTTACCTTTGAGGTTTCACTACTATCGGATTGAATACTTTTATGGATTTGAGAACACTTGATGTATGTCTTGCATATGAATACCCGTGGTGACAATGGGGTATTATATTGATTCACTTGATGTATGTTTTGGCACTCAACTCGCGGATTCCCGAGGTGACATTGGACTAATCTATGCATAGGGGTTGATGCACGTTTTCGTCCTACTTTCTCCGGGAGAAATCTTGGGGCACTCTTTGAAGTTCTTTGTGTTGGATTGAATATTATGAATCTGAAGTTGTTTGATGCATGTCGAATAATCAACTCACGGATACTTGTGGTGACATTGGAGTATCTAGGTGACATTAGAGTTGGTTGATGCGTATCATATGGTGTTATTTTAGTATGAACTCTAGGGTTGTTCATGACACTTATAGGGATGGCTCGATAGATTGATCGGAAAGAATAACTTTGAAGTGATTCTTTGTCGCACGTTGAGGGATTGTTATATGATCCAATTATGTTAGCATTGTTGAGAGATTGCACTAGTGAAAGTATGAACCCTAGGCCTTATTTCTAAGCATTGCAATACCGTTTGTGCTCACTTTTATCAATTGCTACCTTGCTGTTTTTATTATTTCAGATTACGAAAACCTATATCTACTATCCATACTACATTTGTATCACCATCTCTTCGCCGAACTAGTGCACCTATGCAATTTACCATTGTATTGGGTGTGTTGGGGACACAAGAGATTTCTTGTATTTCGTTGCAGGGTTGTTTGAGAGATATCATCTTCATCCTACACCTACCACGGATTGATAAACCTTAGGTCATCCACTTGAGGGAAAATTGCTACTGTCCTACAAAACTCTGCGCTTGGAGGCCCAACACGAGTCTACAAGAATAAGTTGTGTAGTAGACATCAAGCTCTTTTCGGGCGCCGTTGCCGGGGAGGTGAGTGCTTGAAGGTATATCTTTAGATCTTGCAATTGAATCTTTTAGTTTCTGGTCTTATTACTAGTTTGGTTTATAAAATAAAACTACAAAAACAATGGAATTGAGGTTGCCTCATATTATTCATCTTTATAATGTGTTTCTTGAAAATGATGGAGCGGAAAATTGTGCTCAATTGCTAGAAGAAGAATTTAATAAAATGTTTGGCATAAAATCTTTGAATGATGAGCATGATTGCAATGTTGTTAGTAAGAATTCTTTGAATACCCATGATGCTAATGATATGCAAAGCTACAAGCTTGGGGATGCTATGTTTGATGAGAAGAAATTTGCTTATGTGGAGAGTAATAAAATTTCTATGCTTGTGGATCATGAAAAGAATGCTTTATGTGATAGTTATATTGTTGAATTCATTCATGATGCTACTGAAAATTATTATGAGAGAGGAACATATGCTTGTAGGTATTGCAATAATATCAAGTTTTATCTCTATGCGTTGAAAGTTTTGAATTTATGCTTGTTTTGCCTTCCTATGCTAGTTGATTCTTGCTCCCATAAACTATTTGCTCACAAAATCCCTATGCATAGGAAGTGGGTTAGGCTTAAAGGTGCTTGTCATATGTTTCATGATGCTCCCGTTATTTTTTAATTCTTCACTCTTTATGCGAGCATCATTGAAATCATCATGCCTAGCTAAAAGGCATTAAAGAAAAGCGCTTGTTGGGAGACAACCCAATATTAATACCTACTGTTTTTGTGTGTTCACATGATTAATATACTGTAGTAATCATGTTTTATATGTTTTCTTTCAATAATGTGCCAAGTAAAGCCTTTGGGATAGTGTGGATACTTGTTGATTCGATTCTGTGCAAAAACAGAAACTTTTGTGTCTAGTGCTGGAATTTCTATTCTGTACTGGAGCGTGAGAAAATTCTGAAATTTTGAAAGAGCATTGGATTACAAATTTTTTACGTTGTCCTAATTTTTCAGAATTTTTGGATGTACAGAAGTATGGTTTTTAAATCTCTTACTACACGCTATTCTGTTTTTGACAGATTCTGTTTTCAATGCATAGTTTGCTTGTTTTAGTGTTTCCATAGCTTATATTGAGTAATATAAATTGTGGAAATGATAGAATACAGTAGGAATTATGTGATAACAATTATGAATCTTGTCTTGACAGTACCTAAGTGGATGATTTATTTTTATCATACTAACCTATCTCACGAAGTTCCGTTAAGTTTTGTGTGATTGAAGTTTTCAAGTTTTGGGTGAGATATTGATATGAGGAGAATAAGGAGCGGCAAGACCCTAAGCTTGGGGATGCCCAAGGCACCCCAAGGTAATATTCAAGGAAGACTGAAGCGTCTAAGCTTGGGGATGCCCCGGAAGGCATCCCCTCTTTCGTCTTCAACACTATCGGTAACCTCACTTGGAGCTATATTTTTATTCGTCACATAATATGAGTTTTGCTTGGAGCGTCATTTTCTTTTGTTGATATTTGATTACTGTTATCAATAATCATGTTTTGTATCTTTTAGTTCAATAAAATGCCAATTATAGCCTTTACCATGCTCAGTTTGCAAGTTTATGTGTTGCTGTTTGAAAATAGAAAGTTTTCTGTTATGTCCTGAATTTATGTGAATTGTCAGAACATGATAAAAATCTGAAATTTTTACACAATAAGAATGCATGAGTTCTCTGTCACGTGGTAATTTTTCAGAATTTTTGGAGTTAGGAAAGTATGAATTCTTATTCACCCTTTATAGACTGTTCTGTTTTGGCAGATTGCTGTTATAGTTGCATTGTTTGCATATGTTTGCTTGTTTAATGTTTCTATTTGAGGATAGGAGTATTAAATATGCAGAGGCATTTAGTATGCAATGTTTAATTATAATTTTTGTGATTTGTTACAGTAGAGAATGTTAAGGTTTTGAGTTGATTTATACTAACTTATCTCACGAGTTCTTGTTGAGTTTTGTGTGGATGAAGTTTTTAAGATTTAGAGAAACCGTGATATGAGAGGAATTAAGGAGACACAAGAGCTCAAGCTTGGGGATGCCCAAGGCATCCCAAGTTAATATTTCAAGAAGTCTCAAGCATCTAAGCTTGGGGAAATCATCACCGGAGGCCATCTTCATCACCTCGGCGGTCTCCATGACGAGGAGGGAGTAGTTCACCCTCGGGGCTGAGGGTTTGTACGAGTAGCTATGTGTTTTATTTCTCTCTCGCGCGTTCTTGATTTGGCACGATCTTGATGTACCGCGAGCTTTGTTAATATAGTTGGATCATATGGTGTTTCTCCCTCTCTATCTTGTTGTGATGAATTGAGTTTTACCTTTGAGGTTTCACTACTATCGGATTGAATACTTTTATGGATTTGAGAACACTTGATGTATGTCTTGCATATGAATACCCGTGGTGACAATGGGGTACTATATTGATTCACTTGATATATGTTTTGGCACTCAACTCGCGGATTCCCGTGGTGACATTGGGGTAATCTATGCATAGGGGTTGATGCACGTTTTCATTATCTTTTCTCCGATAGAAACTTTGGGGTGCTCCTTGGAGTTCTCTGTGTGGATTGAATATTATGATTATGAAGTTGTTTGATGCATATCGTATAATCAACTCATGGATACTTGTGGTGACATTGGAGTATCTAGGTGACATTAGAGTTGGTTGATGCGTATCATATGGTGTTATTTTAGTACGAACTCTAGGGCTGTTCGTGACACTTATAGGGATGGCTCGATAGATTGATCAGAAAGAATAACTTTGAGGTGGTTTCGTACCCTACAACAATTTCTATCTTATGTTCTCCGCTAATAGGAACTTTGGAGTGATTCTTTGTCGCACGTTGAGGGGTTGTTATATGATCCAATTATGTTAGCATTGTTGAGAGATTGCACTAGTGAAAGTATGAACCCTAGGCCTTTTTTCTAAGCATTGCAATACTGTTTGTGCTCACTTTTATCAATTGCTACCTTGCTATTTTTATTATTTCAGATTACAAAAACCTATATCTACTATCCATACTACACTTGTATCACCATCTCTTCGCCTAACTAGTGCACCTATACAATTTACCATTGTATTGGGTGTGTTGGGGACACAAGAGATTTCTTGTATTTGGTTGCAGGGTTGTTTGAGAGATATCATCTTCATCCTATGCCTCCCACGGATTGATAAACCTTAGGTCATCCACTTGATGGAAAATTGCTACTGTCCTACAAAACTCTGCGCTTGGAGGCCCAACACGAGTCTACAAGAATAAGTTGTGTAGTAGACATCATAGGGTATAAAAACATGCAAAGGCAAAATAAAATAGGGGAAACAGCATACATTCACCCATCGACACAAGTTATATTACATCACAAAAGCAGTGCAGATCTAACATAATTTCAAATGTATCTTTTACATGATAGCACAGCAGTGGATATAACGACAAGCTTAATCCCGGTGATCGCCTTGGATCCTGGGAACTTGGAGGACCTTGTCGGCAAGAGGAGCAGCAATATTGTCGGCGGCAATAACATCAGTGTTCTCCGGCAACTTCCTGAAGATCTCGGAGAGATCAAGGAAGGGATTGCGATGAGCAAGCTTGAGCAGTACCTTGTAAAGGACGTTGCGCGCAAACTTTCGGGATTCATCAGCAAACGCGGCAGACCTGTCCTCATGATATGTTTTCAAGGCGTCAATGAGGCCCTCGAAGAACTTGGTCAGTCTAACGCTGGTGGCCTCTTTGTCGTTGATGGTAAATCCCCAGCTCTTCATGTCCATAACGGCTATCTGGGAAGTGATGCGCTCAGCAGCATTGACAAGCCTGCCGGTCCAGAGGAAAAGGTTATCGTGTAGTTGGGTGTAGTTGTTCTCAGCATCCTTCTTCAAGGCCTCTTCCTTTTCTAGTTTCTCCATCAAGACTCTCTCCCTTTCCTTGGCGGATTCGAAGTCTGTTACCAAGGTGCCGATTGGGATTTCAGATCTTCAATTGTCTTGGCGGCGGCATCAAGATCTTGATTCTTGGACGACAGCTGCGTTTGCAGGTCCCCTAGAGTGCGGGCTGCTTTCAGCGCTTCGTTTTTAAGAGTCTCGACTTCTTTGCTGCTACTGGCAAGGTCTTCCTTTAACTTGGTCATTCGGGATTCCAATTCTATCTTGGCGGCGGCAGCAACAGCAAGTTTGTCGGAAGCCTCCTTGAGCTTGGCGGCACTATCTCGAGCTTGGGTTTCAATAGTATCTTTATGATTCTTTTCTAGCTCTTGCGTCCTTTGCTCAAGGAGTTTTTCAATTTCTTCATCCTTGCCGCAGAGTTTGGCGACAAGGGCCTCTTCGCGGGCAGCAAGTTCCTTTTCTCTGGCGTCGAGCTGCGCTGCGCGCTCTGTCAGCTTGCCGTCCAAGGTTGCCGCTTCTTTCTTAGAGGCGGCAAGCCTTTCTTCCTGATCTCTGAGGATGCGAGACTGCTGGTTGTACTATGTACGCAGCTCGTTCGCTTTCTCTTTCAATTTCTGGTCAACAAGATTCGCAGATTTGCGTTCTTCTTGGACCCTACTCCACCTTTGGCTGTACCTTTCTTGGACACGTTTGAACCCGATGGCCATGATCTCCAGGAAGGCAAGATCTTCAGCATTGTCAGTAGCATCAGTGGCCTCGGCGGTTCTTTGGGACAGAGGGAGCAGGATCCGAGCAATTTCTTCATCAAAATTCGGCCCTGCAGTGCCAGATGAACTGGGGGCTCCAGATTCATGCTGAGAAGTGATTAGCGCCAAGCTGCTTGATGGGATCTGCAAAGTTGACGCCGCTGGTTGGTTGTCGGGGTTCGGCGTGTCAGTGTTGACGGGCGCCTTCTCCACATCCATTCTGGCGGGGTCAGACGTGTTGCCGGAGGACTTCTCAGGTTCTTAGGGGATTTCTCTGATCTCCTCGACAACTTGCACAAGATTCTCTTCAGCGGCGATCTTGGCGGCTTCGTCAGTGGCATCCTTTGCAATATCAGCTACTTCCACAAGGATTTCACCTTCTTCGGGAGAAATTGGAGCTGTGGATTGAAGCAGAGGCAAGGGCAAAATGAGATTCAAATTGCAAGTCAAGTTCAAGAAAACAAAAAAATTTATGTGAGAGATGTGTAAAGGCAAGAGGATTACCCGTTGACGTTTGTTGAGGAAGGGCATCTCCTTTCCCGGCAACTTGTGTTGCCGACGCACGGTCATCGGCTGCTTCGCTTGTCGGAGTAGCCTCCGTGCGGACGGGCTCATCGGTGGAGGCCTTTGCCGGAGAAGCACTCTCCGGAGCAATGGTTTACGGGGAAGCCATAGTAGGATCCGCCTCTTGGCGTTCCACCTCTTGGCGGACCTCTCCCATCTCCTTGTCAGGCTCGGAAGAAGGAATTTCAGTGCCCGCACCAGTTGGCGGGGTCTGCACCACATTCTCGTGCTGGGGGCTGGACTGGGGGTTGGAAGCGATGGTTTCCACAGTTGTGGCCCCCTGCCCAGCACTTGCCGTGGGATCGTGCTCCGATGCGGACTTGGCTCGTTTCGTACGGTGCGTGAGCGGTTCTGGATCCCTGCCAAGACAGAAGAAATCAAGTCAAGATAATGATCAAATGAGATCAAGACTTGATGAAGATAAACGATTTCACTTACTCCTCTTCTTCAGATTCACTGAGGACGGAAAGATCATATCTTGCCGGCGGAGGCGACTTTCTGGCCCTCTTAAGTGCCGGAGGAGATGAACTTGTCAGCTGAGAAGATCCTCCTTCCCCGGTAACCTCTTGCTGGGAAGGTGAAGGCTGGGGTCGATGTGGCACCCCGGCTCAGAGAGACCGGAACACCCCGTATTCCAGCTCAGAGATCAAGTCTTCTGGAATACGGCACTGCTTGGCATAGAACAAATCAGCTCTTTATTACGAATAAACGGGGTACAAGGGTCCGATATTACAAAGGATTACAGGGGCACGGCGACACTTCGCCTGCTAAGGTAGTTCTATGCTAGCAGCGGAACATCTCGAAGCGGAAAGAATTCTAGCAGCTGAGCAACAACGACGGTGATGAACTCCACTCCGCAGGGACTCTGGCTGGGACGTATCCTAGAGCGCAACCTCGGGATCCTCGACAAACAAGAAATCACGGCATCACCTGCAATCTGGCATGACACGCCAGGTGAGTACTTTGAATGTACTCGCAAGCTCACAACAACCAAAGCAATCAAGACATACAACAGCATGGCATTTACAGGTTAAATATCCATGATGAACATGATACTACTGGAACAACATGTGCATGGCATGTACATATAATTCTGGATACGAACATGATGATACTAGCACTAGCATGCAAGGGGGTCGACGTTTAAGGTCTCATGGACCAACTTACTCTGCTCGGAGGTTATTTCGTAACCACAAAATTACCATCGTGATCATCACTCGATCACCTCAGGATCAACCAAGCTCGGTATCAACTATACCATCGTGATCATCACATGACCACACGGAGCTTGATCTCTACCTGTGATCATTGCATGACCACATAAAGATCAACCAACTTCTTTCCTCATGGAACCGGGGTTGTTATTATTCATGTTATTATTTCTGTTAACCCATAGTGTGACCTACTACGAACTGTGTCCATGACCGAGGACGCGGCTATCGATAGATTATACACTCTCAGAGGTTAGTACACTGTACCCACACTACGAAACTCATGGCCTCGTGCTCCCATTCGGGTGTACCAATGACATTCCGACAAAACCAATCTATTGCATGACACTCTCCCGGCCACTCCGACAAACTCCCCTTTGGGCTATGTCCTGGGTTACCCCGATGCCAACTCGTGACATCTGCCACCTTTGTGGCCGCCACCGTCGTGGCCAAACAAAACATCGCCCCAAACGGGAACCTCGGATCCATACAACTCGGGTACTCAAGGCTTATGGTAGCCTACCTGATCAGGGTAGCGCGCACCCATAACCTTCCCTAGTAGGAGACACCGGCGAGAGGCATGATAATAGACCGCATTAGGGCCTCCCCATCCAGGCAAGTGTGGTTGCACTGGTGAGCTCGATTCGGTGGCACCATGACTCAGCCAACAGATTTGTTCAAGTTCGATTAATGTCAGGTTTAACTTGAATGGTGATGAGCTGAGTCATAACAACATAATGAAATAACAATGCATATGAGCATGATATCAGTGTAACCATGGATGGGCAACATAACCGTTTAACAACATAGCATCAAAAATGATAACTCATTTATTCTACGGGATGCAAATGAGCATGGCATAATGACAATCATGAATATAACAAGTATTTTCATAATAAACCCTAACTATTCAAATGAGCATATCGTTATCACTAGCATCGGAAAATAAATTCGAGAACTAACATGATGATAATAATACTAGCAAATAATCATTTAACTTACTAGATGCAAATGAGCAAGGCATAAGAACGAGAATGGATTCACAAGCATATAATATTCACAAAATAATTAAATGAGCAAACATTAATTTAAATATTCAAGTGAAAACCATGGCTACTGCAAGGCCATCATGCAAGTGGCTGTCGTGGCTTGCCTGGGGGTGGAGGATTCACCGGGGAGATGTGCGATGAACTCGCGGAAAGAATCGCCGGAAAAGTTTCCCTCTCGGCGGAGCTGTTTTAAGGGCAAGGGCAAAATGGTCATTTTCACAGTGTGACAACCTCATGAAAATGATACCATCGGAACGGGCTCGATGAACTGAGATCGTGGGCGTTGGAATCACCTGAATCGGAGTCACGGTTGCCGAGATACGGCCGTTCGTTCGTTAGGCAGAAAAAGAATTAAAAACTGTCCATTTCTGCTCTTAACGGACGAACGTCCGCTAATTAGAGGTTTCGGCGTTGGGCTGGAAAGAGAAGGCGTATTTTGCGGAAATACGCTTTCAACGCAGTGAAAACGTATTGTAACCCGAAGAAGCAGAGAGTACGCTTTCTTTAAGCGAAAGCGCATTTTAGAAAATCCGTCTCCACTTAACGGGCTAGGCCCAGCCGCCTGTGTCTATTACGGGTGGGACCCGCGTTGACCCTCCCTCTCTCCCCTGTCTTCTCCTTCCTCCCGACAGGAGCAGAGAAGGGCGAGGCAGGGCCCTGCCGGCACTGGCTCCGGCGAGTCCGGCCACCTTCGGTCGAGGGGGGGGGGGGCACCGGCGAGGTTGGGATGGAGCGCCGCGTCCATACTGCCCGGACACGGACGCCGAGGAGGGGTGGAGTGGTGGCAGCTTGAGCACCCGCGGCGACGGCATCGGCCGGATTCGACGTCGAGCACCCGAGCACCCCCGAGATGAAATGAAGCGAGGGGTGGATCCGCGGGGCTTCGGGGAGGCTGCTGGAGGCGCAGAAAAGAGGGAGGAGCTCCGGATTGCTCGAATTTGAGAGGAGCCCGCGGCGGCCGTGGCGGCAATGGCGGCCGAGGAGAGCCGTTCGAGCTTGAGGGAGAGGTTGGGGAGGCTCCTGGGAGTGTGGTGAAGAGGTTGGTGAGGTCGAGCGGGCTCGGGAACGGCTTATATAGCCAGGGCGAGGTGGTGGCCGTGGCGACGCGTCCGTCGCTCGCCGGGCTCGAGGACACGCGGAGGAGGAGGGAAGTGGTGCCAGGGGGATGCACGCGGTGCGGAGAGAGCTCGGGCGTGCTCGAGAAGACTCGGGGCGGCGTGGCCGACCGTCCGTGGTGGAGCAGACGCGGTCTGCTCCCGGACGCGGTCGCGGCGACGCGTCGGGCGAGGGAGAGGAGGGGGAGAGGGGCCAGAGGGCTACGTGGGCGATGGAGGAGGGTGGACGGCACCAGGGGACGAGCAGAGGCGGCCGGAGAGACGAGGCCCGAAGCAAACGACGCCGAGAGCGCGGCCAAGGCGTGCTAACCACGCGGTCACAGCGTGAACAGGCGCACGCGGTGTGCTCTGACCTGCAACAGGTTGTCTACCGTGTGGGCCCTGCTAGTTAGAGACCCAGAATGAGCTTGGTTCGATCAAATCAACTCTGTGCTGAGTGGTAGCATCAACTGTAGCTCCTGGCAGCATGGTGTTTGTACTGGGGTGGGGGAGGATCACCTGTGGTAAGATGCTGAGCTTTTGCTGGGGTTGATCACTCACTAAGGTGACCACTGTGGGAAAGTTTCAGCTCAAATGGAGGGGTTTAGATAGCACTTGCTTTGCAATGTGCCCCACTGGACAGAAATAAGAAAGTTGATGCTGCACTCACATAGAATTTTGGTTTGGGCTGAAACTTGGTAGAACATGATGAAATAGATATTAGAAGGCACCGTAAAAATTTCATACCATTTGGATACACCAAAATGGTACTTGCTTCATAATGCTCCACATTGGACAGAAACTTGGGGGAATTTTGTGGAGAAAATTACTTGGCAAAATGATGTGAATTTTGGTATGCTCAAATGATATAGGGATATATAGGGCCTGGATTAATTTCAGAATTTTTGAAGCAATATAAAGTATAGTTGCTTCACAACCTGAAATTATGACCAGAAGCAAGAATTTGAAGGTGTGCTCACATAGATGGTTGGATGGAGATGAAATTTTGTGGAGGGTAATTATTTGATCATATTGATGATCTAACAAAATTTCAACTCATTTGGATTAGCCTAGCTAGTACTTCCTTCACAAAGCTTCTCTCTGGACAGAAACTTTGGAAATTTGCTGAGAAATATTTACTAGGCAAATGAAGTTGAATTTTGTCATGTGACAATAATTTAGATATGAGATAGTGCCCAAAAATTTTGAGGGCAATCAAGAAAATATAAATAGCACTTCCTTCACAAAGTGCCAATCTGGACAGAATGGAAAATGAATATTCCTGAATTATTTTTGAACTAGGAAAGGATGGGTTTTGGCATATTTGAGGAAAATATGATCCAAAGAATTTATGAAAATTTTGTGGGAATTTTGTAGAAGACAGAAATATAGGTTGCTTCACAACCTAGGGCAAACAGGGTTATTCCTTTAATAGAAAAAGGAATATTCCCAATAAATAAATATTGGAGTTGGTCTAAGATGGAAATGACATGGCCTTGCGAGAGATTTGAGAATGACAAGCCACTAGGAAGTGGCAGGAGAGAAGATTTTCCCAGGTTTCAAGACCACATAGCCACGGAAAAGAACTCCAAATACAAAAAAATTCGAAGAAAACCAAAAGTAAAAGAAAGGGCCTAAAACCGGGGTGTTACAGTCGAGGACGCCAAGTGGATTGCCGGCGCACTTCCTCTTGATGGCCGGTCCTGGTGGTCGTCTTCTTCACCGTATGACCAACTCCTGGCGAAGAAGTATGTATCGGTTCTTGACTGACCGCCCTACGAAGACGGCGATTCCTCTTCGGAGCTCGAGGGCCTTCCTCTTCTTCAGGCTCTTCGGCAACTTCGGTCCCGGCAACTTCAGCTCCGGCAACTTCGTCTCCGGCAGGCGCTTCTTGGTGTTCCTCGGCAACTTCTTCGTCAGGATGTTCTTCATCGTCATCCTCAGTTGCCGCGACACCAGAACCGCTAGCCGCGTTAACTCTTGCAGCTTCTGTGGCTATGCTGGCGATATACACCAGTTCCTCCTCCTTGGTGGCTTGGACGAGATCCCTTTCTTTCCGGGTGGCTTTCTCTGTCAAATTGGAAGCCCAATCGAGCTCAATCTCCAAGGTAGGCATGGGCCAGTCAGCTTTGACTCCAGCATTGCAGTCCGGCATCATTGCCAAAATGGAATCCTTGGCGGAGTTAATATGCAGTGGGACGACTCCATTCGGCAAGTGAAATGTGCCGGTCTTCCTAAATAACTGCTCGCAGAGGCAAGCATGCTCTAGAACCGTCAAGTTGTTGCCGAGCCCAGGATACAACCGCATGATATCAGCGGCACCCTGGTAATCCCAAGCAAACCTCTCCCTCTTCTGCAGTGGCGAGATGCGTCGCCGGAGGAAATCAGCGCCAACCATTTCTATGGTCAGCTTAGCGGCCTTAAGATGAGCAATTTTGTTCAGTGCCGGGCGGAGTCTTTCATCACTGGCACCCAATTTGCCCCAATCCTTGCCGCGATCAACTCCTTTCCTGCGCGGCAAGCAAAATTCAGAAAAATCCTTATCCTGAATCCAGCATCATTCTGCCCACCATTCCTCCCATTTAAGGTGAAGTTGCCCGGCAAGATAATGGCCTTTGGTTTTAGCCCTTGGGATCCATGTTACACTGCCAGAGAGCGACTTGTCTTCGATGCGAGGAACGAAGAAGTGGCGGAACAGATCTACGTTGGGCGCAACTCAAACAAAATTCTCGCACAAGTGGGCGAAGACTGCCATACATGTCATTGCGTTGGGAGTGAAATCCAGCAGTCGAAACCCAAAATCATACATCATCGCGCTGAAGAAGTCTGAAAATGGAGGAACTAGACCGCAGTAGAAATAAGCGCAGAAGAATGGGTATGAATCTGACGGAACCTTGTCACCTTCGGGAAGCACCATCGGAGCCTTGTGATCCTTGGTATCTCTCCCCCACATGTAGGCGTACCTCTCAATCAGAGTTTTGCCGTCCATGGCCGACGGCAAGAAGACCATGTTCTCTCTCCGCCGCCTCTCCAGTTCCTCCAGTTCCTTCTTCTTCTTCTCCGCCTTGGGGTCGAGCGGCTTGGCGGGCTTCTTCCCCGCTGCGTCGGCTTTCTTGGGTGCCATGAGGGCTCAAGGAGAAGAGAGGGAGTCGAGCTGAGATGCGAATCGGTGGCGGCGGCGGCGGAAGCAATTCTGGCGAGAGGAAGAAGATGAAGCAGGGGAAAGCGGGGATGAATGAGCAACGTCCCCTCGCATTTGCCTTTTTATGGGGAAGGCGCGAGGGGGCTGGCTCTTCACTGTTTACCTCAGCAGCGCTTTTACAGGCGCACTACCGCGGAATAACCGCAACGGTCCACGTTCCCACGACCCGCATTTAATGCGCGGAGTGGACGTGCGTCAGGCAAATCATCATTGCAAAAATTGCGGCAGCAGTTCCCGCCGCGTGTCTGTGCATTGTTTGGGCCTAGCCCAACGACGCTTCGGACGCGCGTATGGCCCAGGCCCGGGGGCTCCTGTATGTGTATAAAACATGTGTATTTTATATCCTGACTTATGCACAGACAGTAGCAGCCTTCTTGACGGCCAGGCTTGCCGAGGATTACCAAGACCAAGATTCAAGACTCAGTTGCAGAGGCCACCGGGGAAAAGATCAAGACGAAGCATCAAGTTCTACACCAAAGATAACCTTTACCGGCAAGGCCGAGCCGGCAAGGTGAAGGCCCGGCAAGCTCCGTGCCGGCAAGCTCTCGCTAGCTGTTAGCGCTCCACCTCATCAAGCAGCTAGTCGCTAATCGATGAGGTGTCAAGCCCGCAGGCAGTTAGGTGAGATTTGTCGGGCACGTGTCAGCGCGCTGGAAGGAGATTTGCCTTTAATGACACCCGTCCAGAAAGCGTGTCAAGATAATAGGAGGTAGCTGGGCGAGCGGTGCAGAATCCTTGCCGGGGCTCCTCCTCCACATGACACCTAACGAAGCATTTATTGCTTTTGTCCTAAACAGGCAGAGTTAGGTATGATAGCACTGTTTGCTATCTAATCAATACAAAATGACTGTTTTGCCACTGTGGTGACCCCTTGAGCTATAAAAGGAGGGCCAGGGCAACGTTTACAAGGATCGATCCTTTGCACAACTTGCATGCGTAGCTGCTTCTTCTGCACCTTGCCGGGAAGCGCTCCTTGTACTTGTGTTCATACTCATCCAATATACCAAAAGCAGGAGTAGGGTTTTACACCTTACGGTGGCCCGAACCTGGGTAAACTCTTTGCGTTTCTGCTGGTTCTGCTCTTTGTGCTCGTCGATCTCCTTAGTTGTACCGCAAAGGGGCTAGATGGCCCATAGATGGTCGTACGCACGACACAGCCCCAACCCTTTTTTTTCCCTGCTGTTTGGTTGATCTCTCAGATTGTGTTTCCCTCTTTTTCTTTGCAGGTTGGCTTTGGCCTTGGTAAATCCTCGAAGTTTGCAGCCACAGGCACTTGGTTTCAGGTCGGTCTATTATGCTCTTACCTTTTTTTTTGCAGATTTAGGTAAGTAGAGATTCAGTCATATTAAACACCCATTTTAACATTAGCAATTTCAAAAAGATCGGAAGGAGTCTTGTGGCAAACATTTTGGAACCCCAGGCATTTTTCTCCATGGTGGCTACCTGGACACCCATGTGTTACTGATGGGGGTTCCTGTCTCCTTGTTTTCTTGTTATAAAGCTCCATACTTTGATTTGTTGTGTGCATATATCAGAGGAGGGAAGTGCAACATGGAGGCCCTTTTGGTTCAGTTCTCGTTCTTAATGGTGAAACCATACTGACCATGTCCAATACATTGAATGAATTTATGATTGTGATTTAGTTTATTTTTGTTCGAAGCATTCATCTTTGGTCATGGTGCTACTCCTGGCGTTTTCGCTTTCATCCTCTTACCAGCATGAATGCATCTCCTACTAGTGACCTCAACGTGCTTTCTTGCACCAGTGCTATCATCAAGGTATTGTAATTTGATGTTCTCATCTACCTTTCAAAGAATATTTGGGAAGTGCAGATGCTTGAGTGCTGCACTTTTTCCCTTTCACCTGTTTCAAAGACATATTTCTTCCAGAAAAGGAACTTATTTATATGGTGGATTCAACAGTCTATACTTTAAAATTACTATTGGATGTTAAATGACTTACTTACGCTATCTAGCTTATGAGTAGCAATAGGAGTAGCATATGCTGCAGGATAGTTCAATTTTGGACCAATACTGTACAGTTTATCCTTAAAAGAAGATAGCCTGATGAATTTTTAAGAACATTTTTGCTGGTCAAACTGGACCAAAACTGGACAGTTCATCCTCTAGAATTCTAGCTTGTGGTTAGTCTTATATCCATGCATCTCAATTACGAGATATTTCTTTCACCACCCAAGGTTTCGGATGCATTTGAAAGTGCCCTAAAGATAACATATGATTTACAGAAAGTATCCTAGGGCTTATTTCCTAATGGTTTTGGTAGTTATAGCTCAGTATACTTCCTAAGGTAGCACTTCTCCCCATCTTCTTTTGCTAATTTGTGCATTTTATTTTGTCGCCTTCATGCCGCCATGCCTGAATTTGTGACACTGCAAGGTTGAGTGTCGTATGAGGCTTTTACTGAATTCTTGCCGGTTCTAGGATTGGGGTCAATAATGAATTTTTATTTTATGTTTTTCTATTTGAAGTACACGAATGAATCACATATTAAACTATTCAAATTTTCTTAATCCATCATATTTTCTTCTTCATTTTCGTATAGTTGCAATAAGTGCTCTTTCCAGTCAAGAAATAAAGATAAATTTGTTCAAAAAAACTGCACGAACATGCTGTTAAAAACAAACTCATATTCAGTGCAGGGTCCCTTGTTTTGTTTCTCCTTTTTGCATTTCGAGACTACACCTTGCTGCATGTAAATCATTGTAGCATCTAGCAGTCATTCCCTTTGTTGTCAAGAATTTTCTGCACATTCTGTTTGTCTGAATCCCATCTGCCCTACTCGGTACCTATTGTATGGCGTGATTTGCCTTGTTGTTAGCTAGATCTCAAGTAACCAGCATGTGAGTTCATCACGGAAATAATACTAAGCTGGATCGATTCTTGGTATGTCTGTCCAAATTACTAATTACGATCATGTGTGTGCCATCTCCAATTGCCCCTTGCATTTGGATGGATCTATGTTACAGAGATAAAAACAAGTATGCATGTGGATGTTTTGTGCAAGAGACCCATCTAGGCTAACATTTATCTCGAGTATGCATATGCATGCATCAATTTTGAGTACTGATGCATATATGGCCTTAAAAACAATTGACGCGTATATGGCCTTAAAATTAACTTCCATAAAAGCGAATTACTTTGCTTTGGAGAAGCCTGTGGCGGTGGCTGATTACGCTGATCTGTTCGGTTGTGCGCAAGGCCAATTCCTGATTAAATATGTAGTACCATGACGAGACATGTAGAGGAGCATTTAGAGAAACGTTTGAGTAGTTGGAAAGACAAGTTGTTCTCTGTCTGAGGACGACTGGTCTTGAACAACTCTGTCCTCATAAATATGGTTCTCTATATGCTTTCTTTTTTCCAACTCCCAAAAGGGGTCTTGTAGGGGCTGGATTATTTAAGATCCAGATTCTTTTGGCATGAAGACAGTGAAAAAGAATAGTACAGGCTGGCCAAATGGAGCGTGGTTTGTAGCCTAAAGACCAAGGTATACTTGGCATTCATGACTTGCAGGTCAAGAATGATGCCTTACTTAGTAAATGGTTGTTCAAACTACTTACTGAGGATGGCGTTTGGCAAACCCATGCCTGTTTTAATTATAAGTGTTTACACCCTAAGGTTGTTAAGGTCCGGATGTAAAAATTTAAATTATTTCTCTTGCAAAGACTTGGTAGAGCCTATGTCGTGGTAACCTTCCTCTCGTGGGTTCGATATTGGGGAAAGGGCAGGAATGCCTTCGTTATCCAACCGGATCGCAAAAGGCATCAGGCCGCTGGACCCAGATGCAACCAGCGACGTGCCCAAGCCCCTCCAGACCTCCCGCGCGGCCTCGTCATATGTGTTGAGTACCAATACCCCATTCGAGGGAGACCACCGCACGTCCAGAAAGGAGAGGAAGATCGCCTGCCCCGCCATGAGACGCCATGACCTCACGCCTGGCGGACACCGCAACTTCCTTGAGCAGCAGATGTCGCGCCACTGTGCCAGATCCGAACCGCAGTCGCCGCCGCGCCCCCACTCGCCGCCAGGTATCCACCGCGGCCCTAGTGCGCAACCGCGCCACCTGCGCGGACGCACATGACACTACCGCCACGCCCCGCGTCCACGTCGATGCCCCGCGTCCCACGCCTCGAAACACCAAACAGGGAGGAGGGAAGAGACCCGCCGCCGCCAACGCTGGCCAGGAATTGCCCGGCGGCATCTCCCAACGGCGGCGAGGGGGAGGAAGCGGGGAGGACGTCAAGGGCTGGCGGTGCGCTAGGGTTCGACCGGTCTCTCGCGGGAGAGACGCGGCGGAAGAGGGCGAAGAGGCATTCAAGTACAGCCAATCTCGGTCCTATGGAGTGAAGGACAACCAGTCTCGGCCATATTGACAGAATTACTGTTTTCCGTTATCAGCATGATAGTGCAGCCCGAAAATAAGTGCCAGAACCATTGATATTGAAGGTTCCAATATATATAAGTATATATAAGTGAACGAAAATAATCCAATCCTCTCCCTTCTGCTACTTATAAAGAATATAAAGAACATACTTACCACTGGATGTGAGTAGAATGACGGCTTGAGTGGAGCTGACCTCCTCTCTTGCGTGTTTGATTGTCTGTGTTGCATGTGGCTCGCATCCACCATGCAAAATTTGGGTTGTTTGGTGTGCTGCATGGGCTCTTCGGCCTGGCCCGTTGATGCAAAGAAAAAAAAAAGGGCCTCTCAGCCAGGGTGAGGAAAACGCAGGAATCGAGCCTATCTCGCGTCCAGGCTCGCTCTCGCTCGTTCGCGTTTCTTCTTTCCTCTTTCGTCTTTGCGCCGCATCCTCTTCGTTGCCCGTGGTCGCTGACCTTGACGAAGCGCCGCCGCCGCCGTCCTTGGCCAAGTGCCGCCGCCGTCAAGCGCCGCCACCACCCTCGTCAAGGCCGCTGTCCTCGTTCGCCTCCACCAAGCGCCGGCGCCGCTGTCCTCGTTCGCCTCCACCAAGCACCGCCGCCGTCGTCCTTGGCCAAGCGCCGACGCCGTCCCACGTCGAATCCTGTCATCTCGCGCCGCCCCACGCCGGATCCTGCTGCCGCACGTTGGATCAGGCCGCCTCGCGCCGCCGCAAGCGATATCCCACCGTCTGTAGCCGCCGAGTGATCCCCATTTCTCTCTGATTTCAATGACATTCACAAGAATCTGCACCTCGTACAGCTATATGATACATGTTCACCAAACACCCATCTCGGTCCGTTCTTGCATCGGCTCAACCAGGCCACACTGACCCAGCATCCCCCGTGCAATGCAGCCTGAACATCCCCTTTTCACTTATCGAGCCGGCGTGCATTATTTGCAGCTGCAGGGGCGTGTGGGTGGCAGCGTACATGGCGATTCTCTGTTGTAGCAGCTTGCAATGCAAGGTATGCAAGGTCTTTGCCAGGAAAGATTCGGGGCATCTGTGCTCGCTTTTGCTTGCCCTTGAACTACTCCCTCCGTTCCAAAATAAGTGTCATGGCTTTAGCTCAAATTTGTTCGAATTTGAACTAAAACCACGACATTTATCTTGGGACGGAGGGAGTATTAGATAAGCACACTGCTAAAATATTTTTGTTTGTATGAGGAGTACTCTTTTTTTGCGGGGGTATAAGGAGTACTCTTGTATAAGAGAGATGCAAGGCCTTTGGATGCTTTTTTTCTTTCAAAGTTATATTGATTTTTTTTGGACGCCAAAGTTATACTGGTTGATGGCAACAAACTAGTATTTTTTTTTTTACTTTAACATCTTCAAATTATTTGCTTGTGGATTGATGCGTATGGTTTGGCATGTGTGTATGGTGCAATTCAGTGCACTGTTGGAATTATAACCACTAAAAATGCAGCTATTGCCGATGTAGTTGAAATGGTAATTGAAAAATTGGACATTGCTTTGTGCCATAGTTGAAATGATAGTTGAATGTGTGCTCATTCGACAAATTATGTTTTCGCATGTTTTTATTGTGGTTCCGTAGCACAATCTGGAATTATGCAAAGTAAATCACGACGATTACATATAAAATATTTATGTCCCCACAGCAACGCACGGAAAATTGCTAGTCTATATAAAATCTGAAGCATTGAAGATGCGTTGGCTCGGCAAGCTTGTAGAAAGCGATATGCCACATCCCACATGTCACATTTTTACTCCTGTAAAAGCTGAAAAAACTGGCCTAACGAAATAGTGGTTAAAATTTGGCTTGACAGCATCCAAAGCCTCTACCTGAGTGGCCATTTTGTTTCAAGGGCTCCATTTGTCGAGCCCATATCACTGAGAGTAAAGAAACTACGGACAGTCAAACACTTCAATTATTCTCAAAACAAAAGCTCAAACACTTCAATGCGAGGATAGATGAACATGCCGTTCTGATCTACAACAACTGAGAGATGGGGCATCTGAACTAAAGTGCGACATGCATCCCTGTCCTACCATCTATAAAGTTCCATATATTCAAAGAATCCATGTTGTGGCGCAAGCCAATTAGCTCTTCAAGGCTATGAGAACATTTTACAGCGTACATCTTGCACGTTGGGTGGTTGGTGAAACACTCAAGCTTGTACATCATGAGAGGTTGAACCATGCACCGACACTAGTCTATAAAAAAGACTACCATTGGTGGGGGGAGGCAAAGGCATGGAGGGTGAGAGTGACAAACCAAGGCAGCCTAAGGATAATCCATTCGAAATAGGAGGCATCGGAAAGTAGAGTTGGTGCAGCCAATTGATGGCCTGTACGTGCACACCCAGAGGGCCATCAGCCCAGATGTTAATGCCTTGATGCTTTAGCACAACAAAGGATGTATGTTATTATCCTTCGCTAACTCAGGATGACTATCCAGCGCCGCTGCACGAGTAGCAGAAATCCCCGTAGTGTCGGTAGCAAATTGACAAGTTCACTCGGCTCTGCTGCTCTGAGTTGACGCATCCGATGAGACCGTAGGGTGTGAGTACTGAAAACAGAGAGATGTCTTTCGGTTTATTTCTTGCAACGGTTATCTTTTGGCCCAGTCTTGTTAACTGGCTACCCATTTCTTTCTGAATGCAACTGTAATATGTATTGGTGGCGGAGGAAACTTGTGTCCGACACAACGTTGTTGTGGCGGCTTCTTCCTTAATCTGCTGCAGAGATTACTTTGAGCCCAGGAAATAATTAGAGCATTTTTGTTTCTCCAGAGTTTCAGGCCGTATAAGCACATAAAAAGTTCAGTTTCGTTGATCTCTTGTCCAGCTCTCCAGGGAGTTAACTGAATGAGAGTGCAAGTGATTAAGTTTTCTCCGTGTAATGCCATAAATTGTCATTGATGTGCAGCCATCACCCACATTCTTAGCAAATTTGGGAACCATAAAATGAGGGACTACGTATTCAAAACAGAGTACATAGAGTATATTACACGTTCTTGAGCCAGTTGTGAGCTCAAAGACAACAGCTTCGGAAGATTACATGATAACAAACCACAACACACGGGTCAAACAAACATTCAAACTTGAGAATGGACAGACAACGAGATAGTGTTTAAAACTGGCTTGACAACACCCGAAGGCTCTACCTGATTGGCCATTTTGTTTCAACTGCTCCATTTGTCTAGCCCATAACACCGAGAGTAAAGGAACTACGGAAACTCAACACTTCAATGGGAGGATAGATGAACATGCCGTACTAATCTACAACAACTGAGAGATAGAGCATCTGAAGTAAGTGCGACATGCATCCTTGTCCTGCCATCTAGGTTCCATATATATTCAGAGAGTCCATGCACAACATTTGCATGCAAGCCAACTAGCTCTTCAAGGCTATTAGAACTTTTTAGAGCATCTCTAGCCGGTCCCCAAAAAAATGAAGGAGTAAACCATGGAGTAAACGTTAGTGGAGTAATTTTACTCCTCTACATTTTGTCCGTTTCTAGCTGATCTCATAAATTTAGTAGAGTAAAAAACAAATTCAGATAAGATAAACACAAATTCGATTCAAACAAACATACTAACAGAAATTCAACACCGATTCATAATATTTCACAATGTGATCAACCGAAATATAGTCTACAAAATTAATTGAAACTAAAACTTACTAAAATCTACTCGCTATCCGTATCTTCAGCGAGCGATTTCCACTCCGCTCTGGACATCCCACTGATCATGGGGTCAGGGCATGTGCCGACATCCTTGCCACTGAAGATTCTTCTAAATTTATCCCGAAGACGTCGTCGTCGCCGCCGTCATTGTCGCCTCCATTACCGCCTCCGATACCTCTGTTGCCGCTGTTGTCTTCGTCGTCGCTAGCTGCTCGTACAAGCGGCGCTCCGCCACCACTTACTTTGGGTAGAGGCGGCGGAGCTCTGCCTTGTACGCCTCGTCGGAAGCCTCCACCGCTAGCCTTCCCCTCGCCTCCCAGTCCACCCTCTTCTCCCGCGCGGAGACCACCCGCGGGTCGAAAGGCATCTAGCTGTGCACTACTAGGGAAAACCCTAGCAGTAGTGCGGGGTTTTGTAATATCAGTAGCGCGGGTGGGCGCGCTACTGCTACGGCGCTACAGCTAACTATTAGCAGTAGCGCTGTTCCACCGGCGCTACTGCTAATAGAGTTTAGCAGTAGCGCGGTTAGGTGAACCTCGCTACTGCTAAAAGCTGCGGCGCGCCTATTTAACACGCACTACTGCTAAGGCAGCGCTACTACTATACACATACCCCGCGCTACTGTTACTATTGTCTGTAAAAAAATTCTGCAGCATTTTTTCTCTATTTTTTAATAGGTTTATACAATAGCCTGTCATATCATACACACAATAGTCCCATCATATCATACACATGCAAATATTCTCATCAAATCATGCCATCATCATCCAACACAAATGATGTCTCTCATCATCATCGATCTCGAAATAGCGATACAAGTTATGATATGTCTCGAATACATGCAACTACATCGTCATCCCATACACATGTTTCATCATCCATCTAAAACGATGATATAGAAGAGAAAAGCTATCACTATGAGTAAGAGCGGAATTATGCAGTACATGAGGCGCCGGTTGTGATTCCTCTCTCGCGCTAGCGTGAACCTCAAGTAACTAGCTTCTGCTTCTTGTCTGCTATCAAACCCTTTATGGCTGCCGCCCGAGAACCGTGACATTTGGGCCTGACACTCGGGCCACTCATCGTACACTCCCGGAACCCTCCCTATGTACACGGCATAGCACTTCTTCGCCATCAAGGACCTATGTACCTGTTAGAGATGCATCTTCATCAAGCGAATTCAACAATAATATGCAACATAATATATTTGAGCAACACGAAAAGAAAGAGTTAGCTAATAGATGCAACATATAGTAAACATAATTAATCAACGCAGGTTCACCGTACCCAAACTAATTAACTAGATGTACACAGGTCATCGTACCCAAACTAACAAACTAGCGTTACGCAAGTTCAGCAGGACCGTTGACATCACAAAGTTTCATCGCTACAGAAACTACAAGTTCAACCGACACATCATCATCGGCATCGTCAATCACTGGAAGTTCCACCCATCCATATCCGGGAGGATGTCTCCTAGCTTCGTGAACGGCGTCAGGTCTTGACGTTGCATGCCTATGCGAGTTCTGACGTCAGCTCGCGATATAGGGCCGTGGTGGAACATCCCCTTCTCTTCGACAACTTCTTTCATGATGATCGTTGCAATGTCCTTCTGGATGCGAAAGAAGTCATCTCTGACTCTATAATCCAGTTCGTGTCCTAAGGATTCTGCCCATTTGCGGATATGTTCATCGTTTCTTGTTGTCATGCGAAGATGTTGGTGATCCCTTCTGAACTCCATCATGAGATGGAGGAGGTAGAATCCATCGTTCTTGCTTGTTGTCGGTTGATGGATGGAGCAGAAGGTAGTTTTATGCGAGAAACCTGGCTTGTTCTTCCTTTGTTTCCTGATCGCCATGTGGCCACCCCTCATGCTGAAGCCGTGGAGAGCATCATCCAGAATATCCATTATGTGGGTGTAGTCTTTCTTCTCGAAGTTTCTGGATGAGTCAAAATACACGGCGTGGGAGACTCGCGGGAAAAGAACGATAAGGACGGCGCGCCCGTTGCTGCGGAAAATAAAGACACCTCAAATTAGTCTCCATATGAGCGAAGGAATGATTGAAACGTACGAAAGGGTTGTCCGGCAATGACTTACATTGGATGATAAGGCAGGAGAATCGTTTCCTTCTCCTTATTCGTTACCATGAAGTATTCGATGTAGTCCCTAGCAGCTTTACATTCAAACTCGCCGAGAGTCAAGAAGGACTCATGCATGTAGTATGGATCCGCCACCGCGATTTCCGAGATTTGTTCTCTCGTGATGACAAAGTTCATATGTAGCGCAAAAAGGCGGACGATCGTAAAATCGAGCCGCCTCGTGAGAAACATCTCAAAGATGTGATCAAACCGCAGGAAGAACACCTCCGCGGGCAGTGTGTCGACGTAGCACTTGGCCTGAGGCACACGAACCGTGTAAAGCGGATATCCTGGATCCTCCGAGGCGAGAAGGCTTTTCTCAGTCGACAACACATGGTCGTGCAGTCTCCTGAGATCCCCTGATATGGCCTCTAGCGGTTTCGGCGGTAGGACCGGCTCGCCCGCGACATGGTACATCGCCGCACCTTTGACCTGTACACGGTCTGCAAAATCGGTCGGCTGGCTGCTAGAAGCTTTGGCAGCTTTGGCGGCAGCAGTGCCTCTCTTCGGCGGTCTCTTCCTCTCCTTTTTCTTGGGTTCACCGTCCAGACCCTTCCTTACCCCCACCACCAGTGTCGTCGGGCTAAGCACTTTACGACCCTCGGCTAGATGACCCTGCGTTGAGGCGGCATCTGGAGGCGTGTCCTGTGAGGATTGCATGAAGAGAGACTTCTTGCAATCAACTCTAGGACGTTCCTGCCCGGGCACATCATCCATCTCCTCATCCGCATGCTCATAGCCCGAGTCATATGGCTGACTCATCATTTGTCCGTCGTCATAGGCAGCACCGGTATTGATGAACCGGAGAGGGTCCTCCTCCTCCATCTCATCATCCATTCCTTGTTCCACGGGTCCGACTACATCATCCACTATTGGACCCCCTTCCTCGCGTCGTCCGCCGCTCTCACCCGGCACGAGAGGCGCTGGTAATTGCGTAGGCGGGGTGGTGGTGTTCATACCTTGCTGATGTGTGGTCATTGGTGTGCTCTCGGCCGCCTCCAGACGAAGAAGATTCTTCGGCCACAGCAGCATCCAACCCTTGCATTCTCCAAGCCGCATCGGGGTCTCGTCCTCCTCTCCCCCGAGCCGTACTGGAGGAGTCAAATCCTCATGGCCCGCTTTCACACTCGACAAGGTAATCCTGAAGGTGCCAACGAGGATCGACTGGCCGTGGAACGTGAGTTCCAAGGGCTTCGTTATCACTGCCTTTCCCACGTCCACCTTCCGGCCGTTGATCATGTAGAGTATGGTGCACGGGGTTTCGTCGGCATGCGAAGACATGTCTGCGGCGTAAGACATCCGAAAGGCAACGAAAAACGGAAGATTATATATATGTTGGTGCGACGTGTAATTACCGTGAGGGCGTCGAGGTCAGCCAAAGACGAAGGCCCACCTAGCACGCCAGAGACAGAGGACGGGCTGCTATGAGCGGGTGCGGGAGCAGGACCTTGTGCGGTAGCGGCAGCAGGTGGTGGTGGTGCGATGTTCACCGAGATGCTCCCGACGAAGCTGGGCATGGGAAAATCCTGTGCCGTCTTGTCTGGATTTTGCTTCGTCCAGTCGATAATAGCTGGAATCAAGTTAGTAGCGAAATCATTTCTGCAGGCAGCTACAGCTGCATTGACTGCCTGCTGGACCAACTCATTTTTGTTCGCTTCTGCGGCCTCAACTGCTTTTTTCTCGGCCTCAGCTACATTTTTCTCGACTGCAAGCTTCACCTTCTCGTCGATGTTCAACTGACTGAACTTCTTTTTCTGCTTTTTGGCCTTCGGGCCCTCGTTGTAGTAGTACTTCCACGTGGCGCCGTCTCCGACGCCGTGCACACGTCCATATTGCGGCCGCTGGTCCAAAGGGAATCCCTTCAGTTGGTTCAAGGCCTGGTTGAGAGGGGTGTCCCACTTGGGCCTCATCGACGACTGAGACGACGAGTCGCTTTCGGCCGCAAGCCTATGTTGCTCCTTCTGCAAAAGGAACGTGAACCATTTACGAATGTTACTACAACGTGTAGTCCACTTGATCAGAAGCTAAATGTAAGGTGGTAAAAGAATAATTACCAGTAATCTAATCAATTTCCTCGTGATCTGGTCCGTGTACCAAACCTTCTTTTCCTTGTCCCACTTGTACCGGACCCTGATGAAGTCACGCTCCTGCTGGTCGGTGAACTCCGCGTAGGGGTCTGGGATCCCCGCGGCTTCACGTTCCGCGTCCTCCTTATGCCATATGGGCCTCTTGCCAATGTACCCATGGCTTCCGAGGCGTTGGTTCCCCGTGTTCCTTTGTTGAAGCTCCTTGTATTTCTCAGACTTAATCTTGGCTGCCTCGGTAGCGGAAGTGTCCTTGAACTTTTCAAACTCCTCTGCCGTAAGTGTCGGATTGTCCGCCAAAATCTTGGAGAGGGGTTCGTTAGCATCAATCGCTCGTTTCACCCTCCCTTTCCAGGCGGCCAAATCGTTGCTGAACATGCCCATGGCGTGGTTATTGATACCTTTCATGGCAGCATCATCCCACGGGTTTTCTATGCGGTCATCCCGGCCGGGGAACTGGAATCTCTTGTGCAGCTTCGTTAGGAGCAAGTGCTCCAGATGTGGTTTCTTCCTTAAGTCATTGTCGTTGATGCTCGCGGTTTCCCGTAGGATGCATCCGACTTGGTTGCCGTAGCACTTGCGAGCTTCATCCGGCGCTACTGGCTCGAATTTGCCGGGGTGCATCTCTGTGACCAGGATTCTTCCGATGCCGAGTTTGTTAGGGCGTCATGTCCTCTGCTTCTTCTGCTTCTTCTTTTCGTTACCGGCTTCGGCGCCGGTACCTTCGGTGCCGCCATCGGTGCCGGTGCCATCGGTGTCGATGTCGGCGGCAGTACCATCGTCCGCTATGACCAGGTCGCCCTGCAAACCTTCTGTTTGCTGACTAGACAAAAAGTCGAGGTAATCATATTCACGGTCATATTGTATGTTGTCGGCAGCGTGGTCAGAAGCCCCGGTTTCGTCGTTGTTCAACATGTTTCCTACGATTAAGTCTGCTCGTTTAATTCTTAAACTATAATAAAATGAGTAATGACATAAAAAAAAGGCCTATGGTTTGCCGGAATGCCGTTTCATTCCCGTCCCAGCAAATGCCGGGCACTCGATATGCCTACTTTCTAGCACAAGTCATGCCAAAATTCATGGGAAATTTCGGCATGACCTTTGCTAAAAAGTGGACATATCGAGCGCCTGAAATTCGCCGGAACGGAAATGAATCAACATTCCGGCAAAACATAGGCCACTCGGATAATTTCCCTGCAAACAAGAAAAGCCAACATAGGCAACAATAGCACATCATCTCCATCATTTGGCACATCATATGGCAACAACAGCAGCCAACATCATTTGGCACTTCAATTATTCAAAATATGTTCACCATCAACGGCCAACATCATGTATATCAAAGAAATTCATGCACTTTAATTATTCAAAGAAATTCACCATAAAGAAATTCACCATCAAAATATGTTTTAAATTCCTAGGTACTGTCCTAATATAAAATAGCTACTGTCCTAATAAAAAACCCTAGTTAAATTCCTATCTACTAACCTAGAATTAATTCTGTTTTAACTAGCTAGGGTTCATAATCTAGCACAGTTGCTTTAACTAATTTTTTTTAAATAGAAACAATTCTGTTTGAACTAAAAAAATGTAAATAGCAACAATTTTTTTTACTAGGGTTCATAACACTAACCTAGGGTTCAAATGGCACCCAGGTTTCATAATCTAGCACTAACCCTAGGGTATACATGGCACTAATCTAGCACTAATTAACCTAGGGTTCATATGGAACTAATCTAGCACTAAATAACCTAGGGTTCATACATATGGCAGAGAGAGAGAGAGAGCAGAGAGAGACAAGAGGGGAGGGGAGAGGAGGGGCTTACATGGCGGCGAGGTCGATGGAGGAGGAGGAGGTTGGACTTGCGGCGACGTCGAGGAGGAGGAGGCAGGCGCGCGGTGACGTCGAGGAGGAGGCAGTCGCGGCGAGGTCGAGGAGGAGGAGGCAGGCGCGCGGCGACATCGAGGAGGAGGCAGACGCAGCGAGGACGGGCTCCGGCGACGGCGCGAGGAGGCAAGGGCGACGAGGGCTCCGGCGACGGCGTGGAGGAGGGGAAGGGGATGGAATGGGGGGAATTAGGGAAGAAAGGCCCGCGCGGTGCGGTTAACTCAAACATATCAGTAGCGCGTTTATGGACCCGCGCTATAGCTAACTTAGCTGTAGCGCGGGCTACCCAAACTGGCGCTCCAGCTAAGTTAGCTATAGCGCGGGTCCATAAACGCGCTACTGATATTCCTTTGATTTTTCTTTTCATTTTCTCCTTTTGCTTTTTCTTTTCATTTTATTTTTCTTATTTCCTTTCTCCTTTTTCTTTTTCTTTTCATTTCCTTTTCTAATCCTTTCATTTTCCTTTTCATTTTCTTCTTTCCTTTCTCATTTTTATATTTCTTTTCATTTTCTTCTCATTTCCGAAAGACGACCGAGCCGGGAAGAAGGGGATTGGATACAATGTATATAACTCAGGCGACGATATATATTACACATCATTTGACCGATAACAATTAAGTGCGTACACAAAATAAATACATATATATAAATGATGGTTTCTCAGCGTTGACGTTTTCGTTTCTGAGTGAGCTTCTTTCCCTTCTTGTTCGCTGTCGAATAATTGAGCCCCTCGTTGTGACTTTTCCTTTTCCATGGAGTACGATCTTTCTTGGTTAATGTAGTATTGATTCTTCTTTTGACGTATGCTTCATCGTCATCGTCATCTTCCCTCATCGGGTTGCCGTACTGGTCGTAGTCTTCCTCATTGGCGACTCCATCCATTCCGATGATGTTCCTTTTGCCTCTCCTCACGACAACACGGCTGGAATTGCTCGGGTCTGTTATGAAGAAGCATTGTGTCACGTGCTTAGCGTGTACCCATGGCTCGTTTTTTGCGATGGCGTTCACGGTAGCGCTCTTGGCGTCGGGTATAGACATGGTAGTGAAATACCGGTTTTCTCTTTCGACGTTCTTAGCCCATCTGACACGGAACATCGTCGCATCGTGCAGTCCAGAGTAGTCAAGGTCCAAGATCTCTTCGACCCTTCCGTAGAATCTTTCAGTTGCGGCGTTGTCGCCGGTCATGCATTCCATTGTCACCCCTGAGTTCTGAAAATCACTGTTTATATCTTTGGCCTCCGTGTAGAACGTGTATCCGTTGATATCGTATGCCTGATAGGTCGCGAGGTTGGCCGCGGGCCATGTGCTAAGGCGTATATGAGCAATCCGTCCATAGAGCCCTCTTCCGGGGGATTAGCAAGAACATGCTCTTTGAACCAAGGCAGGAAAGTGGAGTTGTGCTCTCTAATAACTTCGACGTTCGTCTTGCATAGCCCCCGGTCACGGTACTTCTTTGCGATGGTTTCTTTGTGCAGTGTCGCGAAAGGATCTACCACGTCTAGGTGCTGTAGCACTACTAAGTTTGCTCTGTCAAAGTCATTGCGTCGACCCGAGTGGTCCACATGCAGTTCCCTCCGGCCGTTGGTGTGACCTTCTCCTCCAAGCCTCCCAAGGTGCTTGTTAACGGGCAAACCAACAACAGGGTCTCCACCATATAGATAATTCTCGCAGAAAGAGGTGCACTCTTGGGTCAGATAGCCCTGGATGATGCTTCCATCCGGACGGGACATGTTACGAACGAATCCTTTGATGACCCCATTCATCCTCTCGAACGGCATCATGTTGTGCAGGAATGTCGGCCCGAGGTCTATGATGTCGTCCACAATGTGGACACACAGATGCACCATGACGTCAAAGAACGCAGGGGGGAAGTACATCTCAAGCTCATTTAGTATCACAACGATCTCTTCCTGTAGCCTTCGGAGCTGCTTCACACTGATCGACTTTCGAGAGATAACGTCGAAAAAGTTGCAGAGACCAGTAAGCGTGTCACGGACGTGCTTGTCCATTATCCCTCTAAGGGCAACAGGAAGTATCTGCGTCATCATCACATGACAGTCATGAGACTTCATCCCACTGAACCTTTTCTTCTTGGTGTCTAGAAATCTGCTTATCTTCCCACAGTAACCGGAACTAACTTTGATTCCGGTAAGGCAGTTGAAGAATTGATCGATCTCCTTCGGACTTAAGGTAAAGCAAGAAGGGGGGCAATAATTCTCTTCCTTCTTGTTGACTTTTTTGCCCTGGTCCCACGTCTCCATCTCCGTCTCCTCCGACTTTTTACGAGGCGGCATGTGGAGATCTGCCCTGATGTTCAAATCTTCCAAGTCTCTTCTTGCCTTCGGCCCATCCTTGGTCTTATCCGGCATGTTCATCAGTGTTGCATGCAAGCTCTCAAGGACATTCTTCGTGATATGCATTTGATCAAGGCAATGAGGCGTGTCGAGTTTGGGCCAGTACTCCAAGTCCCAGAAAACATACCTCGTTTTCCATACCTTCAGCAGCGGCTCCGGCGCCTTTTTCATCTTTCCCGGCGCGGGGCACTGTTCCCAGTTTTTCAACAGCTCGTCGATTTCGGCGCCGCCCCTCTTACGTGGAGGTCCTCGATTCTCAGCCTCACCATTGAATAGATCTCCACGGTTTCTCCACGGGTCATCCTTCGCGAGCCATCTTGGATGCCCCATGTACACGATTTTCCCAGACCCGCCATCTTTCGTTAGCTGCTGAGACGTTGTATCATCCATGCACCGCGTGCATCCGCAATATTCGTGGCACACCTGGCCTGCGACATATCCATAACCGAGATAGTCGTGCACCGTCGTCATCAGCGCGACTCTCATATAGAAATACTCGCCTTTGCTGGCGTCCCATGTCTTGGCCGGTGTTTTCCATAACGTGTCTAACTCCTCTTGAAGTAGCCCCAGATACAAATTAATATTATTTCCCGGTTGTTTCGGCCCTTGAATCAGCATGCTCATGTGTATGTACTTTGTCTTCATGCACTTCCAGGGGGGAAGGTTGTACATCCATACAAACACGGGCCATGTGCTATGGTTGGTGTTCTGGTTGCCAAACGGATTCATGCCATCGGTACTCGCGCCAAGCATGATGTTCCTTGGATCACCTGCGAAAAATCGATATTCGGCGTTGAACGCTCTCCACTGGCTTGCATCCGCGAGGTGTCTCAGCTTCGGATCATCTCCATCGTCGGGCTTCACCCTCTCCGCGTGCCAGCGCATGAGCTTTGCTTCCTTAGGATCTACGAAATAACACTGCAGACGGGGAGTGATCGGTAGGTACCATACAACTTTCTGGGGAGATTTCTTTCCGGCCTTCTTGTATCGAGAAGCATTGCACACCGGACAATTGTTTTTTCCGCGTGCTCCTTCCGATAAATGATGCAATCGTTGATGCATGCATGGTATCTAATGTGCGGCAGATCAAGAGGGCACACGATCTTCTTGGCCTCATCGACACTAGTAGGACACAGGTTCCCCGCGGGAAGAACCTTCTTTAGATACTTGAGAAGCTCATCGAGGCTTCTGTTGGTCCATTTGTTTTTAGCCTTTGTCTTTAGAAGTTCGAGCGTGAAACTCAAGCGGGTCACCTCGGGATCGGAACCATCATACAATGGAGTATGAGAGTCTACCTCCAGTTGCTCCAGCTTGGCCTCCTCTCTACAAGCAGCTCTGTCGTTAGTCGTCTTCTTGCGAAGCAGGTCTCGAACATGAGGGTCCCGCACGACTGAACTTAGTAGCGATGAATGCTCCGGCGTGTCTGCGTCTTCTCTTTCATGTCCGGCCACTTCTCCGCCCCCATGTCCGGCCTCTTCTTCGCCCCCATGTCCGACCTTTTCTCCGCCGCCATGTCCGGCCTCTTCTCCGCCACCATTATCGGTCATCTCTTCGTCTGGTCCAATGTCGTCATTGGGTGCCCCATCGACGTCATCATCTTCACTTATCCACCGAGTATAGCCATCCATGAAACCAGTCATCAGCAGGTGCACTTTCAAACGGCCTTCCTTAAAGGGGTCGAGCAAGACTCCTCCTTTGCATCTTCGACACGGACAAAAAATCTCCTTCCGGTTATTTTCATACATGTCGTGCACCGCGGATCGCAACCATCTTTCCACCATCGTTCCACTGACCTTCATGATCGCCAGCGTGGTATAATTAATAAGCAAAAGGATTATAAACGCATCCATGCATGCATGCATCAAAGTCATACAAAAATTCGGAATGACCTTCCCTAAAAATAGGACATATAGAGTTTGCCCGAAATTCGCCGAAACGGAAATAAATCGACATTTCGGCAAAACATAAGCAACTCATGTCACGCACGATCCGACAAATATACATAGGCGGCAACTCATGCCACACGCACATTCTCACCATCATAGCGCAAACCCAAATATTTTCATTCTTGCAAAGCACAACTTTTTACTCACCTATCGTCCCGAGAGAGGGATCGAGCACACAAGTACGGTAGATGGCCGTTGCCGCTATCTAGCTAGCTAGGGATCGAAAGTAGTGGAAGGATGGAGGGAAAGCTAGCTAGCTAGCATGGTAGATCTAGTTGGAAGGAGATACTCTACCTAACTAGTGGAGAGGGAGGGAAAGCTAGCTAGTGAGACAAAGGCATGAGTGGGGAAAGAGAGAAGGAGGGAGAGACAAATAAATTCAAGTGAGGAAGAGAAGAAGCCATTAATGGAGGAGATGGTGGATGGGGGCATTAATGGGGAGAGAAGAGAGGTAGGAGAAGGAAGAAGTAAGTGAGGGAGGTAGAGGAGGGGGAGGGGAAAGGGGAGGGGGAGGAGGGGAGGGTGGGAGAAAAAGGTGGCTGCTACGTGTAGCAGTAGCGCTGGTATCTCACCGGCGCTACTGCTAAGATTCATAGCAGTAGCGCGTGTCGGTGGCCCAGCACTACTGCTAATCTGGGCCCACCTTCTGGCCCCGTGCACAGATAGCGGTAGCGGTGGGTCACCGACAAGCGCTACTGCTATGGATCTTAGTAGTAGCGCTGGTTTCGGGCCACCGCTACTACTAAGGGTAGCCCCGGCCGGTGGCGGTGGGACCACTTAGCAGTAGCGCTGTCCGACCACCCCGCGCTACTGCTACTTTGGTACCTGTAGCGCATGTTGGCGCCCAGCGCTACTCCTAAGTAGCAGTAGCGCTGGCCCCATAACCAGCGCTACTACTAAAATTCTATCTATAAGCTTTCTCCTAGTAGTGATGGCATCTCACCAAACTCAAAGTTTCGGTGGCCGTCGGTGCCGTGCAGCTAGACCGACAAAATGTCGTATTCTTTGGTGGCCTACTCGGCAGAGTGGAAGGATCCGAGCCATAGCTTTTTGTGGGTGTGCCCGTCCGTCATCTCGGCCACCCACGTCCCCCATGCCCGCTGCCACACGCCGATGTACAGCCTATGTGGCGGCGGCGGCGCGGGGAGCTCAGGGAAACCGGAGAGTCGGCCGCGGGAGGCAGATGGGGCGGCGCTCGAGGAAGCGTCGCGGCGGCGGTGGGAGGCAGATTGGCCGACGCAGCCCTCATGGCGGCACGTATCCGCGGCTGCGGATGGGCGGCGGGGAGCGCCAGTCACTGTATCCGGCCATGGCGGCGCGGGTGCGGGAACGCTACGGAGGTCGCCAGTGAGGTGGGGCGGCGAGGGATTGGGTGGGGAAAGAGGCAGAAAGGCGTGCTGTGTTTTACTCCGCGGTCGAGCGGAGGAGTAAGTTTAGGCGCTAAGGGAAGCGTGGAGTAAAATATTTACTCCACTATAGGATTTAGGCTTTCGGCTAGGTCCCGGCTAGAGGAGTAAAACTGGATTTTTACTCCTCTAACCGATTTTAGGGGATGGGCTAGAGATGCTCTTACAGCTACATCTTTGCATGTTGGATGGTTGGTGAAACACTCATGCTTGCACATCTTGAGAGGTTGAACCTGCACCTACACTCGTCTATAAAATACGATGGGGGAGCAAAGGCAATAGAGGGTGAGAATGAAAAACCAAGGGAGCATCAGAGCAGCTTAAGGATAATCTGTTCGAAATAGGTGGCATCAGGAACTAGAGTTAAAGAAGCCAAAAAGAGGCATGTGTGCATCCAGACGATCATCAGCCAAAAAGAGGCCAGGTGCAGCAGCTCCACCACTCCACCGCCGCTCGCCGCCGGGAGCGAGCCACCGCCGCGGAGGCTCGGATCCGGGGGCGCACTTCCGTTCGCCCGGGTGCCCCGCGCCACCCTCGCGCACGAGAAGGAGAGGCTCCTCCGCCACCGCCGTCAACCGCCTGGGCTTAGCCCGGCGGCTTCCTCCAGCGGCGGCGGAGGGGAGGGATGGGAGGGGGAGTGACCGGCGGCTAAGATTGGGGCCCCTCGGCCGCCCGCGCAGGGGGCGACGAAGGGGAGAGGAAGGGAGGAAGCAGCGGGCGGCGGCGCTAGGTTAGGTCGCGAGGTCTTCTACTCTTTTGCTAACAGGGGGTTTCTAAGAGGTGTCAAAACTCAGTGGCTCCGAAGCACGCGGAGAACACAATCGGCCGGTGGTGCCATATAAATTGTTGGCAAAAAGAACGAGAGGTGTAATACACAAGTTGTAGTTTGTGTAATGCCCCACTCATCCATGATATCTGTTGAGTATATTGTGTACGTGTATATTGTGTATTGGGTCCACCTCCTGTTTCCTCTGTATAGTCGAGGTTGTGGCCCCCCTCTGTACTCATATATACGTGCCTGGTGCACCGATTAACGCATCGTGATTGCACAGCCCATACTTGTCCTTCTACATGGTATCTATCGCAGCACGGTCCTGAACCCTAGCCGCCGCCGCCGCCGCCGCCGCGCCTCCAAGCGCCGCCGCCGCCGCCGCCGCCGCTTCAACCCGCTTCCGCCCGCACCGCTGCGTGCCGGTCGCTAGCTCCCCCTCGCGCCGCTGATTCCCATCGCGCCGCTGCGTCGCTGCGTCCCGGTCGCCAGCTTTCCATCGCGCCGCTGATTCCCATCGCTAGCTAAGCTAGCTAGTGATTCCCATCGCTAGCTAAGCTAGTGCGATCGCCGCTGTCCCGATCGCTAGCCGTACTCGCTAGCCGTAATCGCTAGCCGCCTCTTTTTCTTAATTCCCGATCCGCCGCGCCACGCTAACTCACACCGCTGCTACTTCTGATCGTCATGGCCTCCCCAGGTTCCTCCGCCTCCACCGCCACCAACCCCTTCGCCGGTCCGGACGTCACCATCATTCGCGATCTGGACATCCATAAGCGTGTCCCGGTGGTCCTTGATCACTCCACCGCCTCCTACTCCGCTTGGAAGAGGTACTTCTGCTTGGTGTTTCGCGAGTACTAGCTTCAGGGCCATGTCGATGGCACCGTGGACTCCAGCCTCATGGTGAACGATGAGGAGTGGATGATCCTCGACGCCACCATCATTCGCTGGCTCCACCTCACCATCTCCGAGGACCTCTACCACACGGTGGTGGACGACTACAACGACGCCTACGCCGTCTGGACCAAGCTCAACAGTCTCTTCACCGACAACAAGCTCCAGCGCAAGGTCCTCCTTCACGGCGAGTTTTACGGGTGCCAGCAGCACGACTCGTCTATCGACGATTTTTGCATGCGCCTCAAGAAGCTTGCGGATGAGCTCCGTGATCTCGGCGAGACGATTGGCGACGAGCTCCTCATCAGCACGCTCACCGCCGGTCTCAACGAGGACTTTGGGAACGCCGCCTCCAACCTCACCCTCATCCCGGAGCCTACCTTCGCTAAGGTCGTGGCGTACCTCAAGCTGGAGGAGCGCCGGATGAGGATGGCGCGGACTCGGGCGACCCACACCGCCCTCGTCGCCGGCACCCGCGGGGGCCAGGCCCCGCCACCGTCGCGCCCCGCGCCGGCCCAGCCGTCGGCGCCCGCCTTCCCGCCTGCCCCGGTTACCCCCTTCCCGCCGCCCCAGCCGGCCGCCAATGGGGGGGGCCGTCGCGGCGGCCGCCGCGGAGGCCGCAAGCAGCAGCAGGGGGGCGCGGGCGCTCAGGGAGGAGCAGCCCGCCCTCCGCAGCCGCAGTACTCGCCGGCTCCGTGGTACGCCGGCCAGAACCCATGGACCGGTGTCGTGCACGCCTACTCCATGCCGGTTCCGCGTGCCCCTGCCCCGGGTATCTTCGGCGCCCAGCCACCGTCTCACCAGGCGTTCTACGCCGCGCCGCAGCCCTACGCGGCGCCCTACGGGCCCCTCTCCTACGGCCAGCAGCCGCAGCCAGGCGGGCTGCCGCTGCTGCCCCTAACGGCCCCGCCGCAGCAGCATGCTCTCCCGCCGGCGCCGTGGGACCCGGCTCTTCTGGCGGCTCTTCACACCGCCCCCTCACCGTCCACGTACACCGGCGGCGGCGACTGGTACATGGACACTGGAGCTACCGCGCATATGTCCGCTTATCCCGGTAACCTCCACACCTCCTATCCCGTCCACACTTCCGCTCGCATCACCGTCGGTGACGGTTCCTCCCTTCCCATTACTCACATAGGCCATGCATCTTTTCCGTCTAATTCTACTCCATTATCACTGTCTAACGTCTTAGTTTCTCCTGATCTTATTAAAAATCTTGTTTCTGTTCGTTCCTTTACACGTGAAAATCCTGTTACCGTTGAGTTTGACGAGTGTGGTTTTTCTGTTAAGGACGCTCGCACCCGGATGGTACTCCACCGCTGTGACAGCCCCGACGAGCTCTACCCGGTTCACTCCGCCACCTCCACCACCTCCGCCGCACCTGTCGCTCTAGCCACCGGAGTGGATCTTTGGCACGCTCGTTTGGGTCATCCCAACCCTGCCACCCTTCGTCATATACTTCGGAGTTTTTCTTTCACGTGTAATAAGAACGAGGATCACTCGTGTCATGCATGTCGCCTCGGCAAACATGCTCGTCTCCCGTTTAGGGCATCTTCTCATGTTGCATCGTACCCGTTTGAGTTAATCCATAGTGATGTTTGGACCTCTCCTGTTGCAAGTAATACGGGCTATCTTTATTATCTTGTCATACTTGATGATTTTTCGCACTATGTGTGGACCTTCCCGTTGCGTCGCAAGTCGGATGTCCTATCCACCCTTGCTGCCTTCTACTCTTATGTTCTCACGCAGTTTGGTCGTCCCATTCTTGTGTTCCAGACAGATAACGGGAAGGAGTTCGACAACCTCGCTGTTCGTACTCTCCTCACCACACATGGCACGACCTTTCGTCTCACCTGCCCGTACACTTCGCAGCAGAACGGTCGCGCTGAGCGTGTCCTTCGCACTCTTAACGACTGCGTTCGGACTCTCCTCTTTCACGCCAATGTGCCTCCGCGCTTTTGGCCTGACGCTCTCGCCACCGCATCACTCCTCATTAACATTCGTCCATGTCGCACTCGCGGGAACTTTGCACCTCATCACCTCCTCTTAGGTGCACCGCCCTCTTATGATGAGCTTCGCATCTTCGGCTGTCTCTGCTACCCTAGCTTCGCCGCCACTGCACCTCATAAGCTTGCACCCCGCTCCATCGCCTGCATCTTTCTCGGCTACCCACCTAACACTAAGGGCTACCGCTGCTACGATCCCGTCTCACATCGTGTTTTCACCTCCCGACACGTTTACTTTGATGAGAAGGTGTTTCCGTTTCAGCAGCAGGTACCCCTCGTCGCCCCGTCGCCGCCAGCCACCGGCGGCCCTTCGGCGACTCCGTCAGGTGGACGGCCCCGCTCGGCTCTCGGACCGCCTCCGGGCTTTGGCGGTCCTCGCGCCGTGGGACGAGCTGCGCCTCGCGCCCCCACGTCGGCGCCCGCCTCTTCGGCCTCCTCAGCCGACCCCGCCCCCTCGGCCGGCCCCGACGCCTCGGCCGGCGCCCTCTCTTTACCCGCCACCCCCGCCTCGGGCGCCACGGGCTCGGGCACCGCCTCAGAGGCTGTCACGTCGGGTGCCTCGCCGGCCGTATCGCCGGCCGCTTCGCCGGCCGCGTCGCCGGCCGCCTCGCCGGCTGCCTCGCCGGCCGTCTCGCCGCCCGCCTCGCCGGACGTCCCGGCGCTGCCGTCTCGCCCCGTCACACGGGCCCGAGCTGGCATTCACCGTCCGAGTCTGCGGTACTCGAGCGACGAGTACCTCCTTGCCGCCTCCACCGCGGAGCCGTCCCCTATTCCTGCGTCCGCTCGCGCAGCCCTTCGTGATCCTCACTGGCTTGCCGCGATGCAGGAAGAGTTCGACGCTCTCCAGCGGAACCGCACCTGGACACTGGTTCCCCGGCCTCCTCGCGCCAATGTCATCAGCGGCAAGTGGGTCTTTCGCCACAAGACCCGCTCGGATGGTACACTTGAGCGCTACAAGGCTCGCTGGGTGGTTCGTGGTTTTCGACAGCGCGCTGGAGTTGACTTCACTGAGACGTTTGCACCGGTTGTCAAACCGGGCACGATCCGCACCGTCCTCCAGCTTGCGGTGTCCCGAGGCTGGCCAGTTCATCAGATGGATGTCTCCAACGCCTTCCTCCACGGCCATCTTGAGGAGCAGGTTTATTGTGAGCAGCCCACCGGTTTTGTCGACGCATCTCTTCCTGGGCATGTGTGTTTGCTGTCCCGGTCTCTCTACGGGCTCAAGCAAGCACCTCGCGCCTGGTACCAGCGGATCGCCGGGTTTCTTCAGACACTGGGTTTCCGCGTCACTCGCTCGGATGCCTCACTATTTGTCTATCGCCATGGTGACACGACTGCATATTTGCTTCTCTACGTCGACGACATCATCCTGACGGCCTCCTCCGCAGCTCTGCTTCAGCAGATTACTCTCCGGCTGCGTGACGAGTTCGCCATCAAGGACTTGGGCGCTCTCCATTATTTCCTTGGCATTGAGGTCATTCGGCGACCGGACGGCTTCTTTCTTCATCAGCAGAAGTATGCGCACGAGCTCCTTGAGCGTGCTGGCATGCTCAACTGTCACCCTGTTGCTACTCCTGTTGACACGAAGGCCAAGGTTTCTGCTCTTGAGGGCTCGCCAGCGTCGGATGCTCCCTTCTACCGGTCCATTGTCGGTGCCCTTCAGTATCTGACTCTCACCCGACCGGATCTACAGTATGCTGTTCAGCAGGTGTGTCTCCACATGCACGCCCCTCGTGACTCCCATTGGACCCTCGTGAAGCGGATCATCCGTTACATTCGCGGCACGATGGCTCTTGGGCTCACCCTCACGGCGTCTACTTCTCTGGAGATGGTGGCCTACTCCGACGCGGACTGGGCTGGCTGCCCCGACACCCGTCGGTCCACCTCTGGCTACTGCGTTTACCTCGGTCCTTCACTCGTCTCGTGGTCGTCTAAGCGACAACCTACGGTTTCGCGCTCCAGCGCGGAGGCTAAGTACCGAGCTGTGGCTAACGCTGTTGCCGAGTGCACCTGGTTACGACAGTTACTTCAGGAGCTACATCACGATGTCTCCCAGGCTACGGTTGTCTACTGCGACAACGTCTCTGCGGTGTACCTCTCCGCCAACCCCGTTCATCATCGCCGGACTAAGCACATTGAGCTGGACATTCACTTTGTGCGCGAGCAGGTGGCCCTTGGACATATTCGGGTCCTCCATGTTCCGACTGCACAACAGTTCGCCGATGTGATGACGAAGGGCCTGCCGACTTCCACCTTCGAGGAGTTTCGTTCCAGTCTTTGCGTCACTGGCGCCGCTTCAACTGCGGGGGGGTGTTGAGTATATTGTGTACGTGTATATTGTGTATTGGGTCCACCTCCTGTTTCCTCTGTATAGTCGAGGTTGTGGCCCCCCTCTGTACTCATATATACGTGCCTGGTGCACCGATTAACGCATCGTGATTGCACAGCCCATACTTGTCCTTCTACAATATCTACTGATGCATGCAGTTTGATGCCTTTCTCTTCGGCTGTATCTTCAATTCATTGATGTGTCCAGTTGTTTGAAGGAAATGGTTATTTGTTCGGCAGCATTTTTGCAGGCTATGTTATCTTTGATCTAGTTCTAGTCTTTGTTAACAGGATACCCGTTTCTTTCATGTAACAGTAGGATGCAGCATGCTGGTCGTTTTGTTATTGCAGTCTTGCACATATACACTCAACCTATTACCCAGGTTATTTTACCTGAAATATGATGTAGTTTGCGTTTGCAACCATACGTTGACCCCAGGAAATCAAAATGGCATTGTATTTCTTTAAAGTTTCTGACGGTATAAACTCGAAAGTTCAGTTTTCTTGTTCACTTTGTCATGTTAGTGGCCAACCTTTGTCAGCCTCCCCTGACGCATCTTGGAGGCGCTGCCGTCTTTGTACATTACTGAAGACCAGCTTGTCCTTGGAGCAACTGCCTTGAGCAACATTGCCGAGGACCATCTTGTCCTTCAAGCAGCTGCTCAAAGCAGCATTTGCCGAGGACCAACCTGTCGGCAGAGCACTGTAATGAAGAACATAGGCTGAACACACTACCATATTTCTAGCATATTACACATGGGCCAATGTGCATGTCAATGGCGATGTGAAGGATGATAGCAAGGTGCATGTCCAAGGTGAAGATCTTAATTGCATGCTGTTATGTAGAAGGGGTCGGAGAACCAATAATCACCAATGATCACCCTAATACATAGACATCACAACAGTGAAGATCATTGCTCAATACATTACCACATATAACCCTAAATCACAATGATGTAACCCTAAATCACATTGATCTTCCCTCAAATCGAACCGATCTTCCCCCAAATCACACAGATCTTCCGCCAAATTGAACTTTATGTTACCCCAAATCTAACCCCTAAACCGACACCCAAACGGAGACCCAAATCGGGCCCTATCAAGCCATAAATCGAACCTTAAATGCCCTAAATCACACCCTTAATCGAACCCAAATCGGGAACGTAAGGGCTTACGACCATTGACGAAATGGTGAGGAAGCGCCCGCGGATGGTCATCATCAGTGGACGCCGTCCAGATCTTCCCGCCTTCGATCGCCGTCCAGATCTTCCTGCCGCCTTTGCTCGCCACACTGTCGGAGAGAGAGAGAGAGAGAGAGAGAGAGACGGTGAATGGATGGCGCGGCTTCGGGACAAAGCGCGCCATCTCCCGCTCGGCCCTGCGCGTGCAACTGCTTGCCCTCGCTACACTAGCTCGGTCCTGACTCGCTGGAAACAGTCGATTTGTTCCTCCAGAGCAAGGCGCTGGGCTGCTTTGAGGAGCGTGTTGTGCAGGCCGAGGTGCACGCGCAGCTAATTAAATGGGCCAAATTTTGCCCCCAAAACCTACATGGGATGCGAGCAACCAAACAGGTCTTCAACTGTACATCTTGAGAGGTTGAACCATGCACCTAGACTCGTCTATAAAATACTATCATTGGTGTGGGAGGCAAAGGCATGGAGGATGAGAGTGACAGACCATGCCGGCCGGATAATCCGTTCGAAATAGGAGGCATAGGGAACTAGAGTTGATAAAGCCAAATGGAGACTTGTGGGTGTGCATCCAGATGACCATCAGCCAAGATGTTAATACCATGGTCTCTTGGTACAACAAGAGAATGCGTGTTATTATCCCTCAATAACTCGGCAGGCATGTATGATGTACAGCCTCAAAAGGTTTCATCTCCTAATTGAGCATACACTTGTAGAAACAAAAAAGATAAAATCGGATGTGAATAGTGCCAAATACTATTCACCCAAAGCTGACACTATTCACAGTTGAATTTGTCATTTTTGTATCTCTCACAGTAAATTGAGTTTTGAGCTGATTTTTTTTGGAGTTGTAGGCACACACCATAGGTATGTTGTCGAATAATTTCAGAATTTTTTGAATTGTCTAAATATGATTTTTTTTTTGGGTTGATCATGTGATCACACCTAAAGAGCAGATTCTATTCTAGTCTCCCCGTTTAGTCATTGTGCCGTATTGGTGCAGAACTGAAAGATAATGGCATTGTTGATTATTTTATTCCAATGGTGAAACATTCTATTGTTTGTTGTGGTATATTTATGTCTGTTTGTTCAAACAGTATTCTCTCTTTTCAGAGGCTAGCGGCTGGTCCGAATCATCGTTCCTTGGGGTGGTAGCGACTCAGCTAGTTGGCATTGTGGCTTTGCTCGGTGCGAGCAACAAGCAACCTCCCTCTAGGCGCTCTTTCTTTTATTTTATTTTTTGCTGCTGCTAGCTAGTGTGGGGCTCTATTTGTCTAGCTCTAGTAACACTGGGTGTAAATGAACTACGGAGCTCAAACACTTCAATGCGAACATCCCGCCGTACTAGTAATCGACAACAATTGAGATGGGACATTCTCTATGACACTAAGATCCCTAGTTTTATAAAGCCCTCATTCAATTGAGGTCTTTAATTAGAATTGGGTCATCCGATTTTGACCGGGTCAACAATTTTTCAAAGCTCTTTCATTCAATTCTTTCGTACTATACACTATGCTTCCCAATTATTAAGCCCTCACAATTAATTGATGTCGCGGTGGAACGAACATCTATGGAGCCATGCAGCCCCTTGTGGTTCGGCGGGGGGATCGACGTGCACAAAGAGCATGAACAATGGGACGCGAGGGATTTTACCCAGGTTCGGGCCGCTGAGAAGCGTAAAACCCTACTCCTGCCTTTGGTGTATTTGTGGTACGGAAGCACAGTACAAGGAGCGCTTCTCCCTGGCAAGGCATGGGGAGAGCAGCTACAAGAGAGGTGCTTGTGTTTGGAAAGGGGTCCGAATCCTCTAAACTGTTGCCTTGGCCCTCCTTTTATAGCTTAAGGGGTTACCACAGTGGCAAAACAGTAATTACATCGTGACTAGATAGCAAACAGTGCTATCATACCTAACTCTGCCAGTTTAGGACAAAGGCATTAAATGCGCCGTTAGGTGTCATGCGGAGAGGTAGTTCCGGCAAGGTTTCTGCACCGCTTGCCCAGCTACCTCGTATTATCCTGACACGCCTCCTGGACGGGTGTCTTTAGAAGCAAATCTTCTCCCGGTGTGCCGACACGTGTCCGACAAGTCTCACCAACCAGCCTGCGCGGTCGACACCTCACTTGTCAGCGAACACCTGTGCAGCGAGGTGGAGCGCCGGAGGGCTGGTATAAGCTTGCCGGCGCGTAGCTTGCCGGGTTCTCACCTTGCCGATTTAGCCTTGCCGGCAAAGAACGTCTTCATCTTTGGTACTAGTTGAGTGTCGTGCCTTGAGCTTCTTTTTGGTAGCTTCTTTGGCTGGACTCCGAATCTTGGTCTTGGCAGTTCCCGGCAAGGCCTTGGCCGGTAAGGAGGCTGCTACTGTCTGTGCATAAGTCAGGGTATAAAATGCCCATGTTTTATACACCGACAGGAGCCCCCGGGCCTAGGTCATACGCGCGTCCGAAGCATCGTTGGGCTAGGCCCAAACAATGCACAGACACGTGGCGGGAAACTGCCATTGTAATTTGAATCGACGGGCGTTTAGCCATGCGTGGCGAGAGACAACTGCCCCGTCTGTCTTTCTTTCTCCTTTTTCTGCGCTCCTCCATCACGCGCGCCTGCATGCATGCAAGGTAGCGGATTGGTGGAGAAGGGCGGTTGTTGGAGTGGTGCGCTTGGTAATAGGCGCAGAACGCGGGATTGGCGAACTTGGACGGTCGCTGGAGTAATGCGTCCGTCCGCGAGTGCAGAGCGCGGGATTGGGGAGGCTGGGCGGCCGCCTGAAGACGGTGAAGAGCCAGCCCCCGCGCTCTCCCTATAAAGAGGAGGGCCGCGGGGATGCGACGCTCATTCACTTCTTCCATCCCATCCTTTCCGCAGCCACCATCTCCATCTTCTTCTCCTTCCTTCCTCCCGCTTCCGCGATCGTCATGGCGGGGGGGGGGGGGGGGGGGGGAGAGGGCGAGCTCGTGGATCTGCCGCCGCTACGAGGGCCTCTCTTCGGGATCATGCCGGCGCTTCAGCTACGGCCGCGGAGGCCGCCCCCAGTGCTCAGGGAGGAACCGCGGGCCGTGGTCGTGGAAGACGCGGCGCCCGGGGTCGAAGCGGCCGTGGCGGTGCGCTCGCCACTCCGTCCCCGGCTATCCAGCCCCCGGCAGAGGGCCATACGGAGGACACGGGGCGCGAGTTCGTCGTGGAGCTGCGCGACCGGCCACGGAGCCGGCTGCGGCTTCCCCGCCCTTTCGCTAGGGAGATGGAGGGCGTTGACTTGCGCGGCTTGTGGTTGCGCGTTGATGGTTGCTGCAACGGCTCAGTCTGGGTGGCTGTCGAGACTTCCGCCAACGGCATCTTGTACTTCACGCGGGGGTGGAAGTCCTTCGTCCGTGCTCGCTGCCTGGGGCAGGGGCATCTCCTCCACTTCAGGTTGGACGGACCCGACACGCTCGTCGTGAAGCTCTTCGGGGCTTCAGGCGCTCGTCTGGAGTGCTGTGCGGAAAGCTCGAGCGACTCCGACACCGCTTCCTCCAGCGAGACTGAGGATGACGATGATGACGGCGGCGCTCCAGGCATGAAGGTCGAGGACGATGGCTCCGACTCCTTCGTCTCGTATTGATCGCCGGCAGCACCATCATCTGGTCTTCCGGCAACGAGCCATCCTAGGCGCCCCTTTTGCCCTCGCGTCGCTCTTGAGATAAACCCTGGCAAAGGGCCAAGGAAAATGTAATCGAGCTCTTTCTTAATGAAAACCTCATTGTTGTCGGGTTTAGACAAATGCATGCTGTTTCCCTTGTTTTATTTTGCCTTTGAACGATTGTATCCCTACGCTGTTCGGAATCTTGCCGGTGCGCACACTTGCCACGAGCGCTTTGAGGAACGGGTCCTTAGCAGCCTGCTGGAAACGCCGCCGCCGGCAAGCTTGCCGGATCGTGTACTTGCCGCGAGCGCTTTGAGGAACAGGTCCTTAGCAGCCTGCCGGAAGTACCGAGGCCGGCAAGTTTTCCTTAGCCGTTTTCACTACAGCTACTTAAATTGTCGAGCGGACTCGAAACAAAATAAGAGCGCGAATGATTGCGACAAGGTTCCTTCGCGTGCAGGTTTCTCATTCAAAGTGCAAAATCGTTCAAGGGAGAACGCGAATGTAATTAAGGAAAAAATTTCAAAGTTTTGCAACTTAGCTTTTCCCTGCGTCGTTTCTCTTGCTGCGTGAAATGATCACTTGAATGTCATTAAAAATGGCACCCATCTCCACTCCCCCCAGGAAACTTGCGCGCGAAGGATCCTTCTTATCCTTTTAAGAAAAAGAAAGAAGAGAAAAGAGCAGTTGAGGAACCTTGACGGTCCGTTAGTCATTTCATACAAACTAAAGTGTAAATCACAACATCACACGCATGGACACATAAATGGATATGTACGAGGAGTTGCGAAACACTTTGCTTTATTATGCACAGGGTCTGCGCCTGGCTTTGTACAAAGGGTTACATGTCTTGCCGACAAGGCTTGTACAAAAGAGGTTGCCGGGAGATGTCCCGGCAACCGCGCCTCACGGGTAGAACTTGCGAAGATGCTCGATATTCCATGAGTTTTGCACTGGGGTGCCATCTTCGGTCTCCAGCCGGACTGCGCCAGGCCTGGTGACTCGTACTACCCGGTAAGGGCCTTCCCACTTTGGCGTCAACTTGTTTGATCCTCTGGCGGACTGAGCGCGCCGAAGAACAAGGTCGCCTTCCTCAAGGCTTCGGGCGTGCACTTTGCGGCTATGGTAGCGGCGCAAGGCTTGCTGGTAGCGTGCAGCTCGCACAGCCGCCTGAAGACGATCTTCCTCAAGGAGCAGCGCGTTGTCTTGCCGCAGCTACTCTTGCTCAGCTTCATCGTAAGCGAGCACTCGAGGTGACCCGTATATGAGTTCCGTGGGGAGCACCGCTTCTGCACCATAGATTAGGGAGAAGGGTGTCTGGCCGGTAGCTCGATTTGGTGTCGTCCTGAGTGAACAAAGAACCGCCGGCAACTCATCAACCCAGCGCTTTCCGCACTTGCGCAGCTTGTCGAAAGTTCTTGTCTTGAGACCACGCAGCACTTCAGCATTTATCCTTTCTACTTGGTCGTTGCTTCTCGGGTGAGCCACAGACGCAAAACAGATTTTGCTGCCAAGGTCTTGGATATATTGCATGAAGGTGCGGCTCGTGAATTGCGTGCCGTTGTCGGTGATGATCCTGTTAGGAACCCCGAAACGGAAAACTAATCCTTTAAAGAACTTGACGGCTGATTGCGCTGTCACCTTTCTCACTGGCTCCACTTCAGGCTACTTTGTGAACTTGTCGATGACGACGAACAAGAACTCAAAGCCCCCGGCAGCACGGGGGAAGGGACCCAAGATATCGAGCCCCCAGACCAAAAAGGGCCAGGAGAGAGGGATCGTTTGGAGAGCTTGGGCTGGTTGATGTATATTCTTTGAATGGAACTGGCATGCTTCACATCTGGTTACTAGCGCAGTTGCATCCTGGAGGGCAGTGGGCCAATAGAAGCCTTGCCGGAAAGCTTTGCCGGCGAGTGCTCTTGATCCTATGTGAGAGCCACATATGCCTCCATGTATCTCTGCCAACAGCTCTAGTCCGTCTTCCCGGCAGATACACTTCAATTTCACACCGTTTGGTCGTTTCCTGTATAGGATGTTATCCACAAACTGATACATACTTGACTGACGGGCTACTTTCTCCGCTTCTCCTTGCTCATCGGGAAGCTCTCCTATTTGAAGGAAACGGACTATCTGCTACGCCCACGTCGGAGCCTGCGGCTCGACGACAAGGACTAAAGGCATTTCTTCGGCTACGGGAGCGCTTGCTTCTGCGGCAAGAACCTGAGGTTCTACGCTCAGCGGCTGCTCACCGGCAACCGTGTCGTTGTTCCCGGCAACGTCCTTGCTGGTGGCTTTCGGGAGCTCTGCCGGAAAGTATTTGCCGGTACATAACTTCCTTCTCTTGCTGGCCTACGTCGATGGGGCGACCGTTGGTCGATTCAAATGGAGCACAAAAGTCCCCGGTTCCACGGGAAGCTTCTGAGCGGCACACTTTGACAGGCCATCAGCAATGCTGTTTTCCGCACGAGGGATGTGCTCTGTTTGCAACCCGTCAAAGTGTTCTTCCAATTTCCTCACTTCTTCCACATACGCCTCCATCAGCGGGCTCTGATAATCTTTGTTCACTTGCTTTACAACAAGCTGCGAGTCGCCGCGGATGATCAATTTTTTGATTCCAAGGTCTACCGCGATCCTGAGACCGGTAAGGATTCCTTCGTACTCAGCAGTGTTGTTCGTAGCTTGCTCCCTGGGGAAGTGCATTTGGACCACGTACTTGAGGTGCTCCCCGGTGGGTGCGATAAGCAGCACTCCAGCACCGGCGCCTTGCAGCGAGAAGGCACCATCAAAGTACATAATCCATTCTTTTGCTGTTTCCTTGCCGGGGAGAGCCGTTTCTTGAACCTCTTCGTCCTGTGTTGGTGTCCATTCAGCAATGAACTCTGCCAAGGCTCTGCTCTGGATAGTTGAAGTGCTTTCAAACTTGAGTGCAAAGCTTGACAATTCCAACGCCCACTCCACTATCCTACCGGTTGCCTCTGGATTTCTCAAGATGCGTTGCAACGGAAAGCGAGTGACGACGGTAATCTCGTGTGCTTGGAAGTAGTGGCGCAGCTTTCTTGAGGCCATAAGAAGGCCGAAAAGCAATTTCTGCACCCCCGAATATCTCGACCTAGCCCCCTGCAGAAGGGAACTAACAAAATAAATAGGCCGCTGCACCACTTTCTTCTTTGGCACCACTTGCTGATCAGCTTCATTCGCTTGCGCTGTATTCGTCTCGTCGGCGTCAGACCCTGCCGGAGAAGATTCCGGAGAAGATTTTGGTTTGTCGTTGGATGGGCTTGCCGTGGTTGCTTCCTCGTCATTGATTTCCCTCTGCGCCACTAATGCAGCACTAACTACTTGATTCGTTGCTGCTACGTATAGCAGCAACGGCTCTTGTGGTCTAGGCGCAACTAGTGTTGGCACAGAGCAGAGGTACTTTTTCAAGTCTTGCAGCGCGGCCTCCGCTTCCGGAGTCCATTTCATTGGTCCTGCCTTTTTCAAAACCTTGAAAAACGGCAAGGCGCGCTCGACAGATCTTGAAATGAACCTACTCAAAGCAGCAACACAACCGGCAAGACGCCGCACATCCTTGATGCTTTTCGGTGCTTGAATCTGCTCAATTGCCTTGATCTTGTCGGGATTTGCTTCAGTTCCCCGCTCAGATACAAAGAACCCGAGAAGCTTGCCGGACGGGACGCCAAACACACACTTCTCGGGGTTGAGCTTCAGATTAATCTTGCGCAAGTTTGCAATTGTTTCTTCCAAGTCTTGAATGAGGGTTGATTTGTCCTTGGTTTTGACCACTATGTCATCCATGTAGGCTTCTACATTCCTGTGCAGCTGGGGCTCAAAACCAATCTGGACTACTCTTGCAAATGCAGAACCAACACTTTTTAATCCGAAAGGCATACACACGAAGCAGTATGGCCACATGGAGTAATGAATGCGGTTTTCTCCTCGTCCTCCTTGGCCATGAATATCTGATGGTATCCAGAGTATGCATCAAGAAAGGAGAGCAGATCATAGCCAGAGGTGGAGTCCACAATCTGATCAATGCGCGGCAATGGGATAGGATCTTTTGGACAAGCTTTGTTGATATCAGTGTAGTCAATACAAAGTCTCCACTTCCTGTTTGCTTTGCGCACCACCACTGGATTTGCCAACCATGTGGGATGTAACACTCCTCTGACCAGGCCTGCCGCTTCGAGTTTCTTGATTTCTTCGGCAATGAACTGTTGCCGCTCCAAAGCTTGCTTCCGGACTTTCTGTTTGATGGGCCAAGCGTGGGGACAGACGGCAAGGTGGTGCTCAATTACCTTCCTGGGAACGCCGGGGATGTCAGACGGTCGCCATGCGAACACATCGACATTTGCCCGCAGGAAGGCAACGAGCGCGCTTTCCTATTTGCTGTCAAGGGTGGCGCTGATAGTGAAGGCACCGTCAGCGCCGCCCTCCTTTGCCGGCACCTTCTTGGTCGCCGGTGCAGGGGCTTTGGATCTCTTGCCGGCAGAGCACTCCGGCAAGTCTTCAACGGGTGCGCAGCACTCCGAAGAGGTGCGCTTCCCGGAATCCTTGCTAGAGGTCTTGCCGGAGTTCTTCTTTTCCTTCTTCTTGGCGGGAGCTTGCGCCTTGGCGGCTTCAGCTGCAACCACATCTCTGTACATCTTGTCGACGCAAATGACTGCATATTTCTTATCGGAGTTGATGGAAATGACACCCATTGGTCCTGGTATCTTCAATGTGTTGTAAGCATAGTGGGATGCTGCCATGAATTTTGCCAAAGCCGGGCGGCCAAGAATTCCATTGTATGGCAAGGGGGTCTTGACGACGTCAAGACAATCTTTTCCGTCCTATAGTTCAGTTCCCCGCCAAACGTTACCGGCAAAGTGATCTTCCCCTTGGGCTGGCTCCTTCCCGGGTTCACTCCCTGAAACGTGCCCATTCTCTCGAGTTCCTCGTCGGGGATCTGCAGCCTCTTGATAACTTTTGGAGAGATCAGGTTCAGACCGGCCCCACCATCAACTAACATCTTCGTTACCTGGAGGTTGCGAATTGTTGGTGAGACCAACAACGGCAAACACCCGACCGCAGTTATGCGATCAGGGTGGTCCTCAGCATCGAAGATGATAGGCGTGTGTGACCATTTGAGTGGCTTTTGAGAGCCCATTGCCGGCTCTGTTGCGTTAACTTCACGGGCCCACCGTTTAAGTTGGCGGTGAGAGGAGTGCAAGGATGCGCCTCCGTCAACGCACATGGCGTCGGTTGCCTTCTGGAATTCTTGTTCGCTGGTCTCATCGTCATCCTCTTCTTCCTCACTTCCATCATCTCCGTCTTTCTTCTCACGGCCTCTAGCAGGCTTTTCTTTCTGCTGTTTGGCCTTGCCGCGGCGGCCTCCTCGACCACCGCGGCCCTTTTTACCTGACACACCGGCACCATCTTGGCCCTTTTCCTTGTCGCGCTTCTCATATTCAGCCTTCTGTTTCTCGACAAGGTGCTTGACTTGTCGGCACTCTTGGAGATCATGGCCCTTGGTGCGGTGAATCTTGCAGTATGGCCCATCTGACTTGCCGGCCTTCTCGTTAGCCGCCGCCTCCTAGCAAGCGGCGCATACAGCAGCCTCCTTGCCGGAGTTCTCAGTTTTGGCTTTCTTGGCAGACTCGGAGTTGCCGGAGCCTTCGACAGCCATAAAAGTTTTGCCTTTGCGCTTCCTGTTGCGCTTTCGGCCTTTCTTCCTTGGGGTGGCAGCATCATCGTCCTCAGAATCTACTTCGGCGCCAGCGTCCTCCCTGGGAAGCCTTCTTCCTTCTTCAGCCCGTGAACACTTATCCGCCAACGTATAGAGCTCGTTGACGGTCTTGGGCAACCTAACGTTCATTTTCTCCCGCATCCTCCGATTGCGCACATTCGTGTGAAAGGCGGCAATCACAACCGCGGGGTGCACGTCTGGAATGTTGCGGTGCACACGGCTGAACCTCTGGATGTACTTGCATAGGGTTTCACCATCTCTTTGCGGGATCACCTGCAGATCGCTGGGCTGTCCAGGAGCCTTGTGGCCTCCGGTAAAGGCACCAATGAAGTCGTTGCAGAGGTCTGACCACGAAGAGATGGAGTTCTCCGGCAAGTTCATCAGCCAAGACCTCACGTTGGGTTTCAGTACCAACGGAAAGTAGTTGGCGAGGATTTTCTCATCTCTTCCTCCAGCAGCTTGTACATCAATCGTATAGATGCCCAGAAATTCTGCCGGGTTCAGCTTGCCGTCATATTTTTCTGGCACTTCCGGTTTGAAGGCTCGAACGGACGGCCATCGGACCTGCCGCAGCTCACGAGTGAAGGCAGGACACCCAACCTCGTAAGGTAGGTATCCGCCAACCCCTGGCGCAGGCTCATCAACGATGGGGCCATTACACGCGTCGGATCGTCGGCGCGCCTCGCGGCGCCGTTCGATGGTGGTGCGGGCGTCTTCGGCCCGCCTGTCTCGCAGCACTTGCCACTGATCTTGCCGCGCTCGTGGATCCGAAGATGCGATCGACATCTCGTCGGGTCCAAAAGACTGCTGGGCTTGTCGCGGCTGTTGGCGTTGCCGCTGTTGAGGCTGTTGCCGCGGCGGCGGCTGCACCGTTAGTGTAGTTTCGTCGGCGCGGCCACCAGCTGGAGATGCCGGCGCCGGTTGCGGACGCCGTGAGGGTTCTGCTTGCTGCGATTTACTGGCTTCGGCAAATCCGATCAAGCTCTGAATGGTGGCTCTCCACTCGTCCATCTTCTCTGCTGCCAGAGGGAAGTTTAGCAGCATCTGAGCTTGCGCCATTGCTTCTGCCGCTGTGGCTGGCATGGCTGGGAGCGTAGAGCGCGACGTCGCTCTACTCCTGGCAGAGCCAGTAGGTGCGCGATCGCGGTTTTGCTGCCGTGGCACATGATCAGCAGCAGGTTGCCATGGCGAAGGCGGTGCCTGAGGATCTGGGATCTTGTCCACAGGTGTCTTGCCGTGGGGTCGCCGCTGCCCGGAGTCGTTGGCGCCGCTTGGGGCTGTGCCGCGCCCATTGTGTGGGGGGCGCGGCGTCTGTCCTGAAGCAGCGTCCTTGGACGTCGCCGCAGCGGGGTCCCGGCCCACGCCGGCCCGGGCGTTGCCGCTGCGGTGGCTGCGTTCGTCGTCACGGCCGGGAGGAGGAGGAGGAGGAAGATGTCTGTCCGCTCCGCCTGCGCCGTCGCGGTTCTGTTCGCCAGAGGACCGAGGAGGTCGACCGGCTCCGTCGTGCTCGTCCCTTGCGCCGACCGCGCTGGGCGTAACGACCGCGCCGCCTGCGCTGGTCGCGCCGACCGCGGTACCCGCGCTGCCCGCATTGGTTGCGTCGCCTGCGCCGCCTGCGGACGCGCGCGAGGTGGCCGTCATCGTGATGCCCTTCTTCTTGGGCGCCATCGACGACGAGAAGGACGGTGATGAAGTTGATGATGAAGGCGAAGAAGACGCGTGGTCCACTGATCAAGGTTCGCACAGCGCTCCACCCCCTACTTGGCGTGCCAAAGATGTCGCGGTGGAACGGACATCTATGGGGCCATGCAGCCCCTTGTGGTTCGGCGGGGGGGATCGACGTGCACAAAGAGCATGAACAATGGGACGCAATGGATTTTACCCAGGTTCGGGCCGCTGAGAAGCGTAAAACCCTACTCCTGCCTTTGGTGTATTTGTGGTACGGAAGCACAGTACAAGGAGCGCTTCTCCCCGGCAAGGCGTGGGGAGAGCAGCTACACGAGAGGTGCTTTTGTTTGGAAAGGGGTCCGAATCCTCTAAACTGTTGCCTTGGCCCTCCTTTTATAGCTTAAGGGGTTACCACAGTGGCAAAACAGTAATTACATCGTGACTAGATAGCAAACAGTGTTATCATACCTAACTCTGCCAGTTTAGGACAAAGGCATTAAATGCGCCGTTAGGTGTCATGCGGATAGGTAGTCCCGGCAAGGTTTCTGCACCGCTTGGCTAGCTACCTCGTATTATCCTGACACGCCTCCTGGACGGGTGTCTTTAGAAGCAAATCTTCTCCCAGTGTGCCGACACGTGTCCAACAAGTCTCATTAACCAGCCTGCACGGTTGACACCTCACTTGTCAGCGAACACCTGTGCAGCGAGGTGGAGCGCCGGAGGGCTGGTATAAGCTTGCCGGCGCGTAGCTTGCCGGGTTCTCACCTTGTCGGTTTAGCCTTGCCGGCAAAGAACATCTTCATCTTTGGTACTAGTTGAGTGTCGTGCCTTGAGCTTCTTTTTGGTAGCTTCTTTGGCTGGACTCCGAATCTTGGTCTTGGCAGTTCCCGGCAAGGCCTTGGCCGGCAAGGAGGCTGCTACTGTCTGTGCATAAGTCAGGGTATAAAATGCCCATGTTTTATACACCGACAATTGAGGTATTCAATTTAAAATTGGGTCATCCGATTTTGACCGGGTCAACAATTTCTCAAGCTCTCTCATTCAATTCTTTTAGTTCACTATGTTCTCTAATTTTGAAGCTCTTTCAATCAATTGAAGTATTCAATTTTGGATTTGGTTTACGATTTTAACCTGACCAACGATTTTTTAAATCAATCTGCAGCAACCGGCCTATAAAATCATATCAATCCCGTGCACCCTCCCACCACCTAGAAAAAAGAAGCGCCACCATGTGATATTGTAGCACCAATATAGAAATACGACTACCGGCCAATAAAATATATAAATAAAAATAAAACAAATTCTATTATCTTCCCCACCTGCCAAACTAAATGTTCCATCAGTTACAAAATATAAGGGGTATTAGTTTTTTAGAAAGTCAAATTTCTTTAACTTGGACCAAGTTCAGAGACAAAATATCGACATCCAGGATATTAAAAAAAAAGTATGGAAATTCGTTTCATGACGAATCTAAAAATACCGATTTGATATTATGGATTTTGATATATTTCTCTACAAATTTGATCAAACTTAAAAGGTTTGACTTTTCAAAAAAGTAACACATCTTATATTTTGAAACAGAGAGATTATTTTTTTAAGAAACTCAACAACACCAATGGTGCAGCAAAGCACGCCCAACCCTTCTAGTCTGCACTACGTAGTATCCTGATCATTTTCTTCAGGGTATCTGACCTAGAATATGAGGTATTGTTCATTTCATCCAGCGCATAACATGTGAGTTTACAGCCATACGTTGCCCCACGAAATAAAAAGGACTGTATTCTTTAAAGTTTCTCCTTTTCGAAAAAAAATCTTTAAAGTTTCTGACTGTATAAATATGAAAGTTCATTTTTCTTGATCTCTTGTTCAGCTCTCCAGAGAGTTTAACTTTACCATGCAAAAAAAGAGAGCTTAACTTTTCGATAAAATTCAGAGAGTTTAATTGAATGAAAATATACGCATGATTCATGTGCAGCCATGACGCACAGTCCTACCAAATTTGTGATATCTGTAATAGCCAGGGCCAGATGCAACTACAAAACAGAGTATATAGAGACTGCCATATATATTAAGCAAAAGGATTGCTATTCCTTGAAGGCTTGAACCATTTCTGAGCTGAAAACAACAGCTTCAGAAGGTTATATCATAGGAAACCACAATACACAGGTCGAACAAACATCCAAACTTCAGAATGGACAGACAACTAAACATTCAGATGTTAAAAATGAAAATAGACTTAAACATCCTAGACGATCATCTGTCTTGCTGTCTGGTACAACAAGAGGATGCGTGTGTGTAATCCTTCGGTAATGATCATCAGTGAGATCTTCCCATCCTTGTAGTGGTAGTAGCATTGGAGAAACCCACATTGGAGTAGCTCCGCTGCCGCGCAATGGAGTTGACGATGCTGTAGGAGCAGAGGACTGTTCGCCGGACCAATAGATCGACGCCTCTTGATCGAATCTGGTTATGTGAAAGCTCTCAAATAAGTCCATCCTACTCGTGCAAGATCCAAAAGAAATAGCGTTGTATTGCTCAGTCGCCGCCCAATCAGCACCGGGGCTCACGAGGTTCTGCGGGCGGCGTGATCGTTGATCAATGAGAAGCTGCAACCTGATGTCTCGCCGTGATGCTCGCACCCCGCCGAGGAGGCCCAATCAGCACGGGAGCAGCTCAGCGAAAAGCCGGCGTGATCGTTGCTCAGGAGAAGTTGTATTCCATTTCGCCCTGCCACTGCACAGGATCGTTGTTCCGGAAGCTGTTAGGAACGAAGAACCAGATTCATCAGCATTCGGCAAATCGCCGGTATCGCAGAAGCTCAGCGCAGGAGTGCGGTCGACGGCCATGAAAAAGCTTTGATCCAATGCTGATGCTTGCATTTCTGCTGCCTCCGGGTGCTGTCTCAAGAATTGGTCCTCGAGAAACCCTGGTGTGGATCGGCAGCAGATTCGATGCAGGAGGGGCGGGAAATTGGAGCTTCCAGCTCACGACATCAGATAAGCTAGGTTATGCAAACACACACACTGATGTATTCTCTGTATCCGGCTGTACATCTAGTGTTACAAGAGAGAGAGAGAGAGCAGAGAGATCGTGTGTAGTTGGAGCATCTCCAACAGACACGTGCTTGCACGGCGCGCAAAAAAACTTTTACAGCGCCGAAATAGCGATTTCGCGCACGGGAGGGGTTGCTTGCTTTTCCAGACGCTGTAAATTTTAGCGCGCCGCTGTAGCGCTTCACCAGGCGCGGTAAAATACAGCGCGTGCGGCTAGCCGGCGCCTGGCAAATATGAAACAACACAATTTGACGGACGCTGCTTCGGTGCCTTAAGGCACCTGCCTTTGGGTCTATGACAGGTGGGCCAGCCACCTGTTGGACCCAACAGGTGGCTGGCCCACCTGTCATAGACCCAAAGGCAGGTGCCTTTACGGCACCGAAGCTCAGTCCCAATTTGACAATATGATGATTTTTCAAACATAAAACAAATATGCAAAATAATGAGTTGGAGCAACATAGCATAGTTCAATTGCATGGCATAGTTCAAAATCACCCAATCAAGTTCATGATAAATAAAAGTTCACAAAAACAAATGAAACATCAACAATCATGCCACATCATTTTCCTCCTCTTCCTCCTCCTCATCCGAAGACGATTATTCCTCCTCCTCTCCATTTCCAAGCGGCTCACGGTCATCGGGAACTCGGACGGTGTTCGCACTATCTCTAACAGCATCATGCGAGGGCATGTGAGGCACACCTGAAGCCATGCGTCCACCCATGTCACCCGAAGGTGCTCCCATGCCTCCCATGAGAGACCCAAAACTCATGCCTCCCATGGTAGCTCCGAAGCCACCCATGCCTTCCGACGGTGCTCCCATGCCTCTCATGCCTCCCATGGTAACTCCAAAGCCACCCATGCCTTCCGTAGGTGCTCCCATGCCTCCCATCCCTCCCATGGCGCCCATGCCTCCCATGCCTCCCGTAGATGCTCCCATGCCTCCGAAGCCTCCCATGGCGCCCATGCCTCCCATGACTCCCATGCCTACCATGGCCATCAATCTTTTTTGGACCAACACTTCATCACGGGAAAGATTGATGAACTCCTTTTGCTCTTCCTTTCGGTGCATCGACGATACCCTCACCATCCTCATCCACTTCATACTCATGATCATCTTCGTGCACTTCATTGGTTTGAGACCAATGAGAATTGTTGGAGCCAACACCCATAGTTTGTAACACCCCCAGTGCCATGCTACAGTGACCTCACACTGATGATGCCAAGTCATCATCATTATATACTAAGAAATGCAATTAAGAAATAATTTAACTCAAATTCAAAATTCAAAATGCAAGTCAAATAATTATTTCTTCAAACAGCAAAACAAAAATGTTCATAATATTGCAAAAATTCCCAAAGCAATGATAAAAATAAAGCCAACATTATTTGAATCTTTAAATTGCCCCTAACCTAACCAAAACAGTACCAAAACAGCCTATTTAAGCCCATTTCATTTAATGAAAATTCAAATGAAATAATTTTGTCTCCAAACCTTTTTTTGGCAGTGCTAAATATTGCACAATAATTATTGAGACAAGTTACACATTTTACAAAAGTCTTTTGGAGCAAAAAGAAAATGCAAAATAGAAATACAAAAGAAAACAGAGAAAGAATAAAGAAAAGAGAGAGAGCCCACTGTGCTGCTGGGCTGTGAGTGCACAGTGCACAGCCCAGCCCAGTCGGCGCCTCCTTCAACCTCCGTCGCGCTGTCGCCACGCGCGCACTCCCACGCCTGCCCCCCCTCGCTCGCTCGACAGCGCGCTCCGCGCCCGCTCCTGGTGGATAAGGGCGACGCCCTCGTGCCCCAGGACGAACCCCAGCCGCTCCATCCCCTCCCCCTCGCTCGTGCTCTTCCTCCCGCGACAAGCCGAACCGCCGCCGCCATGGCCAAGCTCGCCGGCGTGGCCACCGTCCTCCCCGGCGCCTGAGGCCGTGTCCGTCCGCTCCGCCACCGTCCGCTACATCGCCTGCGCCCGCGAACGCGACCCAGGAGCCACCGCAGCGTCGGATCCGTCGTCTTCTTCTCCGTCGGTCGCCGCCACTTCACCGGCGATTTCGTCGCCGTCACCGCATCCCGCGCCTCCCCGAGCAGCTCCCCGTCAACGATGTGAGCTTGCGCACGTTTCCCTTCTCTCCCTGCGGCCTCTCTCTCCCTCTAGCTCGCTTTGCCGCCGTAGCCGAGCTCGTTGCCGCCGTTCATGTCGTCGCCGTGCTCACTGCCGCTGTCGTCCGCGTCCGAGCACGCCATCGAGCTCGGGGCACTTCTGTGGTCCGGCCAGCACCTCCCGTTTGCCCCCGTTCGAGCCACTGCGTCGTTCCGTCGAAGCTCCCGAACACGCCGCCGCCGCACGTCGACGTAGCGCTCTGCTCCGACCGCCTCCGCCGATGTTTCCTGCCCGTTAGACGCGCCTCGCTCTCCTCTTTCAAACGCCGCCTCGCACGCGCCAAACGGACGCCGGACGGTGATTTCCGACGCAGCCCCGCCGCTCGCCGCCGTGGATTCGGTCGCCGGAGTTACTCTGGCCGCCGGCTCCGACGTGGCGCTGACGTGGGCGCCTCTGGGCCCCACCCCGAGCTACTGACCGCTGGGCCCCACGGCCACGTTGGCTGGGTTGACTAGGTCAACCCTGTTGACTGGGCGGCCTGGGCCACTGACATGTGGACTCCACCCTAATTTAAATGTATTTATAATTAATAAATCTACTAATTACTCTGTTAATTAAAATTATTAGTTAAACAGTCTCGGACAGTAGGGTCCCATATAGCTAATTATTTCTATTAGTTAAATTAATTAACTACTGTGTATGACAGGCGGGCCCCACCACTAATTAATCTAATTTATAATTAAAATTAATTTAATTACTAAATAGTCACTGACAGATAGGGCCCTCTGGCTAGTTAACCTGTTTAGTTAAAGTTAATCTCTGTTTAGCCACTGTGACACTGACCAGTGGGACCCACTGGTCAGGTTTGACCCTGGCCAGCTGGGGTTTGACCGATGACGTCACCGTGACGTCATGATGACATCACATATTACTGTTTTGGATAATTCGAATTAAATAAATACAGTAATTCCAGGAAATGATTAAAACTTTGGAAATTCATATAAAATAAACCGAACTCGGATGAAAATAATTTATATATGAAAAATGATCAGAAAAATATGAAGAATCCGAATGTCATCTGCACTCATGTTAGAACCCTCTAAATAGATGAACCTGTAACTTTTTGCCTGTTTTCGATAAATGAATAGTGCATGACCTCAGATAAATAATTCCAAATAAATTACTAAAACATCTAAAATATTGAGAGATGCAATATATCACCCCTGCATATCGTTTAGGCATGTCATGCATCCTGACTGCATTTGTTTGCTTTTATTTATTGTTTCTTCCCCCTCTTCTCTCCGGTAGACTCCGAGACCGACGCTGCCCCTGTGATCGACTACGTCACCGACGACCCTTCTTCCTTTTCAGCAGAGCTTCCAGGCAAGCAAAACCCCCTTGATCATTCATATATCGCCCATTCTTTCTCTCCCATGCTTGCATTAGATTTTGCTACTGTAATTGATTGCTCCTATTCTGATACATGGCCTGATGTTGTAACCTGCTGTTGATACTTTACATGTTGTCCTATATGCTTAGTATAGTCTGGTTAGCGATCCATCAGTGGTCCTACCCCTTGTCCGTGTTGCCATGCTTTACTACCGATGACTCGATCAATGTGATCGATGTGCCGAGACCGACACAGCACCGCACACCCCCTTAGTTGTACGACTCTGCAGAGCTACTATCGAGTGCCGAGGGTGATACCTCCTACCTCACTCCTAATGATATCTCTGTAGCGTAGCTAGTCGGTCATGGCTTACCGAGGGTGATTCCTCTTTCACCACCTCCGATGGCGCCTCTGTCGTGCAACCCCTCAAGTGTGAATCCATCGAGGGTGATTCCTCCGGGTTCACCTTGACGGTAGCATCGAGCGGGAATCCATCGAGGGTGATTCCTCGGATTACCCTCTTGATGTCATGGACACACGGTTACCTTACACTGTTGCCCCTTTTTATTGTTAATGCGGGACTGAAGGGACAAGCAGTACCACCCCGGTAGAGGTGGACCTGAGTTCCCGACAGTCTCTTGAGAGTCGGGTTGACCTGGAGGGTACCCGCGAGATAATTATGAGGCGCGGCCGGGAAGGCAGAGACCGCCCCAGAGAGGGATGGGCCTGACCCTTGTTGCACTTCCTCGAGAAGAGGCGACAGGAGCACTGATCGTCACCGCGAGCTCCTAATAATTCACTAACGGATTTGGGTATTTGATCTGAGTTGGCCACTGGCCTATACGCACTACCACCACGTGGGATAATGGTTTAATGGGGCCCTCGGCGCCGTATGTATCAGCCGAAAGCTCTGTCAGACGTCCAGTTCAGCATTGTGGCACGGTCGGATCGTGCCATCCAAGAGAGGGATGGCGCTGGTATTCACCCTGCTCGCAACGACCCGGAGTGCAAAGGGCGATGGGCCCAAGACCCCCGAGCACTTAGGATGTAGACCGGCGGGGACCTCTCTGCGGAGCCTAGGTAGGACTACGTCGTGTTGATCAGCCGAGGCCGGGCATGACCGAAAAAGTGTGTCCGGCCAGAGTTAATCAAGCGTGTTGGGTAAAAGTAGTGCACCCCTGCAGGGAAGATTATCTATTCGAATAGCCGTGTCCACGGTAACAGGACGTTCAATGTTGTATCCCGATCTACTACAACTTGAACTGGATACATGTTAATTAAATGTAAGCTCCGGGATCGCTTTCTCGGCGGGAGTCGAGGAAGGATCTCTAGGCTTTGCTACTACATGCTTGTTACTTTATGTTATGCTGCTAATCTGCACTCTTTTAATGCTGCAAGACGCTGCAAGATACTAGTCTTCGATAGGCTAGGCCTTCCTCTCTATTCTGGCATTTCTGCAGTCTAGTCCACAGATACAACCCCTTCATTTGATACCGATGCATAAATAGAATAGTTCTGATGTAAGTCTTGTGAGTACTTTGGATGAGTACTCACGGTTGCTTTGCTACCTCTTTTTCCCCATACCCGATTGCTGCGATCAGATGGCGGAGCCCCGGAGCCAACTGCCCCAGTCGGCGACTGCTACTACCCCTCTGGTGGAGCTTACTACTACGTGGAGACCGACGACCAGGAGTAGATAGGAGGCTCCCAGGCAGGAGGCCTTGCCTCTTTCGATCAGAGCCGTTGTTTGTTTTCGCCTTCTTAAGGGAGGCTTGTTTAACTTCGTGTCTGTACTTAGATACTTTTGTTGCTTCCGCTAACGCTTGTGTAACTCGAGCTTATGTATTCGAGCCCTCGAGGCCCCTGGCTTGTAATATAAAGCTTGTATTATTTTATTTTGTGTCTAGAGTTGTGTTGTGATATCTTTCCGTGAGTCCCTAGGCTTGATCGTGCGCATTTGCGTGTATGATTAGTGCACGGTCGGGCCGGGGGCGTCACATAGTTGACATATATGTGTCATCATTGAAACTACAAAGTATGATAAAAGAAAAACTAAATCAAGCTATCCATATGTATACATTTATCTAAAAACAAGAACAAAAAAAAGGGGCAAAATCATACCTTGTGGGCATTTCATCAAACACATTGTGCGCATCGGCCGCCGGCGCAACAAATTGCGAGGTCTCCGGCGCTGCGGTCGGCGGAGGCGCGGCCGGACGCCCTGGAAGTTTCTTCTTCGGCCGCCCAGCGCCGCCGTCCGCTTTGTACTTCTTTTGGGACGCCGTCGCCGCCGTCGCCGCCGCGGCATTCGGTCGCTTGGAGACGGAGGCCCGTGGCTTCACGGCGGGCGGCGGCGCGACACCATCCTGCGAGGTCGTCCGTGGCGCCATAAAAAGGCCGCGCGCGAGACCGCTGCTTGGCGGAGGAGGGGCGCCGGCGGCGAAACCGAAGCTCAACCCCGCGCTAGGGTTTGCGGCGGCGGCGGCAACGGCCGAGGGGTCGCGGATGTAGGAAGGGGTTGGGGGGGTGTCGGCGGCGGCGCGGGAGCCTTCCATCGGTGGAATTTTGCCGGCGGCGGCGCGGGCGGGGCGCAGGCGGGGCGGCCGGAGTGGCAGTTGGTCACTCGCACGCGAATCGTCGCTGTCCAGCGCGCGGGAGCTGGCGTAGCAAATACACCGCGCGCGATGCCGTTTTCCTCCGCGCGCTGAACAAGTTTACCGCGCGCGCGATTATTGCGCGGTTGCTGGAGCGCCCGTTTCGGCCCAGCGCGCAATAAAACGGTTTTTTAGCGCACGGCTAAGATAGCGCGCTTGTTGGAGATGCTCTTACAACGGCATGAGCTAGCTATTCCTAACATGCATGGATGGATGAACACGTAATGCATGCAGCCGTTGAGGCCCTGGAGAAGCGGTTTGCATGGTTGGCGATTGGAGTGTGGGCGTTTTCCAACAAGATATGGCGCCATCGGATTCTAGCGCTCGCCCCTCGATTTCCTCTTGCGAGCCGGCCTCGACGATGATGATTTCTTTTTTTTTTCCGATCAACCCATGCGAGGTTTATGATATATCTTGCAAAGAACCGTCGCGCCCGGCTGTCTTCGTTGCTCTCATGGCTGAAGCTCCTACGGTATGCCAGGAGGTGGCCTTCCCCGTCGACGACGTGCTTCTGGCACTCATGCCAGGTGCTCGAGTGAAATACATAAAACCCCACAATTGTGTCGTCCTTAACAATTTACACCATTAAAAAAAGGGATAAGTATATTTTTCGTCCTCGAACTCTCGCCAAAGTTTAGAAATCGTCCCTCAACTCCAAAACCACCAAAACTCAGTCCCTCAACTATCAAAACCGGATAGTTTTCGTCCCTCGTGCCAATTCGGGCGGTGAACAGTAACTTGGTGAACAGTAAATTCGAAAAAAAAATAGCAAAAAAATCTGAAATTTTACGGCATCGAAGATACTCTGGTGCGCAAGACGCGTGCAAAAATTCGTGGTGTTTCGACATTCGAGCAGCTCATGGCAAAGAAAAAACTGTAAATATGTACGTCGGTGAACAGTAAATTTGAAAAAAATATCAAAAAAAATTCAAAACAATATGAAAAATTTTGGCATCAAAGAGGCTTGGGTGCGCAAGGTGCGTGCCAATTTTCGTGGTGTTTGGACATTATACGAGCTCGTGGCAAAAAAACAAAATTTGGCTCAGATTTGTTTTTTGAAAAAGTGCACTATTTTGTTTTTTTTGGCTAGAGCTCCTCGGATGTCATTTGATCACGAAATTTTGCACGCATCTTGCGTACCTGAGCATCTTTGATGCCAAAAAGTTTCATATTTTTTTGATTATTTTTGCCCTTTTTTTGAATTTACTGTTCACCGCTATAGCCGATTTACGGTTTTGTTTTTGCCACGAGCTGCTCGAATGTCCAAACAGCACGAAATTTAGCACGCACCTTGCGCCCCAGTGTATCTTCGATGCCGGAAAATTTCAGATTTTTTTTACTATTTTTTTTCGAATTTACTGTTCATCAAGTTACTGTTCACCTCGTACTAAAACCGCCTGAAGTGGCACGAGGGACGAAAACTATCCGGTTTTCATAGTTGAGGGACTGAGTTTTGGTGGTTTTGGAGTTGAGGGACGATTTCTATACTTTTGCGAGAATTTGAGGACGAAAAATATACTTATCCCTTAAAAAAATAGCGGGAAACCACCACAAAATTAGCTGAAAATGCTATTTTTCGCAGAAAGTACTGTTCGCTCGCTGAGCGCGCTTTGACCTCGATTGTGACATGTTGGACCCACCTGTCAGTCTGAGTGTAACAAAAAAAATCTACATGGACAGTTGACTTAGTCGTCGGCGTCCTTCTTCCTCCCCCGGGCCGCTGCGGACGGTCATGGTTCGCGCCGTCGCCATGGAATCGAGCTCTCACTCCTCCTCGCCAGAGCCCGGCTGTTGGCCCTCCCCGAGCTCGCCTCGCCGCTATGGCATCCCGACGCCGCGCCCTGCACAAACTCCTCTCCCTCACACCATAGATATGGGGAGGGGAGGCCGCCGATGCCGGATGCATCCGAGCTCCAGCCCAGCACGAGCGCCGGCCCGTGCGTGCGTGTGTGCCGCCGGCTGCTCCGAACTCCCACCTTGCACGAGGTACGCGTTGGGTGCGAGCAGGGACACAACCGCGTGTGTGCCTGTCGATGCCTCACCAACTCCCGAGGACGTGCCGCGTGCGTGCCGAGGCCTAGCTCGTCGACGTCGCCTCCCGAGCTCGTGCGCGCGGCTCGCCAAGCTTCTCCTGAAAGGCCGCAGCCGAAAGCGGTGTACGTGCTCCGGTGGGTGCTCGTGGCTTCCCGCTCCTCTCCCCTCACTGGCTCGTTGCCAAGCGCTGCCTCCCTAGTCCGTAGCTCCGTACCGGCTCCGTCTCCGGCGAACGCGGCGCCTCAGAGGGCCAGTGATAGAAACCACTCAGGGCCAATCGGCCGCGCCAAAAGGACTGCAATGTAGTAGCAAGGAAGATGATCCCGAGCCCAATCGATGAAATCCACAGCCGAGACAATTAAATCATGGACGTTTCCACTGCCGGCCAGACGAGGAGAAGTTCCGTGCCACTCGACGGAACCGCCCAACTACCTCCTCTTCCGTGGCTTTCTGCTGCTGCAACGTCCTCCCCTGCTCGACGGGGAGCTCGAAGCTTCTGCCGGCGACTAGCTCCTCCGAGGCCGAGCACTCCCTCCCCCACCTCGTCCGCATGGCATGGCTGCCTCTCGAGCCCACGGACGGAGGCAGAGCTCAAGAGGTGTTCAATGCTAAAGAGAGAGAGAGAGAGAGGAGGAAGTAGAGGAAAAAGATCAAGTCTATAGTCAACTTCTCAATTGGACTTTTTTTGCCAACTCAGCCTGACTAAGGAAAAGGAGAACGGTGTAACAGGTATTTCAGCGAGCTCAGCGAGCGGTCGGTGCATTCGGTGAAACTTACCTGAATAGCGGTGGTTTTCTGTAAGAAAAAAGTGGTGGTAAATTGTGTTGGTTTTTTGCATTTCACTCTAGGTGTTCTTGCAATTTCCTACGGTGCGCGACCTGCGATTATATCGAGAAAAAAAAAACTGGTTCCGATCCGGCCAAACAGGGTCTAACAATTATGTTATGTGGTAACAGTGCACTTGGTACATGCCCAATAACTATTGGTTACACTAAAAAAAACTTGTTTTTTCAATATATTTTCCTTTGTTTGTTTTATTTCTCTTTTGTTTTTTATTTTCATGATTTAACTTTTGAATATTTTTTACTCCTTAATGTTAGTTCAATAATTATTTTATTTATTTTTCTTACCTGCTAAATTCATGAACACTTTATTAGAGATCATGGACATAAAGTTTTAAATACATGGGCATTTGTTCGAAAGTACATCAGCATATTTGTTCTGAAATACATGAAAACTTGCCTGATATAAGTTAATTTTTTTGGTAGCCATGAACATTTCCATATTATATGAATGAAAACATATTTACACAAAATAGTATTCCGATTCAACGAAGTATTTTTCACTTGTTTTGTGAACATTTTATTTAGTATACAAGCAAAATGTCCTAAAACCATGAATAAACTTTGACACAAGATGACTTTTTTGTTGATCAGCTCAAGTGGATTTTTAACATATCATATTTAAAAGCATACTTTCGATAAAAAAAAAGGACATATGTGTTGATGTGATGTTCTCTCATATAATCTATAATTTTATTCACCGATAGAGAGTATAGAAGAGCATTTTATTTTCTCCAACGTTTCAAACTATATAAACGCGAAAGTTCAGTTTTGTTGATCTCTTGTTCAGCTCTTGATGTAGTTTAACTGAATGAGAATATACACATGATTCAATTTTCTCCATGTAATGCCATAAACACATTGTAAAAAATGCACATATGTTCACGATAAAAGGAACATATTGGTCATTGATGTGCCTCCATCACCAACAATCTTATCAAAATTGTGATATCCTTAATAGTCAAGGGGTAAATGGAACCACAAGATGAAGTACTACATATTCAAAGCAGAGTATATGTTAAGAAAAAGGATTGCAAGTTCCGAGTTCCAAGACAACGCTTTAGAAGATTACATCACAAGGAACCACACCACATAGGTTGAACAAACATCCAAACTTTAGAATGTACACTTGGATAGACAACTAAACATTTAGACATGTTAACGAACGAAATAGACCTAAAAATTCCAGACGATAAGCCAATACGTTTTGCTGTCTTGCTATAGCAAGAGCATGTGTGTGTGTGGTATCATTCATTCAATAGTTGAGGAGGACTACCTAGCTTCAGTCATCAGTTTATTTTATGATATCTTTATAAGGAACTTTACACAATGTATGAAGATCTTCCACGTGGGTGGTCCATAGAACACTTAAGTTAGTACCTCCTGAGTGGTTGAACCGTGCACCTATAGCTGTCGCTCTAGATTATAAAACATTGTTGGTGGAGAAGAGAAGGAGCGATTAGTGGCGAAGAAAAGGGGATAATGATAAAACAAGTGGCATGACGAAGGGTGAGCGACAAAACAAGTGACATTGGAGCCGAATATAGATAATCCATTAGGAATGGGATGCATTAGGAATACGAGCTGTAGAAGAAGTCGTGAGTGTTGTCTTCTCTTATCAAAACAAGTAAATCATGTTAGCTAGGTTGATCTGTACAACAGGTCCATATCAGCTATTCAGTTGAGGTTTGCTAGTCTCTCCCACACAACGCAAGTGGCGTACTAGCTTGCTTCCATCTCGCTAACTCCCAAATATAGCTGGCAACGATAATATGGTAAGCTGCGAGACAATGGGATGTCAACATGATCAAGAGGTTTTGCTTGCTTGTCATCAGTGTTTTGGCACTGCTCAGATCTTCCTCGATGACAACGTCATCTCAGTAACCTATCCGGTAAGAAGCAGAAACACTAGAAAAGGGCAAATGGTGTATTTACTACTACGACGAAGATATCAGTATGATCGTGATATGCAATGCATGACATGGCAAGGTTTTGTAACATTGATCGAATGCAAAATTTAGCAGGTTAATTGAAGTATGCACTACTAAGGACATTTCCAACGTTGACCCTCAAACCACCCCCAACCGTCCGAACCGCGCGGTCCGGACTTTTTTGCCATCCAACACAGTCCTACATCAGTCCGCAGGCCGGTCCGGACATGCTTTTTCCCGCAAACCGGAGACAAAGTGTGTGTGTGTGTGTGTGGGGGGGGGGGGGTTGCGGGCGTCCGGACCGCTGACACGCCCACTCCTGACTACCCTGGCCCACCAAAAACCTACATCCCCGCGTGCGTTCCCTCTCGGCGCCAGCTGCCCGCATTCATGCCACTGTAGAGCGGCCGCTCTGCATTGATGCCGGCGCAGAACGGACTCGACCTCTCACTGCTGGCATTGAAGCGGTGCGCTGGCCGAGAGAGCCCTGCCCGTTGCACGCCCGACTGAACACACCTCCTCGCCGCATTTAACGGCTACAGACCGCCCACCTTCCTCCATTAAACCAGCGCGTGTGCCGAGAAATCTACTCCGGCCACACGTTCGTTCGTGAGCCGCTCGTCATTAAAAACAATGTCGGTTGGCTCCGGTGTACACCCGGTATTTAAACGATGTCATACGCCGGGCAAAAATCGCACCACACCTCCGCTCCCATCTCCTCCTTGCACCATTTTCTTCGTACTCTTCATGGCCTCCAGCGAGCAGGAAGAGGAGTTTTTGTAGTTTTCTTTTATAATACCAGACTAGTGAATAAACAAGAAACTAAAAGATTCGATTGCAAGATCTAAAGATATATCTTCAAGCACTCACCTCCCCGGCAACGGCGCCAGAAAAGAGCTTGATGTCTACTACGCAACTTTATTCTTGTAGACTCGGTTGGGCCTCCAAGCGTAGAGTTTTGTATGACAGTAGCAAATTTCCCTCAAGTGGATGACCTAAGGTTTATCAATCCGTGAGAGGCGTAGGATGAAGATGGTCTCTCTCAAACAACCCTGCAATCAAATACAAAGAATCACCTATGTCCCCAACACACCCAATACAATGGTAAATTGTATAGGCGCACTAGTTCGGCGAAGAGATGGTGATACAAGTGTAGTATGGATAGTAGATATAGGTTTTTGTAATCCGAACAATAAAAAACAGCAAGGTAACAAGTAGCAAAAGTGAGCACAAACAGTATTGCAATGCTTAGAAACAAGGCCTAGGGTTCATACTTTCACTAGTGCAATCTCTTAACAATGCTAACATAATTGGATCATATAACAATCCCTCAACGTGCGATAAAGAATCACTCCAAAGTTCCTATTAGCGGAGAACATAAGAAAGAAATTGTTGTAGGGTATGAAACCACCTCAAAGTTATCCTTTCCGATCAATCTATTGAGCCATCCCTATAAGTGTCACAAACAACCCTAGAGTTCGTACTAAAATAACACCATATGATACACATCAACCAACTCTAATGTCACCTAGATTCTCCAATGTCACCACAAGTATCCGTGAGTTGATTATTCGATATGCATCAAGAAACTTCAGATTCATAATATTCAATCCACACAAAGAACTTCAAAGAGTACCCTAAAGTTTCTATCGGAGAAAAGGAAGATGAAAACGCGTACCTACCCATATGCCTAGACTCCCCAAGGTCACGGGAATCCGCGAGTTGATTACCAAAACATATATCAAGTGAATCAATATAATACCCCATTGTCACCATGGGTATCCATATGCAAGACATACATCAAGGTTCTCAAATCCATAGTATTCAATCTGACAATAACGAAACCTCAAAGAGAAAGATTCGACTCATCACAACAAAGATAGAGAGGGAAGAAACACCATATGATCCAACTATATTAACAAAGCTCGCGGTACATCAAGATCGTGCCAAATCAAGATCACGAGAGAGAGAGAGAGAGAGAGAGAGAGAGAGAGAGAGAGATCAAACACATAGCTACTGGTACATACCCACGGTAGTACTGCTGAAAACAGCGTCAGTCCGGGTTAGTTCTATTCAAATCATGCCAAAACCATATAAAATTGTTATAAACATGGCATGAATACTTCATAAATTATAGATACGTTGGAGACGTATCAGTGGCCTGTTGAGCCCGCCGGATACGAGCCAAACAACTCTCTGCTCCACCTCCCTCAATGCGCCAGGTTGCTGCAGGCTAGCTCGCGGAGGGAGAACCTCCAAGACGGCGCATGGTTCAGTGCTACTTGTAGACTGCGTTGATATTTTCCTCGAAGAGGAGAGGATGATGCAGAATAGTAGAGATAAGTATTTCCCTTAGTTAAGAACCAAGGTTATGAATCCAGTAGGAGAACCACGACAAAATCCAGTGAACAGCACCGACACACACAAAAGCAAACACTTGCACCCAACGCGAATAAGAGGGTTGTCAATCCCCTTAGCGTTACTTGCAAGGATTAAGTCTGATAGAGATAAATAGCTAAACTAAAATACTAAATAAAATAAAAGTAAATAAATTGCAGCAAGGTATTTTTGTGTTTTTATATATGATAAGATAGACCCGGGGGCCATAGTTTTCATTAGAGGCTTCTCTCTCGAACAAATAGCATACGGTGGGTAAACAAATTACTGTTGGGCAATTGATAGAAAAGCGAATAATTATGACGGATTCATGGCAATGATCATATATATAGGCATCACGTCCGAGACAAATAGACCGACTCCTGCCTGCATCTATTACTATTACTCCACTCATCGACCGCTATCCAGCATGCATATAGAGTATTAAGTATAAAACAGAGTAACGCCTTAAGTAAGATGACATGATGTAGAGGAGTAAACTCAAGCAATATGAAATAAACCCCATCTTTTTATCCTTAATGGCAACAATACAAATATGTGTCATGTCCCTGTCTGTCACTGGGATTGAGCACTGCAAGATTGAACCCATCACAAAGCACCTCTCCCATTGCAAGATAAACCAATCTAGTTGGCCAAACCAAATGATAGATCAGAGAGAAATACAAATCTATAATAAATCATGCATAAAAGAGATCAGCAAAGACTCAAATACTTCTCATGAATAATCCGATCATAAACTCACAATTCATCGGATCCCAACAAACACACCGCAAAAGAAGATTACATTGGATAGAACTCCAAGAACATCGAGGAGAACATGGTATTGAAGATCAAAGAGAGAAAAGAAGCCATCTAGCTACTAGCTATGGACCCGTAGGTCGGTGGTAAACTACTCACACATCATCGGAGGGGCAGCAAGGTTGATGAAGAAGCCTTCCGTGATCGATTCCCCCTTCGGCAGAGTGCCGGGGAAGGGCTCCAGATGGGATCATGGAAGAATAGAGTCTTGCGGCGCCGGAAAGGTTTTCTCGTCTGTTGTTCTGGTATAATGGGAATATTTTGGAATTTATAGAGGCGGAATTAGGTCAAGGGGTGCCACGAGGGGCCCACAAGCCTAGGGGACGTGGCCACCGCCCTGGGGCGCCCCCCCTGAGCTTGTCGCTCCCTCGTGACTCCTCTGGTCTTCTCCCGAACCTTCTAGGGTCTCTTCTGGTTCATAAAAAATTAATCCAAAGTTTTTTCTGCGTTTGGGCCTTTTTTTGATAATGATTTTCTGAAAAAACAAAAACAAGCAAAAAACAGCAATTGGCACTGGGCACTGAGTTAATAGGTTAGTCTCAAAAAATGAAATATAATTGCACAAAGTTGCATATAAAACATCCAAGATTGATACTATAATAGTATGTAACAATAAAAAATTATAGATACGTTGGAGTCGTATCAAGCATCCCCAAGCTTAATTCCTGCTCGTTCTCGAGTAGGTAAATGATAAAAGCAGAATTTTTGATGTGGAATGTGTAACACCCCTGTGTAAATGAGCTACAGTGATCTTCATGTTAATGCTAAGTCACTTCGATTTGCAAAGAATGATCACAGTGGAATCATATCTCATTTCAAACTCCTTCACTGAATTTAAATCCTGATTGCAAGTCAAATATTTACTTCTTCTATTATGCAATCAAAATAGTCCATAATTTGGCAAATATTCTCTAAGTATTTGTCATGTTGAAACCAACCACTTTTGAATTCCCAAATTGCCCCTGGGAATTATTTGAGTGGTCCTGCAACAATTATTTTGGCTCTTCCAATTTCTAAAAAATGGTTAGACAACTCCAAATGGCCCCAAACTTTTTGTGCCATCTAGAAATATTGTGCATGGTTTATGTGCAAAGTTTCACTCTTAGCAAAAATCATTTGATAGCTCAACTAAATACAACAAGAGCTATTTCCTTTTTTCAGAAAAGAAAAAAAAGGAGAAAACCTCCTGTACACCATGGCCCACTTGCTACAGCGGCGAAGCCCAGCCCACCACGGCCTTCGTCACCTACGTTCACCTGCTCCCGCGCCGTGTCACGGCCGGAGCCGCCATGATCGCCGACGCCGCACGCGTCGCCCATCCGCCGGGTCCCCGACGGGGATAAGGATCTCCCTGGCCTCCCGCTGCTAACCCTAGCCCTTTCTCCCTCTCGCTTGCTCTCTCTCAGTACCGAGCCCTCCCGAACACGACCGTCACCACCTCGCCGTCGTATGCGCGGCCAAGAGCCACCCCGCGCAACCCCGACTTGTCCAGGAGGACCGCTGGCGTCGACCACTTCTCTTGCGGGCATCAGAACAAGCTGGGACGCCGTCGAGCTGCCGGATCGAGCCGTCCCCTCTTCGGCAGTCACGGCAACGCCGCCGTCGATCCGCGTCACCCTGACCATCTTCGGCTTCCCCGAGCTCTCTCCTAACCTCACTGTGAGCCCCTGGTCCCTCGTGACCTCTCCTCTCTCTTCCCCGCGTCCCGTAGCTGCCTAGCCTGGGAGGCCGTGCCTCGGCCGCCGCTTGCCGTCGCAACTACGGCCAGCTTCGGCCACCTTAGCACCAACGGGTACCACCGACCGATGCGCCTCGTCGAGCAGATGCCGTAGGGCCAAACCCGAGGCCATTTGGTCCTCTGTGGGCGAATTCCGGCCGTCGCCGCCGCCTCTGTGGCCACCGACGCGCGCGCCGGCGTTTAATCGCCGGTGGGTCCCGCACATCAGTCCGTTTAGGCACTAACCACCTCGCTGCTAGTCGCTGACAGGAGGGCCCCCTGCACTGTAGCATTAGATTAGTACTAATTGCTCTTTAGTTAAATAACTCGCCGACAGAACGGGCCCACACGCTTAATTAGTCCAAATTGAAATTAATACACTGATTAAACCACACAGTGTATGACATGTGGGCCCGGCTCACTGTTCAAACGGATAAGCCTGGCTGAGTCACCTGCTAACTCAGCCAGCTGGCCCCACCTGTCAGCCACCGCTGACTGGTGGCTGATGATGACCCACAAGTATAGGGGATCAATCATAGTCCTTTCGATAAGTAAGAGTGTCGAACCCAACGAGGAGCAGAAGGAAATGACAAGCGGTTTTCAGCAAGGTATTTTCTGCAAGTACTGAAATTATCGGTAACGAGTAGTTTGATAGCAAGATAATTTGTAACAAGTGACAAGTAGCAATAGTAACAAAAAGTGCAGCAAGGTGGCCCAATCCTTTTTGTAGCAAAGGACAAGCCGGAACGATCTCTTATAGTAAGCAAAGCATTCTCGTGGACACATGGGAACTTCATCTAGTCACTTTCATCATGTTTGTTTGATTCGCGTTCGCTACTTTGATAATTTGATATGTGGGTGGACCGGTGCTTGGTTGCTGTTCTTACTTGAACAAGCCTCCCACTTATGATTACCCCCTCTCGCAAGCATCCTCAACTACGAAAGAAGAATTAAGATAACTCTAACCATAGCATTAAACATGTGGATCCAAATCAGCCCCTTACGGAATAGCGCATAAACTAGGGTTTAAGCTTCTGTCACTCTACCAACCCATCATCTAATTACTACTCCACAATGCATTCCCTTAGGCCCAAAGATGGTGAAGTGTCATGTAGTCGACGTTCACACGACACCACTAAGAGAATCAACAACATACATATCATCAAAATATCGAACGAATACCAAATTCACATGATTACTTATGACAAGACTTCTCCCATGTCCTCAAGAACAAAAGTAACTACTCACAAATCATAATCATGTCCAAGATCAGAGGGGTATTGAATAGCATAATAGATCTGAACATATAATCTTCCACCAAATAAACCAACTAGCATCAACTACAAGATGTAATCAACACTACTAGCAACCCACAGGTACCAATCTGAGGTTTTGAGACAAAGATTGAATACAAGAGATGAACTACGGTTTGAGATGAGATGGTGCTGGTGAAGATGTTGATGAAGATTAGTCCTCCCATGATGAGAGGATCGCTGGTAATGTCGATGGCGACGATTTCCCCCTCCCGGAGGGAAGTTTCCCCGACAGAATCTCTCCGTCGGAGAGCAAAAGTGCTCCTGCCCAAGTTCTGCCTCGAGACGGCGGCGCACCATCCCGAAAGTCTTCTCTATATTTTTTCTAGGGAAAATGGACTTATATACTAGAAAATGGGGGCCAGAGGCTGGCCAGGGGCCCCACGAGGTGCCAGGGCGCGCCTGGGGGGGTGGCGCGCCCTTGTGCCTTGTGGGCACCTGGGTGGCCCCCTCTGGTACTTTTTGCTTCCAGTATTTTTTATTTATTCCAAAATAAATCTCCGTAAAATTTCAGCTCATTTGGAGATGTGCAGAATAGGTATCTCTGACATAGCTTTTTCAGGTCCAGAATTCCAGCTGCCGGCAATCTCCCTCCTTGTGTAAATCTTGCATATTAAGAGAGAAAAGGCATTAGAATTGCTCCACAAAGTGTTATATTGATTAAAAACACTATAAATAATAGTAGCAAAACATGATGCAAAATGGACGTATCAACTCCCCCAAGCTTAGACCTCGCTTGTCCTCAAGCGAAAGCCGATATCGATAATCATGTCCACATGTTTAGAGAGAGAGGTGTCGATAAAAATAAAATACTGACATAGTAGCATCATGATCGTTATTATAATAGCAATATTTATTATCATAAAACTTCTCATGAGCAAGTAACAATTCATCACAACAATGAAGTATAAGGCATAAACTTTCTTGAAAACTAACAAACTATGTTCTCAGTCAACAATGCAATTCCAATTCATCGTATTTTTAGGAAGGGTCTCATGTAGGAGCTTTTTAGCAAGTCCACATACTCAACCATCATTTAGTCTTCCATGATTGCTAACACTCACGACATATATATGGAGCAAAAAGTTTTAGCCAGACACATAGAAAGATAGGGGCTTGTGTTTTCGCCTCCCAACTTATTCACCTCAAGGGTGATGTCAACAATAATAACTCATGATCACTCATATCCAACTGGATATATATGCCTAGATCTTTCCCCACCACATGATGCTTGCAAAAGAGAAAAATAAAAAGGAAGTAGAGGGGAACACTATTGACTCTTGCATAAAAAGTAAATACATAAAAGTAAAGGATAGACCCTTCGCAGAGGGAAGCAGAGGTTGTCATGCACTTTTTGTTGTTGGATGCTGATGTCTACTACACAACTTGTTCTTGTAGACTCGTGTTGGGCCTTCAAGCGCCGAGCTTTGTAGGACAGTAGCAATTTTCCCTCAAGTGGATGACCTAAGGTTTATCAATACGTGGGAGGCGTAGGATGAAGATGGTCTCTCTCAAACAACCCTGCAACCAAATAACAAAGAGTCTCTTGTGTCCCCAACACACCCAATACAATGGTAAATTGTATAGGTGCACTAGTTCGGTGAAGAGATGGTGATACAAGTGTAGTATGGATAGTAGATATAGGTTTTTGTAGTGCGAACAATAAAAATCAGCAAGGTAGCAAGTAACAAAAGTGAGCATAAACGGTATTGCAATGCTTAGAAACAAGGCCTAGGGTTCATACTTTCGCTAGTGCAATCTCTCAACAATGCTAACATAATTGGATCATATAACCATCCCTCAACGTGCAATAAAGAATCACTCCCAAGTTCCTATTAGCGGAGAACATAAGATAGAAATTGTTGTAGGGTACGAAACCACCTCAAAGTTATCTTTTCCGATCGATCTATTGAGCCATTCCTATAAGTGTCACAAATAGCCTTAGAGTTCGTACTAAAATAACACCATATGATACACATCAACCAACTCTAATGTCACCTAGATACTCCAATGTCACCACAAGTATCCGTGAGTTGATTATACGATATGCATCAAACAACTTCATAATCATAATATTCAATCCACACAAAGAACTCCAATGAGCACCCCAAAGTTTCTATCAGAGAAAAGATAATGAAAACATGCATCAACCCCTATGCATAGATTACCCCAATGTCACCTCGGGAATCCACGAGTTGAGTGCCAAAACATACATCAAGTGAATCAATATAATACCCCATTGTCACCACGGGTATTCATATGCAAGTCATACATCAAGTGTTCTATAATCTGAAATATTCAATCCGACAATAACGAAACCTCAAAGGGAAAAGATTCCATTCATCACAACGAGGATAGAGAGGAAAGAAACACCATATGATCCAACTATATTAACAAAGCTCGCGATACATCAAGATCGTGCCAAATCAAGAACATGAGAGAGAGAGATAAAACACATAGTTACTGGTACAAACCCTCAGCCCCGATGGTGAACTACTCCCTCCTCGCCATGGAGACCGCCGGGATGATGAAGATGGCCTCCGTCAAGGTGCCGGAAAAGGGCTGTAGATGATATCGAGGAGGTACAGAGGCTTGCGGCGGCGTAAAAACTCATCTAGGTTAACTTTCGGGGGTTTCTGAATATATTTGACTTTTTGGCATTGGAATCACGCGAAGAAGGGCCACAGGGAGCCCACGAGGCACCAGGGCGTGCCTGGGGGGGTGGCGCGCCCTGGTGGCTCGTGGAGCCCCTGTGGGTCTTCTGGCCTCCTCCCGAAGCTTCTAGTGTCTCTTATGTTCCAGAAAAAATCATCAAAAAGTTTCGCTGCATTTGGACTTCATTTGATATAGATTTTCTGGAAAACCAAAAACAAGCAGAAAACAGCAACTGGCACTGGGCACTAGGTCAATATGTTAGTCCATGAAAATCATATAAAAGCCATATAAAAGTGCACCAAAATCATACAAAACTATAATAAACATGGCAAGAATACTTCATAAATTATAGATATGTTGGAGACGTATCAGCATCCCCAAGCTTAATTCCTGCTCGTGCTCGAGTAGGTAAATGATAAAAGAAATAATTTATGAAGTGTGAATGCCAGCATAGTGCATAAGTTTGATCAATAATAATTTCAATCACTTTTCCTAGCATCATAACAGCAACTTTTCCTCATAAAAGTCATCATGATAAAGTAGCAATTAAAAACAGAAATTTTGATGTGGAATGCTACCTATCATAATCATCATATAATCTTTTCTTTTGTTGCATGGACATTGGACTTGAATGATTCAAAGCAAGATCATTATTATAACAACAATATTTATTATCATAAAACTTCTCATGAGGAAGTAACAATTCATCACAACAATGAAGTATAAGGCATAAACTTTCTTGAAAACTAGCAAACTATGTTCTCAGTCAACAATGCAATTCCAATTCATCGTATTTTTAGGAAGGGTCTCATGTAGGAGCTTTTTAGCAAGTCCACATACTCAACCATCATTTAGTCTTCCATGATTGCTAACACTCACGACATATATATGGAGCAAAAAGTTTTAGCCAGACACATAGAAAGATAGGGGCTTGTGTTTTCGCCTCCCAACTTATTCACCTCAAGGGTGATGTCAACAATAATAACTCATGATCACTCATATCCAACTGGATATATATGCCTAGATCTTTCCCCACCACATGATGCTTGCAAAAGAGAAAAATAAAAAGGAAGTAGAGGGGAACACTATTGACTCTTGCATAAAAAGTAAATACATAAAAGTAAAGGATAGACCCTTCGCAGAGGGAAGCAGAGGTTGTCATGCACTTTTTGTTGTTGGATGCTGATGTCTACTACACAACTTGTTCTTGTAGACTCGTGTTGGGCCTTCAAGCGCCGAGCTTTGTAGGACAGTAGCAATTTTCCCTCAAGTGGATGACCTAAGGTTTATCAATACGTGGGAGGCGTAGGATGAAGATGGTCTCTCTCAAACAACCCTGCAACCAAATAACAAAGAGTCTCTTGTGTCCCCAACACACCCAATACAATGGTAAATTGTATAGGTGCACTAGTTCGGTGAAGAGATGGTGATACAAGTGTAGTATGGATAGTAGATATAGGTTTTTGTAGTGCGAACAATAAAAATCAGCAAGGTAGCAAGTAACAAAAGTGAGCATAAACGGTATTGCAATGCTTAGAAACAAGGCCTAGGGTTCATACTTTCGCTAGTGCAATCTCTCAACAATGCTAACATAATTGGATCATATAACCATCCCTCAACGTGCAATAAAGAATCACTCCCAAGTTCCTATTAGCGGAGAACATAAGATAGAAATTGTTGTAGGGTACGAAACCACCTCAAAGTTATCTTTTCCGATCGATCTATTGAGCCATTCCTATAAGTGTCACAAATAGCCTTAGAGTTCGTACTAAAATAACACCATATGATACACATCAACCAACTCTAATGTCACCTAGATACTCCAATGTCACCACAAGTATCCGTGAGTTGATTATACGATATGCATCAAACAACTTCATAATCATAATATTCAATCCACACAAAGAACTCCAAGGAGCACCCCAAAGTTTCTATCAGAGAAAAGATAATGAAAACATGCATCAACCCCTATGCATAGATTACCCCAATGTCACCTCGGGAATCCACGAGTTGAGTGCCAAAACATACATCAAGTGAATCAATATAATACCCCATTGTCACCACGGGTATTCATATGCAAGTCATACATCAAGTGTTCTATAATCTGAAATATTCAATCCGACAATAACGAAACCTCAAAGGGAAAAGATTCGATTCATCACAACGAGGATAGAGAGGAAAGAAACACCATATGATCCAACTATATTAACAAAGCTCGCGATACATCAAGATCGTGCCAAATCAAGAACATGAGAGAGAGAGATAAAACACATAGTTACTGGTACAAACCCTCAGCCCCGATGGTGAACTACTCCCTCCTCGTCATGGAGACCGCCGGGATGATGAAGATGGCCTCCGTCAAGGTGCCGGAAAAGGGCTGTAGATGAGATCGAGGAGGTACAGAGGCTTGCGGCGGCGTAAAAACTCATCTAGGTTAACTTTCGGGGGTTTCTGAATATATTTGACTTTTTGGCATTGGAATCACGCGAAGAAGGGCCACAGGGGGCCCACGAGGCACCAGGGCGTGCCTGGGGGGGTGGCGCGCCCTGGTGGCTCGTGGAGCCCCTGTGGGTCTTCTGGCCTCCTCCCGAAGCTTCTAGTGTCTCTTATGTTCCAGAAAAAATCGTCAAAAAGTTTCGCTGCATTTGGACTTCATTTGATATAGATTTTCTGGAAAACCAAAAACAAGCAGAAAACAGCAACTGGCACTGGGCACTAGGTCAATATGTTAGTCCATGAAAATCATATAAAAGCCATATAAAAGTGCACCAAAATCATACAAAACTATAATAAACATGGCAAGAATACTTCATAAATTATAGATATGTTGGAGACGTATCAGCATCCCCAAGCTTAATTCCTGCTCGTCCTCGAGTAGGTAAATGATAAAAGAAATAATTTATGAAGTGTGAATGCCAGCATAGTGCATAAGTTTGATCAATAATAATTTCAATCACTTTTCCTAGCATCATAACAGCAACTTTTCCTCATAAAAGTCATCATGATAAAGTAGCAATTAAAAACAGAAATTTTGATGTGGAATGCTACCTATCATAATCATCATATAATCTTTTCTTTTGTTGCATGGACATTGGACTTGAATGATTCAAAGCAAGATCATTATTATAACAGCAATATTTATTATCATAAAACTTCTCATGAGGAAGTAACAATTCATCACAACAATGAAGTATAAGGCATAAACTTTCTTGAAAACTAACAAACTATGTTCTCAGTCAACAATGCAATTCCAATTCATCGTAGTTTTAGGAAGGGTCTCATGTAGGAGCTTTTTAGCAAGTCCACATACTCAACCATCATTTAGTCTTCCATGATTGCTAACACTCACGACATATATATGGAGCAAAAAGTTTTAGCCAGACACATAGAAAGATAGGGGCTTGTGTTTTCGCCTCCCAACTTATTCACCTCAAGGGTGATGTCAACAATAATAACTCATGATCACTCATATCCAACTGGATATATATGCCTAGATCTTTCCCCACCACATGATGCTTGCAAAAGAGAAAAATAAAAAGGAAGTAGAGGGGAACACTATTGACTCTTGCATAAAAAGTAAATACATAAAAGTAAAGGATAGACCCTTCGCAGAGGGAAGCAGAGGTTGTCATGCACTTTTTGTTGTTGGATGCTGATGTCTACTACACAACTTGTTCTTGTAGACTCGTGTTGGGCCTTCAAGCGCCGAGCTTTGTAGGACAGTAGCAATTTTCCCTCAAGTGTATGACCTAAGGTTTATCAATACGTGGGAGGCGTAGGATGAAGATGGTCTCTCTCAAACAACCCTGCAACCAAATAACAAAGAGTCTCTTGTGTCCCCAACACACCCAATACAATGGTAAATTGTATAGGTGCACTAGTTCGGTGAAGAGATGGTGATACAAGTGTAGTATGGATAGTAGATATAGGTTTTTGTAGTGCGAACAATAAAAATCAGCAAGGTAGCAAGTAACAAAAGTGAGCATAAATGGTATTGCAATGCTTAGAAACAAGGCCTAGGGTTCATACTTTCGCTAGTGCAATCTCTCAACAATGCTAACATAATTGGATCATATAACCATCCCTCAACGTGCAATAAAGAATCACTCCCAAGTTCCTATTAGCGGAGAACATAAGATAGAAATTGTTGTAGGGTACGAAACCACCTCAAAGTTATCTTTTCCGATCGATCTATTGAGCCATTCCTATAAGTGTCACAAATAGCCTTAGAGTTCGTACTAAAATAACACCATATGATACACATCAACCAACTCTAATGTCACCTAGATACTCCAATGTCACCACAAGTATCCGTGAGTTGATTATACGATATGCATCAAACAACTTCATAATCATAATATTCAATCCACACAAAGAACTCCAAGGAGCACCCCAAAGTTTCTATCAGAGAAAAGATAATGAAAACATGCATCAACCCCTATGCATAGATTACCCCAATGTCACCTCGGGAATCCACGAGTTGAGTGCCAAAACATACATCAAGTGAATCAATATAATACCCCATTGTCACCACGGGTATTCATATGCAAGTCATACATCAAGTGTTCTATAATCTGAAATATTCAATCCGACAATAACGAAACCTCAAAGGGAAAAGATTCGATTCATCACAACGAGGATAGAGAGGAAAGAAACACCATATGATCCAACTATATTAACAAAGCTCGCGATACATCAAGATCGTGCCAAATCAAGAACATGAGAGAGAGAGATAAAACACATAGTTACTGGTACAAACCCTCAGCCCCGATGGTGAACTACTCCCTCCTCGTCATGGAGACCGCCGGGATGATGAAGATGGCCTCCGTCAAGGTGCCGGAAAAGGGCTGTAGATGAGATCGAGGAGGTACAGAGGCTTGCGGCGGCGTAAAAACTCATCTAGGTTAACTTTCGGGGGTTTCTGAATATATTTGACTTTTTGGCATTGGAATCACGCGAAGAAGGGCCACAGGGGGCCCACGAGGCACCAGGGCGTGCCTGGGAGGGTGGCGCGCCCTGGTGGCTCGTGGAGCCCCTGTGGGTCTTCTGGCCTCCTCCCGAAGCTTCTAGTGTCTCTTATGTTCCTGAAAAAATCGTCAAAAAGTTTCGCTGCATTTGGACTTCATTTGATATAGATTTTCTGGAAAACCAAAAACAAGCAGAAAACAGCAACTGGCACTGGGCACTAGGTCAATATGTTAGTCCATGAAAATCATATAAAAGCCATATAAAAGTGCACCAAAATCATACAAAACTATAATAAACATGGCGAGAATACTTCATAAATTATAGATATGTTGGAGACGTATCAGCATCCCCAAGCTTAATTCCTGCTCGTCCTCGAGTAGGTAAATGATAAAAGAAATAATTTATGAAGTGTGAATGCCAGCATAGTGCATAAGTTTGATCAATAATAATTTCAATCACTTTTCCTAGCATCATAACAGCAACTTTTCCTCATAAAAGTCATCATGATAAAGTAGCAATTAAAAACAGAAATTTTGATGTGGAATGCTACCTATCATAATCATCATATAATCTTTTCTTTTGTTGCATGGACATTGGACTTGAATGATTCAAAGCAAGATCATTATTATAACAGCAATATTTATTATCATAAAACTTCTCATGAGGAAGTAACAATTCATCACAACAATGAAGTATAAGGCATAAACTTTCTTGAAAACTAACAAACTATGTTCTCAGTCAACAATGCAATTCCAATTCATTGTATTTTTAGGAAGGGTCTCATGTAGGAGCTTTTTAGCAAGTCCACATACTCAACCATCATTTAGTCTTCCATGATTGCTAACACTCACGACATATATATGGAGCAAAAAGTTTTAGCCAGACACATAGAAAGATAGGGGCTTGTGTTTTCGCCTCCCAACTTATTCACCTCAAGGGTGATGTCAACAATAATAACTCATGATCACTCATATCCAACTGGATATATATGCCTAGATCTTTCCCCACCACATGATGCTTGCAAAAGAGAAAAATAAAAAGGAAGTAGAGGGGAACACTATTGACTCTTGCATAAAAAGTAAATACATAAAAGTAAAGGATAGACCCTTCGCAGAGGGAAGCAGAGGTTGTCATGCACTTTTTGTTGTTGGATGTTGATGTCTACTACACAACTTGTTCTTGTAGACTCGTGTTGGGCCTTCAAGCGCCGAGCTTTGTAGGACAGTAGCAATTTTCCCTCAAGTGGATGACCTAAGGTTTATCAATACGTGGGAGGCGTAGGATGAAGATGGTCTCTCTCAAACAACCCTGCAACCAAATAACAAAGAGTCTCTTGTGTCCCCAACACACCCAATACAATGGTAAATTGTATAGGTGCACTAGTTCGGTGAAGAGATGGTGATACAAGTGTAGTATGGATAGTAGATATAGGTTTTTGTAGTGCGAACAATAAAAATCAGCAAGGTAGCAAGTAACAAAAGTGAGCATAAACGGTATTGCAATGCTTAGAAACAAGGCCTAGGGTTCATACTTTCGCTAGTGCAATCTCTCAACAATGCTAACATAATTGGATCATATAACCATCCCTCAACGTGCAATAAAGAATCACTCCCAAGTTCCTATTAGCGGAGAACATAAGATAGAAATTGTTGTAGGGTACGAAACCACCTCAAAGTTATCTTTTCCGATCGATCTATTGAGCCATTCCTATAAGTGTCACAAATAGCCTTAGAGTTCGTACTAAAATAACACCATATGATACACATCAACCAACTCTAATGTCACCTAGATACTCCAATGTCACCACAAGTATCCGTGAGTTGATTATACGATATGCATCAAACAACTTCATAATCATAATATTCAATCCACACAAAGAACTCCAAGGAGCACCCCAAAGTTTCTATCAGAGAAAAGATAATGAAAACATGCATCAAACCCTATGCATAGATTACCCCAATGTCACCTCGGGAATCCACGAGTTGAGTGCCAAAACATACATCAAGTGAATCAATATAATACCCCATTGTCACCACGGGTATTCATATGCAAGTCATACATCAAGTGTTCTATAATCTGAAATATTCAATCCGACAATAACGAAACCTCAAAGGGAAAAGATTCGATTCATCACAACGAGGATAGAGAGGAAAGAAACACCATATGATCCAACTATATTAACAAAGCTCGCGATACATCAAGATCGTGCCAAATCAAGAACATGAGAGAGAGAGATAAAACACATAGTTACTGGTACAAACCCTCAGCCCCGATGGTGAACTACTCCCTCCTCGTCATGGAGACCGCCGGGATGATGAAGATGGCCTCCGTCAAGGTGCCGGAAAAGGGCTGTAGATGAGATCGAGGAGGTACAGAGGCTTGCGGCGGCGTAAAAACTCATCTAGGTTAACTTTCGGGGGTTTCTGAATATATTTGACTTTTTGGCATTGGAATCACGCGAAGAAGGGCCACAGGGGGCCCACGAGGCACCAGGGCGTGCCTGGGGGGGTGGCGCGCCCTGGTGGCTCGTGGAGCCCCTGTGGGTCTTCTGGCCTCCTCCCGAAGCTTCTAGTGTCTCTTATGTTCCAGAAAAAATCGTCAAAAAGTTTCGCTGCATTTGGACTTCATTTGATATAGATTTTCTGGAAAACCAAAAACAAGCAGAAAACAGCAACTGGCACTGGGCACTAGGTCAATATGTTAGTCCATGAAAATCATATAAAAGCCATATAAAAGTGCACCAAAATCATACAAAACTATAATAAACATGGCAAGAATACTTCATAAATTATAGATATGTTGGAGACGTATCAGCATCCCCAAGCTTAATTCCTGCTCGTCCTCGAGTAGGTAAATGATAAAAGAAATAATTTATGAAGTGTGAATGCCAGCATAGTGCATAAGTTTGATCAATAATAATTTCAATCACTTTTCCTAGCATCATAACAGCAACTTTTCCTCATAAAAGTCATCATGATAAAGTAGCAATTAAAAACAGAAATTTTGATGTGGAATGCTACCTATCATAATCATCATATAATCTTTTCTTTTGTTGCATGGACATTGGACTTGAATGATTCAAAGCAAGATCATTATTATAACAGCAATATTTATTATCATAAAACTTCTCATGAGGAAGTAACAATTCATCACAACAATGAAGTATAAGGCATAAACTTTCTTGAAAACTAACAAACTATGTTCTCAGTCAACAATGCAATTCCAATTCATCGTATTTTTAGGAAGGGTCTCATGTAGGAGCTTTTTAGCAAGTCCACATACTCAACCATCATTTAGTCTTCCATGATTGCTAACACTCACGACATATATATGGAGCAAAAAGTTTTAGCCAGACACATAGAAAGATAGGGGCTTGTGTTTTCGCCTCCCAACTTATTCACCTCAAGGGTGATGCCAACAATAATAACTCATGATCACTCATATCCAACTGGATATATATGCCTAGATCTTTCCCCACCACATGATGCTTGCAAAAGAGAAAAATAATAAGGAAGTAGAGGGGAACACTATTGACTCTTGCATAAAAAGTAAATACATAAAAGTAAAGGATAGACCCTTCGCAGAGGGAAGCAGAGGTTGTCATGCACTTTTTGTTGTTGGATGCTGATGTCTACTACACAACTTGTTCTTGTAGACTCGTGTTGGGCCTTCAAGCGCCGAGCTTTGTAGGACAGTAGCAATTTTCCCTCAAGTGGATGACCTAAGGTTTATCAATACGTGGGAGGCGTAGGATGAAGATGGTCTCTCTCAAACAACCCTGCAACCAAATAACAAAGAGTCTCTTGTGTCCCCAACACACCCAATACAATGGTAAATTGTATAGGTGCACTAGTTCGGTGAAGAGATGGTGATACAAGTGTAGTATGGATAGTAGATATAGGTTTTTGTAGTGCGAACAATAAAAATCAGCAAGGTAGCAAGTAACAAAAGTGAGCATAAACGGTATTGCAATGCTTAGAAACAAGGCCTAGGGTTCATACTTTCGCTAGTGCAATCTCTCAACAATGCTAACATAATTGGATCATATAACCATCCCTCAACGTGCAATAAAGAATCACTCCCAAGTTCCTATTAGCGGAGAACATAAGATAGAAATTGTTGTAGGGTACGAAACCACCTCAAAGTTATCTTTTCCGATCGATCTATTGAGCCATTCCTATAAGTGTCACAAATAGCCTTAGAGTTCGTACTAAAATAACACCATATGATACACATCAACCAACTCTAATGTCACCTAGATACTCCAATGTCACCACAAGTATCCGTGAGTTGATTATACGATATGCATCAAACAACTTCATAATCATAATATTCAATCCACACAAAGAACTCCAAGGAGCACCCCAAAGTTTCTATCAGAGAAAAGATAATGAAAACATGCATCAACCCCTATGCATAGATTACCCCAATGTCACCTCGGGAATCCACGAGTTGAGTGCCAAAACATACATCAAGTGAATCAATATAATACCCCATTGTCACCACGGGTATTCATATGCAAGTCATACATCAAGTGTTCTATAATCTGAAATATTCAATCCGACAATAACGAAACCTCAAAGGGAAAAGATTCGATTCATCACAACGAGGATAGAGAGGAAAGAAACACCATATGATCCAACTATATTAACAAAGCTCGCGATACATCAAGATCATGCCAAATCAAGAACATGAGAGAGAGAGATAAAACACATAGTTACTGGTACAAACCCTCAGCCCCGATGGTGAACTACTCCCTCCTCGTCATGGAGACCGCCGGGATGATGAAGATGGCCTCCGTCAAGGTGCCGGAAAAGGGCTGTAGATGAGATCGAGGAGGTACAGAGGCTTGCGGCGGCGTAAAAACTCATCTAGGTTAACTTTCGGGGGTTTCTGAATATATTTGACTTTTTGGCATTGGAATCACGCGAAGAAGGGCCACAGGGGGCCCACGAGGCACCAGGGCGTGCCTGGGAGGGTGGCGCGCCCTGGTGGCTCGTGGAGCCCCTGTGGGTCTTCTGGCCTCCTCCCGAAGCTTCTAGTGTCTCTTATGTTCCAGAAAAAATCGTCAAAAAGTTTCGCTGCATTTGGACTTCATTTGATATAGATTTTCTGGAAAACCAAAAACAAGCAGAAAACAGCAACTGGCACTGGGCACTAGGTCAATATGTTAGTCCATGAAAATCATATAAAAGCCATATAAAAGTGCACCAAAATCATACAAAACTATAATAAACATGGCGAGAATACTTCATAAATTATAGATATGTTGGAGACGTATCAGCATCCCCAAGCTTAATTCCTGCTCGTCCTCGAGTAGGTAAATGATAAAAGAAATAATTTATGAAGTGTGAATGCCAGCATAGTGCATAAGTTTGATCAATAATAATTTCAATCACTTTTCCTAGCATCATAACAGCAAATTTTCCTCATAAAAGTCATCATGATAAAGTAGCAATTAAAAACAGAAATTTTGATGTGGAATGCTACCTATCATAATCATCATATAATCTTTTCTTTTGTTGCATGGACATTGGACTTGAATGATTCAAAGCAAGATCATTATTATAACAGCAATATTTATTATCATAAAACTTCTCATGAGGAAGTAACAATTCATCACAACAATGAAGTATAAGGCATAAACTTTCTTGAAAACTAACAAACTATGTTCTCAGTCAACAATGCAATTCCAATTCATTGTATTTTTAGGAAGGGTCTCATGTAGGAGCTTTTTAGCAAGTCCACATACTCAACCATCATTTAGTCTTCCATGATTGCTAACACTCACGACATATATATGGAGCAAAAAGTTTTAGCCAGACACATAGAAAGATAGGGGCTTGTGTTTTCGCCTCCCAACTTATTCACCTCAAGGGTGATGTCAACAATAATAACTCATGATCACTCATATCCAACTGGATATATATGCCTAGATCTTTCCCCACCACATGATGCTTGCAAAAGAGAAAAATAAAAAGGAAGTAGAGGGGAACACTATTGACTCTTGCATAAAAAGTAAATACATAAAAGTAAAGGATAGGCCCTTCGCAGAGGGAAGCAGAGGTTGTCATGCGCTTTTTGTTATTGAATGCACAAGCCCTTAATGCAAAGGAACGTCACGTTATATTGCCCCTTGTGATAGCAACCTTTATTATGCAGTCCGTCGCTTTTATTTCTTTACCATCACAAGTTCGTGCAACCTTCATTATGTTGTCTTCTTTGTCCAACGTTAACACTTTGACATAAAATACTTAATGGGGGCTCACAATCATAAAAGATGTCCAAGATAGTATATTTGCATGTGAATCTTCCCTTCCCTTATTAACTTTTTCATGAATTGCATCATTGACTAATGCTATGCTTGTTAACCTCCAATAAATTTTACCACTTATACTATTCTTTATGTAATGTCATTACTTTCCATAAGATTAGCATATGATCTCTTTCATTATTTTCATTGCAAGGAATCACACTTATCATATCCAATGATCTATATGAAATTTTTTATTATATCCCTCTCGAATATTCATCATCTTGGGACCGAATTCATATCTTGTGCAAATTACCATTACTATTATTAACTCTCAAAAAGATATAAGTGAAGCATGAGAATTAATGACAAACTACTCCAAAATATATAAGCGAAGATCAATGAGTAGTGAAACAATTAAGTAGCTATGTGAGGACTCTCTCTTATTTAAAAAGTTTCAGATCTTGATATTTTATTCAAACAACAAGCAAAACAAAGACACAACCAAGTATAGCACACATTATGTGAACGAGTAAAAACTTGGGTTCAATCGAGACTAACCGATAGTTGATGAAGAAAAGTGATGGGATGCCTACCGGGGCATCCCCAAGCTTGAATGCTTGATACTTCTTGGAATATTAACTTGGGGATCCTTGGGCATCCCCAAGCCTGAACTCTTGTGTCTCGTTAATTCTTCTCATATAGCAGTTTCCCTAAGTTTCAAAAACTTCATCCACACAAAACTTTGACAAGAACTTGTGAGATATGTTAGTATAAATCCACTCAAAACCTCGACATTCTCTACTGTAGCAAATCACTAAAATTATAATTAAACATTGAATAATAAATGCCTCTTCATATTTAATACTCCTATCCTCAAATAGAAACATTAAACACGCAAAGATATGCAAACAATGCAACTATAACAGCAATCTGCCAAAACAGAACAGTCTGTAAAGGGTGAATAAGAATCCATACTTCCCTAACTCCACAAATTCTGAAAAATTACCACGTGACAGAGAACTCATGCATGCTTACTGTGTAACAATTTCAGATTTTTATCATGTTCTGACTATTCAGGAATATTCTGGACATAACAGAAAACTTTTTGTTTTCAAACAGCAACACATGAACTTGCAAACTGAGCATGGTAAAGGCTATAATTGGCATTTTATTGAACTAAAAGATACAAAACATGATTATTGATAACACCAAGAAAATATCAACAGAATAAAATGACGCTCCAAGCAAAACTCATATTATGTGACGAATAAAAATATAGCTCCAAGTGTGGTTACCGATAATGTTGAAGACGAAAGAGGGGATGCCTTCCGGGGCATCCCCAAGCTTAGTTGCTTGGGTCTTCCTTGAGTATTACCTTGGGGTGCCTTGGGCATCCCCAATCTTATGGTCTTGCCACTCCTCATTCTTCTCATATCGATATCTCACCCAAAACTTGAAAACTTCAATCAAACAAAACTTAACGGAACTTCGTGAGATAGGTTAGTATGATAAAAATAAATCATCCACTTAGGTACTGTCAAGAAAAGATTCATAATTGTTATCACATAATGCCTACTGTATTCTATCATTTACACAATTTATATTACTCAATATAAGCTATGGAAACACTAAAACAAGCAAACTATGAATCGAAAACAGAATCTGTCAAAAACAGAACAGCGTGTAGTAAGCGATTTAAAAACCATACTTCTGCACCTCAAAAAATTCTGAAAAATGAGGACAACGTAAAAAATTTGTTACCCAATACTGTGTAAAAATTTCAGAATTTTTTCACGCTCCAGTACGGAATAGAAATTCCAGCACTGGACGCAAAAGTTTCTGTTTTTGCACAGAATCAAATCAACAAGCATCCACACTATCCCAAAGGCTTTACTTGGCACATTATTGAAAGAAAACATATAAAACATGATTACTACAGTAGATTAATCATGTGAACACACAAAAACAGTAGGTATAAATATTGGGTTGTCTCCCAACAAGCGCTTTTCTTTAATGCCTTTTTAGCTAGGCATGATGATTTCAATGATGCCCACATAAAAGTAAAGCATTGAAACACAAAGAGAGCATCATGAAGCGTATGACTAGCACATTTAAGCCTAACCCACTTCCTATGCATAGGGATTTTGTGAGAAAATATTTTATGGGAGCAAGAATCAACTAGCATAGGAAGGCAAAACAAGCATGACTTCAAAACTTTCAACACAAAGAGAGGAAACTTGATATTTTTGAGATATGTAAAAGCATATGCTCCCCTCTCATAATAATTTTCAGTAGCATCATGAATGAATTAAACAATATAGTTATCACATAAAGCATTATTTTCATGATCCACAAGCATAGAAATTTTATTACTCTCCACATAAGCAAATTCCTTCTCATTCATAATAGTGGGAGAAAACTCAACAAAATAACTATCATTTGATACTTGATTGGCATAATCCAATTGAAAATTAAAGTCATGATGACAAGTTTCATAGTTATCATTATTCTTTATAGCATACATGTCATCACCATAATCATCATAGATAGCAACTTTATTGTCACAATCAATTGGGACCTCTTCCAAAATAGTGGATTCATCACTAAATAAAGTCATGACCTCACCAAATCCACTTTTATCAATATAATCATCACAAATAGGAGGCATGTTATCATCATAATAAATTTTCTCTTCAAAACTTGGGGGACTAAAAAGATCATCTTCATCAAACATAGCATCCCCAAGCTTGTGGCTTTGCATATCATTAGCATCATGGATACTCATAGAATTCATAATAACAACATTGCAATCATGCTCATCATTCAAATATTTTATGCCAAAATTTTTATTGAATTCTTCTTCAATCAATTGAGCACAATTTTCCGATCCATCATTTTCAAGAAAGACATTATAAAGACGAATAATATGAGGCAACCTCAATTCCATTTTTTGTAGTTTTCTTTTTATAAACCAAACTAGTGATAAAACAAGAAACTAAAAGATTTGATTGCAAGATCTAAAGATATACCTTCAAGCACTCACCTCCCCGGCAACGGCGCCAGAAAAGAGCTTGATGTCTACTACACAACTTGTTCTTGTAGACTCGTGTTGGGCCTCCAAGCGCAGAGGTTTGTAGGACAGTAGCAATTTTCCCTCAAGTGGATGACCAAAGGTTTATCAATTCGTGGGAGGCGTAGGATGATGATGGTCTCTCTCAAACAACCCTTCAACCAAATAACAAAGAGTCTCTTGTGTCCCCAACACACCCAATACAATGGTAAATTGTATAGGTGCACTAGTTCGGCGAAGAGATGGTGGTACAAGTGTAGTATGGATAGTAGATATAGGTTTTTGTAGTGCGAACAATAAAAATCAGCAAGGTAGCAAGTAACAAAGTGAGCATAAATGGTATTGCAATGCTTAGAAACAAGGCCTAGGGTTCATACTTTCGCTAGTGCAATCTCTCAACAATGCTAACATAATTGGATCATATAACCATCCATCAACGTGCAATGAAGAATCACTCCCAAGTTCCTATTAGCGGAGAACATAAGATAGAAATTGTTGTAGGGTACGAAACCACCTCAAAGTTATCTTTTCCGATCGATCTATTGAGCCATTCCTATAAGTGTCACAAATAGCCTTAGAGTTCATACTAAAATAACACCATATGATACACATCAACCAACTCTAATGTCACCTAGATACTCCAATGTCACCACAAGTATCCGTGAGTTGATTATACGATATGCATCAAACAACTTCATAATCATAATATTCAATCCACACAAAGAACTCCAAGGAGCACCCCAAAGTTTCTATCGGAGAAAAGATAATGAAAACGTGCATCAACCCCTATGCATAGATTACCCCAATGTCACCTCGGGAATCCGCGAGTTGAGTGCCAAAACATACATCAAGTGAATCAATATAATACCCCATTGTCACCACGGGTATTCATATGCAAGACATACATCAAGTGTTCTCAAATCTGAAATATTCAATCCGACAATAACAAAACCTCAAAGGGAAAAGATTCGATTCATCACAACGAGGATAGAGAGGGAAGAAACACCATATGATCCAACTATATTAACAAAGCTCGCGATACATCAAGATCGTGCCAAATCAAGAACACGAGAGAGAGATAAAACACATAGCTACTGGTACAAACCCTCAGCCCCGAGGGTGAACTACTCCCTCCTCGTCATGGAGACCACCGGGATGATGAAGATGGCCTCCGGTGATGATTCCCCCTCCGGCAGGGAGCCGGAAAAGGGCTGTAGATGAGATCGTGGAGGTACAGAGGCTTGCGGCGGCGTAAAACCTTATCTAGGTTAACTTTTGGGGGTTTATGAATATATATGATTTTTTGGCGTTGGAATCACGCGAAGAAGGGCCACAGGGGGCCCACGAGGCACCAGGGCACGCCTGGGGGGGGTGGCGCGCCCTGGTGGCTTGTGGAGCCCCTGTGGGTCTTCTGGCCTCCTCCCGAAGCTTCTAGTGTCTCTTATGTTCCAGAAAAAATCGCCAAAAATTTCGCTGCATTTGGACTTCATTTGATATAGATTTTCTGGAAAACCAAAAACAAGCAGAAAACAGCAACTGGCACTGGGCACTAGGTCAATATGTTAGTCCATGAAAATCATATAAAATCCATATAAAAGTGCACCAAAATCATACAAAACTATAATAAACATGGCATGAATACTTCATAAATTATAGATACGTTGGAGACGTATCAAATGCACAAGCTCTTAATGCAAAGGAACGTCACTTTATATTGCCCATTGTGATAGCAACCTTTATTATGCAGTCTGTCGCTTTTATTTCTTTACCATCACAAGTTCGTACAAAGCTTATTTCCTTACAATAAAAGTTCAGACATATTTAGAGGCAATTTTTATTGCTTTTTGCACCGATGACAACTTACTTGAGGGATCTTATTCAATCCCTAGGTAGATATAGTGGACTCTCATGATATGAAACTGGGTTTAAGGGTTTTGGATGCACAAGTAGTATCTCTACTTGGTGCGGATTTTTGGCTAGCAAAGATATTGGGAAAGCACCACATGTTGGAGGATCTATAACAATATAACTTCTATGTGAATATGAACAAACATAATTCATTACGTTGTCTTCCTTGTCCAACGTCAACAATTTGACATAAAATACTTAATGGGGGCTCACAATCATAAAAGATGTCCAAGATAGTATATTTGCATGTGAATCTTCTCTTCCCTTATTAACTTTTTCATGAATTGCATCATTGACTAATGCTATGTTTGTTAACTTCCTATAAATTTTACCACTTATACTTTTCTTTATGTAATGTCATTACTTTCCATAAGATTAGCATATGATCTTTTTCATTATTTTCATTGCTAGAATTGAAACATGGAAGTAAAGAAACAAAAACTCAAACTACTCTTTATTATATAACTCTCAACTCGATTACATAGATAGATAGATCACGAAGCTAATACTCGAAAATAGATCATACTAAACTTTTATTCAACTAGATCACGAAATAACTAAGGATCGAACTAAAAATAGGTAATGATAATAAAAGTGATGGTGATATGATACCGGGGCACCTCCCCCAAGCTTGGCACAAGCCAAGGGGAGTGCCCATACCCATGTACTCAAGTCTCCTTCTTTGGTGATGGTGGTGATGATGAAGTGGCGAGCTTGTCCTTCAGCTCAAGCAGATACATCAATCTGCGGTTGATGCTCCGAAGGGCGATGTTTTGCTCTTCCAACAAAATAACTTCACGAGTGAGAGATGTATTCTGAGCACTAACTATTTCAAAGACTCTTAGGGCTTCAATTACGGATGGGGAGAGATGATCATATAAAGGTTGAAGGATATCTCCCTTCTGTGTGGTCTCCTCCATGGGGATGGCTTGCCCTCCTTCTGGAGCCTGGGCTCCTGCAACTTCCTCGACCTTGTCCTCCTTGCCATTGTCTTCTTCTCCCGACGACAACTCGTAGTAAACCTCGCTGTAGGGGCATTTGCCCGGCGATGGTTGCACAATGCGGTGCTTGGCACGGAGATTTTGGGGAGCCACGGCGATCTAAATCTGTCAGAAAAATAGCACGAAACAAGAACAGAGGAGATTTCTGTGATACAATGGTCAAAACATACGGGAGTATATATAAAGAATTTTTATCTTGCAAAACAAGTAATCCAGAAGTAAAACGGAGTCGGGAAGGCTCACGAGGGGCCCACGAGCCACCAGGGCGCGCCTGGGGGGCGCCCTGGTGCCTCGTGGGCACCAGGTGGGTCCCCTCGGCTGTTTCTTTTTTTTTTGTATTTTTTCTAATATTCCAAAACTGACAGAAAGTATTTTTATGGAATTTTTGGAGTCGGTTTACTTACCGTATCACATACCTCTTCCTTTTCAGGGTTCTGGAGTGTTCTGGAAGGTCTCTCTTATGTATTCCTCCGGTGTAATGGTTTCAATAATATTAGTTTCAACATTAATAGGAGTACCTGAAATATAGTGCTTAATTCTTTGCCCATTCACCACTCTCGGATTAGTGCCTTCGGAGTTGTTTATTTTGATGGCTCCGGAGCGATAAACTTCTTCGATGATATACGGTCCTTCCCATTTAGTGAGGAGTTTTCCTGCAAAGAATCTCAAACGAGAATTGTACAATAGAACTTGCTCACCTACTTTAAATTCCCGTTTTTGAATTCTTCTATCATGCCATCTTTTAACTTTTTCTTTAAACAATTTGGCATTTTCATAAGCTTGGGTTCTCCATTCATCTAATGAGCTAATATCAAATAACCTCTTTTCACCGTCAAGTTTAAAATCATAATTGAGTTCTTTAATTGCCCAATATGCTTTATGTTCTAACTCAAGAGGTAAATGACATGCTTTTCCATAAACCATTTTATAAGGAGACATACACATAGGATTTTTATAAGCAGTTCTATATGCCCATAATGCATCGTCAAGTTTCTTAGACCAATTCTTTCTAGATCTATTGACGGTTTTCTGCAGAATTAATTTTATTTCTCTATTGCTCAATTCAACTTGACCGCTAGTTTGAGGGTGATAGGGAGATGCAATTCTATGGTTGACATCATATTTAGCAAGCAATTTACGGAATGCACCATGAATAAAATGTGAACCACCATCAGTCATTAAATATCTAGGGACTTCAAACCTTGGGAAAATAACTTCTTTAAGCATTTTAATAGAAGTGTTATGATCAACACTACTAGTTAGAATAGCTTCTACCCACTTAGTAACGTAATCAACAGCAACTAAAATATGAGTATACCCATTGGATTTAGGAAAAGGTCACATATAATCAAATCCCCAAACATCAAATGGTTCAACAGCAAGTGAATAATTCATAGGCATTTCCTGACGTCTACCAACATTACCAATTCTTTGACATTCATCACAAGATAGGACAAACTTACGAGCATCCTTGAAAAGAGTAGGCCAATAAAAACCAGATTGTAATACCTTGTGTGCAGTTCTGTCTCCTGCATGGTGTCCTCCGTAAGCTTCGGAATGGCACTTCCGTAGGATTTGTTCCTGTTCATGCTTAGGTATACAACGTCTAATAATACCATCTACCCCTTCTTTATAAAGATGTGGGTCATCCCAGAAGTAATGTCTTAAATCAAAGAAGAACTTTTTCTTTTGTTGGTACGTGAAACTAGGTGGTATAAATTTAGCAACAATATAATTAGCATAGTCTGCATACCAAGGAGTATTACGAGAAACATTTATCACAGCTAATTGTTCATCATGAAAATCATCATTAATAGGAAGTGGGTCATCAAGACATTTTCCGTTCTAGACAAATTATCTGTTACGGGATTCTCAGCTCCCTTCCTATCAGTAATATGCAAGTCAAATTCTTGTAGCAATAAAACCCACCTAATGAGTCTAGGTTTAGCATCTTTCTTTTCCATAAGATATTTAATAGCAGCATGATCGGTGTGAATAGTTACTTTAGAATCAACTATGTAAGATCTGAATTTATCACATGCAAACACAACTGCTAGAAATTCTTTCTCAGTAGTAGCATAATTTCTTTGGACACTGTCTAGAGTTTTACTAGCATAATGGATAACATTTAATTTCTTATCAACTCTCTGTCCTAGAACAACACCAACAGCATAATCACTAGCATCACACATAATTTCAAAAGGCAAGTTCCAATCAGGTGGTTGAACAATAGGTGCAGTGGTTAAGGCTTTCTTAAGTGTTTCAAAGGCTTCTAGGCAATCATCATCAAAAACAAATGGAACATCTTTTTGCAATAGATTGGTAAGAGGCCTAGAAATTTTAGAGAAGTCTTTACGAAATCTCCTATAGAAACCAGCATGACCAAGGAAACTTCTTATACCTTTAATATCTTTAGGACATGGCATTTTCTCAATAGCATCAACCTTAGCTTTATCAACTTCAATACCTCTTTCAGAAATTTTATGCCCCAAGACAATGCCTTCATTCACCATAAAGTGGCACTTCTCCCAATTCAAGACAAGATTAGTTTCTTCACATCTCTACAAAACTCGATCAAGGTTGCTTAAGCAATCATCAAAAGAAGTTCCGTAAACGGAAAAATCATCCATGAACACCTCAACAATCTTTTCACAAAAGTCTGAGAATATAGCCGTCATACATCTTTGAAAGGTAGCAGGTGCATTGCATAAACCAAAAGGCATACGTCTATAAGCATAAGTTCCAAAAGGACAAGTAAAGGTGGTTTTCTCTTGATTGGGTTGTGATACGGGTATTTGAGAAAAACAAGAATAACCATCTAGGAAACAAAAGTGTGTATGCTTAGACAATCTTTCTAACATTTGATCAATAAAAGGTAAAGGGTAATGATCTTTTCTAGTAACTTTGTTTAATTTTCTAAAATCAATTACCATCCTATAGCCCGTTACAATTCTTTGTGGATTGAGTTCATTTTTATAATTAGGAACAACGGTAATACCTCATTTCTTAGGGACACAATGAACATGGCTTACCCATCTACTATCAGCTATGGGATAGATTATACCTGCTTTCAGAAGTTTTAATATTTCGGTTCTTACCACCTCTTTCATCTTAGGATTTAACCGTCGTTGGTGGTCGACAACTAGTTTAGCATCCGGCTCCATATTAATTTTGTGCTGACATAGAGTGGGACTAATGCCCTTAAGATCATCAAGAGTATATCCAATAGCAGCTCGGTGCTACTTGTAGCTTGCGTTGGTATTTTCCCCGAAGAGGAAGGGATGATGCAGCACAGTAGATATAAGTATTTCCCTCAGTTATGAAACCAAGGTTATCGAACCAGTAGGAGAATCACGCAACACCTCGTTAGCAGCTCCTGCACACAAACAACAAATCCTTGCACCCAACGCAAACGAGGGGTTGTCAATCCCTCGTCGGTAAATTGCAAGATTAAATTGTATGTGATAGATAGATAGATTGAAACAAAAATACAAAATAAAATAAATAAGATAAAATTGCAGCAAGTATTTTTAAAGTTTTAGTAAATGATAAAGTAGACCCGGGGGGCATAGTTTTCACTAGAGGCTTCTCTCAAGAAAATAGCATACGGTGGGTAGACAAATTACTGTTGGGCAATTGATAGAAAAGCAAATAATCATGACGATATCCAAGGCAATGATCATGTATATAGGCATCACGCCCGAGACAAGTAGACCTACTCCTGCCTGCATCTACTACTATTACTCCACACATCGACCGCTATCCAACATGCATCTAGTGTATTAAGTCCATAAAGAACGGAGTAACGCCTTAAGAACGGTGACATGATGTACACAAAGTAAACTCACGCATGAATAAACCCCATCTTTTTACCCTTAATAGCAACGATACATACGTGTCATGTCCCTTTCTGTCACTGGGATTGAGCACCGCAAGATCGAACCAAAAGGCTTTACTTGGCACAAACACTAATTAAAAACACAAAAACTCAATCTTAACAGTAGAAATTTTTTGAAACACACAATAACTTATTTTATTCATTGGGTTGTCTCCCAAAAGCTCTTTCTTTATAGCCATTACGATAGGCTTGAGATTTCAATGATGCTCGCATGAAAGATAAAATAGAAACACAAAGAGAGAATCATGAAACATGTGAAAAACACATTTAAGTCTAACATACTTCCTATGCATAGGTATTTTATAAGCAAACAAATTATCAAGACAAGCAATATCTAGCATATGCCAATAGGAAGAATGGAGCATTAATAATTTCAACATAACGAGAGGCAATTTAGTAACATGAAGATTTCTACAACCATATTTTCCTCTTTCATAATAATTATATGTAGGATCATAATCAAAATCAACAATATAGCTATCATAAAAAATATTCTCTTCACGATCCACATGCATGCAAAGTTGTCACTCTTCCAAAATAGTGGGTTTATCATCAAATAAAGTCATGACCTCTCCAAACCCACTTTTATCAAAAATTTCATAAGATTGAACACTCTCCAAATGTGTGGGATTATTTTTACCTAAAGTTCACACTCTTCCAAAATTATTATTGTAAATATTATTATCAATAGCATATTCATCATGAGGCTTAAATAAATTTTCAAGATCATAAGAAGCATTATCACCCCAATCATGATCATTGCAATAAGTAATGGACATGACAAAATTATCATCCCCAAGCTTGTAGTTTTGCATATTATTAGCACAATTCACATTAATAGAATTTATAGTAACATCATTGCAATCATGCTTTTCAATCAAGGAGCTATCATGAATCACTTTATAAATTTCTTTTTCTAACACTTCATCACAATTTTTAGATTCATGATTTTCAAGCAAAACTTCATAGAGAAAATTGAAAGAACTCAAATCACTAGCAATTGGTTCATTATAATTGGATCTTTTGAAAAGATTAGCAAGTGGATGAGGATCCATCTCAATAATTTTTTAGCAAGCAAAGATGCAATCAAATAGGAAGCACATGGCAACACAAGTAAACAAGCAAACAAGAAAAAGGCAAACGGAAAATATTTTTGTAAAAACTTTTAGAAGTGGGGGAGATAAAAATGAGAGGCAAATAAAATAAGTGCAAGGAGATGAGAGTTTATGCAAAGGTTCTTGATAGATGTTGATGATGTCTCCCCGGCAACGGCGCCAGAAATTCTTCCTGCTACTTGTAGCTTGCGTTGGTATTTTCCCCAAAGAGGAAGGGATGATGCAGCACAGTAGAGATAAGTATTTCCCTTAGTTATGAAACCAAGGTTATCAAACCAGTAGGAGAATCACGCAACACCTCATTAGCAGCACCTGCACACAAACAACAAATCCTTGCACCCAACGCAAACGAGGGGTTGTCAATCCCTCGGCGGTAAATTGCAAGATTAAATTGTATGTGGTAGATAGATAGATTGAAACAAAAATACAAAATAAAATAAATAAGATAAAATTGCAGCAAGAATTTTTAGGTTTTTAGTAAATGATAAAGTAGACCCGGGGGCCATAGTTTTCACTAGAGGCTTCTCTCAAGAAAATAGCATACGGTGGGTAGACAAATTACTGTTGGGCAATTGATAGAAAAGCAAATAATCATGACGATATCCAAGGCAATGATCATGATATAGGAATCACGTCCGAGACAAGTAGACCGACTCCTGCTTGCATCTACTACTATTACTCCACACATCGACCGCTATCCAGCATGCATCTAGTGTATTAAGTCCATAAAGAACGGAGTAACGCCTTAAGAACGGTGACATGATGTACACAAAGTAAACTCATGCATGAATAAACCCCATCTTTTTACCCTTAATAGCAACGATACATACGTGTCATGTCCCTTTCTGTCACTGGGATTGAGCACCGCAAGATCGAACCCATTACAAAGCACCTCTAACCATGGCAAGATAAATCAATCTAGTTGGCCAAACCAAATCAATAGATCGGAGAAAAAATACGAACCTATAATAATCATGCATAAAAGAGTTCAGAGAAGCCTCAAATAATATTCATGGATAATCTGATCATAAACTCACAATTCATCGGAGCCCAACAAACACACCGCAAAAAGTGATTACATCAGATAGAACTCCAAGAACATCGAGGAGAACATTGTATTGAAGATCAAAAAGAGAGAAGAAGCCATCTAGCTACTAACTATGGACCCGAAGGTCTGTGGTAAACTACTCACGCATCATCGGAAGGGCAGCAAGGTTGATGTAATGCCCCTCCGTGATCGATTCCCCCTCCGGCGGAGTACCGGAGAAGGCCTCCAGGTGGCATCTCTCGAGAACAGAAACTTGGGGCGGCGAAAAAAGTATTTCGTGGACTCCCCTGAGGGTTTCTGATTTTTCTAGAATTTATAGTGGTGGAATTAGGTCAAACGGAGCTCTGTGGGCCCCATGAGGTACCAGGGCGCGCCTGCCCCCCTCCCAGGCGCGCCCTGGTGCCTCGTGGGCACCCCCTGGGGCTTCTGGCCTTTCCCCGAAGCTTCTAATGTTTATCTTGTCCAGAAAAAATTCTACAAAAAGTTTCATGGCATTTGGACTTCGTTTGGTATTGATTTTCTGTAAAACAAAAACAGGGCAGAAAACAGGAACTGGCACTGGGCACTAGGTTAATAGGTTAGTCTCCAAAAATGATATATAATTGTTGTAAATGTATATAAAAACATCCAAGATTGATAATATAACAACATGGAATAATCAAAAATTATAGATACGTTGGAGACGTATCACTCGGTGCTTCCTTAGAGTTTTTAGTAATCTCTTTTCTTCATGCACTGAAAGGTTAGCACTAATAATAACAGGATATATTTTATTTTCATCAAGATAAGCATATTTCAATGTATTAGGCAATTGCTTCAATTCAAATACAGGATCACCCTTAGGTGGAGGAGGGCCACCAAGAGTTTAAACAGGCAAATTGTGTTTAAGGATAGGTGGTTGATCAAAGAACATCTTATCTATTTCATTTCTTTCATTCATATGCATATCATTTTCATGGTCTAGCAAATATTGTTCTAACGGATCAGTAGGAGGTACGGCAATAGAAGCAAGACCAATAATTTCATCTTTACTAGGCAATTCTTTATCATGAGGTTGTCTACGAAACTTGGAGAAATTAAACTCATGAGATATATCACCAAACTTAACTCGAACCTTTTCTTTAACACAATCAATCTCAACATTAACGGTATTCAAGAAAGGTCTACCAAATATGATGGGACAAAAATTATCTTGTTGTGAACCAAGTATTAAGAAATCAGTAGGGTATTTGATTTTACCACGCAAGACTTCAAAATCTCTAACAATCCCAAGTGGTGTAATAGTATCTCTATTCGCTAGCTTAATAGTAACATCAATATCTTCAATCTCAACTGGTGCAATATCATGCATTACTTCTTGATATAAAAAAAATGGAATAGCACTCACACTAGCACCCATATCACAAAAACCATGATAGCAATGATCTCCAATCTTAACAGAAACAACAGGCATGCCAACTACAGGCTTGTTCTTGTCTAACATATCTCGTTCATTTCTAACAGGTTTAGCAATTCTAGCAGCCTCATCACAAAAGTAAATAACATGCCCATCTAGATTATCGACTAAGAGATCTTTGACCATAGCAACATCAGGTTCAACCTTAATTTGTTCAGAGGGTCTAGGTGCTCTAATATTACTTTTGTTAACCACAGTTGAAGCTTTAGCATATTCCTTAATCCTAACAGGAAAAGGTGGTTTGTCAATATAAGCAGTAGGCACAACTGGATCAGCATGGTAAACAATTGTTTCTTCTTTAACACTAACGGGTTCCTCAATCTTTTCTTTAACAGGGGATGATATTTAAACCACTTCTCCTTAGGGAGATCAACATGAGTAGCAAATGATTCACAAAAGGAAGCTACTATCTCAGAGTCCAGTCCATATTTAGTGCTAAACTTATGAAAAGCATCGGTGGCCATAAAAGATTTAACACAATCAAACTCAAGTATTATACCTGACTCATTACCTTTGTCGATTTCCCAATCTTGAGAGTTGCATTTAATTCTTTCCAGAAGATCCCATCTGAATTCAATAGTTTTCTTCATAAAGGAGCCAGTCGAAGAAGAATCGAGCATAGTTTGATTATCATGAGAAAGCCGAGCATAAAAATTCTGTAAGATAATTTCTTTTGAGAGCTCATGATTGGGGCATGTGTACATCATGTACTTAATCCTCCCCCAAGCTTGAGCGATGCTTTCTCCTTCACGAGGCCAAAAATTATATATATAATTCCGATCACGATGAACCAGATGCATAGGATAAAATTTCTGATGGAATTCTAGTTTCAATCGGTTCCAGTCCCATGTATCAGTATCATCACATAACCTATACCATATCAATGCTTTTCCCTCCAAAGATAAAGGGAATACTTTCTTCTTAAATCCATCTCCGGATAAACCTGCAAGCTTAAACAATCCACAAATTTCATCCACATAGATCAAGTGCATATCAGGATGTACTGTTCCATCTCCTGCATAAGGATTAGCTAGCAGTTTCTCTATCATACCCGGAGGAATCTCATAATAAATATTTTCAATAGGTGCAGTAGGTTGAGGAGCAACTATTTGTGTTTCTGGTCGAGGTAATGATACCCTGAAGAAACCCATCAAAGGATTACTTTCCATAGTGACAAGTGACAGTAAATTTCAGCACGTAATGTAAATGTTTCCTTACCAAATTCCACTCACCAAAGGCACTTCAATCCCCGGCAATGGTGCCAGAAAAGAGTCTTGATGACCCACAAGTATAGGGGATCAATCGTAGTCTTTTCGATAAGTAAGAGTGTCGAACCCAACGAGAAGCAGAAGGAAATGACAAGCGGTTTTCAGCAAGGTATTTTCTGCAAGCACTGAAATTATCGGTAACGAGTAGTTTGATAGCAAGATAATTTGTAACAAGTGACAAGTAGCAATAGTAACAAAAAGTGCAGAAAGGTGGCCCAATCCTTTTTGTAGCAAAGGACAAGCCGGAACGATCTCTTATAGTAAGCAAAGCGTTCTCGAGGACACATGGGAATTTCATCTAGTCACTTTCATCATGTTTGTTTGATCCGCGTTCGCTACTTTGATAATTTGATATGTGGGTGGACCGGTGCTTGGGTGCTGTTCTTACTTGAATAAGCCTCCCACTTATGATTACCCCCTCTCGCAAGCATCCGCAACTATGAAAGAAGAATTAAGCTAACTCTAACCATAGCATTAAACATGTGGATCCAAATCAGCCCCTTATGGAATAGCGCATAAACTAGGGTTTAAGCATCTGTCACTCTACCAACCCATCATCTAATTACTACTCCACAATGCATTCCCTTAGGCCCAAAGATGGTGAAGTGTCATGTAGTCGACGTTCACACGACACCACTAATAGAATCAACAACATACATATCATCAAAATATCGAACGAATACCAAATTCACATAATTACTTATGACAAGACTTCTCCCATGTCCTCAAGAACAAAAGTAACTACTCACAAATCATAATCATGTCCAAGATCAGAGGGGTATTGAATAGCATAATAGATCTGAACATATAATCTTCCACCAAATAAACCAACTAGCATCAACTACAAGATGTAATCAACACTACTAGCAACCCACAGGTACCAATCTGAGGTTTTGAGACAAAGATTGAATACAAGAGATGAACTAGGGTTTGAGATGAGATGGTGCTGGTGAAGATGTTGATGAAGATTAGTCCTCCCATGATGAGAGGATCGCTGGTAATGTCGATGGCGACGATTTCCCCCTCCCGGAGGGAAGTTTCCCCGACAGAATCTCTCCGTCGGAGAGCAAAAGTGCTCCTGCCCATGTTCTGCCTCGAGACGGCGGCGCACCATCCCGAAAGTCTTCTCTATATTTTTTCTAGGGAAAATGAACTTATATACCAGAAAATGGGGGCCAGAGGCTGGCCAGGGGCCCCACGAGGTACCAGGGCGCGCCTGGGGGGGGGGGGTGGCGCGCCCTGGTGCCTTGTGGGCACCTGGGTGGCCCCCTCTGGTACTTTTTGCTTCCAGTATTTTTTATTTATTCCAAAATAAATCTCCGTAAAATTTCAGCTCATTTGGAGATGTGCAGAATAGGTATCTCTGACATAGCTTTTTCAGGTCCAGAATTCCAGCTGCCGGCAATCTCCCTCCTTGTGTAAATCTTGCATATTAAGAGAGAAAAGGCATTAGAATTGCTCCACAAAGTGTTATATTGATTAAAAACACTATAAATAACAGTAGCAAAACATGATGCAAAATGGACGTATCAGCTGACTGGACCCTTGACCCAGTCAACGGGCCCACTGGTCAGCCTCTGTGCTGGTCAGCTGGGTACAATCCTTGGTGCACTTAGTAATCTACTGTTTATTTTCTAATTAATAACAATCCAGGAATTCCAGAAATTGTTTAAAAGTTTGAAAAATTATATAAATTCAACCGTAACTCGGATGAAAATAATTTATATATGAAAAACGTTCAGAAAAATGAGACGAATCCGTTGGTGCCCTCCATGTAGCTGTTACATACCTCTAACACTGCAAACATGAAACCTTCCCCTCCGGATTGCCTGTCTGATAATTGCCTAAAGCCGGCAAAATATTCCCAGATATTTTTCCGCTCCGTCTGTAACGTATAGCACTGCGTTAGCTCACCCCTAGCACAGCATACCGCCATGTCTTGCATTGTGCTGCATTTGTTTGCTCTTTATTTTTTGTTTCTTCCCCCCTCTTCTCTCTGGTAGACTCCGAGACTGACGCTGCTCCCGAGTACGATTACGCTCCAGACGTGCAGCCACTTGCTGCAGAGCTTCCAGGCAAGCAAAACCCCCTTGATCATCCCTATATCTCCCATTATTTCTCTCCCATGCTTGCATTAGATTTTGCTACTGTATTCGAATGCTCCTATTCTGATGCATAGCCTGATTTTGTAACCTGCTATTGATACCTTACCCGTTGTCCTATATGCTTAGTATAGACTAGTTAGTGATCCATCAGTGGCCCCACACCCTTGTCCGTGTTGCCATGCTTTGCTTCCAGATGTTTCGATCAACGTGATCGATTTGCAGAGATCGACATAGCACCGCACAACCCCTTAAGTTGTACGACTCTGCAGAGCTACTATCGAGTGCCGAGGGTGATACCTCCTACCTCACTCCTGATGATATCTCTATAGCATGGCTAATCGGTTGTGGGTTACCGAGGGTGATTCCTATTTCACCACCTCCGATGATGCCTCTGTCGTGCAGCCCCTCAAGTGTGAACCCATCGAGGGTGATTCCTCCAAGTTCACCTTGACGGATACATCGAGTGGGAATCCATCGAGGGTGATTCCTCGGATTTCCCCCTTGATGTTATGGACACACGGTTACCATGTTTTTACCTCAGTCCCTTGTTGAAGTCGGGTCGACCCCGGGGGGTACCCGCGAGAGATGTGAAGTCGGGTTGACCGTGAGGGTACCCGCGAGATTCCTCTTTCACCACCTCCGATGATGCCTCTGTCGTGCAGCCCCTCAAGTGTGAACCCATCGAGGGTGATTCCTCCAAGTTCACCTTAACGGATACATCGAGTGGGAATCCATCGAGGGTGATTCCTCGGATTTCCCCCTTGATGTTATGGACACACGGTTACCATGTTTTTACCTCAGTCCCTTGTTGAAGTCGGGTCGACCCCGAGGGGTACCCGCCAGAGATGTGAAGTCGGGTTGACCGTGAGGGTACCCGTGAGATAATTACGCAGCACGGCCGGGCAGGCAGACCGCCCCAGGAGAGGGATGGGCCTGACCCTTGACGTAAGTCCGCGAGACGGGGCGACAGGAGCACTGATCGTCACCGCGCGCTCCCAACACACTAATGGGTTTGGATATGTGATCTGAGTAGGCCTCTGGCCTTTTACGCACTAACCACCACGCAGGAATAAGTATGGCCACTCGGCGTCGTACGATTCTCCCGAAAGCTCTGTCAGACGTCCAGTTCAGCATTGTGGCACGGTCGGATCGCGCCATCCAGGAGAGAGGTGGCACTGGTATCCACCCTGCGCACAACGACCCGGAGTGCGAAGGGCGATGGGCCCAAGACCCCTGAGCGCTTAGGATGTAGACCGGCGGGGATCTCTCTGCGGAGCCTAGGTAGGACTACGGCGTGTCGATCAGCCGAGGCCGGGCATGACCAGGAAAAGTGTGTCCGGCCAGAGTTAATCGAGCGTGTTGGGTAAGATGGTGCACCCCTGCAGGGAAGTATATCTATTCGAATAGCCGTGTCCACGGTAACAGGACGCTCAGAGAGTATCCCGATCTACTACAACTAGAACTGGATACTTGTGGTACTTAATAATATGTTAGCTCCGGGATTGCTTTCTCGCAGGGAGTCGAGGAAGGATCTCTGTCCATTGGTACTATTACTTATTACTTGATGTTATACTACTAATCTGCACTCTTCTAATGCTGCAAGACGCTGCAACATGCTAGTCTTCGATAGGCTAGGCCTTCCCTCTATTCTGGCATTTCTGCAGTCCAGTCCACAGATGCAGCCCCTTCCCTTTGATACCGATGCATACTTAGCTTAGTTCTGATGTAAGACTTGCGAGTACTTTGGATGAGTACTCACGGTTGCTTTGTTACGTTTTTCCCCTCTACCCGTTCGTGAAGATCAGATGACGGACCCCCAGAGCCAGCTGATCCCGTCGATGACTACTACTACCCCAACGGAGTCTACTACTACGTGGAGATAGGCGACCAGGAGTAGTTCGGAGGCTCCCAGGCAGGAGGCCTGCGCCTTTTCGATCTAGATTTCATTGTTTTGCTCAGCCTTCTTAAGGCAAACTTGTCTAACTATGTCTGTACTCAGATACTGATGCTTTCGCTGACTCTTGTGTAACTCGAGCTTATGTATTCGAGCGCTCAAGGCCCATGGCTTGTAATATAAAGCTTGTATTATTTTATTATGTGTCTAGAGTTGTGTTGTGATATCTTCCCATGAGTCCCTGGGCTTGATCGTGCGCATTTGCGTGTATGATTAGTGCACGATTGAGTCGGGGGCGTCACAAGTTGGTATCAGAGCCGACTACCTGTAGGAAGCCCCTTTCCAACTCCTTGGCCGAAGTTGAGTCTAGTCTTTGAAAAACTATTTTACTAACATTGTTGTGTGACTTACGGGCCCACATCGCAAAAGGATGGGATTAGGATCTTTTATTCCTCTTCTTTACTCTGGGACTCTGATCTCTCTTCTATTCGGGTTAAAGATTTTGCTAACTCTAACATTAGGTTCTCGTGTTCATGTAGGAGATATGCCCTAGAGGCAATAATAAATGTTATTATTTATCCCCATGTTCATAATTATGTTTATGTTCCATGCTATAACTGCCATGGTTCTCGAGTGCACAATAACCACGAGGCTCGAAGGAAGACTCATATGCACGTGTGGAATAATAAACGGTAAAATGTATTCCTAGTCTGGCCTCTAAGACTAGCTCAAGTGTTGCATGATGGTTCTGTTTTCCTGATCATGGGCATGACTATGCCGACAACTTTGAGGGCACAATGTTAGGAGAACATTTGTGTTGAATCGACCCGATTGATGTTATGCTATCAGATACATTCATCACAAGTTAATGGTTAATAACACAGAGAAAGTTAACGTTTGCATAATTCCTTAGACCAAGAGAGTATCGAGTTTCTTCATGCTTGCTTCATGAACTTTGGGGTTTGTTAAACGTCATCCGTAAATGGGTGGCTATTACGGCGGCTTACGGGTTCATGGAAAAGTATGTCAAGGGACTTGTTAGCTCAAGATTGGGATTTTCTCCTCTGACGATGGAGAGATATTCTTTGGGCCCTCTCGGTGTTACGGTATCCATCATTGTCTAGCCAGACACATTGTGATTTGATCACAGGGATGCCAGAACACGGGAACGAGAAAAGAGAACAAAACCGGTAACGAGGTAACTGGCATAGTGGACAAGTTGTTGATTCACGGGGATGCCGATAAATCTGACCTCGGCTATTTGTAACATATCGCGAAGTAAAAGGAATAACACACGGCAACTGGAGGTTCACTCGAATATTTATTCGTGTGGGTATAGGGGTCAATATGGGTGTCCACGGCTCCGATGTTGATCATTGATTGGAAAGTGTTCCGGTCATGTCTATACTTCACCGAACCTATAGGGTCACATGCTTAAGGGTCATCTCTCTGTTGAAAGCTAGACAGGGAGTCTGAGAGAAAGTCACCGGAAAAGTTTCGGAGACAACGGAAGAGTTCCGGAGAGAGAACACCGGAAGAGTTTCGGTAAAACTGAAAAGTTGTTTTGGGGTATACCATTAAGTCAAATTGGTTTCGGCACACGCCTGGAAATTCTTGGAGGGTGCCAGAATTGTTCTGGGAACTTCTGGGATTTTTCCGGAGAAAAAACCCGAAAATGTTCCGGAGCTGCCGGAACCGCTTTGGTTGCTTTTCGCAGATGAAAATCACTAATCCGGAATTGTTTCGGAACGCGTCCACAATTATTTTAGTGGATACTGGAAATGTTCTAAGACCTACAGAAATATTTTCGGATTTAACGGTCACGGAAAAATGATTCCGTGAATAGTGAATAGTGAAAATCACTTTATGGTTACTTTATGGAAAGCCACCTTTTTGGGCTTTGTCCCAAAATATCTTAGGGATGACATGGATGGTGAGAGCCACCGTACCCCTTGGGTTTTCCTATAAATAGAGGTGGAGAGGCATTCTCCACACTCCACTCTTTCTCACATACAAATGCCATGCATGATCTGGCCTTCTCTCTCCCTCCCCGCGAAATAGTTTCGTAGAGCTGAAAGGCTGTCTGGGTTCCGGTGGGAACTAGTTCTGGACGACGAAGCCCTACCGGATAGATGACACCGTATGTGTGCAACCCCATAGAGAGGTCGTAGGTTCGATCTTTTTGCCCGAGGGGCTGTTCGAGAGTGCCTCTCGAAGGGCTGTCCGGGTGACCGTCCAAGTTTCTGTGAGTGTCTCCCGAAGGGCTGTCCGTGACACCGTCCGGGGGACTGTCCGACCGCCTCCCGAAGGGCTGTCCGAGGGGCTGACGAGGGAGTACATCCTCGTGGTTGGGAGGTTGTAAATCCTAGCTGCGGGGATCTGCACCGACGATCTACATCGACTCTACTTCCGCTGCGCTACGAGTGGGTAACGATCAGATCAAACCCTGTATGCATCTCCTTAGTGATCCTGGGCGTGCTCGCAGTACCGGAAATTTTTGTTTTCTGCTGCGTTACCCTACAGTGGCATCATGAGCCGTGCTATGCGTAGATGCAGGTTACGATCTAGAATACATGAGATGTATGGGTGTTGCATAATATAATTTTGGAGTAGATGAGATCTATTGCTGAAAATTATTTGTGCGGGTAGCAGATGAAATCTATTACCCGATGGTCTTGTTGCTTCCCTGAAATTTATGCGTATTTCTGATCTTGATAACGGCATGGTGGAGTTTCAAAGTTCTGGAAATCCGCGATCCTGATTGATCAACGAAGTGCTAACAGTTCATTGAATTCCACCATAGTTAAAAGAAAGATGAAATTTCGCAGACGAAAGGGCAATGGAGATATGATCTGCACGGGGGTCATGCGTATGACGAAGTTCAGTATGGGGCTCGATATTTTATTATCTCATGTTTCATACACCCCGCAAAGTTAATCTAGCGACTTGAATAATCATGCTTGATGATGAACGTTGGTAGCTTCGGTTTGTTTCGAAACCTTAGAAGCCACGTAAAATAAAATTTTGCATAAACCGATTAGAGGCGTCTAACTTGGTTTTGCAGGATGTGCATGTGATGTGGTATAGCAGTGCTCATATTAATTTGATTATGTATGAGATGACTATATAATGTAAATTTACTATCATGACCTGCGTGTCATGATTCGGCATGATGGCTGGAGCCATATGATTGTCACTTTAATGACCTGCGTGTCAACCTTAAGTAATGCACTTATTTTATTAGCTATAGTGATAGCAATATTATCTGGTGCATCGACAAGGTGGTGGCAATCTTCGCGAAGGTGATCACCGACGCGAATGCCGAAGATGAAGAAATAAAAGATTTCTCCGTCGAAAAGGGCTATACCATATCATGCTATTATGAATTGCCTGAGATGTTTATCCCTTATGATGCACCCTTTTTTATTACGTGGTAGTCGCTTTTTATTAGGGTGATCTCTCACTTAAAATATCAAGTAGTTAGTGTTCTCCCAAGTGTAGCACCGTCACGGCACCTATCTTTTCGGGGTGCGCCGTGTCACACGGCTACGAACGATTAGAGAAGTGTGAGGCGGGTGAGTTGAGACCTCGCAGCGAGATCACTTGGTTGTTTTGACGTTTAGGCATGACCGTCATGAGCTTGGAACACGCCCATCGAAAGATGAACAAGAATCGCATAGAGATGTTATTGGCGAGTTGGCCTACCGGTTAAGATTTTCGTCATCAGTGGTGTTACACCAATGGCGAACAATCAAGACGCGGATCTTGAATCACTCACAATCAATTATGAGAGATATTGATTTGAGTGGGAGCGCACTGTAGAATTAACTTGTTTAATTCTCAGTGCAATTAATTATGAACATTGTCTAAGTGTGATTTGCATAATAGTTGTAGAACAATGGCTCGCGTTTCCACATTCCCGGTTAAAATTGAATTTGTTAAATATCTGGTTAAAACTTTACGGTTGGTAACGTAATGTGAGGATTGTCCTCAAGAGTGCTGAGAAGGACTTTGTCCTATCGCATGCTTTTGGTATTCTCCCGCTAATGCTATGGATGATGTGACTCTCGTCCTTCGATCCAAAAGCTAGAATTCCGTTACAGTCAAGTGCAATATGTTTGCTTCCATGAGACCCGAACTTCAAAAGTTTGGGATAGCTATGTGATATTCATGGAACTAAAAATTAGTTTCAGATACAGACAAAGGCTAGAAGATATGGGATATCCAAAGCAATATTTGTTTTGCAAATTATTAGTAAAGTGTTTACTATGCATTAGACTGATAAGAGAGGGATCCAGAAGAACGCCTGTCATATGATGAAAGGTGAATAAAACAACAACTTAAAGAGAAAGGGATTGTCCAAAGGGTGTTAGTGTGACTTACACGCCTAGGAAGTCCGGGGCTAACGCCAATCTTAAGTTGGGTGCTTCTTCTAAGAGTAGGAGAAATACTAAAAGTTAAACTATTAGAAGTATAAAGGCAAAATGAGAGAAGACTGGAATATCCAACTCATGTATGTATGTCATCCAAGTTATTGATGTATAGAAGGCTGGTCAAAGATATAATTCTTGGGAATTATGATTAAACATGTTAATCACTAATTCTTGGGTATTGTGAGTTAATCATAGAGATACCCGCTCGATTGCATTCTGTTGCAACTCGATGCAAGAACTACTACGGCCTAAAGGACTTGCCAGGAATGAGGTTTAGATACGCGCTGGGAACATAGTAAATGTTACTCTACCTTCCATCGGTGTATTACCGTCTGTATTTATTTTCATAATTCATTTAGAGTTTCATACACTCTAGTCCATTGCATAAAGTATGTTGCAAGAAGGTTGTTCATAAGAGAACTTTTTATGTTCGGTGTTATGAATAACATAAGGGCCATACTTTCATTATGAATGAGATGTATGTTATGAATATTGATAATAATACATTACCTCTGTATTTACTTTCATAATCCATTTTAGAGTTTTATACAGTCTAGCCCATTTGCATAATGTTTGTTGCAAGAGTGTTGTTCATAAAAGAACAATTATTGTTCAGTATTATGAATAACATAAGGGCCATACTTCCATCATGAATGGGATGTATGTTATGAATATTGATGGTAATATGATACATCCATAACATTGACGCTAAATGTCGCAAGACTAAGAGAATACCTCACATGTGTGGCACTGCATTTGGTCACTTTGGAGAAACCCGCATGGAGAAATTCCATAATGATGGATTTTGAAGTCGTTTGATTATGAATCATCTGACACTTGCAACTTTCCTCCGAAAAGTGAAGTGACTGAAATACCGTTCACAGGCCATAAGGAACGAGCAATGAACTTATTGGTCATCATACATTTTGATGTATGTAGTCCGATAAATGTTGTTGCTAGCAGTGGATTTATCTATCTTCAGAAATGACTTAAGTGGATATATGGATATTTACTTGATGAGACGCAAGTCTGGATCTTTTGAAGTCATTCAAAAGGTTTCAAAATGAATTAGAAATTATTGTAACAAGAAAATTATGTTTCTGCAATTTGATTGCGGAAAGGAATATTTGAGTTACAAGTTTAGCGAATGTCTGATGAGTTGTGAAAAGAGTTTCATAACTTACACCTCCCGGAACACCACTGTGAGTGGAATGTCTGTGAAGATGTATTCAAACCATTTATGACATGGTAAGATCAAAGATGACATAAATCAATTTGTCATTATCCCTTTTAAAGTAATGCTTTAGAGACTGCGACTTTTACACTGAATAGAGCGCCATCAGATATGTTGAAATGACGCCATGGTATGGTACGCCCAACCATGTTTTGTCTTTTCTTAACATTTGGAATATGGGGCTTGTGTAAAATGTTTACAAACCTATTCCAAATCAGACAAGTGCTACTTTGTAGGTTATCCCAAGTTATTGGGTATTCCCCCACCACTAGACTGAGGCAAAAGGTTTTGCCACAAAGAACGGTATGATTTTGAAGAAAATGGTTCTTGCAAAAAGGTGAGTGGGAGGACAGTGCAACTCGACGAGATAACAGTATCTTCGTGATCAGGTCAAATGAAAGAGACCTTGGAAGTGATTCCAGAGTTTCCTACTGCAACTGATACGGAAGCCTCTACATGAGATGTATGGACTTCGGTCGAACTTGCAGCTGAACCACGTAGGCAAAACTCATGCAAACCTCTCAGGTGCGCGAACGAGATATTGTTGTTAGACAACAGTATACCTACGATGCACAAGGAAGCGTTGATGGGCCCTGACTCCGGAATTGGCTAAAAGCCAATATAATCCGAGATAGTTTCCATATAAATGATTCAAGATTATATCTTGATAAACCCTTCAGAAGACTTAGAGTATAACGAACATTAATGGAACTATAAACTGATGTGGATAAAATGTATTATCCATAAAGCTTGACTTGTTACAATAACAAGTTCAAGGAGTTGACTACGATGAGGTTGTCTCACCGTAGCGATGCTTAAAGTCGGTTCAGGTTAAACTAGAAATTAATACATATTTCAAACATGAGATATGAAACATGGATGCCAAAAAGGATTTCCTGTGATGGAAATGCAACCTCAGACTTGCATGTGATACATTCCAAAGTATTTTTTCGATCAAGAGGATGCTAGTGAGTATGCAAACTTCAGAGTTATAGCGATGGACAGAAGAGAGCAAAATGGAGTTGGAATCTTCGTTTTTGATGAAATAGTCAAAAGAGTTTGATTTCATCAATGGATAACGAAGATGCTTGTGATTACAAGAAAGTAAGTGGGAGCATAATAATATTTCTAAAAACCTTGTGTGCTTGACACATTATTGATTGGAAATAATATAAATTTCTTGACACGAATTAGGACTTCATTGAAAATAGTTTTTCGATGAAGTGCTTGGGCTAAGTAGCCTTGATATTAGACATAATTATCTGTGAAGATAGTATTGCCTAATAGGCTAAGCCAATAATACATATTGACAAGATGCTAAAACAATTTAGCATAAGAATGCCAAGGAGTGATTCTTGCCGAAGTCACATGGAAAGAGTTTTGCAAGACTCGGTGTCCTAAAACGCTGATGAGCAAAATACATGATGGAGATTCCACACACTCTTGTGTTTGGATTAATCATGTATTCCATGGTATGTAAACCAACCAGATATGTCCGATACTCCCAAGCTGTTGCGAGTATAGATACCAAAGTGATCAAAGTACTGATCATGGGACAACAGTGAAAAATGTCATTGAGTACTAAAGTAGCACTGATGACATGTTTTCTCGCAAGCAGAGATTATGAAGTGCTCGTTGTAAGTAATTACATCGATACAATCTTCATCAATGCTCCATGCAATTTTTGATTTAAGTTAAGTGTTTTTTGTGTAATACACGATATGGTGACACAGTAAGTTGGAATTGTTCCAAACAGGTTACCGTGGCGAATTCTATAACAAAGGCTAAGTATGTTGACGCTTTGGAAGCGACAAAGAAGATGTTGAATCATATAGTTCATTCATGAACTTAGTATGGTTCCAAGATGGCTTTGGTCAATGGGACACTGTTGCAGATAGTTGCTCCATAACTCAGTCTGAGGAATCAAGGTTTGACCTGTGATTCACATATATACAATGCCAAGTCCACACAAAATATGTATTTTGTGAAAGCGTGAAAATGTGAGGATATGCAAAGATACACACGGAACAAAAGATATCAGGTCCGTTAGACGTAGACTATACCACATGGCAAAGCATATTTTACACCGGTATGCATAGGTGTAAAGTGCATTAGCATTGACTAGATTATTGACTCTAGTGCAAGTGGGAGCCTATAGGAGATATGCCCTAGAGGCAATAATAAATGTTATTATTTATCCCCATGTTCATAATTATGTTTATGTTCCATGCTATAACTGCTATGGTTCTCGAGTCTACAATAACCACGAGCCTCGAAGGAAGACTCACATGCACGTGTGGAATAATAAACGGTAAAATGTATTCCTAGTCTGGCCTCTAAGACTAGCTCAAGTGTTGCATGATGGTTCTGTTTTCCTGATCATGGGCATGACTATGCCGACAACTTTGAGGGCACAATGTTAGAAGAACATTTGTGTTGAATTGACCCGATTGATGTTATGCTATGAGATACATTCGTCACAAGTTAATGGTTAATAACACAGAGAAAGTTAACGTTTGTATAATTCCTTAGACCATGAGAGTATCGAGTTTCTTCATGCTTGCTTCATGAACTTTGGGGTTTGTTAAACGTCATCCGTAAATGGGTGGCTATTACGGCGGCTTACGGGTTCATGGAAAAGTATGTCAAGGGACTTGATAGCTCAAGATTGGGATTTGCTCCTCCGACGATGGAGAGATATTCTTTGGGCTCTCTCGGTGTTACGGTATCCATCATCGTCTGGCCAGACACATTGTGATTTGATCACAGGGATGCCGGAACACGGGAACTAGAATAGAGAACAAAATCAGTAACGAGGTAACTGGCATAGAGGACAAGTTGTTGCTTCACGGGGATGCCGATAAATATCACCTCGGGTGTTTGTAACATATCCCAAAGTAAAAGGAATAGCACACGGCAACTGGAGGTCCAGTCGAATATTTATTCGTGTGGGTATAGGGGTCAATATGGGTGTCAACTGCTCCAATGTTAATCATTGATCGGAAAGTGTTCCGGTCATGTCTATACTTCACCGAACCTATAGGGTCACACACTTAAGGGTCATCTATCTGTTGAATGCTAGACGGAGAGTCTGAGAGAAAGTCACCGAAAAAGTTTCGGAGACAACGGAAGAGTTCCGGAGAGAGAACACCGGAAGAGTTTCGGTAAAACTGAAAAGTTGTTTCGGGGTATACCATTAAGTCAAATTGGTTTCGGCACACACCTGGAAATTCTTGGAGGGTGCCTGAATTTTTCTAGGAACTTCTGGGATTTTTTCGGAGAAAAAACCCGGAAATGTTCCGGAGCTGCCGGAACCGCTTTGGTTGCTTTTCGCAGATGAAAATCACTAATCCGGAATTGTTTTGGAACGCGTCCAAAATTATTTTAGTGGGTACTGGAAATGTTCTAAGACCTAGAGAAATATTTTTGGATTTAACGGTCGCGGAAAAATGTTTCCGTGAATAGTGAATAGTGAAAATCACTTTATGGTTACTTTATGGAAAGCCACCTTTTTGGGCTTTGTCCCAAAATATCTTAGGGGTGACATGGATGGATGAGAGCCACCCTACCCCTTGGGTTTTCCTATAAATAGAGATGGAGAGGCACTCTCCACACTCCACTCTTTCTCACATACAAATGCCATGCATGATCTGGCCTTCTCTGTCCCTCCCCGCGAAATAGTCTCGTAGAGCCGAAAGGCTGTCTGGGTTCCGGTGGGAACTAGTTCTGGACGGCGAAGCCCTGCCGGATAGATGACACCGTATGTGTGCAACCCCGTAGAGAGGTCGTAAGTTCGATCTTTTTGCCCGAGGGGTTGTTCGAGAGTGCCTCCCAAAAGGCTGTCCGAGTGACCGTCCAAGTTTCTGTGAGTGCCTCCCGAAGGGTTGTCCATGACACCGTCCAGGGGACTGTCCGACTGCCTCCCGAAGGGCTATCCGAGGGGCTGATGAGGGAGTACATCCTTGTCGGGGATATAACCCCTGGATATAACCCGCCCGTTTAGGGTCGGGTCACTATACGGTGACTTAGAAGAAGGTTTCTACAGGTGGGCCGGGGCGATCCAGAAGACCGGAGTTCAGAGGATAAGCCGCCGAGGGGAGGCCGTCTCACGGCCCAGAGCTTTTCCATCTAAGGCGCCTAAAGAGTTTCCTTACTTGTGAAACAAGACGAGTAGGAATTAGAGTATGACACGGGTCGTCTCTTCGACCCAGACTCTGTTGTAGACCCAGGGCCCTGACCTGTATATAAAGGCGAGCCCCTGAGGTGGAAAAGGATAAGTTACAAGCTCTCGAGTACTAGGTTAGCCAAGTAGCACCCTTGTAATCGAGATCATCATCAATACAACCAAAGCATGACGTAGGCTATTACCTCGACCGTGAGGGGCCGAACCTGGGTAAACCCTTGTCTCTCGATTCCGATCAACCCCGTTCGAGTTACCACCTAGCCACGATGGCCTCACGACTAAGTCCTTTCACGAGGACATCTGCCATCACAAAACCATGACAGTTGGCACCCACCGTGGGGCCCTCGCTCAGTGGTGTTGAGTACTTGAAGGGAACTCCCATAGGGATCGAGGGATGTGCGATCGGCCGCATGACCAAGAATCGCCGCGGCAAGCTCTACATCGACGATTCAGGCTGGGGCCCCGAGGCCGACTCAATTGAGTACGGGTACCGGGTCCCCTTCGGCAAAATCCATGTCTTCATCGGCAAAGCCGGCGGATCTGAACCCGAGCCGGACATCTGCACCGACATCGTCGAGCCGGCTCGGCGCGCACAGCCTGCCTAGGCTCAAGCCGGCCGGAAGCACGTCTTCATCGGTTTCACCCAGGGGATGGACCTTGCAGATAACTCGGCGTCCGGAGGCGAAACCCTCGTCTACTCTGATGTCGAGTCCTCGGTGGGCGAGACCGAGTCGTTCCTCCCGCTTTACGATGGCGGGCTTGGGGGCTATTCCGGCGATCCGGCGGCTCAGGACTCCTTCGACACGCCCCTCCCCCCCCCCCGGGCTGCTGTCTATACGGTGGCTGGCGCAGCGACGGGAACCAGCACCTCAGGGGCCGGCTTAGCCGTACCGCCGGCTCAGGCCTTGACAGAATTGGCAACCGCCCTGGCGACGCTCCTTGCGACACCGGTGACCGCAGAGAACCAGGCGGAACGCAACACGGAGGTATCTAAGCTCCGCGAGTAGATGGCTAAGGTACAGGCAGATATCAACGCTGAAAACACTCGCATGGCGAGAGTTGCAGTCTCAAGTCCAGGCCGAGGTAGAGCACCTGAAAGCCGAAGCCTGGCGGATGGGGCTCCGTTAGAGTGCCTCAGAGGCGGTTCATCAGAGGCGCCATATGAGCTGTCTACCGCCCAACTATGAGCCCATGCGTCTGTTTAACACGCCGCAGGATGCGCCTGTTCAGGGGGCTGGGGCAGGCACCCCGGAAACACCGTTTGTGCCCCCGAACGGAGGCAGGCAGCCGTAGCCGGGTCAACCACATCAACCGGCCCAGCGGCTCCCGCCGGTTCAGACGCCTTCCCATCGCTTCCTCACGCCGGCAGGTCACTTCACCAATCCTTTAGACAACTTGGTGGCAGGAGCGACCAACCTGGCCGCGCTCCCAATCACGGGAAACTCGCCGGTTGAGATCGAAGCCCGGAATTCCATTGAGATGTTAAAAACTGCGGTCGCCCAGCAGGCGAACTACTCCTATAGTCGGCAGCGAATCCACTCTACCCTGCTTCCGAGCCGTAGCAGGAGCTGCCATGATGAGTCGCCGGCCGTCTCTAGCAGTGCTCGTCGACATCGTGAGCAGCCTCATGACCCGCCGCGCCGTGAGCCCCTTAACGCCCAGGAGATCGTTGACACGGCTCGGGCTCAGCGAGCAGCGGAGGCGGTGAATGCGGCGGCTGAAGCGCCGCTTGTCACAACCCAATTGACTTCCAGTAGCAGAACCATCGGGATACCGTGTTTGGTGCCAGCTTTACGCAACGAGCGCATGCCCAAGGACTTCAAAGGCCCTCGTAAGGTTCCAAATTACACGGCTGACCTTGAGCCGGCCGCTTGGATTGAGAGCTATGAGATAGCCATGGACATGCTGGATGTCAGTGACGCTGTCTGCGCCAAGTACCTGACGATGATGTTGGAAGGGCCGGCTCATACATGGTTGAAAAACTTGCCCCCTAACTCTATTAACACCTGGGCGGAGTTGAAGGACCATTTCATCAAGAACTTCCAGGGAACCTGCAAGCACCCAATGACGATCGTCGATCTTCAGCACTGCATCCAACGTGAGGGTGAGTCAGCCCATCACTGGACGCGCCGGGTCGCAGAAATTATTCACGCCTCCGACTGCATCACGGCGGCTCAGGCGGTTCTGATCTTGGAGAAAAACTGCCACTTTGAGCCGCTCGTGCAGAAACTGGGCCGGCTCAAGCGGAAGGTTCAGGATATGGGCGAGCTCATGGATGTCCTCACCAGGTATGCCGAGTCAGACACCACGAAGGATCCCAGCCCAGACGATGACCAGACTGGCAAGGGAAAGAAAAACAATGGTGGCAAGGGTAACCAGCAGAACAATTCAGGGAACAATGGAAATCATGGCAATGGAGGGAAGCGTAAGAATCAGGAAGGAGGATCAGATTTGGTCGCTAATTCCAACACTGGTTACAAATACCCGAAGAGGAATAATTCGAGAAGATCCTATAGTGGCAACAAGCCCCGTAATTTTGAGGAAGCCCTCAAAGGCCCATGCCCAAAGCACAACCTCCCTAATAAGCCGTCAACCCACTCTTGGGAGAACTGTCACATAATGCAGGCTTTCGGCGAGCAGTTCTTTCAGAACCGTCAAGGCGGCGGCGGAGGTAACCCGGGGCAGCCTGGAGCCGGCTCGTCCGGTGGTTTTCATAACCCGGGATTTCATGGCCCGGGCGGCTCAGGTGCAGGTTACCAGGGTTCTGGCAACAACGGTGGCAATCAGCATTCGGGGCAAGGAAGTCAACAGCAGGGCCATCACCAACATGGCAATCAGTCTGGTTTTCGGAGCAATCCCAAGCAGTTGAATAGCAGGCAGTATCACATGTTCACGACCCATACTGACAAGCGAGATTGCAAACTCTGGAAATGAGCCGTCAGTGTTGTTGAGCCGGCGGCCCCGGAATATCTACGTTGGTTGGAACAGCCCATTACATGAAGCAGAGAGGACCATCCTCCCCGGGTTGACAGTCCGGGTTGCTTGGCTTTGGTGGTGGCGCCTCAAGTGGGCGGCTATTCACTCACGAAAGTGCTCATGGACGGAGGAAGCAGCATAAACATCTTGTACTATGACACTTTCCAACGGATGAATCTGTCTGAAAAACAGCTCCAGTCGTCTTCCACCGTGTTTCACGGGATTGTACCCGGAAAGTCTGCATATCCTATCGGGCGGATTAAGCTGGATGTCGCATTTGGCACTGATGATAACTACAGGTGTGAGTCATTGACCTTTGAGGTGGTCAAAATCAAGAGCCCTTATCACGCCCTATTTGGGCGGCCGGCTTATGCTCGCTTTATGGCTCGACCTTGCTACGTCTACCTCAAACTCAAGATGACTGGACCAGCCGGCACCATCACAGTTAACGGAGATCGAAAGATTGCCCTTGAGTGCGAGGAAGGGGATGCAGCCTATGCCGAGACAGCTTGCGCTGCGAAAGAGTTGAAATTCTACACTGCGAATGTTGACCCGGCCGATATGACGCCCTTGAAGAAACCCACCGCGGAGTCTGATCCGCCACTCAAGTTTAAGTCGGCCGAGGACACCAAGCAGGTTGTGTTTATACCTGGCGACCCGTCCAAGAAATTCACTATTAGCACTGGTATGGATCCCAAATAGGAAAGCGCGCTCATCGAGTTCATCCGTGAGAATCGGGACATCTTCGCGTGGAAACCTTCTGACATGCCAGGTGTACCGAGAAAACTCGCTGAGCACCACCTTAATGTGGATCCAAAAATGAAGCTTGTTCGACAATTCCTCCGTTGTTTTAACGAGGAGAGACGCAAGGTTATTGGGGAAGAAGTAGCCCGGCTCCTAGCTGCCGGGTTTATCGTTGAAGTTTTTCACCCTCAGTGGTTGGCTAATCCAGTGCTTGTTCTAAAGGAAAACAGCACTTGGCGCATGTGTGTTGACTACACAGATCTCAACAAGGCTTGTCCCAAAGACCCGTTTGCCCTCCCTCGCATTGATCAGATCATCGATGCCACGGCGGGTTGTGAGAGTTTGTGTTTCCTGGATTCTTACTTTGGCTATCATCAGATAAAGATGGATGTCGACAATCAGGAGAAGACGGCTTTCATCACACCCTTTGGGGCCTTCTGCTATGTCTCTATGCCTTTCGGGCTCAAAAGTGCAGGGGCGACTTATCAGCGGTGTGTCCAGAATTGCTTTCTTAAGCAGATTGGGCGCAACCTTCATGCTTATGTGGATGATATCGTGGTCAAGTCATTGAAGAAGGAGACCTTGCTGGATGATCTCAAGGAAACTTTTGCTAATCTTCGGACTTACCAGATGAAGCTTAACCCGGATAAGTGTGTTTTTGGTGTTCCTGCAGGCAAGTTGCTGGGTTTCCTAGTATCGGAACGAGGCATTGAAGCCAACCCGGACAAGATCAAGGCAGTAACCTCGCTTGCGAAACCGGAAAATATAAATGACGTTCAACGGATGACAGATAGGATCACTGCTTTGAGCCGGTTCATAAGCCGCCTTGGCGAAAAGGCGATTCCCCTTTATCAGATGTTGAAGAAGACTGATACCTTTGTCTGGAGTGATGTAGCTGATGCAGCTTTCGAAGCCCTCAAGAAGCAGCTGGCTGAGCCACCTGTCCTCGCTGCTCCTATTGCTAAAGAGCCTATGCTCCTGTACATTGCTGCTAATAACAAAGCGGTCAGTGTTGCAGTTGTTGTCGAGAGGAAAGAGGCAGGGAAAGAATATCCAGTCCAGAGGCCAGTCTATTATGTCAGCGAAGTTTTATCCGAGTCCAAGTAGAGGTACCCACCTTGGCAGAAACTGGTGTTTTGTGTCTTCATGGCTAGTCGCAAGCTCAGACATTATTTCCTGGAGCACCCCATTACTGTGGTCAGTTCAGCACCCTTAGGAGATATCATCCAGAACAGGGAAGCGACAGGCCGGGTTGCCAAGTGGGCGATTGAGCTTGGCCCACATCATCTTAAATACGTGCCTCGCACGGCCATCAAGTCCCAGGCACTTGTCGATTTCATCAATGATTGGACTGAACTCCAAGCTCCGGAAGAGAAGCCTGATAATACATATTAGACTATACATTTTGATGGTTCCAGACAGCTAGAAGGCTCAGGGGCTGGAGTCGTCATATCTTCCCCTCGAGGTGATAAATTTTGGTATGTCCTGAGGATTCTGTTTACTTGTACTAACAATGCAGCTGAATATGAGGCTCTCCTCCACGGTCTTCGGATAGCTAAGGAGATGAATCTCAGCCGGGTCAGGTGCTTGGGCGACTCAGATTTGGTCGCTCAACAAGTTTCAGGAAAGTGGGATTCCAAGGACCCGCTTATGGCGGCTTATCGGCAAGAAGTAACCAATGTGGCTGGACACTTCAAAGGATATCAAGTCGATCACATCGACCGGCGACTTAACAAGGCGGCTGACGCATTGGCATGACTCGGCTCTCAATGTAAGCCGGTCCCCCCTAATATGTTCCTTGACGTACTCCATGACCCTTCTGTCAAGCTACCTTCCGAGGAAGATCTCGCCGTTCCTGACCCGGAGGCACTGTTGGTGGCGGCTCTTCACACTATTCCGGATTGGACAGTTCCTTATCTGGATTATCTGACTCGAGGCGCGCTCCCTGAAGATGAACTCATGGCTCGACAGATCATCCGTCGCTCCAAGTCTATGTCCATTGTCAATGGCGAGTTACACAGGAGAAGCATTACAGGAGTTTTCCAGCGTTGTGTTTCTCCTGATGAAGGGCGAGAGATCCTCAATGAGATTCATTCTGGAGATTGGGGTCATCATGCCGGCTCAAGATCCTTGGTGGCAAAAGCTTTTCGGCATGGTTTTTACTGGCTTACGGCTCACGCAGATGCTGAGGATATCGTACAAAAGTGTGATGGTTGCCAGAAGTTTGCGCGCCAGGCTCATGTTCCGGCTCAAGAGCTCCGGATGATCCCAATCACTTGGCCCTTTGCAGTCTAGGGGCTCGATATGGTTGGTCCGTTTAAGCCGTCCAAAGACAAAAAGACCCGTCTTTTGGTTGCTGTTGATAAATTTACCAAGTGGGTTGAAGCCAAGCCAATCAGCAATTGTGATGCAGCCACAACAGTCAAGTTCTTGAAAAAGTTGATTTTTCCACATAGCATCATCACTGATAATGGCACAAATTTGTCAAAAGGAGTTACGAAGCAGTTTTGTCAGAGAGAGCATATCCGGCTTGACGTTGCCTCAGTTGCCCACCCTCAGTCCAATGGCCAGGCAGAACGTGCAAACCAGGAGATTTTACGAGGCATCAAGCCTAGGCTTATGGTCCCACTCGACCGCATGCCGGGTTGTTGGGTCGAAGAGCTCCCTTCTGTCCTTTGGAGCATACGGACTACGCCTAACAGATCAACAGGCTATACGCCTTTCTTCATGGTCTATGGTGCAGAAGCTGTTTTGTCCAGTGATATCCGTCATGATTCCCCAAGATTTACTGCCTATGTCGAAGCAGACAATGAACAAGCTCGTCAAAACTCTCTGGATGCCTTGGAAGAGGAACGTGACTTAGCAGCAGCACGATCTGCGATTTATCAGCAAGACCTCCATCGCTATCACAGCCGTAGAGTTCGCAGCCGTACTTTCCAGGAGGGCGATTTAGTGCTCTGTCTCATACAAGAACAGACAGGCATGCACAAGCTTTCCCCTCCCTGGGAAGGGCCTTTTGTCATCAGTAAAAATCTGAACAATGGGTCATATTACCTGATGGATATACGTGAGCACAATAAGTCATGTACGTCGGAGGAGGAGACCAACAGGCCTTGGAATATCGCTCATCTCCGTCCTTACTATACTTAGAGCCACTGGCTCAAGTTGCTTGTACATACCTTTGTATATATTATGGTTACTAAAATATAAGCCGGCATCCTCGAACCTCGGGGCCTCTGTCGTTTCATCTCAAATATTGTGCATGAGTCTTTTCGTTTTTGATCATTGGTCACTTGGGGGCTTCCAACTCATAGAGTTTAGCTATCTCACCCTCTTGACCCGGCAATTAACGCCACATTATCTTGGTTAAACCTGCCTGTCTGCTTGATGCTACTCCGATTAGGTGACCCGGTGTACTCTTGACAAGTCAATCATCTCTATGACCCTGAACTTGTCTTGGTTCAAACATCGGATGTCACGTGAGAGCCGGCTTACAGAGAGCAAGGATAAACCATGGGCTATCACGCCAGCTTCATTGAAGCAAGACTCGAGCCTCGAAAGCCGGTCTATATTGTCGTGCCTCGAAAGCCGACTTAAGATTAATATCTATTCACGATTTCTGTTCAAATTTCACAGGGGTTATCTTTTGTTTCCCCTTTGGGCCATGAGCCGCAGGATCATTGACAAACCGGTTTAAACAAAAATCATAACGGTTTATTTCAGACTGGTGCTAAACACAAGCCGAACAAGCTATTAAGCGCCCCGGGGTATGTTAAGTCTGTTTTATGCAGAGACGGATAAACTATTGATGGTTTCTGCAGATATGACTCGCCATACTGATACTTAACGAAGCATAGTTTCTTCCAAAGGAGACCTGGCGGGTTAATATACAATCACACCAGTGCAGCTGTTTCATCCAAAATACTGCATAATTTTAAGTGCGCGAAGGCACGTCAGAGCACCTAAGTGTTTCAACTATCCTATTACAAGGCCACAGCTGGGCTCCATGATGTCAAAAGTTCTTTGGAGGTCTACTCCTGGGCACCAGTTTCAGCGCCCTCCGGGTTATCAGTTCCCGGGTTAGCTCCCTCCTGCTGCTTCTTGGCGGCTTGCGTCTCTGGGTCATCCTGCTCCGGCTCCACTCTTCCTCTTATCTGAAGATTTTCGAAGTCCCAGACGAGGGTGGTCAAGGCTTGGAACTCGCCGTCCTCTCCCATGATAGTTGACGGGTCAACATCAGGAGCAAAGATGTGCTTACGGCGTGCTGGAGTCAGGTCGACCTGCTGAAAGATTGGCGGTGTGACCCGTTGGTTATCTTCCGTATAAGCTGCCTGGTACCTCTTCAAGTCCACCTCTTTAACAATCTGACTCGCCACGACACGAGTTTCTTTCAAACAGCTGGAATAGTCAGCCGTACTGAATTCACTGCCGTCCGTCTTAAATTCCGGAAACCCGCCAGCCAGCTCAGACAAGTCCATATCTGGCACATACGCCTTGGCTCGGCTCAGGGATAGCATGTTGGCAGATCGGGCGGCTGATTTCTTGAGCTCTTCAATGTACTTCGGCACGGTGGAGAGCTGATTCAACACGTCTCTGATATATTTTGGCGGCTCTTTATGTCTCATCACTGACATAATTGTGAACAAACACCCTGCATAGAGTTGCTCAAGAAAGGTGTACATCGCCTTCAGCTTGCCAACGGCTCTTGTCCAAGATTTACAGTTCGGTTCCCTGCAATTTTGTGCCCAAGTATGAATCAACTAATGATTGCAGTTCGCAGGCGAGTTATCAGTAAAATTGGAGGGTCACTTACCAAAGATGGCCTGGGTCCTGTGATTGAGGTGATGCTTTAACCCGGCCAGTTCATCGGAAAGGGGTTTGAGTTTGTTTTCTGCTTCTTCAGCACGTTTCAACAGCAAGGTTTTTTCTTTCTCATGAGAGGCTTTCAACGATCTCAATTTTTCGGCGGTAGTTGATGCTGATTCTTCTAGAGACGCGGCTGCTGACTCGGCATCAGCTCGAAGCTTCTTCTCCGCCTTAAGTTGCTCTTGCAAGCCGGCCGCTCTTGACTCGGCATCATTCAACAGATCCTGTCATAACCAGGTCACATCAGTACAACAATATATGGTCCTGAGCTTACAAAATTGCCCACTTTGGTGTTTGAAAACTAAAGTCCCAAGCAGTTCCTAGCAATCTACATGGCACTTGGGGGCTAATGCAAGTTCATTTTTCTTTTACAAATATCATGGGAAAGCCCCAACTCATCTCAGTACAATGAGTCGGCCCTTGGCGGCTATCACAGTCAATTCTCTTCTACATACTGAATCAATATTATGAAGACCCGGCTGTTTCACCGAAACAAGCCGGCCCTTGGGGGCTACATAAGATTTTGCTCTATAATTGTTGAAGATCCGGCTGTTTCACAGAAGCAAGCCGGCCCTTGGGGGCTACATGTCAATTCAGTCTAAGAGACAAAGTTTAAGCACCAGCTCATTATATGCATAACAACCCGGCCCTTGGGGGCTACGGTTCAAGAAAAAAAATCATATCTAAAGTCTTTGATACAATCATGACTATTTATGTCTAAGACTTGGCGGCTACATATGATATATACAGTGTGGAAAAGAGATGTTTTCTTACCTCATATTTCCTCTTCAGCATGTTAACCATGCTGGCTTCCATGTCCCGGCTTGTAGATAGCCGTGTCAAGTACGCCTCATGAAGGTCAGCCACGCTAAGTTCATCAAAGCTTGGGAGTGCATGTTTCGCCAAAGCGGTTGAGGGCTCTGGAGCTTTAAAGGATGCTCCTGTGGTGGTGACCTTGTTGGCGGCCTGGGGAGACGATATCACTACATTTTCCGCCGCTTTGGTTGGGCTCGAAGCACGGTCAGGACTCGGCGGGTTGATGTCTCCCACCTCGTCTGTCACACAGGTTTGAGTGTCCACCTTTTTAGTTGATGGCGGGTTATTCTGTGGCGGCGGTTCAACAATCTCGTCAGCCTGGTCCTTTGCAGTTTCAACTTGACCTTCAGGGGTCACCAACTCTGGAGTTTCGGATCCGGTTTTCTCTGGGGTCGAGGGTAATTCGCCAGTCTTCCTTTTCTTGGCTTTGGCCCTGCAAAAGCACAAGCAGATTCAGATAAATAATACAACAGGTATAACCAAGCATGACTCATCGAAAAGCACTTACCTATGTTTGATGGCCAAGGGTGGTAGTTGAGTGAAAGATGAGTCGCCAGATGATGGTGGCGACTCCTGATAATCCGAATCAGACGGGTTACATGGTTGTTTAAAAAGACCGGCAAGCGGGTGAGATGGAGTTGGACTATGAGGCACCTCATTTCGACGCTTGCGGGGGTTTGGCGTGTCAGATAAGCCGCCCAAAAGCTCTCTAGAGCCACTTCGCGTCTGGCGCCTTATTGATTCGGCATGTTGTGATTTCTTTAAAGAAAATTTTAGGTCTAAGAAAGCAAGTGGATGAGAAAAGGGCACTTTCCTCACAGTTTTTCTTAGCTTCTGGGGAACAAAGGTGTCCGAGTCAGAAGAGATAGAAATTACCTCAACGTCATCAGCCCGGCTTATATCAGCATCGCCCTGGGAATAAGAGGCGTCAGCAAGTTCAATAAAAAGACGGCCAAGGGAGTCAAGTTCTACCTCTGATTCATCATCAGCCAATGGCGACTGGCCCCTAGCTGCCGTCTCATGTTCAGCGGCCGGCTTCATCTTTTTCCGAGCCAGCACAGCCTTGGATTTGGCGACTGCCTTCTTCGTTTTCTTGTTCTAGAATGAAGAGTTGACCTGCAGTTTAATGAGATCAACAAGTAAGCTTATGTTATGGATTGATAAGTCGGATAAAACAAATACAAAGAATGCTTACTGGAGGAGCTTGGTTGAGGGCATAGAATGGTTTCAGTCCGGTCTTGTTGCATATTTCTTGAGGTTCCCCAAGTAGCTTCTTCGTAGCCTTATTTATATCATCAGCTGACATATCAATGGGACTGAACCGTTGTGGGTCGGTTGACTCGCCAGAATAATTACACATTAAGTCATTTCGGTGGCTTAAGGGAAGGATCTTCCAGGTAAGCCAGCACCGGGTCAAGTCAACACCAGTCAGACCGTTGGCTAGCAAAGCCCTCAACTTTGGATATACGTGGGCGACTTGGGCACGTTCTTCTTGAGAAGCCCAGCCAGGAAGTTCAAAGGTTGGGGGAAGGCGTTCAGTTCTATAACCCGGCAGAGGGTTTTCATCAGCTGGAGTTGTGTTCTTGCAGTAGAACCACGTTTTGTTCCAACCTTTAGGGTGACTCGGCAGAACAGCTGAAGGGAAAGGAACGTCTCTTCGTCTTTGAATTGAGACCCCACCAAGTTCTAGGCAGGGGCCATCAGCGCACTCAGTTTGGCGGTTGAGATAGAAGAATTCTCTGAAGAGAGGAACGGTGGGTTCTATTTGCAGATACACCTCACACAAGACTTGAAATTGGCACAGGTTGGATACAGAGTTTGGACCAATATCTTGAGGATGAAGGTTGAAGAAGTGTAGAACATCCCGGAAGAATTTTGACCCGGGTGGAGAGAAACCCCTAAGGAGATGGTCTGTAAAAATCACGACTTCCCCTTCGCAAGGGTGAGGGATGTCTTCTGCTACTTGAGGGGATCGATAGCCAATTACTTCCTGAGCCGGTAGGAAGCCTTGCTCTTTAAAATCGTTCAGTACAAGGTCAGAAACTTGAGAACACACCTAGTTGCAGACTGTGGTCATCGCCATAGCAAGTCGCCTAAATATGAATGAGGAATGCAAAAACATAAATGGCAGGGTTACTCATGTTCATGATAAGCTCGCATCATACGATTAAAGGTACAGGGGCGAGTCACCATGTTCAGTAAGTCGCTAAAGTTATAAGTCGCCCGACTGGGATTTCAGCTATGATTATCAAAATTGGGCGGATCATAATAAGTGGACATGAATCGCCAAAGAGTAAGGGCAGCTCATCCTAAGATCAAGGTTCTCTGATTTATTCCTAAGTGTTGCAGAAACAAGTTTCGAATAAGAACAATTACTACTATGGATCCACAAAACAGCTTAAAAGGAAAAATATTTACTATACCTAGTTCATACAGTGGAAGCAGAGTCTGATCTACTCCGGATTTCAAGTAAAGGTCTGAGGCTCCTAGATGCAAAATGGCACTACGGATAGCGGAGGAATATCTCTATGAAGAAGGCATTTAGAAATAGATCTAAGCAGCGGCAATAGCGATACGGCCTGTGCAAGAACACCGACGAACTAGGGTAAGCTATTGCTACAGATTTAAGGGAGCAATGAAGCGTACCTGGGTGCGGCGAATGGCTTTGAGATGATCCTGAGCAGCCTCGACGATGGCGCGTGCGAAGAAAATGATGCGGATGAGGTCGCCGGCGCGCGTCAGGGTCGTACGGCGACGGAGTTCCTGACACAGGCAGACGCGTTGCGAGGAAGAAGAAGCAGTGGGGTGGTCAAAGTGGTAAAGAGGAAATGAAGACCCCTTCGGGAATATTTATAAGGGAAAGAAAGAACAGGAAACGGCAAGCGTGAGAATCAAGGCGATGCAGTGATAAAAAAGGTGCCTCAATTATCAGGCCTGTCAGATCCACTCAAGATTTGGAATGACGTCACGCAAGATTTGCAGATATCAGTTGAATGGAGTCATGCATTTCAAAGGGAAGATATGACAAGTATGAAGCATGTTGTAAGCCGGCAACTATAAGCCGGCCATGACCCAGAAGATCAGTCAGGATATTTCCTATTTGAAGGTTGACATGAATAAATTCAAATCAACCTGGGGGCTAATGTCGGGGATATAACCCATGGATATAACCCGCCCGTTTAGGGCCGGGTCACTATACGGCGACTTAGAAGAAGGCTTCTACAGGTGGGCCGCGGCGATCCATAAGACCGGAGTTCAGAGGATAAGCCACCCAGGGGAGGCCGGCTCACGGCCCAGAGCTTTTCCATCTAAGGCGCCTAAAGAGTTTCCTTACTTGTGAAACAAGATGAGTAGGAATTAGAGTATGACACGGGTCGTCTCTTCGACCCGGACTCTGTTGTAGACCCAGGGCCCCGACCTGTATATAAAGGCGAGCCCGTGAGGCGGAAAAGGATAAGTTACAAGCTCTCAAGTACTAGGTTAGCCAAGTCGCACCCTTATAATCGAGATCATCATCAATACAACCAAAGCAGGACGTAGGCTATTACCTCGACCGTGAGGGGCCGAACCTGGGTAAACCCTTGTTTCTCGATTCTGATCAACCCCGTTCGAGTTACCACCTAGCCACGATGGCCTCGCGACTAAGTCCTTTCATGAGGACATCTGCCGTGACAAAACCACGACAATCCTCGTGGTTGGGAGGTTGTAAATCCTAGCTGCGGGGATCTGCACCGACGATCTACATCGACTCTACTTCCGCTGCGCTACGAGTCGATAACGATCAGATCAAACCCTGTATGCATCTCCTTAGTGATCCTGGGCATGCTCGCAGTACCAGAAATTTTTGTTTTCTGCTGCGTTACCCTACAGTTCACATCCACCCGGAGAGCAGGATTACCTGCAACTATTTCCTTAAATGTCTGACACATCATACACATACTGTCTTTTGGCATCATTAAACTCCTTTGTTTAAGATGCGGCTCGCAACGCTGCTCATTTTGAGTCTTCTAAAATTGACCTCATTCTAGGTATGGATTGGTTGAAGGCTCATACTGCTTCAATCGATTGTGCCACTAAAGTCGTCCAACTCCTGCATCCTTCGGATTGTAGGGGAACGCGACAGAAAACAAAAAAATTCGGTACTGCGAGCACGCCCAGGACCACTATGGAGACTGCATACAAGGCTTGATCTGATCATTACCGACTCATAGCACAGCGGAAGTAGAGTCGATGTAGATTGTCGGTGCAGATCCCCGCAGCTAGGATTTACAACCTCCCAACTGCGAGGATGTACTCCCTCGTCGGACAGCCCTTCGGGAGGCGGTCGGACAGTCCCTCGGACGATGTCACGGACAGCCCTTCAGGAGGACCCTCGAAGCTCGAACGGTAACACGGATAGCCCTTCAGGAGGACCCTTGAACAGCCCCTCGGGTAAAAGATCAAAACTACGACCTCTCTACGGGGTTGCACACATACGGTGTCAGCTATCCGGCAGGGCTTCACCGTCCAGAACTAGTTCCTGCCGGAACCGAGACAGCCATTCGGCTCTACGAAACTATTTCGTGGGAGGGAGAGAGAAAGCCAGATAATGCATGGCATGTATATGAGAGTTAGGAGTGAGTGTGGAGAGCTCCTCTCCACCTCTATTTATACGAAAGCCAAGGGGAAGGGTGCCTCCAAAAATTACCAAAACACCCATGCATTAGGTCACATATGATGGGCATTAAGGGCATAATAGGAGGCCATGTGGAGCTCCACCCTTGGCCGGCCACCACATGGGGGCCCCCCCAAAAGGGGTTCCTTCCCTTGCAAGCCAATCCCTTCTAGAACTTTGACTAAAGTCCTAAAAAGTGGCTTTCCAAAAAGGAACCCAAAAAGCACTTTCACTATTCACGAAGACATTTTTCTGTGACCGTTAAATCCGAAAATATTTCTGTGAGCCTTAGAATAATTCCAGTACCCACTAAAACAATTCTGGATGCAGTCCAAAACATTTCCGGATCAATGATTTTCTTCAGCGAAAAGCAACCAAAGCGGTTCCGGCAGCTATGGAACATTTCCGGTTTTTATCCCGGAAAAATCCCAGAAGTTTCCAGAATAATTCTGGCACTCTCCAAGAATTTCCAGGCATGTGCCCAAACCAATTTGACTTAATGGTATACTCTGAAACAACTTTTCAGTTTTACCGAAACTATTCCGGTGTTCTCTCCGGAACGTTTCCGTTGTCTCCGAAACTTTTCCGGTGACTTTCTCTCAGACTCCCTGTCTAGTATTCAGCAGATAGATGACCCTTAAGCGTGTGACCCTATAGGTTCAGTGAAGTATAGACATGACCCGGAACACCTTCCGATAAATGATCAATAGTGGAATCGGGACACCCATATTGACCCCTATACCCACACGAATAAATATTCGAGTGAACCTCCGGTTGCCGTGTGCTATTCCTGTTGCTTCGCGATATATTACAAACACCCAAGGTGAGATTTATCGGCATCTCCATGGATCAACAACTTGTCCACTATGCCAGTTACCTCGTTACCGGTTTTGTTCTCTTTTCTCGTTTCCGCGTTCCGGCATCCTGGTGATCAAATCACAATGTGTCTGGCCAGACGATGGTGGATACCGTAACACCGAGAGGGCCCGAGAATATCTCTCCATCGTCGGAGGAGCAAATCCCAATCTTGAGCTATCTCGTTCCTTGCCATACCTTTCCATGAACCCGTAAGCCGCCGTAATAGCCACCCATTTACGGATGACGTTTAACAAACCCCAAAGTTCATGAAGCAAGCATGAAGAAACTCGATTCTCTCATGGTCTAAGGAATTATGCAAATGTTAACCATCTCTGTGTTATTAACCATTAACTTGTGACGAATGTATCTCATAGCATAACATCAATCGGGTCGATTCAACACAAGTGTTCTTCTAACATTGTGCCCTCAAAATTGCCGGCATAGTCATGCCCATGATCAGGAAAACAGGATCATCATGCAATACTTGAGCCAGTCATAGAGGCATGACTAGGAATACATTTTACCATTTATTATACCACACGTGCACATGAGTTTCCCTCCGAGCCTCGTGGATATTGTAGACTCGAGAATCATTGCAGTTATAGCATGGATCATAAACATTCATTACAAACTTGGTGATACAAAATAACGGTTATTACTGCCTCTAGGGCATATCTCCTACACGGATGAGATAGTAAACTACCATGCTTATCTTATACGAGATGCCGAAGCCCAAATTTATTCCCTGAATGCGTTGAACGCTTCTCTTCTTGAGGGAATCAAAAACGTTCCAGTCATTCGCGACTTCCAAGATGTTCTCTCAGAAGAACTTCCAGGAGTACCCCCTGTTAGCACTGTCGAGTTCGTGATCGACTTGAAACCAGGCACTACTCCTATTGCGAAGCATGCTTACAAGATGCCACCGCAGTTCTCTCACATCCACAATGTCTTTCATGTGTCACAACTTCGTCATTGCTTCAAGGATCCGCACCGTACAGTGGATCATGAGATGCTCGAATTGCAAGATGATCTCTCTTATAAGGAGCATCCGATCCGCATCCTGGATCAAGCTGAACGTCGGACCCGTCAGAAGGCAACCAAGTTCCTTTAAGTGCAGTGGTCGAATCATACTGAAGATGAAGCCACTTGGGAACGCGAGGATCGCCTTCGGGAAGAATACCCTGATCTTTTCCCTTCTACCTCCTGAATTCTCGGGACGAGAATTTCTTTTAGAGGAGGAGAATTGTAACACCCCTGTGTAAATGAGCTACAGTGATCTTCATGTTAATGCTAAGTCACTCAGATTTGCAAAGAATGATCACAGTGGAATCATATCTCATTTCAAACTCCTTCACTGAATTCAAATCCTAATTGCAAGTCAAATATTTACTTCTTCTATTATGCAATCAAAATAGTTCATAATTTGGCAAATATTCTCTAATTATTTGTCATGTTGAAACCAACCTCTGTTGAATTCCCAAATTGCCCCTAGGAATTATTTGAGTGGTCCTGCAGCAATTATTTTGGCTCTTCCAATTTCTAAAAAATGGTTAGACAACTCCAAATGGCCCCAAACATTTTGTGCCATCTAGAAATATTGTGCATGGTTTATGTGCAAAGTTTCACTCTTAGCAAAAATCATTTGATAGCTCAACTAAATACAACAGGAGCTATTTCCTTTTTTCAGAAAAGAAAAAAAAGGAGAAAACCTCCTGTGCACCACGGCCCACTAGCTACAGTGGCGAAGCCCAGCCCACCACGGCCTTCGTCACCTACCTTCACCTGCTCCCGCGCCGTGTCATGGCCGAAGCCACCATGATCGCCGATGCCGCACGCGTCGCCCATCCGCCGGGTCCCCGACGTGGATAAGGATCTCCCTGGTCTTCCGCTGCTAACCCTAGTCCTTTCTCCCTCTCGCTTGCTCTCTCTCTCTCTATGTCCCGAGCCCTCCCAAACGTGACCGTCGTCGCCTCGCCGTCGTATGCGCGGCCAGGAGCCACCCCGCGCAGCCCCGACTTGTCCAGGAGGGCCGCCGGCGTCGACCACTTCTCCTGTGGGCATCAGAACAAGCTGGGACGTCGTCGAGCTGCCGGATCGAGCCGTCCCCTTCTTCGGCAGTCACGGCAACGCCGCCGTCGATCCGCGTCACCCTGACCATCTCCGGCTTCCCCGAGCTCTCTCCTGACCTCACTGTGAGCCCCTGGTCCCTCGTGACCTCTCCCCTCTCTTCCCCGCGTCCTGTAGCTGCCTAGACGACGAGGCCGTGCCTCGGCCGCTGCCTGCCGTCGCGACTATGGCCAGCTCCGGCCACCTTAGCACCAACGGGTACCACCGGCCGACGCGCCTCGTCGAGCCGATGCCGTAGGGCCAAACCCGAGGCCATTTGGTCCTCTGTGGGCGAATTCCGGCCATCGCCGCCGCCTCTGTGGCCCCCGGCGCGCATGCCGGCGTTTAATCGCCAGTGGGTCCCGCGCGTCAGTACGTTTAGGCACTAACCACTTCGCTGCTAGTCGCTGACAGGAGGGCCCCCTGCATTGTAGCATTAGATTAGTACTAATTGCTCTTTAGTTAAATAACTCACCGACAGAACGGGCCCACACGCTTAATTAGTCTAAATTGAAATTAATACACTGATTAAACCACACAGTGTATGACATGTGGGTCCGGCTCACTGTTCAAACGGATAAGCCTGGCTGAGTCACCTGCTGACTCAGCCAGCTGGCCCCACCTGTCAGCCACCGCTGACTGGTGGTTGACTGGATCCTTGACCCAGTCAATGGGCCCACCGGTCAGCCTCTGTGCTGGTCAGCTGGGTACAATCCTTGGTGCACTTAGTAATTTACTATTTATTTTCGAATTAATAATAATCCAGGAATTCCAGAAATTGTTTAAAACTTTGAAAAATCATATAAATTCAATCGTAACTCTGATGAAAATAATTTATATATGAAAAACGTTCAGAAAAATGAGACGAATCCGTTGGTGCCCTCCATGTAGCTATCACATTCCTCTAACACTGCAAACATGGAACCTTCCCCTCCGGATCGCTGATATGTCTCCAACGTATCTATAATTTATGAAGTATTCATGCCTTTGCTGTATGATTTTGGTGCACTTTTATATGGATTTTATATGATTTTTATGGACTAACATATTGACCTAGTGCCCAGTGCCAGTTGCTGTTTTCTGCTTGTTTTTGGTTTTCGAGAAAATCCATATCAAACGAAGTCCAAATGCAGCGAAACTTTTTGACAATTTTTTCTGGAAGGAAACAGACCCAGGAAGCTTCGGAGGAGCAGTAGAAGAGCCACAGGGGCCCCACGAGCCACCTGGGCGTGCCTGCCCCCCCTCCCCAGGCGCACCCTGGTGCCTCGTGGGCCCCGTGTGGCCCCTCTTCGCGTGATTCCAACTCTGAAAAATCATATATATTCAGAAACCCCCGAAAGTTAACCTAGATGAGTTTCTACGCCGCCGAAAGCCTCTGTACCTCCGCGATCTAATCTACAGCCCTTTTCCGGCACCCTGCCGGAGGGGGGGAATCATCACCGGAGGCCATCTTCATCATCCCGGCAGTCTCCATGACGAGGAGGGAGTAGTTCACCCTCGGGGCTGAGGGTTTGTACCAGTAGCTATGTGTTTTATCTCTCTCTCTCTCGCGCGCGTTCTTGATTTGGCACGATCTTGATGTACCGCGAGCTTTGTTAATATAGTTGGATCATATGGTGTTTCTTCCCTCTCTATCTTTGTTGTGATGAATTGAATCTTTTCCCTTTGAGGTTTCGTTATTGTCGGATTAAATATTTCAGATTTGAGAACACTTGATGTATGTCTTGCATATGAATACCCGTGGTGACAATGGGGTATTCTATTGATTCACTTGATATATGTTTTGGCACTCAAATCGCGGATTCCCGCGGTGACATTGGGGTAATCTATGCACAGGGGTTGATGCACGTTTTCGTTATCTTTTCTCCGATAGAAACTTTGGGGTGCTCCTTGGAGTTCTTTGTGTGGATTGAATATTATGATTATGAAGTTGTTTGATGCATATCGTATAATCAACTCAAGGATACTTGTGGTGACATTGGAGTATCTAGGTGACATTAGAGTTGGTTGATATGTATCATATGATGTTATTTTAGTATGAACTCTAGGGCTGTTTGTGACACTTATAGGAATAGCTCAATAAATCGATCGGAAAGGATAACTTTGAGGTGGTTTCGTACCCTACAAACAATTTATATCTTATGTTCTCCGCTAATAGGAACTTGGGAGTGATTCTTTATCGCATATTGAGGGATGGTTATATGATCCAATTATATTAGCATTGTTGAGAGATTGCACTAGCGAAAGTATGAACCCTAGGCCTTGTTTCTAAGCATTGCAATACCGTTTGTGCTCACTTTTATCATTTGCTACCTTGCTGTTTTTATTTATTCAGATAAGAAAAATATATTTCTACTATCCATATGTAGGAGATATGCCCTAGAGGCAGTAATAATAGTTATTTTGTATCTCCGAGTTTGTAATGAATGTTTATGTTCCATGCTATAACTGCAATGATTCTCGAGTCTGCAATATCCACGAGACTCGGAGGGAAACTCATGTGCACGTGTGGTATAATAAACGGAAAAATGTATTCCTAGTCTTGCCTCTAAGACTGGCTCAAGTATTGCATGATGATCCTATTTTCCTGATCATGGGCATGTCTATGCTAGCAATTTTTGAGGGCACAATGTTAGGAGAACACTTGTGTTGAATCGACCCGATTTGATGTTATGCCATGAGATACATTCGTCACAAGTTAATGGTTAATAACACAGAGAAAGTTAATGTTTGCATTATTCCTTAGACCATGAGAGTATCGAGTTCCTTCGTACTTGCTTCGTGAACTTTGGGGTTTGTTAAACGTCATCCGTAACTGGATGGCTATTACGGCGGCTTACGGGTTCACGGAAAAGTATGACAAGAAACAAGATAGCTCAAGATTGGGATTTGCTCCTCCGACGATGGAGAGATATTCTCGGGCCCTCTTGGTATTACGGTATCCATCATCGTCTGGCCAGACAAAGGTTGATTTGATCACACGGATGCCGGAACACGGAAATGAGAAAAGAGAACAAAACCGGTAACGAGGTAACTGGCATAGTGGACAAGTTGTTGATCCACGGGGATGCAGAAAATCTCACCTCGGGTGTTTGTAACATATCGCGAAGCAACAGGAATAGCACACGGCAACTGGAGGTTCACTCGAATATTCATTCGTGTGGGTATAGGGGTCAATATGGGTGTCCACAGCTCCGATGTTGATCATTGATCGGAAAGTGTTCCGGGTCATGTCTATGCATCACCGAACCTATAGGGTCACACGCTTAAGGGTCATCTATCTGCTGAATACTAGACAGGGAGTCTGAGAGAAAATCACCAGAAAAGTTTCAAAGACAACAGAAACGTTCCGGAGAGAACACCGGAATAGTTTCAGTAAAACTGAAAAGTTGTTTCGGGGTATACCATTAAGTCAAATTGGTGTCGGCACATGCCTGGAAATTCTTGGAGGGTGCCAGAATTGTTCTGGAAACTTCTGGGATTTTTCCGGGATAAAAACCGGAAATGTTCCGGAGCTGCCGGAACCGGTTTGGTTGCTTTTCGCAAATGAAAATCACTAATCCGGAATTGTTTCGGAACGTATCCAAAATCATTTTAGTGGGTACTAGAGTTATTCTAAGACCCACAGAAATATTTTCGGATTTAACGGTCACGGAAAATTGGTTCCGTGAATAGTGAAAATCACTTTATGGTTAATTTTTTGGAAAGCCACCTTTTGGGATTTTTCCCAAAAGGCTTCTGGAAGACTTAGGGACTAAGGAACCCCCTTTGGGGGGGGGCATGAGGGTGGCCGGCCAAGGTGGAGGTCCTCCACATGCCATTCTTTTTTGCCTTTTATTCTCTTTATGTGTGACATAAAGTGGGGGTACTTTGGTGTTTTTTTTGTGCCAATCCTACCCCTTGGCTTTCCTATAAATAGAGGTGGAGAGGTGCTCTCCACACTCATCCCTTGCTCTCAGACACATGCCATGCTTTGTCTGTCTCTCTCTCTCTCCCTCCCACGAAATAGTTTCGTAGAGCCGAAAGGCTGTCTGGGTTCCGGCAGGAACTAGTTCTGAACGGCGAAGCCCTGCCGGATAGCTGACACCGTATGTGTGCAACCCCGTAGAGAGGTCGTAGGTTCGATCTTTTGTCCGAGGGGCTGTTCGAGGGTCCTCCCGAAGGGCTGTCCGAGTTACCGTTCGAGCTTCGAGGGTCCTCCCGAAGGGCTGTACGCGACATCGTCCGAGGGACTGTCCGACCGCCTCCCGAAGGGCTGTCCGACGAGGGAGTACATCCTCGCAGTTGGGAGGTTGTAAATCCTAGCTGCGGGGATCTGCACCGACGATCTACATCAACTCTACTTCCGCTGCGCTACGAGTCGGTAATGATCAGATCAAACCCTGTATGCAGTCTCCATAGTGGTCCTGGGCGTGCTCGCTGTGCTGAATCTTTTTGTTTTCTGTCGCGTTCCCCTACACCATACTACACTTGTATCACCATCTCTTCGCCGAACTAGTGCACCTATACAATTTGCCATTGTATTGGGTGTGTTGGGGACACAAGAGATTTCTTGTATTTGATTGCAGGGTTGTTTGAGAGATACCATCTTCATCCTACGCCTCCCACGGATTGATAAAACTTAGGTCATCCACTTGAGGGAAAATTGCTACTGTCCTACAAAACTCTGCGCTTGGAGGCCCAACACGAGTCTACAAGAATAAGTTGTGTAGTAGACATCAAGCTCTTTTCTGGCACCGTTGCCGGGGAGGTGAGTGCTTGAAGGTATATCTTTAGATCTTGCAATTGAATCTTTTAGTTTCTTCTTTTATCACTAGTTTGGTTTATAAAAGAAAACTATAAAAAATGGAATTGAAGTTGCCTCATATTATTCATCTTTATAATGTCTTTCGTGAAAATGATGGAAAGGAAAATTGTGCTCAATTGATAGAAGAAGAATTCAATAAAATGCTTGGCATAAAATCTTTGAATGATGAGCATGATTGCAATGTTGCTAGTATGAATTCTAGGAATATCCATGATGCTAGTGATATGCAAAGCCATAAGCTTGGGGATGCTATGTTTGATGAAGATGATATTTTAATCCCCCAAGTTTTGATGAGAAAATTTATTATGATAATATAATGCCTCCTATTTATGATGATTATATTGATGAAAGTGGATTTGGAGAGGTCATGATTTTATTTAATGATGAATCCACTATTTTGGAAGAGGTTTCAATTGATTATGACAACAAAGTTGCTATCTATGATGATTATGGTGATGGCATGTATGCTATAAAGAATAATGATAACCATGAAACTTGTCATCATGATTTTAATTTTCAATTGGATTATGCCAATCAAGTATCTCATGATAGTTATTTTGTCGAGTTTGCTCCCACTACTATTGATGAGAATAAATTTGCTTATGTGGAGAGTAATAAAAATTCTATGCTTGTGGATCATGAAAAGAATGCTTTATGTGATAGCTATATTGTTGAATTTCTTCATGATGCTACTGAAAATTATTTTGAGAGAGGAATATATGCTTCTACATATTTCACCAACATCAAGTTTCCTCTCTTTATGTTGAAAGTTTTGAAGTCATGCTTGTTTTGCCTTCCTATGCTAGTTGATTCTTGTTCCCATAAACTATTTGCTCACAAAATCCCTATGCATAGGAAGTGGGTTAGGCTTAAATGTGCTAGTCATATGCTTCATGATGCTCTCATTGTGTTTCAATTCTTCAACTTTTATGTGAGCATCATTGAAATCATCATGCCTAGCTAAAAAGGCATTAAAGAAAAGCGCTTGTTGGGAGACAACCCAACAGTTATACCTACTGTTTTTGTGTGTTCACATGATTAAGCTACTGTAGTAATCATGTTTTATATGTTTTCTTTCAATAATGTGCCAAGTAAATCCTTTGGGATAGTGTGGATGCTTGTTGATTTGATTCTGTGCAAAAACATAAACTTTTGTGTCTAGTGCTGGAATTTCTATTCTGTACTGGAGGGTGAAAAAATTCTGAAATTTTCACACAGTATTGGGTTACAATTTTTTTACGTTGTCCTAATTTTTCAGAATTTTTGGAGGTACAGAAGTATCGTTTTTAAATCGCTCACTACACGCTGTTCTGTTTTTGACAGATTCTGTTTTCGGTGCATAGTTTGCTTGTTTTAGTGTTTCCATAGCTTATATTTTGAGATATAAATTGTGGAAATGATATACTACAGTAGGCATTATGTGAGAAAAATTATGAATCTTGTCTTGACAGTACCTAAGTGGATGATTTATTTTTATCATACTAATCTATCTCACAAGTTCCGTTAAGTTTTGTGTGATTGAAGTTTTCAAGTTTTGGGTGAGATATCGATATGAGGAGAATAAGGAGTGGCAAGACCCAAAGCTTGGGGATGCCTTCCGCTTTCGTCTTCAACACTATCGGTAACCTCACTCGGAGCTATAGTTTTATTCGTCACATAATATGAGTTTTGCTTGGAGCGTCATTTTCTTCTGTCGATATTTTTTTGCTGCTATCAATAGTCATGTTTTGTATCTTTTAGTTCAATAAAATGCCAATTATAGCCTTTACCATGCTCAGTTTGCAAGTTCATGTGTTGCTGTTTGAAAACAGAAAGTTTCTATTATGTCCAGAATATTCCTGAGTAGTCAGAACATGATAAAAATCTGAAATTTTTACACGGTAAGCATGCATGAGTTATCTGTCATGTGGTAATTTTTCAGAATTTTTGGAGTTAGGGAAGTATGGATTCTTATTCAGCCTTTACAGACTGTTCTGTTTTGACAGATTGCTGTTATAGTTGCATTGTCTGCATATGTTTGCTAGTTTAATGTTTCTATTTATGGATAGGAGTATTAAATATGCAGAGGCATTTAGTATGCAATGTTTAATTATAATTTTAGTGATTTGTGACAGTAGAGAATGTCAAGGTTTTGAGTTGATTTATACTAACTTATCTCACGAGTTCTTGTTGAGTTTTGTGTGGATGAAGTTTTTAAGATTTAGGAGAAGCCATGATATGAGAGGAATTAAGGAGACACAAGAGCTCAAGCTTGGGGATGCCCAAGGCACCCCAAGATAACATTCCAAGAAGTCTCAAGCAACTAAGCTTGGGGATCCCCCGGATGGCATCCCACCTTTCTTCATCAACACCTATCGGTTAGCCTAAGTTTTTGCTTCTTCACATGATATGTGCTATTCTTGGAGTGTCCTTTTTATTTTCATTTTGTTTGCTGTTTTAATAAAATTATCAAGATCTGAAATCTTTATTTGGAGAGAGTCTTCACATAGCTACTTAAATGTTTAACTACTCATTGATCTTCACTTATATCTTTTGGAGTAGTTTGTCATACACTCTCATGCTTCACTTATATTATTTTGAGAGTTGACAATAGTAATGGCAATATGCTTAAGGTATGAATTTGGTCCTAATATGATGGATATATAAGCAGGATATAATAAAAACTTTCGTATAGACCATTGGATATGATAAGTGTGATGATATGTGAGTCATGTTAGTGAGTAATTGTGATTTAGTAAGAATATTAGTGTTAAGGTTTGTGATTCCCTATGCATCCACATTAAGTCAATAGTTATGCAACGAAATTATATCCTACTTATGGTGCATTATTCGGTGTTAGTTATGTTCAATGCATGTTTATGACCATTTTTGCTTTTTGGTTGGTTGCTTCTCAATCTATTTGCTAGCCTTGATTTGTACTAAACGGAAATACTGCTTGTGCATCCAAACTCCTTAAACCCAAGTTGTGCCAAATGAGTCCACCATATCTACCTATATGCGGTATTTCCATGCCGTTCCAAGTAAATTTGCATGTGCCAACTCTAATTTTTTTCAAAATAATTTTCCGTTTTGTGTGCCCATACCACTCATGAAGCGGCAGGGGGTGGCCAATGTTTTCCATGCTAGGTGTGTTATTCTCACGATGATTGTTTATTCACTTGTCATTGCACGAGAGAGTGGCTGGTAATAGGGATGCCCAGTCCCACAATGAATCAAAAATTAATAACAACAAAATTCCTTGGAAAGTGTTGGTATGGAGGGCACCCATGGATACGGCTAGCCATGGATTGTGAAAGAATGGTGGAAAGAAAATAAACTTTACTTTCTGTTTGGGAACCGCCTATGATGTGTCTAGCATGGAAGATATTGGGAATTCTCGGTCGTTTTCGTTGACAGGAAAAGCATGCCTCTCAAAACAATTTTATCTCTCTAATTTAAGCTTTGAGCTCTGGCACATTTGCAAATCTCTGCTTCCCACTGCGAAGGGCCTATCTATTTACTTTTATGCAATTTTTATTTTTATTTTGAGTCTCCATCTTCTCTTACAAAGCACCAACTAGAGAGCACTATTGTCATACTTGTGCATTGGGTGTAGCTAATATTGATTGTGTTTCATGAATGGATCAATGATTGAGCATAACAGGCTAGGGATAACTTTCTTTAGCGTTGATATTTTGAAAGACATGGTTGCTTGTTAGTATGCTTGAGTATTTATGTCTTCATGTCAAATTATAGACTATTGCTTTGAATCATTCAAGTCCAATGTCCATGCTATAAAAGAAAAGATTATATGATGATTATGATAGGTAGCATTCCACGTCAAAATTTCTGTTTTTAATTGCTACTTTATCATGATGACTTTTATGAGAAAAAGTTGCTGTTATGATGCTAGGAAAAGTGATTGAAATTATCATTGATCAAACTTATGCACTATGCTAGCATTTACACTTCATAAATTATTTCTTTTATCATTTACCTACTCGAGGACGAGCAGGAATTAAGCTTGGGGATGCTGATACGTCTCCAACGTATCTATAATTTATGACGTATTCATGCCATGTTTATTATAGTTTTGTATGATTTTGGTGCACTTTTATATGGCTTTTATATGATTTTTATGGACTATCATATTGACCTAGTGCCCAGTGCCAGTTGTTATTTTCTTCTTGTTTTTGGTTTTCCAGAAAATCCATATCAAACGAAGTCCAAATGCAGCGAAACTTTTTGACGATTTTTTATGGAAGGAAACAGACCCAGGAAGCTTCGGAGGAGCAGCAGAAGAGCCACAGGGGCCCCACGAGCCACCTGGGCGCGCCTGCCCCCCCCCCCCCCCCAGGCGCGCCCTGGTGCCTCGTGGGCCCCCTGTGGCCCCTCTTCGCGTGATTCCAATGCTGAAAAATCATATATATTCAAAAAAACCCGAAAGTTAACCTAGATGAGTTTTTACGCCGCCGCAAGCCTCTGTACCTCCACGATCTAATCTACAGCCCTTTTTCGGCACCCTGCCGGAGGGGGGAATCATCATCGGAGGCCATCTTCATCATCCCGGCGGTCTCCATGATGAAGAGGGAGTAGTTCACCCTCGGGGCTGAGGGTTTGTACCAGTAGCTATGTGTTTTATCTCTCTCTCTCGCGCGCGTTCTTGATTTGGCACGATCTTGATGTACCGCGAGCTTTGTTAATATAGTTGGATCATATGGTGTTTCTTCCCTCTCTATCTTTGTTGTGATGAATCTAATCTTTTCCCTTTGAGGTTTCGTTATTGTCGGATTGAATATTTTAGATTTGAGAACACTTGATGTATGTCTTGCATATGAATACCCGTGGTGACAATGGGGTATTCTATTGATTCACTTGATATATGTTTTGCCACTCAACTCGCGGATTCCCGCGGTGACATTGGGGTAATCTATGCATAGGGGTTGATGCACGTTTTCATTATCTTTTCTCCGATAGAAACTTTGGGGTGCTCCTTGGAGTTCTTTGTGTGGATTGAATATTATGATTATGAAGTTGTTTGATGCATATCGTATAATCAACTCACAGATACTTGTGGTGACATTGGAGTATCTAGGTGACATTAGAGTTGGTTGATATGTATCATATGGTGTTATTTTAGTACGAACTCCAGGGCTGTTTGTGACACTTATAGGAATAAATCAATAGATCGATCGGAAAGGATAACTTTGAGGTGGTTTTGTACCCTACAAACAATTTCTATCTTATGTTCTCCGCTAATAGGAACTTGGGAGTGATTCTTTATCGCACGTTGAGGGATGGTCATATGATCCAATCATATTAGGGATAATTAGATTTATGCCCCTAGTTGGGTCCCACTCGTCTGTTTTACCACTAACTTCAGAAACTCACCTGTTCTGTACAAGCCACTTTGCAATTCTTATGCTTTTGCCCTTTGACCCTTTGACCGTCACTTTGAAAAAATCATAACAAATTCATACTAACTCAGAAAAATGCAAATAAGATATCAAAATGTTCACAAAAACATCACCTATATGTGCATGTCATTTTCATTCTTGACAAAAGTGTTGGAAAGTCCTCATCTCAGTTTTAGCTCATATGACCTTAGCATGAACAGTACAATCTGAAAAAAGTCAGAAAATTCTAAATTTTTTTGGTGGCAAACATTGACCAATGTTTTGAGTGCTTGCCAAGTTTCATAACAGAATGACATTCGAGGAAGTCGTGGCAAAAAAAATCAATGCTTCAAAATTTTGTTTTTTTGCCACGACTTCCACGAATGTCATTCTGTTATGAAACTTGGCAAGCACTCAAAACATTGGTCAATGTTTGCCACCAAATTTTTTTAGATCTTTTAGAGTTTTTTTAGATTGTACTGTTCATGCTAAGGTCATATGAGCTAAAACTAAGACGAGGACTTTCCAACACTTTTGTTAAGAATGAAAATGACATGCACATATAGGTGATGTTTTTGTGAACATTTTGATATCTTATTTGCATTTTTTTGAGTTAGTATGAATTTGTTATGATTTTTTCAAAGTGACGGTCAAGGGTCAAAGGGCAAAAGCATAAGAATTGCAAAGTGGCTTGTACAGAACAGGTGAGTTTCTGAAGTTAGGGGTAAAATAGACGAGTGGGACCCAACTAGGGGCATAAAATTAATTATCCCATTATATTCGCATTGTTGAGAGATTGCACTAGCGAAAGTATGAACCCTAGGCCTTGTTTCTAAGCATTGCAATACCGTTTGTGCTGACTTTTATCGTTTGCTACCTTGCTGTTTTTATTTATTCAGATTATAAAAATATATTTCTACTATCCATATGTAGGAGATATGCCCTAGAGGCAGTAATAATAGTTATTTTGTATCTCCGATTTTGTAATGAATATTTATGTTCCATGCTATAACTGCAATGATTCTCGAGTCTGCAATATCCACGAGGCTCGGAGGGAAACTCATGTGCACGTGTGGTATAATAAACGGAAAAATGTATTCCTAGTCTTGCCTCTAAGACTGGCTCAAGTATTGCATGATGATCCTGTTTTCCTGATCATGGGCATGTCTATGCCAGCAATTTTTGAGGGCACAATGTTAGGAGAACACTTGTGTTGAATCGACCCGATTTGATGTTATGCCATGAGATACATTCGTCACAAGTTAATGGTTAATAACACAGAGAAAGTTAATGTTTGCATTATTCCTTAGACCATGAGAGTATCGAGTTCCTTCGTACTTGCTTCGTGAACTTTGGGGTTTGTTAAATGTCATCCGTAACTAGGTGGCTATTACGGCGGCTTACGGGTTCACTGAAAAGTATGACAAGAAACAAGATAGCTCAAGATTCGGATTTGCTCCTCCGACGATGGAGAGATATTCTCGGGCCCTCTCGGTGTTACGGTATCCAACATCGTCTGGCCAGACAAAGGGTGATTTGATCATAGAGATGCCGGAACACGAAAATACTAGGCCTTGTTTCTAAGCATTGCAATACCGTTTATGCTCACTTTTGTTACTTGCTACCTTGCTGTTTTTTATTGTTCCCGCTACAAAAACCTATATCTGCTATCCATACTACACTTGTATCACCATCTCTTCGCCGAACTAGTGCACCTATACAATTTTCCATTGTATTGGGTGTGTTGGGGACACAAGAGATTTCTTGTATTTGATTGTAGGGTTGTTTGAGAGATACCATCTTCATCCTATGCCTCCCACGGATTGATAAACCTTAGGTCATCCACTTGAGGGAAAATTGCTACTGTCCTACAAAACTCTGCGCTTGGAGGCCCAACACGAGTCTACAAGAATAAGTTGTGTAGTAGACATCAATCGCCCATCCGATAATTGCCTAAAGCCGGGAAAATATTCCCAGATATTTTCCCGCTCCGTCTGTAACGTGTAGCACTGCGTTAGCTCACCCCTAGCACAGCATACCGCCATGTCTTGCATTGTGCTGCATTTGTTTGCTCTATATTTATTGTTTCTTCCCCCCTCTTCTCTCCGGTAGACTCGGAGACTGACGCTGCTCCCGAGTACGACTATGCTCCAAACGTCCAGCCACTTTCCGCAGAGCTTCCAGGCAAGCAAAACCCCCTTGATCATCCCTATATTGCCCATTCTTTCTCTCCCATGCTTGCATTAGATTCTGCTACTGTATTCGAATGCTCCTATTCTGATGCATAGCCTGATTTTGTAACCTCCTGTTGATACCTTCCCGTTGTCCTATATGCTTAGTATAGACTGGTTAGTGATCCATCAGTGGCCCCGCACCCTTGTCCGTGTTGCCATGCTTTGCTTCCGGATGTTTTGATCAACGTGATCGATTTGTAGAGACCGACACGGCACCACACAACCCCCTTAAGTTGTACGACTCTGCAGAGCTACTATCGAGTGCCGAGGGTGAAACCTCCTACCTCACTCCTGATGATATCTCTGTAATGTGGCTAATCGGTTGTGGGTTACCGAGGGTGATTCCTCTTTCACCACCTCCGATGATGCCTCTGTCGTGCAGCCCCTCAAGTGTGAACCCATCGAGGGTGATTCCTCCAAGTTCACCTTGACGGATACATCGAGTGGGAATCCATCGAAGGTGATTCCTCGGATTTCCCCCTTGATGTTATGGACACACAGTTACCATGTTTTTACCTCAGTCCCTTGTTGAAGTCGGGTCGACCCCAAGGGGTACCCGCGAGAGATGTGAAGTCGGGTTGACCGTGAGGGTACCCGTGAGATAATTACGCGGCACAGCCGGGCAGGCAGACCGCCCTAGGAGAGGGATGGGCCTGACCCTTGCCGTAAGTCCGCGAGACGGGGTGACAGGAGCACTGATCGTCACCGCGCGCTCCCAACACACTAATGGGTTTGGATATGTGATCTGAGTAGGCCTCTGGCCTTTTAAGCACTAACCACCACGCGGGAATAAGTATGGGCACTCGGCGTCGTACGACTCTCCCGAAAGCTCTGTCAGACGTCCAGTTCAGCATTGTGGCACGGTTGGATCGCGCCATCCAGGAGAGAGGTGGCGCTGGTATCCACCCTGCGCACAACGACCCGGAGTGCGAAGGGCGATGGGCCCAAGACCCCTGGGCGCTTAGGATGTAGACCGGCGGGGACCTCTCTGCGGAGCCTAGGTAGGACTACGGCGTGTCGATCAGCCGAGGCCGGGCATGACCAGGAAAAGTGTGTCCGGCCAGAGTTAATCGAGCGTGTTGGGTAAGATGGTGCAGCCCTGCGGGGAAGTATATCTATTCGAATAGCCGTGTCCATGGTAACAGGATGCTCAGAGAGTATCCCGATCTACTACAACTTGAACTGGATACTTGTGGTACTTAATAATACGTTAGCTCTGGGATTGCTTTCTCGCAGGGAGTCGAGGAAGGATCTCTGGGCATTGCTACTATTACTTATTACTTGATGTTATACTACTAATCTGCACTCTTCTAATGCTACAAGATGCTAGTCTTCGATAGGCTAGGCCTTCCCTCTATTCTAGCATTTCTGCAGTCCAGTCCACAGATGCAGCCCCTTCCCTTTGATACCGATGCATACTTAGCTTAGTTCTGATGTAAGACTTGCGAGTACTTTGGATGAGTACTCACGATTGCTTTGTTACCTTTTTCCCCTCTACCCATTCGTGGAGATCAGATGACGGACCCCCAGATCCAGCTGATCCCGTCGATGACTACTACTACCCCGACGGAGCCTACTACTACATGGAGATCGGCGACCAGGAGTAGTTCGGAGGCTCCCAGGCAGGAGGCCTGCGCCTTTTCGATCTAGATGTCGTTGTTTTGCTCAGCCTTCTTAAGGCAAACTTGTCTAACTATGTCTGTACTCAGATACTGTTGCTTTCGCTGACTCTTGTGTAACTCGAGCTTATGTATTCGAGCCCTTGAGGCCCCTGGCTTGTAATATAAAGCTTGTATTATTTTATTTTGTGTCTAGAGTTGTGTTGTGATATCTTCCCGTGAGTCCCTGGGCTTGATCATGCGCATTTGCGTGTATGATTAGTGCACGATTGAGTCGGGGGCGTCACAGAATGCTACCCAACATGTATATTATGTAATCTCTTTGTGGCATATAAGTAGTGAAGCAATGAATTAACAATATCAACATAATAATATCCATGGATATAAGAAGCACAATCATTAAACTTTCAAAATTTACAATCATTAACGAGTGTTATCCCTACTCACTTTTTCATATTAATCATGGCATGGCTCCATCTTCATTGCAAATATATAAATAGTGAGCACCCCGGTGTTAAACCAGGCAATTGGATCATACTTCTAACACGCTTTAGCATTTTTCAACTCTCACGCAATACATGAGCGCAAGCCATGGACATAGCACTAGGTGGAATAGAAGGTGGTGATAGGTTTCAAAGATTGAAAAAGAAGAAGAAGAATGTCTCGCATCAACTAGGTGGACTAACGGGCTATGGAGATGCCCATCAATCAATATCAATGCGAGGAGTAGGGATTGCCATGCAACGGATGCACTAAAGAGCAATAAGTGTATGAAATCTCAAAAATAAAAACTAAGTGGGTGTGCATCCAACTTGCTTGCTCATGAAGACCTCGGGCATTTGAGGAAGCCCGTCATCGGAATATACAAGCCAAGTTCTATAATGAAAAATTCCCACTAGTATATGAAAGTGACTACATATGAGACTCTCTATATATGAAGAACATGGTGCTACTTTGAAGCACAAGTGTGGAAAAAGAAGATAGTAACATTGCCCCTTCTCTCTTTTTCTCTCATTTTAACTATTTTTTTCTTTTTTTCTTTTTTCTTGGGCTCTTTTTGGCCTCTCTTTTTTTCTTTTTTTTATTTTTTTTTATTTCCTCACTTGGGACAATGTTCTAATAATGATGATCATCACACTTTTATTTACTTATAACTCAAAATTACAACTCGATACTAGAACAAATATGACTCTATATGAATGCCTCTGGCGGTGTACCAGGATGTGCAATGATCTAGCGTAACATGTATAAAAAATGATGAACGGTAGATTTGCCACAAATACTATGTCAGCTACATGATCATGCAAAGCAATATGACAATGATGATGTGTGTCATATAAACGGAACGGTGGAAGTTGCATGGCAATATATCTCGGAATGGCTATGGAAATGCCATGATAGGTAGGTATGGTGGCTGTTTTGAGGAAGGGTATAAGGGGTTTATGTGTGAAAGAGCGTATCATATCACGGGGTTTGGATGCACCGGCAAAGTTTGCGCCAACTCTCGAGGTGAGAAAGGGCATGCCACGGCACCGAAGAGGCTAGCAAATTGCGGAAAGATAGGAGTGCGTATAATCCATGGACTCACATTAGTCATAAAGAACTCACATACTAATTGCAAAAGTCTACTTAGCCCTCAAAGCAAAGTATTTTGCCACTTGCCCCTAGGAGGAGGGTTGGTAGGAGTTAACCATCGCGCGACCTCGATTGTAACAGCACACAAGGTTTTCATTTCAGACCTATAAATGCTCCAACTTCCTAATCATGCCACAGCTAATATTTAGGTGAATATGTCATAACAAACTTTAATGCCGATATTTCTACTAACCAATGATCATGAACCTATACCCTTTCATATTATGACATTAATAAAATTAACCACACACTTCATTCTTAGTGATCTACATGAAGGTTTTATTTATATCCCCCTTGGATACCTATCATATCAAGACCATTCTTTTAACACGTGCAAATTGCTATTACTATTTATTAGACTCTCAAAAAGATATAAGTGAAGCATGAGAGTGCAACTATTTCTTTAAAATATAACCAACGCCGTGCTCTAAAAGATATAAGTGAAGCACTAGAGCAACTGCCTAGCTCAAAAGATATAAGTGAAGCACATAGAGTATTCTAACAAATTCCGAATAATGTGTGTCTTCCTCAAAAAGGTGTGTCCAGCAAAGATGATTGTGACAAACTAACAAGCAAACAAAAGCAAATAAACTATAGCACAAGACGCTCCAAGCAAAACACATATCATGTGATGAATAAAAATATAGCTCCAAGTGAATTACCGATAGATTGTAGACGAAAGAGGGGATGTCGTCCGGGGCATCCCCAAGCTTAGACGCTTGAGTCTTACTTGAATATTACCTTGGGGTGCCTTGGGCAGCCCCAAGCATAGGCTCTTGCCTCTCCTTATTCCTTTATCCATCATGATCTCACCCAAAACTTGAAAAATTCAGCACACAAAACTCAACAGAAACCTCGTGAGATCCATTAGTATAACAAATAAATCTTGTACTCTAAGTGCTGTAGTAAATTGATTCATATTTAATATTAGCATAAGGGTACTGTACTCTAACTTCTCCATGACTTATACCCCCCGATACAATTCATAGATTCATCAAAATAAGCAAACTATGCAATAAAAACAGAATCTGTCTAAAACAGAATAGTCTGTAAAGATCTGAATAATGACTATACTTATGTAACTCCAAAAGTTCATAAAAATTAGGAAAACGTGGGAAATTTGTATATCAATCATATGTAAAAAATTAAGATGGTTTTGATGCTCCAGTTATTTTTTTAAATTCCTGCACTGGACACAAAAGTTTATGTTTTTGCACAGAATCAAGTCAACTATCATCCAAACTATCCCAAAGTTATTACTTGGCACAAACACTAATTAAAATATAAAAACACAATCATAACAGAGGCTATAATTATGTAAACACACAAGAACATAAAGAAAAAGCAAAAAATTATTTTATTCATTGGGTTGCCTCCCAACAAGCGCTATTGTTTTATGCCCCTAGCTAGGCATAATGCATAATCTCAAGTATTGTCATCTTTCAAATTTATCCCATAAGTGGCCCTCATAATAGATTCATAAGGTGGCTTAATTATATTTCTAGGGAAGTGTTCCATACCTTTATTTAATGGAAATTGAAATCTTATATTGCCTTCTTTCATATCAATAATAGCACCTATAGTTCGTAGGAAAGGCCTACCAAGTATTATGGGACAAGACGGATTGCATTCAATATCAAGCACAATGAAATCAATGGGTACATAATTTCTATTAGCAAGAATAAGAACATCATTTATTCTACCCAAAGGTTTCTTAATAATTGAATCCGCCAAATGCAAGTTAAGGGAACATTCATCTAGTTCGGTAAGGCCTAGCACATCACATAAAGACTTTGGAATAGTAGAAACGCTAGCACCCAAATCACATAAAGCATTGCATACATAATCTTTGATTTTAATTTTCATAGTAGGTTCCCATTCATCATGCAATTTTCTAGGAATAGAAACTTCTAACTCAAGTTTTTCTTCATGAGCTTTTATCATAGCTTCTATAATATGATTTGTGAAAGCTTTATTTTGTTCATAAGCATTTGGAGAGCTAATCATGGATTGCAACAAGGAAATACATTAAACTAAAGAGAAATTATCATAATTAAAATCCTTGTAATCCAAAGTAGTGGGCACATCACTATTTAAAGTTTTAACCTCTCCACACCCACTTTTTTCATTTTTATCATTAAGATCATCACCCTCCGAATACTTCGGACGCTCTCTAATTAAAGTTGACTCATCTTCAGTCCCTTTTTCATCAAGTTTTACTTTACTAAATAAAGATTCAATGGATATGACACCAATCATCTTAACATCTTCATCATAACTACGATAAAAACTGGGTGGAATAGCCTTTTCTAAAAATTCCCGCTTGGCTCTCATCCTAGCGGTTCTTTCTTTACTTTCATTAATGGAGACATGGATGGATTTGATAGACTCATTTATATCAATTTTAGGTGGCAAAATTTTAACTTTAAGATTTTCCACATCATGAGCAATTCTATCCATGTTCCTAGACATTTCATCAACCCTATTCAATTTTTCCTCTATCATAACATTGAAATTCTTTTGAGAATTAATAAATTCTTTAATATTACTTTCAAGATCAGAGGGTATACTATTATTATTATTATTATTATAAAAATTACCATAACTATTTGAGGAATTTCCGGGAAACGGTCTAGGATTGAAATTCCCTCTATAAGCATTGTTGTTGAAATTATTTCTAGACACAAAATTCACATCAATAGCATCATTATTTTGTTCTAAAAAGGTAGACAATGGCACATCATTAGTATCAACATGAGCATTTTTACTAGCAAGCATTTTCATGATAGCGTCCATCTTATCACCCAAAGTAGAAATTTCTTCAACAGAATTTACCTTCTTACCAGTTGGAGCTCTCTCGGTATGCCATTGTGAATAAATTGCCATAATATTATCAAGGAGTTTTGTAGCTTCTCCTAATGTGATTTCCATAAAACTACCACCTGCAGCAGAGTCTAGCAAATTTCTAGAAACAAAGTTTAGTCCCGCGTAAAATTTTTGTATGATCATCCATAAACTTAAACCATGAGTAGGGCAATTTCTTATCATCAATTTCATCCTCTCCCAAGATTGTGCAACATGTTCTTGCTCAAGTTGCTTAAAATTCATAATTTGATTTCTTAGAAAAATAATTTTTGAGGGAGGAAAATACTTGGCAATGAAAGCATCCTTACACTTATCCCAAGAATCAATACTATTACGTGGCAAGGATGAAAACCAAGTTTTGGCGCGATCTCTTAGTGAGAACGGAAATAATTTCAACTTAATAATATCATTATCAACATCTTTTTTCTTTTGCATATCACATAATTCAATGAAAGTATTAAGATGTGATGCGGCATCCTCATTAGGATTTCCAGAAAATTGCTCTTTCATAACAAGATTTAGCAAAGCGGCATTTATATCATAAGACTCCGCGCTAGCGGCGGGAGGAGCAATTGGAGTACTAATAAAATCATTATTATTAGTATTTGAAAAGTCACACAATTTTGTGTTTTCTTGAGCTATAGTGGCAAAGCAAACGATCTAGCAACAAGCAAGCAAGCAAACGAGCGAAAAAAATATTTTTGTGTTTTTTTTAAAAAAAATTAGAAGTGGGGGAGATAAAAACGAGAGGCAAAGGCAAATAAAATAAATGCAAGTGATTTATAGTTTGTGCGAAGGTACTTGATAAATTTTGGTGATGTCTCCCCGGCAACGGCGCCAGAAATTCTTCCTGCTACTTGTAGATTGCGTTGATATTTTCCTCGAAGAGGAGATGATGATACAGAATAGTAGAGATAAGTATTTCCCTCAGTTAAGAACCAAGGTTATAAATCCAGTAGGAGAACCACAACAAAATCCAGTGAACATCACCTACACACACAAAAGCAAACACTTGCACCCAACGCGAATAAGAGGGTTGTCAATCCCGTTAGCGTTACTTGCAATGATTAAGTCTGATAGAGATAAATAGCTAAACTAAAATACTAAATAAAATAAAAGTAAATAAATTGCAGCAAGGTATTTTTGTGTTTTTATATATGATAAGATAGACCCGGGGGCCATAGTTTTCACTAGAGGCTTCTCTCTAGAACAAATAGCATACGGTGGGTAAACAAATTACTGTTGGGCAATTAATAGAAAAGCGAATAATTATGACGGATTCATGGCAGTGATCATATATATAGGCATCACATCCGAGACAAATAGACCGACTCCTGCCTGCATCTATTACTATTACTCCACTCATCGGCCGCTATCCATCATGCATCTAGAGTATTAAGTATAAAACAGAGTAACGCCTTAAGCAAGATGACATGATGTAGAGGAGTAAACTCAAGCAATATGAAATAAACCCCATCTTTTTATCCTTAATGGCAACAATACAAATACGTGTATGTCCCTTCCTGTCACTGGGATTGAGCACCGCAAGATTGAACCCATCACAAAGTCCTCCCCCATTGCAAGATAAACCAATCTAGTTGGCCAAACCAAATCGATAGATCGAAGAGAAATACAAATCTATAATAAATCATGCAAAAAAGAGATCAGCAAAGACTCAAATACTTCTCATGAATAATCTGATCATAAACTCACAATTCATCAGATCCCAACAAACACACCGCAAAAGAAGATTACATCGGATAGAACTCCAAGAACATCGAGGAGAACATGGTATTGAAGATCAAAGAGAGAAAAGAAGCCATCTAGCTACTAGCTATGGACCCGTAGGTCGGTGGTAAACTACTCACACATCGGAGGAGGGGCAGCAAGGTTGATGAAGAATCCCTCCGTGATCGATTCCCCCTCCGGCAGAGTGCCGGGGAAGGGCTCCAGATGGGATCGTGGAAGAACAGAGGCTTGCGACGGCGGAAATGTTTTCTCGTCTATTGTTCTGGTATAATGGGAATATTTTGGAATTTATAGAGGCGGAATTAGGTCAAGGGGTGCCATGAGGGGCCCACAAGCCTGGGGGGCGCGGCCACCCCCCTGGGGCGCGCCCCCTGAGCTTGTCGCTCCCTTGTGACTCCTCTGGTCTTCTTCCGAACCTTCTAGGGTCTCTTCTGGTCCATAAAAAATTAATCCAAAGTTTTTTCTGCGTTTGAACCTTTTTTTGATAATGATTTTCTGAAAAGACAAAAACAAGCAAAAAACAGCAATTGGCACTGGGCACTGAGTTAATAGGTTAGTCCCAAAAAATGATATATAATTGCACAAAGTTGCATATAAAACATCCAAGATTGATACTATAATAGCATGGAACAATAAAAAATTATAGATACATTGGAGACGTATCATTCAGCAACCCGCCGCTCCAAGCCAGCTGGCGGAGGAGTGGCGAGTTGCTCCAGGATGGCACGCGGGGGAGCATGGTGGCACGGGCATTTTGGCTGCCGTGGATGAGACCGTGCCGTACCGCTCCTCCCGTGCCTGCAACCACGCCATTCATCATCAATGTTCGCGGAACCGCGCCCTACCGGCGAAGAAAGAAGCCGGCTTCGTGGAGATCGACGAGGCGGCAGCCAACACGTCCGTGCCCCACCGCTTCGCAGGCCACCGTCGTTCCCCGCCTCCAAAACCAACCTTGATTCATGCTTCACGGAAGCGGAGGGCACCCTTCCCCTCCGGCTGAAGCATATCCCTCTAGTGCCACTCTGATGAGCGGCACAGCCAAACCTGGGGAAGCGGAGGCTACTCTTGCCCTTTCCGCTCAAGCATATACCTCCGGGGCTCACGACGGTCCGATGAGTGGGCTGCCGGACATGGGGAAGACAATGAAGATCCGCCGCACCCGGCCATAGATTAGTCAAGGGTATCCGTGTCGTGGGAAAGGATATCTGCCGACGCCAGCCGTAGACTAGTTTTACCTTACTTCGGTATAGTTTTTAGTTAAAATACGTCCGAAATGTAATGAATTTCGTCTGGTTTGTATGAATATCATCCGGTTTGAGTGAAGTTCGTTCGGTTTGTTTAAACAGTTTTTGAATTGTATACGTGTAGTGTTAGATGGCCGGTTCCCGCATCCGTGTCCGCAGACTGGTCCTCCTCTGTCCGCGAACAGATGCGGTTGCAAATTTGCGGATCAGCCCTGGAGATGCCCTAATTATGGCAATTTTGAAACTCCAACATATTTATTTTTGTTGAACCTAAACATATTTTTTGAGTAGCTTTGTCATCAATGCAATTGACATGAAGATATTAGTTATAATTTTCTGAACTTGATATATATTATACACATTATGATTTTTCAAAGTGTGCACGTACTTCTGGAATTTCCTAAATTGTTTTCATTTAACAAAAACCAAAAATACCTTTTTACGCACAATTCATCTTACTTTCAATTTATCACCAGCAACATGTGTACCAAGTTTGTTTGGTAATTGCTTGGGTGGTATTAACTATAATCTGAATGAACAAATTCGTGTGGGAGTTTGTGCCATTCTTTGGCAATTTAGAATTGCTCGAACAATTGCGTTTTCAACAGATCATCTATTTCTAGTTTCTTGTAGGTTATCTTAGAACTACGAAGTCAATCTATACGTGTTCGTCACTACAGCGTGTGGACGCGCGGGAGCCTATGGCCTTTGAGTGTAGTCGGCTGAAAACGGTTGTATGGGGTTTGCTTTACCCATTTGCTGGCGTGCCAGTACTTGTCTTGCTCCAATATCACTGGGTGTAGATAACTTTGGAGCTCAAACACTTTAATGCGAACATGCCATACTAATTGACAACAATTCAGATGGGATATGTGCACTAAGTGCGGCAAGCATCCTTGTCCTACCATATAGGTTCCATATATTCAAAGAACACATGGACAACATCTGCATGCAAGCCAACTAGCTCTTCAAAACTATGAACAACTTTCTACATCATACATACATCTAACACCTTGCATTTTGGAGAGGTTGAATCGTGCACCTACACTCATCTATAAAATACTATCACTTGATCACCTTGTTTACCGACTGCTTTCTGCTAAATCAATGAAGCCGGTGATAACCGGGTCTTTCAAAAAAAAAGTGGGCATCAGAGCAGCTTAAGGATAATCCATTCGAAGTAGGAGGCAACAGAACTGGAGTTGGAGAAGCCAAATGGAAACCTGTGTGCACCAAGACGATCATCAGCCAAGACGTTTATGTTTCCTTGTCTTGGTATAGCAAGACGATGTATGCTACTCCCTCCTTTCCGGTTTATAGGGCTCAATTTCAAAATCTCTCCAATCAAGGTAGATGGTGAGTGGTGGAATAAATTTCGTAGTTTGCATAAGTATTTAATTAGTACGCTCATTTTTCTAAAAAAAATATGCTTACCGATGCATTAATTACAATGCATGCATGCATGACCACTAAATGTCCATGAACTTCTACATGCATTGATGAGTTTTCTCTTCATACTTGCATCGGGTGATTTAATGCACCTCGAAATCCAAACATGTGATGATAAGTAGTAGAATTGAGACTTATAAAATGAAAAAACAATTTTTTTGAGATGAGCCCTGTAAACCAGAAAGGAGGGACTATTAACCTTTAGTAACTTGACAATCCAGCACCTCATGCAGCATGGGTCATCAGCATGGGTCATGTAGTGGCATGCAGTAGCAAATGGACAAGTCTACTAGGCTCCGCTGCTACACAATCAAGTTGACGCCACCGACTAGGCTGTAGGAGTAGAGGAGGTTCCATACTCTCTCCATTTCAAAATAATTGAAGTTCTAAATTTGTCTAAGTCAATTGCTTAAGTTTGACTGGCTCTATAGAAAATGATGCTAAGATCTATAACACCAAATACACATAATACGACGGTTCTGATTTGGATTATTGGTGTTTCTCCAAAAACTAGGATTATATGCGTGAGAACAAACAAAATGAAATGGATGGACGAGAGCAATACATGAGTGATAGGTGTATCGGAAAAAAGTTAGGAAAGAAATATCCTCAATGGGAGAGGATGAAGGAGAGGATGGACGTGGATAGAAAGGGTGAGACAGGATCCCAACACTGATAGCCCTTGTGCTCATCGCTGTAACCTAAGAAGACACATTCAATAGACTAAGCAGTCAGTTTTGCTGTGTTAAGGGGGGGGCAAGAAGAACGTAGTAAATGCAACAAAACGATAGAAACACAACAAACAAACATAGTAAACGCAACAAAACAAACGTAACCATGAGAACAACCAAAAAGTCACTCGAGAGGAATGTCACCATGCAAAGCAAGGAAGGCTGATTGTTGATAAGGTAGGTGGAAGTAGAAACAACATCAACCCAAAAGTGAGGTGGAAGAGAGGCGTTGATCTTCAACACACAATCCGCGTCAAGAAGGTGACGATGCTTACGCTTAGCAAAACCATTCTGAGCATCAGGACCACGACAAGAGAACTGAGAAAGTGTGCCCTGTTCAGCAAGGAATCCGCGCAACAAATGATAGATAAACCCACAAGCAAATTTTGCATGGAATACACAGATAGGAGTGGAAAACTGGGTATGAAGCATGGCGGCAAACTTCTTACTCATAGATAAAGATAATATAGTCATAAAATATATCCATGTGTGTCGAGAGAAATCATTTATAAAGATAATATAGTAGCGATGGCCTCCTTTTCGAGGCAAAGAGAGCTGGACCCCAAACATCAAAATGAACAAGATAGAAATGACGCTGAGACACAGTCTCGCTATGAGGATAAAGTAACCGAACCTGTTTGCCAAGCCGACAAACCTGACAGTCTAAAGACACACCGTCAGAGACAGATCCAAGAAGACCACGTCGAACTAAGGATGAGAGAGAAAAAGCCACACAAGTGACTAAGACGATCATGCTACAAAGAGCCGGTAGACGAAGTAACTGAGGCAGAGAGACTGGCGGCGGTGGCAGCAGAGGGAAGATTAAGCCAGTCAACCTCCCAAAGGACCTGAGACTTACAATGCCGAGGGCCAACACCAAGTAGAGCATTTGCGTGAGGATCCTTATCAGAACAAGAGTTAAAGTAAAGAATGACCCTACAACCAGAGTCAACAATCTAACCACCTGAAATGAGTTGCATGGGCCGAGGAACATGAGCAAAAGAAGGGATATGAAAAGACGAAGTGCTAAGAATGCCTCGACTATCGACTGGGAGGGAAGTTCCATCAGTAGTAAGAACATGAATATGAGAATCTGGAGGTCGAATGGCTGACAAACTGGAAGAATCTAAAGTTATATGAAAATACGTCCAGTACCAAGGATACATGGAGATGTACCTGGTTGTGTAAAAATGGTCACTTGGTACCAAAAAAATCAGTAGCAAAACCTGTTGATGGAGAACCAAAAGAATCAGCTAGCAGAAACTGAAGTCGCCTAATCTCCAATGTAGTCAGGGTCTCAACTGAAGAGGTTGATGAAGAAGTACCGGGTGATGAAACTAGAAGTAGCAAGTAGGTGTTCTGTTAATCAAAGATCAAAAACACAAAAGTATTTCTCGTTCTTCTTTATTTGCTTTCATTTATTTTTTATCGCTTTCTTTTGTATTCTTTTTTTTTTGCTTTCGATTGTTTCTTTTCTTTCGTTTGTTGTTTGCTTTTAAAAGAAACCCAAAAAGATTTTTTTTGTCCTTTTGTCTTTTGAAGTTCTTTGAGAAAACAACAAAAATATTTCTCCGTTCTTTTGCAAGTTTATTTGATTGCCTCATTGTTGAAACTTCGAAAATCTTTTATCTTTGCCTCTCTTTGCATTCTTGTTTGCCTTCTTTGAGAAAAACAAAAAAAAATCTAAACATATTTTTGTTGTGTTTCTTTGAGTTCTTTGCCTTTTATATTTCAGAAAATCCAAAATATTTCTCTTTCGTTGTTCTTTCGTTTTCCTTTGTTTTTTGGTGGTTCTTTCTGGCTTTTCTTTGCTATTTTCTTTTTGTCGTTCCTTTCATCTTTGTGTTTAAGTTGCAAAACCCAAAAAATTCAAAAAGATTTATTTTTTGCGTCTTATTGAGTCTTAAGTGTTTGAAGTGTTTTTTTTGCTTTCTGTTGTTTCTTTTGTTTGTTTGCTTTTAAAGGAAACCCAAAATTATTTCTTTATTCTTTTGTTCTTTTAAAGTTCTTTTGAGGAAACAACAAAAATATTTCTTTGTTCTTTTTGCTTATTCTTTGAAAGTTTATTTGATTGCCTCTTTATTAAAACTTTGGAAATCTTTTACCTTTGCTTCTCTTTGCGTTCTTGTTTGCCTTCTTTGAGAAAAACCAAAAATTCTGAAAATATTTTTGTTGAGTTTCTTTGAGTTCTTTGCCTTTTATGTTTCAGAAAATCCAAAAATATTTCTCTTTCGTTGTTCTTTTATTATCCTTTGTTTCCTTTTGGTGTACTTTTTGGCTTTTTTTGCTGTTTTCTTTTTGTCGTTCTTTCGTCTTTGTGTTTGAGTTGCAAAATCCAAAAATTCTCGTTTGCGTCTTATTGAGTCCTAAGTGTTTGAAGTGTTTTTTTTGTTTTTTTGCTTCCTATTGTTTCTTTTGTTTGTTTGTTTGTTGTTTGCTTTTAAAAGAAACCCAAAAAGATTTCTTTATCCTTTTGTTGTTTTGTTCTTTTGAAGTTCTTTGAGAAAACAGCAAAAATATTTCTTCGTTTTTTTTCTTTTTCTTTGGAAATTCATTTGAATGCTTCTTGTTGAAACTTTGGAAATCTTTTATCATTGCTTCTCTTTGTGTTCTTGTTTGCCTTCTTTGAGAAAAAACAATAATTTCAAAAATACTCTGTTATGTTTCTTTGAGTTCTTCTTTGCCTTTCATGTTTCAGAAAATGTAAAAAGCTTCTTGTTGAAACTTTGGAAATCTTTTATCATTGCTTCTCTTTGCGTTCTTGTTTGCCTTCTTTGAGAAAAAACAAAAATTTCAAAATTACTTCTGTTGTGTTTCCTTGAGTTCTTCTTTGCCTTTCATGTTTCAGAAAATGTAAAAAGCTTCTTGTTGAAACTTTGGAAATCTTTTATCATTGCTTCTCTTTGCGTTCTTGTTTGCCTTCTTTGAGAAAAAACAAAAATTTCAAAAATACTTCTGTTGTGTTTCTTTGAGTTCTTCTTTGCCTTTCATGTTTCAGAAAATGTAAAAATATTTCTCTTTTGTTGTTCTTTTGTTTTCTTTTGGTTGTTCTTTTTGACTTTTCTTTGCTGTTTTCTTTCGTCCTTTTGTGTTTATTAAGTCGCCAAACCCAAAAATTCCAAAAATATTTCTTGTTTGCGCCTTATTGATTCTTAAGTGTTTGAAGTGAACGGATTTGTGATTGTCTCTTATGTGCTTTATTGTTGACCTAATGAAAAAACCAAAATATTTCTCTTCCCTTCTCTTCTTTTGTACAAATTGTCCATTAGTAAAACCTGCAAAACCTGTCGATGGAGAACCATAAGAAGCAGCTAGGAGACACTGAAGTCGTGTAATCTCCAGTGTAGTGAGGGGCTCAACTGAAGAGGTTGACGAAGAAGCACCAGGATATGAAACTAAAAACTAAAAATAGGTGTCGAAGTCGTGAAATCTTTGTTCCTCGTTGATCCAGTTTGGCATCCTTTCCTTGTTTGCAGGTTATGTACCACAGACTTGATGTCGCATCGCATGTTCCCTTGTTGGTGGCCCTTGGCCCCGGCGACAGGTAGCGTCGTGCACACATCATGTGGGTTAGACATTGCGGTGCCGACTGCCCTTGTTCCTGCTCCGCCGATAGGTAGTGCTCGAGCGTTCGGCTATGGTGGCTCCCACCAGGGGAACACGAGTTGTGGGATCGAGACAACGGCATTGCAACCCGTAGCTAGGCAAAGGATGCCCAATCGGACTGGCGGGGACCGGAGAGTGCATGAGGGGTGTGGTGGAAGGGGTGAAAACGCTATCGGGAGTGGACCGCTGCCGCCATTTAGCTTTTGTACCTAGAGTTGAGCGGTGAGGGGATGGCGACAAGGGAAGCGAGGAAGGACGAAAGGGGGCACTAGGAGGAGAAAGGCACCATCCACCATACGCTTGTGTGTTTGTTGTGACGGCGGACGGTTGTGGGCAGATCTAGTGTCGTCACGTGGATCTACTACTCGGGATGGCATGACATGCTTGTTGAGTGAGGTGCCACAACTATTGGGCTGTGTGGGTGAGTTTGGAGAGATATAAGTTGTGTTGTGCTCTAGTCTAAGCCTTCATGAAGAAATTGACCAACCGTATATTGAAAGGGACATACTGAAGAGTAATAATATGATCCTGCACATTGGAGTGCACGAAGGAGGCATCACGATCAATATGCTTGGTGAGCTCATGCTTCACATGGTCGGGCGCAATCCTGATAGCACATATAATGTATGGTATGACAAGAGAGGAGTAGTGCAGTGATAGAAACACCAAAATCCTCAAGATCATGGTGGATGAACAACACCGAGTTTGGATAGAGAGAAAGAAGCCGTGTTGTGCTCTGTCTGAGTCTTCGTGAAGAACTCGGCCAACTGTAAATCGGAAGGCACATACTAAAGAGCAATTATCTGCTCCTGCACACTGGAGCACACGAAGGAAGCATCAACACCAATATGCTTGGTGACCTCAAGCTTCACGGGGTCAGGTGCAATACTCATAGCACTTGTACTGGCTAATAAGGGAGCTCCAGTGACAAAAACACCAAAATCCTCAAGCAGCCATCGTAACCAAGGGAAAGTGCAGTCTGATTTTTCGTCTTCCAAGCAATGAGAAAACCACCAACAAAAACACCATAAGCAGAAAGGGAGCGCCGAACTTAAGCGTGGGAAGAAGAGAGATGGTGAGAGATAGTGCCACGAAGATATCGTTGAACACGGGGGAGGTGACTCGAGTAGATCGAAGTGGGAGCTAAGGCAAACTGACTTAGATTGTGGATGGGATATGTAATTGATGGACGAGTGACATCTAAATAGACAAGACTCCCAATAAGATGACGGCAGTGCGTTAGATCAAACAAAGGCTTACCGTCAGAAGCGCAAAGATGGACGTTGAGTTCCATAGGAGTGTCAACAGTGACCTTATCATTAAGAGCAGCACGAGCAAGAAGATCCTGAATGTACTTCTCTTGGGAAGTAAAGAAACCATCAGAGTTAGCAAAAACCTCAATTCCAAGGAAGTAGCAAAGAGGGCCAAGATCAGACATAAGAAACTATTCACAAAGACGAGCCTTAAAAAAGGCAATGCACTCCGAGTCGTTGTCAGTGATGATCATTTCATTGAACTAGAGATGCAGAGTTTGACAACGAGCTGAAAGATGGATATAAACTGCAGGATGGTTAACACTTGGCAAAAAGTAGTCAATGTCATCACTGAGACAAAACGCTCAAACCGGACACGAGGGGCTAAATGCATAGAGAGAACGATGAAGACGGCAGATCATGCCATCAGGAAAAAAAATATAGGTGGTGGCTAGATGTAGACCTTCTCATGCAACTCACCATTAAGAAAGGCATTCTTGACATCAAGCTAAGAGACAGACCAGTGGCAAACAAATACCACAGCGAGAAGTTTGTGAAGAGTTGTCATGTCGGCCATAGGAGCAAATGTCTCATCGTAGTCATGGCCATGTTCCTGCTCAAAGCCGCGAGTCACAGGACGAGCTTTGTAATGCTCAAGAGAACCATCAAAGTCTAAATCTTGTAGACCCACTTACAAGATACAAGTGATGGGATGAGCATGGGGAGGAAGGGAAATGAGATCCCACATGCCTGTACGCTCAAGAGCAGCAATCTCCTATGCCATTGCATGATGTCATTAGGGAAGAACACGCCGTCATAGTAAGTTGTCTCGAGAAGAATGGCGCAAGAATACCCATAGCGGTCAAAAGGCAGAAGTGGGTGAGTGAGGAAGCCATAAGTAGGTTGAGTTGGAGGCGGTGCGTTGCCAACAAAAGGAGCCAATAATAGTCGATGGAGATGGCTCGTCAAAAGATGGCACATCAGAAGAATCCACAACACACAGACGACCAGTGTAATAAAGAAGAGGATGAGGGGGAATCACCGGAGAAGCCTCGGGGAAAAGTGAGGTTGGGAAGCCGCATGTGATGACGGCGTGGGGTCTACAATAGTAGTATGTGAAGACATAGTGGGATGGGTGGACGAGGGCAATACATGAGTCATAGGTCTATTTGGACATGTCAGGAAAGAAATATCATCGATGGGGGAGGCTGAAAGAGAGGATGGAAGTATAAAGGACGAGACTCATCAAAATTCACATCCCGAGAAATGTGCATCCGATGACTGACACGATCTCAACACTGATAACCCTTGTGCTTATCACTGTAACCTAAGAAGACACATTCAACAGACCTAGTTTTCAGTTTGATGCGTTCATGGGGTTGGGGGGGAGGGGGGTAACAAGAGCGTACCAAATGCAACCAAACGAACGAAGCGTTGAGTAGTCACAAGAACGACCAAAATGATGCTTGAGATGAATGCCACCCTGCAGTGCGAGGAAGGGTGAATGTTATGAGGTAGGTGGAAGTAGAAACAACGAAGAGCATACCAAATGCAACCAAACGAACGGAGCGCTGAGTAGTCACAAGAACGACCAAAAATATGCTCGAGATGAATGTCACCCTGCAGTCCGAGGAAGGGTGAATGTTATGAGGTAGGTGGAAGTAGAAACAACTTCAACCCAAAAGTAAGGTGGAATAGAGGCGGCGATCTTCAACACACAAGCCGCCTCATGCTTACGCTCAGCAACACCATTCTGAGCATCAGGACCACGACAAGAGAACTGAGCAAGTGTGCCCTCTCAGCAAGGAATCTGCGCAGCAAATGTACTCATAAGCAAAATCTACATGGAAGACACGTATAGGCGTGGAAACTGGGTATGAAGCATGGCGGCAAACTTCTTACTGTTAGTTAAGACCTCACTACAAGAAAAACATAAAATATATCCATGTGTGTCTGAGAGAAATCATCTATAGAGATAATATAGTAGCAATGGCCTCCTTTTGAGGCAAAGGGAGCTGGACCCCAAAACATCAAAATGAACAAGATAGAAAGGACGTTGTGGATAAAGTAACTGAACCTGTTTGCCAAGCCGACAAACCTGACAGTCTAAAGACACTGCCAGAGACAGATCCAAGAAGACCACGTTGAACTAAGGATGAGAGACAAGATCCACACAAGTGACCAAGACGGTGATGCGACAAAGAGCCGATAGACGAAATAACCGAGGCAGAGAGACTGGCGGCGGTGGCAGCAGCGGGAAGACCCTAGAGGACCTGAGAGTTAAAACGTCGAGGGCCAACACCAAGGAGAGCTTCCGTGCGAGGATCCTAATTAGAAGAAGATTTAAAGTAAAGAATGACCCTACAACCAGAGTGAACAATTTAACCACCTGAAATGAGTTGTATGGGTCGAGAAACATGAGCGAAAGAAGGAACATGAAAAGATGAAGTGCTAAGAGTGCCTCGACTATTGATTGGGAGGCAAGTTCCATCAGCAGTAAGAACATGAATATGAGAATCTTGAGGTGGAATGGCTGACAAACTGGAAGAATCAAAAGTTATATGAAAATACGTTCAGTACCAAGGATCCATGGAGATGTACCTGGTTGTGTAAAAAGTGGTCACTCTATACCAGAAAAATCAGTGGCAAAACCTGTTGATGGAGAACCAAAAGAATCAGCTAGCAGAAACTGAAGTCGCCTAATCTCCAATGTAGTCAGGGTCTCAACTGAAGAGGTTGACGAAGAAGTAACGAGCGATGAAACTAGAAGTAGCAAGTAGGTCTTCTGTTAAAGATCAAAAACACAAAAGTATTTCTCGTTCTTTGTTTGATTTCATTTGGTTTTTGATCGCTTTCTTTTGTGTTCTTTTTTTTTCTTCATATCGTTTTTTTTTCTTTTGTTTGTTGTTTGCTTTTAAAAGAAACCCAAAAAGATTTCTTGTCCTTCTGTTTTTTTGAAGTTCGTTAAGAGAACAAAATATTTCTTCGTTCTTTTTGGAAGTTTATTTGATTGCCTCTTCGTTGAAACTTTGGAAATCTTTTATCTTTTCTTCTCTTTGCGTTCATGTTTGTCTTCTTTGAGAAGAACCAAAAATTCCAAAAATATTTCTGTTGTGTTTCTCTGAGTTCTTCTTTGCCTTTTATGTTTCAGAAAATCCAAAAATATTTCTCGTTCGTTGTTCTTTTGTTTTCCTTTGTTTTCTTTGGATGGTTTTTTTGGCTTTTATTTGCTATTTTCTTTTTGTCGTTTTTTTCGTCTTTGTGTTTAAGTTGCAAAACCCAAAAAGTTCAAAAAGATTTCTCGTTTGCATCTTATTGAGTCTTAAGTGTTTGAAGTGTTCCTTTTTCTGCTTCTTATTGTTTCTTTTGTTTGTTTGTTGTTTGCTTTTAAAGAAACCCATAAAGATTTCTTTCTTTCTTTTTTTGAAGTTCTTTGAGAAAACAACAAAAATATTTCTTCGTTCTTTTTGCTTATTCTTAGGAACTTTATTTGATTGCCACTTTGTTAAAACTTTGGAAATCTTTTATCTTTGCTTTTCTTTGCGTTTTTGTTTGCCTTCTTTGAGGAAAAGCAAAAATTGAAAAAATATTTTTGTTGTGTTTCTCTGAGTTCTTTGCCTTTTATGTTTCAGAAAATCTAAAAATATCTCTTTCATTGTTCTTTTGTTTTCTTATTTTTGGTGGTTCTTTTTGGCTTTTCTTTGTTGTTTTCTTTTTGTTGTACTTTCGTATTTGTGTTTGAGGTGCAAAACCCAAAAATTTCCCCCCAAAAAAAAATCTTCTTTTCGTCTTATTGAGTCTTAAGTGTTTGATATGTTCTTTTTGTTCTTTTGCTTCCTATTGTTTCTTTTGTTTGTTTGTTGTTTGCTTTTAAAAGAAACCCAAAAAGATTTATTTGTCCTTTTGTTGTTTTGTTCTTTTGAAGTTATTTGAGAGAACAACAAAAATATTTCTTCGTTCTTTTTGCTTTATCTGTGGATGTTTATTTGGTTGCCTCTTTGTTGAAACTTTGAAACTCTTTTATCTTTGCTTCTCTTTGTGTTCTTGTTTGCCTTCCTTGAGCAAACAAAAATTCCAAAAATATTTCTATTGTGTTTCTTCGAGTTTTTTTTGCCTGTTGAGTGAGGTGCCACAAATATTGGGCTGTGTGGGTGAGTTTGGAGAGTAATAATCTGATCTTGCACACTGGAGTGCACGGTGTAAATAGAAAGGGACATACTAAAGAGGTATCAACATCAATATGCTTGGTGAGCTCATGCTTCACATGGTTGGGTGCATTCTTGATAGCACATATATTGTATGGTATGACAAGAGAGGAGTAATGTAGTGATAGAAACACCAAAATCCTCAAGCTCAAGGTGGATGAACAACACCGAGTTTGGGGAGAGAGAGAAGCCGTGTTGTGCTGTCTAAGTCTTTGTTTAGAAATCGGACAATTGTAAATCGGAATGCATATACTTAAGAGCTATTATCTGATCCTGCACACTGGAGCACGTGAAAGAAGCATCAACACATATGCTTGGTGAGCTCATTCTTCACAGGGTCGCACGCAATACTGATAGCACTTGTACTGTCTGACAAGGGTGGAGTAGGTCTAGTGACAAAAACACCAAAGTACGCAAGCAACCATCGTAACCAAGTCATCTCTATTGTCAACAGAGGCATAGCTTGCAACTCAGCCGCTGCACTAACGGGAAAGTGCAGTCTGTTTCTTCGTCTTCCAGGCAAATGAGAAAACCACAAACAAAAACACCATAGGCAGAAAGGGAGCACCGAACTTGAGGGTGGGAAGAAGAGAGATGGTGAGGGTTAGTGCCACGAAGATATCGTTGAACACGGGTGAGGTGACTCGAGTAGATCGAAGTGGGAGCTGAGGCAAACTATAGATGTAGAGGATAAACTGCAGCATAATGAACACTTGGCAAAAAAATAGTCAATGTCATCACTGAGACAAAACGCTCAAATTGGACACGAGGGGCTAAAGGCATAGAGAGAGCGACGAAGACGACAGATCATGCCATCAGAAAAAAAAATATAGGTGGTGTCTAGATGTAGACCTTCTCATGCAATTCACCACTAAGAAATGCATTCTTGACATCAAGCTGAGAGACAGACCAGTGGCGAACAGATACCACAACGAGAAGTGTGTGAAGAGTTGTCATGTGGGCCATAGGAACAAATGTCTCATCGTAGTCATGGCCATGTTCCTGCTCAAAGCCACGAGTCACAAGACGAGCTTTGTAATGCTCAAGAGAAACAACAAAGTCTAAATCTTGTAGACCCACTTACAAGATACAAGTGATGGGATGAGCATGGGGAGGAAGGGAAATGAGATCCCACGTGCCGGTGCGCTTCAGAGCAGCAATCTCCTATGCCATTGCATGCTATCGTTCGGGAAGAACATGACATCACAGTAAGTTGTCTCGAGAAGAATGGCGCAAGAATACCCATAGCGGTCAAAAGGTGGAAGCGGGTGAGCGAGGAAGCCATAAGTAGATTGAGCTGGAGGCGGTGCGTTGCCAACAGAAGGAGCCAGTATTAGTCCAGGGAGATGGCTCATCAAAAGATGGCACATCAGAAGAATCCACAACACGCGGACGACCAGTGTAATAAAGAAGAGGACGAGGGGGAATCACTGGGTAAGCCTTGGGGGAAAAGCGAGGTTGGGAAGCCGCATGTGACGACGGCGTGGGGTCTACAATAGTAGTATGTGAAGACATAGTGGGATGGGTGGACGAGGGCAATACATGCATCATAGGTCTATTTGGAAATGTCAGGAAAGAAATATCATCGATGGGGGAGGCTGAAGGAGAGGATGGAAGTGAATATGAAGGACGAGACTCATCAAAATTCACATCCCGAGAAATGCGCATCCGACGACCGACATGATCCCAACACTAATTGCCCTTCTGCTTATCACTGTAACCTAAGAAGACAAATTCAGCAAACCTAGCAGTCAATTTGGTGCGTTCACGGAGAGGGGGGGGGGGGCAAGAAGAGTGTACTAAATGCAACCAAACAAACGAAGCGCTGAGTAGTCACAAGAACGACCAAAAAGATGCTCGAGATGAATGTCACCCGGCAGTGCGAGGAAGGGTGAATGTTATGCGGTAGGTGGAAGTAGAAACAACCTCAACCAAAAGTCAGGTGGAATAGAGGCGACGATCGTCAACAGACAAGCCGCCTCAAGAAGGTGACGATGCTTACTCTCAGCAACACCATTCTGAGCATCGGGACCATGACAAGAGAACTGAGCAAATGTGCCCTGCTTAACAAGGAATCCGCGTAGCATATCTAACTAGTAAAAGAAGCTGGTCTACCCGGCCGTACAAGCATTCTGCGTCGAGGCAGTGATTTTCGGTTGCTAGATGATTTTACTGCTATCCTTTTTACCCTGCTTTCGGCTGGACAGCCGTCCATCCCTTTTGTGCGCGCAAGCTCGGGCTAAGGCTGGTTGATAGGTGGGGCACTAGGCATGTGCGGTCATGGAAACGATGTTAGGTTTCTCTTGTTTTCGGTACGCGAACAAGGCGAAGGATTTCATGGGCAGGTGAAAACCCTAGCCCCAGCCAGGACGCGGTAAAAAAAATCTCCTCTCAGCTCCCGCCGCCACCTCTCCTCTTCTCTCCCTCCACCGTCCGGGTTCCCGATCTAGAGCAGGTGGTTCCGGCATGCCCAAGCGGCTCCGGCGTGGCCATGGCCAGACGAGGGAGATGGGTGGTGGGGTGGATCTGGTCTATATGGTCCCAGATGCATCCTCGTGCCTCCTCATGGCCTGGCCACGGTCGCATCCTCCTCCGCGCCTCCTCTGTGCGCATCCCCCGCAGCAACCTGCTCGTCCTCCGGGTGCTGCCAGCGGCCTTGTTGAGAGCTTTGAAAAGGTGATCCTCCTTTTCTCTCTTCCCCAGTGCTCTTCTCTTCCTCACTGCTCCTCCTCCAATCTCTTCCCTTCAGGCAGGGTGAAGACGGCGCACATGGGCTAGGCAGGCCACGGGACGAGGACACGTTGTAGTTAGGGCAGGAGTGCCAGCTGAGGAACCCACTCGGGCAGCTGCCTGCAGAGGAGGAGAGGTCGAGGACAGCTCCCAATTCATGGAGAGGCCAGCATGGGTGAGCTCCTTCTTTCTTCATCTTCCCATGGTGACATGAGTTCATCCCTCTAATTCATGTCTTTCTAATTTTTGTTTTTATGCTTATAGGGTTTGGGTGGGTGTTGATTCGCACAACGATGGCGTTACATTGGGTTAGTGTCAAGTAATTGGGGTAGAAGCATTCTTATCAGGCATTGTCTTTGGATATGTCTCTCTGAAGCTTGGGACCTTGGAAAGGTACGACTGTTAATGCAGTATTTGATTGTCTGGTTGGCTCTTTTATTAGCGTGCAGGTAACTGATAAAAACTACTGATTGTTGTGCTTACAAGCTGTATGGCATATTATGTTCAGGCAAAACTTTGTGTAGCAAAAAAAATGCATAACTGAGTTTATGGATATGCATTGTCCCCTGAATGAGGAGAGAGCTATTCAAGCTGCTGCGGAATTTTTTTGTAGATCGATCGGTATTTCAGCAAGTATTCTTGACCTCTGTATTCCCTTTCACATGCAGGTTGAACAAGTACCCACCAAATCTCGACTTTTCTTCCTTTTTTAATCTTTGTCCTAAGTCTTCAGACCATAGGAGAACTTGATTAGTTCTGATTAGGTACAGTGTCCAGTTTTTTGTCTACCACATATGTGCTAATTTTAGAAATTGCAACCCATTCATGGGAGATTGAAAAATGGATTTTTTTTCAGATTTGCTGAGCTATTATGAACTTTAGAAATTAGAAGTCAAATGTTGTGAATGACGAGTGCTTGTACTAACTTAGTGTCACAACTTATTCAGTATTAGGTTTTACCATCGATTTATTATACTACTATATAATAAGAGGTTCTTTGTTCATGAATTCTTCTTGAAGCCTCATATTTTTATTTGCCTAATTGCGGGGAGGGAAGCAGCCGCAGATTGAGAAGGACGGCACAGGTCGAGAGCATGGTCATGGCCTGCAGATTGAGGAGGATGGCACAGGTCAAGAGCATGGTTATGGCCTGGGAGCGTGCCCTGTGGCCATGCAGCGGCTCTTCTTCACTAGCTCCCACTTCGACAATGACTACGACGTCCAGCACGACTCCATCCTCTTCCTCGGTCTCCGCCTGCGCGCCACCGGCGCTACCTGTTTTGCAGGTAGGCTAAGGTTGGGATATCCTTACTGATCTTTTTATATTTCTTATTCTTACTCCTTGGTTTTAAGCTATGTGCTTCCCGTGTGTGTATTGCGTGGGATTTGTATTTTCTGGACCAGATTGACTGCTGTTCTAGAGTTCGTAATTGGGGTCAGCCAATCAGCTGCATATGAATTCATTGGGCTCTTATCTTCTCTTGGCTGCTTCTCCTACAGAGTCTACACAGATCGATTATTTTCTCATCTCTCTTATATATTACTTGTGTGCACTTTTTTCCCGTATTCGTTCAGAGGGAGTGTCATAAGTAAAAATAAATGCCAGCTTATTTTCTTCTTTGGTTTCAGTTATGATGTAATGGACAAATGTGTGTTGTGCCATGCCTGCAGGAAAGAGTTTCAGTGTCTACACAGATTGCTATTTTAACTAATCCCTCTCCTGCCTCTTAGTCATGTTCAAGTCTGAACTACTCTGTGTCTGCTGAGCTTAAAATTACCCACAACCCACAATTTATGGCATCAAAGTTCTGTGTACTATATATTATGCCCACAATAAGTAGATTTTGTTGAATTCTTTGTACTACTGATTTGTTATCTCCATGGTCTTTTCTGAACCTTTTTTTTTGTTTCGGAGAGTCAAGGTATGAGTTGGTAGAGGCAAGGAGGATGAGGAAGGAGACAAGCAGGAGGAAGAGAGATTCTCAACAGCACGCTCGCGGACCAACTTACGAGACTCGGTTATGCACTTTCATTTTTAGCACATAGTTTCGAGAAAATTGTTCTGACTGCGCATCTTGAGAGAGTCCACTCTGAACTCTTTCTGAAATATGCAGCAAGACTCGGTTACAGTGTGTGGTCTTCGAATGAGAATTACAGTATTGCCCTTGTAGCTGCGTGGGTATCAGTTTTTGTTAATACTGATCCTTCCAAACTGAAGCTTAGAGAGATCAAAATGTTGCATGCTGAAGGGCCAGGAGTGAACTACTCAACTCAGTTCTATAAGAATCATACTGAAAATCTTCTTGCATTATGAGGTATTATAGAGCTTTTACATTTGCATCAAGTAGCTAAGTTGAATACTGGATGCGAGCATTTGTACCTGAGGATATTGGCACTTGGATGATGGTCTCCAAAGCAAATGAATTTTTTACTCAGGTTGGACAATGGCAACCCTTATGCCGATTAGTGTTATAGTAGGCTTATACTAATTTCACATGGTTTTAATTTTTAGGATCAGAAGGGGAGCCTTGGCGCAGCGGTAAAGCTGTTGCCTTGTGACCATGAGGTCATGGGTTCAAGTCCTGGAAACAGCCTCTTGCAGAAATGCAGGGAAAGGCTCACATGTGTGCTGATTTGAGAAAGAAGAGAAGAGCAAGAATGTTTAGGTTTCTCTAGACATGTGTGCAGATTTGAGAAAGAAGAGAACAGGAAGAATCTTCAGGAAGAGTTTGGTGAAGAATAAGGTGAAGTCTTTGAGAGGGGCCTTTTTGGTGCCCGAGCCCAGATGCACCTGATATCATGTTCATTCAATGCTGTTTTGGGATTCGGGAATGGGGCCACCAGTCGGCAGTCCTGGTGCGTTGGAAAATCGCGAACCGGTGGGAATACGTGAGTGAATAGTGTGATAAGGTGGGGCCAACGCGTAGAGCGGGAGGGCGAGTCAAGCCATGGTTAAACGGCGCCGTCTGGCGCTGGATTCTGATCCATGGCTCAGGAGTTTCGTGTTCTATCTGATCCGTGGCTCGGGTAGCTGGCTGACGAGCAATTGCTCTTGGACGCCGCTGTGGCTGCTCGTTTTCTGAATTTTCTGAATTTGGCATGCAACCCTATTTTACACCAATCAGTTCAGCTGCTAGCGGTGCAAGTGCTCGATGCTCTTGGATGCTTGATGCTCGTTTTCTGAATTTTCTGAATTTGCGAGCATCAAGCATCCAAGAGCATGCCAAGTGCTGGCGATCAAGCACCCTGATGCTCGTTTTCTGAATTTTCTGAATTTTCTGGATGCTTGTCAAGTGCGTTTTCTGAATTTTCAGTTCTGCGGCTAGCTATTTCAAGTGCGTTTTCTGAATTTTTGCAAGTGCAATGGCCAAGTTCAGTTTTAGTTGAGTGTAGTACTAGTGCAGGCTTTGGAAGATCAGTTATAGTTCAGTGTAGTACTAGTGTATGACTAGCAAATTACTATATGTTAGTAGATGGATGCACAATTAGTTCAGCAATGTCAAGTTCAGTTTTAGTTCAGTGTAGTGCTGCTCAAGTGGAGTTTAGTTCAGGTATAAAATTATCTGTTCATGCCTATGTTGCAGCAGCCCGCGCGATTGTGATTCTCGTGTTGCCTGTAGGTTACCCGTCAGGGAGGAGTTCGCTGTTAGCTTGGAGCAGCAGGATCCGGCCCGTCTACTGCTCGTGACTGGGAAGGAAGGTGTCTGGCCTTTGCCACGCGAGTCCAATGGGGCGTCCGTCTACGCTGAAGTTGTTGGAGATCGTGGACTCCCTGTGAGCAGGGCGAGAGCCGAACGGAGGAAGAAAGCATCGCCGAGGGAGTCCGTTGAATTGACGAGCAACGTGAATCCTGAAGCCCCGGGATGGACCAAGAGGTAATATCATCTGGAGAGTTAATTCTCACTTCCGTGAACCTTAATCACTGATATTTCTGATAGAGCTTAGTAGGTTTCTGTGGATCTGTGTTCGTACCAGATTGCCCAACACATGGGGTGTTGAAGAAATCAATTGATGTAATTTATGTGTTTCTTTCGACATTTGTTATCGTTTGCCTAGTAAAGGAGTTAGCCAAGTTTGGTAGAAAAATTGGGTATGTCAATCGAACCATTTGCAGCTTAGTATAGCTGCTTGAGTTCAAGTGCCCAGCCTCGGTGGTGTGGAGAAATCAATTGATGGTAGCCCGGTCTTGTCTTGTTGAGGCTGTCATTGTTTGTCTAATTAGGAAGTTTCACAATTTCTATGTGCAATTGACTGTTGGAAACATTTTTGTGTGATTTGATTTCCAGGCTGAGGCTGGGTAGTGCACCACCTGACAGGGCGCCGTGTCATGGAGAAGTCGATCAGAATGTCCACCGAGGATCTGAATGATAACATGGCCAAACCAGAGATCAGGACTAGTTTTGACTCTGTACGACTTCTACAACATGTACCACCGAGAATCTGTGGTTTTGGAAGGGCACCATCGCACCACTTGTACCAGACCTGTCAAAGCCATTGTGGTGTAAGGAGTAGGACTAGTTTTCCAATTGAGAAACATTTCATTAGTTCTGAGGATTTTCTAGTGTGTGTTGTGGGCTTCTGCTCCACGCTTGTTCCTCTTGTAGTAGTCCGTGTAATAATGTAATTGTTCGAGTCGTATTACAGTGATCTAATTTAGAACCTGGAGTTAGGGTCGTTGATGTGGTGACAAATTTTATTTGATCTCATGATTTGGTTGACTACGTTGAGTTGATGAACATGTAAGATCAACAACGAGTTGATCAATATGTGGGATCAGCACTCGCTGGAAGAAGCATAGCCAGCCAGCTGCAGGGAAAGAAAGAGAGTACAAATTTGTAGAGAGGTGGGTGAGATTTGAGCACTCGCGGGAAGAAACTTGTGGGATCGACACTCGCTGGAAAAAGCAAGACTCAGGGCTGGCCATCAAGTCCAACGGCGACGTGAAGCAAGTCGAGGGTGAGATGGTCAGATGGAGGTAAGCTGCCCGAACTGGAAATTCGTTTGCGTTTCTCAGCATGGGGAAGCTAACGAAGGCCATTGAATGTGACTCAGGGCTAACGAAGGCTCCACTCAACCTCCTCCTACCTCATCAACACCTCCGCTTGGTCAGGGAGGGTTGCCTTCTAGGCTGCTCCTGGAGGGCCCTTCCACGGGTGGATCGACTGCCCCTTCGTCGTATCCGGCCAATGCTGTTGGGACGCTCAGTCAGCAGGGCTTGAGTCCCACAGCAATTGCTGCTCTTCATCAGGCTGTGCTCGGCGGGGTGGGCCGGGTGGGAAAGGACTCCATCGTCTGAAAAGGCTTGACCCCCGGCCAGGAGGGCCGGGTTCTGGTGCCTGCCTCCCCTGCTCTGTTCGGTCCCATCCTTGACCAGGAGGGTCGGGGCGTGGGGGCTGATGGGGTGGCTCCTCTGGATGCGCTTGGCAAGGAGGGCGAGACCAGGGATGCACATAATGTTGCAGGCGCTGCAATGGAGGTCACTGGACATGAGGGTTTGGGATCAAAGATGCTGGGAGGTACTTCTCTATCTGTGTCTAGACCTATGGCTAGGTCAGGCACTCCACAAGGTGCTCCTGTTTTTATTTTCTCTTCTCCTAAGGTGGCTGTGCAGGGGAATGTAAAAGCTAACTGGAAGAGAGTTGCTAGGGAAGGAGAAAGGGCTCAGGTGCAGGGTCACAATAGCAACAGGGGAGATGAGACGGCACATGGTCTAGGCCTAGGTAAAAAGAGAGGCGCTCCTAGTTTTGCACTGCCTACGGGTAGCGAATTAAACTTTTCTTTTGAGAATGCTAGCCTGGACAGCAACGAATTGTTCCTGGTTAGGATGTGAATGCTTCTTGTAAGAGGGTTTGTGGGGGTCGGGTTGAAAAGGTTTGGGGTGAGGATGGAGCGACCTCTCATGTTGCGAAGGAGTTAGAAGAGAAGGAGGAATATGTAGAGGGAAGAAGGGAGTCTGTTGGAGAGAAGAAAGGTGCAGATAGTGCTTCGGCGGCCTCCGGTCAGGAGGACCGCCAGGAGAAATGAAAGCCATTAGTTGGAACTGTCGTGGAATGCTCTCTTCCATGGCAGTTCGGGAGCTTCTGGAGCTCCATGGTCGGACTCGTGCGGATTTAATTTTTCTTTCTGAGTCGCATTTGAATAAAAATAAAGCTAACGAGCTACGTTGTAATTTAGGCTTTAATTCCATGTTTTTAGATGAAAGTGATGGCAAGTCTGGTGGTCTTGTACTTTTTTATCAAAAAGAGAATAAAGTCGAGTTGAACTATTTGTCGTCCCATTTCATTGATGTTATGTTTATGAATGATGAGTCTGTGGAGTGGCGTTTTACGGCCTTCTATGGTTATCCGGCATGGAACAAAAACTTTTATCTTGGGCTGACCTTCGTCAATTACATTCCAATGTTGTTTATCCTTGGGTGGTTATTGGAGATTTTAATGAAATCCTCTACTCTAGTGAAAAAGAAGGGGGCAATGCTAGACCGAATGTAATGATGCAAGATTTTAGGAAATGTTTGAGTGATTGTGGCTTGGTTGATATGGGCTGTATTGGGGATTCTTTCACTTGGAGAAGAGGGGACATTAGAGAAAGGCTTAACAGAGCTGTATGTAATGTGCGGTGGGCAAGTAAGTTCCCACGTGCTGCTGTTGTCAATGGGGATCATGTACACTCAGACCATCGCCCTTTAATTCTTGACACAGACTATTTCGATAGTAATCTGTTTAATTGTCCGAGCGGCCGTGTGAAACAATTTGAAACTAGATGGCTAAAAGAAGACACGGTGGAGGAAATTGTGAAGTCGGCTTGGGAAAAAGCCAAACTGGCGGGTATCGGTCCATCTCTTGCCGCTCGGACTAAGGCGGTGCATGATGATTTACACACCTGGGACCGCGATATTTTGAAGGGCCCTAAAAAGAGAATAAACAAGCTGAAAAAGGAGCTAGAAAGGCTGAAATGTGGCCCTATAAGTGGGGAGTCCCGGTCGAGACAAAAGGAAATTTTAGTCCTCATAGAAAATTTGTTGGATCAGGAAGAAATTTTCTGGTAACAAAGAGGGAGAGCTAACTGGTTATTGCATGGAGACCGCAATACATCATTTTTTCATAATGCAGCGACGGCTAGGAAAAAGGAACAACATTAAGAAACTTCTGGATGACACGGGAGTTTGGCAGGAAGGTACAGAACTAAAGAATCATATTGTGAGTTATTTCTCAAATCTCTTCACTGCGGATGTTATTCAACCAAATCAGGATGTTTTATCTCTTGTGCGAAGAAGAGTGACCATGGAGATGAATAATGCCCTTCTCGCCCCTTACACTGCTGATGATGTTCGAAAGGCACTTTTTGATATTGGCGATTTAAAAGCACCAGGGCTAGATGGGCTCCATGCTATTTTCTATAAAAGATTTTGGTCTATGCTTGGGGATGATCTAGTTGATGAAGTCTTGAAAGCCGTGAATAATTGCACAATTCCCGAGGGATGAAATGATACTGCGATTGTGATGATTCCTAAGGTCAATTCACCCGAGAAGGTAACTCAATTTAGACCTATTAGCCTGTGTAATGTGGTTTACAAGATTATCTCCAAGATGTTAGCAGCGCGTTTAAAGATATTTATTCCTGATATTATCAGCCCGACTCAGAGTGCTTTTGTACCTGGAAGAATGATTACAGACAATGTTTTAGTGGCCTATGAGAGTTTTCGTACTATTAAAAATAAGAGAGAGGGAAAGGAGGGTTTATGCGCTATCAAACTTGATATGCATAAGGCTTATGATCGGGTTGAGTGGCCTTTTTTGAAGGGAATTATGTTGAAACTTGGATTTCAGGAGAGATGGGTCAATCTTATTATGCAGTGTGTCTCCTCCAGAGGCTTAAGACAAGGAGATCCTTTATCCCCCTATCTCTTCTTATTATGTACAGAAGGTCTTACTGCTCTGTTGACCCATGCAGAGGAGAATGATAATTTTTCTGGAATTAAAGTGTGTAGAGAGGCCCCCCTATTACTAACCTTCTCTTTGTTGATGACTCCTTGATCCTCATGAAGGCGAACCTTCGCAATGCGGAGACTTTGAAATCTATTCTGGATTTGTATTGTGTCGCCTCGGGACAAATGGTGAGTGTTGATAAGTCTAGCATATTTTTCAGTCCTAGTACGGGAGTGGGAACCAGAGAACAAATTTGCTCAATCTTGAATATCATGATCGAGGCTCTCAATGAAAAGTATTTGGGTTTGCCAGGAAATGTGGGTGTGGATAAGTCTGATTGCTTTCAGTATTTGATCGATCGTATTGTCATGAGAATCAGTGGGTGGAAGGAAAAATCATTATCCACAGGAGGAAAGGAAATTCTTCTTAAGTCTGTTGTCCAATCCATCCCTGCCTATGCGATGTCCGTCTTCAAAATTCCTAAAAAAATTGCAAAGGAATAACTGACGCGATGTCACATTTTTGGTGGGGTGATGATGACAACCAGAGGAGGATGCATTGGATGGCGTGGTGGAAAATGTGTGTCCCAAAAAACCAAGGTGGCATGGGATTTCGTGATATCCATTGTTTTAACTTGGCGTTGCTGGCTAAACAGGCTTGGCGTCTTCTTGAGAACCCAGATTCTCTATGTGCCAGGATTTTGAGAGCTAAATATTTTGCTGATGGAGATTTATTGAATGCAAAGCTTAAAAAGGGATCTTCTTTCACATGGCAAAGTATTATGGCAGGCGTTAGTACTCTAAAGAATAGGTACATTTGGCGAGTTGGAAATGGTCAGTCCATTAATATTTGGGATGATGCTTGGATCCCTAATTGTGCTACCAGGAAAGTCATCACTCCAAAGGGGGGGCATTTGTTGTCAAAGGTGTCGGATCTTATTGACCCCGCGTCAAACAGTTGGGATGAAGATCTCGTTACTCAAACTTTGTGGCCCATTGATGCCCAATGGGTCCTTGCGATCCCTCTCCCTCAATATGACATGACGGATTTTATTGCTTGGAACTTTACTAATAATGGGATTTTTTCTGTTCGTTCCGCCTATGTCGTCGAGTGGAATCACTAACATGGAAGGAAACTTTGTCGTACTAACGGAATGGGTCGAACAAATTTTAATCCAATTTGGCGGAATATCTGGAACTTATCTTGTCCGGCAAAGGTTAAATTTTTTATTTGGAGGACGTTGCATGTCACTCTCCCATGCCATGTTACACTTGCCAATAGACATATGAAAGTTCCGCCAATTTGTCCTACGTGTTCTTCTGGGCAAGAAGATACCAAACATTTGTTGTTCCAGTGCCAAAAAGCTAAGGAGGTTTGGAGAAGACTAGGTTTGGCCGAAGTTATTTCTAGAGCCTGTGAAGTTTATTATGCTGGTGAGGCTGTCCTGGAATTCTTACTACAATTGCCAGATCAAGATTTAGCTATTTTGGGGACCCAAAATACGCGTGAGATGATTGCTATCACGACGTGGTATTTGTGGTGGGAAAGGCGTAAACTTGTGCATAAGGAGAAAATTCAAGATGTTAACCAGATATTGTAGGAGATATGCCCTAGAGGCAATAACAAATGTTATTATTTATCTCCATGTTCATAATTATGTTTATGTTCCATGCTATAACTGCTATGGTTCTCGAGTCTGCAATAACCACGAGGCTCGGAGGAAGACTCATATGCACGTGTGGAATAATAAACGGTAAAATGTATTCCTAGTCTGGCCTCTAAGACTAGCTCAAGTGTTGCATGATGGTTCTGTTTTCCTGATCATGGGCATGACTATGCCGGCAACTTTGAGGGCACAATGTTGGTAGAACACTTGTGTTGAATCGACCCGATTGATGTTATGCTATGAGATTCATTCGTCATAAGTTAATGGTTAATAACACAGAGAAGTTAATGTTTGCATAATTCCTTAGACCATGAGAGTGTCGAGTTTCTTCATGCTTGCTTCATGAACTTTGGGGTTTGTTAAACGTCATCCGTAAATGGGTGGCTATTACGGCGGCTTACGGGTTCATGGAAAAGTATGTTAAGGGACTTGATAGCTCAAGATTGGGATTTGCTCCTCCGACGATGGAGAGATATCTCTGGGCCCTCTCGGTGTTACGGTATCCATCATCGTTTGGCCAGACACATTGTGATTTGATCACAGGGATGCCGGAACACGGAAACGAGTAAAGAGAACAAAACCGGTAACGAGGTAACTTGCATAGTGGACAAGTTGTTGATCTACGGGGATGCGATGTTTCTCACCTCGGGTATTTGTAACATATCGCGAAGCAACAGGAATAGCACACGGCAACTGGAGGTTCACTCGAATATTCATTCGTGTGGGTATAGGGGTCAATATGGGTGTCCACGGCTCCGATGTTGATCATTGATCGGAAAGTGTTCCGGGTCATGTCTATACTTCACCGAACCTATAGGGTCACACGCTTAAGGGTCATCTATCTGCTGAATACTAGACGGGGAGTCTGAGAGAAAATCACCGAAAAAGTTTCGGACGAAACGGAAACGTTCCGGAGAGAACACCGGAATAGTTCCGGTAAAACTGAAAAGTTGTTTCAGAGTATTCCATTAAGTCAAATTGGTTCTGGCACACGCCTGGAAATTCTTGGAGGATGCCAGAAGTGTTCTGGAAACTTCTGCGAATTTTCCGGGACAAAAACCGGAAATGTTCCGGAGCAGCCGGAACCGCTTTGGTTGCTTTTCGCTGAAGAAACATTGTTCCGAAATTGTTTCGGAATGCGTTCAAAATTGTTTTGGTGGGTGCTAGAATTATTCTAGGCACACAGAAATAATTTGGGTTTTAACGGACGCAGAAAAATGTCTTCGTGAATAGTGAAAAGCACTTTTTGGGCTGATTTGCAAATGGGGTTTTCTTCTAGAAGAAAACCACTTTTTGGTGTGTGAAAGGGAGGTGGAGCTCCCCAAAGGGGCTGCAAATTTCGTCCATGGCATGGAAGGGGCCCTCCTTGAGGTGTCCTTCCACCTCATGGTGGATATGTTCTACACACCCTTATGTGGCATGTGGTGGAAAGATCCTAGGAAGGTCCTTTTGGTCTTTTTCACCCCTTGCTCTACCCCTTGCTCCTCCTATAAATAGAGGTGGAGAGAGCTCTCCAAAATCAGATCATGCTTGCTCTCATACACATGCCATAGACTTGTCTGGCTTCTCTCTCCCTCCCAGCGAAGTAGTTTCGTAGAGCCGAAAGGCTGTCTGGGTTCCGGTGGGAACTAGTTCTGGACGGCGAAGCCCTGCCGGATAGATGACACCGAATGTGTGCAACTCTGTAGAGAGATCGTAGTTTTGGTCTTAGTTCGAGAGTGCCTCCCGAAGGGCTGTCCGAGTGATCGTCCGAGTTTCGAGGGTCCCCCCGAAGGGCTGTCCGAGTAACCGTCCGGTTTTTCGAAGGTCCTCCCGAAGGGCTGTCCACGACACCGTCCGAGGGACTGTCCGACCGCCTCCCGGAGGGCTGTCCGAGGGGCAGATGAGGGAGTACATCCTCGCGGTTGGGAGGTTGTAAATCCTAGCTGCGGGGATCTGCACCTCGGTAACGAAAAAGATCAAACCTTGTATGCAGTCTCCATAGTGGTCCTGGGCTGGTGCGTAGGTCGGAAAATTTTTGTTTTCTGCTGCGTTTCCCTACAGATATCTATGGGGATACAAGCTCTCACGGCTAGTTATGTTATTGCTTCCTCTCCTAATGCTTCCATGAAAAGGGGGGGTTGGATCCGTCCCCCCCGGTGGGCTCTGTGAAACTTAATGTTGATGCTTCTTTTGAGCATGACCTTCTTAAGGGGACGGCCGGAGCGGTACTCAGGGACGACAAAGGAAATTTCATTGCATTGGGTTGCTGGAGAATTGACTGGTGTGCGGACGTTCTCACGGCGGAAGCCCTGGCACTTAGATTTGGGCTATCCCTGGCGCAACGGGCAGGATGTAATCGACTTGTCATCAATTCTGATAACTTCGAGGTCATTGATACTATGAATAATGGAGGACGGTCGGCGGGAGTGGCGGCGGCAATTTTTGATGATTGTTATTTTATTGCTTGTGATTTTTCTGTGTCCAAGTTTGAACATTGTAGTAGAGAGGCAAATAAAGTAGCTCATGAACTTGCTACTTTGGCTAAATTTTCTGATACGGATGATTGGTTTGAGGAGCCATTGAATGTAATTGTACCCTTCCTCTTAAACGATGTATCAGTTATTTCGATTGAATAAAGTTAGTATGTTTTTTTTTCAAAAAAATGTTGGAAATATGCCCTAGAGGCAATAATAAATTGGTTATTATTATATTTCCTTGTTCATGATAATCGTTTATTATCCATGCTATAATTGTATTGATTGGAAACTCAAATACATGTGTGGGTACATAGACAACACTGTGTCCCTAGTAAGCCTCTAGTTGACTAGCTTGTTGATCAAAGATGGTTAAGGTTTCCTAGCCATGGACATGAGATGTCATTTGATAACGGGATCACATCATTAGGAGAATGATGTGATGGACAAGACCCAAACTGTAAACGTAGCATTTGATCGTGTCAGTTTATTGCTATTGTTTTCTGCATGTCAAGTATCTGTTCCTTTGACCATGAGATCATGCAACTCACTGACACCGGAGGAATACCTTGTGTGTATCAAACGTCGCAACGTAACTGGGTGACTATAAAGGTGCTCTACAGGTATCTCCGAGGGTGTCTGTTGGGTTGGCATGGATCAAGACTGGGATTTGTTACTCCGTGTGACGGAGAGGTGTCTCAGGGCCCACTCGGTAGTACAACATCACATTGAGCCTTGCAAGCAAAGTGACTAAAGAGTTAGCCACAGGATCTTGTATTACGGAACGAGTAAAGAGACTTGCCGGTAACGAGATTGAACTAGGTATAGTGATACCGACGATCGAATCTCGGGCAAGTAACATACCGAAGAACAAAGGGAACAGCATACGGGATTAACTGAATCCTTGACATAGAGGTTCGACCGATAAAGATCTTCGTAGAATATGTAGGAGCCAATATGGGCATCCAGGTCCCGCTATTGGTTATTGGCCGTAGAGGTGTCTCGGTCATGTCTACATAGTTCTCGAACCCGCAGGGTCTACACACTTAACGTTTGGTGACGATTAGTATAATTGAGTTATTATGTTGGTGACCGAAAGTTGTTCGGAGTCCCGGATAAGATCCCGGACATGACGAGGATCTCCGGAATAGTCCGGAGGTAAAGATTGATATATGTGATAATAGTGTTTTGATCTCCGGAAGAGTTCCGAAGTTCACCGGAAGGGGTTCCGGATGTTTACCGAAGTGTTCAGGTGCAGCAACACTTTATATGAGCCAAAGGGATAAAGCCCACAAGGTATTGGAAAGTGCAAAAGTAGTTTTGCTGCCGCGTAAGCGGTACTACCGCTTGGTGAAGCGGTACTACCGCCGGAGCGGTACTACCGCTTGTGTGAAGCGGTACTACCGCCCGAGCGGTACTACCGCTTGTGTGAAGCGGTACTACCGCCCGAGCGGTACTACCGCTTGTGTGAAGCGGTACTACCGCTTGTGCGCGGCTGTGCACGGTTCGGCAGGGATCCGAGTTGGACTCTTTCCCTGCGGGCCAAACCGACCTTGTGCGGGCAAAACCGACCCGGAGGAGGCTTTTACTCCAAGTTTAGACCCCAAGGCTCAACATATAAATAGAGGGGCAGGGCTAGCACACGGGACACATCAGGATTTCCCAAGCCGTGTGCCGGCAACCCTAGCCCTCTAGTTCCTCCGTCATAATCTCCGTAGTGCTTGGCGAAGCCCTGCAGAGATTGTTCCTCACCACCATCACCACGCCGTCGTGCTGCTGGAACTCAACCACTACTTCACCATCGCTCGCTGGATCGAGGAGGTGAAGGCGTCATCAAGCCGTACGTGTGTTGAACGCGGAGGTGCCGTCCGTTCGGCACTAGATCGGAAGGATCGTGATTGGATCGCGGGACGCTCGGCGATTTGGATCGCGAAGACGTTCGACTACATCAACCGCGTTTATTAACGCTTCCGCTTAGCGATCTACAAGGGTATGTAGATTCACTCTCCCTCTCGTAGATGCTCATCACCATGGATAGATCTTGCGTGTGCGTAGGAAAATTTTTGTTTCCCATGCAACGTTCCCCAACAGTGGCATCTGAGCTAGGTCTATGCGTAGATGAGATCTCGAGTAGAACACAAACGAGTTGTGGGCGTGGGTGTATACATATTGCTTGCCGTTACTAGTTGATACTTGATTCCGCGGTATTGTGAGATGAAGCGGCCCGGACCGACATTACGCGTACGCTTACGCGAGACTGGTTTCACCGCTGCGTGCACTTGTTGCATAAAGGTGACTGGCGGGTGTATGTCTCTCTCACTTTAGTTGAATCGGTTCAATGAAGAGGGTTCTTTTAGAAGATCAAAAAGCAATCACTACACCACGTTGTGGTTTTGCGTAGGTAAGAATCGTTCTTGCTAGATACCCGTAGCAGCCACGTAAAATTTGCAACAACAATTAGAGGACGTCTAACTTGTTTTTGCAGGGTATGTTGTGATGTGATATGGCCAATTACATGATGAGATATATGTGATGTATGAGATGATCATGTATTGTATAGAATATCACGACTTGCATGTCGATGAGTACGGCAACTGGCAGGAGCCATAGAGTTGTCTTTAATTATTGTATGACCTGCGTGTCAATCATTAAGCGCTATGTAATGCTTTACTTTATCGCTAAACGTTAGCTATAGTCGTGGAAGCAACAGTCGGCGCGACAACCTTATGGCGACACGTTGATGGAGATCAAGATGATGGAGATCATGGTGTCATGCCGGTGACGATGGAGATCATGCCGGTGCTTTGGAGATGGAGATCAAAAGCACAAGTTCATGGCCATATCATGTCACTTATGATTTGCATGTGATGTTAATCCTTTTATGCATCTTATTTTGCTTAGGACGACGGTAGCATTATAAGGTGATCCCTCACTTAAATTTCAAGATAAATTGTGTTCTCCCCAAGTGTGCACCGTTGCGAAAGTTCGTCGTTTCGAGACACGCCGTGATGATCGGGTGTGATAGACTCTACGTTCGCATACAACGGGTGTAAGCCATGTTACACGTGCGGAACACTCGGGTTAAACTTGACGAGCCTAGCATGTACAGACATGGCCTCGGAACACAAGAGACCGAAAGGTCGAACATGAGTCATATAGTAGATATGATCAACATGAAGATGTTCACCATTGAAACCACCTCAACTCACGTGATGATCGGACTTGAGTTGGTGGATTTGGATCATGTTACACTCGAATGATTGGAGGGATGTCAATTTGAGTGGAAGTTTTTTAAAATATGATTAACTAAACTCATTATCTAAGAACAATAGTCTAAGTTGTCTTTGCTATATTTATGTTGTAGATCATGGCTCGCGCAGTAGCACCCCTGAATTTTAATGCGTTCCTAGAGAAAGCTAAGTTGAAAGATGATGGAAGTAACTTTGTGGACTGGGCCCGTAATCTAAGGATTATCCTTACGGCTTCCCAGAAGGCTTATGTCCTTGATGCACCGCTTGGTGATCCACCCGCTCCAGTTGAGTCTCTAGACGTTGTGAACGCCTGGCAGGCTCGTTCTGATGATTACTCAATAGTTCAATGTGCAATGTTGTATGGCTTAGAACCGGGACTTCAAAGACGTTTTGAACGTCATGGAGCATATGAGATGTTCCAGGAGTTGAAGTTCATCTTTCAGAAGAATGCCCGGATCGAGAGATATGAGATCTCCGATAAGTTCTATGCTTGCAAGATGGAGGAGAACGGGTCTATCAGTGATCACGTGCTCAGAATGTCTGGGTACTCTACCCGTCTGGCTGAATTGGGGATGCCCCTTCCGCCAGAGGCTATCACTGACAGAGTTCTTCAATCATTGCCACCTAGCTACAAGAGCTTCGTGTTGAACTATAACATGCACGGGATGAACAAGTCAGTCGCCGAGCTGTTTGCGATGCTGAAAGCCGCTGAGTCTGAAATTCAGAAGGAGCATCAAGTGTTGATGGTCAATAAAACCACTAGTTTCAAGAAAAATGGCAAGGGTAAGAAGGGTAACTCCAAGCAGAGTGGCAAAGCAGTTGCTCCTCTCGTGAAGAAACCCAAGGCTGGACCCAAACCAGAAACTGTGTGTTTTCATTGCAAGGGAACTGGACACTGGAAGCGGAATTGCCCCAAGTATTTGGCTGACAAGAAGGCGGCCAACAACAAACAAGGTATATATGATATACATGTTATTGATGTGTACCTTACCAACTCTCGTTGTAGTGCCTGGGTATTTGATACCGGTGCGGTTGCTCATATTTGCAACTCAAAACAGGAACTGCGGAATAGACGGAGGCTGGCAAAGGACGAAGTGACGATGCGCGTGGGAAATGGTTCCAAGGTTGATGTGATCGCCGTCGGCACGCTCGCTCTTCGATTACCGTCGGGATTAGTGATGAACCTAAATAAGTGTTATTTGGTGCCTGCGTTAAGCATGAACATTATATCTGGATCTTGTTTATTGCGAGACGGTTACTCATTTAAATCAGAGAATAATGGTTGTTCTATTTATATGAGTAATATCTTTTATGGTCATGCACCCGATGTGAGGGGTTTATTCTTATTGAATCTCGATAGTAATGATACACATGTTCATAACATTGATGCCAAAAGATGTAGAATTGATAATGATAATACCACTTTCTTGTGGCACTGCCGTTTAGGTCATATTGGCGTAAAACGCATGAGGAAGCTCCATGCTGATGGACTTTTGGAGTCACTTGATTTTGAATCACTTGACACATGTGAGCCATGCCTCATGGGCAAGATGACTAAAACGCCGTTCTCTGGAACAATGGAACGGGCAAGTGACTTATTGGAAATCATACATACTGATGTGTGCGGTCCGATGAGTATTGAGGCGCGCGGTGGTTATCGTTACTTTCTCACCTTCACTGATGACTTAAGTAGATATGGGTATATTTACTTAATGAAACACAAGTCTGAAACATTTGAAAAGTTCAAACAATTTCAGAGTGAAGTTGAGAATCATCGTAACAAGAAGATTAAATTCCTACGATCTGATCGAGGAGGAGAATATCTGAGTTATGAGTTTGGCAGTCACTTAAGACAGTGTGGAATTGTTTCACAATTAACACCGCCTGGAACACCACAGCGTAATGGTGTGTCCGAACGTCGTAATCGAACTTTATTGGATATGGTGCGATCTATGATGTCTCTTGCCGATTTGCCACTATCGTTTTGGGGTTATGCATTAGAGACAGCTGCATTCACTTTAAATAGGGCACCATCGAAATCCGTTGAGACAACGCCATATGAACTTTGGTTTGACAAGAAGCCAAAGCTGTCGTTTCTTAAAGTTTGGGGATGTGATGCTTATGTCAAAAAGCTTCAGCCTGAAAAGCTGGAACCCAAAGCGGAGAAATGCGTCTTCATAGGATACCCAAAAGAGATAGTTGGGTATACCTTCTACCTCAGATCCGAAGGCAAAGTGTTTGTCGCTAAAAACGGAACATTTCTTGAGAAAGAGTTTCTCTCGAAAGAATTGAGTGGGAGGAAGATAGAACTTGATGAGGTTGTTGAACCTTTACTTCAACCTGAGAGTAGCGCAGCGCAGAAAGTTGTTTCTGTGGAGCCTACATTAGCTGAAGAGGAAGTTAATGATGATGATCATGAAGCTTTGGATCAAGTTGCTATCGAACCTCGTAGGTCGACAAGGACGCGTACTGCTCCTGAGTGGTACGGCAACCCTGTCTTAGAGGTCATGTTGTTAGACAACGATGAACCTACGAGCTATGGAGAAGCGATGATGAGCCCGGATTCCGAGAAGTGGTTAGAGGCCATGAAATCCGAGATGGGATCCATGTATGAAAACAAAGTATGGACTTTGGAAGTATTACCTGAAAGGCGTAAGGCCATTCAGAACAAATGGATCTTTAAGAGGAAGACGGACGCGGACGGTAATGTCACCGTCTATAAAGCTCGACTTGTGGCAAAGGGTTTTTCACAAGTTCAAGGAGTTGACTACGATGAGACCTTCTCACCCGTAGCGATGCTTAAGTCCGTCAGAATCATGTTGGCAATAGCTGCCTTTTTCGATTATGAAATTTGGCAGATGGATGTCAAAACAGCGTTCCTTAACGGTTTCCTTAAGGAAGAGTTGTATATGATGCAACCAGAAGGTTTTGTCGATCCAGAAAATGCTGACAAAGTTTGCAAACTCCAGCGATCCATTTATGGACTGGTGCAAGCATCTCGGAGTTGGAATCTTCGTTTTGATGAGGTGATCAAAGCGTTCGAGTTTATACAAGTTTACGGAGAAGCTTGTATTTACAAGAAAGTGAGTGGGAGCTCTATAGCGTTTCTAATAATATATGTGGATGACATATTGCTGATTGGAAACAATATAGAAATGCTGGAAAGCGTAAAGGAATATTTGAACAAGAGTTTTTCAATGAAGGACCTAGGAGAAGCTGCTTTCATATTAGGCATCAAGATCTATAGAGATAGATCGAGACGCTTAATAGGACTTTCACAAAGCACATACCTTGATAAGATTTTGAAGAAGTTCAAAATGGATCAGTCCAAGAAGGGGTTCTTGCCTGTTTTGCAAGGTGTGAAGTTGAGTAAGACTCAATGCCCAGTGACTGCAGAAGATAGAGAAAAGATGAGTGTCATCCCCTATGCTTCAGCCATAGGCTCTATCATGTATGCAATGCTGTGCACAAGACCCGATGTCAGCCTTGCCATAAGTATGGCCGGAAGGTTTCAAAGTGATCCAGGAATGGAACACTGGACGGCGGTCAAGAATATCCTGAAGTACCTGAAAAGGACTAAGGACATGTTTCTCGTTTATGGAGGTGATCAAGAGCTCGTCGTAAAGGGTTACGTCGATGCAAGCTTTGACACTGATCCGGATGACTCTAAGTCGCAAACCGGATACGTATTTATTCTTAATGGGGGTGCGGTTAGCTGGTACAGTTCCAAGCAAAGCGTGGTAGCTGATTCTACATGCGAAGCGGAGTACATCGCTGCCTCGGAGGCGGCGAAGGAAGGTGTCTGGATGAAGGAGTTCATGACAGATCTTGGAGTAGTGCCTAGTGCGCTTAACCCAATGACTCTGTTTTGTGATAATACTGGTGCCATTGCTCTAGCCAAGGAACCAAGATTTCACAAGAGGACCAGACACATAAAACGACGTTTCAATTCCATCCGCGATTACATCAAGGAGGACGACATAAATATTTGCAAAGTACACACGGATCTAAATGTTGCAGATCCGATGACTAAACCTCTTCCAAGGGCTAAACATGAACAACACCAGAACTGCATGGGTGTTCGATTCATTACAATGTAAATCACATAGTGATGTGAACTAGATTATTGACTCTAGTGCAAGTGGGAGACTGTTGGAAATATGCCCTAGAGGCAATAATAAATTGGTTATTATTATATTTCCTTGTTCATGATAATCGTTTATTATCCATGCTATAATTGTATTGATTGGAAACTCAAATACATGTGTGGGTACATAGACAACACTGTGTCCCTAGTAAGCCTCTAGTTGACTAGCTTGTTGATCAAAGATGGTTAAGGTTTCCTAGCCATGGACATGAGATGTCATTTGATAACGGGATCACATCATTAGGAGAATGATGTGATGGACAAGACCCAAACTGTAAACGTAGCATTTGATCGTGTCAGTTTATTGCTATTGTTTTCTGCATGTCAAGTATCTGTTCCTTTGACCATGAGATCATGCAACTCACTGACACCGGAGGAATACCTTGTGTGTATCAAACGTCGCAACGTAACTGGGTGACTATAAAGGTGCTCTACAGGTATCTCCGAGGGTGTCTGTTGGGTTGGCATGGATCAAGACTGGGATTTGTTACTCCGTGTGACGGAGAGGTGTCTCAGGGCCCACTCGGTAGTACAACATCACATTGAGCCTTGCAAGCAAAGTGACTAAAGAGTTAGCCACAGGATCTTGTATTACGGAACGAGTAAAGAGACTTGCCGGTAACGAGATTGAACTAGGTATAGTGATACCGACGATCGAATCTCGGGCAAGTAACATACCGAAGAACAAAGGGAACAGCATACGGGATTAACTGAATCCTTGACATAGAGGTTCGACCGATAAAGATCTTCGTAGAATATGTAGGAGCCAATATGGGCATCCAGGTCCCGCTATTGGTTATTGGCCGTAGAGGTGTCTCGGTCATGTCTACATAGTTCTCGAACCCGCAGGGTCTACACACTTAACGTTTGGTGACGATTAGTATAATTGAGTTATTATGTTGGTGACCGAAAGTTGTTCGGAGTCCCGGATAAGATCCCGGACATGACGAGGATCTCCGGAATAGTCCGGAGGTAAAGATTGATATATGTGATAATAGTGTTTTGATCTCCGGAAGAGTTCCGAAGTTCACCGGAAGGGGTTCCGGATGTTTACCGAAGTGTTCAGGTGCAGCAACACTTTATATGAGCCAAAGGGATAAAGCCCACAAGGTATTGGAAAGTGCAAAAGTAGTTTTGCTGCCGCGTAAGCGGTACTACCGCTTGGTGAAGCGGTACTACCGCCGGAGCGGTACTACCGCTTGTGTGAAGCGGTACTACCGCCCGAGCGGTACTACCGCTTGTGTGAAGCGGTACTACCGCCCAAGCGGTACTACCGCTTGTGTGAAGCGGTACTACCGCTTGTGCGCGGCTGTGCACGGTTCGGCAGGGATCCGAGTTGGACTCTTTCCCTGCGGGCCAAACCGACCTTGTGCGGGCAAAACCGACCCGGAGGAGGCTTTTACTCCAAGTTTAGACCCCAAGGCTCAACATATAAATAGAGGGGCAGGGCTAGCACACGGGACACATCAGGATTTCCCAAGCCGTGTGCCGGCAACCCTAGCCCTCTAGTTCCTCCGTCATAATCTCCGTAGTGCTTGGCGAAGCCCTGCAGAGATTGTTCCTCACCACCATCACCACGCCGTCGTGCTGCTGGAACTCAACCACTACTTCACCATCGCTCGCTGGATCGAGGAGGTGAAGGCGTCATCAAGCCGTATGTGTGTTGAACGCGGAGGTGCCGTCCGTTCGGCACTAGATCGGAAGGATCGTGATTGGATCGCGGGACGCTCGGCGATTTGGATCGCGAAGACGTTCGACTACATCAACCGCGTTTATTAACGCTTCCGCTTAGCGATCTACAAGGGTATGTAGATTCACTCTCCCTCTCGTAGATGCTCATCACCATGGATAGATCTTGCGTGTGCGTAGGAAAATTTTTGTTTCCCATGCAACGTTCCCCAACAAAAAAGGCCATTGAATGTGACAGCCGGCTGATGTTCAGAGCATCTACAGCCGGACCTTGCAAATCCGGCCCCTCAAACGCCCGCGAACGCGCCCGGGCGCGTCCGCGGACACTGACCGGTCACACATAAAATAATGCATTCCACATCCGGATACCTCAAATCCATATTATTACATGCAACGTAAACCGATCTTTAAGCGGAGCTAGTCTGGCTCCGCCGTGCCCATGCCCGGCGGCCGGCTGCACTCCCCAGAGTGTTGGTTCGGTCGCCGACAAGGTAGAGTAGGGCATGGGACACGAGCCGGCTCACGGGACTCAAGGCGTCGCCGTCTCCCATGCCATATTCTTTCTCGTCAGAGCCCGGAACCCGGACGGTGCCGGTGGACGTCAGGTCGATTATGGATCCGTCCTGGGATGAGCTGCTGACATCCACCACGACGCAGTTGCGGTGCCCGGACTGGTGCACCATACAGGGCGCCGGAGAATGCGACTCCGCCTCGCCGACGTCCACCGCCGCGAGGGTTGCCGCCGCCTCTCGCACCCGCTGCCTCGCGCGGCGGGCACGCCGCGCCATGTTTGCGTCGGGCGGCAACCATGGCGCGTCCTGCTGCTTCGCGCGCCAACGGAGGGGTTGCGCGTCCGCCACCGCGTTCGAACGCCAGGCGGACCGCACCGCCTCCGGCGAGGCAGCGACAGCACACCTAGCGCCAGATCCATGCGCCATTTGGGCGGACGCAATGGATTCCCGACGGAAGGAGTCCGCGCGCTGCCTCGCACGAGCCTCGTCCATGAGCGGCAGAGCGCAAGCCCGACGGCCATCTCCTCCTCGGGGCCGCGTGGGATGAGCTCGGGGTCGAGGGATCTGAAGGAGAAGGACTCGGATCCGCTACCCGCTATGCCGGAGACGGCCGGAGATCGGTGAAGTTGAGCTTGGGTGGCGGAGGGGAGTGAAGGGGAGTGGAGTGAAGTGGCTAGGGTTTGGTCCGGCGAGCGGATGTGGAGGAATATATGTGGGGTCGGGTGGGCCAGCGTGGGCCGGGTCCGACGTGGCGGACGCGCCCGGGCGCCCCATATCCGCCCCATATTTGGTCTGGATATGAGGGGTGCCGGTCAGTCCGGACGTTTGAGGCCCGTTTGAGGCGCCCGGCTAGGTAAAAAAATTGTGACCGGTCAGTGACCGGACGTCCCGTCCGGGCGTCTGAGGGGGGTTTGGAGTGCCCGGCTGTGGATGCTCTCACGGGGCGGGGCTTGCCTGCTCCGAAAGACCGGGAGGGGTCTGGACTTGCTCGTGATCTTAATCAGTTGGAACCTTTGGAAACAAAGAACAAAGAAATGCCCGAGTTTTTGGGAACACGAGGCAGCAATCTACGGTGTCGGAGCTGGTGGGTGCCATCCTCGCAGAATTTAGTGATTGGCGGAGGGCTGGTGCTGGAGGGTTGCAGCGTTTTTGCGAGTAGTTAGCTTTAGTTGTAGGTGGTGTTGGAATGGTTTTTTTCTTTTTTGTCTTTGCCTATCTGTTGGATGTTTCCATCCAACTTGTAAGCTCTTGTACATTGCTTCTGCCTTCTGTAAATATATGGCACGCAATTTGTGTGCTTAAAGAAAAAGTTATTGACAGCTGTACAGCAGAAATAGTACCAAAATCATGCTACCAGAATGTGAGACAACAGCATAGTATGTCTAATTAATTCATGAAATAGTTAACTAAATTTGCCTCTAGATAGACGAGTATGTTGACTCAAGAACAACAGTGCCCTTTTCTTACATGTCATTTTAAGGTTTACAGGCATTACTTTTCTCAGTGGTAGGTTGGTCACTGTTGGAATATGTACACATGCGTATTATAAGAAAAGCCAAAATATGAAGGCCTGAAAGATTCCAGGCCTCCTGCAGCCAAGAAAGCGATCCACATATCCAACAGGCACTTATGATTTACAAGAAACATAGTCCAAATTGTCTTAATGTTGTTTAAACTGGTTTATGTTATTCTACATTCTTGTACCTACTTCCCCAGCATCCACCAGCAAAAGCATACGCAAAAAATGTTATTAGGCATGTAAGCAGTTCATGTGAACATAGTAGCAAAAGATAGCAATAGCATGAAGCCATTACGACCTGATAAGCGTAGTACAATCTATCTGATGCAACATTAAGCTGCTCTGCTGTGTAGTTAATTGGGGCCCTATGGTGAGTGCCAAGTAAAAACGGAAATCCTCAGCACAAGTGGGTGGTACAGCTCAATAACCTGAAAAGGTTGGCAATCTTTGAGAAAGTAATAAAGTAGTCAAGTCATTACCTTTCGTATAGTGATCAAGTTACCAAGCGATTCCCCTAAAAAAAGTTTCCAGGCAATTTAGACATTTTCTGCCCATTTACATTGACAAAACCATTGTGCACCCAGTAATTTATGCTGCTATCACAACATGCTGCACGGCTTTGAGCGATTACATTCTCATGGTGCGGAATATCAGGTCCTCCCCGCCATCATGTATGTCAAAACAGTTGCCCAAATATTGTGCACTCATGGCACTGCATTCGATGTGCCATCCTGACCTACCCGGTGACTTCATGTACCTAAGTCACCGAGAGACTTAGCCCCCTCATCCACCGCCGTCTGTTTTGGATCCAACGTACAAGATCTACTCAAATTTGAAGCTCAAAATAGAAATTGTTCAGAAAAATTGAAAAAAATCCAGTAAATCGTAAATGTTTTGTTGGGTATTCTATGAAAGTTTCATCTCATTTGAGCCAATGGTTTGTGAATACATAGCTTTTTTAGCTTTATTCACAAACCATTACTCAAAATGAGAGGAAATTTTCCCAGAATAAATAACAACACTTTTTTGATTTAGTGAAATTTTTTCAAAATTTTCTGAACAATTTTTATTTTTGCCTTCGAAACTTGAGTCGATCTTGTAGAGAAGAACTCTATTACGACAACATTGACAATCTGAAAATATAAGACCTTGAAGTGTGCCAGTTATTTTGGATCTGTGTAAGCATATTATATAACACTACCAGAAACCGTAATATTTCTGTGGGTCGACTAATTTTGCTGTCGGGCCCGCAACTAGCCCACAGGAAAAACAATTGGGCTGTCGGTCGACCCCTGCACGCCAAATGAAGTGGCACTATTCCCTTTCATATTTTGTTGTTCTATGCACATGAACCTAGAAATTAAATATTGATCAACACCTGATCGAGGTCTTATTTTTCTAGTTTGCAATTCATTCTTATTAGGAGCAAAATTCAAGATTCGGGATCTATGAGAGATGCAAGAGCCTCTAATCAAGGTATTTTTACTTTTGCTTTCACCATCGTCCCCAAAGTTTTATCAGGAATAATTGTCAGTCAAGTTTTCTCGTGTATATTAAAAACATATCATGCTATGTCCAGTGTGCCCAAGACCATTAGATCAACATTATTGAGCCAGTAGTTGCTATACTGGTTTAGTCTGAACACAACCTCTTTCTAATTCTGTGGGGTCTTTTATTGTCTCACCATGATGTACAGTTCCCATGCTGTTACATTATTGAATAATTGCATAATGTTTTGGCTTTTTTATTATTATGGAGATGATGACGACTCTGCCCATTTTTCTTGAACATTTGAAATGGATAGACTTAAGGGTATTGACATTGGTAGTGTGATTTCTTGCAAGAAGTCTCTAATGACTTATCTGCTCAGGGAGTTAGCTGATAATTCTGTCAAACTAATCCAGAAGCATGTGCTCAGGTTGTCATTTAAATTGATTTTGCCAGTTGCATGATTTGTATCAAACCTGAGATATGATGCTAGAACAAATTACTCCATTATTTAGTCTATAAGCTGTAAAAGTGGGTAACTTTGCTGTGACAAAAACAAGTTGGGTATATATGCCAATGTTATTGTGAGAAACTGAGATACCAAATAGATTATGCTTATTCTATCTTATAGATATCGTTCATGTTTCTTGTTACCTTTCTGTAGCAAACTGTTGACACTTGCACATTTTTACAAGTTCAATTATATGTCCACTGCAGGGTAACCTTGAAGAGAAGCTTGCAACTTAAGCTGCAACAAAAGATTATAGAAAATGAGGTATCTTCTTGTGTATATTTAGTTGATGCACTTGTGTGTGTTTTTTAGATGTTGCACCTCTGTTGTCGTTGACCTTCGATTCATGTATGTAAATTCTACGGAATTGTATCCGAAGACATGTGAATTTGTATCTCTGGTTGATGGAAACAATTGATAGTGATGTTTCTATGTTCTAAATATTCTGAGTTATGGAATAGCTATGTATAAAACCATCATTTTTTTTGTTCATTGGGTTTCTTTTTTTCCTGACGGTTATGTATGACAGGGATATACTATTTCCCTAGTTTGCCAAACCTGACGCCTATATAACCCTGTAGGGTCAAACCCGTCAGGGAAATCTGAAAACCCGACAGGAATATAGTTCCTGTCGGCCAACCGACAGGCATAGTTTATTTTCCCTGTCAAGCTATCCCTGACGGCTAACCTTGACGGGTGACCGACAGGAAATACTTTTCCTGTCGGTGCACCCTATTTTCCTGTCGGTTTTGGGCTCACAGAGATATTTCAGTTTCTGGTAGTGTAAGCAACAGAACTCATATCAACAGTAACATGTCCATAGCTGCATGCAGGATACATCGCATCCAACATTGCCATATACATGTGGGAAGAACTTAGTACGATCTACGGCTGTTCTTTACATAAATGAAGATATGAGTATATGTTAAATGGAATGGAAAATTAATTTGCCATGACAGCAACCTACTTTCACAGTGGATGTCCTTTGCACATGAATTCTATTTTAATTATATGGTGAACATGCATGGACACCCGCTTAAAAGTTCAACCCCAAATGCATTGACCCACCTCATGAAAGCTGCACATTTTAATGTCACAACCAAATGGTATATGTCAAAACAAGGACATTTCACCCAAACATGAGACCAAATCCACCTAACGAAGCTATTATAGAAAGCAGTAGAAAAACAAAAGAAAATAAAAAAAAATAACTGCATAAATATAAAATAAAGTACCACACAAAAGACACCGATGAAGCATACTACAAATACAACATACATGCTTAATCATGTCCACAATTTGATCAATGTGATCTGAAACACGGGGCTCCATGGATGGTGGTAGACATTGAAGATGAGCTATGTCCGACATAAAATCATCATATTATCTTTTGCTCAAGCTAAAAGGATCTTCCCCCAATTGGTTAGCTCTTGCAATTATCTACAGAATTCAAGAAGTGCAACTCAGGTTTCCTGTGTGACTCTGTTTCTCTCTTATATTTGAATGGGCTCCTGCTGGCATTTGAAAAAAAAAATCACCTTCGCGCGCCTCTGATGGTGTGCATATTAACTTGGTTGGGGGTCGATGGATGATGGATCCACATTGTATGAGCCGGCCGAACACGCACGACAGTATTTGAAAAGAGAAGTCGCTGCTTCATGATTTTCCCTTTTCAAACTAACTAAAATAATCTCTTTGTTTCGGCAAAAAATGTTTATATTCCCTGCTTGAAAATTTCTAAATTGTGAATTAACAATGATTTAATTGTATTTTCAGACTTGCCTGGGGCTCATGTGTTGCAGAAATATCCTGAACCAAAGAATGATGCTTATGGTTTTTCACTTGAACTGTATGAGTGTACTTACAATATAGGGGATGATTAAAAAAGTCAGGGGCTTACTTCATAGTCAATATGAGATTCTCAAGCAGCTTGCCTATATCTGCGCTTGGTGTCCACAACTATTATAAAGAGTCGGATAAAGGATGTATTGTAGTGATGTCAGTCGACGAGGTGTTCAAGCACTGTGTCAGAAGAAATCTATATCAATTGTTTGTCGGACCGGATATTACTGCATCAATGACTCCATTATTGAGGAATTTCATAGTGTAAGAAAAATTATCATATTACTGCAGTTGTGTGGTTCTATAACTTAAACATTCTTGTACTGCACACATTTTACCATCTTGCATCCAACTCTTTAAATTAATTAATATAAAATCTTATCCACGTTTTATTAAACTATTTTTATGAAATATAACTAGTTGTTCTGGACACGATTATGCCTGCTAGATATATGTAAAAATAAATAATTTAAAATAATTATTTCTCAAACCATTCTGGGGCCTAGGGCGATGTATAATATAAAAAATTCATACTAAACTTTTATACTTATTTAAACTATGGGTATCATGTTATAATTTTAATTAATATGATTTTTTTATTACTAGGTCACATAAGAATGTTTCCAAATAATAGTTATATTATTCATTGTTACACAATTGTAATGTATATCATTGAAAATTTTGTTTCTGCAAAATTTAAATTGTATGATTTACCAAAAAAAATCTTGTTAAAAAAGTCCTTCAAATTAATTTTCTAATATGACATAAACTATATAGTGTATGTACATATATTTGCATATCTCTTTATGTGTTCATATATCTTTTAATATTATTGAATACCATGGTAGATTTTTCTAAATTGTACATACTAACAAATATTTTAGTAGTGATTTCTAGTGTATAGTATTAGGCAACCATATTCATAGAAAAAAACATTTGCGGGAAATATTCATAGAAATTTCTAGCGTATAACAAATGTGACTTGCAAGTTGTTTTCGGTAATAGGAATCATCCAACAATCAAAAAAGTTGTTGATTGTACTTTTGCGCATGAGTTGATTACCTGACATGCTCATCTAGATTCACTTGGTTTGATTTGGTGCAAATGAGATCTCCTATCCATTTGTCAAATGAAAAATTGTGTATTGGTTTAAACATTGAGATCTTGTTATCATGAATTTCATTACGATACTAAGGCATCGTTCATAATGTGAGACTAGCATATTTAAATTCAACTTCGCTAGTCGGATTGGTTTGCCTCCGCATGGTATAAAGTATTATTATGTGGTGTGTATTTGCGCTCTTTCAAATTGAGACTCTATTTTATGCATTTAATAATCTTTCAAATGTAATATATAATTGTATAGTGTTTACTAGTGTAATTTGTAGTTGGGGCCGTCCCTCTAGGCGCCTGGGGCGGTCGCCTCTTTTGCTCGGCCTATGGACCAGCCATTGTAGTGCGACGTCTGCGCAACCAATGTGAGACTTCAGAAGCCTACAGACCAGTCTTTATATCATCCTAGACATCAACCTAGCAATCAACCCAAGATATTATCAATCAGTGTTGCAGATTGGTTGGAGTGTCACTGGATACTAACACGAGTGCAGTCCGTGATTTCATTGGAAACCATAAAATATCCGAGGTACTTACAGGTTATCCAGATGACTAGGATGACCAGCAGAAGATCGATTATCTATGCATGATAATTCAACGAAACAAGGCCGACATGAAAACCATGGTTAAGGAATCACAAGTGGTGTGCCAGTGATGGTAACAACAGAAACTATTCTAGACCTGATTATTGACAAGAAAGCAAAGTATGATGGGGAAGCCTCTACATTACATCCGACTGTGTAGAAACACCTTTAAAAAATCGTATAGCAAAAGAAGTGAAGGTAATGTGATATTTCGATAAAAAAATATAACTATTGCTAGCTAAAGTCGTTCCTAATGCCCACCTTTTCTCCTCTACAGCAGGTGATCCCATCTTGTAATTACTTCTTAAGGCAAATGGAGGAATGGCAGCCGAACATTTGGACTTCGCTATACAGAAAAATTGGTATGTTCATGTTAACCTTTCTGTAGTGTATACTACCACATGAAAACCTGCATGTTATGGGATATATATGTTCAACTTCAAATAAATTGGCAGTTACAAAATGAGCACTTCAAATAAATATATGATCGGTTTGGCAGTTACGCTTACTGGATATGGACTAAGGATGGTGCATTTAATTAGTAAGAAAATATATGTATGGATGTAAGGACAAAACAATGGTGGAAAGAAAATAGCAAATGAATCTACTTATTGGCAAGATTGTAGGGATGTTAGGCACTACAGCAATAGAGCTTTAGCCCCGTATATCAACATCGCTGAGGAAGGCCTCGATTCTTCCCTCTGTTTCTTGATCATCCTCCCAGAGATGCCGTATCTGATACGCTCCTCGTCCTTGTACCACTCTAGCGGCATGTCCCTGAAAGCAATTTCGCGGACCACCTTACGGCAAACAGTAATGCTATTTGCTATATATAACCTTCCATTCCTCTCCATCTCTGTTAACTACCAATCCTTCCTCATGTCCATCGAAAGATCAAGAAACCACTTGTTGTAACAAAGAAATGAATCAGGAATGAGGAAGGGGAAAGTACAATAATACTTTGGCCTATTTGAGTTAGTGTATATGATATTTGTAAATGAGAAACTACTACAATGCATGTACAGTTAACATGATATTTAGAGTAAAAAATTTAAGAGAGCACACTATATCACTTGCTGCATCTAGACACACAAGATTCATCTCAAAAAGCAGAGCAGCTACATTATCGTTACCTTTTTCTTGACTTGATTACTGTAAACTTCTACTCGTTCCAATTCGGAATAACCAACGAAGGACATCAAATTTTAGGATCTGAGAACTTCTTGCTCTATGGTTTAAGAGAAGTAGGGAAAGGCACCACAACAAAGAGGACGAGGAAGCCATGTGAAGGAGAGAGGGAGAGGGCGCCATGGGAGGGCAGAAAGGGGGACGCCATGATAGATTGGCAGGGGAGAGAGAGTGGCTTCACAATGGTGGCTACACCAGAAAGAAAAAGAATGGCTTACTCAAGAAAATTAACAAAAAGAGTGCGAGCAAATCATGGCCAAAATCTTGAACCGATTAGGTCTGGTTTAGCCGTTTCTATTTGCAGGGGCAGTATGAGCAGTACTGAAATTCGAGCAGCAGTATAAGTCTTTTTCAAATGGTTGTGTCTTTTAAATGGAGAAAATAGTATCCAAAGAAGTACAGGAATGTTGCAAAGGCATATTTCGAAGTCATTTTTCTTATGGCATACTTCGAATTGCCAAGAGTTGTAGTGGCATATAACCTATTAACTCCAAAAAAATCTCTATCTCCAGAGGGAAAGCTAAGGCACGTGCAGATCTGCAGAACGATTAAAAAACTTCATTCTTCAGCATTATAATAAATGATACTTGATGTAGAGAAATGGCTATGCTAATAGAGGACTTTGCTAACCAATAGATCTGTCGTGTTTATATAAAAACAATCACAATTGGTGCATAACACTAAATGAACACTTGTGATCAAGACAATCACTATAGATAAGTACACATAAATTACAAAAGAAGGCACCCCAAAATCACCAAATTAGTTTGAAAGCATGACCAGCTAAAACACAGCAAACTAAAAAATAAGAAATATTTAGTGGGACAAAGCTGCGGGCTAGGGTAAGGGCTCACCAGAAGGTTGAGCCCGCCGATCTAGGTTGGAGCCCAGAATGGGAGAAGTGATGCGCCAAAAAACACATACTTTATGCACATCCCGACGATCCTTGTGCAGCTTCACCTGGCTCGTCTAGGACCACTCCACAAGCCTCATGCTGGCAGGAAGCTAGAGGTCCTCGAAGCTCCGTCTGCCAACAAGAACTGTCCAAACTAAAACAACCAAAGTGAGGAAGGTGCAGACCCGGGTCTTGGGAAAGAGGGAAACTTCAATGAGCCCCCTGGGAGGGCGCTGAGGCCCAGCAAGATTGTCTCCTCGTTTTATCGCAGTGGCATAACGAGAAAGTAGGGGCTTAGGATCTGTAGCACCGATAGAACAAAATGCTTTCTTAACTGGCTGTATTTGGTAACCGAATTCAACCAGATAACTTACAAAGAAGGTGGAGGTGGAGGCTATGTTCATCATCAGCAGCAGGTGATCTCATGCGGGCAAACGAAAACCAGGAACGCCACTGTAGCCTTGGCGCTCGCGGAACTACTAACTACTAAGTCATCGCCGCCGCATCCGATGTTGACATCCTCAGCTGGTGAGCGGGTAGGCTGGCTAGCAGCTCATCTCCGCCTTTTTTAGGCGTCACAACCTTAGGTCCACAATTAATGTCGCGTGGTGATGAGTCCAAATTATGAGACCATTTTACCGTTATTTTGTGCCTACTTTGTGGGCTTTGTGGAATTTTATCGAGTTCGCACACTTCTTTTTGTTGATAATCCCTCACGTAAAGGGTTTTGGGTCAATATTCGTTTAATGGAGAAAATCCCCAAAAATGGCAGTGGAATCACGTATTAAAAGTGATAAACATTTTCCATAAGAAGAAGGCCAAGGAAACAGCCGTCGTCGCGCTTCCAGAATGAACGATGGCGCGCTCGCATGAGCGGTCGTTTGGCGCGCCGCCGCCTCCGGGGGATCAGCTATTTTCATCCCGTCGAATCGGATCGTGAATCAGACATGCGGAGGCTCCAGAAACTCGTCTAGAGGCAAAACCCTAGCCTTCGGAGCCCATCCGAAGGGAGGATCAACGAGGAGAAAAAGGGGATTCCTCTCACCGTGAGGGGGACGAAGTCATCATCACCATCTACATCATCACCATCTTCATCATCATCCACATCCTTATCATCTGCAGTATTAAGAACCCTAGTGGATCCTTCGGTGTATCGGTTGATCCATTCATCCATGTATTCCATTACCATTACCATGATGATTATCGTTTCCATGTGTGAGTAGACCCGTTGTTCTCGGGATATGGATGAACCCTAGTGTGTAATAGGGTGTTTGATACTAGGATTTAATATCCTCTTTGCGTGTTTATATTTATAATCTTCTTGACGTTGGGTGAAGTCGACCATCCAACGTATGCCAAATTCGGACGGAAGGTTATTACTGTTGGCTAACTGTGTGGTTGTGGATATGGGTGACGTGGCAGGCCCTTTCTCCCTTCGTAGCGGGTAGTTGCAACAGGGGGTAAAATGGAGACCACTTTGGCTGCGTACACGGGGACATTTTTCCCCATAATCACCATTTGGTAACCGAAGTGGGGAAGAACGGTGGTGGCGTATGGGATACGGAGATACCACGAGTATGTACGTATCTGTACCGGCTCCGCCCACAAAGAGAAACATGTAAAGTGGCTTAGGAATCCGAAGTAGCATTGTGTTTAGGCACCGATTTAGCTGCACATTAGAGGGGATTCCGGACCCCCGGGGAATGTTTTTAATCATTTGCTTCAAGTCTCATTTATATTATCATTTATTTACTTTAATAGAATTAGTCATCATTACACTTGCAACATCACTATTATTATTCTTGCTGTTCTGGATTACTTACAACTTTTAAGCACATTATTTTTATCTTGCAAAGGACCTAAGACCGATTCATGTGCTCCCTGTGGGATCGATACTCTTACTTTGAAAAGGCTACAACTAAACCCTGTACACTTGCAGGCTATCAAGCTTTTTCTAGCGCCGTTGCCGGGGAGCTGAGCGCTTTTGGTCTAAGTTTTGAGTTTGGTTTGAATTTTGTGTACTAAGTTGTTTGCAGGTCTGGAACAACCATGGCTGAATATGAACATAATTATCAACTTGCAGCCTGATACGTCTCCAACGTATCTATAATTTTTGATTATTCTATGCTATTATAGTATCAATCTTGGATGTTTTATATGCAATTTTATATCATTTTTGGGACTAACCTATTAACCTAGTGTCCAGTGCCATTTGCTGTTTTCTGCTTGTTTTTAGCTTTTCAGAAAATCAATATCAAACGGAGTCCAAACGAACAAAAAACTTTGGATTAATTTTTTCTACACCAGAAGAGAACCTAGAAGCTTTGGGAGAAGACCCGAGGAGTCACGAGGGAGCGACAAGCTCGGGAGGCGCGCCCAGGGAGGTAGGCACGCCCCCCAGGCTTGTGGACCCCTCGTGGCACCTCTTGACCTAATTCCACCACTATAAATTCTCAAATATTCCCAATATACCAGAGAGACACACGAGAAAACTTTTCCGCCGCCGCAAGCTTCTGTTCTTCCACGATCCCATCTGGAGGCCTTTTCCGGCACTCTGACGGAGGGGGAATCGATCACGGAGGGCTTCTACATCAACCATGCTGCCCTTCCGATGATGTGTGAGTAGTTTACCACAGGCCTACGGGTCCATAGCTAGTAGCTAGATCGCTTCTTCTCTCTTTTTGATCTTTAATACCATGTTCTCTTAGTAGCTAGGAGGCGGTGTTGTCGTCGCGGTTGCAGGCGACAGAGGCATCGTGCGCGTCGCGGGAGACATGGCACGGTGGAGGAGAAGGGAGGCGCGCGGGGCGAGGCAACCGGAGGGGGCGACGTGGCTTCCCTGGCTCGCCGGGGCGAGGGGATACGGCGGCGCTGGCGTTCTACATAGGCGACTGTCGGAAGTCGGGCTCCGGGGACCCAAAGGTTCAAACACTGGGGTGAGCTCGTTCTACCGCTTCGTCTCCTACCACGGCTAAGCTACGGCGAGACTACGGCGAGAGCGCGCTGGCGAGGGAAAGAGCGGGGACTCGGCGGTTTACCCAGGTTCGGGACACCTTGCGGTGTAAGACCCTACTCCTGCTTGGTTGGGATTGCTCTGGTGAGAGAGAGTACAAGGTTGGGGATGATGAGAACAAGGGCTCATCCCCCTCTACAATGGCCGCTCTGCCCCCCTTATACCCGCCTTGGTCCTCTTCCTCCCCAAAACTTAGGCGGGAAGGGTTGCCACACTTGGCGATTTTGAAAGGGGACAGGCGCTCAGGCTATCCTGACTAAAGGTGGTCTTCGCCTGCCAAAGCATGATCCATGACGCGCCGGTGGGCTCGGTGATGACCTCCGCCCCGCGCGCCCGTCGTCTTGGTCTTCCTTCGCCGATTGGGCAACCTTTGGGGTTGCTTTGGAGAGTAGAAAGCTGGCCCTGCTCCCTTAACACAAAAGGGGAAACCATCTTCATCCGCGCCTGCTGGCGTGGCCTCTGTTGCCGCTCGTCGCCGCGCGCGTCACCCACGTGATGGGCCTCAGACCGCGCGGCTGCGCCGAACGGCCTTGCCTTGTAAGGCATCGGGAGGATGCCCCGGGAGGCAGCCTCGGGGAACCGCCTCGTGAGGGGGCCTCGGGTGGAGCCGCTGCTGAGTCCTGCTTGCCCGCTCCCTGAGGAGGGGTCCTCGGGAGGCCGGAGCCTTCGGGAGGCCGGAGCCTCGTGAGAGGGCCTCGCGGGGGGGGGCGTCGGGAGGCCGGAGCCTCGTGAGGTGACTTTGCTTTGGGTCGCCCGTTGGTGGGCCGCCTATCTGGGCCTCCGCCAGGTGCCGCGCCCTGGGCCGCGGGCAGACGGGTCATGGTACCCCGGGTTCCACAACCCCGACAGTAGCCCCCAGGCCCGTGGCGCGCACGTTCCCGCCTAAGGGGGCGAAACGGCGCGGGCCCTAACCGCCTGCGGGCCAGGCGCGACGCGTGGCGCACGATGTGACGGAAGGCGCCTCCACTTCCCCGCGACACCTCGGCAACTGCCCAGGCTGACATAAAGCCTGTTCGCGCTCGGCGCGGGGCCATCATTGCCTCGCCCGTGTGTTCCGCCTTGATTCCTTGTGCGCACTGAAGGCGAGGCGGCGCCGAGGGCACCCTTCTTCCTTTTATTCCTGTAACAAGTCAACGTAGCCCCTGATGGCGTGAGGAAAAACGATGTCCATTGCATTAAGTATCTTATGACTTGCTGTAATGCATGCTTATTTCCTCTTGAAGTCCTCTCGTGAGGCCTCGCTTTTCTTTCTTGTTTGCCTTGGTGCTCTACGCCGTCAGGACCCAGCCCCCGAGTGGGCCTACAGCCGTCGTTGGTATGTCCGGTCGCGATGCCTGGACAAGGCCAGGAGGTCAGGGGCCCGGGAGCTAGTAAGGGCTCCTGGGGCGCGATGCCCAGGAAGCCCCCCTTTGGCGTGCAAGCGGCTCGCGCAAAAGAGAACGTGGGCGCTCGGTGAGATCGCAAAAAGAAAGAGAGAGCTTGAAAAACGATGAGAGCGGCTCACGAGACCTCCTCGCGAGGCTTATCTCATTTTCTTTGCTTGCCTTGTCGCTCTACGTCGTCAGGACCCAGCCCCCGGGCGGGCTACAGCCGTCGCTGGTATGTCCGGTCGCGATGCCTGGACAAGGCCATGAGGTGTAGGGCACTGCGAGGGGGTAAGAGCTCCTGAGGCGCGATGCTCAAGAAGCCCCCCTTTGACGTGCAAGCGGCTCGCGCAGAAGAAGGAAACTCAGCGCTCAGCGCGGCAGCGGTGAGAGGAGAGCTTGAGGGGCGGTGAAAACATCTCGTGAGGTGTTTATGATACTTAGCTTTTTCGGAGGGCGGCGTCGGGCGAACCGCCACTTGTAGGGTGTGCCTCGTGAGGTCTCTGCTCGTGAGGCCTCCTGCTGGCGTGGCTCTGTCGGGCTTGGCTTCGGAATACGTGCTCCTGAGGCCTCCTGAGGCTCCGGGGGGCATCCTGCCGCCAGGTTACCTCGCGAGGCACGCTCGCGAGGCCTTCCATGTGACCTGCTCCTGAGACAATTGCAAGGCGCAAGGTATCGTGACGGGGGAGCCGCGCGCGCTCGCTGACCCACTCATGGGCGTCACGCGAGAAGATAAGGCACCAAGGACCTTGGTGAGGTGGCGTGCATGGAAGCAGGCCCGCGAGCCAGAGCTCGATCACTTGGGTTTAGCGGCGCTGCAGGGACGGACCCGAGCACAGGCACCGTGCCTATCATGCGAGAAGATGAGACACCAAGGACCTTGGTGAGGTGACGTGCACGGGAGCAGGCCCGTGAGCCAGAGCTCGATCACTTGGGTTTTTCAGCGCTGCTGGGACTGACCCGAGCACAGGCACCGTGTCCATCCCCCGTTCGCGTGAAGCTCAGGAGGGACGCCATGAGCGCGCATGGCTCGCCATCAACGAACTGATGAAATAATAAGGTTGATTACACAACCAGAAGGAGACGCGGCTGCCGTGTCCGGCACGGGTCAGCTTGAGGTTGGTGCAGCCCGTGGGGCGCCCTCAGTTGACTGTTCCGCCAGCGCGGAGCATGGGGCTTCCACTTGGGCGTGGGCATGATCGCGGCTCGATCGTTCCGCCAGCGCGGAGCATGGGGCTTCCACTTGGGCGTGGGCTGGAGCTCTCGCGGGCCCATCAGGCTAGCGCAATGAGAGGCTCCGGGGCGTGTACAGCCCCATTTCGTTCGTACGCGTGAGGGTCACGGGTAGAACTTGCGGAGGTGTTGGATGTTCCAGGCATTAGGCACAGGAACTCCGTCCTCCGTCTCTAGCCGGGCTGAGCCGGGCCTGGGGACATGAGCAACCCTGAAAGTGCCTTCCCACATGGGTGAGAGTTTGTGGAGTCCCTCTCTAGAGAGGGTCCTGCGTAGGACGAGGTCGTCGACCTCGAGAGTGCGAGGGCGGATGTTGCGGCTGAGGTAGCGACACAGGGCCTACGGGTACCTCGCGGCGCGAAGAGCGGCCTGGCGGCGGCCCTCCTCGAGGAGCAGCAGACCGGCCTCCCGCGAGCCGTCCTGTTTCGCCTCGTCGAAGGTGAGGGCTCGCGGGGAGCCATGCTTAAGCTCTGAAGGAAGGACCACCTCAGCTCCGCAGATGAGGACACGGGAGCTTGAGCCCCGCCGAGGATGCAGGCAACGGCGCGAGGCTCCTGGTAGCCCCCAGCGCCCTCGTCAGGCTGGTTGACGTCGTTCCTCCGGGGTGGCGGCGGCAGCGGTGGGAGAGCGGCGTTGGCCTCACGAGGCTGGTCGCGCCAGGCAGCCTCACGAGGCTGGTCGCGCCGGATGGCCTCACGAGGCTGGTCGCGCCGGACGGCCTCACGAGGCCGGTCGCGCCAGCCCTGGCGGAAGTTGCCGTTGCTGTTGCGGCCGTCCCAGCGGTTGCCGCTGCAGCCACCCCCGCGGCCGGCGCCGCGGCCATTGCGGTCGTCCCGGCGGCTCTGGCGCTCGTCGCGGAGCAGCTTGGGCTCCTGACAGTCTTCGGTGCTGTGGGAGCGGACGTTGTGAAAAACGCAGAGTGGCCGGTTGTCCTTTCTGGGCTCGTCGAGGTCGCGGCCGCGCTTCTGCTTGGGCTCCGCCGCAAGCACGGCAGGGCCCTTGCGCTTGACGTCCTTGCTCTTGGCCTTGGCGGCGTCGAGCGCCGCGCCTGGGTCGTTGTGGACGAAGAGGCGGCCTTCTTCAGCCTTGGCGCACTTGTCGGCGAGGTCGAGCAGCTCGAGCATGGAGTCGAGCTCACCGTTGATGGCGAGCTTCTCGCGCATCTTGACGTCTGTGATGCCGGTGGAGAACGCAGAGATGACGGCCGCGTCGGAGGCGCGCGGGATCTTGTTGCGCACCTGACTGAAGCGCTGGATGTACTTACGGAGGGTCTCGTCTGGGCGCTGCCGAACGCGCCGCAGGTCGTTGATGGTGAGGGAGCGGTCCTGTGTGCCCTTGAAGTTGGCAATGAACTGGCTGCAAAGCTCGGCCCACAACGAGATGGAAGCCTCGGGGAGGTTCATGAGCCAGGAGCACGGGCCGTCCTTGAGGGCCATGGGGAACCAGTTCGCCATGACCTTGTCGTCGCCGTTCGCCGCTTCGATGCTCAGCGCGTAGAGCTGGAGGAACTCCGTGGGGTTGGGGGTGCCGTTGTAGCGTGGCGGAAGCTCAGGCTTGAACTTCGCAGGCCAGACCACGCGACGCAGCTCGCGGGTGAAGGCACGGCAGCTCACGCCGCTCGAGGGGACGCCGCCAGTGAGGGCGGCACGGTTTTGATGCCCGGCCGCTGCAACGTCCTGCACGGCCTGGTCCTGGCGCTGGCGCTGCCGCTCGAGGAGCACTCGCACGTCGGGGGGCGCGCGGCGGATGATCTGGCAGCTGGCTTCGTCTCGGTCTGGCGAGGACGCGCCGCGGGACGGCTCACGAGCCCGCGCGCTGCGCTGGGGCCCGACGCGCTCGTCGCGCAGAGGAGGCGGCGGGGGAGCACCGTGCGCCAGGTCCCCAGCATGAGACGGCGGAGGGCGGAGCGAGTGAGTAGGCGCCGGAGCGTCCCCGGCGACGTTGACGAGCTTGGTGATGCGACCAAGCCAGGCGTCGTAACCGGCGTCATCCGGACGGTAGCGGAGCAGCTCACGCGCCATGAGCAGCGCGGCTTACGGGTTCGGCGGCCCACGGTTGGCGAGGGAGGAGGCCATGGCAGTGCGGCCGTCCGCCCGCACGGAGGGGTGCACGGAGGAGTCCTGCTGCTCACGGGCAGCGGGGTTGGTGGCGGCAGCAGCCTCGGCTTCGAGACGGCGGCGATTGCCGCGGGCCACCGGCTCTGTCTGAGCCACGCGGCCAGCCCTGCGCTCGGCGTGCTCGCGACGTGCGTCGGCCATGGGGTTGGTGGAGCTGAGGGTGGAGCAGAAGAACGGTAGCGCACCCCTACCTGGCGTGCCAAATGTCGGAAGTCGGGCTCCGGGGACCCAAAGGTTCGAACACTGGGGTGAGCTCGTTCTACCGCTTCGTCTCCTACCACGGCTAAGCTACGGCGAGACTACGGCGAGAGCACGCTGGCGAGGGAAAGAGCGGGGACTCGGCGGTTTACCCAGGTTCGGGCCACCTTGCGGTGTAAGACCCTACTCCTGCTTGGTTGGGATTGCTCTGGTGAGAGAGAGTACAAGGTTGGGGATGATGAGAACAAGGGCTCATCCCCCTCTACAATGGCCGCTCTGCCCCCCTTATACCCGCCTTAGTCCTCTTCCCCCCCCCCCCCCCCCAAAAAAAACTTAGGCGGGAAGGGTTGCCACACTTGGCGATTTTGAAAGGGGACAGGCGCTCAGGCTATCCTGACTAAAGGTGGTCTTCGCCTGCCAAAGCATGATCCATGACGCGCCGGTGGGCTTGGTGATGACCTCCGCCCCGCGCGCCCGTCGTCTTGGTCTTTCTTCGCCGATCGGGCAACCTTTGGGGTTGCTTTGGAGAGTAGAAAGCTGGCCCTACTCCCTTATCACAAAAGGGGAAACCATCTTCATCCGCGCCTGCTGGCGCGGCCTCTGTTGCCGCTCGTCGCCGCGCGCGTCACCCACGTGATGGGCCCCAGACCGCGCGGCTGCGCCGAACGGCCTTGCCTTGTAAGCCATCGGGAGGATGCCCCGGGAGGCAGCCTCGGGGAACCGCCTCGTGAGGGGGCCTCATGAGGCGGCCTCATGAGGAGGCCTCGGGTGGAGCCGCTGCTGAGTCCTGCTTGCCCGCTCCCTGAGGAGGGGTCCTCGAGAGGCCGGAGCCTTGTGAGAGGGCCTCGCGGGGGGGCCGTCGGGAGGCCGGAGCCTCGTGAGGTGACTTTGCTCTGGGGCGCCCGTTGGTGGGCCGCCTATCTGGGCTTCCGCCAGGTGCCGCGCCCTGGGCCGCGGGCAGACGGGTCGTGGTACCCCGGGTTCCACAACCCCGACAGCGACAGCGTTGCGGCAGGAGGTCGGGGCAGCCATGGATGGAGCCTGGAGCTCTGGGAAGACAGGTGCGGTGTAGGAGGGAGAGGAAGGAGGCCGGGAGGATGAGGGGATCGACAGGGAGCGTGGGGATCGGGAGCGAGGTGGCGGCGCTGGAGGAGGGAATCGAGAGGGGATCGGGCAGGGAGAGAGTGAGGGTTCGGGAGCCATCTCCTGACGGCGCTGGAGGGAGAGTCGAGCGAGAGAAGGGGAGTGACGGGATCAGCTAGGGTTAAGATGGGCCGGTTGGGCGTTGGCTGGGCCATTTCGGCGGAGAGGGAAACGGCCAGAGGCCTGGTCGGCTGGTAAAAAAAAGGATTTCCCTTTTCCATTACAGAAAAGAAAAAGAGGGCCAAATAAATCCAGATTAAGGTGAAATCTGGCAAGTGACCTCACTGGAATATTTCAATGCTCCACAAGAAGAATTGGAGTAAAAAAGGAGAATAGAGCATGAAGGTAAAATATTTAGAAACAACGGAATTTAAGTTGCAAGTGTGTTTGAGGGTGATTCCAAAATATTGGAATATTTCTTTTAGCTCCCTAAAAATATTGGGAGTATATGTTATAAAGAGAAATCACCATGTGAATTCCGTCAATTTAAATCGATCAAAGATCCATACAATTTATTTATATGAGTTTTTACTAGTAAAAGTGCCCGTGCGTTGCACCGGGTTAGATTGCCGACTTTCGGTTCATGAATTTTGTATTTGAAAAGCTCCCGCCTCCCCTCATGTCCTCCGTCAAAATCTACTTGAACTCCGCACCGCTATTGAAGTACAAATAGATATGTGAACATAGTACGACAATCCATCATTGCAACAAATACCTATAATATCTCCCAAGCGAATGAAATTAAAAGTTACTAATAGAAACAGTTTACTCCATGATTATGGATTTTAAATATATATAATTAAGACATTTTTTTTTCAAAATACATGAATGAATAATTTTATAAATCCTTGTTGCCGTATATAAATACATACACATCGATATATAAAAACCAAATGGTCGAAAGAGTGTGATCGTCACTTTCTTCAATGATTGTAGTCATCGCCGCAGTGTTTGTTTTCCAACATAATAGTATGCTAGCTAACTTAAACCTAAAAGAAGTAATCATTTCCTGTGCAACATGAATACATATTAGTATATTAGAAAAACATACTTTTTATTAAACAAAAAAGATATGTACCTGTGTAATTGAGTTGGATAGTGCACATCCGGTGAAATATTCCATAAATTTGACCATAAACAAACCACATGAAGAACTGTCTTTTTGAATTGGCTTTTGTAATTGTTCTGTGATCTTCCATTCAGTAAGATCAATGTCTTTCCAATTGTCGCTAATCAAGTTTTGACTTTTAAGAAGGTCCAAATGAAATTGTACTCCTCGTAGCTAAAAAAACAATTAATGCTCAGAAATTGTACACATTAACAAAGTATGACTTTATGTCATTTACATGTAGGATTAAAATTGGTGTAGTAACTAACCGTAATAAAGAGATCATCTCGATCAAACTTCCAGCACAATGAGTCGAGTACTTGAATCTCTCGCTTTTTTGTATTCACGACAGCTAAATACCAATCTGTGTTGCCCGTATTTATTGGAAGTTCAATCTGTAACAAAAATAATTAGGAAAATAAAAAAATTAAAATGTATGATTAGGAAAATAAAAAATAAAAAATGTATGAAACCTAGAACATGAAAATTATGGATATGGACATTACCATGTCATGCTTCATATATTTTTTGACAATATCCGTCATAAACTTACTATCTTCTTGTATTCCAAGGTTGCCATCTCGTCTTAACAGTGAGGTAACAAAAGGACTCTCAAAATATACTGTACTATCATTCTGGACTTGTATTTGGTCCTTTATACAACATATATATGCGTTGATCACCTATAATAAAAAAATTCAAAAAATACATTACTAATAAGTATTAGTGATTGGAATTTTATTTCATGTTTGAGCAAGGGTACTTACATCATCATTTACCCACTCTTTTTCATCTAGCAGGCACATCAATTGATTTTGTAAGACAGAACTTCCATCTATCTTAACAAGTAATTGTTTTCTAAAAGATGATTCTATTGCTAGATGAGCACATTCATCATTGTCGGTCAGTGCATAATCTGCAAAAAGTCAAATAATTTAAGAATTTATTAAATATGAAAGTAGACATATAATAAATCAAACAAATACCTTGTGGGAGATAATCATATAAAACCGATGTCACTGTCGAGCTAGTTGTGGATGGAGGTGATGCCAATGTATCATGATCTATGTTATTATCCGGTTCTGGCACAATTGATTCAAAACATTCAGAAACTGAATTAGATGTTGACATAGGTGTTGGCTCCTCAACACCTGAATCGGAAATTTTTGCTTTTTTTGAAGGGCGGTTATCGAATTTATCAAAATCGTCTACAATGGTCAATTCAGTGATGCCATCATTTTTCTGCAATAACAACAAAATTCAAGTTAAACGTCCAATTTTGAAATCATATAACAATATTGAAAAGCTAATTATAGGCTGCACAAGACACCTGAGTATGTTCAAACTGTCTACATCACTGCCAGATTGCATATTCTGTCTACCAATGTATAATATACATGCACGTATCTCTAATGCATAACACTATAATTCAGGACCTTTAATCTTTGTATCGGAGGATATGTTGCTTGGCATGGGCTGCAATTATAATAACAAAAATCATATAGATGCAGGAATCTATAATTGGTAGGCTCTCGTATTAGCACATACAGAGCACGGCGTGGCTGCTGGGACGCCGGCGAACAGGATAGGCACAGAAGAGCTAGCAGGCGGCACGGTGGAGTGGTGATGGCTACACGTGCTTGTGATTGTGGTGTTGGGGCGAGGCAGGGCAGCAAGAAAAATAGCTAGCAGCCAAGCGTTAACGGGTCAGGTGCTCGGCCGCGGATGCAATGAAGTGCAGGTTGCCAGATAACCAAAAACTCTGATTTCAATTCTTTGTGCACGTACCTCGAGCATAGAATTGGCCGATGAATTTCCTGTTAACTGTGGAGCACTTTCGGACGCCAGCTTGTTTTCCGTCGAAGTCTGAGGAGGCGACATTGGACGGTCTTCCGGCGAAGTAGGCCAAGACCACATTGGACAGATTTCGTCGAGCGACGTGTTGTTTTCCGGCGAAGTCGATGGAGGCGACAGTTGGCGAACTATCGGCGAAGGCGGACTGATTCTGTCGGACGGCGTCTTGCTTTCCGGTGAAGTCGGCGGAGGCGACGGTTGGCCGACTACCGGCGAAGGCGAACTGATTCTGTCGGACGGCGTCTTGCTTTCCGGCGAAGTCGGCGGAGGCGACGGTGTGTGGACTACCGGCGAAGGCGAACTGATTCTGTCAGACGGCGTCTTGCTTTCCGGCGAAGTCGGCGGAGGCGACAGTGTGGGGACTACCGGCGAAGGCGAACTGATTATGTCGGACGGCGTCTTGCTTTCCGGCGAAGTCGGCGGAGACGACATTGTGTGGACTTGAGGTGAACCGGTGATGCAATTACGTGGATTTTCGGTCGAGCCTTTCATCTTATAACAGCCAATTTTGGGTGAAATCCTGATCGGGATACTCGTGAGTCCGTATTTGAGTTGTTCTCGTATACAAACAGACGCACGCGTTAAAGGAAAATTCAGCCCAATAGTCCATATGTCGTACGTGATATACAAACAGACGCACGCGTTAAAGGAAAATTCAGCCCAATAGTCCATATGTCGTACCTGATGTTGCCACTCGTACGGCGTCGTACGGATGTAGCTGCCGTATGTGATGTTACGTGATGTTGCCGCTCGTACGGACGGACCGCCGTACGTGATAAAAACTAACGGAAAAAAAAATCTAATCGCGGGACGAAACCAAGAATATCACCTTGCTTTATTAGTAAAAAAAAAAATAGTAAAATATATATATATATATATATATATATATATATATATATATATATATATATATAATATATATAGGGGTATAGAGTTTGGGTTGCAAAGATTTAATGATGACATGATGCAATGCGAAAAAATAACATAGAGTAAACAATATAATAATAATAATAATAATAATAATAATAATAATAATAATAATAATAGTAATAGTAATAGTAATAGTAATAGTAATAGTAATAGTAATAATAATAATAGTAATAATAATAATAATAATAATAATAATAATAGAAGGAATCGGTCTCGAGCTGTCACACAATGTCCAAGTTCTATATGTGGAGTTATTATTCTTTTTTTAGTAATATTTCCTTTCCGTTGCATTGCTCAAAAAGGAAAGAGCAAAGCTCCATCACCTAGGCATGGCCGCAGTAGCCCCAGATTTGTCGAATCCCTCACAAATCCGCCGCATACCTAGCCTTAGTTGGAGGGAGCTCCCTTGCAGCATATCTGAGCATCCCGCAACAGATCTAAGTTAACCTCACCGCAGACTGGATCTAGGCTGCCCATCGCATCCGCCTTAGCGCGATGTGGTCCCTCATCTAATCCCGACCACCCGCGCGCCCCGACTAGCTTGCCCTATGCCGCCAAGACTGAGGTTAACCATCGCCCTCAATTCCCAGAGACGGAGCCCTACGCTGCCGAGCCTATTGGTACCATTGCACCCAACTATTATAGATTTGAATCTTTTTTTTCTTCATTGCCCATTCAATTGATCACATTTACCTGAAAATTGTCATGGTCTAGCATCGTTGCAATTCCAAATTAAATGCTTGCTGTGATTAGATTATCTATAAAAGTTAGTTTATTGTTTAGGCATATGATTTGGGTCATGCTTTTTTTAACAAATCAATTCGATCAACAGCGATCCATTTTTTTAACCTAAAAATATTTGGGGCGGGAATTGAGAAACAAACTCCATACCTCATCCTTTTGTTCCAGCCGCAGTAACCATCTAGGCGTGCTAGCTGGATATGCCAACTGCTTCCACTTTTACTTCTTGTTGTGAGTCAAAAATGTGACGCTATAAGAAAAGCAGCGCCTTGTTTTCTTTCCAGGTTTTGTTAAGCCGGTTTTCTACTGTTTTATTTTTCATTTCTCTTTCTTTTTTTTCACTTTCTTTTCCTATTTTTAAATTCATGAACTTTTTTTAATTGGTGAACTTTTCTTAAACGGCAGTCACACGAAACAGGCACTCCCCTCCATCCCCGTCCCGCTCTCGCGCCGCCTCCTCGGGAGGCGGCCAGGGCGGCCCGTCCTGCCCCTCCCCTCGCGCCCCCTCCTCCTCCCCTTCCCTCCGCCGCCGCCGGCGGGCGCCCCCGGATCTGGCCGGGTGGTGTTGACGGCGGCGGGATCTCCCTTCCCCCGCGCGCGCATCTCCTGACCCGGGGTCGGGGCTGGCGGCGGCACGGCGCGGTGGTGGCGCCTCCCTTTGGCGGCGGGGCGGCCTGGTGGCGCGGGATGGCCGGCGGCGCGACCCCGGCCCAGATCTGGGCCCTAAGGGCCCCATCTAGGTCCTAGCAGGCCGGCCCCGGCGTGGCCTCGTTGCTCTCTGCGTGGTGATGAGGAGGAGCGGCTCGGACGGGGGGCGGTGGCGTCGTTGGCGTGCCTTCTGCAGCGCGGCGGCGGGAGCTTTACGGGCATCTGAGGGCCTGGCCGGACCTGTGGGCCCACGGGTCTGGTTTGCTCCTGCTATTGCGTCCGGTCGGTTACCGTCGTTGACGGTGGAGGTTGGGCCCTCCCGCGTGCCGACGGCGCTGCTGCCCCTAGTCCCGGCTCGTCTTCTTCGTTGTGCAGACCCCTCTTCGTGGTGACGTGGTGAGACGGCGTGGAAGCTTCAAGTCCGTGTTGGCGCAGGGTGGTGGACGGTTTGGTGGCGAGCTCCGGAGCGCCCGAGGGGTAGGTTGGGATTGGGCGAAATCCCTGTCGGCTTGGCCGACACCGACGCGGCGGCACCTGCGGGTGTCGCCGGACCTTCCTAGAGGGCGTCGGGGCGACCCTTCCTTTCTCCTCGCCGCGTACCGGGGGAAACCCTTGGCAGCAGCGTCGTCGTCGTCGCATCCCTTCTTGGAGGTGCTGCTTGGTACCGGCGCTCTGGAGTCTTGGAGCTTGGTGGGAGTTCTCTGGTGGGCGCAGCGGTCGCGAGGCTTCTCCGTTTGCGTTGATCCGCCGTTGTCGGCATTTGTTTCTTTTATGTTTTCTCTTTTGTTTCTTTTGGGCGTGACTGTGCTGCTTCCGCTCCAGCACCTATCGTTGGCTGTATCGTGTTGGTTGCTTTGTAATACAAAGCGGGGGGAAACCCTTTTTGGGTGAACTTTTCTTAAACTAGTGAACTTATTTCTAAATTCGTGAACTTTCTTTTCCTGAATACGTGAACTTTTCCTCACTATTTCTTTATCTTTTTTACTGTTCATTTTTTGTTTATTTTCATTTTTTGGTTTTTGTTTCCTTTTTCTTTTTCAAAAAAATACTTGTGCTTTTTAAGAATTTGTTCAAAATTTCAAAAAATATTTGCATTTTCAAATTTTGTTACTCAACTCTCTCTTTCTTCAATTAATTCTACGCAACCTCATGGTTTTTATCCAGGTTTTGTTTGGCTGCTTTTCTACTGTTTTATTTTTCATTTCTCTTTCTTTTTTTCACTTTTTTCCTATTTTTAAGTCCGTGAGCTTTTTTTAATTGGTGAACTTTTCTTAAATTAGTGAGCTTTTTTCTAAATTCGTGAACTTTCTTTTCCTGAATACGCTAACTTTTTCTCACTATTTCTTTTTCACTGTTTCTTTTTTGTTTATTTTCTTTTTTTAATGTTTCGTTTTTTGTTTCCTTTTTCTTTTTCAAAAAAATAGTTTTGCTTTTTAAGAATTTGTTCAAAATTTCAAAAATGTTTGCATTTTCAAATTTTGTCTAAAAAAATACAAATATTTGCCTTTTAAGAAATTGTACATAAATAAAAAAAAAACTGTTTCATGTCTTTCAAAATTGTCAGAATGTTCTGAGCAATATTTTTCCCTCAAAAAAATGTGCTCAGGTTGTCAAAAAAGGATTCTTTTTGGAACAAAAAATTCAACATGAACATTTTTGAATTTTTCAAACATTTTTTGAAAAACACTAACTAATGTGGAATTTGAATCGAACAAAAAATTGAAAGCAATTTTGTTTGAATTTCACCTAACATTTCTTGTATTTGTGTTGAAATTTCTTGAAAATAGGAATATTTTTTAAATTCCAAACATATTCAAGAAATCGAGGTGGTCATTTCAAGAAATGTTCACGGATTTAAAAAATATTCTTGTTTTCAAGAAATTTCTACACAAATACAAGAAATGTTCGGTGAAATTCCAAAAAAATTGGTTTCAATTTTCGTTCATTTTTTTTCTGATTCGTTTTTAAAAATTTCAAATTCTTAGTGTTTTTCAAAAAATGTTTGAAAATTTCAAAAAAAAAATGTTTTTGTTCAAAATTTTCTTCGCTATTTCTAGAAAATGTTTGTGCTTTGACATTCTGAGCAACTTTGAAAGACACGAATATTTTTTGGAAATTTCTAACAATTTTTTGAAAATGTGAATATTTGTATTTTATGATCAAAATTTGAAAAAATAACATTTTTGAAATTTGAAAAGCGCAAGTATGTTTTTAAAAATAAAAACGAAAAAGGAAAAGACCGGTTCGACAATGGGCTGGTCCACCGAAACCGGGGGCTTCCACAAATTAAAGAAGAAGAAAAGGGAAAAAAAATAGTAAATCAGTGCACAACTTAGAGTGTACTGATTTGTTTGTTTACTACTCGATCGAGTGAATGAATGCAGAATCAAACTTGGAGAGGAATTAAGCGGACGTGACCAGCTAGCTAGGTGTGAGAGAAATTAACATGTACTGGTAGCTGCTAGGTAGGGAGCGGCACATAAAGACTGGATGTACCGCGCTACAGATAGCTGGCTGTGGGCAGAGCGGTGTAGTACTCGAGTCCGGCTATCCTATCACCGTGATAAGAGAACGATATAGACTAGCTAGTAGGAGTACGCATGCATGCCTTGATTCATTTCGGACGTGTTTGGTTGCCCGTATTAGGCCCAACCAGACCAAATTGGGTCAAAAAAAGTGTGTTTGATTGCATACGGGGAGGGCTGGCTCGCATCAGCACGAACCTTAAAGCAGCCCAGAGCCAGACTCGCTGAAAACCCTCGAATCGCACCGAGCCAGGCTCAGTGCGGCGCAAGCTCGCACGTGAGGGAGCAACCCAAAAATGAGGGGGGGTGGCGGGAGATGGAATTCGGGCGCGGCGGCACGGCGCCAAATCTAGTCTCACCTCCCCATTTACTCAGTCACCACTACCTCTAGGACAGCCACTTCCTCTAGCCTCACCACCGGCGGCGGCGGCGTCTTTGGCGGCGGCGACTCAGATCTGGTGCTCTCCTTCCTGTTGGTCACCGTCGGGTTGTCCTTGACTCAGTCATGCCCCCCCCCCCCCCCTTCGTCCTCCTCGTCTCCAATGCCGGTAAGCAACACCCCCTCTCCCCTATGTTAGGTCGGTTGTTAGGATAGATTTCCCCATTGCTCAACGGACCCTCGATGTGGACTGGGTTATGGACACACGGATGAGACTGGTAGTTCAGGCAGCAGCGCTGATAGCTGCGATTCAGGCATGGTTGATGTTCATGCACAGGAGAGATATTCATCATGGTGAGAGACCTGTCATCACTTATGCTCCAATACTTATGCGGGAGCAGGAAAGGATCGCCAATCTGAACTACATCTACAACTGCAACGACACAGAGGCCCTATGAATGCTTCGAATGAAAAGAGCATCATTTGCGAGACTTGTCTAGACCTTCAGGAGCAGGAGGCTGCTACAAGATAGCATCCACACCTGTGTGGAAGAGCAAGTGGCCATGTTCCTCCATGTTGTCGGCCATAGCTAGAGGTTCAGGGTTATGCATTACACGTTCAGGAGATCAGTGGAGACCATCTCTAGGTACTTCAAGCAAGTGCTCTATGTTGTTGGGGAGCTCCGAGGAGAGATGATCAAGTCACCAACCGGCCGGACTCCTACCAAGATTCGCACTAGCCCAAGATGGTATCCATACTTCAAGGTGAGCACTGACAGTATGTACTTCATAGCTTGATATGCTTCTATTGTTCAAGGTGAGCAATAAAAAAATCTTGTATTACCATTTCAGGATTGCATTGGGGCAATAGATGGTACTCATCTCACAGCCAAAGTGCCGAGGTCACAAACTGTAGCATACAGGGGGAGGAAGCACTACACAAGCCAGAATGTGCTTGCTGCTGTTGACTTCGATCTGAAGTTCACATATGTGTTGGCTGGCTGGGAAGGGTCAGCACATGATGCTAACATTCTCAGTGACAGTATGAGTCGTCCTGATGGCATCAACATCCCCGATGGCAATTTCTACCTAGGAGATGCTGTCTATGCATGTCGGCCAAGTATTCTTCCACCTTTCAGGAAAACCAGGTACCATCTGAACGAGTTCGCTGGTAGGTACTATCCTAGGACTTCACAGGAGCTGTTCAATCTCAGACACTCCAGCCTTAGAGTTACTGTTGAGAGGGCCTTCGGAGCTCTGAAGAACAGGTTTAAGATCCTAGATCAGAAGTCATTCCACACTTTCCCCACTCAGGTTAAGCTTGTTCTTGCTTGTTGCATTCTGCATAACTGGATCCTGCAATGGGGTTGTGATGAATTGGTGCCTAAGGAGGAAGATTTGACGCCTGGCGATGTTGTCAGCTCCGGCCATGGTGTGGAGGCATTTGACAACAAAGTCTCGAAGGACAAAAGGATGAAGTGGGCACAGCCAATGTGGGATAACAGAGGTCAGACAAGGATATGAAGAAGAAAAAGAAGAGCAAGAGCAGCAACAGAAGAAGAGGAAGAAGAAGCAGCAGTAGCAGCAGAAGAAGAAGAGGAAGAACTACCAGCCATATTCAGCCATATGGCTCTTAATAATGTGTACTGCCATTTGATAGTAGCTAGGATGAAGCGTAATTTGTTTCGTAGCTAGGAGTGAAACTGTTCAGATCGTGTGTGGTAAGGTCATCACTAGTGAGAAGTGGTGACAACACCTTATGCAGGTTGCAACCAAACAGCATGTCATATGTGCGCCTAATGCAATGTGGCCAACCAAACGGCGGGTCAAAATTAGTTCCCTCATGCAGCTAACTTATATGCGGGCAACCAAACTATGTGCAGATGATGGTTTATAGGCTGTTTTTTCTCAGCCAGGCCCATCTGAGAAACACATGCAATGCAGCCAAAATCAATGTGGCAACCAAACACATCATTCGTGAAGAGTCTTTTGAGCGGGGCCTTTCCGTCGTGGGCAGGAAGGAGGAGCAAATGACGACGTTATTTTCCTCCTAACAACATTAATCGATGGACCTCCATGCTTTAACTTTGTATTTTCACTCGAGGTTTTTTAGCAAAAAAAGAAAAGAACGTCGGGTTTCATGGCTCGATGGGACCTTACTAGTATATTTACGGAAATGATAAATTCCGAACGTTCAGATTTTAAGCATGGCAACCCGAACGTTTTTTATGGCAACTACAGTTCACGTGAGGTTGGCAAACATGACAACTTTCTGACCAAAAAATGAACTGGGACAAAGTTGCCATGTCTTAACAATTAAAGTTGTCACCTCGCATCAACTAAAATTGCCATGAAAAAAACGTTCGGGGTGAAATGCTTAAAATCCGAACTCATTCGGAATTTACAGGGTCCAGTGGCAGTGGCACTACGTCTGTACGGCCGCGGCCTCCAGCAAAACAGGGCCCAATAGGAGCTGACAACGTACGTACATCCTTGACTCGAGCACGGCAGTCATCAGCAAGCATGCGTTGGCATCGGCCATTTGGTTTGGTTTGGTTTGGTTTGGTTTGGCGCCATGAATAAGTGAAGGGATTGGCGAGTTAGATTCGGAAGAGATGAATGCAGACATGCAGGTCATAGGTAGGCTAGCCAACATCTACTGAAACGCAATGAATGGATTTGAAGGCACGCGCGAGCGCGCGCGCGCACGTGCTGCACCACACCACCGAGGTAGTGCTGGCATTTATACTCAGGCCATGTGATCCTTTCCAGTCTGCATGCGCCGAAATCCATGCATAAATCCTACCCTCTCCTACACACAGCACTCCACTCCACTCCCCTATCACTCTCCAGCTTCACTCGACACACTCTGCTAGCTAGCTGCACTGCATTCTACCAATGGCAATGGGCGTGGGGCGTGCAACAAGAAGGATGCAGGGCAGCAACTCCATGTCGGCCTTGCTGGTGCCGTTGCTGCTGCTGCTGGCGGCGGCCGGTGTTTCCAGCCGAGCCACGTACACGGGCAGCAGCACCGCAGGTGCCGGTGCAAGTGTGACGACGACGGCGCCGCTGAAGAAGCATGTCGGGAAGAAGCAGCAGGCGCCGGCGCTGGTGGTGTTCGGCGACTCGATCGTGGACCCGGGCAACAACTACGCCATCAGCACCATCGTCAAGGCCAACTTCGCGCCCTACGGCCACGACTTCGGCGCCGACCACCGCCCCACCGGCCGCTTCTGCAACGGCAGGATCCCCACCGACTTCATCGCCTCCAGGCTCGGGATCAAGCAGCTCCTGCCGGCGTACCTGGCCCCGAACCTGTCGCGGCACGACCTGCTCACCGGCGTCAGCTTCGCGTCGGGCGGCACGGGGTACGACCCGCTCACGGCGCAGCTCGCCTCCGTCATCTCCATGACGGACCAGCTCCGCATGTTCGACGAGTACAAGGCCAAGGTCCGCGCCGCCGCCGGCGACGCCGCGCTCTCGGAGATCCTCGCCAGGGGCGTGTTCGCGGTGTGCGCCGGCAGCGACGACGTGGCCAACACCTACTTCACCATGCACGCGCGGAGCTCCTACTCGCACGCCTCCTACGCGTCCCTCATCGTCGCCCACGCCACCGCCTTCCTCGACGGCCTGCTGGTCGCGGGCGCCCGCCGCGTCGCCGTCATCTCCATGCCGCCCATCGGCTGCGTGCCCTCCCAGCGCACGCTCTCGGGAGGCATGGGGCGCGAGTGCTCCCCCGGCCACAACGAGATCGCGGAGCTGGTGAACGCGGGAATGGGCACCGCCGTCGACACCCTCAAGGCGAAGCACCCGGGGGCGAGGGTGATGCTGATGGACATCTACGGGTTCTTGCTGGACATGATGGTGCGGCCGGACGGGTACGGGTTCAAGGAGTCCACGCTGGGCTGCTGCGGCACGGGCATGATGGAGGTCGCCGTGCTCTGCAACGGCGTCACGTCGGCGGTGTGCGGGGACGTGGAGGAGTACCTGTTCTGGGACAGCTACCACCCCACCGAGAAGGCCTACAGGATCCTCGTCGACTTCGTCTACGACAACTACCTCAAGGAGCTCATCGCCTAGCTATATATCCTTGCTGTAACCCCTACCTTGCATTCTCTGGGATTTTCATTTCCATTCATTGCGTCTGTGCTGTGCACATACCAAGTGAATTTCCGATTAGTATTGTTGATCTTTAAGAGGTCATTATCGGCTTGAGATCGGACAGCCAGCTTTGAAGCATGTGGACCTGCCTGCAATAACATGACTCCTCGGAGGGCTTTCTGCAATGTTTTCACGAGCTTTCTCTGCCACCGTTCGATCTCACATCCAATGCTTGAGGTGCCCCCTAGCATGGGAGCATGTGAGGCACGGGAGCACCTGATATTTTTCCCCCATTAGCCAGTGGGAGTTGAGAATCCCAAGGACGTATGTCTCCGGTGAGCGCCGCGGAGCTGATCGCCATCTACTTAGTGGCCACGCGCCGAGCTCCTCTGCCTCCTTCAACCTTCAAGTATGGGAGACCCAAAGCCACTTGCTGCCTTGGTGATCTCCCTCAGCAAACTTGCTGGCCATCTTCTTGGCATGGTAGCAAGGCCAAAGATCGCCAGAGTTGGGGACTCCGCTTCTGACACAGTCGGCAAGAGCACTAGGAGCCGGTCGCGTTTTACATCTGAGGTCCTATGTGCGCAATGGAAAGACTAGTTTGTAATTTTGAATTCTTTAGAGGTCGTTCTAGGATTCTGTTGTAATCCTATATTATCATATAAATAAGTTGGTGATCCTCAATAAAATACTTCTCTCAATTTGCAAACATTGTCACCTCAATATGTAGTCATCCATGGAAAAAATGCTCACCTCAACGCACACTAAATATTTTACAACTATATAAGAAACCATATGTATTTTTACTTTAAAATTTTTGTATTATTAATCTAAATATTTATGCTCTGTATAATCAAATCTCACTGGAATCACTCTAGGACATTCATGCAACAATGCGATGTCTATTTTTTTATTAATTAAGTCAAAAGATAAGAAACACTTGTAACTTTACTCATACCCGTAACACTTTCATGTACAATGCTTTGGATCCAAGATCCAAAAAAATCAACTAAAAAATCCAGAAACCCACAAAGTAAACTAAATCATTTGGAGATATCTTCTTCGTGGTATCATTCTGCAATTGGACCGGAGCAGCGAGACTACCACTCGTTCACCTGCACGAACTTGATTACCAATAAAATTTCTGAAAGCCCCCTTGAGTTGCCCATCCAAATAGATGGGAAGTCATGATCGATGAACGGGCTAGGGCCGGAGATAATAAAAATGCAGTCCATCGAACCACAAGATCTTCACCACAACTCCGACACTCCAAAGAATCAAACCAACAAAAACAATACGATACAATACATGAACTCATCGGATCCGAATAGACGGATCTATGAGGATACAAACATCTTTGTATCCATGGCATTATCACGGTGGAGACAAAGAATTTATTCGCGAAAGCATACAACAAAGATGCTGACAAAATAATAATACTCTTAGATCCGAGATTCTCTCACCTGTGAGCGTCAAAATGACTGCCAAGGTGAGGAGACTGACAAAATCTCTAGTCGCCGCCTCCATCTCTCTTAAACCCTACGTAACTACCCGCCGCGCCACTTAATTAAGTCAGCTTATGAGTCCTTGTGGAATGTGAACCCTCACAGTTGTTCCGGAAAAAAAAAGTTTGCTCCATGAAAAGATGGATGCACTTACAATTGGAAGTATATTTTATATGACCCATATATACGTCGGGCTTTATTGGTCCATAAATATTTCGTATGGCCCATACAAATGTATCGTTGGGGCTATATCTCACCTACTGTTAGACGGTACTCCGTCTTGCCGCAGACGTTTTAGAAACTTCTGTGCGGTTTTCTTTCTTTCGTTTTTCTGTGTTTCTTCACCGATTTTCTTTGTTTCCCTTTTTCCTTTTTCCTTTTTTGTTTTTCTCCTTATTTTTCTCAACACATGTCTACTTTTTAATACATATTGTACATTTTTCGTGTACAACAAGAACATTTTCATATACACGTTGAACATTTTCCAAATACTCAATGTACATTTTCAAATACATGTTTTGAAATTTTTACAATACATTTAAAATATTTTAAAATACATGTTAAGCATTTTTTAATGGCATGAAACATTTTTTAACTACCAAGGTTTTTTTACATTGTGCAGTTTAAAAAATGTTAGAAATATTATTTTTAAATGCATTCACATTTTCCTAATTGTTTCAAAAAATATGTATTATGTGAATATATTTTATGTTTTAGATTATTTTTAAATGCCATGCAGATTATTTTTATATTTTAGATTATTTTTTATTAAAAGTCCTCGTAAATTATTTTTTACTAGCATAATGATTTTTCAATGTCACAAATATTATTTTAAAATCTTTCAACATTTTGTAAAAATTATACTAATTTTTTTACACTGCGTTAATGTTTAAAAATTCACAGTATTTGATTTTTTTTAGAGTACAATAAGTTTTGGAATACATGTATTTAGATGATTTTGCCCCAAATATAAATAAACAAAAGTAAAAAACAGAAAAACGAATTAATGAAAAACATAAAAGAAAAAGAACAAACAATGAAGTTGGGCCAGCCCGCTACAAGCGTCTGGGATGGACCTCGTTCGGTCTCGCATGAAGAGATACATACTCGCGACCCATTATGTATGTTCAAAGCAACTACCCCTCAAAACAAATGTACAAAGCAACTAGGTTAATATGGCTGTGTTGGGCTACATATTGCTTTGCATTTGCGTGTCTAACATGTCTAATTTTTCAATATAAATTGTATATATTTCGGATACATAGAGAACATTTTTATATACATTTAAACTTTTTCAAATACAGGATAGAAAATTAAAATATTTGTTTTGGTGTCTACTTTTCTACATACACGTTGTACATTTTTTGTGTACATCTAAATCTTTTTCTATATACATATCACATTTCTAAAATTATTGATTAATATTTTTTCCCAACACATGCTTTGAACTTTTTTTAAAAAATACTTGTCAAAATTTTTCTGAAACACACGTCGAAACATTTTTTATTGATTGAAATATATTTTCAAAATACGCGGGCATTTGTTTGTACAATGTTTCTTAAAAATGTGACAAAAATATTTTTTGAATCGCCTGAGCATTTTTTGAATGGTACGAAACATTTCCTAACAATTACACGAACATTCCTTTACATTATATAAACATTTTCGAAAAATGCCACGTAGATTATTGTTTATACACATAAACATTTTTAAATGTCACAAATATTATTATGAAAGCTATTAACAGTTTTAAAATATTACGCTAACAAAATTTGTACACTGCGTTAATCTTTTTAAAATTCACAGTATTTTTATTAGGTAAAGTAAGTTTTGGAATACATGTATTTAGTTTTTTTTCCCAAAATTTAAATGAAAGTAAAAAAAACAGAAAATGAATTAATGAAGAAACATAAAAGAAAAACGAACAAACAAGGAAGTTCGGCCGGCCGGCTACTAGCGTCTGTGTAACACCCCCCTATGTAATTAGCTACAGTGATCCATAATGATTATGCTAAGTCACCTTGATTTGTAGTGCTTGATCACATTGGAATCATATCTCATTTCAAATTCCAACTCAAATTGAAATTCAAATATGAGGTGAAAATAAAAGTTGTTCAAATTTGGAAACTAAATAGTTCATAATTTTGGAAATATTCCATAACTATTTATGTTCAGGAAAACAACACCACCTAAATTCCCTAGATGACTCTAACATCAAGAAAACAGGGCCAACAGCACCATATTGACTCTTTTTAAATGCAATACAAATTCAAATGAAATCATTGGGCCCCCAAACTTTTTATGACAGAGCCATATATTGCCTTGTATTTAAATGGCCAAGACCCATATTTTTGCAAAATGTTTGGTGGCTCAAATAAATGCAATTGTTGTCTGTTTTAAAAAAGAAACAGAAAAAGGCAAAGGGAAAAAGAAAAGGGCCCCTGGCACTGAGCCTTAGTCCACAGTGCCAAGGCCCAGCCCAGCCGGTGCCTCCTTCCACCTCCCGCTCCCCTCTCTCCTCGCTGTCGCCTCTGCAGCACGCCCGCGCGCTCCCGCTCCCTGGCCCCCCCTCCGCAGCTCGACAGCGCGGCACTGCTGTCGCTGTGGTGGTTAAGGGCCACCCCCCTGCACCCCTGGCTCCCCTCTGGCCTCACTCCTCTCCTCTCTCCCTCGCTCTCCACTCCCTCCCGAGCGCTGCCATGGCCTCGCCGCCGTAAACCTCACGGCCACCGTCGCCCCTGCACCTCGCCGCCGTGCCAGAACGCTCCGCCGCCGACCGCCTCATCGTCTGGTGCCGTCAAGTTGAGCTTCCCGCCTCGGCATCGAGCTACACGACCTCGCCCTCCTCCTCGGACGCCGGAGACCGCCGACGCCACTCCGTCCACCCTAGGCCCTCCCCGAGCCCGCTGTGCACCTCTACAGGCTCCCTGTGAGCTCCTCTCTGACCCCCTTCTCCCCTAGCTCGAGTTAGCGCCTACTGCTGCCGCCGCCATGGACGCCCGAACCCACCGCCGCCGCGTACGTCGCCGCCGTGGCTAGAACGCTGGCACGTCGCACCTGAGCACATAGGCGTGCTCAGTGCTTCCTCGAGAAGCCGCAGCCCCCACCAGCTCGACCTGAGGTGCACCGTAGCGCCCAGCTCGCCGATGCCCGAACTCCGGCGCCGCCCGTGGTGGACGCCGTCGATGGTTCCGACCGTCCCGCGCGCTGTAACCGCCACCAATGGATGCGGCTCACTCCCCTCGTCGAACGAGCTAACGCGCGCGCAAAATGAGGCCCTGTGGCCGTTTTCCGACGCTGGCCGACGCGCTCCGCCGCGGGAAGGCTCGCCGGAGCGGTCTCCGGTGCCGGCGCTGACGTGGCCACCCTGGAGCCCACCCCTGGGTCACTGCCAGTGGGTCCCAGGGGCCCAGTTGGCCGAGTTGACCTGGTCAACTCTGCTGACTGGGCTTGCCCAGTCACTGACATGCGGGCCCCCTCGCTAATTAAAAGTTTTTATAAATAATTAATCTGTTAATTAAACAGTCACTGACAGTGGGTCCCACTAGCTAATTAGATTAATCAGTTAATTTAATCCACTGCTTAAATATCTAGTCTATGATAGAGGGGCCCCACATGTCAGTTTGACCAGTCAATGGTCAAAGTTGACTGCTGACTGTGCTTTGACTGGCCCCACATGTCATTGACTGTGGCTGGCTCAGTTTGAGTATAAAAAGTATTTCACTGTTTAAATTCAAATTTATTATTTAAATTAATTTCAGGAATTTCAGAAAATGGTTTAAAACTTTGAAAAGTCATATAAATAAAACCGTAGCTCGGATGAAAAAGTTTTCTACATGAAAGTTGATCAGAAAAATGAGACGAACCCGAATATGCTCTCCATGTAGCTGTCACATGCCCACAACACTGCAAACATGGAACCTTCCCCTCCGGTTCATCTGTCTGACAGATGCCTAAAGCCGGGAAAACATCCCCAGATATTTTTCCGCTCCGCCTACAACGTGTAGTGCTACATTAGATCACCCCCAGCACAACATATTGCCATGCCGTGCATCTGTGTTGCATTGTTTGCTTTTATTTATTGTTTCTTCTCCCTCTTCTCTCCTGTAGACCCCGAGGCCGACGCTGCTGCCGAGTACGACTACGCCCCTGACGACCAGACCTTTTCAGCAGAGCATCCAGGCAAGCAAACCCCCCTTGATCATTCCAATATCGCCTATTCTTTCTCTCCCATGCTTGCATTAGAATTTGCTACTGTAATTGATTGCTCCTGTTCTGATGCATAGCCTGTTTTTGTAAATGCTGTTGATACCTTACCTGCTATCCTAAATGCTTAGTATAGGTTGGTTAGAGATCCATCAGTGACCCCTCACCCTTGTCCCTGTTGCCCCGCTTTGTTACCAGTACCTCGATCATTGTGATCGATGTGCAGAGACCGACACATCACCGCACACCCCCTTAGTTGTACGACTCTGCAGGGCTAATATCGAGTGCCAAGGGTGATACCTCGTACTGCACTCCTGATGATATCTCTGTAGTATAGCACATCGGTGGTGATTGCAGAGGGTGATTCCTCGCGCTCCCCTTCCCGATGATGACTCTGTCGTGCAACCCCTCAAGTGTGGACCATCGAGGGTGATTCCTCCTGGTTCTCCTTGACGGAATACATCGAGTAGGATTCCAACGAGGGTGATTCCTCGGGTTCCCCTTGATGTTATGGACACACGGTTACCATGACTTTTACCTCAGACCTTTGTTGAAGGCGGGCCGACCCTGAGGGGTACCTGCAAGAAATGTGGAGTCGGGTTGACCGTGAGGGTACCCGCGAGTTAATTACGTGGCACGGCCGGGCATTCCTGGCCCTTGCCGTAAGTCCACGAGACGGGGCGACGGGACCACAGATCGTGGATCACTGATTGTCACCGCGAGCTCCCAGCACACTAACGGGTTAGGATATGTGATCTGAGTAGGCCTCTGGCCTTTTCGCACTGACCACCACGCGGGAATAAGTATGGGCACTCGGCGTTGTACGATTCTTCCGAAAGCTCTCAGACGTCAGCAATTGAGTGGCGCGCGCCGGGTTGGACTGGGAAGGCCTGCGCTTGTATTAAGGGGGCTAGGTCTGCTCCCGGCCGCGTTCGCAACGCGCAGGAGTGCAAAGGATGATTGGCCCATGACACCTTCGCACTTAGGAGTTAGACCGGCGTGCTGGCCTCTCTGTTGAGCCTATGTAGGACTACGGTGTGTCGATTAGCCGAGGCCGGGCATGACCCGATAAAAGTGTGTCCGGCCTGAGTTAATCGAGCGTGTTGGGTAAGTTGGTGCACCCCTGTAGGGAAGTATATCTATTCGAATAGCCGTGTCCACGGTAACAGGACGCTCAGAAAGTATCCCGATCTACCACACTAGAACTGGATAATTGAGGTGTTTTAATAATATGTTAGCTCCGGGATCGCTTTCTCGCAGGGAGTCGAGGAAGGATTTCTGGGCGTTGTTACTACTTGTTTACTACTTTACTATGTACTAATCTACACTCTTCTAATGCTGCAAGTTGCTAGACTTCGATAGGCTAGGCCTTCCCCCCTATTCTGGCATTTCTGCAGTCTAGTCCACAGGCACAGCCCCTTCACTTGAAACCAATGCATAAATAGAATAGTTCTGATGTAAGTCTTGCGAGTACTTTGGATGAGTACTCACGGTTGCTTTGCTTCCCCTTTTTCCCATACCCGATTGCTGCGATCAGATGACGGAGCCCCGGAGCCAGCTGCTCCCGCCGACGACTACTACTACCCTACCGGTGGAGCCTAATACTACGTGGAGACCGACGACCAGGAGTAGATTTGGAGGCTCCCAGGCAGGAGGCCTGCGCCTTTTCGATCTAGTGTAGTTGTTTTGCTCAGCCTTCTTAAGGCAAACTTGTTTACTTTATGTCTGTACTCAGATACTGTTGTTGCTTTCGCTAACGCTTGTTCGCGAGCTTATGTATTCGAGCCCTCGATGCCCCTGGCTTGTAATATAAAGCTTGTATGACTTTTTTTGTATTTAGAGTTGTGTTGTGATATCTTCCCATGAGTCCTTAGACTTGATCGTGTGCATTTGCATGTATAATTAGTGCACGATTAAGTCGAGGGCGTCACAGTCTGTGAGGGCGCTCCTTCAGGTGAGACCTTGTTCGGTTTGGCATGAAGCGATACATAGTCGCGACCCATTATGTATGTACAAAGTAACTATGTTAATACGGCTGAGCTGGGCTGCATATTGCTTTGCATTTGCGTGGCTCACAAGTCTAAATTTTCCATACACATTGTAGAGTTTTCGTATACATCAATAACATTTTTCATACATGTTAAACATTTTCAAATACATGATCAACATTTTTCAAATCTAAGTTATGGTGTCTACTTTTCTTCATACAAATTGTACATTTTTCGTGTACATCTTAATCATTTTCTATATACACAGAACATTTGTATAATGCATGATTAACATTTTTATCAAACACATGTTTTGAACATTTTTTCAAATACGTGTTAAACATTTTCTGATACACACGTTGATTTTTTTTGTAGTGATTGCAATATATGTTCAAACTGTGCAGGCATTTTTTTTACGTTGTACAAACATTTTTTTTAAATCTCACGAACATATTTATTGAATTGTGTGAACATTTTTTTGAATATATCATACATTTTTTTGAATGGTATGAAACATTTTCTTTAAATTTCACGAACATCCTTTTACAATGTTTAAACACTTTCTAAAAATGCCACGTAGATTATTTTCGATGTGAATAAAAAGTTTTAAATGTGAAAAATATTATTTTAAAAACTATCAACATTTTATAAAAAATATGCTAACAAAATTTATAAACTGCGTTAATGTTTTTAAAATTCACAGTATTTGATTTTTTTAAAGTAAAATAAGTTTTGGAATACATGTATTTAGAAGAATGTTTTTTTTTAAGTAAAATAAGTTTTGGAATACATGTATTTAGATGAAAATTCCCAAAATTCAAACGAAAGGAAAAAACAGAAAACGAATTAATGAAGAAACATAAAAGAAAATGAAACTAAGAAGGAAGTCCGGCCAGCCCGGTACTAGCGTCTGGGAGGGCGCTACTTAATCGTGACCCATAATGTATGTACAAAGTAACTATGTTAATATGTCTGAACTGGGCTGCATATTGCTTTGCATTTGGGTGGCTCACATGTCTAATTTTTCCATACAAATGTAGATTTTTCGTATACATCAAGAATATTTTTTATACATGTTTAAACATTTTCAAATACATAGTCAACATTTTTCAAAGATGAGTTTTGGTGTCTACTTTTCTTCATACACATAGTACATTTTTCGTGTACATCTAAATCTTTTTCTATATACATACAACATTTGTAAAATGCATGATTAACATTTTTTTTCAAACACATATTTTGAACATTTTTTCAAATACGTGTTAAACATTTTCTCAAACACACGTTGAATTGTTTTTTTAGTGATTGCAATATATGTTCAAACTGTGCGGGCATTTTTTTTACGTTGTATAAACGTTTTCTTTAAATGTCATGAACATATTTATTGAATTGCGTGAATGTTTTTTTTAATGTAACATACATTTTTTGAATGGTACGAAACATTTTCTTTAAATTTCACGAACATCCTTTTACATTGTTTAAACACATTCTTAAAATGCCACGTAGATTATTTTTATCCGCATAAACATTGTTAAATGTCAAAAAATATTATTTTAAAAACTATTATTTGGAGCTCCGAAGAATAGCTATCTCTGTTGTAGCTTTTTCAAGCCAGAATTCTAGCTACCGGCAATCTCCCTCTTTTGGTGTATATTGTATTTTAAGAGAGAAAAGACATTAGAATTGCATCATAATGTGAAATATAACTTCAAAACAATAAAAATAACAGTAGAAAAACATGATGCAAAATGGATGTATCAACTCCCCCAAGCTTAGACTCTGCTTGCCCTCAAGCAAATACCAAACTCAATAAACATGACCACAAGTGTAGAGAGCGACGTGTCGATAAAAGAAAATACGGACATAGCAGCATCATACTTATGATCATTATTATAACAAGAATTATTCATCATAAACTTCTCATGATCAAGTAATAATCTATCCACAAGCTAGAGTATAAGCAATAAACTCTTTTGAAAACTAACAAACTATGTTCTCAGTCATCCAAGCAATTACAATTCATTATACTTTCCAAAAGGGTCTATGTAAGAGCTTTTTATTAGCAAATTCCACATACTCAACTATCATATAATCTTTCATGATTGCTGACACTCAAAGCATATTTTTAGAACAAACAGTTTCCATTAGACAGACAGGAAGATAGGGGTTTAATTTCTCACCACACAACTTGCTTGCCACAGGGGTAAATATCAACAATAATAACTCATGATCACATATATTCAACTGGATATATATCCATGGATCTTTCCCCACCACATGATGCTTGCCAAGTTGAGAATATTTAAAATTGAAAAAGAAGAAAATATTTTGAATCTTGCATAAAAGTAAAACTTAAAGAATAAAAAATAGGCCCTTCGCAGAGGGAAGCAGAGGTTGTCATGCGCTTTTGATTTTTGGATGTGCAAACTCTTAATGTAAAGGAACGTCACTTTAACATTGCCCCTTATGATAACGCCTTTATTGAGCAGTCCGTCACTTTTATTATGCCACCATCACAAGATCGTGCAAAGCTTATTTTCCCTTCCAATAAAATATCATACATATTTAAGAGCAATTATTATTGCTTGCACCGATCACAACTTACTTGAAGGATCTTATTCAATCCATAGGTAGATATGGTGAACTCTCATGACAAGAAACCGGGTTTAAGGATATTCGGATGCACAAGTAGTATCTCTACTTAGTACAGAAATTTGGCTAGCAAAATATTATAAACAAGCACCACATGTTAGAGGATTAATGACAATATAACTTCTATGCGAATATACACGGACATAACCCGTTACGTTGTTTTTCTTGTCCAACTTCAACTACTTTCTCAAGATTGAAAATAATTAATGAGGGCTCACAATCATAACAGAAGGCGTATTTTTGGAAATACGCTTTCGGGAAAGGAAAGCGCATTCCTGCCCGTGGCTGTGGCAGATTACACTTTTGGGAAAGGAAAGCGTATTCGCAGAGAATACGTTTCCACTTATAAGTGCGGGCCCGGCAGCTGTGACGCTTACAGGTGGTGTCCGCCGGCTTTCTCTCTTTCCTCCTCCTTCCTTCTTCCTCCTCCTCTCCTCCTGCCCGATGCCGTGGCTGGGCGCTCGGGCTCCGGTGGGCCACAAGGGTGGGCGACGGCATGGATGCACTCGCCGGAGAAGACCACATCCGGGTGTAGGTGGCTGGGAACGTGGGGTTTACCGGTGGCGTGGCGGCGGCCCTGGCCGACGGCGGTGGTCCCACGGCAAGGGAGGGGCTAGGGTGGCTGGGGAGGTTGGGCGAGGGTGTAGGCGAGGGCGCCGAAGGGAGGCGCGCACGGGGGTAGGCTCGTACGGAGCCGGGGACAGCCAGAAGAGTGGACTGGCCGCGGTGGCTGTGGCTTAGCTCCAGCCAAATTCCGGCGCTCCGGCGAGCAATTCGGCCGGCCGTGAGCACGGGGGTGAACCGAAGGTGAAGGGGAGGAGGCTGGTGGGCTCGAGGGACTCGGGCAGGGCTATTTATAGCCGCGTGAGCTCGTCGGATAAGCTCGGCCGCCGTGGCCTTCTTATCACCGTACTAGAGCTCGGAGGCCATGCGGAGGAAGGGGGCGGCGTCGGCAGGATGTCCGGGAGAGTGGAGAAGCTAGCAGGGTCTTCGGGAGAGCTTGAGGAAGAAGAGGACAGGAGGAAGACGACGGCGCGGGTCACGGGCGTATAGGGCCGCGGCGGAGCTCGTCACGGCGTGGCGAGGAAGAGGACAGAGGGGGAGAAGGGTCCAGAGGGGGTACGTGGGTGGTGCGGAGCTGGTCGGCATGCTCGGACGAGCAGAGACCAGCCGGAGGTGACTTCTCGAGGGGTGCCGTGAACAGAGCGCACGCTTCTGCACGCCGTACGCGTGGTAACCACGCGTACTATGTGCTCTGGCACACCCCTGCTCGTCACACCTTGTCAACTAGACCCCTCACTGCTCAAATGGATGAGATATGGCACTGGAGAGACCAGGAAAGGTCTAGGTTGATCGAGGGGATCCAGAACAGCTTCTGGACAGAAACTTTGGGACCTTGCTCAGGTGAAACAATTTGGTAAATGGTACTGAGATGTTGTTACATAGGAATGTGGTAGGAAGGTGTAGGTTCTGGCAAAATTTGAAGCAATTTGGACCCAGTTTGATCATAGTTGCTTCACAACTGCCAAATTGGTCCAGAAACTAGGTTTTAATGCTGGGATCAAATGGCTAGATGGATTTGTCTCAAATTTGGTGGAGGATGATTATTTGGCTATATGGAGGCACTGGTAAAATTTCAGCTCATTTGGACATACCAAAGTAGTACTTCCAGCACAGTGCTTGAATCTGGACATGATCTTGGGAAAATTATTGAGAGAGATTGGGTAAATGAATTGAGCTGATATTTAGTTTACATGAGTGATTTATCAATGTTAATCACCATGAAAAATCTCAGCTCAAAAAGATCAAGGGTTCAAGCACTTCCTTTGCAAATTGCTCAAACTGGACAGAATCTGCAAATGGATGCGTTGCTCAAAATTTGAACTATGAAACTTAGGTTATTGATGGAAATGGTCAAGATATGGATAGGAGAAGCTCCACAAATTATTTGGCATTTTTCTTGGCTACCAAAATGGTAGCTCCTTTGGAAAGTGCCCAAAATGTAATATTGACTTTAAATAGGAAAATGCAATTTCCCTTATTTAATTATGGCCAATATTTTTATGGGAGCTCAATATGATCACAAAGAATATCTCCATAAGTTTTTATGAACTTTGGAGATGGATAGATATTTTCCTGGATTTAATTCCTTTAACTGGCAGAAAAAGGAATTAATTTTAAATGAAAAATATTGCAAAGGACTTAGCAATATTTTTGCATATCCAGGGTTGATAAGTATAGAAGAGTCTCTGGCAAGAGTTTGGTAAGTAATAGATCAAAGGAAATTGGGCTTCCTTTGTAACTGCAGGAATTAGGGTTTCCCTTCCGATAACTCGGAAGGTAGGGTTTCGACGGCAAAACCCTGGGAATATAGTTTGGGTAGCCAAGTTGGGTTGGAGAGAATCACCGGTCTGATAGGAAAGGCAAGGCTATATAACCATCTTCATATGCCCAAAGGCGAGAGAAAATCCAATAACACCGAAAAAAAGACGGGAGTCAAATCCCACGAAGGAAGAATTCGGGGAGCGAAAACCAGGGTGTCACAAACCTACCCCCCTTAAGAAAATCTCATCCTCGAGATTTTTGGGCTTACCTCCCGGCGAGGGGGACATACCTGTGTGCGACTTGGATCCATCAGCTGTCTTGTCTTCGTTGGTTCACTGGCCTTTTAACTGCCTCTTCTGATGGCTCAGGTGTTGTCTTTTTACACAGCTACCTTGAATCCTTCTCTTTCCTGTCAGGTGTACCTTTTTTCCTCGCGGTCTATTGTCTAGGGTTGGTGGGTAGCGGTAGGATCGACAAATAGCTTGGTTTCCATGGCCTGGAGCTAGCTGCTTCGGGTTTTATTGCGATACTTCGTACGATGACTGCCAAGGGCGAGACATCCTTTCTGGGTACAGGGCTCACGTGCTCGTATGGCCTCGAGTGACTAGGGGTGGCTTTCTTTCTATCTTGTCAGAAGGCTTAGTCTGGCTCTGGGTTCTGTACTGATGTTTCCTTCTGTCTTATGCATTCTGACTTTGTCCCTAGGTGATCCACAATCCAAGGAACAACATGACCGAACTATTACCGCCGTATCCCCAACTGAAATGTCAGGCATGATCACAAAGTAATCATAGACAGTAATCTCCTACTCCAATGACACCGTGGCATCTACGAACCATGGATGCCGATGTGTATGTGCTTTTAGCTATTCTATCTGAATGTCTTATTTCCAAGTGAATTCAGACTGTCAAACTTTGTCAATTACTGAGGTGGCTCTGCCATATATAGCCTGTGTAGTCCTTGTTATGATCACTGAGCTGAACATAGTATGGCTAGCATCCGGTGTATCTTTCGGAGCATAGCCTCTTATCTTGGTTGATGGCTCGTATTCAGGATGAGTGCAGCAGGCTCACCTGTAACCGCAAATAGTGCATTGTTGTAGCCGCATATGCAAGAGTCTGATAGGGATTGGTAATATCACCTTGTCTGTGAGGCTTTACTTAACTATCGCGGATGTGGTTTATCCGAAACTTCTTTATTCTTGGGGGTTCCTTTTGGGGACCTGTCATGACCTACCAACACGGCTCCTTGGTCATATCCCAGCTTGTCGGGCTTGTACTCACAACCTTCTCTTGCATATTGATACGTCTCCAACGTATCTATAATTTTTATTGTTCCATGCTGTTATATTATCAATCTTGGATGTTTTTATATGCATTTACAGCAATTATATATCATTTTTGGAGACTAACCTATTAACTTAGTGCCCAGTGCCAGTTGCTGTTTTCTGCCCTGTTTTTGTTTTACAGAATATCAATACCAAACGAAGTCCAAATGCCACGAAACTTTTTGGAGATTTTTTCTGGACAATACCAACACTAGAAGCTTCGGGAGGAGGCCAGAAGCCCCAGCGGGTGCCCATGAGGCACCAGGGTGGGCGCGCCCTGGTACCTCGTGGGGCCCACAGAGCTCCGTTTGACCTAATTCCAATACTATAAATTCCCAAAAAATCAGAAACCCTAAGGAGAGTCCACGAAATACTTTTTCCGCCGCCGCAAGTTTCTGTTCTCGAGAGATCCCATCTGGAGGCCTTCTTCGGTACTCCGCCGGAGGGGGAATCGATCACGGAGGGGCTCTACATCAACCTTGCTGCCCTTCCGATGATGCGTGAGTAGTTTACCATAGACCTTTGGGTCCATAGGCAGTAGCTAGATGGCTTCTTCTCTCTTTTTGATCTTCAATACAATGTTCTCCTCGATGTTCTTGGAGTTCTATCCGATGTAATCACTTTTTGCGGTGTGTTTGTTGGGATCCGATGAATTGTGAGTTTATGATCAGATTATCCATGAATATTATTTGAGTCTTCTCTGATCTCTTTTATGCATGATTATTATAGCTTCAGATTTCTTCTCCGATCTATTGATTTGGTTTGGCCAACTAGATTGATTTATCTTGCCATGGGAAGAGGTGCTTTGTAATGGGTTCGATCTTGCGGTGCTCAATCCCAGTGACAGAAAGGGACATGACACGTATGTATCGTTGCTATTAAGGGTAAAAAGATGGGGTTTATTCACGCGTGAGTTTACTTTGTCTACATCATGTCATTTTCTTAAGGCTTTACTCCGTTCTTTATGGACTTAATACACTAGATGCATGCTGGATAGCGGTCGATGTGTGGAGTAATAGTAGTAGATGCAGGCAGGAGTCGGTCTACTTGTCTCAGACGTGATGCCTATATACATGATCATTGCCTTGGATATCGTCATGATTATTTGCTTTTCTATCAGTTGCCCAACAGTAATTTGTCTACCCACCGTATGCTATTTTCTTGAGAGAAGCCTCTAGTGAAAACTATGGCCCCCGGGTCTACTTTATCATTTTCTAAAACCCTAAAAATACTTGCTGCAATTTTATCTTATTTATTTTATTTTTTATTTTTGTTTCAATCTATCTATCTATCACATACAATTTAATCTTGCAATTTACCGCCGAGGGATTGACAACCCCTCGTTTGCGTTGGGTGCAAGGATTTGTTGTTTGTGTGCAGGTGCTGCTAACGAGGTGTTGCATGATTCTCCTACTGGTTTGATAACCTTGGTTTCACAACCGAGGGAAATACTTATGTCTACTGTGCTGCATCATCCCTTCCTCTTCGGGGAAAATACCAACGCAAGCTACAAGTAGCAGGAAGAATTTCTGGCGCCGTTGCCAGGGAGACATCATCAACATCTATCAAGTACCTTCGCATAAACTCTCGTCTCCTTGCATTTATTTTATTTTCCTCTCGTTTTCATCTCCCCCACTTCTAAAAAGTTTTTAAGAAAATACAAAAATATTTTCCGTTTACCTTTTTCTTGTTTGCTCGTTCGCTTGCTTGAAGATTGTTATCATGAGTGATTTTGGCATGGCAAAAACTGATGATGGAAAAACTCCCAAAGTGGGAAATTCTACCAATCTTGATGCTAAAACTTTTGTGTTGGGACATGGTAATGTTATAGGAAAAAGTGTCATCCAAGAATTCTTTAATTGCATTGGGACCTTGGCTTTTGATGATGCCCCTATACTTAAAGAAACTAAGAATTATGCCGATGCTATTTCCGCACTTATTCTCAAACTTGAAAGAAGATTTATTCGCACCCATCCTACTTTGCAAAGATTATTTTATGAGTTACCGGTTATAAAAGATCCTAGAGCTAAGAAAATAGCCACTCTTGTCCTCATGAATGAATTTGATCACATAGTGCGAGAAGCTAGGGAGATCTTTGATTTTTATGGTATGAACCGTGAAAAACCGGTAATAGATGAGATCCTTTATAATAATGATTACTTGTTGAGATATTTGTTCCGCAATGACCACATCTTTGATGAAAATATTAAAAAGGAAGTTCCTCCGTTGAATATAATCCAACAAGTTTTCAATAGTGTTAATAAACAATACTCTTGGATTGTATCCGGTAATCAAGAAGGATTTACAGATGGACAACTTGCTAATGCTAAAATTTCTATGGATGATGTGTTCCAGAATACCTTTGAAAAAACCCTTGGATGAAAGTGCATCTTTGGATAAGAAGAAGAAAGATGACAATACTTGAAACTATGCATTATGCCTAGCTAGGGGCATAAAACAATAGAGCTTGTTGGGAGGCAACCCAATGAATAAAATAAATTTTTAATTTTTGTTTCTGTTATTGTGTGTTTTTATATTTATGCTACTGTTATGATTGAGTTTTTGTGTTTTTAATTAGTGTTTGTGCCAAGTAAAGCCTTTAGGATGATTTGGAAGATAGTACAATTGATGCTGTTTGGAAAATAGAAACTTTTGCGTCCAGTGCTGGAATTTTGGTTATGTACTGGAATGTCAAAAAAATCTGAAATTTTTACACAGTATTGGTATATGAATTTTCCACGTTGTCCTAATTTTTCAGAATTTTTGGATTTACATAAGTATGGCTTTTAAATAGATTGCTACAGACTGTTCTGTTTTTGACAGATTCTGTTTTTGATGTGTTGCTTGCTTGTTTTGATGAAACTATGGATTGTATCGGGGGGTATAAGCCATGGAGAAGTTAGAATACAGTAGGTATAATGCAAAAATAAAATATGAATGGGTTTGCAAGAGTACTTAAAGTAGTGATTTATTTTGTTATACTAACGGATCTCACGAAGGTTTTGTTGAGTTTTGTGTGATTGAAGTTTTCAAGTTTTGGGTGAGATCACGATGGATGAAGGAATAAGGAGTAGCAAGAGCCTAAGCTTGGGGATGCCCGAGGCACCCCAAGGTAATATTCTAGGAAGACTCAAGCGTCTAAGCTTGGGGATGCCCCGGAAGGCATCCCCTCTTTCTTCTACCAACCATCGGTAATTTTACTTGGAGCTATATTTTTATTCGTCACATGATATGTGTTTTGCTTGGAGTGTCTTGTATTATATGAGTATTTGCTTTGTTTGATTTTTAGTTTGTCACAATCATCCTTGCTGAACACACCTATTTTGAGAGAGCCACACGTTATCATAATTTGTTAGAATACTCTATGTGCTTCACTTAAATTTTTTGAGCTAGGCAGTTGCTCTAGTGCTTCACTTAAATCTTTTTGAGCACGGCGGTGGCTATATTTTGAAGAAATAAACTCTCATGCTTCACTTATATTATTTTGAGAGTTGATAAGATTAAAATTTTAAAGAAATAAACTCTCATGCTTCACTTATATTATTTTGAGAGTTGTTAAGATGAAAATTTTGAAGAAATATTTGCACTCTCATGCTTCACTTATATCTTTTTGAGAGTTGATAATAGTAATGGAAATTTGCACAAGATATGAATTTGGTCCCAAAGTGATGAATATGCAAGAGGGATATAATAAAAACTTTCATATAGATCATTGGATATGATAAGTGTGATTCCTTGCAATAGTTTTGCGATATGGAGATGATAATATGTGAGTCATGTTAGTGAGTAATTGTGATTTAGTAAGAATATTAGTGTTAAGGTTTGTGATTCCCTATGCATGCACATTAAGTCAATAGTTATGCAAAGAAATTATATCCTACTTATGGTGCATTATTCGGTGTTAGTTATGTTCAATGCATGTTTATGACCGTTTTCGCTTTTTGGTTGGTTGCTTCTCAATCTATTTGCTAGCCTTCATTTGTACTAAGCGGAAATACTGCTTGTGCATCCAAAATCCTTAAACCCAAGTTGTGCCAAATGAGTCCACTATATCTACCTATATGCGGTATTTCAATGCCGTTCCAAGTAAATTTGCGTGTGCCAACTCTAATTTTCAAAATAATTTTTCGGTTTTGTGTGCCCGTACCGCTCATGAAGCGGCATGGGGTGGCCATTATTTTCCATGCTAGGTGTGTTATTCTCATGATGAGTGTTTATTCACTTGTCATTGCACGAGAGAGTGGCTGGTAATAGGGATGCCCAGTCCCACAATGAAATCAAAAATTAATAACAACAAAATTCCTTGGAAAGTGATGGTATGGAGGGCACCCGTGGATACAGCTAGCCATGGATTGTGAAAGAAAGGTGGAAAGGAAATAAACTTTACTTTCTGTTTGGGAACCGCCTATGATGTGTCTAGCATGGAAAATATTGGGAATTCTCGGTCGTTTTCTTAGACAGGAAAAGCATGCCTCTCAAAATATTTTTATCTCTCTAATTTAAGCTTTAAGCTCTAGCACATTTGACAAATCTCTGCTTCCCTCTGCGAAGGGCCTATCTATTTACTTTTATGCAATTTTATTTTTACTTTGAGTCTCCATCTTCTCTTATAAAGCACCAACTAGAGAGCACTATTGTCATACTTGTGCATTGCGTGTAGCTAATATTTGAGTGTGTTTCATGAATGGATCAATGATTGAGCATAATGGGCTAGGGATAACTTTCTTTAGCGTTGATATTTTGAAAGACATGGTTGCTTGTTAGTATGCTTGAGTATTTATATCTTCATGTAAAATTATAGACTATTGCTTTGAATCATTCAGGTCCAATGTCCATGCTACAAAAGAAAAGAATATGTGATGAATATGATAGGCAACATTCCACATCAAAAATTCTGTTTTTATCATTTACCTACTCGAGGACGAGCAGGAATTAAGCTTGGGGATGTTGATACGTCTCCAACGTATCTATAATTTTTGATTGTTCCATGCTGTTATATTATCAATCTTGGATGTTTTTATATGCATTTACAGCAATTATATATCATTTTTGGAGACTAACCTATTAACTTAGTGCCCAGTGCCAGTTGCTGTTTTCTGCCCTGTTTTTGTTTTACAGAATATCAATACCAAACGAAGTCCAAATGCCACGAAACTTTTTGGAGATTTTTTTCTGGACAATACCAACACTAGAAGCTTCGGGAGGAGGCCAGAAGCCCCAGGGGGTGCCCACGAGGCACCAGGGCGCGCCTGCGGCCCTGGTACCTCGTGAGGCCCACAGAGCTCCGTTTGACCTAATTCCACCACTATAAATTCCCAAAAAATCAGAAACCCTAAGGAGAGTCCACGAAATACATTTTCCACCGCCGCAAGTTTCTGTTCTCGAGAGATCCCGTCGGGAGGCCTTTTCCGGTACTCCGCCGGAGGGGGAACCGATCACGGAGGGGCTCTACATCAACCTTGGTGCCCTTCCGATGATGCGTGAGTAGTTTACCACAGACCTTCAGGTCCATAGGTAGTAGCTAGATGGCTTCTTCTCTCTTTTTGATCTTCAATACAATGTTCTCCTCGATATTCTTGGAGTTCTATCCGATGTAATCACTTTTTGCGGTGTGTTTGTTGGGATCCGATGAATTGTGAGTTTATGATCAGATTATCCATGAATATTATTTGAGTCTTCTCTGATCTCTTTTATGCATGATTATTATAGCTTCGTATTTCTTCTTCGATCTATTGATTTGGTTTGGCTAACTAGATTGATTTATCTTGCCATGGGAAGAGGTGCTTTGTAGTGGGTTCGATCTTGCGGTACTCAATCCCAGTGACAGAAAGGGACATGACACGTATGTATCGTTGCTATTAAGGGTAAAAAGATGGGGTTTATTCATGCGTGAGTTTACTTTGTCTACATCATGTCATCGTTCTTAAGGCGTTACTCCGTTCTTTATGGACTTAATACACTAGATGCATGCTGGATAGCGGTCGATGTGTGGAGTAATAGTAGTAGATGCAGGCAGGAGTCGGTCTACTTGACTCAGACGTGATGCCTATATACATGATCATTGCCTTGGATATCGTCATGATTATTTGCTTTTCTATCAATTGCCCAACAGTAATTTGTCTACCCACCGTATGCTATTTTCTTGAGAGAAGCCTCTAGTGAAAACTATGGTCCCCGGGTCTACTTTATCATTTACTAAAACCCTAAAAATACTTGCTGCAATTTTATCTTATTTATTTTATTTTGTATTTTTGTTTCAATCTATCTATCTATCACATACAATTTAATCTTGCAATTTACCGCCGAGGGATTGACAACCCCTCGTTTGCGTTGGGTGCAAGGATTTGTTGTTTGTGTGCAGGTGCTGTTAACGAGGTGTTGCGTGATTCTCCTACTGGTTCGATAACCTTGGTTTCATAACTGAGGGAAATACTTATCTCTACTGTGCTGCATCATCCCTTCCTCTTTGGGGAAAATACCAACGCAAGCTACAAGTAGCACATATCTCATAGGAGTTGCTGTGTGCATATCCTTCTTTGAAATATGGGGCCAATGTTTCTCTGAACACAGTCATTCCCATGTACGAGTGGCTCGCATGAACTGATGAACTGGACTGCGTGCTCACAACATATGCAAAGTAGGACGAATCTTTTCATAACCATTGAGTTCTGAGGCGGACGTGTGTCTGGACTAGTTCGTGCTTCTGACAAGATTGTTGTGGGCACAATGGCGTGTTGAAGAAGGCTGAATTCCTTACGCTCGAAGCTTTTGCCAGGGTAGTGTGCCGAAGAAGGATGGGTATCGTACCTCAGAAGTTTCCCCTCAGGTTGCTTACTGGGGAAGGTCGGCTACCTTATGTTGGAAGCTTTCCACGGTAGCGGGCTGAGGAAGATGGGAGCACCGTATCCCAGAAGATTTGTCCCCTAGTGGCGTAGCGAGGAAGATTGAGAGTCTTGCATCGCAAGCTCCTCCCGATAACTTGCGGAAAAAGGCCGGGTTCCTCATACCAAAAGCCTTGCACTGTGATACGCAGTCGGATCTATGGACGATTCTGGCTTCCTTCCGAAGTATCCGGAATTTACCCATAGCGGAGCCAAAACTTGGTATAGGCCATACCTTGTCTGAAGATATCCTGTTGGTCATGCACACCGCTAGTCCTTCCGCTGGTCTGCTCATTGTTGCTGTAAAAGTTGCACAACTGATGCCGACTTTATGTTGACAATTAATTCGGAATACACTTTGCATTCAAACCAAGTGTTGTCGGTAGTGAGCTGTTGACGGATAATTCCATTCGGTTTAGCTGAACTTCCACGTATTTGAAATTCTCATTGATTCCGGATAGCCGTGGACTTATCCATATGTCTCGCAAACCTTGTTCACAGTGCCTGGAAGTTTTGTGTATGCACTGGTGAACTCCAAAATATCCTAACATTCCAGAGTTTTGTTGCTGCTCTCGGCACGTTCACATTCTTGAAATATGTCTTCTGTGGGTAATAAATGATTCTTGAGTCCATTGAGAAAAGATACAAGGTTCACCCCACTGACTGAAATAATCCTTGTGTCGAGGACGGAATCATGTGTCCCTACTGGTGTACTGATAGCTCATCTGACTATTCCTTAGGTATGATTTGTTCCGAGGCAAACTCTCTCTCGGGTATATTCTGGCCTTGTCTGTTGCACGCAGTGTCTGCTTCTGACCCATTCTTCATTCTTGACAGATCCGGTGATAATGTTCTGAATATCGGGCAATTGGCTTGGCTTGACTCTTACTAAATTTGGATTGTTGGGTATTATCCAAGTTGTGTGTTGGTCTTCTTTGGTAGCTCTTGCGGATGGATCCAGTCGAGGCAAAAGAACGGAATTGACAAAAAAAGCAAGAATCACAAAAACAAAAAAAATACCAAAAAGGTAAATAAAGCTCAAATTTTGCGGATTTTATACACGTGGCCAAGGATTATCTATTATAACTAGTATAGCGCACTCGATGTACCTCTAAGGATTTAGAAGCAAAACCACACAATGCTCCTGGTAGCAACTGGTGTCGAGCTCCTACTGCTTCCTTAGGGAACATCAAACTCGACGCATGACCATAGCCAAAGTGGCTTAGTCAACGATCCTAGGGTTATCGGGAAAAGATGGAATTTATAGGCGTTTCCCAAAGGAAACTGGATTTAAGGAGAGAAATGCCATGGTTAGCAAGCAGGGTGGGGATATCTGGTTTACCTAGGGGTTGAGGGCTCACGGGTCGTTGCCTGGTGCGGATTTTTTTTCACACCGAAGGCAAAGGCCACGAAAGTTGTGGTCTGATGGGACAAAAACCTATGGGACTGCCTTTTGTTCAGTAGTGGCTGTGCCTGTTTGGCAAAGATGGCTGAAATCCATCAAGGATTTCTACTGAGCAAGATGCAATGAAATCTGGCTAGGGTAACCTATAGTCAGCCTAACTGCTCTGATACCATCCGTTGTGGCGCCCCGCCTGATTACCACTGTAGCCAGACGGTCGCCGCACACACCAGCCCAGGAAATCACACTGGCGTGCGCGTTTACAACAAGTATCATGAACATAGGCACAACTGTAATAAGAATATATTTATTAGCCATTGTGGCTGGAATAAATACATCATGGTTACAAGGATGGGGCTGCGGAAAAATTACTAACTAAGGCAACACGGACTTGGAGAGGCTCCAATCCACAGGGATCTGACTGGGTTACTCTTCTAGCTCGCGATTGCTTCGGCTTCTCGCTAGTGGACGTCAGATCCTTAGGTGAACCTGGCCACATTGAAGGCCGCTGAGTACTTTTGAATGTACTCGCAAGCAAACCAAATAACATATACACCAAGCATAGCAATCCATGGCATTCAAGCATGCATTTTTTATTAGAGCAACATTATCTATTAAGGCATAGCATATCTATCTAGTAATATTAATTATCAGGTCATAACAGGATTATCCAGCAATATAACTACTAAAATGAAGACAATAGGGTAAAGCATAACAGTAAATGCAATTGATCAAGTTCATTCACATGATCCCTCCAGATCCAAGTTCTTACGGTCATTCGACCCTCTCTCTCATAGCCATCCCCTGGCTACATTCCAAACTTTGAACACCATTCGATGTCCGGGCACTTGCACCGCAGGTCTGACAACTCTTACCTTTTTCTAGTTCAATATTAGCAATAACTTTATATGGTTTATTCCTCCAGACTCGACACAGACCAAATAGTGTGACCTAGTACGAACTGTGTCCCATGACCGAGGACGCGGCTATTCGAATAGATTTACACTCTATAGAGGTTGCGCACTTTACCCACACTATGGAGCTCCCGGCCTCGTACTTTAGTACATGTCCCCATTCGGGTGGACCGGTGCTGCTCCAACAGAACTTGTCTATCGCCTAGCACTCTTACGGTCCCACCGACAATCGTACCCCTTCCGGGTCATGTCCTGGGTGGCCCCTGTGTCACTCCTGACACCTGCCACCGTCGTGGCCAAACTAAACTGTACCAAACGGGGACCCTGGTACCATATAACTTGGGCTCACAAGGTTATCGCCGCCTACTGGGCCAGGGTAGCACGCACGCATAGTCTTCCCTCTTTGGAGGTACCAATAAGAGGCAAGACAATAGACCAAGTTAAGGCCGTCCCATACCGGCAAATGTGGCTACACTGATGAGTTCGGTTCAGTGGCACTATGACTCGATCCAGCCGATGGAGGAGGTTGTCATTATTAAGTCGCATTCTTTATCATTGCAATAATAGTAACAATGCATGACGTAACAACCTATCTCCATATAATATCACAATGAGTCATTAGTGAAACAATGTTTAAATGGCAAGTCTATCATTTCACAAGTTTTAGCTATAGGTTACGATCATCCGAACCCTTGCATGAAACCGGCAAATAAACCAGTAGCCACCAAAACGGTCTTTACAACTCAGATCTGGGACGTTACTGGAATAACTCAACCCTGGCTCAAGACAGTTGAAAAGCAGCTCAGAGCATGAGACGGTGTTGATAAAAAGAAAGTAGCAGTTCCCTAAGACGGCTGGAAAGCAGCTCAGAGCATGTGGTCACTGCTACAAAAAGAAATTCAACAACTGCACGAGACGGCCGAAAGCAGCTCAGAACTCGGGACAGTTGTTGAAAAGAGAAATATAAAGTCAGCATCCACCCCGGACGGTCGGAAGCAGCACAGAACACAGGCGTGGTGCCGTTACCAGAGAGAAGTAAGCAAGGGTTCATCAGAATCATATACCGCCTTCTATTATACACTCGAACATAAACATATTCATTAATTAAACACACAAGAATAACACAGACGCAATGCTTTAGGGCATATATCAGATGGTCGGCTTGCCTGGGGGTCGATGAATTCAGCGGAGAGAAGTGCGATCACCTGGCGGAAGAATTCGCCGGAAAGGTTTCTCTCTCAGAGAGGCTGGATATAGGGTAGGGGCAAAACGGGTATTTTCAGAACTTGCAAACATTATGAAAGTGACTTCATCGGAACAGGCTCGACGAACTGAGAACGTAGGCTTTGGATTCACCTGAATCGGAGTTGCGGTTGCAGAGTTATGGCCGTTCGTTCGTTAGGCAGAAAAACATACGGAATCTGTGCTTTTCTGTTGCTAACGGGCGAACATCCGCAATATAAGTGTTTTGGTGCCGGGCTGGAAACAGAAGGCGTATTTTTGGAAATACGCTTTCGGGAAAGGAAAGCGCATTCCTGCCCGTGGCTATGGCAGATTACGCTTTTGGGAAAGGAAAGCGTATTCGCAGAGAATACGTTTCCACTTATAAGTGCGGGCCTGGCGGCTGTGACACTTACAGGTGGGGTCCGCCGTCTTTCTCTCTTTCCTCCTCCTTCCTTCTTCCTCCTCCTCTCCTCCTGCCCGATACCGTGGCTGGGCGCTCGGGCTCCGGTGGCCGGCGACGCTCCGATGGGCCACAAGGGTGGGCGACGACGTGGATGCACTCGCTGAAGAAGACCGCATCCGGGTGTAGGTGGCTTGGGCCGTGGGGTGGACCGGTGGCGCGGTGGCGGCCATGGCCGAGGGCGGCGGTCCCGCAGCGAGGGAGGGGCTAGGGTGGCTGGGGAGGTTGGGCGAGGGTGTAGGCGAGGTCGCCGGGGGGAGGCGTGCATGGGGGTAGGCTCGTACGGAGCCGGGGACAGCCAGAAGGGTGAACTGGCCGCGGTGGCTGTGGCTTAGCTCCGGCCAAATTCCGGCGCTTCGGCGAGCGATTCGGCCGGCCGTGAGCACGGGGGTGAACTGGAGGTGAAGGGGAGGAGGCTGGTGGGCTCGAGGGACTCGGGCAGGGCTATTTATAGCCGCGTGAGCTCGTCGGATAAGCTCGGCCGTTGTGGCCTTATTATCACCGTACTGGAGCTCGGAGGCCACGCGGAGGAAGGGGGCGGCGTCGGCAGGATCTTCGCGAGAGTGGAGAAGCTAGCAGGGTCTTCGGGAGAGCTCGGGGAAGAAGAGGACAGGAGGAAGATGACGGCGCAGGTCACGGGCGTACAGGGCCATGGCGGAGCTCATCGCGGCACAGTGAGGAAGAGGACAGAAGGGGAGAAGGGTCCAAAGGGGGTACGTGGGTGGTGAGGAGCTGGTCGGCATGCTCGGACGAGCGGAGACCAGCCGGAGGTGACTTCTTGAGGGGTGCCATGCACAGAGCACGCGCTTCTGCACGCCGTCCGCGTGGTCACCATGCGTACTGCGTGCTCTGGCACGCTCCTGCTCGTCACACCTTGTCAACTAGACCCCTCACTGCTCAAATGGATGAGATATGGCACTAGAGAGACCAGGAAAGGTCTAGGTTGATCGAGGGGATCCAGAACAGCTTCTGGACAGAAACTTTGGGACCTTGCTGAGGTGAAACAATTTGTTAAATGGTACTGAGATGTTGTTACATAGGAATGTGGTAGGAAGGTGTAGGTTCTGGCAAAATTTGAAGCAATTTGGACCCAGTTTGATCATAGTTGCTTCACAACTGCCAAATTGGTCCAGAAACTAGGTTTTAATGCTGGAATCAAATGGCTAGATGGATTTGTCTCAAATTTGGTGGAGGATGATTATTTGGCTATATGGAGGCACTAGTAAAATTTCAGCTCATTTGGACATACCAAAGTGGTACTTCCTTCACAGTGCTTGAATTTGGATAGGATCTTGGGAAAATTATTGAGAGATATTGGGTAAATTAATTGAGATGATATTTGGTTTACATGAGTGATTTATCAATGTTAATCACCATGAAAAATCTCAGCTCAAAAAGATCAAGGGTTCAAGCACTTCCTTTGCAAATTGCTCAAACTGGACAGAATCTGCAAATGGATGCTTTGCTCAAAATTTGAACTATGGAACTTGGGTTATTGATGGAAATGGTGAAGATATGGATAGGACAAGCTCCACAAATTATTTGGCATTTTTCCTGTCTACCAAAATGGTAGCTCCTTTGGAAAGTGCCCAAAATGCAATATTGACTTTAAATAGGAAAATGCAATTTCCATTATTTAATTATGGCCAATATTTTTATGAGAGCTCAATATGATCACAAAGAATATCTCCATAAGTTTTTATGTACTTTGGAGATGGATAGATATTTTCCTGGATTTAATTCCTTTAACTGGCAGAAAAAGGAATTAATTTTAAATGAAAAATATTGCAAAGGCCTTAGCAATATTTTTGCATATCCAAGGTTGATAAGTATAGAAGAGTCTCTGGCAAGAGTTTGGTAAGCAATAGATCAAAGGAAATTGGAGTTCCTTTGTAACTGCAGGAATTAGGGTTTCCCTTCCGATAACTCGGAAGGTAGGGTTTCGGCGGCCAAACCCTGGGAATATAGTTTGGGTAGCCAAGTTGGGTTGGAGAGAATCTCTGGTCTGATAGGAAAGGCAAGGATAATCCTTGCTGCCCTTCTGATGATGCGTGAGTAGTTTACCACAGACCTTCGGGTCTATAGTTAGTAGCTAGATGGCTTCTTCTCTCTTTTTGATCTTCAATACAATGTTCTCCTCGATGTTCTTGGAGTTCTATCCGATGTAATCACTTTTTGCGGTGTGTTTGTTGGGATCCAATGAATTGTGAGTTTCTGATCAGATTATCGATGAATATTATTTGAGTTTTCTCTGAACTCTTTTATGCATGATTATTATAGCTTCGTATTTCTCTCCGATCTATTGATTTGGTTTGGCCAACTAGATTGATTTATCTTGGAATGGGATAGGTGCTTTGTAATGGGTTCGATCTTGCGGTGCTCAATCCCAGTGACAGAAAGGGACATGACACGTATGTATCGTTGCTATTAAGGGTAAAAAGATGGGGTTTATTCATGCGTGAGTTTACTTTGTCTACATCATGTCATCTTGCTTAAGGCGTTACTCCGTTGTTCATGAACTTAATACACTAGATGCATGCTGGATAGCGGTCGATGTGTGGAGTAATAGTAGTAGATGCAGGCAGGAGTCGGTCTACTTGTCTCGGACGTGATGCCTATATACATGATCATTGCCTTGGATATCGTCATGATTATTTGCTTTTCTATCAATTGCCCAACAGTAATTTGTTCACCCACCGTATGCTATTTTCAAGAGAGAAGCCTCTAGTGAAAACTATGGCCCCCGGGTCTAACTTAAGCATATATTGAAAATCCTAAAAATACCTTGCTGCACTTTTACTTTATTTATTTTATTTTGTATTTTTGTTCGATCTATTTATCTATCACCATACAATTTAATCTTGCAATTAACCGCCAAGGGATTGACAACCCCTTGTTTGCGTTGGGTGCAAGGATTTGTTGTTTTGTGTGCAGGTACTGCTAACGAGTTGTTGTGTGATTCTCCTACTGGATTGATAACGGTGGTTTCATAACTGAGGGAAATACTTATCTCTACTGTACTGCATCATCCCCTCCTCTTCGGGGAAATCCCAACGCAGCTCACCAGTAGCACCCCCCTCACGGACGGCGCTGCCGCCGGCACTTGGATGCGGGAAACGGCCACGTCCGGTCGACACGGAGGCAATCTTGCGGTGGGTTGGGCCCGGACCTTGTTCTGAAGTGTTCCCATGGGCTGACCTATCACAACCTGGTGAAAAGGTCCATTGGTCAAAGCCCGTCCGGCGAAAGTCAACGGGGTAGATTTGCGCTCAACGGGGCCAGGGTTAGGTGGGACGGGGGCCTTCGGGGGCTAGCTATGCCGCCAAATCTTGTGCTGGGCCCTCTAACATGTCTAGAAGTGTGGTGGCAGGTGCAAACACCCGGCACGCGGCTCCGGAGTGTGACCCTCCTCACGGACGGCGCTGCCGCCGGCACTTGGATGGGGGAAACGGCCACGTCGGGTCGACACGGAGGGAATCTTGCGGTGGGTTGGGCCCAGACCTTGTTCTGAAGTGTTCCCATGGGCTGACCTATCACAGCCAAGTGAAAAGGTCCATTGGTCAAAGCCCGTCCGGCGAAAGTCAAAGGGGTAGATCTGTGGTTCAACGGGGCCAGGGTTAGGCGGGACGGGGGCCTTCGGGGGCTAGCTATGCCGCCAAATCTTGCGCTAGGCCCTCTAACACGTCTGGAAGTGTGGTGGCAGGTACAAACACCCAGCATGCGGCTCCGGAGTGTGACCCCCTCACGGACGGCGCTGCCGCCGACACTTGGATGGGGGAAACGGCCACGTCGGGTCGACACGGAGGGAATCTTGCGGTCGGTTGGGCCCAGACCTTGTTCTGAAGTGTTCCTATGGGCTGACCTATCACAACCAGGTGAAAAGGTCCATTGGTCAAAGTCCGTCCGGGAAAAGTCAAAGGGGTAGATCTGCGGGTCAACGGGGCAAGGGTTAGGCGGGACGGGGGCCTTCGGGGGCTAGCTATGCCGCCAAATCTTGCGCTGGGCCCTCTAAAACGTCTGGAAGTGTGGTGGCAGGTGCAAACACCCGGCACGCCGCTCCGGAGTGTGACCCCCCTCACGGACGGCGCTGCCGCTGGCACCTTGATGGGGGAAATGGCCATGTCGGGTCGACACGGAGGGAATCTTGCGGTGGGTTGGGCCCGGACCTTGTTCTGAAGTGTTCCTATGGGCTGACCTATCACAACCAGGTGAAAAGGTCCATGGTCAAAGCCCGTCCGGCAAAAGTCAAAGGAATAGATCTGCGGGTCAATGGGGCCAGGGTTAGGCGGGACGGGGGCCTCGGGGGGGGGGGGGGGGTGGGGGGGGGGTAGCAATGCCACTAGAGCGTCGCACCAGGTCCTCATACATGTCTTAAGGTGTGGTGGGATGTCCGAAGAGTCAATGCGCGGCTCCAGAGTGTGGCCCCCCCTCACGGACCGCTCCGGCGTGTGGCCCCTAGATCTCCGACACTTAGAGGGGGGAAAACTTTCTCGGTCCGAAAAGTATCTATGCCGACGGGTAGAATGCAGTCACTTTGTTTTTTGTGAGCACTAATACACATGTGTAGTATGTATGTGTTAGGAAAAATGCAAAATAAAATAATGAGAAACAAAAAAAATCAGAAGGAACCTTGCCGTCGGCATAGATGGACACGTGGCATCCAATCTATGCCGACGGCAAAGCCGTCGGCATAGACCCCCCTTATCCACTCGCGGAGCTCTCTCATCCACTCATTTCTCTCTCTCTCTCTCTCCCATCCCCATCTCACCCGCTGCCCGATCTCGACCCGCGCCGCCGCCCCACCCTCGCTCCGGCCGCCGCCGCCACCCTCGCTCCGGCCGGCCCTCGCACTGGCCGGTCCACACCGCCGCCACTGCCCTAGCCCAGCCCGCGGCTAGGCTCCGTAAGCGTGCGCGAGCCCGCCCTGCCCCGGCTCTCCCCCGTCCCCAGGCCACATCGCCGCGGCGCCGCCCCGTCCTCCTCGACTCCGCCCTGGCCTCGTCGACCCCGCCCCGGCCACCCCTCGCCCCAGCCCTCCTCGAGCTCGCTTCGGCCGGCCCTCCTCTGCCGCTGCTTCGGCCGGCCTAGCCCTGGCCTGATCTCCCCTCTGCCTCCCCAACCTCATCCCGGCCAACCACCGGTGAGGTTTTTTCTTTGTGTTTTGTTTTCCATTTTTTAGTGTACAATTTTTGTAGATAAATGAATAGATAGAAATTGATATATGGATGTTAGATAGATAGAAATAGATAGTTAGATAGATGAATGGATAGATGGATGAAATGGAAGAGAGTAAAAATGTGAAGAAAAAAATATTAGGTGGATTTTTTTTGTATGTTTTGTGTAGTTTTAGTTGGTTTTTAGATACATACTCGATGTGATGGATATATGTTTTGTGGAGTATATTGATAGATAGATGGATGAGATGGAAGAGAACAATTATTTGTAGGTTTTTTTAGATAGATAGATGAATTTTAAAATTTGGATCATGATGAGTCGTTACATCATCATGATGATCTTGTTTTAAAAATTCGAAGAATTGTTTTTTACACTTGATAAGAAATTAGGATTTGAAGTACCATGATGATCTAATTTGTTCACTCAATGTCATTATCACTATGCTTTTTTCCTGCTTTGAATGGTCAATGTTATGTGAGATGTGATGGTCTAAATTTTTCACTCGGTGGAATTTACAGGATTTGTGGTGTTGCATCTTCCTGCAGTGATCGTCGTCGGAACTATTGGTCCCCGATCATCCCGCCGCTGTTCGACTACTTCCTCTACAGCCGAGGGTGAGCTACAAATCCACCTTCACCTCCTACGCTCTTTTAATCATGTCACTAGATTTCATTATCTCGTCAAGTCGCGTAACCTAGGCGTCTCCCGTCCGAAAGGGTTTCATCGATAAATATGCATTCAATTGCATATTTATCACCGTAACTTTTTCGGATTGTCCAGCGTTTTCCACGGACAGCCCGAGGATGTGTAGATTGGGTATGTTTTCCATGCTCTACCCCGTTCCGAGACAGGATTTCGGCGGCGCCTCCCCGTTGTTCTCCGGATGCACATTCTCTCGGCTTTTTGCCGAGACGTGTACCTGGAGAACAGCGGGGAGGTGCTGCCGAAATTTTGTCTCGGAACGGGGTAGAGCATGGAGAACGTACTCAATCTACACATCCTCGGGTGGGATTAGGACCCTCTTTCCCTATTAGAGATGTAGGTGGATTCAATGTTGTTTCTCGTCAACCTGGTAGAAAATAAAAATTGTATGTGATTAATTTTAATGAATCCTTAATTTTGTTGTGTGACTCCCAATAAAGCAGAGGATGGCAGATAATTAGTGGATGTACAGTGGTTTTATCCGTTGGAATCGAGTAACAATAGAGTGGGTCGAGAAAACCGATGTATTTTTGAAGGAGATATTCCGTCGTCCAATGAGAATTGTCCCAGAATGCCCCTGTGCAAAATGTGGCAGACGTCTCCGTAGAGATAAGGACGAAATGACTTTGCACCTTCGCACGCACAAATATATGCCAAACTTTATCATGCCGATAAACTTTGCCGAGCGGGACCGTGGTAGAGAGGAGGTGATGCGACAACGCATCGGTGGTTATGAGGACGATGGGGTTAGAGACATGCTAGATGATGTCATTGCTGCAGAGACGGCACATGCGACACCTTCAGAGAATGAACCGGAGGAGCCGGAGGCAACCGCAAAGGCCTTCTTGGAGATCTTGGCCTCGTCAAAGAAACCTCTTTATGCGGATGCCAAGCTCTCTCAGCTGGATGCCATCTCGCAACTAATGGCAGTCAAGGCTGAGTACGGCTGTAGCCAAGCTTGCTTCGAAGCATTTCTGGGAGTATGGGCTAACAGCGTCCCTGAGGGTCATGAACTACCGAAAAGCATGTACGCTACGAATAAACTCATGAAGGCACTCTCTATGGATTATGAGAAAATACATGTTTGTCCGAAGAATTGCCTTTTGTTTAGGCAGGAGTATGCGGATGACAAGTACTGTAGGGAGTGCGGTTCCTCTCGGTACCTTGAGGTGGTCGATGAGGATGGTGAGAAGAAGCAGCTAGACATCCCTGCAAAGGTTCTTCATTATCTCCATTTCATAGAAAGATTGCAGCGCCTTTTCATCACGGAGGAGTCTGCAAAAATGATGAAGTGGCACAAGGATGGGAAAAGGTACCATCCAAATAAAATCGTACATCCATCAGATGGTGAAGCATGGAAGTCATTCGATGAAGAATACCCCGAGGAAGCAGCCGAGGCTGGGAATGTCAGAATTGCCATATCAGGTGATGGGTTCAATCCATATGGTATGTCGTCTAATCCATACAGCTACTGGCCCGTGTTTGTTATTCCGCTCAATCTCCCTCCCGGTGCCCTAATGCAACGCAAGACCATGTTCTTGTCGCTGATCATTCTAGGGACTGAATACCCGGGGAAGAATTTGGGTGTGTTTATGCAGCCGCTGGTGGATGATTTGCACCATTCTTGGTACTTCCCGAGGTTGACATACGACCGACATCTGCAGAGAAATTTCTTGATGAAAGTTTGGTTGCAGTATTGCATGCATGACTTTCCCGGCTATGCCCTTTTCTGCTGATGTACAAGTGGGAAGATGCCATGCCCAGTGTGCATGCAGGCTCTACATTTCATTTGGCTGAAGAAGGGTGGCAAGTATGTAGCCTTTGACCTGCATCGACAGTTCCTCCCTCCAGACCATCCAGACAGGGAAGACAAGAAGAACTTCACGAAAGGCCGGGTTGTCCATGACATAAACGAGATTCCAACGTTTTCAGGGGCAGATGTTCTTGCTCATCTAAAAGCTCTCAAGCCTAAAGGCGAAGGCACAGGCAAAGCCAAAGCCAAAGCCAAAACCAAAGGGGAAGGCGAAGGCGAAGGCGAAGGCGAAGGCCAAGGCAAATGCAAAGGCAAAGGCAAAGGCAAAGTCAAAGGCTTTGAGGGATATGGTGAGACGCACAACTGGACTCACATTACCCCCTTCACGAAGCTTCCCTATTTTAAGGACCTCAAACTTCCTTATAACATCGATGTGATGCACACCGAAAAGAATGTCGCAGAGTCCCTTTTTCGCATGATCCTCAACATTCCTGATAAGACAAAGGATAACGTTAATGCTAGAGCCGATCAACAGAAAATTTGTGATAGACCACGTCTAAACATGCGGCCTCCCACAGGCGGTTGAAGAAATTGGTTCAAGCCAGATGCTGACTTCGCCCTTAAAAAGCCAGAAAAGATGGAGGTATTGAAGTGGCTCAAACACATCGTGAAGTTCGCTAATGGTTATGCATCGAATATAAGTAAGGGAGTCAATCTTTCAATGGGCAAAGTGACCGGGCTCAAGAGTCATGACTATCATGTATGGATTGAGCGGATAATGCCGGTGATGGTTCGAGGCTATGTCCCCGAGCGTGTCTGGCGAGTGCTTGCGGAGCTAAGCCATTTCTTCCGCACGCTCTGTGCTAAACAAGTATGTCCCGAGGTGATTAAACAATTGCATAAGAAGGCACCGGAGTTGATATGCAAGCTAGAGAAGATCTTTCCGCCAGGCTTCTTTACTCTGATGACACGTCTCATTTTGCACCTTACGAATGAGGTATTGTTGGGGGGCCCTGTGCAGAATCGTTGGCAGTACGGCCCTGAGAGACAGAACAAGCATCTCCGATACAAATGTGGAAACAAAGCTAAGATTGAAGCTTCCATAGCTGAGGCAGTTATTCTAGAGGAGGTGTCAGACCTCAGGACATCATACTATCAAGACCACGTTCCCACTCTGCATAATAAGGTGTCTTGATACAATACAGAAGAGCCCAAGTATAAACCCAAGCTCCATCTATTCAGCGGGCAAGGTGGCAGGGCTGGGGGCTCGAAATCTTATAACATGCCAGAACAAGAGTGGGAGGACATCATGTTCTATGTCTTGCACAACATCAAGGAAGTTGAGGATGAGTGGATGAGGTAATACCGCTGCACCATTCCTTTATGCAATTCGTTATGTTCACTTAGTCTCGGTCTAACACCACTTTTCTTATTTTAGTCAATTCCTTGAGGAGGAGTGGACGGGAATGATTCTTCCTACTGACGCGGAGGCACTTACTCTTCTCCGGAACGGTGCCCCTGGAAGGAAAAAATTTGTTGCTTGGTTCATGGCGAAAGTAATTTTTCACATTCCCCTATTAATTACCTAGTTCAACATTTATTAGTTAATGGAACTAATGCACCCAGCAATTTCAATTAAACTTGTAGGGAAAAGATCGGAACACATCTATGGATGACGAATTGAGATGGGTTTCCATGGGTTTTAACCCTCGGGTCATGAGATGTGAAAAGTATGATGTGAATGGGTATCGATTCCATACAGAGGAGCACCAAAACAGTCAGCCTGATCCCAAAACTATAAATACTGGAGTGTACACCCCAGGACAAAATGTAGTTGAGTACTACGGAAGGGTAGGAAAAATATATGAGCTTACATTCAGCCGTGGGCGCAAAACCCTAAGTCTTGAGTTTCGTTCATAGTTTATCATCGAATGGTTTAACCCATGGCTTGTTCCATTCTGGTTTTATGAATGACTGTAGAAATACTATAGAGTTCTTGAGGAGCACAAGGACACTACCGATGAGTTCTTGGTGCGGGCTGCGAGGAAGAAGGCCCGCCAGATGCAGTACGAGGTGCGTTGGGTGGCCATCTCGCAATATTTTCATGACGTTCTTGGCCAGAAGATGACCAAGGAAGACGCGCGGAGGCAGCACCTTACCTTGACCAGGGAGCAGTACTTGTTGGTAAGTATAACATAGTTTTCATTCCGACGTTTGTGGTAAATTTCATTGTTTCGTGTTGACATGCCATTATGCTTTCATTATGTAGGTGTGTCCTTCTTGGTGCTATGGAAATAGTGATGGATGGGCGGCATTGGTGGATCTGTGGCTCGGCCAGGATGAAGAGTGGGCTGCCAAGAGCAGCAAAAACCGGGCTAATCGAGGAACCGACGAAACACACGGTCAGGGAAACCGGAACCACTGGAGCCACAAGAAAGTTCAGGTATATCTATGTACATGAAACATTCTTCTTCTTCTATTTACCGTCACCTTCTTATGTATGACTAACCTTTGTTTGGTGGTGCAGGAGGAGAAATTGAAGCGGCCGCTCTCAGAAATGGAGGCGTGGGAGCTCGCCCGTGTGCGGAGTAAGGCCAAGGATGGCAAGGGCAAGTACTACGGCAAGACCAAGGAGAACCTGACGGCCTACATGGAGTCGTATCGGAGCTTACATCCTGACACACCTGACCCCATAACAGCGGATACCGACGACAGGGCGGTGGTCAGCATAGGACCGAAGAGTCATGGTCGGCACGCGGTTCTGGATGCTGTGATCACTCCTTCTGTCTCCTACACACGGCTCCGAGCTACCAACCCGAGACCGAGCCTGCGCCCGAGCATGACCAGTGCACAGTCCCTCCTAGCCCAGCAGCACTCTGTAAGTATTTTCCCTCTTATCTTCCTTTTTTCTCACTTTATTTTCCGCATTGCTATGTTGCCTGAGTTCCATCGTGTCATATTGTAGGCCTACATGGAGTTCACACGTCAGGAGGTCTTGGCGTGGAACCAGAGAGTTGCAGCCGTCGCGGACCACAGCCGTCGCATGATGGAGGTTAGTTTAGCCAACTTATACCCAACGTAAATATTGCACTTTCATTTCTTCTGACCATCGTGTTTGCTTGGTCAACTAACATGCAGCTTGTTTTTGCGTCCTGGTCGTCCGGCACACCTCCTACAATGGAACCATCACCACCACCTACTGGACCACAACCAGTGCTGCCTATGTTTGAAGAATTTGTGGCACAACACAATTGGAACAATTGGACTCCGGTTAGTACATCGCCAAACTATTCAACCACTAGTTATCGTTTATTCAACACAATCATATATCCCCTTACCATCTCTTTTCAAACATGCAGGGAACCGGTGGATCATCCGTTGGTGGTGGTGCCAATGATGGTTTCACTCCCGAGTCACAGAGCCCAGTCACTCCGATCTACCGAGGAGGTGGTGGTGGCGGTCTTGGCGGTAGCGGTGACGACCTTGGCTTTGGCGGTCTTGGAGGTGACGAACTTGGCGGTGGTGGTGGACGTGATGGCGCTTAATCCTTTGGGTTGTGGTGGTGGTGATGATGAACTTGACATTTTCATCTTTTATGCTTCTTTAGATGACTTGTGTGCTTCTTTAGATGCTTATGTTGTGATGATGATACTTATGTTGTGATGATGATGATCTTGTCTATTATGTTGTGATGATGATGATGATGTTGTTGTGTACATGATGATCTTGTCTATTATGTTGTGATGATGATGATGATATATATATATATATATATGTGCTGTGTATTTGAATGGAATTAAAACAGGAAATGCAAAAAAAAAACAGTACAGAACTATGCCGACGGCCTAACCGTCGGCATAGAGGGCACCATGCTACCAGTAGCCGCCACGTGTCCTCTATGCCGACGGCCAGGCCGTCGGCATAGATTTCCCTATATGCCGACGGCTGGGCCGTCGACATAGAGGACACGTGGCGACTACTGGGCTGTCTGGTGCATGGCTATGCCGACGGCCAGGCCGTCGGTATAGCTTTAGATCTATGCCGACGGTCATGTTGTCGGCATATTCCAGCACCAGGACGGCCCAGTAGCCGCCACATGGCAGGAATATGCCGACGGCCAGGCCGTCGGCATAGCTTTCGATCTATGCCGACAACCTGGCCGTCGGCATATTCCAGCACCAGGACGGCCCAGTAGCCGCCACGTGGCAGGGATATGCCGACGGTCAGGCCGTCGGCATATCCCTGCCACGTGGTGGCTCGTGGTTGGAGCCGGCTTGACGACGGCGCCGTCAGCTGCCGTCATACGAAAAAAATTGCCGACGGTGAATCGATGTCGACAACTGTACGGTCGCCGTCGCCATAGCTCGCTATGCCGACGTACGAGTTGCCGACGGATCTATGCCGACGTACGAGTTGCCGACGGATCTATGCCGACGGCGGCCGTCGGCATAGGCCTATCTCGACGAGGTTTGTGCCTATGCCGACGGCCGGGGGCCGTCGGCATAGGGGTCGATTCCGGTAGTGAGGCCTCCGGCATCCTTTATAAGCCAAGGCCCTGCTAGTCGATAGGCACTTGAATCATCTTATAATCTCTTAGTTATACCTGTACTTTATACACCCCAAGCAATATACACAAGAAGGAGTAGGGTATTACCTCACACGGAGGGCCCGAACCTGAGTAAATCTTGCGCCTTGTTCTCCCTCCGGTCTAATTGCCATGTCGGGATACATAACCGACGGATCTGTCGGAAGTTACTCTGACAGAACCGATTGGGCGCGCGCGTCGGCCGCATCAGTCGCTCGCCACGTGCCCCCTCAGGCCCACGCGTGTCCCCTCTTTCAATTATCCTTATCTTTAGGAGGAGGTTCTCAGTCATGAATTTTCCTCCATCCAGCAACCCCCATCTCTCCACTTTCTATCTCTCACCATCCATCTCCTTCACGCCAGGTGGCGATGCGCTGCTCGTGCCTGATAGCTTGCAAGTACACTGGACTAGTTGAAGCATTCTTAAGGGGAATATTGTCCTAGTTTGTATATCATCCCAATGAAGAGTGTATGCGAGTGTTGTGGTGAGTATTTCGGTCGCACTCGAGGTGTCACTAGTCTAGAGTGAATTAACTAGTATGGTATCTGTAAGACTTGAGATGGTTATGGTGAAATAGACGATTGCAAAGGAGAGTGAAATAACAGGAGAATAAAGTACTGCAAGTAAATAACATAAAGTAATAGGTGTTTCCTGCAATAGAGAAGTTAGGCACGGAGAGGTTAAATTCGTGGTAAATAGTGAAAGTGCATTGTGCAGCAGTAGTGTGGTGTTACCCTTCGTATTGAATGTTTGGTAGGTGAGTCACCCTTGAATAGCCAAACTACTCCTGCCGGGAATGATCGACTATATTGTCCTGCCTTTCCTAACCATCATCAATGGTTGGCTCAGTAATCAACATCGGTAGATCGGACCAACGTTTTGTGGCATCTCATGCTCCTCGTATTGTCTTCGCTCCTTGTTGATACCAACACCTATCACCTGGAGGTCGCGGATTCGCTAGACAAAAAGTGCTTACCCATGCAGGTCTCCGAATCATCTTGCCTGGACCCTTAAATTAGATAACAAGCATTGCGTACTCCATGGATAATCAACCTCATAATCAATCATCAAAGTAGCCACACATAATTATAAATAAGTGTAAAGAAAAATCACATCTTACAAATCCCCTACATCTCCCACGTCTAGGGGAATTACTCACTCATGAGGGATGGATCACAACCAAACACGGAGATCAAGTAAAAGAGAATGATATCAATAATACCATAGTTTGCCACAGCAAGATGAATGAATATTAGCATCATGATCTCTGAGTCAAGGTATGAATAGAGTTTACATACCCTAGTCTTACAAATATGAATCTCTCTCTAATGGTGGTGTTCTCGATGGTGGAATCGAGGATCTCGCTGTGGAGGAGTCCAGGATGGATCTAAGTGAAGCAATCACTACAGGAATCAGCTAATTTGCCGTCAGCCGCAAACAGATGGCAAAGTCCTGAAAACAGACGGCAAAGAATTTGCCGTCAGTTTGCTGATGGCAAACATAGTCGGCAAAGTGTAAATCGGCAAAGAGCTACTTTGCCGTCAGCCAAAAAAACGCAGACGGCAAAGACTTTGCCGTCAGCCAAAGTACGTCTTTGTCGTCAGCCAAAGTACGTCTTTTTCGTCAGTCGTATATCCACAGACGGCAAAGAGATTGGTAAAATATTAAAAAAATGTAACTGTCAGGGAGGTTGTGGTCGTCGTCGTCGGGCGGACCGTGTTGGGCCTTCCTCCTGGCCATGAGCACCGTGGTGAGCGTTGCCGTCAGCCCATTTAATGCGCCCGAGTGGGGTAGCGGCGGCGCCATCAGGGCACGTCGGCGGCGCCGGCGGCTGCGGGGGCAAATCGCGGTGGTGGCCTGACCACGACAAGCGCGGCGGGTGCAAGGCTCCGCGGAGCACGGCACAACCGACCATGGCTGTGGCACGCGCTGCTCGGCAGGACCCGCAACTGACCAAGGAGTGGCGGGCAAGGCTTGGCTAGTGGTGACGGTGCTCGGTGGCATGCGCGGTCACACGAGGCGGAGCGCACGGCTGTTGTGGCGGTGGATCGCGGTGCGCGGCCGGCGGAGCTCGCGATGCGGACGCGCGCACTCCGTCCACCACTGCGCGCGCATGCCACCACTGCACGCGTGACCGACCATGGCCGGGGGAGGGAGGGGGAGGCCATGCGGGGAGGGAGGGGAGAGAACACCACCGCCGGAAGAGGGAGGGGAGGGAGGCCATGCGGGGGAGGGGGAGGCCATGCTGGGAAGAGAGAGAGAGAGAAGAGGATAAGAGAGAGAGGGAGAGACCGGTGGTGGGGAGTGCACGTGGGGGGTGGGCTGTCCTTCCACGTCACCGATCCGTGGGAGGTAGAGCCCAACCAATAGGAAGCAAGCACTGTTTTCGCCATGTCATCGATCCTCGTAGTGTGTTTTCTCTTTGCCATCAGCCGATTATAAAAAGACGGCAAAGTATTTCTTTGCCGTCAGTAAAAAAACAGACGGCAAAGTATACACTTTGCTGTCAGCCAAATATAAATAGACGGCAAAGTATGTCTTTGCCGTCAGTAAAAAAACAGACGGCAAAGGATACTCTTTGCCGTCAGTAAAAAAACAGACGGCAAAGTATACTCTTTGCCAGCAGTCAAACAAAAACAGACGACAAAGTATTCTTTGCCGTTAGCAGCTGACGGCAAAAAGTGGTCTTTGCCGTCAGCCCCGACAAAAAGCTGACGGCAAAGAGCTCCACAGACGGCAAATTTCCTGATTCATGTAGTGAATTCTTTTCCGGATCTCTCCCCCTTCTGGTCTGGTGTGTGTTCTTCCTCCTCTGTTGCTTTGATGTGTCCCCCTCCTTCATGAAAGCTGTTGGAGTAGATGAGAGAGAAGCGGCGCCGCTTGCTACAACCGCTGGTACGAGCGGGTGCCCTCGTACCAGAGGTCGTCTTCTCCTCTGTTTCGCATGGATGAAGTTTCCTCCAAAAGGAAAGTCCTTCCATATACTCAAATGTGGCTCTAAATTCTTCCATAAGTGCAATATCCTGTAATCAAAGCAAAGATGCAAGGTTTCTCCATTTTCAACAAATAAATAATAATTAGAGAACGAGAACCGGCAAAATCTTGAGATAATCAATATGAAAACTCTTGGAAAACTCTACATAAAATATAGTCACAAATCCGAGTGAGAAGTGTTGGAGACCGAGCTTCGGGGAGCTTGGTATTTTGAAAAAATATCGAATACCATATTTCAAAGTTAAAAAAAATTCAAAACAATTTTTGTGGAAACTTGTACGTGTTTATTTCATGTACTTGTACTTCAAATTTGAATTAGATCCGATAGAATCCTAGAAATGCACTTAATGGCTTAAAAATAGCAAATGGGCCCCAAAAAATGCCATTTTTTGACATGTAATATGTAATGGTGTATGTTGAGTGTAGAAAAAGTTTCAAGGCTAACTGATGAAGCAACCATCACTTCGCCTTCAAAGCTGACATGTTTCCTCTCAAAACCATGGTTCTTCATCGGAAGTACTTCGGTTTTTAAACAGCCTACATGGCAACTTTTGTGTAATCTTCTCAAATTTTTACCACAGATCTCTAGGGGTCATATCATGAAACCATGTCAAGTCTTATGTTTTTGGGACTTGGTTTGCATTTTCTAGAATTAAAAACCAATAAGCTTCACGTTGGTGGTCAAGTCTTGGCAGCCAGATGTTTGGAGTTCCTTCTCATTTATTGCATAAGGCCTAAACATAGATTCAAGACCATAAATATTATTTTTCAACCCATTTCTGGACATTTTTTCATGTATTTGTAGCTCAAATTTGAATTATATCCGTTAAAGTCCTAGAAATGCACTTAATGACTTAAAAATACCAAACGGACCCGAAAAAATGCAAAATTTTGACATGCAAGATGTAATGGTGTATGTTGCGTCTACAAAAAGTTTCAAGGCCAACCAATGAAGAAACCATTGCTTCGCCTTCAAACCTAACCCTATCCCTCGGGAAACCACAGTTCTTCATCGAAGGTGCTCTGGTTTCAAAGCAGACTACATGGAAACTTTTGTGAAACCTTCTCAAATTTTTACCACAGCCTCTAGGGGTCATATAATGACGTCATGCTAATTCTAAAGTTTTTTAGACTTGGTTTGCATTTTCTTAAGTTAAAAAATCAATAAGCTCCATGTTGTTGATCGAGTCTTGGCACTCTGATGTTTGGAATTCCTTTTCTTTTCTTAGATAAGGCCTAAACATAGACTCATGACCACAAAAATGATTTTTCAACCCATTCCCGGCCATTATTTCATGTACTTGTAGTTCAAATTTGAATTATGTCTATTAAAATCCTAGAGATGCACTTAATTACTTAAAAATAGCAAACGGGCCCAGAAAAATGCCAAATTTTGACATGGAAGATGTAATGGTGTATGTTAAGTCTAGGAAAAGTTTCAAGGCCAACCGATGAAGCAACTGTCGCCTAGCCTTCAAACCTAACCTGTTCGACCCCTCTCAAAATGATGGTTTTTCCTCGGGGATGGTTCGCTTTCTAAGCAGTTCACATGGCAACTTTTACAAAACGTTCTCAAACTTTTACCACAACCTCTAGGGGTCATATCATGACACCATGCCAAGTCTCATGTTTTTGGGACTTGGTTTACATTTTCTAGAATTAAAAAACCAATAAGCTCCATATTGGTGGTCGAATCTTGGCCCCTAATGTTTGGAATTCCTTCTCTTTTGTTGCATAAGGCCTAAACATAGACTCAAGACCATAAATATCACTTTTCAACCCATTTTTGGCCATTATTTCATGCACTCGTAGTTCAAATTTGAATTATATCCATTAAAAGCTCGTGAATGCCAAGGAGGACATCATGGTGAAATAGGATGGTACCGTGAGAAACTCCCTCGGAGATGTCATTCAGATCTTGTATGGAGAAGATGACATCACCTAGGGAGTTTTCATGTTATCATCATTTTTGTCTCGAGAAAAGGGCGGGAGAGAGGCTAACAAACCGATGCAACACAATATACTAGGTATTATATGTCTATATACATTAATTTATAACATGTAAATGAGTAAACTACCAGCTACTACCATTTGAATATGGCCATTTGGCCCGTTAGCGCAATACGATATGGTTTCTCACTAAAATAGACACTGTCTTGCTTGCCCTGCCTATACAACTTGTTATGCCCTAGGTGAGGCGTTAGGTCATCGCCTAGTGCCTAAGCGTGCCTAAGAATTCTTACGTTACCATCGTATTTGACGAACAGAAGGGTCACCTAAAACACTGTCTATATTCAGCGAAGACTCGTGAAGGTCATGGAGGACATCATGGCGAAATAGGATGGTACTGTGAGAAACTCCCTAGGTGATGTCATTCAGATCTTGTATGGAGAAGATGACATCACCTAAGGAGTCCTCATGTTACCATCGTATATGCTAAATAGAAGGATCACCTAAAACACCGATGGAACACAGCATCCGGATGAGGGGTTATATATAGGGTCACAATGGCAGGAAAAAAAGGGCAGGAGGAGCGGCGGGAAAAAAATGAGAGGGAAAAAGGGCGGAAAAAGGGAGAGGGCGGGAAAGAGAAAGAGCAGGAAAGAGAGTGGGCGGGAAAGAGAGATGGCGTGCGGGAAAGAGAGATGGGGGAAAGATAGGGGGAAAGAAAAGAAAATGAAAGAAAATAAATAAAAGAAAAAGGAAATATTGTTTGCCGAGTGCTTTATATCGGGCACTTGGCAAAGAATATACAATAGTAAAAAAAGAAAATAAAAAATGTTTGCACGGCCAAACCGTCACCCTCCGTTAACCACGGCTAACAGGGACACGTGTCGCCTGGTGTGCCAAGTGTCAGGTCTTTGCCGAGAGTTTTTTCTCGTCTATGCCGAGTGTCCAGTATTTACCGATTATTTTTCGCTGACCCTCGGTTTAGTCGGTCCTTTGCCAAGTGCCCGATGAAAAACACTTGGCAACCGCCTCGATTTCGGTAGTGCGTGGACACACTAAATGTATACTTTGTTATCACAAGAAGCGTAATGCTCAGGGTGAACTACTCGTAAATTAAGATAGATCAGAACGCGGGGAGTGGGATACACCAACACGCCAAAATTATAATCTAGTACACGGGGGCGGTTTCTTTTCTCTCTTCCCACGAGCGAGGCGATTAGGAGGGCGACGCTCGTCTATGCAGATTTCGCCGACGAGGCAGTTAGTCCCCTCTCCCACCACTTGATGCTCTGGCGGCTGGAGGGAGAGGGGACCCCAGTCCTCCGCTTTGGCTTCGTAGTTAGGGTCAGAGTCTTGTGTGTCCATCGGTGGTGTTTTGGTGGTAGCAGCGGCGTCGTGTCGAATAAGTCTTCCAAGACTCCGGCTACACCTCAGCGGCATCCATGCAACGACGTCGAGGAGTTTGTGGGCTTTGTCTTCCATCGTTCTACTAGAACGACGGATCTAGTATGTTCGGGTGCTACCGGCGAGGCGGCGGCAGCGGCAGCACTAGGGTATGTTATCTTCTAGTTCCGACCCCGTTGTTATGGCGTCCCCTCCGGCGATGTGGTGGATCCCGTGAAGACAGTTTCAGGAGCCTGGCCGGCGTACGCCTCGGCGTTGCTGGTTTTCCGATGGCCGGTGGTTACGTTGGCTTTTGCAGGGACCTCCAAGGACTTGTGTGTTATTTTCTCTTTATGGGGGTGTTTTCTACAAAGTATCAGCACAGTTGTATTTTCTCATGCTCTGTTGTTGTTGCCGCGTGTGTTGTTTGTAACCTGCTGTTTTATGAATATATGCGTGGTTTACCTTAAAAAAACGCCAAAATTAGTAAGTTCGCCGTCACCGTCGTTTTCTTTCATCCAGCCGACGAACAAAAGACGCGGTTACAAACCCCCCACACGGCCACACGTCTACACCGAGGAGTCACGCCCCATGGGTCGGCCTGGGAGTGGTCCAGCGACGCTGACCACGAGCTGTGCCGCGCCGACGGGCAACGCCGTCGCCCTCCGAGTCCCGCAAAACTTACTATATAAATAAAGGCACGCCACTGATTTACTGAGTACTCATAGTCTCATACCACCGAGGTAGCAGCAATCACGGCTCATACTCCAGCCAACCAGCCAAGTACACGTATGTACCAGGTACCACCACCTTCCTCGGCAGCAACAATGGACACGGGCCCCCAGTGCAACTGGAACTCGCCAGCTTCCTCGCATGAGCAGGGGATGCCGACATCGCCCACGTCGCCGACGCCGAAGCGCCGAGCGGGGCGCACCAAGTTCAAGGAGACGCGGCACCCGGTGTTCCACGGCGTGCGCCGCCGGGGCGGCAACGCCAACGGCCGGTGGGTGTGCGAGGTGAGGGTGCCTGGCAAGCACGGCGAGCGGCTCTGGCTCGGGACGCACGTCACCGCCGAGGCGGCCGCGCGCGCGCACGACGCCGCCATGCTCGCGCTGTACGGCCGCACCCCCGCCAAGCGCCTCAATTTCCCGGATTCCGCGTGGCTGCTCGCAGTGCCTGCCTCCCTCTCCGACCTGGCGGACGTCCAGCAAGCCGCCATCGGAGCGGTCGGGGACTTCCTGCGCCGGCAGGCCACGAGCGCTGGCGCCGCCACCGCCGAGGTGACCCCCGTCGACGGGGTCACCACCGCGGCGTCCGCGGCGTCCCAGCTGCCTTATACCAGTGCAGAGTTGGAGGTGCCGGACGCATTATGCCACGATATATTGGAGCTCGGGGAAATGGACCTGGGCACGTACTACGCGGACCTCGCGCGGGTGAATTTACTGTTCTTACCTTTTGGGCTGAGCTAGTAAATATGCCCGTGCGTTGCACCGGGAGAGGTGAGACTCTTAGGAAGGAAAGCACGAGACATATATGATGAACCTAAGATAGCGAGACAAGTAATCAATGGACCCCGTGTCATGTGAAGATGTATCGTAAGAAGGGCAACCACACTTCATATAAAAACAATAAATCCACACCGGCTCGATGATAAAGCCGTATAGGGAGCCGGTGAGAAAAACAGAGGGGGCCAAGGTGTCGCCGGCCTGCTCAACACGAGCCGCTGCCTCACATGTGCAGATTCAGTGCCAATCAATGTCATCCGCGCGGCCGTACATTGTTACTCTGACGCGCGCCGTTCTAAAGAAAGAGACCGAGAAAGAGAGGAAAGGGTAGAACCCCCTCAAAAACGTATAAAGGGGCATTATGGACCTTTGGGAAAGCATACATATACCTATACGCTCTTACATCCATCCATACACGCTCGTCAAAATTTCGTATGTGCTTCTATCGGCAACATGAATGATAAGTTGCGTCGCTGTATCTATGACACCTTGAACCGCCTCTGCCAAGCTCGTTGATGGCGCCCGTCATCGCCATGCAACCACACGTGTTGCCGTGCCTGCACAGCCGAGCGCACGCGCTGCCTTCGGTCGAGCCCCCGTTGCCCCACCTCAGCTGCGTAATGCCCGCAATTCACCGACGCACTACGGGGACCGATGCTGGCCGCTGGCACTCGCTGCAGTCGCCCATGCGTCCACCGGATTAATGTTTGATTAAGTGATTTACGGAATAAATTGGTTAGTTTTGAATTTGACTATCATGCCCTCGTAATCGAAGGGGTAAGTTTTAACCTCCACCCTTGATTTAACAAAAAAGGTTTGCCGAAGAGGAAGGGTTGTTGGTTTTAGAACTTTATTTATATAGATCATCCTCTTCCTAGGAGCTAAATACGTTAGGTGCAAAGCTAGCCTAAAAAGCAGCTTGATTGATTTTGTAGGCAGTCTTTGCCATCTTGCAACGTATGTTTTTTTTAACGCTCTATAGAATCGATCTCTCGCTTGCTCTGCTCGACCGCCGTTTGTGTAGAAGCGGTGGAACCACCACCGGATCGATCGCTAGGCCAGCCTCTGAGGAGGCAGCCCCTCGTTTATCCCGTTTCTTTTCCCCTTTTGGCTAATTCCCCTTCCCAACTCCAGCAGCCAACCTCCTCCCCACGCTGCGTCCTCCACCCGCGCCTGGAGAGGAGCTCTCCTCTGCCACGAGCCGCCTGAGGCAGGCCAAGCCCAGCTGCCGCCCGCCCCTCTCCTCCTTCCTCTCGGCTTTTCCCTTCTTCTTCTTCTTCTTCTTCTTCTTCTCTCTCTCTCTCTCTCTCTAATCGTTGTTTTCTCCAGGGAAGGGAGTCGCCATGGAACACCGCCGCCTTGGAGGTCGTCCCGTCCCGCCTCCTGTCGCCTCTCCGTTAGGCTCGTGCTCCTCCGCCTCGATCCATCCGCCCCGCCGCTGGATCCACGTTGGAGCAGCCGGATCCGCCTCTTCTTGCCTGGCCTCGATCCGTCCGCCCCGCCGCTAGATCCACGTCGGAGCAGCCGGATCCGCCTCTTCTTGCCTGGCCTCGATTCGTCCGCCCCGCCGCTGGATCCACGTCGGAGCAGCCGGGATTCGGCTCCTCTTCTTGCCTGGCCTGCCGTGGGAGCTCGCCCGCGAAGCCGTCGTGCATCTCCTACTCATCAGGCTTGCTTGCTACTTCGGCTCTTTCTCTCTCGCTGTGTCAACTCACTCTCCTTCTCCTCCATGAGGTAGAGGATGAATGGGGTCAATATTATTTCTGTAAATCATGATCTGTTTGCTCCTTCCCGTTCTCATTGTCCGGTGTCAATTCGGTCACCGGGTCAGTTGTTCCTTCGTTCACCTTCCCTCCATTCTTGTCGCTGCCTTCCTTGGGGTACTCATATCTGCTTGTTGATTTCTGAGGCACTTGTTGATTCTCCAAGAAGATTGCGTACGTATATGAACCGGTAGGGTTAGATGTAAACAAGCGAGGTGGGACAGAAGGGGAGGTTGAGTTCGATCCAAACAGCTCTCGTACACACCTGATTCTGGCAAGCCCACAAAAGATATTCCAGTAAAAAGCCCACTTTCATGGCTCGCCGACAACGTACGAAGAAGCCCACAACGTACGAAGAAACGCGACGCAGGGGGCTTTTTGCAAAATCCAACCGTTTTCTCCAGGAACACATTAAAATAGGACTGCGGGTTGATTTCTCACAAATAGAGGGGCTTTTCTGCAAAATCGCCGACGACGGGTATACGGGCAGAAGCATTCCGTGCTTTAGTATTAGGTAAAGATAAGCATGCACGTGCAACGCACGTCTCCACTAATATTACGACCATTATGTGAATATTTATTTGTGTATGTAAAAGGATAATCTAATAGTTGTAGTAAAGAAATATTTCAAAGGAATTGTTGTGCTGGTAAGGTTCATTATTCACCCAAAAAGTTATTGCATTCTTATTTCAAACCATCAGCAGCCTTCTTATTTCTATGAATCTTGAAGAACAGATTCAAGTACTTAGGTACAAGCACTATTTATCCATTCTTGTAATATGATTATTTTCTCGCAAGTCCTACTTTCCATAATCTTCTTTATGTTTCGACCCCATCGTTTCAACCAACTCCATTGAGTGCCACAGATCCATAGAGTAGGGGAACAACCGCTCTGAAAGAAATGTTTATATTTAAACAGAATCAACAAAGAAAACGTGTTGCTCTAAAAAAATGTGCGTGTACAAATATTTATGGCCCCGTTGCGGACAGTTATCTAGTAATATAAAATATCAATTGAAAGGTCTACTAATGTACCCAAAAAATCCATGTAGCTTGCACTCAAAATATAGGTGAACATATTTATCATGCTGATCACTTGTGTTGGTATCATTTTCTAGCTAGAAAAAAGAAATCAAAATTTGCCAATCGAACAGTGTCCATGTCGTTCTAGTTAGATATAATCCAGCAAATCATGTACGCTCAATGCACACCTGAAGTAATGAACAAAAATATACAATCAAATCCTGTCGGACAGAATGCACGCACCCTAATACAATTCATGCAAGCATCAACACCAAGACAAACTCTTCTCTTGACATGACAACATCTTCATCGACATCTTCACCTCCCCCGACAATAGTCAACAAGAGTTTATTCAGTGACCATGAGCCGATGTATTTTGACAACAACAAAACATAGAAGCAAGTTTAATGGAACTATATATATTTTATATACAACATGGGCAAGTTTACTGAACATTGTTAAGAAAAAACATGCTGCCAACTATAGATTGTTCAGACACAAGAGCAGAACTCTAGTCTTCGCCTTCGATGGCAACACACCTTTGAGAATGAGTTGAAAAGGGAGAGAAACAAAAGTAGAGTCAGCTACATCTGCTCTGTTTATGATACAGAACCTAATCAGTTTCAAGGTTTGATCATATGCAAAGCGAGCTGTTTGCCAGTTTCAGTTTTTTTTAAAACGAAATAAAATAAAGTTTCAGCAGGCTCCCTCACCTGCTAATGAAATACATTGATCAAGAAAACAGTGACATAAATGTGCACCAAGTTCCAGCATGCCTCCTCACCTATGCAAACCCAATGCCACCTTGGTAGTATGCACTACTGATATACGTGCTTGCAATATTATGCTTCTTGCCATCATCAGAGTACTTGTTCTGTGTGACACAATAGCAGTACCATCAGATGAAACAGTTACGGTCAATAAACAAATACATGGGTTAATATAAATACGAAGTTCAAGACTTCCACCAACCGAATATATCACATAAGCGGTGTGCTCAGCTGCATCTGATGTTGTGTTCTGAAAAGCAATCATGTAATCCATGGCTCTATCCTTACTTAAAAATAATCATAGTTTTCTGGCCAGTTTACCTCGAACTATGCTTGTATTTCTAAGAGCTGATCATAGGAGACATGCATTCTATTCTATGCAAAAAATATATATAAGTGCAGACACCATGCCGCACTGTCCTCAAAACCCATTTTGCTAATCTGCAACCTCTATGGTTGTGATGAGCGGATAAACATTGTACAGAAGCACAAATAGTTAAACAAGTCTGATTACTTCTGTCATGGTCATACATAAAGTACATGGTTAGAGAACTGAAGTTGTACCTTGCTGCACCTTGAAATGCAGTTTGGATCACTTTCACGGGGTCAATGATACCATCCTTGATCAGATGAACATACTTCTCCACAGTACAAGAGTTAACTACTGAACCTCTAAAGATTATTACGCTGTTGGAGAGATATGAAACATGACATTTTGTACTGCACTTCAAAATGAACAGCCAAAACACGGTTAAAAAGCACAGACCTATTGTTGCATCATAGCCCAAACTAAGATTGTCTTGTGCCAAGCTTCCCAATACATATGGTGATCAAGGGAGCCGGCAGAAATTCAGGAACAATTAATATATGGATTAATAGGCATGAGACATTAATGGGAGAGCACATACAACATATAATCAGACTGCAAACAAAGTAATGAGAAGGAAGTGGAGAAATATCTTTAAGATGCTAAAGGAAATTCTGATTACGTAGAACAGAGTATACACAATAGGAAAATGATCATAATTCACTCTCCTGCAATGTAACAACAGTGCATACACATCTATTCCTCCCAAATCACAGTACCTTAATTTCAGAAACTAATAACCAGTCCAAAAAGACACACATTATCAGAAAGTCGTCACTAGACTGGCAATCAGATAGAAGGGCGAAATGAATTGTCATGCAACAGACCCTCATTGGAGAAAAGAATATACAACACACTGGGATATGATTATGCTGAAAAGAAAACATAAATGAGACATAGAGCTATCAAGAATCATTCTGTGGCGAAGAGAGTTTGAAAAAAAGTGACGGCCAAGGAAGATTATGTACCCAGCATTGTACCTTCCCGATTCCCTATGACGAACGTTGTGTCGGTACTCCTCTGTCGAGCTGCTCATTTTTTTGCAGCTTGTTGTTGTCTACCTGCGCCTGACCATGATGAAGCACTTTTGCAGCCACGCGCATTTGGATGGCGTATCGAGGCAATCGGCCAAGGGCACAGCAGGGTGATGCGAGCAGAATGGGTGATGACCTGCGTTTCATTGCTGGACTAAACAGTCCCGAAACTAAAAAATAGTCAAGATTGACGCATCCAGGTCTTGCAATGCATCACAGGTTCCAATGTAGGTGTAGCAGGAATTGATCATCACAGGAAACAATGCATATGTAGCAGGTATTGATCTTCATAGGAAACATTATCATTGCTACCATTTTTTATTGTCTGTGTGCACAAAATTAGCATCCCAAAGATCAAATACTTAGGTTGTCCTGGCTATGCATCACGCACAAAAAATAGTACTTCGTATGAATTTTATAAAGTCATCTTCTAAGAGGCACATACATTGTCCATACATAAATAGGAAACACAAATTGTAGTCTCGAATTAAACCTGCCAAATTAGAAAATTGAAGCAAGGTCTAGTGCATATACCATTATAGTAAGTAATGTATACACGTACAGAAGATACAACAACGATGATTAGTACTTCATTTAACATCAAGTGGTTCCATATAGTCCAGAACACAATCAGATTTTTTTGTAAAATAATCCTGAAGCTCAGAACCACAGAAGTATGTAAGGTAGCGATACATTACCTTCAGGTCCTCCAATATACATGTAAAATAATTCTGAAGCTCAGAACCCCAGAAGTATGTAATGATCTCTTGCCAATGAGTTGGATTCTGCACATATCTGACCAGACCTTGAGAGATGCAACCTGCACATGCAAATTCATCGATTCTATCAAAAAGGACAGCTTAAGGAGAGATTAGGAAACATACAAACCACGAACAACACAAGTTCAAACAAGCAATGGGTGGTGTCTTTCTCCAGATGCATCGGAAGGTTGACGATCTCGATAGCATAAAATTGGCATTGCTGCAACCAGGATTACAGCGGAAGACAATGTTATAATACATAGAACTGTACTTTCACAAAACAACATAAGTTTTTCTTTTGTTTAATCAACTGACATGATGTTAGAGACGTATATTGTGTATACCTTGTGCAAATAACAGAATCTGCCTCCCGCTCTTCAGGGATGAACATGACCTTCAATGGGGGTCTAACATTGATGCAAAGCTTCCCTGCACCAACAGCAAAAACCATTCTGCAATGAACCATTGAGTAATCTAAAAACCAACATTCGCATCCAAAATGAGCCCAGCTCTACATCTAAAACCAATCTTAAAGAACAAAAAAATGCAACATCAAGATCAAAGATCTCATCAATTGATTATTCTAAAGACTGAAGAAGATTAGAAATACTGAATCCCAGTAATCCAATTAAAGGATTTCAAAGAACTCACACTGTGAACACGACCTTCTGGTTTTTTTTCACGCCGACAACAGTGGTGGCCATTCGGCTGGGACCTCGGCGCGAGGTGCGTCAACAACGCTAGGAGGGTGGGAGGAAGGCCGCGGCGCTGTGGCACTGGAGGGAGGGAGGTGGCGGCGGGAGAACCCTAGCACGCCGGTGCCTCCGGGAGGATGCCGCCGGCGGGCGTCCTCGCAGGCCAGGCCGCCGAGGCGCCGATGGCGAGTGGTGACGATAGAAAGGGAGGGGCGGCGCGAGGAGGAGGGGACGGGAGGAGCTGCGCGAGGAGGAGGGGAAGGGAGGAGCGACGGCGCATGGCTGATGCGGATCTTCTCGATCTGGGGCCATAGAAAAAGAAGGCGGCGCATGGAATCGATCCGCAAATCAGGCTGGTACGCGGAGTGCTAGGCAGATTGGTAGACCACGGCGTCTGCTGGCAGAACATTTGATCTGATACGTTGATTTAGGCGGCAGACCATTGATGAAATATGGAAAGTGAGATTTGTTTAAGTTAATTTGATCGGAGGGTCCTTGTTTTTCTGTGTACATTTTGTTGTGTGGCTTTAGGGGAGTTTATGTTTGCTCTTTTAATAGTAGTTTAGATTAGATTCACGAATTGACCTTGTTTGCAAAAAAAAAAAAAAATCGAATCTGACTTTTTTGGTGACGCCAGCATCCTTGACGTTTTGGTTACACGGGAGACACCAGGAACCCCGGCGTCTCCCCCTGGCCCACGGTCTGCGCTCGCCCGTTGACTGGCTGACGTGGCAAAGGCGGAAACGCCATGGATCCCGGCGTTTCCTCCCCCGACCCTAAACGCCAGGGACCTTGGCGTCTCCTCCTGGTAAGTGAATTGCCCATTCCCTCTTCCCTGCGGTGGTCGAACCGGAAGAACAGAAACCTGGCTCTCCCTCGCCCTTCTTCTCCGTCACACCAAATCCCCACTTGATCTACTCCATCCATCCCTCAAATTTGTGGATGTGAACCCCCAAAGCATCCTTGAGGTATTCTCCCCCATTCCCTGCAATTTCTTTTGGTCAGAACCTCTCTTTTTGGTTGCATTATTCAACATTGGGTGATGTTAGATGAGTAGATGTTTGTTTCGTTTTAGGAATTTTTGTGTAGTTCCTAGATGGTTATAGATGATTTGTAGATAGTAGATGACGTGTTGGTGATTATTTATGCAATTATGTTTCTGTTTGGTGCATATGTAGATCATCTATTGTTGTCATATATTTTTTGCAAAAGAGATGATGAAATTTGATGGTTGTGTGTGGTATGATTTGTTCAAGATATTGGTTTGGATACTATCACTAGTACAAAACAGGGCTTCGGTCCACCCCTGAGAAGCCCATTAGTCCCGGTTCACTCATGAACCGGGACCCATGGGGCCATCGGTCCCGGTTCGTGAGGCCAGGGCGCCGGCTGGGCCTCGTGGGCCATTGGTCCCGGTTCGTCTGACCCCTTTGGTCCCGGTTCCAGACACGAACCGGGACCAATGCGCCTCGCTCCTGGCCCACAACCATTGGTCCCGGTTTGTGGCTGGAACAGGGACCAAATGGGGTCCTTTAGTCCCGGTTCCAGCCACAAACCGGGACCAATGGTTGGCCTATATATAGCCCCTGCCCGCGAGCAGAGCAATGCACTGCTCTGTTTTTTTGCCCGGCCGTGGGAGAGCTTTTAGCTCACCTCCTATGCACATGAGGTGTTCGATGAAATGCCCAAGCCACACTTAAGCTTTCTCCTCTCGAAGCTCCTTGTCCAAGCTCCATTTTCCTCAATATTTGTCTAGGTTTGGCGGTCCGTCCTGTCCCGTCCCCGTCCTCACCGCCGTCGATCGCCCGCGCCCATCTCGGCGCCGACACCACCGTGGTTAGCCTCTTCTTCTTATCTTCTTTGTAAAAAAAAAGTTCTTACTTGTATGTTTTAATTAGATGCTCTAGAGAGTTATATGTTGTTCAATAATGAGAACTATATAACGCACGCAGATGAACCGGCAATGGATGTACGGTGACCGACGCACCTCCGAGTATATTAAGGGCCTGCATAATTTTCTCGAAGCGGCTGAGGCAAACAAGCAGAATGGTTTTATGCATTGTCCATGTACTGTCTGTGAGAATACGAAGGCTTTCTCCAACTCTAAAACCCTTCACTTCCACCTGCTTGAGAAGGGTTTTATGCCACACTATAATGTTTGGACCAAGCACGGAGAAAGAGGGGTTATGATGGAAGACAACGAAGAAGAAGAGGATGATGACAACTACCCGCCCCCTGAATACGGTGATGCTGCAATGGGGGAAGCTGAAGATCAAGAGGAACCAGACGATGTGCCCGATGATGATCTTCGCCGGGTCATTGTTGATGCACAGAGAGAATGCGAAAGTGAAAGGGAGAAGTTGAAGTTCGATCGCATGTTAGAGGATCACAAAAAAGGGTTGTACCCAAATTGTGAAGATGACAACACAAAACTTGGTACCACACTGGAATTGCTGCAATGGAAGGCAGACAATGGTGTATCTGACAAGGGATTTAGTTCGCTACTGAAAATAATGAAGAAGAAGCTTCCAAAGGATAACGAATTGCCCGGCGGTACGTACGAAGCAAAGAAGGTTCTATGCCCTCTAGGATTGGAGGTGCAGAAGATACATGCATGCCCTAATGACTGCATCCTCTACCGCGGTGAGTACGAGGATTTGAACGCATGCCCGGTATGCGGTGCATTGCGGTATAAGATCAGACGAGATGACCCTGGTGATGTTGAGGGCGAGCGCCCCAGGAAGAGGGTTCCTGCCAAGGTGATGTGGTATGCTCCTATAATACCACGGCTGAAACGTCTGTTCAGAAACAAAGAGCATGCCAAGTTGATGCGATGGCACAAAGAAGACCGTAAGAAAGACGGGAACTTGAGAGCACCCGCTGACGGGTCGCAGTGGAGAAAAATCGAGAGAAGGTGGGGGGACTTTGCAGGTGACGCAAGGAACGTATGGTTTGGTTTAAGTGCAGATGGCATTAATCCTTTTGGGGAGCAGAGCAGCAATCATAGCACCTGGCCCGTGACTCTATGTATCTATAACCTTCCTCCTTGGTTGTGCATGAAGCGGAAGTTCATTATGATGCCAGTGCTTATCCAAGGCCCTAAGCAACCCGGCAACGACATTGATGTGTACCTAAGGCCATTAGTTGAAGAACTTTTACAGCTGTGGAATGGAGAAGGTGTACGTGTGTGGGATGAGCACAAACAGGAGGAATTTGACCTACATGCGTTGCTGTTTGTAACCATCAACGATTGGCCTGCTCTCAGTAACATTTCATGACAGACAAACAAGGGATACCACGCATGCACACACTGTTTAGATGACACCGACAGTATATATTTGGACAAATGCAGGAAGAATGTGTACCTAGGGCATCGTCGATTTCTTCCGACCAACCATCAATGTCGAAAGAAAGGAAAGCATTTCAAAGGTGAGGCAGATCACCGGAAGAAGCCCGCCCTCCGTACTGGTGATCACATACTTGATATGGTCAATGATTTACAAGTAATCTTTGGAAAGGGTCCTGGCAGACTATCTGTTCCGACTGACGATGCGGGACGCGCACCCATGTGGAAGAAGAAATCTATATTTTGGGACCTACCCTATTGGAAAGACCTAGAGGTCCGCTCTGCAATCGACGTGATGCACGTGACGAAGAATCTTTGCATGAACCTGCTAGGCTTCTTGGGAGTGTATGGGAAGACAAAAGATACACCGGAGGTACGGGAGGAACAGCAACGTGTGCATGAAAAAGACGGCATGCATCCAAAGCAGTATGAAGGTCCTGCCAGCTACGCTCTTACCAAAGAAGAGAAGGAAATGTTCTTTGAATGCCTGCTCAGTATGAAGGTCCCGTCTGGCTTCTCGTCGAATATAAAGGGAATAATAAATATGGCAGAGAAAAAGTTCCAGAACCTAAAGTCTCATGACTGCCACGTGATTATGACGCAACTGCTTCCGGTTGCATTGAGTGGGCTTCTACCGGAAAACGTTCGGTTAGCCATTGTGAAGCTATGTGCATTCCTCAATGCAATCTCTCAGAAGGTGATCGATCCAGAAATCCTGCCAAGGTTAAGGAGTGATTTGGTGCAATGTCTTGTTAGTTTCGAGCTGGTGTTCCCACCGTCCTTCTTCAATATCATGACGCGCGTCCTAGTTCATCTAGTCGACGAGATTGTCGTTCTGGGCCCTGTATTTCTACACAATATGTTTCCCTTTGAGAGGTTCATGGGAGTCTTAAAGAAATATGTTCGTAACCGCGCTAGGCCAGAAGCAAGCATCTCCATGGGCCATCAAACAGAGGATGTCATTGGGTTTTGTGTTGACTTCATTCCTGACCTTAAGAAGATTGGTCTCCCTCAATCGCGGTATGAGGGGAGACTGACTGGAAAAGGCACGCTAGGAGCGGACTCAATAATATGTAGGGACGGGCATTCTTGGTCTCAAGCACACTACACAGTTCTACAGAATTCTACCTTGGTGACCCCGTATGTCGATGAACACAAGAATATTTTGCGCTCCAAACACCCGGAGCAGTGTGACGACTGGATTACATATGAACACATCAGGACTTTCGGCAGTTGGTTGCAAACATGTCTCATGGGTGACAACACTGTTTCTGATGAGCTGTACTCGTTGACCAGGGGACCATCTTCGACTGTATTGACTTACAAAGGGTACGAGATAAATGGGAATACATTTTACACGATCGCCCAAGATCAAAAGAGCACCAACCAAAACAGCGTTGTCCGCTTTGATGCAGCAACCAAGAGGGGAAAGGACACATATTATGGTTACATAGTGGACATATGGGAACTTGACTATGGACATGATTTCAAGGTCCCTTTGTTTCAGTGCAAATGGGTCAATCTGTCAGGAGGCGGGGTACAGGTAGACCCACAGTACGGAATGACAACAGTGGATCTGAACAATCTTGGGTACACAGACGAACCATTCGTCCTAGCCAATGATGTGGCGCAGGTTTTCTATGTGAAGGACATGTCTACCAAACCGAGAAAAAGAAAAGATAAGGAAGCGAATACATCATACGATGAGCCAAAGCGCCACATAGTTCTTTCAAGAAAAAGAGACATCGTGGGATTGGAGGGCAAGACAGACATGTCTGAAGATTATGAAAAGTTTCATGAAATTCCTCCCTTCAAAGTCAAGTCTGACCCAAGCACCCTGTTAAACAATGAAGATTATCCATGGTTACGGCGCAATAAGCAAAGGACACAAGCGAACAAAAAGTGAAGACTTTCTCTCCACAACTATATCAGTAAATGCATGAAAGTTCAGAGTTCATTTGTAGTGCTTTCCAATTTCAGGGTCATTTAGCTTAAAAAATCATTAAATGCATGAAAAATAGGAAATGAAGTCAGAAAGGGTTGAAAATTGATGATGTGGCTTTGAATGGTGCATTTTGAACACACAAAAAGTCTGGAGTTCAAATAAGTTCAAAAAAATGAAATCCCTTTGTAACAGATGAGTTTTCGTCCGAAACTCTGATACTTCGAAAGAGATTGTCCATTTTGTACACGAAGTGCATCCAGTTTTTGCCGTAACCCTCTCAACTTTTTAGCACATGCTATGTGGGTGAAATGATGATACCATGCCAACTTTCAACCTGTTCAGAGTTCATTTGTAGTGCTTTCCAATTTCAGGGTCATTTAGCTTAAAAAAATCAGTAAATGCATGAAAAATAGGAAATGAAGTTAGAAAGGGTTGAAAATTGATGATGTGGCTTTGAATGGTGCATTTTGAACACACAAAAAGTCTGGAGTTCAAATAAGTTCAATAAAATGAAATCCCTTTGTAACAGATGAGTTTTCGTCCGAAACCCTGATACTTCGAAAGAGATTGTCCATTTTGTACACGAAGTGCATCCAGTTTTTGCCGTAACCCTCTCAACTTTTTAGCACATGCTATGTGGGTGAAATGATGATACCATGCCAACTTTCAACCTTTTCAGAGTTCATTTGAAGTGCTTTTCAATTTCAGGGTCATTTAGCTCAAAGAATGAACTAATAGCAAAAAGAATGAACTAGAAAACCTTTATGAAACTCTAATAGGAAAAATAATGAACTAAAAATAATCAATTAAAAAATTCTGTTATGATCAACTAAAATAAAACTATAATATTCTTCAATAGCAAAAAGAATCAACTAAAAAGCTTTTATAAAACTCTAATAGCAAAAGGAATCAACTAAAAATATTTTATAAACCTCTAGTATTTATGAAACTAAAATTATATAAAATTTATGCAACTAAAGTTATCGAAGTTTTTTTTGTTCAAAACATTAATAGCAAAAAGAATTTTCATAAAGAATTTTTTTTAGAAACGTTAATAGCAAACTAAAATAACAAAATCTGTTTTTGGTTAAAACAGACATTTAAAATAACCTAAAAATTACCAAATTGAATATAATGATAAAACACAGTAATATTAAATAGCAGGAAAAAGAATCACTCCAAAATCTATTTTTATAGTAAAGTTATTCACAAACTAGTGATTCACACCAATTTAAAAGAATTCAAATTTGGAAACTAATAGCACTAACAGAAAGTTTATAATTTTTGTGACCTAAAAGCAAAAAGAATCACTGAAAAACTGTAATTTTTGTGACCTAAAAGCAAAAAGAAAATAAATAAAGCAAAAAAGAAAACAAAAAAGTAGAAAAAATGCCGCCTACTGGGCCACAGCGGCCTGAATACGACTAGAAACCCAACCAGCTTGTTGGGCCAGGATTCAGGCCCACAGAAGGCCCAATAGGCCCACAGGCAGTGACAGATTAGGCCCGGAAGCCTGCTGTTGAGGGGAGCTCGAGAGGGTGTGCGCAGCAGCGCTTATAAACCACTCTCGAGCCCTCTCAGCTAGCGAGGTGGGACTAAAAATTTGGCCCCGGGCAGCACCACCCTTTGGTCCCGGTTGGTGCTACCAACCGGGACCAATACTCTGTGTATTTAAGCAACACTTACGATTTTTTCAGATTTCATCTAGCACTTGCCCCCGACGACGCCGAGCACATCGACGCCGCCAGGCTGCCCGAGCTCGCCGTCAACGCCCTCTGCCCTGACGCCCTCTGCCCCGACGCGCCGTCCCGTGCCCCGACGCCGGCGCCGCTCCCCGACGCGCCCTGCCCCGACGCGCGCCTCTGCCCCGACGCGCCGCCCCGTGCCCCGACGCCGGCGCCGCTCCCCGACGCGCGCCCTGCCCCGACGCCGCCCCGCGCCACTGCCCTGCCCCGACGACGCCGCCCCTCCTCCCCGTTCGGTCCGGCCGGCCCCCTTTCCTCCCTGTCCTCCCTGTCCCCTGTTGATTTTGATGATTTTGATGATATATAGATGATAGATGATATATGATAGTTAGATGATGATGTTGATGATAGCTGATGATGTTGATGATAGATGATGTATGCTTTTTTTTGTTCATATAATTTTTTTATAGCATTTTTGGTCCATGTATATATGTGTGTGTGTGTGGATGGATGGATGGATGTATATATATATAAAATGATCATATGATATATATGTATGCTAAAGAAAATATGATATAAAAAAATATCGTAGCTTCCTGTTTTTTTTCCATGGATATACGAAGGGGTTTTACTTTGCCTAAATAGGGGAGGGGCAACTTCACTAAACGTTCATGATTTTTTTGTTCATATTAAGAAAGAGCGTAAATCGGGGAAAATGAGGGGGGAGGAGTCCGCAAGTATCCCCTAACTCTCTCGGGAAAATGAGGGGGGAGGAGTCCGCAAGTATGTCCCCTAACTCTCTCGGGAAAATGAGGGGGGAGGAGTCCGCAAGTATCCCATAACTCTCTCGGGAAAATGAGGGGGGAGGAGTCCGCAAGTATCCCCTAACTCTCTCGGGAAAATGAGGGGGGAGGAGTCCGCAAGTATCCCCTAACTCTCTCGGGAAAATGAGGGGGGAGGAGTCTGCAAGTATGTCCCCTAACTCTCTCGGGAAAATGAGGGGGGAGGAGTCCGCAAGTATGTCCCCTAACTCTCTCGGGAAAATGAGGGGGGAGGATTTTTTTTATGCTCATAGAAACTCTCGAGTCCACCCAAACCGGGACTGAAAGAGCGTTGTCGAGGCCACCCCACCCACCGCATCCCCGTAGCTCACCCGAGAAGCTCGCCGCCGTCGAGGTCGTAGCGCTCGACTCCGGCCGTTTCAGCCGCTCCGACCACCGCCAATCGACGCGCCGTCGTCTTGCCGTTCGAACGAGCCCGACCACGCATCGAATGATGCCCTGTGGGTGATTTCCGACCGAAGCCCGAGCCGCGCCGCCGCGTTTGGCTCGCCGGAGAGCTTCGTACCATTATGCGCCTGTTACTTCCAGCTAATGATGAAGCCTTGGTTTTCTTGAATCCTTTGACACTAGACAACGTGACATATAGAAGGGTAGATGAGATCAGGAAAAATATGGACCATTTTCTGCACATTCAGAATGGCGCCATTTTGTTAAATCCCTTAAAGGTTAAGAGAATCCCTTGTTTGACATTCATGAGAGAGGCGGTCCGGACGTCGGACATTCATGTTTGTATATTAATTGCCATGTTGTAATATTTGCAGAAACTATGGATCAAAGAGACTTGGAACAAGAACAGTTGTTGGGGGAGATAATCCTCGCCGGAGGTGATGCTGTCTTGTCGTTTCTCAACGACACCGATGGAACAATGGAGGAGGAAGGACATGATCATGATGGCTCCGGAGGTGCTGACTAGCTAATTGATGCATTAATTGTTTTGGTATGTACATATATTAACTCTTCTTTCTTCTTTTATAGCCCTCCGGATCGAGCCAAACTCCGGTAACGAGACGAGGCCCGAAGAAGAGGTTGCGCAAGGATGAAAGGTTCACGATCACAGCACTCGCGGACGATGGCCTACCGATTGAACCCAAGCGGACCAAGGACGCATTTTCTGCTCAGTGCGGAGCTATTGTTAGGGACAACATCCCGATCAGCATCAAGCAATGGAATAAGCCTAAGGACGACGCCACTGAAGGTGATTATGTCACCGATAGACAGAAAGATGATCTTTGGACCTTGCTGAAGGCAAATTTCACCCTACCGCCAGAGGAGGATCCGAATAAGCCAGTTATAGAGCCACTGGTCAAGGCGTGTGCTCTTAAGAAGATGGCAGATCTATTCAGGAGGTGGAAGAAGGAGTTGAAATCAAAGTTTGTCGACAAAGGTGAGACTCCAGAATTCATCGGCCGATTTGAGAAGATAAGAGATCACTGGCCCGCATTTGTGGCCTACAAGACATCGGACAAGAGTAAGAAAATGTCAGAGACAAACAAGAACAATGCTGCAAAGAAGAAGTATCACCATCACACGGGGTCAGGTGGCTACCTCAAAGCCCGACCGTTGTGGGACAAAGCTAAGAATGACCTGATTGCTAAAGGGGTCGAACCAGAGACATTCAACTGGCCAGACCGTTCAAGGACTTGGTTCTTCGGGGTTGGGGGAACTTTGGACCCTGAAACAGGGAAGTGCCGTTGGACGGACGAGCAACTTGTAATACCCGTCACGAAGCTTCAGAAGTATATCACCGCAGCGCAGGAAGGGACGTTCATTCCCGACAGAGAGAAGGACGAGCTGACTCAGGCCCTAGGGAATGCTGAGCACCCTGGACGAACACGAGGCACACCATGCTCCGTTCCGTGGAAGGTTGGGTTTCCTGACGCAGGCGGTTACAGAAGCCGGCAGAGAAAGAGGAAAGCGGAGCTGAGCGACATGCAGAAGATGAGTGCAAGACTACAAAAGCTAGAGGAAGAACTTGAGACCCAGCGAGCTGCCGGCCAACCATCTCAGCGGCACGAAGTTACCCCAGAAGCTACCCCGCCATCTCAGCGGAGAAGCAGCGTGGCTTCCATGGAGCCCGTTCAGACTGACTTCACGGCTCCTATCTACCCCATGGATACTATCACGGAGGCTCAAAATTGCGAGCTTATGACGAAATGCCGGAAACTCACTTTCAAGGCGGTTGTCGGCTCTGTTGCACCTCCTCAACCCAACGGAACTTTTCACTGCCTTCCGATTCCACATGGCTATGCTGTTGTGATGGTGGATGAAGTAATGCAGGGATTTGAGGAGCTCGAGCTTGACCACTCTACAGGTGAAGGGGAGAATCAGCTGGTTCGTGCTCTGAGGAGTACATGTCTATGGCAGAAGGAGTACATCAAGCTTCCAAACTGGAAGCCTCCGCCTCCTCCTCCTCCTCCTCCGGCGAGTCAGGGCACTCCGCCTCCTCCTCCTCCTCCTCCTCCGGCGAGTGATCAGGGCACTCCGCCTCCTTCTCCGGCTCCTCCGACGCGTGAGGGCACTCCGCCTCCTCCTTCGCCTACTCCGGCGCGTCGGAGCAGTCCGCCTCCTCCTCCGCCTCGTCGGCAACGGCGGAAGACAGACGCCGCCGGTCCGGCTCCTCCGGCGCGTCGGAGCACTCCGCCTCCTTCTCAGCCTCGTCAGCAACGACGGAACAGAGACGCCGCCGCTCCGGCGGCTAGCAGTACAAGCAGAGGCGGGAGGCAATTCAGATACGGTCCATCTCTCAAGCCTCTGGAAAAGTTACCATATGAGAGGACCGAGCAGGAAAACGAGGACATAGTTTGTGCCCAAGTGAGGGCCCATTTTGCAAAGAAAACTCCACCTCCGAAGGAAACAATAGATCCGGTGAAAGTGAAGCACACTATCGATGCCCTGAAGCGACCACCACCGCCTCCGCCGCAATCCAACTATGACCGCATTATTCAAAAGACATATGATGAAGCGCGGCGGTCGGGAAGTACTTCTAGTGATGCAAGGTTAGCAGAACGAAGAAGTGGGAAAACAATTCCCCAGCTCGGCGAACAGGAGAAGAAATCGTGCCCCCCGCTCAAGGTGTCTAGCGATATCGTGGCTAATCATCCGGGGATGGTGCTCGGTACCAATCCTGGTGATTACTTGAGGGATGATGTAATTTTTGAAATGGCTGAGGTACCAAAAGAAGAATATAAATACGTGCACGGGAAGCCTCTCGTCAAACCTGACCATCCTCCTCTAACAACGATGATGTACAAATTGCATGAGTGGTACTTGGAAACCTGCAGGAAGAATGGGTCCGATAGTTTGCTGGTGAGAATTAAAGATGAGCACGACCTCATTGGAGTCGACCTGATGCCTGTTGAATTTGTGGAGTTATTTCAGTTATTCAATCAAAAGGCCCTCGACAAACAAATCATGACTTGCTACTATCTGTAAGTATTACTTCTGTAATTAAGTCTCTAGCTCAGCTCGTTCATTGCATGTATATATAATTATCCTCACTATATTATGCAGATTGAAGATCATCGAATGCAAAAAAAGACAAATCTATGACATTGGGTTCATTAGCCCAAATACCGTAAATGAATGGGCGGTACAAGAAAGAGTTAAAGATACCGAGGAAAACTTGCTAAAAGCGTTCCTTCGACATCAAAACAAAAGGGAAACACTTTTTCCTTACAACTTCAAGTGAGTGTTACTGTCTTGTGCATATTCGGTTTCGCTTACTCGAGGTTAAGTACTGTAATTGATGAGTTATGCGTGCGCAGTTTCCACTATATTCTGCTATCCATTAAGCTTGACGAGGGAGTAGTAACTGTCTTTGACTCGGGATGTAAAGATCCCAAGGATTATGCGGACATGACTGCAATGCTCCAGAAGTAAGTTCAATCAATACCGGGACCATATCGACAACTTTCGTTCATTTCCTGATATCAAGTAATCATTTTCTTTGCCTGGCAGGGTTTGGAAACAGTTCACCGGACAGGTTCCGGGTCTGAAGAACGAGCTGCGATTTACACACCCCAAAGTAAGTAGTACTAGCTAGTTCCGTGCATCTCTCATTGATTCCAGTTTCATCAATATCATTATCGTGCTTGATTATCAGTTTGATTGAACTCTTTTCTCGTAAAGTTCTTGTGGCAGGAACCCGGGAATAATTTATGTGGATACTACATTTGCGAGTACATTCGCCACAGGACCTCTGAGCGGGGCAGATCTGAAGAACAATTTGAAGTATGTAAACAATATTCACAATTTTTTTTGATTACCATCAATTGTGTTGAGTTTCATTCATATATATGTATTGACCCCCTTCTTTAAATTAGATCTGGCAGATGCGGGATGAACTCCTACCACATGATCGCATACGAGCAATTCAAGAGGAATTGGCGGGATTCTTTCTTGACCACGTCATACATGAAAAGGGAGAATACCATGCGGAAATTCAATGGGAGTTTGGCGCTTGATGATGTCAGTGATGTTATATTGTATATATGTAGTAGCGTCGGATAGATTTACGAAAACTTGTTGTTCGAACAAGCACGGAGAAAGAGAGGTCACTTCTCTCTGTATATGTTCATGACGATCTTGTGTAATTAATGGTTTCCTTCATTTGCTTACTAGCTAGTGTCGAGTTCTCTCTATATGTAGTAGCTAGCGTCGACCAAGCACGGAGAAAGAGAGGTCACTTCTCTCTATTAGCTAGCTAACACAATATGAAACCCCTAAACCCTCCAAAACCCCTAAACCCCCCCTTTCAAAAAAAAACAAAAACAAAAAACCCAGCGCCTTTTGGTCCCGGTTGGTGTTACCAACCGGGACTAAAGGTCCTCCTGCCTAAGTGCTGCGAAGCGGCCACGTGGAGCTCCTTTAGTCCCGGTTGGTGTTACCAACCGGGACTAAAGGTCCTCCTGCCTGGGCTCCCCACAGCGGCCACGTGGAGCCCCTTTGGTCCCGGTTCATAAGCGAACCGGGACTAAAGGTTTTGGGCTTTAGTCCCGACCCTTTAGTCCCGGTTCCAGAACCGGGACTAAAGCCCCTCTGGAACCGGGACTAATGGGCCTTTTTCTACTAGTGTACTTTCACAAAACAACATAAGTTTTTCTTTTGTTTAATCAACTGACATGATGTTAGAGACGTATATTGTGTATACCTTGTGCAAATAACAAAATCTGCCTCCCGCTCTTCAGGGATGAACATGACCTTCAACGGGGGTCTAACATTGATGCAAAGCTTCCCTGCACCAACAGCAAAAACCATTCTGCAATGAACCATTGAGTAATCTAAAAACCAACATTCGCATCCAAAATGAGCCCAGCTCTACATCTAAAACCAATCTTAAAGAACAAAAAAATGCAACATCAAGATCAAAGATCTCATCAATTGATTATTCTAAAGACTGAAGAAGATTAGAAATACTGAATCCCAGTAATCCAATTAAAGGATTTCAAAGAACTCACACTGTGAACACGACCTTCTGGTTTTTTTTCACGCTGACAACAGTGGTGGCCATTCGGCTGGGACCTTGGCGCGAGGTGCGTCAAAAATGCTAGGAGGGTGGGAGGAAGGCCGCGGCGCTGTGGCACTGGAGGGAGGGAGGCGGCGGCGGGAGAACCCAAGCACGCCGGTGCCTCCAGGAGGATGCCGCCAGCGGGCGTCCTCGCAGGCCAGGCCGCCGAGGCGCCGATGGCGAGTGGTGACGATAGAAAGGGAGGGGCGGTGCGAGAAGGAGGGGACGGGAGGAGCTGCGCGAGGAGGAGGGGAAGGGAGGAGCGGCGGCGCATGGCTGATGCGGATCTTCTCGATCTGGGGCCATAGAAAAAGAAGGCGGCGCATGGAATCGATCCGCAAATCAGGCTGGTACGCGGAGTGCTAGGCAGATTGGTAGACCACGGCGTCTGCTGGCAGAACATTTGATCTGATACGTTGATTTAGGTGGCAGACCATTGATGTAATATGGACAGTGAGATTTGTTTAAGTTAATTTGATCGGAGGGTCCTTGTTTTTCTGTGTACAGTTTGTTGTGTGGCTTTAGGGGAGTTTATGTTTGCTCTTTTAATAGTAGTTTAGATTCACGAATTGACCTTGTTTGCAAAAAAAAAATTGAATCTGACTTTTTTGGTGACGCCAGCATCCTTGACGTTTTGGTTACACGGGAGACACCAGGAACCCCGGCGTCTCCCCCTGGCCCACGGTCTGCGCTCGCCCGTTGACTGGCTGACGTGGCAAAGGCGGAAACGCCATGGATCCCGGCGTTTCCTCCCCCGACCCTAAACGCCAGGGACCTTGGCGTCTCCTCCTGGTAAGTGAATTGCCGCGTGCGGGCCCAGCCCACCCCATTCCCTCTTCCCTGCGGCGGCCGAACCGGAAGAACAGAAACCTGGCTCTCCCTCACCCTTCTTCTCCGTCACACCAAATCCCCACTTGATCTACTCCATCCATCCCTCAAATTTGTGGATGTGAACCCCCAAAGCATCCTTGAGGTATTCTCCCCCATTCCCTGCAATTTCTTTTGGTCAGAACCTCTCTTTTTGGTTGCATTATTCAACATTGGGTGATGTTAGATGAGTAGATGTTTGTTTCGTTTTAGGAATTTTTGTGTAGTTCCTAGATGGTTATAGATGATTTGTAGATAGTAGATGACGTGTTGGTGATTATTTATGCAATTATGTTTCGGTTTGGTGCATATGTAGATCATCCTATTGTTGTCATATATTTTTTGCAAAAGAGATGATGAAATTTGATGGTTGTGTGTGGTATGATTTGTTCAAGATATTGGTTTGGATACTATAGATGATGAATATTTGCATATGTTGTCAATTGGAATTTTGGAAGAGAGATGATGGATATGTTGTCAATAGTAGATGATGAATATTTGCATATGGTTGTATGTGACATCATATTGTTTGAGAATTTTATTTGATTGAAAGATGATGTGCGTATGTGTTAGCAATTTGTTTAATTGTTTGCAAGCAAGTCCGTTATGTTGAGATGATGTGTGTATGTGGTATGAAAATATATGATGTGTGGATATGGGAAAAAGAATGCATTACTTGGAGCAGCAAATTCTATTGTTTGATATTGTTCATGTATTTATAGATCACGTTGTTATGCCAAGTTAGTTGATATTTGTTCATATGTGTTTTGTAGGATGGCGGATGATGATGGACCTTGGTATAATGGTTTAATTCCGAAGTACGATAGGGAGCATCGTGCTCGGGCCATTGAGAATCGAAAGGTAAAGAAGCAATACTTGTCAATTATCGGTTATTTTCATGTGTGTTTAGGTATTGATGAGAAAACAAATTTTGTTTGCAGCCTGTAGGTATTTTGCACATGAGGGGTCATGGAGCGGATGGATGTCGTTATGACATGTGGTACGAGCCGTGTAGGAGATATGCCCTAGAGGCAATAATATATGTTATTGATTATCTCCCTGTTCATAATTAGGTTTATGTTCCATGCTATAACTGCTATGGTTCTCGAGTCTACAATAACCACGAGGCTCGGAGGAAGACTCATATGCACGTGTGGAATAATAAACGGTAAAATATATTCCTAGTCTGGCCTCTAAGACTGGCTCAAGTATTGCATGATGATCCTGTTTTCCTGATCATGGGCATGGCTATGCCGGCAATTTTGAGGGCACAATGTTAGAAGAACATTTGTGTTGAATCGACCCGAATTGATGTTATGCTATGAGATTCATTCGTCATAAGTTAATGGTTAATAACACAGAGATGGTTAACGTTTGCATAATTCCTTAGACCATGAGAGTATCGAGTTACTTCATGCTTGCTTCATGAACTTTGGGGTTTGTTAAACGTCATCCGTAAATGGGTGGCTATTACGGCGGCTTACGGGTTCATGGAAAAGTATGTCAAGTAACTTGATAGCTCAAGATTGGGATTTGCTCCTCCGACGATGGAGAGATATCTCTGGGCCCTCTCGGTGTTACGGTATCCATCATCGTCTGGCCAGACACTTTGTGATTTGATCACGGGGATGCCGGAACGCGGGACCGAGAAAAGAGAACAATACCGGTAACGAGGTAACTGGCATAGTGGACAAGTTGTTGATCCGCGGGGATGCCAACATGTCTCACCTCGGGTATTTGTAACATATCGCGAAGCAACAGGAATAACACACGGCAACTGGAGGTTCACTCGAATATTCATTCGTGTGGGTATAGGGGTCAATATGGGTGTCCACGGCTCCGATGTTGATCATTGATCGGAAGGGGTTCCGGGTCATGTCTATACTTCACCGAACCTATAGGGTCACACGCTTAAGGGTCATGTATCTGCTGAATACTAGACGGGGAGTCTGAGAGAAAATCACCGAAAAAGTTTCGGACGAAATGGAAACGTTCCGGAGAGGATATCGCAATAGTTCCGGTGAAACTGAAAAGTTGTTTCAGGGTATTCCATAAAGTCAAATTGGTTTTGGCACATGGCTGGAAATTATTGGAAGGTACCAGAATTGTTCCGGTAACTTCTGAGATTTTTCAGAGACAAAAACCGGAAATGTTCCGGACTGCCGGAACCGCTTTAGTTGCTTTTCACAGATGAAAATCACTAAACCGAAAAGTTGTTTCGGAGTACACCATAAAGTCAAAATGGTTTCGGCACATGCCTAATAATTCTTGGAGGGTGCCAGAATCGTTCTGGAAACTTTCTGGAATTTTCGGGGATGAAAACCGGAAATGTTCCGGAGCTGCCGGAACCGCTTCAGATGCTTTTCGCAGATGAAAATCACTAAACCGGACTTGTTTCGGATCGCATTGAAAATTATTTTAGTGGGTACTGGAAATGTTCTAAGCCCACATGAATATTTTCAGTTTGAACGGACGCTGAAATATGTCGTCGTGAATAGTGAAAGTGATTTTTGGATTACTTTTTGGAAAGCCACCTTTTTGGGCTTTTGCTCCAAAATATCTTGGAGATGACATGGATGGATGTGGCTGAAATTTCAGCCCCTCCACCCCTCCTTCTCCTATAAATAGAGGTGGAGGGGGCAGCCCAAATCTCACTCCTTCTCACATACAAGTGCCATGACATTTCTGGCTTCTCTCTCCCTCCTAGCGAAATAGTTTCGTAGAGCCGAAAGGCTGTCTGGGTTCCGGTGGGAACTAGTTCTGGACGACGAAGCCCTGCCGGATAGATGACACCGTATGTGTGCAACCCCGTAGAGAGGTCGTAGGTTCGATCTTTTTGCCCGAGGGGCTGTTCGAGGGTCCTCCCGAAGGGCTGTCCGAGTTTCTGTCCGAGTTTCGGGGGTCCTCCTGAAGGGCTGTCCGTAAGGCCTCCCGGAGGGCTGTCCGAGGATCCGTCCGGTGGGACTATCCAAAAGACTGTCCAGAGGCCTCCCGGAGGGCTGTCCGAGGATCCGTCCGGTGGGACTATCCGAAAGACTGTCCAGAGGTCTCCCGGAGGGCTGTCCGAGGATCCGTCCGGTGGGACTATTCGAGGGACTGTCCCGAGGCCTCTCGAAGGGCTGCCCGGAGATCCGTCCGGTGAGCTGACGAGGGAGTACATCCTCGCGGTTGGGAGGTTGTAAAATCCTAGCTGCGGGGATCTGCACCGCCGATCGTCATCGACTCTACTTCCGCTGCGCTACGAGTCGGTAACGAAAAAGATCAAACCTTGTATGCAGTCTCCATAGTGATCCTGGGCTGGTACGTAGGTCGGAATTTTTTTGTTTTCTGCTGCGTTACCCTACAGTGGCATCAAGAGCCGTGCTATGCGTAGATGCATGTTACGATCTAGAATACATGGAGATGTATGGGTATTGCATAATATAATTTTGGAGTAGATGAGATCTATTGCTGAAAATTATTTATGCGGGTACCAGATGAAATCTGTTACCCGATGTTCCTGTTGCTTCCCCTAAATTTGCATAGTCCTGATCTTGACGGCATGGTGGAATCTCACAAAGTTCTGGCAATCCGCGATCCTTTCATGCGGCTCCTGAGTATGCTGATTGACAGATCAACGAAGTGCTAACAGTTCTTTGGGTTCCACCATAGTTGAGAAAGATGGATGTTTCGCAGACGAAAGGGCAATGCAGATGTGATCTGCACGGGGGTCACGCGTATGACGAAGTTTAGTATGGGGCTCGAGATTTTATTATCTCTTGTTTCATACACCCCGCAATGTTAATCTAGCGACTTGGATTATCATGCTTGAAGATGGACGTTGGTAGCTTCGGTTTGTTTCGAAACCTTAGAAGCCACGTAAAACAAGTTTTTGCATGAACCGATTAGAGGCGTCTAACTTGGTTTTGCAGGATGGTTTGCATGTGCATATGATGTGGTATAGCAGTGCTCATATTAATTTGATTATGTATGAGATGACTATATGATGTAAAATTAACATGACCTGCGTGTCATGATTTGGCATGATGGCTGGAGCCATATGATTGCACTTTAATGACCTGCATGTCAACCTTATGTAATGCACTTATTTTATTAGCTATAGAGATAGCAATATTATCTGGTGCATCGACAAGGTGGTGGCAATCTTCGCGAAGGTGAACACCAACGCGAATGCCGAAGACGAAGAAATGAAAGACTTCTCCGTCAGAAAGGGCTATACCATATCATGCTATTATGAATTGCCTGAGATGTTTATCCCTTATGATGCACCCTTTTGATTGCGCGATAGTCGCTTTTATTAGGGTGATCTCTCACAAAATATCAAGTAGTTAGTGTTCTCCCAAGTGTAGCACCGTCACGGCACCTATCTCTTCGGGGTATCACATGGATACATGGGTACGAACGATTAGAGAAGTGTGAGGCGGGTGAGTTGAGACCTCGCAGCGAGATCACTTGGTTGTCTTGACGTTCTAGCTTGAAAGTCCTGTGCTCGGAACACGCCCATCGAAAGATGAACAAGAGTCACATAGAGATGTGATTGGCAAGTTGGCCTACCGATTGCAATTCTCGTCACTTGAGATGGATACATCCTTGGCATTGAATTGTAATTTGGATCTTGAATCGCTCACAATCAATTATGAGAGATATTGATTTGAGTGGGAGCACACTGTAGAATTAACTTGTTTTAATTCTCGGTGCAATTAATTATGGACACTGTCTAAATGTGATTTGCATAATAGTTGTAGAAGAATGGCTCGCGTTTCCACCTTCCCTATTAAAATTGAATAGCTGTTAAATATCTGGTTAAAACTTTACGGTTGGTAACGTAATATGAGGATTGTCCTCAAGAGTGCCGAGAAGGACTTTGTCCTATCGCATGTTTTCGGTATTCTCCCGCTAATGCTATGGATCATATGACTCTCGTCCTTCGATCCAAAAGCTAGAATTCCTTTTCAGTCAAAGTACAATATGTTTGCTTCCATGAGACCCGAACTTCGAAAGTTTGGATAGTTATGTGATATTCATGGAATCTGAAAATCATTTTCAGAGACAGACAAAGGCTAAAAGATATGAGATATCCAAAGCAATGTTTGTTTGCAAACTGTTAGTAAAGGAGTTTACTATGCATTTGACTGATAAAAGAGGGATCCAGGAGAACGCCTGTCATATGATGAAAGGTGAATAAAACAACAACTTAAAGAGAAAGGAAGTGTCCGAAGGGTGTTAGTAAGACTTTCACGCCTAGGAAGTCCGGGGCTAACGCCACTCTTAAGTTGGATGCTTCTTCTGAGAGTAGGAGAAATACTAAAAGTTAAACTGTTAGAAGTATAAAGGCAAAAGGAAAGAAGACTGGAATATCCAGCTCATGTATGAACGTCATACAAGTTTTTGATGTATAGAAGGCTGGTCAAAAATATAGTTCTTGGGAATTATGGTTAAACATGTTAATCACTAATTCTTGGGTATTGTGAGTTAATCACAAAGATATCCGCTCGATTGCATTCTGTTGCAACTCGATGTAAGAATTACTATGGTCTGAAAGACTAGCCAGGAATGAGGTTTAGATACACGCAGGGAACATAGTAAATGTTACTATGCCTTCCATCGGTGTATTCCCTATGTATTTAATTTCATAATTCATTTTAGAGTTTCACACTCTAGCCCTTTGCATAAGGTATCTTGCAAGAAGGTTGTTCATAAGAGAACTTTTGATGTTCGGTGTTATGAATAACATGAAGGGCCATGCTTCCATCCTAGATGGGATGTATGTTATGAATATTGATGGAAATATGATACATCCATAACACTGACGCTAAATGTCGCAAGACTAAAAGAATACCACACAAGTGTGGCACTGCATTTGGTCACATTGGAGAAACCCGCACGGAAAATTCCATTATGATGGATTTTGAAGTCGTTTGATTTTGAATCATCTGACAGTTGCAACTTTCCTCTGAAAAGTGAAGTGACTGAAATACTGTTCACAAGCCATAAGGAACGAGCATAGAACATATTGGTGATCATACATTATGATGTGTGTAGTCCAATAAATGTTATTGCAAGTAGTGGATTTATCTATCTTCAGAAATGACTCAAGTAGATATATGGATATTTACTTGATAAGACGTGAGTCTGGATCTTTTGAAATCATTCGAAAGGTTTTCAAAATGAAGAAGAAAATATTGTAACAAGAAAATTATGTTTCTACAATTCGATTGCAGAAAGGAATATTTGAGTTACAAGTTTAGCGAATGTCTGATGAGTTGTGAAAGGGGTTTCATAACTTGCACCTCCCGGAACACCACTGCAAATGGAAAGTCCGTGAAGATGTAATCGAACCATTTATGACATGGTAAGATCAAAGATGACATAAATAGATTTGCCATTATCCCTTTTAAAGAGTAATGCTTTAGAGACTGCGGCTTTTACACTGAAAAGAGATCCATCAGGTCTGTTGAAATGATGCCATGGTATGGTACGCCCAACCATGTTATATCTTTTCTTAACATTTGGAATATGGGGCTTGTGTAAAAGGTTACAAACCTATTCCAAATCAGACAAGTGCTATTTTGTAGTTTATCCCAAGTCATTGGGTATTCCCCCACCACTATACCGAGGCAAACGATTTTGCCACAAAACGGTATGCTTTTAAAGAGAATAGTTCTTACAAAAGGTGAGTGGGAGGACAGTGCAACTCGACGAGATAACCAGTATCTTCGTCATCAGGTCAAAGGAAAGGAACCTTGGAAGTGATTCTGGAGTTTCCTACTGCGACTGATACGGAAGTCTCTACAATAAAATGTATGGACTTCGGTCGAACTTGCAGCTGGACCACATAGGCAAAGCTCGTGCAAACCTATCAGGTGCGCAAACGAGATATTGTTGTTAGACAACAGTATACCTACAATACACAAGGAAGCGTTGATGGGCCCTGACTCCAGAATTGGCTAAATGCCAATACAATCCGAGATAGTTTCCATATAAGTGATTCAAGATTAAAATCTTGATACACCTTTCGGAAGACTTAGAGTCTAACGAATATTTATGGAACTAAAAACTGATACGGATAAAATGTTTTATCCATAAAGCTCGACTTGTTGCAATAACAAGTTCAAGGAGTTGACTACGATGAGATTGTCTCACCGTAGCGATGCTTAAAGTCGGTTCGGGTTGAACTAGCAATTAATACATATTTCAATCATGAGATATGAAACATGGAAATGAAACCTAGGACTTGTATATGATACAGTCCAAAGTAATTTGTCGATCCAGAGGATGCTAGTAAGTATGCAAACTTCAGAGTTCCAGCAATGGACAGAAGAGAGCAAAGTGGAGTTGGAATCTTCATTTTTGATGGAATGGTCAAAAGGGTTTGACTTCATCAAATGGGTATCGAAGATGCTTGTGATTCAAGAAAGTAAGTGGGAGCATGATAATATTTCTAAAAACCTTGTGTACTTGACACATTGTTAATTGGAAATAAATTTCTTGACACGAATTAGGACTTCATTTGAAAATAGTTTTTCGATGAAGTGCTTAGGCTAAATAGCCTCAATATTAGGCATGATGATCTATGGAGATAGATTTACCTAATAGGGCTCAGCTATGAATACATATTGACAAGATGCTAAAACTTTTTAGCATTTAAAAACGCCAAGGAGTGATTCTTGCCGAAGTCACATGGAAAGAGTTTTGCAAGACTCGGTGTCTCAAAACACTGATGAGCAAAATACATGATGGAGATTCCACACACTCTTGTGTTTGGATTAATCATGTATTCCATGGTATGTAAATCAACCAGATATGTCCAATACTCCAAAGTTGTTGCGAGTATAGATACCAAAGTGATCAAAGTACTGATCATAGGACAACAGTGAAAGATGTCATTAAAGTACTAGAGTAGTAGTGATGACATGTTTTCTCGCAAGCAGAGATTATGAAGTGCTCGTTGTAAGTAATTACATCGATACAGTCTTCATCAATGCTCCATGCGATTTTCGATTTAAGTTAAGGGTTTTGTGTAATACACAATATGGTGGCACGGTAGTTGGAAATTGTTCCAAACAAGATACTGTGGCGAATTCTATAACAAAGGCTAAGTATGTTGACGCTTAAGAAGCGACAAAGAAGTTGTTGAATCATATAGTTCATTCATGAACTTAGTATGGTTCCAAGATGGCTTTGGTCTATGGGACACTATTGCAGATAGTTGCTCCATAGCTCAGTCTGAGGAATCAGGTTTCGACCAATGATTCACACATATGCAAAGCCAAGTCCACACAAAATATGAATTTTGTGAAAGCGTGAAAACGCGAGGATATGCAAAGTTACACGCGGAGCTGAAGTCGTCAGATCCGTTGGACATCAGGCTATACCACATGCGAAGCATATTTTACACCAGTATGCCATAGGTGTAAAGTGCATTAGCATTGACTAGATTATTGACTCTAGTGCAAGTGGGAGTCTGTTGGAGATATGCCCTAGAGGCAATAATATATGTTATTGATTATCTCCCTGTTCATAATTAGGTTTATGTTCCATGCTATAACTGCTATGGTTCTCGAGTCTACAATAACCACGAGGCTCGGAGGAAGACTCATATGCACGTGTGGAATAATAAACGGTAAAATGTATTCCTAGTCTGGCCTCTAAGACTGGCTCAAGTATTGCATGATGATCCTGTTTTCCTGATCATGGGCATGGCTATGCCGGCAATTTTGAGGGCACAATGTTAGAAGAACATTTGTGTTGAATCGACCCGAATTGATGTTATGCTATGAGATTCATTCGTCATAAGTTAATGGTTAATAACACAGAGATGGTTAACGTTTGCATAATTCCTTAGACCATGAGAGTATCGAGTTACTTCATGCTTGCTTCATGAACTTTGGGGTTTGTTAAACGTCATCCGTAAATGGGTGGCTATTACGGCGGCTTACGGGTTCATGGAAAAGTATGTCAAGTAACTTGATAGCTCAAGATTGGGATTTGCTCCTCCGACGATGGAGAGATATCTCTGGGCCCTCTCGGTTTTACGGTATCCATCATCGTCTGGCCAGACACTTTGTGATTTGATCACGGGGATGCCGGAACACGGGAACGAGAAAAGAGAACAATACCGGTAATGAGGTAACTGGCATAGTGGACAAGTTGTTGATCCGTGGGGATGCCAACATGTCTCACCTCGGGTATTTGTAACATATCGCGAAGCAACAGGAATAGCACACGGCAACTGGAGGTTCACTCGAATATTCATTCGTGTGGGTATAGGGGTCAATATGGGTGTCCACGGCTCCGATGTTGATCATTGATCGGAAGGGGTTCTGGGTCATGTCTATACTTCACCGAACCTATAGGGTCACACGCTTAAGGGTCATCTATCTGCTGAATACTAGATGGGGAGTCTGAGAGAAAATCACCGAAAAAGTTTCGGACGAAACGGAAACGTTCCGGAGAGGATATCGGAATAGTTCCGGTGAAACTGAAAAGTTGTTTCAGGGTATTCCATAAAGTCAAATTGGTTTCGGCACATGCCTGGAAATTATTGGAAGGTACCAGAATTGTTCCGGTAACTTCTGAGATTTTGCAGAGACAAAAACCGGAAATGTTCCGGACTGCCGGAACCGCTTTAGTTGCTTTTCACAGATGAAAATCACTAAACCGAAAAGTTGTTTCGGAGTACACCATAAAGTCAAAATGGTTTCGGCACATGCCTGATAATTCTTGGAGGGTGCCAGAATCGTTCTGGAAACTTTCTGGAATTTTCGGGGATGAAAACCGGAAATGTTCCGGAGCTGCCGGAACCGCTTCAGATGCTTTTCGCAGATGAAAATCACTAAACCGGAATTGTTTCGGATCGCGTTGAAAATTATTTTAGTGGGTACTGGAAATGTTCTAAGCCCACATGAATATTTTCAGTTCGAACGGACGCTGAAATATGTCGTCGTGAATAGTGAAAGTGCTTTTTGGATTACTTTTTGGAAAGCCACCTTTTTGGGCTTTTGCTCCAAAATATCTTGGAGATGACATGGATGGATGTGGCTAAAATTTCAGCCCCTCCACCCCTCCTTCTCCTATAAATAGAGGTGGAGGGGGCAGCCCAAATCTCACTCCTTCTCACATACAAGTGCCGTGACATTTCTGGCTTCTCTCTCCCTCCCAGCGAAATAGTTTCGTAGAGCCGAAAGGCTGTCTGGGTTCCGGTGGGAACTAGTTCTGGACGGCAAGCCCTACCGGATAGATGACACCGTATGTGTGCAACCCCGTAGAGAGGTCGTAGGTTCGATCTTTTTGCCCGAGGGGCTGTTCGAGGGTCCTCCCGAAGGGCTGTCCGAGTTTCTGTCCGAGTTTCGGGGGTCCTCCCGAAGGGCTGTCCGTGAGGCCTCCCGGAGGGCTGTCCGAGGATCCGTCCGGTGGGACTATCCGAAAGACTGTCCAGAGGCCTCCCGGAGGGCTGTCCGAGGATCCGTCCGGTGGGACTATCCGAAAGACTGTCCAGAGGCCTCCCGGAGGGCTGTCCGAGGATCCGTCCGGTGGGATTATCCGAGGGACTGTCCCGAGGCCTCTCGATGGGCTTCCCGGAGATCCGTCCGGTGAGCTGACGAGGGAGTACATCCTCGCGGTTGGGAGGTTGTAAAATCCTAGCTGCGGGGATCTGCACCACCGATCGTCATCGACTCTACTTCCGCTGCACTACGAGTCGGTAACGAAAAAGATCAAACCTTGTATGCAGTCTCCATAGTGATCCTGGGCTGGTACGTAGGTCGGAAATTTTTTGTTTTCTGCTGCGTTACCCTACAAGCCGTACTTTGAGAGATTGGGTCTTCTCCCATTTGTCTTGCAGTTCAAGCGACACCCTCCGCCAGTGAACCACACAGTGCTCAGCGCACTTGTGGATCGTTGGAGGCGGAGACACACTCCTTCCACCTTCCATGCGGGGAGATGACCATGACCCTAAAGGACATGGCTTATATCAGCGGCCTTCCTATCAATGGAAGAGCTTTGACCGGCAATGTCGTCACTACAAATTGGCGAGCTTGGGTTGCCGCCTTAATTGGTGTTGAGCCTAATCCCGTTCCCGAAGGCAAGGGTGAGAGCTCGAAAGTGACACCCGAGTGGCTACTACGTGTTAGAGGACAACACACCTGCCCTGCTGATGATAATGAGGTGGTTGTGCAGAAGTATGCCCGGGCTTATCTTTGGTATCTACTAACCATGGTAGTCTTATGTGACTCAACCGGGAATTCGGCCCTCTGCATGTTCATGGACCCACTAAGTAACTGGGACACTCATTATAACTGGGGGGCAGGAGCACTAGCATATTTGTATCGTCAGGTAACACCTAGTTACAACAAGTTTGTGTGCATTTGTGATGGACCCCCTCCATATCTAACATGTTTGTGAAATTGCAGCTTAACGTGGCATGTCGCAGGTGATGGCCTTCAAGATGCACAGGGCTGTTGTAGCACTTTCGTGATAAGTAGAGTGTCGAACCCAGAGGGAGCTGATAGGAAGGCACCACAAACCCCGCAACTACGCTGTCACTTAACGCAGTCACGTACGCACCCAAACCGGAGTTTGAAAATAGTTTACTCTATCAGTTGCTAGGGAAACTAGATGAAAAGGTATTTAACTAAACTACTAACAAGAAGATAAAAACAGAAAATAAAGGACACTAAGTTAGTAAGGACGACGCTTGAGTAGTAAAGCGTTCTCTAGGGTTTCGGAATCACTACCACTGATATGAACTATCGTATCCTCTATTCACTCTTCAGATGCATAAGTGGGCGGAGCCGGGTACAGAACATATTCTACTCTAACGTAGACTTCATGCCACGTGCGCCACTACCACAGCGTCCCCAAGCAGGTTACCGCTATGATATTTAAGGGTTTCCCCATGGACGCATCCTCTTGAAGGGTTCTCCGTTAATCCCCTATCAATTGCAACGGCGAGGAATCGAAGCTTTTACTGTCACCTCAAACTACCTCAATATCCCCAACCCTCACAACGACAGTAATATACTCCACGACAACAAGGCAAAAATATGAGTGAGCGCTCCTCTCAACATTCACGAAGGCTACTAACTCGAATCATGAATAGAAGACTTAGCATAAAGACTAAGTACCACCAAATATTCATCAGAGCAAGACTTAGCATAAAGACTAAGTACCACCAAATGAAAAGCAGATGAACATACATACAAACAACCTTAAGTACTGTGAAAGCAAGTGTGCAACACAATATAGTCACGGTACTGAAAGGAATGCTTGAAAGATAAAAAATCACAGTACACAGATAGATATCTATCGACAACAAAGAGCACCGAAAGTAAACTACTGAAGGAAATGCAGTAGGATAGAAATGACCAGTGGTGCTCGATGGCGACAGATGATTTGGTAGACCAGTTCACTCTTCTGCAAAAGAGCTACATCTGGTTGGAGGGACTTGTGATTCAACACAGGAGATAAACTCTCTCCATCCTATTCTCCTCAATGTGAAGTTCCTCGAACTTCAGTTGATTTCACTCGTGGTAGATTCTTGTCGACGATCTCCAAACCTTCGGCAGACTTCTTCGCGAACCACAATGACTCTTGGTTGCTGAAGACTTTGCTCGGTGAAGACAACAACTCTTCAACACTTGAGCCGACACCTATCCGTCTAGAACGTATGCAGCTCTCAAAGGAGTAGTTTCTCCTCACTTGGGCGGGAGACCCAAATTTTGGAGGGCTTTCGCCAAATTAGAAATAACCTTCGGAACACATTTCTCTCGTAGCCAAGAACACTAGAGAGAAAGTTGTTTCAGATAAAAATGCGTACCCACGAGAGAAAAGCATAGACTGGATAAGATAGAATGGAGAGGTAGGGTCCGAAACATTTCACTCAGAGAGAAAATCAAAGCGAAAGAAAATAGCCACGAGTGAAATGCATACAGGACTAAATCCAGATCTATGAAAGAAGATAAACATCCTATGAGAAAGAACTTAAATCCCGAAGTAAAACCATAGCAAAAGAAAATGACCGAAAGAAAACTTTCGTCAGCCAATAAATTCTTCATCTTGACGTGACTGATAATAATATCCTTTCCATTCAGAGATATCTTGAAAGAATTCCCAAAACAGGCGAGATTGATCTTCTACACAGTCACAAGCATATTCTTCGACAATGTCTTCGAATATATCTTCACTGATACAAATGACCCAATATCCTGAAATTGAGTTAGTTTGACTTGCCAAAGCAAATCACATGATAATGCAAGTATCTCAAAATTCTTTCAATAGAGCCAAGTTTCCTTTCAGGAAACATTGATGGGATAGAAGCAATAATATCAGCAAGGGTAAAAGTCAATCCTTTCGGAAAGTGAAGCATATCCCCTGCAAATATCGATTTGTCTCAGGCATATGATTTGATTTGTTTCGCCTGGAGACATTTTTCCTGCAAGAAAGATTAGGTTTTCTTAACCACCCACATCTTGGCAGGTGGCCGAGAAACATTTGGTTTCGGACATGCAGGATAGGATTTCTTTCGAGAATAATAAGAATTGTTCCTCTGGGAAGGTTAACATAATCGAAAGAATAAGCATTGTAATTCTTCCCAGAAACATGAGCATAATGGTTGGAAGAAGTATGCATATAATCTTTCTGACGAGCATTTTTATCAGAATCATACGAGGGATTTGCAGTTTCATACTGCGAAGATTTTCCCTTCCTACGAAAGTTATTTCCCTGCATGGTTAGAGCCGCAGTAGCAGGCAGATTTTCAATACGAGACTTTTCAACCCAGATTCTTTTCTTGGGAGGCCCGTTCCTACAATTAGTGCCAATATAACGTGCAAATACTTCACCATTCCGTCGTTTAAACATTTTGTAGTTGGAGTCAAATGACTCATCAGTAGGTGAAGGAATTGGACAATCATATCCTGAAAGTAATGCAGGTTCGAGAGTTTTGCTTTTACCAGGAACCCATACTATCTTTGGATATTGCTCAGGTGTCCAGTATGTTCCATCATCATTTAAGTTTCTCTCGAAACCTAACCCTTCCTTTCTAGGGTTCTTGTGAAGAATTGACTTCTTCAGAACATCACAAAGAATTTGGTGTCCTTTGAGACTTTTGAACATTCCTGTCTCAAGCAAATTCTTCAGCCTAGCATTTTCATCAGAAATAGCAACATTTTCCTCAGAAGAGGAGTTAGTTTCAACAGTAATAACAGGTGCATTTCTTTCAGTAGCAGCAGATGTTTCAGCATTAGAATCAGAATTGCTGCGCTCTAGGCATTTTAGACAAGGTGGCATAAATTCCTCCTGAGAAGCACTAATTTGCTGGGCGAGGAGAGAATCATTTTCAATTCGAAGATCATCATGAGCTACTCTCAGACACTCAAGCTCTTGTTTCCTTTTCAGGAAATCATAGTTAAGTCTTTCATGGTCATCTGAGAGAAAATCATGATGACCTGACAGATCCTCAAATTTTGCCAAAAGAGCAGAATGCTCGTTTGTCAACATTTGGTTTTTCTTCATCTCCTCGACCAACAAATTTTCTGTCTTCCTGAGAGATTTCTCAAGTTTCTCAAGAGAGTATTGTTGTTTCTTAGCAATTGTTATAAGCTTAGCTTGATCATCATCACTAGAAGAGGAATCATCACTAGCATAAGTTTTTTGTTTCTTGGGAGGTACCTTTCCTTTCGAAGCTTTTGCCATGAAGCAATATGCGGAAGCGTCAACATCACTTGAATTGTTGTCGAAGAAGTTCAACGCTGGTGTGGAAGCGCAAGCAATGCCGGCTATGCCTGAATCTGAATCCTCGTCGGATTCTTCTTCGGTAACTTCTTCGGACTCAAAGACTTCTTCTTCGGAGTCCATTTCCTTCCCAATATATGCCTTAGCCTTGTGAGAGCTCTTCTTTCGATTGGAATGAGACTTGGAGGAAGTTCTTGACGAAGACTTTGAGTTACTGCCTGATTTATTTTTCGGAAACTGATTCTTTTTAGGAACCTGATTCTCTTTCGGGCAGCATTGCAAGTGCTTAGTTATCTGCATGGGATCTTTGCTGATGCTATCAGGGTCATCGAAATCTTCATTAGCATTATTTTCGACGTTCGAAGAAGAATTGGCAGCAGCTTTGAGAGCATGATTCTTTCGGTAGCGAGAGCCATATAGATCTCTTTTCTCTTCTTCTTGTTCTTCATGGGTGTTCAGCCTCTCCATATCATCAGCATCATCGAGACTTTTGAAGTCACGACTTTCCTTCATCATCAGCTCGAGGGTATTGAAAGAACTGTCCAGCGACCAAAGCAACTTCTTCACAATCTCATGATCGGTAATATCTTCAGCACCAAGACCTTGCAACTCGTTTGTGATATCATTCAGACGATCAAAGGTTTCTTGACAGTTTTCATTCTTGAGCCTCTTGAAGCGGTTGTACTTGGCCCGAAGAATATCGATTCGTGTTTCTTTTTGAGTTGAAACACCTTCATTGATCTTCTCTAATCTGTCCCAGATTTCTTTCGCTGTTTCAAGTCTTCTGTACTGAAGGAATTACGTCTTGGAGAGATGATTGCAGATGATATCCTTTGCTTGTGCATGCAGCTGAATATTTCTTTCATCATTGGGTGTGGGAGATTTGGGAAACTGAATTGTGTAGCCATTTTCCACAATCTGCCACATTTCTTCGTTGATAGCCTTCAGTTGAATCATCATCTTTTGTTTCCAGAATAGATAGTCATTTCCATCGGAGAAAGGAAATCTTTCAGAGTGCCCATGGTGTCCTGCAAGCGACATACTCAAAACTCCAAGGCGGTTAGACCTTAATAAGCAGAGACAAGGAGTACCTTGCTCTGATACCAATTGTAAGGACCGGAGTATATCGACCAGAGGGGGGCTGAATGGGAGATTTAAAATTTCTTTCGTAATGTTGAATACTCTCAACACAGCACAGCGGATAGTAAACTAAGCAGTTCCAGTTCTGCGAAGGAAAACTATTTCCGAAGCAAAACTAGTTCTGAAACAAAATTGTTCCCGAAACAAAACTGTTTTCGAGACAAAACTGTTTCCGAAACAAAACTGTTTCCGAGACAAAACTGTTTCCGAAACAAAATTGTCCTCGAAACAAAATTGTTCCTAAAACAGAACTGTTTCCGAAACAAAGTTGTTCCCGAAACAAAACTACTACGGAAACACAACTGAGCAGTTTTAGTTCTACGAATCAAAACTACTACAGAAACAAAACTATCAACATGGATAGAGTTACACACATGAAACAGTTCCAGATATAACAAATACAAAACATGCACACTACTGCGAAATATTCATCAGAGCAAGACTTAGCATAAAGACTAAGTACCACCAAATGAAAAGCAGATGAACATACAGACAAACAACCTTCAGTACTGTGAAAGCAAGTGTGCAACACAATATAGTCAGGGTATTGAAAGGAATGCTTGAAAGATAAAGAATCACAGTACACAGATAGCTATCTATCGACAGCAAAGAGCACCGAAAGTAAACTACTGAAGGAAATGCAGTAGGATAGAAATGACCAGTGGTGCTCGATGGTGACAGATGATTTGGTAGACCAGTTCACTCTTCTGCAAAAGAGCTACGTCTGGTTGGAGGGACTTGTGATTCAACACAGGAGATAAACTCTCTCCATCCTATTCTCCTCAACATGAAGTTCCTCGAACTTCAGTTGATTTCACTCGTGGTAGATTCTTGTCAGCGATCTCCAAACCTTTGACAGACTTCTTCGCGAACCACAATGACTCTTGGTTGCTGTAGACTTTGCTCGGTGAAGACAACAACTCTTCAACACTCGAGCCGACACCTATCCGTCTAGAGAGTATGCAGCTCTCAAGAGTAATAGGTACAAGAACTCTCAACTCAGATCTACTGTGATGCTCAACCACTATCTAAGTTTCGGCTCTTGATTTTCTCTCAGTGGATTTTAAACTCAAATCTCTCGGAGAGGGGTTGCTCAATCAATCTTCTCAGAATCTCAAGTGGAGCAGCCAACGGACAACGTTGGTGCGGGGTGGCTATTTATAGCCGCAGCCTTCCCGGATGGGAAATGACCATTGAGGACACGCGGTCCAGCCAATGGCCAACCGACACGTTTCCAATGGTCGGATTTTGAGCACAACGGTAACATTACTTGAGGAACAAGTAATGCTAACTCCTCGGTCCGAAAGATATCTCCTGCAGCTCCGAAGAACAACGTCTTCTGCTGACAGGTAATCATTCGGAACACAAAGAGATTTCTCTCAATCTTTCATAGGATTTGGCTAAGCATCACAACAGACAAAAGTCTCAAATACTTATACCCCTCTTAATAACGGTGGTCCTATGACTCAAATAATAGAAAGAAGAACAACGAAATAAATGCTACGTCTTCGCTTTGTCTTCAATCTTCTCGACTGCAGTCATTCTTCTTCGAACACACCAAATGAAAATTGCTTTGCGCCAGCAATTCTTTCAGGACCATCTCCGGCACGCAATCTTTTTGGTATGCTTTCTTCTCAAAACATATCCTTCTCTTCTCTGCAACGTAGATGTTTCTCGGTGAAGTTCTTCGAACTTCCTGAAAGAATATAGCATTCTTCTTGATAACAAACTCTTCGAGACATGTCAATCTTTTCTGCAGCGCAGATAACATTCGAGGAAGTTTATAGCAAATGTCTCAGAAGTGGCAATCTTCTCGATAATAAGCTTCTTGAAACATATCAATCTTCTCTGCTGCACAGATAACTTTCGCAGAAGTTTATAGCAAACTTCTCGGAAGATTATAGCAATCTTTTCAGTAGCAAATCTTTCAGAAAATTATAGCAATATTCTCGGTAGCAAATCTTTCAGGAGATTATAGCAATCTTCTCGGTAGCAAATCTTTCAGGAGATTATAGCAATCTTCTCGGTAGCAAATCTTTCGGGAGATTATAGCAATCTTCTCGACAGAATATAGCATTCTTCTCGATACTCCAAGGACTATTTCTCTCTGTGTGCACTAGCAAACAAATCAGTCCCAAACTGTTTCTGACAACAATCTCCAAAACACAAGGGGCAAGGAATTGCACCAACAATAAGGAGAGAACATGCAACAAATGAGCTCTAAAAATGCGTAAAATATAGAGCCATCAGCAGGCAAAACCCTACATCCTCGTTGGCCGGCTTTGTTTGGTGACTATCGGTTTGGATGTGGGAGCGGATGCTGGTTGGACGCCCCGACATAAAGAACCCCGATCAACCACACCCAAACCCACATGAATGACTTCATGATGATGATCCTTATCGGCGCCCCATGCTCGCATACTATTGGGACCGGGTGACGGTGTACACATGCAGCTCCAATGTGTGATACAAGTGCTATGTGAACGAGCTTGACACATTGACTCATAACCAGGTACCGGCAACAAAAATCAGACCAACTTGAGTTATGATTGAGATTTGTACTAAGAATTTATCGTCTTTTGATGTAGGTCTTCTGGATGCCTTATGTGGAGGATCGATTCTTCTCTTATAATGCGATGTGCAGACGTGATCAACACCTTTGGCGGTCGTGGTGCCCAATGATATGCTTCTACGCTATCAAGTGGCATTATGTAGACCGTGTTGCCAGGCAATTTGGAATACAACAAGGTATTCCAAAGGGGGAGAGCAATGAGGCAATCCTATCTCTGCATCAGTGAGCAAGCATGTCTTTTAGGTTTCCAGTTGAGCATTGCCAAAGTCATTGTTCGCTAATGGTTAATAGTGTGCATCATTTGCAGGTATAATCGAAAGAACTATCCAGATACCTCGGATTGGGCGGACAAGCACCGTAAGTGGGTTGAATTGTGGAATCAAAGAGATGGGTTAGTGGAGCAAGATGATAGACCCCACAATGCCCGGGCATACTAGAAGTATCAAGTTTGGTTTGCGAAGCGTTACCGGCTGAAGCTAAGGCCCGGTTGGAGTCGCGAGGAGTGTTCAGAGTTGGTGGCAGAAGAACCGGATGTTGGGGAAGGTTTTGCTGCCTATAACTTGCTAGTGAGAGAGAACCGGGCGAGTCAACTTGAGTACGCACCGGTACATGACCAAGTGGTAGGTTAATAAACCTAGCTGCATTGCATTTTACTTTTGTATACTTGAAAATATAATTGTTGTGTGTGTTGATGAATTTTAGGGCAGAGAGTTACTTAGGTGTGTCAACGAAGCCGGTGTAGCACTTGGTCATCCACCAGGAGGTGGATTATCTGAGAGAACTCTTAGGTCTACGATGGAGGTATGGGCCCTTTATTACAAAACCCTCATCTTTGTGAATTAGTTATGTACTAATTCAACATATTTTGTGTTGTTGCAGAAGTTCAGGTTGCGGTTCCACAAGATGGCAGCTATGCTTGCTTGTCATGGTGAAAAAGCTGTCAACGCCACTGCACCTTCTACTAGCCACGCCGCTAGAGCTAGACGTCGTGCTATCGTTGACGACGAGGAGGTACAGGAGGAGGTACATCAAGAGGAGCAAGTTCAGCAAGAGGTGGAGTATGATCCTGATGCGCCGCAGCCGTCACAGGCGACACAACTGAAACCTAAGACACCAAAGATGCGCAGAAAGAAGAAATGGAACAACAAATATACGAGTCTAGAGTATCCTAAACTTCTTTTGCCAAAAGGAATGGGTAGAGAGGAGGCTAGCGGTGAGGATGAGGCTAGCGAAGAGGAGGAGGCTAGCGAAGCGATAATAGAGGAGCGTAGAAATGCCAAAGCGAGGAAGAGAGGAAGGAGGAAGTGAGGTAGAGAGGTAGTGATGTATCCGGTTTAGTTGTCGTGAACTTTGCTTCGGTCGATGTGTTGAACTTTAGATGAATTTGTGTTGAACTTTGCTTCGGTCGATGTATCCAGTTTGTGATAAACTTTAGATGAATTTGTGTTGAACTTGTTAGGTTGTGGTGAACTTTAATTGGGATGAACTTGTCTTCGAAATGCTATGGTTAAATGTATGTGATGAACTTGCCCTTGAAATGGTGTTGTTAATTATGGTGAACTTGCCCTTTGTGATGTCTTTTTGGTTTTGTAACAGAACAGGGGAGGAGACGCCATGGTCCTTGGCGTCTTGGCTGTAGTCAGGTGAGGAAACACCAAGGATCCTGGGTTCTCCCCTGGGCAAAATGCCAAGGTCCCCGGCATTTCCCCCGACCAGAGGCAACAGAAAGAACTTGCTCTCTGGATAGGATCCAGACGCCATGGTCCCTGGCGTCTCCCCTGGGCAAAACGCCAAGGTCCCCAGCGTTTCCCCCTGACCAGAGGCAACAGAAAGCACTTGCTCTCTGGATAGGATCCAGACGCCAAGGTCCCTGGCGTCTCCCCTGGGAAAAATGCCAAGGTCCCTGGCGTCTCCCCCTAAATCCAGATCATTTTCCTCCGGCATATATTTTTGCGCCAAACCGTTCCCTCCATTTCCTCTTGCGATATATTTTCGCGTCAAACCGTTCGCTCCATTTCTTCCCCCATCCGGTTTCCCTCCATTTCTTCCCCCATCCGGTTTCCCTCCATTTTTCCCCGCCATCCGGTTTCCCTCCATTTTCTTCCCTCTATCCGGTTTCCCTCCAATTCTTCCTCCCACCAGCTTATATAAAACCCTCTCCCGCATGGTGTTTCATGCATTTCTTAGCCATCTATCTAGCAATGACATAAAACATTACAAAGTTCATCATAAAAGGTTGATGCCATTATAGTTCAAATGACATAAACATCACATAGTACAAATGACATAAACATTACATAGTTCAACATAGAGGGTTGATGCCATTATAGTTCAAATGACATAAACATCACATAGTACAAGATCAGGGACATTGGCGTTTTGGAGCAGGCTCTTCATACCAACTAGGTTTCTTGTAACAATGCAAATCAACCTTCCTTTTAGATTTGTATTCTTCAATCATCTGCTGAACTGTAGTTTCATCGGTTAGTTCAACCATCTGCCTGCCATTTGATTTCAACTTGCTTCTATAGAACATATAAAATCGTCTTGGCTGAACCCATAGTTTAACATGAAATCTTTCTTCAAGAAATCAATAGTAATAAACTCTTCAATCCATGGCTCAAATATAGGTTGAGGAACACCTTGTATATGCACAATGCACCTAAGTGACCACGGTTGACTCCGATACCACCCATTAGTCATCTGCAACACACAAAATTCTTAAGATTACAAAAATAGCTCATTATAGTTCAAACAAGGAGCTCAAAATGCACAATGCACCTAAGTGACCAATGTTTCAAAAGAGAAGCTCATGGAGTTCATCACATTATAATTCAAATGACAATACAACATAAGGGGTTCATGCCATTATACTTCAAATGACAATACAACATAAGTGGTTCATGCCATTATAGTTCAAATGACAATACAATTACTACCGCATGCATATCCAATTACTACCACACTAGAAATTGGGGAAATGGATGAACTAGGGTTCCACCTTCATGTACAAAATGCTACCAAATGAACAACATTTTACGGATTTTTTTTTGGTGATTCGGAGGAGATTACCTCAAGCAACAAGGTGAGGGCTCGATCCACCGAAGAGAAGCACCTTTAAGGGAGGATTTGAGGGGGACTTGAGGGGTGGGACAGATGGGGAGCAAGAACTCTTTCTGTATCTCGGGATGGATTGGGACAGTGAGTGGGGTGGACCCCACCCACTCTCCCGTGGGGCTAATTTACTTACCAGGAGGAGACGCCAAGGTCCCTGGGGTTTAGGGTCGGGGGAGGAAACCCCGTTATCCTTGGCGTTTCTGCCTTTGCCACATCAGCCAGTCAACGGGCGAGCGTAGACCGTGGGCCAGGGTGAAACACAGGGGTTCCTGGCGTCTCCTGTGTAACCAAAACGCCAAGGATGTTGGCGTCACCAAAAAATGTCAGATTCAATTTTTTTTTGCAAACGAGCTCAATTCGTGAATTAGTTAGCCCAAAAGGTCAGAACAGTAAATTCACCCACCTCGCGCAGGGGCTGCTCCTGGAGCCGCCGCCACCGCCGGCCAGTGTGGTGAGTTTGGAGCACGGAGACCAGTGCAACCAAGGCGGAGATGATGTGGTGCTATGGAGCCACTGATGCTGGTAATCTTCTCCGGCCAAAACGATCTTCGCTCCGTGAATTTTCTTTTGTTGTTGTTGAAAAAGCGTTCCGTGAAACTATCATCACTCATCAGCATAATAAAAGGACTTTTCTACATGGGCAGCTTTTGATTGGATGAATTAGGGACAGGGGCCCCACCCAGTTAAATTCCGGGGGGGGGGGCGGGTTATTGGCCAGAGATGGAAAGGCACGTAGCTTTACGCATCAAATCGGTCTCACATAACACCATATGCTTGACAAGCAAGTAGTACGTACGGTTCTTCTCCTAAAATGGCGAACAAGAAACACCAGCTGACATGGATGTCGGCTGAAAAATAAGAACTCAAAAGTAGGTGCCGTGTGGTTACCATAACAAGTGACGTCCACCAGTTCGTGTCAGGGACTCAGGGTAAAGCTATCATTGATGAGCCAGAAGATGTGGTCGAGAGAGACCCATCCGTTGCGGTGGCTCACGTCTGTGAGCGAGGAAACAACACCTAGGGCCGGTGCTACGACACGTCACGCTCTCTCGCCCCTACTTCAGGCCAGCAGGTCTCAAGATTCCAAGATGATTATTTACTTAGGTTTGCCGCAAAATAGCTAAGATATTTGGAGAAATGCCTCTCTGCACCGGGTGGCACCTGCATCGGGCAGGTGCCCAACTTTCATTGGTCCACGCGTAAGTGAAACCCACGACAACACCAAATTTGTCTTGGAGTACAGCCGCAAATACAAATGAGAATACGAGCATGATTGGTTTGTGTCAAATGTTGGATACTAATTGGTTGGTTATCAAATTGCCTTGCCCATGTCACCTAAAGTTGCCACTTTTTGGCAAGTCTTAGCATTGCTAATATTTGGCATTACCAACAATTGGCTACCCAAATATTGGTAGCAAACCAATCATGCTATACCTCTCACGTGGGATCATAGTTAATAGATCAGCCAATAACTTTTCTGCAAATCGTTCGCCCCTCATAAATCATGTGTGTCTCTGCTCGTTCTTTATCTCTACAGCGGCCGACTGGTTGGGTTGGGCAACTGGCACTAGTAGAAAACATGGCATTAGTCCCGGTTCCAGAGGGCCTTTAGTCCCGGTTCTGGAACCGGGACAAATGCCTAAAACCTTTAGTCCCGGTTGGCCTACGAACCGGGACCAAAGGTGCTCCACGTGGCCGCTGTGGGGCGCGCAGGCAGGAGGACCTTTAGTCCCGGTTGGTAACACCAACCGGGACTAAAGGGTCTCCACGTGGCTGCTGCGCAGCACTCAGGTAGGAGGACCTTTAGTCCCGGTTGGTAACACCAACCGGGACCAAAAGGCAGCCACGCGTCAGCAGCTCGCAGGCGCTGGGGTTTTTTTTTGAAAGGGGGGGTTTAGGGGTTTTGGAGGGTTTAGGGGTTTCATATTGTGTTAGCTAGCTAATAGAGAGAAGTGACCTCTCTTTCTCCGTGCTTGGTCGACGCTAGCTACTACATATAGAGAGAACTCGACGCTAGCTAGTAAGCAATGAAGGAACCATTAATTACACAACATCGTCATGCATGATCAATATATAGAGAGAAGTGACCTCTCTTTCTCCGTGCTTGTTGGTCGAACAACAAGTTTTCGTATATCTATTCGATGCTACTACAGATAGTACACGTTGATGCATATATCTATTCAACAGGTTTGCAATTCCCGATGGCATTTTCCGTCTTTAGGAATGACGTGGTCAACAAAGAATCCCGCCAACTCCTCTTGAATTGCGCGTAGGCGATCAGCTGGTAGGAGTACGTTCCACTTCTGCATGGTCTAATTTAAAGAAGGGGGGTCAATATATATATATATATGAATGAAATCAACAAAATTGATGGTGATAAAATAAAATTATGAATATTGTTTACGTACTTCAAATTGTTGTTTATTGAAGCCCCTCTCGGTGGTCTTTTGGTGAATGAACTCGCAAACGTAGTATCCACATAACTCAGTTCCGGGTTCCTGCCACATGCACTTTACGAGAATAGAGTTCAATCAAAATGATAATCAAGCATGATAATGGTATTGAAACTAGAATCAATGAGAGATGCGCGGAACTAGCTAGTACTACTTACTCTGGGTTGTTTAAATCGCAGCTCCGGTCTCCATTCACCCTGAACCTGCGTGATGAACTTTTTCCAAACCCTGCCCAGCAAAGAAAATGATTACTTGATATCAGGAAATGAACGAAAGTTGCCGATATAATGCGATAATGATTGAACTTACTTCTAGAGCATTTCAATCATGTCCGCATACTCCGTAGCCTCTTTACGTCTCGAGTCCAAGGCAGTTACTGCTCCCTCGTCAAGCTGAATGGCTAGCAGAATAAAGTGGAACCTGTGCGCGCATAACTCATCAATTACACTTAACCTCGAGTCAGCGAAACAGAATATGCAGAAGACAGTAACACTCACTTGAAGTTGTAAGGAAAGAGTATTTCCCTTTTGTTTTGGTGTCGAAGGAACGAGCTGAGCAAGATTTTCTCAGTCTCCTCGGGGATCTTCTGTACCGACCATTCATTTATGATATTTGGGTTAATGAACCCAATGTCATAGATTTGTCCTTTTTTAAATTCGACGATCTTCAATCTGCATAATCTAGTGAGGATAATTATATACATGCAATGAATGAGCTGAGCTAGAGACTTAATTATAGAAATAATACTTACAGGCAATAACAAGCCACGAGACTTTTGTCGAGGGCGGCTTGATTGTATAACTGAAAGAGTTCGTCAAATTCAACGAAGATCGAGTCGACTCCAACGAACTCGTGCTCATCCTTAATTCCCACCAAGATACTGCCCGTCCCATCCTTGCAGGTTTCCAAGTACCATTTATGTAATGTTCGCATCATCGTTGGTAGATCTTGTTCCAGATCATCACTTCTGACGAGACGCTTCCCGCCCTGGTATTTAAAGGTGTCTACCGGCTTAGCGATTTCAAAATGTACATCATCGCCTAGGTAATCACCAGGATTGAAACCAGGAGCAACGGCCGCTACCCCCGGGGTATCGGTAAACACCTTGAGCGGGGGGCACGATTGCTTTTCCTGTTCGCCAAGCTGGGGAATTGTTTTCCCACTTCTTGCACCAGTACTGCTACTTCTCAACCGACTCTTAGCTTTGTCATATGTCTTTGCAATAGTGCGGTCATAGTTTGATAGCAGCGGAGGCGGAGGTGGTCGCGTAAGGGCATCCAGAGTGCGATTCGCCTTTACCGGATCCATTTTTTCCTTCGGAGGTGGAACTTTCCGTGCAAAATGGGCCTGCACTTCGGCAGCACTGATGTCCTTGTTTTCCTCGTCAGTCCTCTCATATGGTAACTTTGGAGGAACCCTAAGGCTTGGACCAGATTTGAATTTCTTCCCGCCTTTTGTACTGCTAGCCGTCGGAGCGGCAGCGGCTCTCTTCCGCTGTTGCTGACGAGGCGGAGTTCGCTGACGCGGCGGAGGCAGCTGCGGCGGCAGAGACTGCTGATGTGCCGGAGACAGCCGAGGCAGAGGAGGATTCTGCTGAGGGGCCTCCTCCGTTAGAGTCCGCTGAGGCGGCGGAGACGGATGACGCGCCGGAGACGACTCAGGCAGCGGAGATAGCACAACTGGACTGTGAGGAGGAGTCTGCTGAGGATCCGGCTGCGTCTGCTGAGGCGGCGTCCAGTTTGGAAGCTTGATGTACTCCTTTCTCCATAGACAGGTACTCCTTAAGGCATTTTCCAGAAGATCCTCCCCTTCACCTGTAGGGTAGTCAAGCTCCAGCCCCTCAAATCCCGCCATTATCTCATCCACCATGACAATAGCATAGCCATGTGGAATCGGACGACAATGGAAAGTTCCCTCAGTTCGAGGAGGTAAAACAGAGCCGACCGCCGCCTTCAAGGTCAGGTTCTGGCATTTCGCCATTAGCACACAATGTTCAGTCTCCGTGATACTATCCACGGGGTAGCGAGGAGCCGTGATATCAGGCTGAAGGAGCTCCGTGGAAGCCACGCTGCTTCTCCGCTGAGATGGTGGGGTAGCTTCTGGGGCAGTGTCGAAGGAAGGATCTTCGTGCCGCTGAGATGGTTGGCCGGTAGCTCGCTGGCTCTCAAGTTCCTCTAGTTTCGCTAATCTTGCATTGATCTTCTGCATTTCGCTTGCTTCCGCTTTCTTCTTTCTCTGTCGGCTTCTATAACCATCGCTGTCGAGAAACCCATCCTTCCACGGAACGGAGCCTGATGTGCCTCGTGTTCGTCCAGGGTGTTCAGGATTCCCGAGGGAATGTGTCAGCTCGTCATTCTCTCTGTCGGGATGTAACCTCCCTTCCTGCGCTGCCTGGATTGCTTCCTGAAGCTTCTTGACGGGTATTGCAAGTTGAGCTTTCGTCCAAACACACTCCCCTGTGTCTGGGTCCAAAGTTCCCCCAACCCCGAAGAACCAAGTCCTTGACCGATCTGGCCAGTGCAATGTCGCTGGTTGGACCCCTTTAGCAAGCAGGTCTTGCTCAGCTTTGTCCCACGTAGGCTGGGCTTTGCTGTAGCCACCTGACCCCGTAACATGGTGATACTTCTTCTTTGCAGCATTTAGCTTATTTGTCGCTGACCTTTGCTTGCCCTTGTCCGATTTCTTGTAGGCCACAAATGCGGGCCAATGATCTTTTATCTTCTCATATGCACCGGTGAATTCTGGAGTCTTGTCTTTCTCGACAAACTTTTTGTTCAAATCTTTCTTCCAGTTCTTGAATAGTTCTGCCATCTTCTTAAGAGCAAATGCCTTGACCTTATTTGGATCCGCCTCTGGCGGTAGGCTGAAATTTGTCATCAGCGAGGTCCAAAGATCATCTTTCTGTCTATCCTGGACATAAGAAACTTCAGGGTCCTTCTTCTTATTCCATTCTTGGATGCTGATCGGGACGCGGTCCCTAACAACCACTCCGCACTGATGTATAAATGTGTCCCTGCTCAGCTTGGGAGCAATCGGTTGGCCATCTCGACCGACTTCTTCGATCGTGAACCTTTCATCCTGGTGCAACCTTTTCTTCGGGCCTCGTCTCCTTACAGAAGTTTGGCTCGATCCGGAGGGCTAATTAAAAGAAGAAAGAAGCGTTAATATATGTACATACAAAACAATTAATGCATCAAGTCAGCAGAGGCTTAATTAATATATGTATATATACCTCGCCGGACTTTGCAACAGTTAAGGCTCCCTCCTCCGTTCGGTCACCGGAGCCGTCATGATCTCCTTGCTCCTCCGTTCGGTCACCGGAGCCGTCATGATCTCCTTCCTCCTCCACTCGATCACCGGAGCCGTCATGATCTCCTTCCTCACCATCGGTGTCATTGAGAAACGACAAGGGATCACCTCCGTCGCGGATTATATCCCCCAACAACTCTTCTTTTTCTAAGTCTCTGTCCATAGTTTCTGCAAATGTTACAACATGGCAATATACAACCATGAGAGATGGATTAGTGGCAAACATAGACCTAGCTAATCACAACAAGGAATCATATGCATATATGAGCAATGGATTAGTCGCAAACATCATGCAAAGTTATCCGGGGTTATACTTTGCGGACCGCCTCTCTCATGCATGTCCGACGTCCCCCCTCATGTCGAAGTTATCGGGGTTATACTTTCAGGAGAGGACACTTTACAAAAAATAATCGCTATGCAGGAGATCGAACTATCCATTCTACCACATTGACCTATGTCGGCCGCCTACCGAATAAATAAAGTCCCTTCGGTTCACTGAGGTAAGACCGGTGAATTAGACGCCAATATATAGTATTGTACATAACAATTACGGGTAGGGGCGGGAGGGGGTAGATCGACAACGCTCTTTCTTCTAGGGGGTTATGTTTTAACGAACCACCCCCCCGGCCCCCTCATGTCGAAGTTATCGAGGTTATGTTTTAACGACCCCCCCTCATGTCGAAGTTATCGAGAATATGTTAAATTCCCGAGAGAGTTAGGGGTGTTCTAACGCGGCACTACACGATATAGGTGAAGGGGGATAACATCCGGGAATACATCTTTTTTTTGCTATGATATACATATACATCTACATACTAAAATATACATACATACATATACATCTACATACATATATATCGGGGTTATATATCGGGGTTATGTTTTAACGACAAGATGAATACAAGATTTATACACAAGATGAATACAAAATGAATACAAGATTTATACACATGGATGAATACACAACTCAACAAATGAACCAACCATGCATCATCCTATGAACAAAACTCAACATACAACAAATGGACACCTTTTGTCGAACAGCGGAGGGACGATCAGGGCCAACTCCACGGAGATGCAACACCACAACCTGTAATAATTCTACCGATTGAAAAAACATTAGGCAAAACCCAAGTATAGTAGCGCTTGCATGGCAAAAAAACCTAGTAAACCTAGTAAAACCTAGTAAACCTAGTAAAACCTAGTAAAACCTAGGCAACTCCACGGATTCGTCAAGGCAAGTTGCAAAGTTAAAACAGATTCTCAGACTTGGTGTAATTCACTGTGTGGCAGAAACAGATTTAAGATGCACACTTGGAGGCAAGAATTAAATATGCTACAGGGCAAGAACATGGCATCAAAAGGTATGGCATGATAGAGCATAACATAAACCACAAAACATGGTTACTGATCATGTTCAGAAGAGTCATGGATACGATGGTAGCATCAATAGAACATGGCAAGAAGATATAACAGATTTTAGACTTAGTGAAAAACTAGGCATGCTGACAACAACAACATGATGCTGACTTGGGAGGCACATAACAGCAAGCATAACAATTTTACAATTTATGAAACTAACATGAGCATGTAGTAGACATAGCAATCTTCAAATACTCCATTGGCACAAGTTCATATGATGCACATATCATTTACTATGGATTTTACAAAATGGAACATTCTGTTAACTAATAACCTATAATTGTACACTCTAAAAAAAGGAACAAAAGAATGTGTGTGTGTGTGTGTGTGTGTGTGTGTGTGTGTGTGTTCAATCTATAGCACCGGGGAGGGGCGGCCGGCTAGGTGGGGGATGGGCTCGGGGAGGGGCTGCCGGCGAGGTGGGGGATGGGCTCGGGGAGGGGCTTCGATCGGGAGGAGAGAGGGGGGAGAGGGAGGAGGCTCATAGCGCGGGCTCGGCGGCGACGTCGAGGCGACGGCGAGGTCGAGGGCGAGGTCAACGGCGAGGTCGAGGTCGAGGTTGATGTTGAGGTCGAGGGCGCCGGCGAGGTCGACGGCGAGGTCGAGGGCGCTGGGGAGGAGGCGTGGGCGGCCGACGTCGGGGGCGGTGACGACGAGGACGAGCTTGGGGGCGGCGGCGATCCGGCAGCCTGGCGGCGTCGTGGGTGTGTGGGTGTCGGGGAGCAGATGACTTTGGAAAATTTCCCAAGTCCTAGTTATATACCCCCACCTTTAGTCCCGGTTGGTGGCTCAAACCGGGACTAAAGGCCCCTCTTTAGTCCCGGTGCGAGCCACCAACCGGGACTAAAGGTCAATTTCGCCAGGTGAAAGGGCGGGAAGCACAACCCTTTAGTCCCGGTTGGTGGCTCGGACCGGGACTAAAGGGGGGGCTTTAGTCCCGGTTGGTGCCACCAACCGGGACTAAAGGGCTGCGGCTGGCACGGCGTCGGGCGGGTGGATGTTTAGCCCCACCTCGCTAGCTGAGAGGCCTCGATAGTGGTTTATAAGCGCGGCTGTGCCAGCCCTGTCGAGCTCCTCTCTTATGCAGGCCTGCGGGCCTAAACGAACCACCTCTGCCTGTGGGCCTACTGGGCCTGCATCCTGGCCAAACTAGCGTGTTGGGTTTCTAGTCGTATGCAGGCCGTGGTGGCCCAGTAGGCGGCATTATTTATTTATTTATTTACTTTTTAGTCCCGGTTTGTGGTAGCAACCGGGACTAAAGGTCTTTTCCAGTATTTTTGTTTTGTTTTTTGCTTTATTTATTTTCTTTTGTTTCTACTTACAGCTAAATACTTAGAGTTTTTGAGTGATTCATTTTGCTTTAGGTCACAAAAAATTATAAACTTTTTGTTAGTGCCAGTAGTTTTCAAATTTGAATAGTTTAAATTTGAATTCTTTGAAATTTGTGTGAATCACTAGTTTGTGAATAACTTTACTTTAAAAATAGATTTTTGAGTGATTCAATTTGGTAATTTTTAGGTTATTTTAAATGGGTGTTTTAATCAAAAACAGATTTTGTTATTTTAGTTTGCTATTAAAGTTTCTAACAAAAAATACTTTATGAAAAATTCTTTTTGCTACTAAAGTTTTGAACAAAAAATACTTTGATAATTTTAGTTGCATAAATTTTATATAATTTTAGTTTCAAAAATACTTTTATAATAACTAGAGGTTTATAAAAGCTTTTTAGTTGATTCTTTTTGCTCTTGAAGAATATTATAGTTTTGTTTTAGTTGATCATAACAAAAAAAATTAATTGATTCTTTTTAGTTCATTCTTTTTGCTATTAGAGTTTTATAAAAGCTTTTTAGTTCATTCTTTTCATGCATTTAATCTTTTTTTGAGCTAAATGACCCTGAAATTGAAAAGCACTACAAATGAACTCTGAAAAGGTTGAAAGTTGGCATGGTATCATCATTTCACCCACATAGCATGTGCTAAAAAGTTGAGAGGGTTATGGCAAAAACTGGATGCACTTCGTGTACAAAATGGACCCTGAAATTGAAAAGCAGTACAAATGAACTCTGAAAAGGACGAAAACTCATATGTTACAAAAGGCATTTCATTTCTTGACATGTAACTGCAGTGATATTCTAGATCAAAGCCATCATCAGAATAGTTGTGGAGAGAAAGTCTTCACTTTTTCTTCGCGCGTGTCCCTTGCTTATTGCGCCGTAACCATGGATAATCTTCATCGTTTAACAAGGTGCTTGGGTCAGCCTTCACTTTGAAGGGAGGAATTTCATGAAACTTTTCATAATCTTCAGACATGTCTGTCTTGCCCTCCACTCCCACGATGTCTCTTTTCCCTGAAAGAACTATGTGGCGCTTTGGCTCATCGTATGATGTATTCGCTTCCTTATCTTTTCTTTTTCTCGGTTTGGTAGACATGTCCTTCACATAGAAAACCTGCGCCACATCATTGGCTAGGACGAATGGTTCGTCTGTGTACCCAAGATTGTTGAGATCCACTGTTGTCATTCCGTACTGCGTTTCTACCTGTACCCCGCCTCCTGACCGATTGACCCATTTGCACCGAAACAAAGGGACCTTAAAATTATGTCCATAGTCAAGTTCCCATATGTCCACTATGTAACCATAATATGTGTCCTTTCCCTTGTTGGTTGCTGCATCAAAGCGGACACCACTGTTTTGGTTGGTGCTCTTTTGATCTTGGGCGATCGTGTAAATTGTATTCCCATTTATCCCATACCCTTGGTAAGTCAATACAGTCGAAGATGGTGTCCTGGCCAACGAGTACAACTCCTCTCCAACAATGTTGTTACCCATGAGATGTGTTTGCAACCAACTGCCGAAAGTCCTGATGTGTTCACATGTAATCCAGTCGTCACACTGCTCCGGGTGTTTGGAGCGCAGAAAATTCTTGTGTTCATTGACATACGGGGTCACCAAGGTAGAATTCTGTAGAACTATGTAGTGTGCTTGAGCCCAAGAATGCCCGTCCCTACATATTATTGCATCCGCTCCTAGTGTGCCTTTTCCAGTCAGTCTCCCCTCATACCGCGATTGAGGGAGACCAATCGGCTTAAGGTCAGGAATAAAGTCAACACAAAACCCAATGACCTCCTCTGTTTGATGGCCCATGGAGATGCTTCCTTCTGGCCTAGCACGGTTACGAACATATTTCTTTAAGACTCCCATGCACCTCTCAAAGGGGAACATATTGTGTAGAAATACAGGACCCAGAATGGCAATCTCGTCGACTAGATGAACTAGGACGTGCGTCATGATATTGAAGAAGGATGGTGGGAAGACCAGCTCGAAACTGACAAGACATTGCACCAAATCATTCTTTAACCTTGGTAGGATATCTGGATCGATTACCTTCTGAGAGATTGCATTGAGGAATGCACATAGCTTCACAATGGCTAATCGAACGTTTTCCGGTAGAAGCCCACTCAATGCAACCGGAAGCAGTTGCGTCATAATCACGTGGCAGTCATGAGACTTTAGGTTCTGGAACTTTTTCTCTGCCATATTTATTATTCCCTTTATATTCGACGAGAAGCCAGACGGGACTTTCATACTGAGCAGGCATTCAAAGAAGATTTCCTTCTCTTCTTTGGTAAGAGCGTAGCTGGCAGGACCTTCATACTGCTTTGGATGCATGCCGTCTTTTTCGTGCACACATTGCTGGTCCTCCCGTGCCTCCGGTGTATCTTTTGTCTTCCCATACACGCCCAAGAAGCCTAGCAGGTTCACGCAAAGATTCTTCGTCACGTGTATCACGTCGATTGAAGAGCGGACCTCTAGGTATTTCCATTAGGGTAGGTCCCAAAATATAGATTTCTTCTTCCACATGGGTGCACGTCCCTCAGCGTCATTCGGAACAGATTGTCCACCAGGACCCTTTCCAAAGATTACTTGTAAATCCTTGACCATATCAAGTATGTGATCACCAGTACGGAGGGCGGGCTTCTTCCGGTGATCTGCCTCACCTTTGAAATGCTTGCCTTTCTTTCGACATTGATGGTTGGTCAGAAGAAATCGACGATGTCCCAGGTACACATTCTTCCTGCATTTCTCCAAATATATACTTTCGGTGTCATCTAAACAGTGCGTGCATGCGTGGTATCCCTTGTTTTTCTGTACTGAAAGGTTACTAAGAGCAGGCCAATCACTGATGGTTACAAACAGCAACGCATGTAGGTCAAATTCCTCCTGTTTGTGCTCATCCCACACACGTACACCTTCTCCATTCCACAGCTGCAAAAGTTCTTCAACTAATGGCCTTAGGTACACATCAATGTCGTTGCCGGGTTGCTTAGGGCCTTGGATGAGCACTGGCATCATAATGAACTTCCGCTTCATGCACAACCAAGGAGGAAGGTTATAGATACATAGAGTCACGGGCCAGGTGCTATGATTGCTGCTCTGCTCCCCAAAAGGATTAATGCCATCCGCACTTAAACCAAACCATACGTTCCTTGCGTCACCTGCAAAGTGCCCCCACCTTCTCTCGATTTTTCTCCACTGCGACCCGTCAGCGGGTGCTCTCAAGTTCCCGTCTTTCTTACGGTCTTCTTTGTGCCATCGCATCAACTTGGCATGCTCTTTGTTTCTGAACAGACGTTTCAGCCGTGGTATTATAGGAGCATACCACATCACCTTGGCAGGAACCCTCTTCCTGGGGTGCTCGCCTCAACATCACCAGGGTCATCTCGTCTGATCTTATACCGCAATGCACCACATACCGGGCATGCGGTCAAATCCTCGTACTCACCGCGGTAGAGGATGCAGTCGTTAGGGCATGCATGTATCTTCTGCACCTCCAATCCTAGAGGGCATAGAACCTTCTTTGCTTCGTATGTACTGTCGGGCAATTCGTTATCCTTTGGAAGCTTCTTCTTCATTATTTTCAGTATCTTCCCAAATCCATTGTCAGATGCACCATTGTCTGCCTTCCATTTCAACAATTCCAGTGTGGTACCGAGCTTTGTGTTGTCATCTTCGCAATTTGGGTACAACCCTTTTTTGCGATCCTCTAACATGCGATCGAACTTCAACTTCTCCCTTTCACTTTGGCATTGTCTCTTTGCATCAACAATGACCCGGCGAAGATCATCATCGGGCACATCGTCTGGTTCCTCTTGATCTTCAGCTTCCCCCATTGCAGTATCACTGTATTCAGGGGGATAGTTGTCATCATCCTCTTCTTCTTCGTTGTCTTCCATCATAACCCCTCTTTCTCCGTGCTTGGTCCAAACATTATAGTGTGGCATGAAACCCTTCTCAAGCAGGTGGACGTGAAGGGTTTTCAAGTTAGAGTAATCCTTCGTATTTTCACAGACAAGGCATGGACAATACATAAAACCATTCTGCTTGTTTGCCTCAGCCACTTCGAGAAATTTATGCAGGCCCTCAAGATACTCGGAGGTGCGTCGGTCACCGTACATCCATTGCCGGTTCATCTGCGTGCATTATATAATTAAGTGTATCAAAAACCATTACAGAACATCATGAATAGAGAAGTGACTAAATTAATACAAGTTCATCATCACATTAAAACCAAAGTACAGTAGTGATCAAATGTTATTACTGAAAAAATAAATACATAAAGTTCATACATATATAGTTCTCATAGAACAACATATAGCTCTCTAGAGCATCTAATTAAAACATACATTGAAACTATGAAAAACAACAACAAATGCGATCATAATCGCAACTAAGGTAACAATTGATCCAACGGCATAATGATACCAAGCCTCATTATGAATGGCATATTTTCTAATCTTTCTAATCTTCAAGCGCATTGCATCCATCTTGATCTTGTGATCATCGACGACATCGGCAACATGCCACTCCAATTCCATCTTCTCCTCCTCAATTCTTTTCAATTTTTTCTTCAAGTAATTGTTTTCTTTTTCAACTAAATTTAACCTCTCGACAAGAGGGTCGGTTGGAATTTCCGGTTCACATACCTCCTAGATAAAAACATCTATGTCACGTTGGTCGGCATAATTGTCATAAACACTAAATGAAACAAATCATAATAAAAGATAATATACCACATCCGAATCATAGACAGGACGAGGGCCGACGGGGGCGGATACCAAAGTCATGGCACTATATAATAACAAACAATAATAAAAGTAAGAAAATTATACAAGTATCTATCTAAATCATACAAGTAAGAATTTTTTTCTTTTAAAAAGAAGATAAGAACAAGAGGCTCACCACGATGGTGCCGGTGACGAGATCGGCGTGGGCGATCGACGGCGGTGAGGACGGGGACGGGGACGGCACCCTACACATGTGCAGACTCTAAGAAGTTAATTTCAGCTCAAATTGTGCATCTAAATCAAAATAACTCCCACATACACTCCTCCACTAAAACCCACAAACCACTCTACTTCTAGAGCATTTGAAATGAGCTAAACTAGCAGTGAGAGATGAAACGATGAAGTTGCTAACCTTTTTAGAACACTTGGATAGTTGGTGCACCGCCAAACCTAGAGAAATCTTGGGCAAAATGGAGCTTGGAGGTCGAGCTTGGAGAGGAGAGAAAGCTTAAGTGTTGCTCGGGCATTTCATCGAACACCTCATGTGCATAGGAGGTGAGAACAGAGAGTAGCACACACCCTGCACACGCTGGCCGGCCAAAAAACAGAGGAGTGAGCGGCGGGGGCGGGGTATATATAGGCATTTTATTAGTCCCGGTTCGTGGCTAGAACCGGGACTGAAGACAGACCTTTAGTCCCGGTTCCAGACACGAACCGGGACTAAAGGGGTTGCGCCAGGAGCCAGGACCTTTAGTCCCGGTTGGTAGCTGGAACCGGGACTAAAGGTCCCAGACGAACCGGGACTGATGCCCGCCGAGGCCTGGCCGGCTCCCTGGCCGCTCGAACCGGGACTGATGCACCCATTAGTCCCGGTTCGTAACTCGACTGGGTCTAAAGCTCTGATCTGGCCAGGATCAAAGCCCTGTTTTCTACTACTGTGGCTGCGCCGGCGTAGAGCAGGAGAAGCTCGCTGGGAGACTTGGTCTCGCAGCCCCTCATTTTCTTGTCCCTCACCGCTCCTACCTCGCGAACCTCTCTCTCCCATCCCGTCTCTTCTCCATGCCGGTGACCAATGGCGAAGGTGGCACTGGATCGAACTGGGGAAAGCGGCGGTGTATGCGGCGGAGCCCTGCCAATCGCAGGCGACGACCGATTCATATGGGGAAAGCAGCGGAGCTCCGTTCGGCGCACGGCGGCTCGGTACAGCTCCGTTCCGGCCGCCCACGCACGCACGCGGCTCCGTTCAGTGCACGGCAGCGCTCCTAAGCTCCGTTGCGGCCGCCGACCATACACCACAGCTTCGCACCCACCTCGCGTGGTGCGCTCGTTGGTGCCGCACAGATATGGCCTAGACGTCGTTGTTGCCGCCTTGGACAGAACAGTCGCTGCTGTTTCTCCTCCTACCTCCGTTTCGTCCATACTGCCCGTGGGTGATGCTGTTTCCCTCTTGCCGGCGTGGAGAGAGACGGGAGAGATGTAGATGTTTCCCCCTTGCTCAGGTCGTCGGTGTGGCCGTCTGGCCATGGAGAGAGATGGGAGAGACAGGGTCGCGTGGAGAGAGATGGGGGAGAGAGGGTCGCGTCCTGAGAGAGACGATGGGATGGAAAGTATGACCCCACGTGGACCCCGCACGCTCGAAATCACTAATTGAGGAGTACTTCTTCAAAAGATCACTTCCACCTCCTCAGATTGCGATAAGTGGCGCGCTGCATGTGCGCCACTTGTCGCAACCAGGGAGTTTTTCCTTTTTTTAGATCCATTTATTCAAAACGTTTTATCTCTTAAACCGTGCATCTAAATCTCGAACCGTTTTCACCGTTGGATTTCCCGCGTCGAGATCTTCAAAACTAGATCCCAAGTTGATAGGTTTTGACGAACTTTTTTTTCACGAAAAAAACCGGACGAAAAAACCACACTGGGAGCACTTTTTTTTCCCTTTCCGAAAGCCGTTTCCGAGAGGCACGGCCGTGCCTCTTGTGAAAGGAAATCTGTGCCTCTCGCGGAAGCAAAATCATGCTTCTCGCGGAAGGAAAACCCATTTTTTTTCCCGTTTCCGAGAGGCACGGCTGTGCCTCTCGCGGAAGCAAATCCGTGCCTCTCGCGGAAGAAAAAAAAGGAAGATAATTTTTTTTTCCGTTTCCGAGAGGCACGGCCGTGCCTCTCGCGGAAGCAAATCCGTGCCTCTCGCGGAAGCAAAACCGTGCCTCTCCCGGAAGAAAAAAAAAGAGAAAACCCGTTTTTTTTCCCATTTCCGAGAGGCACGGCCGTGCCTCTCGCGGAAGCAAAACCGTGCCTCTCGCGAAAGCAAAACCGTGCCTCTCATGGAAGCAAAAAAAAAAAGAAAACGCGTTTTTTTTCCGTTTCCGAGAGGCACGGCCGTGCCTCTCGCGGAAGCAAAACCGTGCCTCTCGCGAAAGCAAAATCGTGCTTCTCGCGGAAGAAAAAAACGCGTTTTTCCGCGCAAATTTTTTTTTCAATTTTTTTCTGTCGAAAAGCTAAGAAAGACCGGTGAAAAACCGAAAAGCCAAAAAAACTCCGAAAAAACAATTTAAAAAGCCGAAAACACGTGCGGAAAAATAAAATAAATAAATCCGAACGGCGGCTGAGGACCCTTGGGGAGGCTCCCGAACGAGCGCTCCTCAATTAGTTGCTCCCACTTTTTAGGCCCCTTGCATTAACATCGGTTGAGTTGTTTCTTTGATTTTCCCATTGGTTTGTAACCCGATGAAAGGCAGCGCGTAGTCCTCTTTGATTGGAAATGCATGTAGGCTGCATGCGCGTGGTAGCCGCTGCATGCGCCGGGTATTTAATAGGCCTAATTAACAGGGTGGTTAAGGAGGCAATTAGTAGATTTATTTCCCAAAGCGCGGAGGAGGCAATATTTGAAAAAGAAGAAAAGAAGGTAGTTAGACACAACAAGAAAGTAGTCCAGTTGGTTACCGCACTTGTACTAAGTGTATTTTTTGAAGGTTTACGGAAGTGGAAAAAAATTGTGTAAAGTGGGCCGGCCCAGGTGGTACGTAGGGCGGCGTACTTTTAAAAAAAGACCATCCTACCCTTTATTATGAAGGGGTATAGAGAGATCTCAGCCCTCATTATGTTTAGGGGGTGTACCGAAGCAGAAGTGTAGACCTACTCGAACGTTTGTTGAAAGAAGAGAGGCCCGGGTGCGCCTGGATGCACCCAGTCAGCGTAGCCCCCGAGTGTCCGCTATGCATTACCGTGAGTGTGCATAGCAGGGTCAGTCGAGGCGTACCGAGAAAACAACTCGGATGGAGCAGAGATATGTCTTTATTGACTCATGCATGAATATGAAGGTACAAAGCTTAAGCATAGAAGCGACGCATTTGGTCAATGTTCAGGCGTTGGGTAAGATGGTGCCGTCGGTGTCCTTCAGTCGGTAAGCACCCGAGCGTAGCACTTCAGCGACAATGTACGGGTCTTCCCACGGCGGTGAAAGCTTATCCTTGTTGGATTAGGATTAGATTCGGCACAAGACCAAATCACCAACGTTAAAAGCACGTCCGCGTACTTGTCGGCTGTGATAGCGCCGCAAGCTCTGCTGGCACTTGGCCGACCGAAGGAGAGCGACCTCTCGGGCTTCTTCCAGCTGGTCCAGAGCGTCTTGTCTCGCTTCCTCCGATTCGCCCTTGTTGTAAGCGCGAATGCGTGGGAAGGCATGGTCCAGGTCAGTCGGCAGCACAGCCTCGGCTCCGTATACCATGAAGAAAGGGGTGTAGTCGATGGATCGGTTGGGTGTGGTCCTGAACTCCAGTGTACCGAGGGTAACTCGGCCACCCATCCCCCATATGTCCGCCAGGACAGTCCGGACATGTCCCGACACAAAAACAGCCACCCTGTGGGCTCCCCTAAATCCACCCCATCTGTTCGGATTGTCCGCAATACCCCAAACCCAGCCCATATGTGGGGGAGATATGGGGCCGTCCGGACACCGCCACGTCAGCGCCGACCCACACGTCATCCACTCGTTCCAACCGAGCGAACCGTCCTTCGTCTACCTAGAGACTCTTTCCCTGTATATGCAACGAGCCACCCTAGACGTCCCTTCCCTGAGTGTGACCTCCTCTCCTCTCCTCTCTCTACCTCCCTCCGAACCACCGCCGTCGCACGCCCTCACCACAGTTGCTGCAATGGCCGCCTCCCACTGCTATGACTGGCGGATGGCTATACTGCAACTGGCGACGGGGAGTCTGCGACGGCTGCGACCTGCGTCTGGGAAAGCTGCGACCGGCTGCGGGAAAAGCCGTGAGCGGCGGCCGCGGAAGCTGCGACCGGCGTCCGCACAAGCTACAAAAGGCGACGGATGCGGCCGGCAGCAGGGAAAGCTGCGACCGGCGTCCGCACAAGCTGCAACCGGCGACCGCACAAGCTGCAACGGTTTACTGCGATTTGTTGGGAGCGGCGAGATGGCAAGCTGCGACCGGGCAGACGATTTGCTGGGACCGGCGAGACGGCAAGCTGCGACCGGGGAGACGATTTGCTGGGACCGACGATAGGCGATGCTACAACGAGCTTTTTTTCCGCGAGGCGAGGGCGACGACGGCGAGCTGCGAAGGCCGGTGCTGGGAGCGTAGGCGACGACTGCTACGATGGTGCTGTGATGGTGCTGCGGCCCGGGGCATCCGACGATGCTGAGGCCGGAGACTAGGGCCTGATGGCGCGGCAATCGTTTTTTTTCCAGCATTGAGCGTGCGTACGGGACGGGAGAGAAACGAACCTGCTTCTGCGGAGGACGACCTGCGCGTCGTGACAGCAACGACTCGTGCGTGGGAGGTTAACGTGTGTCTGCGGAGGACGACCAGCGCATCAGGAGAGCAATGACTCGTGCATGGGAGGTTGGACTTCATCCAACGGCTACAGTCATGTGAATCCAAGGGCGGGGAAGGTGACCGATCTGGACGTCCTGCCGGCTGACCGATGCAGAGCACTGCACATATCTGAGAGGGGACGATCTGCACACGGAGACATATGCTCCGGGCAGGTGTCCTCGTGCTATTGGGCCAAGATGGTGGGGCCCATGGACTAGATTTGGTGTAGCTCAAAATACGCATTGTGTATTGAAGCGTGCGGGGGAGCAACTAATTGAGAAGTGCTCGATCGGGAGCCTTCCCAAGGGTCACTTGGGGTGGGCTGAGAGCACGCCACTTGGCGTGCTCTCAGCCGCCGCCACGTGTCGCGCTCTGGGCGCTCCCTCCAGTTTTTATTTTTATTTTTCCACACGCGTTTTCAGCTTTTTAGATGGTTTTTTCCCTTTTTCGGCTTTTCGGTTTTCCATCGGTCTTTCTTAGCTTTTCGACAAAAAAAATTCGATTTTTTTTTGCGCGAAAAACGCGTTTTTTTGCTTTCGCGAGAGGCACGGCCGTGCTTCTCGGAAACGAAAAAAAACACGTTTTTTTTTTTTTTTGCTTCCGCGAGAGACACGGTTTTGCTCCGCGAGAGGCACGGCCGTGCCTCTCGGAAACGAAAAAAATACGTTTTCTTTTTTTTACCTTTCGTGAGAGGCACGGTTTTGCTTCCGCGAGAGGCACGGACGTGCCTCTCGGAAAACAAAAAAAAAGCACTTTTTTTTCCTTCCGCGAGAGGCATGTTTTTGCTTCCGCGAGAGGCACGGATTTGCTTCCACGAGAGGCACGGGCGTGCCTCTCGAAAACGAAAAAAAAACACTTTTTTTCCTTCTGCAAGAAGCACGGTTTTGCTTCCACGAGAGGCACAGATTTGCTTCCGCAAGAGGCACGGCCGTGCCTCTCGGAAACGGCTTTCGGAAAGGGAAAAAAACATGCTCCCGGTGTGGTTTTTTGGTCCGGTTTTTTTGTGAAAAAAAAAGTTCGTCAAAACCTATCAACATGGGATCTAGTTTTGAAGATCTCGACGCGAGGAATCCAACGGTGAAAACGGTTCGAGATTTGGATGCACAGTTTAAGAGATAAAACGTTCTGAATAAACGGATCTACGAAAAAAAAGAAAACTCCCAAGTTGCGACAAGTGGCGCACATGCAGCGCGCCACTTGTCGCAACCTGGGAGGTGGAAGTGATCTTTGAAAGGAGTAGTCTTCAATTAATGATTTCGCTAAAAAGTACGTACTCCCTTCTTCCGTGGCTCACGAGGCCAATAAACACAGACGGGGGGAGTATAACACAAACAACGGGAGCCTATTTTCTTTTTGGTTTTTGTTTGTCCGCTTTTTCTTCTGTTTTTTTATTTTTCTCTTTCTTTTTTTAAATTTCATGAAATATTTTTAATTCATGAACTTTTTCTTAAATTTGTGAAATTTTCAAGGGACATTTACATTTCCCCCCTAATTTCGGCCCGACCTCATCTTTACCCCTAAATAAAAACAGTGCTCAACTATACCCTTCTTCCGTCAGGTGCCCTTATGAAAATACCCCTCCGTGTCATTTCCGTCCGGTCAAAGGGGTTTGACCATCAAATGGACGTTTTGTGGACATAGTTTCCCTTGTGTACATATCCCACTGACATGTGGGACCTACCCTAGGGAAAAAACAAAAAAACTCTCTCTTACAGGTGGACCCCACCATGGAAACTCTCTCTCTCACAACTTCTCTCTCTCCCTGACATGTGGGCCACGGGACCCACGGTCAAAGTCAATTGGCATTTAAATTAATCCTAAGCAGACTCTATTAGCTTGCTAATTAAACTAGGGGGCCCCATATGTCACAGACTAATGTTTTAACTAAATGGGTAATTACCCACTAACCTAAACTAGTGGGAGCCACATGTTGGTGGCACATCCCGGCAAGGTCATCGCCGACGACCAAACCGCACGGCGGAGACTGCATGGCAGGCCATGGGAGCAGAGGGTGAGGCTCCCAGGGTGTACCTTGAGCTCGTGCGCATCCAGGGGACGCAATAGGAGGGCGCGGGGTGGCCGGAGGCGATCGCTGGCGGACCTAAGCGGCGGCAGAAGCTCAGATGCGACGGCGGCGAGGCTACAAGGCACGGGCAAGCCGGCTGAGGGGCTCCTTAGCTTCCTGGAGATGCCAGGAACGCATTAAACTTTCATCGACGACGAGCACAGGCTGCAGCGATGGCTCGTGACATGGTCAGGCGACGGTAGAGCTCGGCCATGGTGGGGATCCTAGCTAGGAGACGAAATCGAGGAGGGGCAGAGGGGAAAGGTTCGTGAGCTCAAAGCAAAGCTGCCGATGCAGTTGGTGAGGCCGGGGAGGCTTTGTAGATGACGAATCGAGCGACGGCGGCGCTCGGTGTCGGTTCTAAATCTGGCATATCTCGTAGTAGGGGTCCTAAGCTAGGTGTCTTGGAGCGATGGTAACATGGACACAGGATTTTACCCAGGTTCGGGCTCTCTCGAAGAGATAATACCCTACGTCCTGATTTTCATTGTATTGATATGGGGATAGTACAGAGTACATGTATCTACCACGAGATTGTTCTAATGAATATGAGTTCATCTATTGACTAGCCTGGCCTCGGTTTATATAATGCACCGGAGGCCTAGGGTTTAGGAGAGTCCTCGTCTTGGGCGCCAAGTCTTGTGGAGTCCTCCTTGTATACGGCATGGGCTGCCCGAAGTGGCCCATTAGTGAACGGCCATGGGGGTCCTCGGCCCGATCCACCTGGTCGGGAGACGACATGATGAGTACCCCCTAGTCCAGGACACTGTCAGTAGCCCCCTGAACCGGTCTTCAAGTTGGGGACGCTCCTCGGTTCTTCCGAATTGTTCTTCGTCTTCGGTCGTTGGTCTTGAAAACTGGTTCAACAAATATTCTCATCTCCGATCTCGAGGATTGCCGAGGTGTATCCGAAGAGTTGACACGTCGGGCATCCGAGGAGCCCCTTTAGGTTCTTGGCCTTTATCAATGCCTTGTTATTTTTTACGCCACACCTCGGGTTCGAAGTTTTTCCCGGGTGGTGGTGTCCTCTTGCGTCCGAGCTCCATCGCCGGACTGCATCCGAGGTGTCTTTTTGCAGCCGAGCTCCAATGCCGGTCTGCATCCGAGGTGTTACCTCGGTATTGAAAAAGTTGAAGGAGTTCAGTCGAGCTTAATGCCGGAAATGTCCTCTAGGGAGCCAGCCACTTGCATCCGAGCTCTATGCAGGACTGCTTCCGAGGTGGTGCACTACCTCGGCCGTGGGCTGATTTTTGTGGATTTTTTTTCAATTGGTGCAATTTATTCTCTGCCGAGATATATAGCCAGTAGCCCTCAAGGTGTGTGTCGGCCAAAAATCCGAGATGCACCTGAAGGAAAACATAAAACTGCTGATCCCAGTAGCCCTGAGACTCAGGTCGATTCGCGAAATAGGCCTGAGGATCAACTCCTAGCTCGGCAGCATACTTAGGAACGGAAACACGGTGTGCAGCAGTTCCCGAGACTCAGGCTGGGAGCGACCGACCAACCTGAGGATCGTAATCTCCTCAGAAACTATTTTGCACTTTGTAAATTGTCTGCATTGAATCGTCAATGCAGTAGCCCCCGAGCCACTGGTCGGGTGGCAACACCAGATCAGGGGATCGATGTAACCCGTTAATGACTTTTAAGTGAGAAGCGCGAAGCCCAGTAGCCCCCGAGCCTTAATTTGAGCAAGGGTGGCTGAGTTAAGGATCGATATCCGGAGTAAATTGATTTTAATCACAATTTATGTGTAATGATTCTATGTATCCAAGTACTTTACATCATTAACGCTCGGATCCGCATTGTACAAACTTTGTTGACCGACCATCGGCTTCAACCTCCTCGGCCAGTAGCCGAGGAGTGTTTTCCTACTTTATAAAGCTGTTATAAGGGCAAATATTTACGGAAAACAAGGCAATCCGACCATATGGTTTTATAAACAAAGGCACGCAGAGAGATATGTTATATTACTATTTAATGTAAGAAACATCTTCCAAAGAAAATAGTCCCGCTATCGGTTCCTTTCTTTGGGTTGTCATGCTAAGCAGGATGATGTAACTTTACCTCCGATCTAAGTGGGAGAAAAATAGTGAAGATCAATTCGGGAGAAATTCCCGAAGTATTTGGCATTAAAAAACCGAGATTTTCACTTCCGCCGTTGCTGACCAATTATATTCTTGAGATCGCTAGCTTTCGGCTTCACCCAGTCTGTGGTACTAACCCGGATAACCCGGTAGTATCAATCATAGAGGTGCTCCCTTTACCCCCTAGCTGAACAATCGGGAACGTAGGGGGCAAGCACAGGAGCCAGGCAACCCAGCTTGGCCAGATCTCAAGTCAAATTGATGCATATTGTGGCTTTATAATGATTTATGGGAAGGCAGCGTTCGTATATTAAATACAAATGCTGAGGATATGTTGGGCTCTCCAGAAGTCCCAAGGTAAATGTGCCGAGGTGCCTCAAGGATCCCCCAGTACGGTTTATAAGACAATTTGATAGGTTCGATGTGTTTATTTTGACTCCTGTGCGACCGTTTATAATTTGAAAATGGCCCATCATCGGCTTCCACCACTTTGTAGATGCTACGCAGGGTGTTTCCACAATAACAAGACAACCCTTAGCCGATGTCTCGGTGCCCGGAGGCATTGTGTTAGCGGAAACGAGGCAATCATATATGTAGGCTTTATAACTTTCACTTAGTCATAGGAGCTTGATTGTGGGGGCAAGTACTTAGCCCCCGGTGTTTGGAGTGTTCGGGCGTGCCGAGGTGCAGCTCGGCAGGGAAGTTGCCGAACTACGGGTCGGAAAAGATTTCCCGAGTCGAATTATTATGCACGGCACCTCGGTCAAGAGGATGTCCCGCCTCCTGAAAAAAAACATACAAATAGGTTAAAGGTGCCATAAGCTCGGAAAACCAAAAAACTTTAGTAAAAACTTTACGTCCGAACTAAATCAAGTTTTTTGATGCCAATCTGAAAATTGGTCTTAAAATTAGTTTGTGCTTCCGTCGTGCTTTAACATGATACATCCGATCTCCAGACTTCAAGTGGGTCAGCCTTCGGCTTCAACCTCCTATCCCGAAGGCGGAGTGCTTCTCAGGCCAGTTTAGCGAATCAACTCGAGCGGCTTTAGAGAGAAACTAGGCTACCCAGCTATTGACCACACACTCACGTCGGAAAAAGGAGTAGTAGAAAAAGACTTTGCAACGACCAATAAGAAAACACATTTATTATAAAACGGCTCATATAAATTTAAGAGCCCCCAGTTAACATGGGAAAAAAGTGTTTTTAACAAACTTTGTTTTTAACAAATAGCTTTTTTGTTTAACACAAATATTATGCTTGGTCGAACCGAACAAAAATTAAAAATTGAAAAAAGTTGAGAATGAAAGCGACATAGCTGGTTAATGTGCTCGGTGTTGATGACGTGGGGCGAGCTTGCGGTGGGTCAAGGTCCCAGTCCCCAAGCCGGTCCCGAGGTGCCCGAGCGAAGAGCTCGGCTTGATGAAGTGGCGACGCAGCACGGTCGATGTGGCGAGGCGAAGCCCCCGGTCCAGCCGAGGTGACGAATCTAGCCGGCTGGTGACGACGAAGTCCCCGGAGTTGGTTGATGAAGAGATGGCCAAGCACCCGGTCTAGCCGAGGTGACAGAGCAGGTCGGTAAGATGACGTTGCAGCCCCCATGCCAGCCGAGGTATCGAAGCAGGTCGGCATGGTGGACATCGGCTTGAAGAAGCAACGGCGCGGCGATGCCGACGCAGGTCGGAACTTGTGACACGGTCAATGTCGGCTTGAGAAGTGACCGCGCGGCGATGCTGGCGCGCCCGACCCGTACAATCCATAGGGCGACGATCTTGTCTTGATGATTATTTGTCCTTCACGATGCCAAACTCTTGGTTGGCTGACCGAGGTGATGATCCGAGGTGGTTTGTCGTCGGCTCGATGGAGCGACGACGCAGTCGATGCTGGCGGAGGTTGGTAGTCGTGGACCAACGTGGTCGGGCCGATTTGACATCGGCGTGACGGTGGAGACCGCCTCAGAAAAGACTCAAAATTTGTAGGCACGTGTTTGAGAACAACACACAATACCCTAGAAAAAATTTCCTTCAAAAAGGATGTCCAATATCCTGTTCATAAAGAAAGATGAATTCGGGCCGGATTCGTTTTCGTGCAAGAAACAGATACGAAAATTGATGCACTCCTCGGACTCGTCCCGGAGTTTGAACGGTCGGATTGAGTTGAAATTTTGAGGGGTGATCGATATCGGAATTCCGCAGACGATGAACGGTTGGATCTTCCAAAGGACGCCCGAGGTGACTACTGGACTCCTCGCCCTAAACTCATCCACATTCCCGTTCAGATTCGACATGGCTATGGTATATCGGAGATTGACGGAGATTCCTCCATCGGAACGTGACGAAATTTTACAGGGTTGTTCTAGACTCAATTCCGCACAATTCCACCAAAGTAATCGTCAAAGCGACGCTGGAGGAGGCGGGGACGATGAACACACATCCGCTGTCCAGAAAAACTGCACCGTCGCCTGAGGACGATGTTAACGTCGAGCCCCCGAGCTCCACGGATGATTCCCCCATGATCTTGATAGAGATCGGAGTTGATGATGATGAAAGTATACGTCCGATCTTGATGATACGACGCGGAGCGCAGTCCTCGGTCCAGCCGAGGTGACCAGTCGAGCCGGTGACGAAGATGCCGACATCGACAATAAAGCTCGGTTCCGACGCGTAGGTCGCGCCACAGACGATCTGAATTCCCATCGCACCGCGGCGACTGCCAGCAGGCTCTCAATGAAAGCACCAATGTCGGTTCTAAATCCGGCATATCTCGTAGTACGAGACTTAAGCTAGGCGTCTTGGAGCGATGGTAACATGAACACAGGATTTTACCCAGGTTCGGGCTCTCTTGAAGAGATAATACCCTACGTCCTGCTTTTCATTGTATTGATATGGGGATAGTACAGAGTACATGTATCTACCACAAGATTGTTCTAATGAATATGAGTTCATCTATTGACTAGCCTGGCCTCGGTTTATATAATGCACCGGAGGCCTAGGGTTTAGGAGAGTCCTCATCTTGGGCGCCAAGTCTTGTGGAGTCCTCCTTGTATACGGCATGGGCTGCCTGAAGTGGCCCATTAATGAACCGCCATGGAGGTCCTCGGCCCGATCCACCTGGCCGGAAGACGACGTGATGAGTACCCCCTAGTCCAGGACACCGTCACTCGGTGCAATAGACGAATACGACGATGGTTGGCTTGATTTCAGCCGTCCTAGATCGAACCCGTCAGTGGTGAGGTAGAGGGCGTCCTCGCGGAGCTCTTGGACATGGGTGGTTGGACGGGGGCTAGCCGGTGGCTACGCGGACGCGGAACGGCGGCGAGTGGTAGCTCTTGGGGACGCTCGGGATTGAGAGAAGGAGAAAAGGAAACAGGCGACTGAGAGAGGGGGGAAGCACTAGGGGGAGGCATGGCGTTCTTAGCCGGTCCAGAGCGTTGGCGGAAGCAAGAGGGGGCATCGCGCATGCGCGCTGGCGGCCTCCACACGCGCTCGTGCCAGGAGGCACGAGGTTGAAGAAGGCGATTGGCCGCGGTGGTGGGCTGGGCTGGCTACATGGGCCGGCTACAGGTAATGTTCTCTCTGCCTTTTTTTCTTTTGTTTTAGTTTTCTCTATTTTCTTTAGCGAGGGGTAAAAATGTCCAGAAAACGTCCATTTGATGGTCAAACCCCTTTGACCGGATGGAAACGGCATGGAGGGGTATTTCCATAAGGCGACCAGATGGAAGAGGGGCATAGTTGAGCACTGTTTTTATTTAGGAGTAAAGATGATGTCGGGCCGAAATTAGGGGAAAAATGGAATTGGCGCAATTTTCAAATTCATGAATATTTTCTAAAAGTTGTGAACTTTATTTTTTTCAAATGCACGAACTCTTTTTAACTTTTACAAACTTCTAAAAGCTTGCGATTTTTTTCAAATTCGTGAACATTTTTCAATCGATGAACTAGAAAAAGTTAGTGAATCGATGAACTTTTTTTAAGTCAATGAACTTTTTTAAGAAAAAGTTCACATTTTTTAAAATCACAGGATTTAAATTTGATTGGACATTTCATGATTTTTTTTAAAATCGATCACATTTTTTCAATTTCGCAAACTTTTTTCCTCCTTGGAGCTAGGGGTGGGCATAAAAACTGACAAACTGAAGACCAAACCGATACCGAAACCCAAAAAAAACAATTTTTTGGTTTTTTCTGTTGGTGTTAGAAAATTTCTGCCACATGTAGAAACTAGCGCGCGCGTGAGGCAGGTATGTCAATTCTATGGGACAAGCTAAATTTGACAAAAAAATCACGAATTTGAAAAAAGTTTGGGAAACTAAAAAACGTTCATTCATTTGAAAAAAAGTTCACTAATTTAAGCAAATGTGCATGATTTTAAGCAAATAAAAAAGAACAGAGAAAAAGAATAAGAAATAAAGAAAAATAAAAACCACATGTTGATTGATAATAACGGAAATTACAATAGAAGCATTCAAATTAGGAAAAACTACATGCTCGCGGATCCATCCGTCGGGCCTAGTCTGGCACACTCCTCTGGTGATTTTTTGGGACTATGGATAAATAACCCCAAATTTGTCAAGCAGGTGGGCATGCCCAGGGTAGGCATCCATGCGAGGTTTGAACGAATTCCGACACAGTATGCACGTTGCGACACGGCCGGTCATTTATCGGTCTTTTTTCGCTGGGAAAACTCTAGAAAATGCAAAAACTTGTCGAAATCCCAAACAACTTGGCATGGGACCTTGAATTGGTCATACAAGGTCATGAAAAAAATTGGGGCCATTTCAAGGATGTCGAGAAGCAATGTAAACTATGATGGAGCCTTTGGGGCAAGCCGAACACCCTCCATTCAACATGGTCTGTTTTTAAAAATCTATGAAATGACCCCAAATTTTTTAGGCAGGTGGGCATGCCCAGGGTAGGAATCCAAGCGAGGGTTGAACGAATTCCGACACCGTCTGCACATTGCGACACGGCTGGCCATTTATCGGCCTTTTTTAAGGGGAAAACTCCAAAAAATGCGAAAACTAGTCGAAAACCCAAACAACTTGGCATGGGGCCTTGAATTGGTCATATAAGGCCATAAAAAATTGGGGCCATTTCAAGAATGTTGAGAAACAACGTGAACGCAGACGGAGCCTTCTGTCCAACCCGAACACCCTCCATTCAACATGGTCTATTTTTAAAAATCTATGAAATGACCCCAATTTTTTTAAGTAGGTGGGCATGCCTAGGGTAGGCATCCCTGCGAGGTTTGAATGAATTCCATCACCGTTTGCACATTGCGACACGGCCAACCATTTATCGGCCTTTTTTCACGAGGGAAACTCCCGAAAATGTGAAAACTAGTCGAAAACCCAAACAACTTGGCATGGGGCCTTGAATTGCTCATACAAGGCCATAAAAAAATTGGGGCCATTTCAAGAATGTTGAGAAACAACGTGAACTCAGATGGAGCCTTCTGGCCAACCCGAACACCCTCCATTCAACATGGTCTATTTTTGGATGTCCTTAAAATGATCCAAACTTTTGCAAGCAGGTGGGCATGCCCATGGTAGGCACCCATGTTAGGTTTGAATGATTTCTGACACCGTATGCAAGTTGCGACACGTCCGACCATTTATCGACATTTTTTACCGAGGAAACTCCAAAAAATGCAAAATTCATCAAAAAAAAACAAAACAACTTGGCATGGTGCCTTTAGTTGGTCATAAAATGTCATGCAAAAAAATTGGGGCCATTTCAATGATGTCGAAAGACAACGTGCTCTCAGGGCGAGCTTTCTACCCGAGCACCCTCCGTTGAATATGGTATATTTTTAGACATCCTTCAAATGACCCCAACTTTTGCAAGCAGGTGGGCATGCACATGGTAGGCATCTATGTCAGGTTTGAACGATTTTTCTAACACTGTATGCAAGTTGCAACATGTCTGGGCATTTATCGGCCTTTTTTTACAGAGAAAACTCTAGAAAATGCAAAATTTGTCGAAAACCAAAATAACTTGGCATGGTGCCTTGAATTGGCCATACAAGGCCATGAGAAAAATTGGGGCCATTTTAAGGATGTCAAGAAACAACGTGCGCTCAGACAGAGCCTTTTGACGTACCCGGAAACTCTACGTTGAACATAGTCTATTTTTGTATATCCTTGAAATGACCCCAACTTTTGCAAGCAGATGAGCATGCCCATGGTAGGAATCCATGCCAAGTTGAACGATTTTCGACACCGTATGCAAGTTGCGACACGTTCGGCAGTTTATCGCCCTTTTTTGACCGAGAAAACACCAGAAAATGTAAAATTTGTAGAAAACCAAAAAACTATGGCATGATGCCTTGAATTGTTCATACAAGCCAATGAAAAAAATTAGGCTCATTTGACGGATGTCGAGAAACAACGTGCTCTCAAATGGAGTCTTATGACCTACCTGGACACCCTACGTTGAACATGGTGATTTTTTCTACACGAAAACAAAAAATGTTCGAGCAAATTCAAGAAAATTGGTTTCAATTTTTTTTCAATTTTTTTTGAAATCTTTTGTAATTCCAAATTTGTTAGAGAAATTGATACATACGGGATTGAAGGGGGACCAATATATCTTAATGCTTGATACGTCTCCAACGTATCTACTTTCCAAACACTTTTGCCCTTGTTTTGGACTCTACTTTGCATGATTTGAATGAAACTGACCCTGACCGACGCTGTTTTCAGCAGAACTACCATGGTGTTGTTTTTGTGCAAAAATAAAGGTTCTTGGAATTGGACGAAACTTTCTAGAGATTTTTTATTGAATAAATAAAAAATATTGGCGCAAGAATCAACTGGAGAGGGGCCACCAGCTGTCCACAAGACAACTGGGCGTGCCTACCCCCAGGGCGCGCCCAGATGTCTTGTGGGCCCCACAGGCGGCCGTTGACCTAATTCCAATGCTATAAATTCTGTTTCTCCGAGAAAAAAAATAAGAGAAGAAGTTTCATTGCATTTTACGATACGGAGCCGCCGCCACCTCCTATTCTTTCTCGGGAGGGCTGATCTGGAGTCCGTTCGGGGCTCCAGAGAGGGGGATTCATCGCCGTCGTCATCATCAACTCTTCTTCACCAACAATTCCATGATGCTCACCACCGGGAGTGAGTAATTCCTTCGTAGGCTTGCTGGACGGTGATGTAGATGGATGAGATTTGGCATGTAATCGAGTCAATTTGTTAGGGCTTGATCCCTAGTATCCACTATGTTCTGAGATTGATGTTGCTATGACTTTGCTATGCTTAATGCTTGTCACTAGGGCCCGAGTGCCATGATTTTAGATCTGAACCTATTATGATTTCTTGAATATAAGTGAGTTTTAGATCCTATCTTGCAAGTTGGTGCTACTTGTGAGCTGCGTTGGGATTTTCCCCGAAGAGGAAGATAGATACAATACAGTAACGGATAAGTATTTCCTCTGTTAGAGAACCAAGGTTATCAATCCAGTAGGAGACTACCACAAACACTTGTAAGCAAACACCTGCACACAAGAGCAAATACTTGCACCCAACGCGGGCAAGAGGGTTGTCAATCCCCTTATACTCGTTAATTGCAAGGATTAAATCTGATAGTGGTGGATAGATAATTTGCAAAGTAAAATATAAGTAAATAAATTGCAGCAAGGTAAATAGGTTTTTAGTAATATGATTTGGATGGACCCGTGGCCCATAGCTTTCACTAGAGGCATCTCTCTCAAGAACGAAACATACAGTGGATAAACAAATTACTGTTGGGCAATTGATAGAAAAGCACATAGCTATGATGTTATTCATGGCATGATCATGTATATAGGCATTATGTCCGTGATAAGTAGACCGACTCCTGCCTGCATCTACTACTATTACTCCACTTCGAGAGCGCTTCTATGCTTGCCTCTCTACTTATTAAGTTCATGACAAACAGAGTAACGCTGTAAGCAAGATGACATAATGTAGACAAAGTAAAACCAATCAATATGATTAAACCCCATCGTTTTACCCTTAGTAGCAGCAATACAAATACGTGCCTTGCTGCCCCTTCTGTCACTGGGAGAGGAAACCGCAAGATGGAACCTACTATTATGCACTACTTCCATTGCAAGATCTATTCATCAACTTGGCCAAAGATAACTCATAGATAGGAAAGCCTTACATAGCTATAACAATCATACATAATAAAGTTCAGAAATAACTCAATTACTTTCAATGAATAATCTGACCATAAACCCACAATTCATCGGATCCCAACAAACACACCGCAAAAGCTGATTACATCGGAACAATCTGATAGAACTCCGAAGAGCACATGGCATTGAAGATCAAAGAGAGAGAGAGAGAGAAAGCCATCTAGCTACTGCTATGGACCCGTAGGACCTGTGGGAACTACTCACACATCATCAGAGAGGCAACAAGATTGATGTAGACCCCCTCCGTGATCGACCCCCCCTCCGGCAGATCACCGGAAAAGGCCTCCAGATGGGATCGTGGCAGAACAGAGACTTGCGGCGGTGGAGAACTTGTTTCGTCTGGATATCTGTGGGTTTCTGCATATATGTGAATTTATAGCATTGGAATTAGGTCAATCGGAGCCACAGGGGGCCCACAAGTCATCATGGCGCGCCCTACACCTCTGGGGGCACCCTGTTGCCTTGTCGCCTGCTCGTCTGGCTTCTGGTCCTCCCCTGAAGCTTCTAGGGTCTTTTTTGTCCCATAAGAAATCATCAAAAAGTTTCATGGCATTTGGACATCGTTTAGTAGGGATTTCCTGATAAACCAAAAACAAGCAGGAAACAGCAACTGGCACTTGGCACTAGGTTAATAGGTTAGTTCCCAAAAATGATATAAAATTGCATATAAAGTATATAGAATTGATAATATAATAGCATGAAAACATCAAAAATTATAGATACGTTGGAGACGTATCCGCATCCCCAAGCTTAATTCCTGCTCGTCCTCGAGTAGGTAAATGATAAAAACAGAATTTTTGATGTTGAATGCTACATAGCATGTCTATCATGTAATTCTCTTGCGGTATGAATATTGAGAAACGATGAAGTAATTGATATCAACATAATAATATCCATGAATACTAACACATAATCATTACCTTTCATAATATACGATGCTTAACGAGTGTTATCCCTACTCACTTAAGAATGTAAGCATAGCATAGCTCGGTCTTCCTCACATAAGTACAAATCGTTGAGCACCTCGGTGTTAAACCAAGCAATTGTATCATACTTTTTCACGCGCTTCTGCATTTTCAACTTCACTCAATATACGAGCGAGAGACATGGACTTGGCACTACGGGTGGAATAGAATATGGTGGTAAAGGTTTATAAGGGAAGGCAAAAACTGAGAAAGGCTCGCATCAACTCGGCGGATCGTTAGGCAATGGAGAGGCCTAACAATCGATATCAATGCAAGGAGTAGGGATTGCCATGCAACAGATGCACTAGAGCTATAAGTGTATGAAAGCTCACAACTGAAACTAAGTGGGTGTGCATCCAACTTGCTTGCTCATGAAGACCTCGGGCATTTGAGGAAGCCCATCATCGGAATATGCAAGCCAAGTTCTATAATGTAAAAATTCCCACTAGTATAAGAAAATGACAAATCACGGAGACTCTCTATATGAAGATCATGGTGCTACTTTGAAGCACAAGTGTGGTAAAAGGATAGTAGCATTGCCCCTTCTCTCTTTTTCTCTCATTTTTCTTTTTTTTTCTTTTCTTTTTTTTCATTTTTTTTTCATTTTTTAGAACAATATCATGAACCTCATCCCCACTTTTGTAAGGACTCATTAGTCTCCATCATTCTTTACCTCACATTACTAGGAAATACCTTATAGGTAGAGGATTAACAGTAGCGCGGGGATAATGGGCTGCGCTACTGTTATTTAGCAGTAGCGCGTGCTTAGCACGCGCGCTGCAGGTGGAGATTAGTAGTAGCGCGGGCATGCCAAACAGACGCTACTACTATGAGGGCCCCGTCGTCCCCCCACGGGCTGGCCATAGCAGTAGCGCGGCTCTCGGCCCAACGCTACTGCTAAACCCATTAGCAGTAGCGTTGGCTCACTGCTCGCGCTGCTACTGTGGCCAGCCCGGGCCCAGCTGCCCTTCCCCACTTAGCAACATCGCTGGGATTGAACACGCACTACAGCTAACTGAGTTAGCAGTAGCGCTGGGTCGTGACCCGCGCTGCTGCTAATCCAGCCTTATCTCCCCGTCCCGCCCGTTCCTCACACTCCTTGTCTCACTCTCTCACCATCGCGGCCGTCCTCCTCCTACCGTTGCCGCCGTCACCGCATTGCCACCGTCGTCGCCGCCATCCCCCGGCCTCGGTAAGCCTCCTCCTCCCTCCTCCTGCCTCTTCCCTCCTCCATCCCCCTCCTCCTCCCTCCTCCCTCCTCCTCCCCCCTGCTCCTCCCTCCTCTAGCCGCCCCACCTCCTCCATCCACAGCCCCTCCTCCCTCCCCCTCCTCCATCCACATAGCCCCTCCTCCCCCCTCCTCCATGCACAACCCGTCCTATATTTTGATTAGTTGATATGTAACACTTTGATTTAGTTAATAGTTTTTAGGGTTTAGAGTGAATTAGTAAAAATTTAGACATAGTTGATAGATTTAGTCATTTTGATTAGTTGATATGTAACACTTTGATATAGTTAATATTTTTTAGGGTTTAGAGTGAATTAGTAAAAATTGAGACATAGTTAATATATTTAGTTGATATGTAACACTTTGATTTAGTATGCTTCTAGGGTTTAGTTGATAGCTTATAGGGTTTCACTAAGTCCTAAAATCAGCATAATAATCTTTTTGTTTATATTTTGTTTCCACAAAAATCAAGTATTTGTCCCTGCATCGTCCCCACTGTCGTCCCCGTCATCGACCCCCTCCGACCTCGAGGTGAGACCAACCAAATCCCCATGTTGTTGATGTCGATGATGATGTGTTGTGAATGTCAATGATGAACATGCATAGAGGTCCTGTTATATGCTAGTTTTCATAGATGTTTTTATAGATGCAGTAGTAGTAGTAGATGAGTAGCTGTGACAATGCGAAGCTAGTTTTTTTTTTGAAATGATAATTGATTCGGATAGCATTTCAAGTTTAAACTTTTCTGTATAAAAAAGAACTTGACTTTGTTCATGCTTAGAAAAGAACATGTGTACGTGTATGGACATGTCGATCTTGAGCTGCTGTGTATATGGTGCCAAAGATGGCCACATTTGACTCTTTGTATCGCAAGGAAAATCCGAGTGGCCTATGTTTTGCCGGAGTGTTGATTCATTTCCGTTCCGGCAAATTTCAGGCGCTCGATATGTCCTATTTTAGCTAAGGTCGTACCGGATTTTTCCGTGAATTTTAGCATGACTTGTGCTAGAATATATAGGAAATATCGAGTGCCCTGGATTTGCCATAAAGAGAATTAAATGACATTTCGGGTTGACTTTAAGTCTGTCGGGGCTCCATACATGATAGTCAAAAAATCAGTGAGGGAGAGTGTCCACCATATATGAGAGAAGAAGAATGCCGACTGTTGTCATGGGGGTCATTTCTCCTTCTTCTCCTTGTGCTAGACCTTTGTTATGCACTAGGGGAAGGAGGAGTAGCAACCATCACCGACGGTCGAAAATGTCAGAGAGGGAGTGTCCACCATATACACCACGTGAGATGAGAGTTTTCAAGGAAAGACTCGACAGACCGACAGTCAACCCGTGATGAATAATAATGATCTGTGTGTTGAGTTCCTGTTAGTTACCGTCGATTTATAATCTTTGAATTTTTAACACAGGAAATGTCCGACGATGATAAGATCCCGGAGTGCGACTACTGCTGCGATGACCGGGGTTTGTGCGACAGGGAGCCTCACCTGCAAAATGGTAGGTTCTTCACCGTGAAGCTGGAAGAGACCTTCGATGTTTGTACGGTACGCAACGACAAGTATTTCATCGTAATTAATCATGACTTGTGATTCTTTGCTTCAACGTGTAATTTCTGGGTTTTTTTCAATTCGACTAGTACATCCCGTGCCATGCAAGACCGTATGTCTTGCAGAAGCTCGGTTTCCAAGACCTTGAGAATATGGAGACGAGGAGGGCTCACCTCAGGACTAAACACGGTTATGCTTTTCGGGTTAAGCTCTACAATGCGCTTAATCACTCACATTTCGGCTGCTCTAATTGGGAAGCTTTCTACAAGGCCTATGGATTTGAGGAGAATATGCAAATAACTTTTGATATTCGTCCCGAAGATGAAGATATTGAAGATAATATCGACATTTGGGTCGATGTGGATATGCCTCCTGTTTTGCCTAAATGTGAGTTTGTCAAAATAATTTGTTAAGTACTTTATATTTTTATTTAAAAATATTTGGTGTTCATCTCTACTAAACTTGTTTATTTATAATTATCAGCTTATTTCTTATCTTCAAAAAATACTCGGAAAGCTGTGGACATGACGTACTACAGTTATGGCTTCGAGCTTAATTGTGAGGAGAAAGGATATGTTGTCTCATTTATAGATGATGTAGAGACTTTTAAGACAAATCAGTTTATTAGCCCAAATTATACTAGATACGTGTAGGGATGTAAATGGTATGGATAATTTCCGTTCCGAATCCGCATCCGCATCCGTTTTTAAGTATATGGTATGCACTTTCACGAATCCGGTGGATATGGATGCGGATACGGATTTTGGTCAACCGGATATCCGACGGATATGGTAGCGGATATGGTATTGGCAATATCCGACGGATGTGGATTATCCGGTATTTTTTTAGGATTATACGACATTGTCAAATAGGATTATCCGATAAGTTTAGCCCAAATACACAAATAGTCCACTTTTTAGAATCACATGTAAATATAATATAACTAATTCCTTGTTACACTCTTACATGCACGTACAAGCACAGCTAATAAACTTAAGAACACGTACTGTACTACTTAGTAGTTAACTTAGCTACTATTTAAACCAATTTTATGGTAGATTAGAGAACCATATTTTTATGAATCTATGATGTAAGCTATTAATCCCATTAAAAACACGTACTGTACTAGTTAACATGCACGTACGAGAACCGTCGGTCATACTTGCTGCAGCCTGTAAGCTAGTAATCCCACTATAAGCAGTAAACACTGGTTGGTTACTTATATACGTATTGTTCTTCTCCGTATAGATCGCCTGTAGAAATATATTACGGAAAATATATACATCAATATTTTTTGTCCGTTTCTAGTGCGAATCCGCTCCATTTCCGCTCCGAATCCGTAGTCCGATAAATCCGCATTCGAATCCGCATCCGATCATTATCCGCTCCGCTCCGAATCTGACAAAAAAATATGGTTAAGGATATGGTAAAAGCATTATCCGATCCGATCCGATCCGATCCGTTTACATCCCTAGATACGTGCCACTAGTCAATCTGTTGCTTGATGGTAACCTCATTGCCAAAAACTTGGTATGATTTTGTTAATGATGGTAACTTCGTTGCATACATTCTTCTTAAGTAAACTACATTGCTAACTATATATGTTACTATATTGTTCAACAGAAGCTCCCTAGCGAGGTTGTGCCTCACATGATGCTTACCGAAGGTAGTATGTACATGGTTAGCTTACGACCATTTCCATCGACGGCTTACCAAAGTGCATAGCAGACGGCAGAAGGACCAGGACACCGACGGCAAACGTCTTTGCCGTCTGCCACGGACGGCAAACACTTCCGGCACTGAAAGTCACGGTAATGACTTTGTTTGCCGTCTGCGTAAAAACAGCTGACGACAAAGAAGTTTCCCGTCCGCTTTCCTGGCCAAGCTGACGGCAAAGATCATGGACGACAAAGAATAGCGGTTAGCCCCATTAGGTGGCTAACGGTAGACTTTTCCGTTTGCCGGCGGACGGCAAACTTTGCCGTCAGCCCTATGACGTCAGCAGACCCGTTGCTAACCGTCACTTCTGCTTAGTCTTTGCCGTCTGCCAGGCTGGTCTTTGCCGTCTGCTGGCAGACGGCAGAATGACCAAATGGTCAGACCTGATTCTCCCAGGTTGCACAGGTTGCTGCCACGTGGTACCTTTGCCGTCCGCCTACCGACGGCATAGGTCTTTGCCGTCGGCTGGCGGACAGCAAAGTGCCTGTATTGTTACTATTTTGTCTGTTTTCTGTTATATCCCTGCATTTTCAAAAGACATATATGATATATAGTTTCAACCTCAAGCATAGCCCATGTATCCAACATCTAGCAGTCCATCGAATGCAAGAGAACACATAGGGTATTAAAAGATCCAATACATACATAGTTTCACGAAGTTCATCCATATATACATACATAGTTTCACATTGTTCATCAATACAAATCAAAACAAAAACTAAACACTAGCAGTCCATCAATGCCTACTTCCATGAAGTGAATCAAACCTGCAAAAATGGGAGTAAGAAAGTTAGAAGAAGAAGAAGAAGACTAGAAGAAGAAGAAGAAGAAGAAGGCTAGAAGAAGAAGAAGAAGACTAGAAGAAGAAGAAGAAGAAGAAGAAGAAGAAGAAGAAGAATAAGAAAAAGGAGTAGAAGATGGAGAAAAAGAAAGAAGAGAAAAAGGAAGAATAAGAATATATTTTCTTCTTCTTCTTCTTCTTTCCTTTTCTCATCTTTCTTCTTCTCTTCTATCTTTTTATCCTTTTCCTTCTCATTCTTATTCTTTTATTCTTTCTTTTTCTTCTCTTTCTTCTTCTATTCTTTCTTTTTCTCCTCTTCCTTGTTTTTCTTCTTCTTATTCCTTATTTGTGTCATTTTAGAGCTAACTTAGGTAATTATGCCATTTTTGAGCTAACTAAGCTTATTATGTCAATTTGGAGGAAAATAAGGTAAGTATAGGTCATTTTTGTGCTAACCTAGGTAATTATGCCATTTTTGAGCTAACTTAGGTAAGTATAGGTCATTTTAGAGCTAACTTAGGTAATTATGTCATTTTGGAGGAAAATAAGCTAAGTATATGACATTTATGAGCTAACCAAGGTTATTATGCCATTTTTGAAATGAATAAGCTAATTATGTCAGAAATGAACTAAATAAGCTAATTATGTCATTTTGGAGGATAATTAGCTAAGTATGTCTTTTTTGGGGAAAATAAGCTAAGTATATGACATTTATGAGCTAACCAAGGTTATTATGCCATTTTTTAAATGAATAAGCTAATTATGTCATAAATGAACTAAATAAGCTAATTATGTCATTTTGGAGGATAATTAGCTAAGTATGTCTTTTTTGGGGAAAATAAGCTAAGTATGTGGCATAATAGGGCTAACAAGCATGTACAAAGCTAAGTATGCATTTGTTAAGCAAAACACTAGAGAAAACTTACCGGAGGTCAAGCACCGGGGTTCCTCGAGCCAGTATCACCTGGAGAAGGGTTGTGCGATGCGGCTCTGGAGTTATGCCGCACCAAAGATCATTTGCAAAGTCTCGTTAGCATGATGACACTCAAATGTTAAGACTAGTAAATAATGACCATTCAAATGAAACTCACCGTTCCCGCTCTAGTAATGACCGACATCGGCGGAGGGGTCTGACCGGTCATCTCGCACATAGACTGCACATTTGGTTTTGACGAGTCAGTAAAATTAGTTAGTAATGAAACGAACATTACGTGCATGATTTGGCTAATATGCAGAAGAAACTTACCACGAGGAGCTCGTACATGGCCCGATGAGCTGCATCATTCCGTGCCCTCTCCTCCTCCAACTAATAGTATGGATCGTCTATATATGCTTCGGGATCAATAGATGCATCATCATCATCACTATCACGCGTGTCGTCATGAATGACGTGCTCATCGGGTTCAGCGGCATCAACATGTGGAAGGCCTTTCTGTAATCGGTCAAGCATTGACAGGTCATCCACAGCAGTAACCTCTTCTTGTTCCGGCTCTTCTTGTTTTGGCTCAGGGGTGAAGTCGGATTCACTGTCGCTGTCTACTTCCATGTTCTGGAGTGAAGTAGAGCGGTTCTTGAAGCGTTTTTTGGAAAGACGTGTTTCTTGGAAGAATTCTCCTTCATATGTGTCTGGGTTAATGTGAGGTTCATAATCCTCTTCATTGGGGGGAGGTGGTCGAACACGTGGCGGCACTTCATAAACGACATCCCAACCATTTAGATTTGTATTAGTTTGACAGGCCCACCGTAGATAGAAAACTTGGGTCGCCTGTTGAGCCATAATATAGACATCGGGAACATATAAATGGGTGCTTTGTTCGATTTCTACTAGCCCTATATGTTCATGAGTCCTTCTAGTCACCTTCGGCTGGAACCAATAACATTTGAAGACAACGACGTTCGGTGGGTTTTCACCATAGAATAGAAGTTCATAAATTGCCTCAACTCTTCCATAATACTCGGTACCTCCTTCGCCGATAGCAGAGACACCACAATTTGTAGATTTTCGGTCGGCCATAGATAGCTCTTTCCCAAAGGTACGAAAGCGATACCCGTTGATGTCGTATTTCTCAAATGAACGGACCTTATAGTCAAAACCATTAGCGGCTTGTCTCAATTCGGCATCCATAGACTCTGAATTAGCCTACAAGTTTAATACGAAAGGATTGTTGCATTAGCCGCAAATTAGACCAAGAAATGAAATGGTCTATTAATGGTAATTACCGTTTGTTTGAACCAAGAGATGAAACCGGGATAGCCGCCTCCATGCTTTGCCAGAAGCTCATACTCTTGGATCACCGCTCCATCTAAGAATTTGGCGATGTATCGACTGTATCAAATATCCGGGAATAAGAGCAGTTCAAAGGAAATAGAAGTTGAGAAACAATGTACCAAGAACTTACTCGATGTATGGCCGCACTTCTGTTAGGTTGTTGAAGATATACAACGAAATGGTCCGCCATTCTTTGACATCCAACCCTACTTGTTTCGAAGCACCGGCTGGTGCAAGCTTCCCTTTGAATAAGCTGAGGTTGGATCCACCTTTTTTAGGGTCGCCAGCATTGTACCGAGGCTTCGGATTATCCAAATGGCGATTTTTGTCTTCGTAGTGTGCTGTCATGAAGTTTGCCGCCTACTCAGTAATGAATGCCTCGGCCATCGATGCTTCAATTCTACGTTTATTTTTACATTTTGCTCGAAGCATCTTCTGCATCCTCTCAGTTGCATAGCACCAACAATTTTGCACGGGCCCTCCCAATCTTGCCTCGGTCGGGAGATGTAAAATCAAATGCTGCATTGGATTAAAGTAGCCCAGTGGAAAGATCTTCTCTAACTTGCAGAGCAACTCCGGCGCCAACTTTTCCATGTCATCTATCACGGCAGGCGATAGTTCTTTCGCACAAAGAACACAAAAGAATTAGCCATTCATCCTTAGGGATAAAGCCACGCAACATCACCGGCATTACCCGCTCAAGCCATATGTGCCAATCATGACTCTTGAGACCAAATATTTTCAATTTTTCAAGACTCGCTCCCCTCTTTAGATTCGCTGCATACCCATCGGGGAACATCAATTGCATTTTCACCCACAAGATAATTTCCCTCATAGCTGGCCTTCCAAGATTGAACCAGGCCTTTGGCTTTGTCCAGTTCTGCTTTCCTTTCGGTTGTCGCATGTTTTGTAACGGTCTATCACATAGAGTCTGCAGATCGACTCTAGCCTTAGTATTATCCTTTGACTTCCCATCTATGCCAAACAATGTACCAAAAAGGGCCTCGCCGATATTCTTTTCAGTGTGCATCATGTCGATGTTGTGTGGAAGAAGGAGGTCTTTGAAGTAAGGCAGATCCCACAAGCATGTCTTGTGAGTCCAGGCATGTTCCGAATTATACCCCTTGAAATACCCTGGATGCTCTGGATCAGGCTCGAGAGCGTTTAACTGATCTAGGATCTGTTGGCCAGTCAACGCAGGTGGTGCAGAGTTTTTGACAACTCTACCTTTGGTGATGTTCTTCTTGTCTTTTCTGAACTTATGGCGAGGATCCAGGAACTGTCTATGCAAGTCGAAGCAAGAATACTTGCGACCCACCTGCAGCCAATGTAACTGAAGAGTTGCCTTGCATGTGGGGCACGGGAACCTTCCATGCGTACACCAGCCAACGAATAGCGCATACGCCGGCAAGTCATGCATCGAGTACATGTACCAGACACGCATTATGAAGTTTTGTTTGCTAGCGGCGTCGTATGTCTTGAACCCATTATCCCAAGCTTCTTGCAATTCATCCTTAAGCGGCTGCATGTACACATTCATATTCTTCCCCGGATAGTTGGGCCCTGGAATTATCAACGTCAGGAAAATGTTCTTTCTTTGCATAATCTGTCCGGGGGGGAGATTGAGTGGAATGACAAATACAGGCCAACAACTGTATTGGGTTGTCGTCATACCAAACAGATTGAACCCATCCGTGCCGATGCAGATTCGAGGATGCCTTGGATCTGCCACTTTTTGCTCATGTAATGCATCGAAGTGCTTCCACGCAGAACCATCCGATGTGTGTACCATCATCTGATTCCCATCTGCATCTAGTTCGGTTCTTTTGCCCATTTTGTGCCATGTCATCTGTCTGGCCGTCTCTTCGACCATGAAAAGATGTTGAAGTGTTGGTACGATTGGCAGATACCGAAGAACATTAACGGGGATTTTGGTCTGCCTCTTCTCACCCATACCGTTGTCTACCACAACATACCTGGAAGAGTTGCAAATGGGACAATAGTTCAAGTCCGCATACTCAAGCCTAAATAAGGTACATCCTTTCTCACAGGCATCTATCTTCTCATAGGGCATCTTAAGTGCATGGAGGATTTTGTCCGACTGGTACAAGTTTGCAGGCATTACATGGCCTTTGGGTAGAAAGCGTCCAAATAGTGTCATCATCGCGTCGTAGCATTCTCTGCCCAAGTTGAATTGAGCCTTTAGAGCCATTACTTGTGCGATGGCATCCAGCTGACAAAGCTCAGTGTGCTCGTGGAGAGGACGTTTTGAAGACTCCAACATTTCATTGATGGCCTTTGCAGATTCCTCCATCTCATCGTCCGAATCCCGAGCATCATCAAAGTCTTGCACCATGTCTTCGATCCCGGTACCATGCTCGTCAGTGCGACGACGAACCACCTCAGCTCTGGTACGTTGGTAGACTCTCCATGAAGTGTCCACACCGTATAATCGGGTGTAAACCCCCACTTCTGCAGGTGTTTACCCATTTCATCCTCTTTCCTCTGAGAAAAGTTGTCGCACCGAACACAGGGGCACCAGGTTTTTCTCTGGCCATTTGCAAATGCGGCTTTCACAAACCCCTTGGTTTTTGTTAACCATTCATTGCTCATGTCTTCCTGACTAGTGTGACCGGTGTACATCCACGCACGATCACTCATCTTGCCTACCTACTAAACATCCAAGAAATATATATATAATTCATCATATATATATTCATCAGTTAATCAAGTTTGTCAATTTTATTACGTCCATGCAACCTACACGCTAATAGGTAAAGATAGGTCCTAATCCCACCCGAGTATGTGAAGATTGGGTTCGTTTTCCCATGCTCTGCTCCGGATCCGACGCAAAATTTCGGTAGCACCTCCCCGCTGTTCTCTTGATACACCTCTCGGCAATAAACAGAGAGGATGTGTACCCGAAGAACAACAAGGAGGCACTGACGAAATCCTGCATCGGATCCGGAGCAGAGCATGGGAAAACGAACCCAATCTACACATACTCGGGCTGTCCATGGATAACGTTGGACAATTCGAAAGAATCACGTTTATAAATATGCAAATGCATGCATATTTATAACTGTAACCCTTTCGAACGGGAGACGCATACTGGTTACGCGACTGTAGTTACCTAGCTAGTGTCATCGGCACGAAGGCCGGAACAGAGCAAAGGAAGGGGGGAGGAGGAGGATATAGCTAGCTACCTGCTGCTGTCGGCGATAAGGGGATGGACCCGAGGAGGGTAGCCGAGGGAGGAAGCAAGGGGCACCGGCGAGGATCTGCGAGGAGGGGGGATCCGGGGAGGGATAGGTTAGTGACCGGCGAGGGGAGAGATCTTGGGATCTCTACATTAACATTTTATTTTTCCTTTACATTTTCTACATCTTCTACTTCTTTCACCTAACTAACCTAACTAAATTTAACTAATAGTAGACCTAAAATTTAACTACATTTTTTACATCTTCTACAACTAACTACAACTAATTAACTAAATACAACTAAACTAGATTTAACTAATACTAAAACAGAACACTAAAATTACTAAAATAGAGAAAAAATTAAAAAAACAGAGAGGGGGAGGGGGCTCACCGGAGTGGGGGAGGTGGAGGCCGGCGTTGGTGGATGTGGAGGAGGCCGGCGGCGGCGGCGGTGGAGGAGGCGGCCTTGCCGCCGGCGGTGTAGGTGGAGGAGGCGGCCTTGCCGCCGGCGGTGGCGGCGGTGGGCTGGAGGAGGCAGGGGGTGGCGGCGGTGGAGGAGGGGGCCGTGCCGCCGGCGGTGGAGGAGGGCGTGCCGCCGACGATGGAGGAGAGCGACGCGCGGGGACGGGGTGGCGCCGACGGACGGGGACGGCGGCACGGGGCGGGGTGGCGGCGCGAGACGGGGACGGGGAGAGACAGACTGAGAGAGAGAGAGAGAGAGAGAGAGAGAGAGAGGGGGGTGAGAGAGAGAGGGGGGTTACGGCCGTTAGATAGGCATCCTCTTTGCCTTCTGTTAGCAGACGGCAAAGAGCAAAAAAGCGGACGGCAAAGAGCAAGCGGACGGCATCCAGCCCGTTCATCTGACCTAGCCAGCCCCACGGTCCAGTGGGGCCCAGCTGGTCTCTTTGCCGTCTGCCTTTAAGCTCTTTGCCGTCTGCTGGCAGACGGCAAAGGACGCACTGATGGCAAACTATAACTTCGCCATGAGTCCGTTCTTTGCCGTCTTCTTTTGGTAAGCGGACGGCAAACACCTTCTGTGCCGTCCGCTAGCAGACGGCAAAGAACTGGCTGATGGCAAATTCTCTGATTCCAGTAGTGATACTCTATTTCTTTGAAAGATGGAAGGCTCAATATCAAAGAATGGAGGAAAGTAATGAAGGCGTGCACGCAACCGATTGGAGACAACATGCGTGTGCGCAAGCCAGAAGTTGGCGACATGTGGATCTCCATTCTCCATTTTGGAGATGGACCGGTTTACCTCTTTTATGCTATTTTACCTAGGAGAGAGGACTAGGTCCTAGGTAGTAAGAACAATTAGCTAGTGTTGATTATGACTATGATGATGATGATTAGTTATTATGATGATGATGAGTTATGTGCTACAATGTGTTAGCTAGAATGATGAGTTGTTATATGACTCATAGATGATGATCATGAGGAGTGCTACTTGTGAGCTGCGTTGGTAATTCCCTGAAGAGGAAGGGAGATGCAGTACAGTAGAGATAAGTATTTCCCTCAGTTATGAAACCAATATTATCAATCCAGTAGGAGAATCACGCAACACCTCGTTAGTAGCACCTGCACACAAAACAACAAATCCTTGCACCCAACGCAAACAAGGGGTTGTCAATCCCTCGGCGGTAAGTTGCAAGATTAAATTGTATGTGATAGATAGATAGATAGAAGCAAAAATACAAAATAAAATAAATAAAGAAAAAATGCAGCAAGTATTTTAAGGGTTTTAGTATATGATTTAGATAGACCCGGGGGCCACAGTTTTCACTAGAGGCTTCTCTCAAGAAAATAGCAAATCGTGGGTAGAGAAATTACTGTTGGGGAATTGATAGAAAAGCAAATAATCATGACGATATCCAAAGCAATGATCATGTATATAGGCATCACGTCCAACAAGCGCTATTGTTTTATGGCCCTAGCTAGGCATAATGCAAAGTTGTCATCTTTGGTAGGGTGCTTGATCATCTCCTTACCAAGAGGTTCAGTACTACTATCAATCTTTCTCTTTCCCAATTTACTTTCTTTCCCTTCATTGATTAAGTGCATCATATGGTCAAGTTTCCCATTAAGAGATTCTAGTGTAGTTTTCAAGATGCCAACATTATCAAGCTTTTGTTCTAAAGCATCATACTTCCTATTTTGTAACACTATGTTACCATTACTTTTATTGGAAAGATTGTATAAACCTTTAAAGAGCGTCTCCATGCTAGCTTTAGTTTCTTTAATTAATTCTGTTTGGTGATAGCATACTAGTATGGTGGGTTCAATAATTTCTATTTTTGGTTGTCCAAATAGACTCTTCATTTTCTCATAAGTATCAAAAGTATTATTACCAATGAAGTATCTCTCAAATATTAAATCCAAGACATGTCTGTGGTGGAGAGATAAACCAACATAAAAGCTCCCGAGTAACAATTTAACATGGCACTTGGGATTAGCCCTATTTTGCATTTCTAGCAATCTATCCCAAGCTTCTTTCAAGGATTCATCCCCCAATTGTTTAAAGTTTAGGATTTCTGAACCCTCACCAAGGTAAGGGGGAAGGGGAGTTTCAGGATGAGAGCTAGCCATAGTAACAAGCAAACAAAGCAAGCAAGCAAGACAAAATAAAATATTTTTGTGTTTTTGATTTTTATGGCAAGACAAATAACAGCAAGTAAAAGCTAAAACAAGTAAATGATAATGTGAATGCAGGTGTTTTGAGTTGTTTGGATAGACCTCCCCGGCAACGGCGCCAGAAATTGGCAAGCTGACGGGAGACTATTTTGATCTCCTCCCCGGCAACGGTGCCAGAAATTCTTCCGGCTACTTGTGAGCTGCGTAGAGATTTTCCCTGAAGAGGAAGGGAGATGCAGTACAGTAACGGATAAGTATTTCCCTCAGTTAGAGAACCAATGTTATCAATACAGTAGGAGACTACCAGAAACACCTGTAAGCAAACACCTGCACACAAGAGCAAATACTTGCACCCAACGCGGGCAAGAGGGTTGTCAATCCCCTTGTACTCGTTAATTGCAAGGATTAAATCTGATAGTGGTGGATAGATAATTTGCAAAGTAAAATAAAAGTAAATAAATTGCAGCAAGGTAAATAGGTTTTTAGTAATATGATTTGGATGGACCCGGGGGCCATAGCTTTCACTAGAGGCATCTCTCTCAAGAACTAAACATACGGTGGGTAAACAAATTACTGTTGGGCAATTGATAGAAAAGCGCATAGTTATGATGTTATTCATGGCTTGATCATGTATATAGGCATTATGTCCGTGATAAGTAGACCAACTCCTGCCTGCATCTACTACTATTACTCCACTTCGAGAGCGCTTCTATGCTTGCCTCTCTACGTTTTAAGTTCACGACAAACAGAGTAACGCTGTAAGCAAGATGACATAATGTTGACAAAGTAAAACCAATCAATATGATTAAACCCCATCGTTTTACCCTTAGTAGCAGCAATACAAATACGTGCCTCACTGCTCCTTCTGTCACTGGGAGAGGACACCGCAAGATTGAACCTACTACTATGCACTACTTCCATTGCAAGATCTATTCATCAAATTGGCCAAGGATAACTCATAGATCGGAAAGCCTTACATAGCTATAACAGTCATACATAATAAATTTCAGAAATAACTCAATTACTTTCAATGAATAATCTGATCATAAACCCACAATTCATCGGATCCCAACAAACACACCGCAAAAGCTGATTACATCGGAACAATCTGATAGAACTCCGAAGAGCACATGGTATTGAAGATCAAAGAGAGAGAGAGCCATCTAGCTACTGCTATGGACCCGTAGGTCCTGTGGGAACTATTCACACATCACCGGAGAGGCAACAAGATTGATGTAGACCTCCTCCGTGATCGATCCCCCCTCCGGCAGATCACCGGAAAAGGCCTCCAAATGGGATCGTGGAAGAACAGAGACTTGCGGCGGTGGAGAACTTGTTTCGTCTGGATATCTGGGGGTATCTGAATATATGTGAATTTATAGTGTTGGAATTAGGTCAATCGGAGCCACAGGGGGGCCACAAGACATCAGGGCGTGCCCTATTGCCTTGTCGCCTGCTCGTCTGGCTTGTGGTCCTCCCCCGAAGCTTCTAGGGTCTCTTTTGTCCCATAAAAAATCATCAAAAAGTTTCGTGGCATTTGGACTTCGTTTAGTAGGGATTTCCTGATAAACCAAAAACAAGCAGAAAACAGCAACTGGCACTTGGCACTATGTTAATAGGTTAGTTCCCAAAAATGATATAAAATTGCATATAAAGTATATAGAATTGATAATATAATAGCATGAAAACATAACAAATTATAGATATGTTGGAGTCGTATCAGTTGTATGCACCTATTACGTGTTATGATCCGCAGACCCCAAGGTGACAATAATTGGAATTCACTCCGGTGATGACCGTAGTATGAGGAGTTCATGTATTCACTATGTGTTAATGCTTTGTTCCGGTTCTCTATTAAAAGGAGGCCTTAATATCCCTTAGATTTCCTTAGGGACCCCACTGCCATGGGAGGGTAGGACAAAAGATGTCATGCAAGTTATTATTATAAGCACGTATGACTATATACGGAATACATGCCTACATTGAATTGATGAATTGGAGCTATTGTGTATCGCTCTAGGTTGTGACTGTTACATGATAAATGTCATCCATACAAATATCCTCACTGATCCAATGCCTACACTTTGCTCATATTGATCTTTGCTAAGTTACTACCATTACTGCTACTGTTACAATCACTACAAAACTACTACTATCACTGTTACCGTTACTATTGCTACTGTCACCACTACTATCAAACTATCATACTACTGTGCTACTCAATAATTTGCTGCAGAGAAATAACTCTCCAAGTGTGGTTGAATTGACAAATCAACTGCTAAAGCTCATAAATATTCTTTGGCCCCCCTTGTGTCGAATCAATAAATTTGGGTGAAATACTACCCTCGAAGACTGTTGCGATCCCCTATACTTGTGGGTCATCAAGACTATTTTCTAGCGCCGTTGCCGGGGAGCAAATCTCTATTTATTGAGTTCACTTGGGAGTTAAATATCTGCTATCATTATGAGGAATCTAAAAGATGCTAAGACCAAGATTGTGCCCTCTAAGACGAGGGGAGGTAAGGAACTGCCATCTAGGTCTGCACTTGATTCACCTTCTGTTTTAAGTAAGCTTGCGACACCACCACCTGTTACCCAATCTGATATGTCGCAAGTAATAAACACTACTTCTGCTGCCGATGATATTCATGATGATGCTACTACCCTGCTTGATGAAACTATGCCACTAGGTGAATTTCTTGATGCTCAAATTGCTAAAGCTAAAGAATCTGAAATTGCTGAAAATTATGAATCACCTGTTACACCTAGCACTCCCGCTAGAACAAGTATGCTTAATGTAGGGTAACGCGACAAAAAACAAAACATTTCGGTACAGCGAGCACGACCAGGACCACTATGGAGACTGCATACAAGGTTTGATCTGATCATTACCGACTCATAGCGCAGCGGAAGTAGAGTCGATGTAGATCGTCGGTGCAGATCCCCGCAGCTAGGATTTACAACCTCCCAACCGCGAGGATGTACTCCCTCGTCGGACAGCCCTTCGGGAGGCGGTCGGACAGTCCCTCGGACGATGTCACGGACAGCCCTTCGGGAGGACCCTCGAAACCCGAACGGTAACTCGGACAGCCCTTCGGGAGGACCCTCGAACAGCCCCTCGGGCAAAAGATCAAAACTACGACCTCTCTATGGGGTTGCACACATACGGTGTCAGCTATCCGGCAGGGCTTCGTCATCCAGAACTAGTTCCTGCCGGAACCCAGACAGCCTTTCGGCTCTACGAAACTATTTCGCTGGGAGGGAAAGAGAAGCCAGAAATGTCATGGCATGTGTATGAGAGCAAGGGATGATTATGGAGAGCTCCTCTCCACCTCTATTTATAGGAAAGCCAAGGGGTAGGGCTGCCTCCAAAAATACCAAAATACCCATGCATTAGGTCACAAATGTTGGGCATTTAGGGCATAATGGGAGGCCATGTGGAGCTCCAAGGACCACTACCACCCTTGGCCGGCCACTTCATGCCCCCCCCAAAAGGGGTTCCTTCCCTTGCAAGCCTCTTCCTTCTAGAAACTTTGACTAAAGTCCCAAAAGGTGGCTATCCAAAATAGTAACCATAAAGTGATTTTCACTATTCATGGAAACAATTTTCCGCGACCGTTAAATCCGAAAATATTTCTGTGGGTCTTAGAATAATTCCAGTACCCACACAAATGATTTTGGACGCCTTCCGAAACAATTTCAGATTAGTGATTTTCATCTGCGAAAAGCAACCAAACCGGTTCCGGCAGCTCCGGAACATTTCCGGTTTTTATCCCGGAAAAATCCCAGAAGTTTCCAGAATAATTCTGGCACCCTCCAAGATTTTCCAGGCATGTGCCAAAACCCATTTGACTTAATGGTATACCCCGAAACAACTTTTCAGTTTTATCGAAACTATTCCGGTGTTCTCTCCGGAACATTTCCGTTGTCTCCGAAACTTTTCCGGTGACTTTCTCTCAGACTCTCTATCTAGTATTCAGCAGATAGATGACCCTTAAGCGTGTGACCCTATAGGTTCGGTGAAGTATAGACATGACCCGGAACACTTTCCGATCAATGATCAACATCGGAGCCGTGGACACCCATATTGACCCCTATACCCACACGAATGAATATTCGAGTGAACCTCCAGTTGTCGTGTGCTATTCATGTTGCTTCGCGATATGTTACAAACACCCGAGGTGAGATTTTCTGCATCCCCGTGGATCAACAACTTTTCCATTATGCCAGTTACCTCGTTACCGGTTTTGTTCTTTTTTCTCGTTTTTGTGTTCTGGCATCCCAGTGATCAAATCACAATGTGTCTGGCCAGACGATGATGGATACCGTAACACCGAGAGGGCCCGAGAATATCTCTCCATCATCGGAGGAGCAAATCCCAATCTTGAGCTATCTCGTTACTTGTCATACTTTTCCGTGAACCCGTAAGCCGCCGTAATAGCCACCCAGTTATGGATGACGTTTAACAAACCCCAAAGTTCACGAAGCAAGTACGAAGGAATTCGACACTCTCATGGTCTAAGGAATTATGCAAACATTAACCATCTCTATGTTATTAACCATTAACTTGTGACGAATGTATCTCATAGCATAACATCAATTCGGGTCGATTCAACACAAGTGTTCTTCTAACATTGTGCCCTCAAAATTGCCGGCATAGCCATGCCCATGATTAGGAAAACAGGATCATCATGCAATACTTTGAGCTAGTCTTAGAGGCATGACTAGGAATACTTTTTACCATTTATTATACCACACGTGCACATGAGCTTCCCTCCGAGCCTCGTGGATATTGTAGACTCGAGAATCATTGAAGTTATAGCATGGATCATAAACTTTAATTACAAACTTGGAGATACAAAATAACCATTATTACTGCCTCTAGGTCATATCTCCTACAGACTCCCACTTGCACTAGAGACATAATCTAGTTACATGGCTTCCCTAACACCAATGGCTATCCGGTGTTGCTCATGCTTTGCTCGTGGTAGAGGCTTTGTCATCGGGTCTGACACGTTCAGATCCGTGTCAACTTTGCGTACTTTCACTAAACCCGCTTCGACATGATGTCGAATGAGTTTATATTTGCGTTCAATATGTCTTGTCTTATGGTGTGAACTTGGCTCCCTTGCCTGAGCCATGGCACCACTATTATCACAATAGATCTCCACCGGGTCCAGATCACTTGGAACCACACCAAGGTCTTCAATAAATTGCTTGATCCATACCGCCTCCTTGGAGGCTTCTGAAGTTGCAACATATTCCGCCTCCGTCGTAGAATCCTCCACAGTCTTTTGTTTGGAACTTTTCCAATCAACTGCACCACCGTTCAATATGAAAACATAGCCTGATTGAGATTTGAAGTCATCTGGGTCAGTCATGAAGCCTGCATCAGTGTAACCACTTACAATGAGCTCTTAATCACCTCTCCACACAAGGAGTAAATCCTTGGTCCTTCTGAGGTACTTAAGAATACCCTTGACTGCGGCCCAGTGTTCCAATCCTGGATCACTTTGGTACCGGCTGCTAACACTTAACACATAGGAAACGTCTGGTCTTGTACATAGCATGGCATACATAATAGAACCAACTGCCGAAGCATATGGAACATCATTCATCTGTACTCGCTCATCGAGAGTCCGAGGACACTGATTCTTGCAAAGCACTGTGCCAGGTGACATGGGGAGTAGGCCTTTCTTGGAGTTCTCCATGTTGAACCTTTTCAACACCTTGTCAATGTACGTGCTTTGTCTAAGCGCTATCAGGCGTTTTGATCTATCTCTATAGATTCTGATGCCCAATACATATGCTGCTTCGCCTAAGTCTTTCATTGAAAAACTCTTCTTCAATGAGTCTTTTATTTCACTAAGAAAATTCACGTCATTTCCAATCTACAATATGTCATGCACATACAAGATTAGAAATGATTTTGCGCTCCCACTAAACTTCTTGTAAACACAAGATTCTTCGTCATTCCTGATGAAGCCAAACTGTTTGACCACTTCATCAAAACGAATGTTCCAGCTCCTTGATGCTTGCTTCAGACCATAAATGGCTTTCTGAAGTTTGTGTACCTTTCCAGCATCCTTATGAACGACAAAACCTTCAGGCTGTATCATGTATACATCTTCCTTGAGATTTCCATTTAGGAAAGCCGTTTTGACGTCCATCTGCCATATTTCATAGTCGAAATAAGCAGCAATTGCTAGTAATATCCGAACAGACCTAAGCATAGCTACGGGTAAGAAAGTCTCGTCGTAGTCCACTCCTGGAACTTGCGAGAACCCTTTTGCGACAAGTCTAGCTTTGTGGATAGTAATGTTACCATCCGCGTCCGTCTTTCTTTTGAAAATCCATTTACAACCAATGGGTTTTACGCCATCTGGAACTTCTTCCAAGTTCCAAACTTGGTTTTCGTACATGGATTCCATCTCGGATTTCATGGCCTTGTGCCATTCCCTTGAGCTAGGCCCCGCCATCGCTTCCTTGTAGTGCGCAGGTTCATCATCTTCAAGAATGAAGATTTCGTTATGAAACCACTCAGCTGGCTGGATAGCCCTACCTGATCTGCGCGGTTCAGTTACAACATTGTCTGAAGTTTCCGCACCACATGCGACAACTTCCGGCTCGGTTGTAGGGATAATTTGTGGAATTTCTTCCGGTTCCTTAGCCATATCAACGGTCACCATAGATTCACTAATCCATCAAGTTGTACTGTCCTCCCACTTACTTCTTTAGCGAGAAACTCTTTCTCGAGAAAGACTCCGTGTTTTGCAACAAACACTTTGTTCTCGGAGGCGTGGTAGAAAGAATACCCAACTGTCTCCTTGGGATAACCTACAAAGTAACATTTGTCTGATCTGGGATCAAGTTTGCTTGGCTGTAAATGCTTTACGTATGCCTCACAACCCCAAATTTTGAGAAACGACAGGTCGGGTTTCTTCCCGTGCCATATCTCATATGGTGTCATCTCAACAGACTTAGACGGTGCTTTGTTTAGTGTGTGAGTGGCAGTTTCTAGTGCGTGACCCCAAAAGGATATCGGCAGATCTATCAGATACATCATCGACCTTACCATGTCTAACAGGGTTCGGTTACGTCTTTTTGACACTCCGTTTCGCTGTGGATTTCCGGGAGGCGTAAGCTGTGAAACGATTCCACGATCACTCAGATGTTCGCTAAACTCATGACTAAGATATTCGCCCCCGCGATCAGACCGCAGAAACTTAATCCTTTTGTTACGATGATTTTCTACCTCATTCTGAAATTCTTTGAACTTTTCAAAGGTTTCCGACTTATGCTTCATCAAGTAGATATATCCATACCTACTCAAATCATCAGTAAAAGTCACGAAGTAGAAATACCCACCCCGTGCGATTGTGCTCATTGGACCACATACATCACTATGTATTATTTCCAACAATTCACTCGCCCGTTCAGGATGACCCGTGAACGGAGTCTTGGTCATTTTCCCCATCAAGCAAGCTTCACATGTGTCAAATGATTCAAAATCAAAGGACGGTAAAACTCCATATTTATGGAGTCTTTGCATGCGTTTCTTTCCGATGTGGCCAAGCCGACAGTGCCACATGAAAGTGGTGGTGGTATCAGCCTTCTTAAGGCATTTAGCATTCACGTTAAAGACATCATTTCCACATTCAAGATTTAGTATGAAAAGGCCCTCAACAATGGGTGCAAATACATAAAACATATCCTTACAATAAAGTGAACAACCATTGTTCTCAGACTTGTATGAATACCCATCGTGTACTAAACATGATCCGGAGATAATGTTTCTACACAATAGTGGAACAAAATAATAGTTACTTAGTTCTAAGATAAATCCTGAAGGGAGACATAGAGGCATAATGCCGACGGCTTGAGCGGCAATCCCAGCGCCATTCCCTACGCGCATCACGACTTCATTCTTTGCGAGCTTGCGCACCTTCTGCAGTCCCTGTATCGAGTTGCAAATGTGAGCAACCGATCCGGTATCAAATACCCAAGACTTAGAATTTTCGCTAGCAAGCAAAACGTCAATGACATTAACTTGTATAACAATTATACCTTTTCCGGTTTTCCCGGACTTCTTATCTTCCAGATACTTCTTGCAGTTTCTCTTCCAGTGTCTTGTGCCCTTGCAGTAGAAGCACTCAGTTACATTCTTGGCTCCACCCTTAGAGTTGCTTTGGGAGCCGGTCTTACTGGCGCCCTTGCCCTTCTTTGGCTTGCCTTTCTTTTTGAAACTGGTGGTTTTATTCACAAGCAACACTTGCTTGCGATTTTTCCGCAGTCCTCCTTCCGCAGTTTTCAGCATGGCGAGCACCTCTTCCGGTGTCTTCTCCATCTCACTCATGTTGTAGTTCATGGTAAAACCATCGTAAGACAAGGGGAGTGAAGCAAGCAACATGTCCATCATATGGGCTGGTGGAATTGGAAATTCCAGGGTTTTAAGCCTTTCAGCATAGCCAATCATTTTGACCACGTGTTCGCCAACTGAACTGCCGTCAGCCATCCTGCAATCCATCACGGCCTTCATGATATCAAATCGTTCAGACCGTGCGATTTCCTTGTACAGAGCATCCAATTCCCAGATCATATCGCGGTCATTATGGAATTCAAAACGTTTTTGAAGCTCTGGACTCATGCAAGCTAGCATGAGGCACTGCACTAAGTTGTAATCATCATCCTTAGTGGCCCAGACATTTTGTTCATCTTCCGGGGCAGTTGCCGCCGGTCTAGCTGGAAGAGAATTTTCAAGCACATACATTCTCTTACCGCTCCTGAGGACAATCCTCGGGTTACGGACCCAGTCTGCATAGTTGTTTCCAGTTGCATCTAACTTCTCTTTCTCTAACATCGGGCCTAAGTTGAACTCGGCATTGCGAGCCATTTGATCTACAACGGTAAACACAAGTTTCACTTAGACTTTGTTCATAATGATTTTTGCACTAGTGAATAAACAATTTTATTCTAAAGCGCGCTCCCACTCAAATCAATATCTCTCAAAATTGATTATGAGTGATTCAAGATCCGCATCTTGATTGTTCGCCATTGGTGTAACACCACTGATGACGAAAATCTTAACCGGTAGGCCAACTTGCCAATCACATCTCTATGTGATTCTTGTTCATCTTTCGATGGGCGTGTTCCGAGCTCATGACGGTCATGCCTGAACGTCAAGACAGCCAAGTGATCTTGCTGTGAGGTCTCACCGTCACCCGCCTTACACCTCTCTAATCGTTCGTACCCGTGTGACACGGCGCACCCCGAAAGGATACGTGTCGTAGACAGTGCTACACTTGGGAGAACACTAACTACTTGATATTTTTAAGTGAGAGGTCACCCTAATAAAAAGCGACTACCGCGCAATCAAAAGGGTGCATCATAAGGGATAAACATCTCAGGCAATTCATAATAGCATGATATGGTATAGCCCTTTCTGACGGCGAAGTCTTTAATTTCTTCGTCTTCGACATTTGCGTCGGTGTTCACCTTCGCGAAGATTGCCACCACCTTGTCGATGCACCAGATAATATTGCTATCTCTATAGCTAATAAAATAAGTGCATTACTTAAGGTTGACACGCAGGTCATTAAAGTGACAATCATATGGCTCCAGCCATCATGCCGAATCATGACACGCAGGTCATGTTAATAAATTTACATCATATAGTCATCTCATACATAATCGAATTAATATGAGCACTGCTATACCACATCACATGCACATCCTGCAAAACCAAGTTAGACGCCTCTAATCGGTTTATGCAAAATTTCATTTTACGTGGCTTCTAAGGTTTTGACTTAAACCGCAGCTACCAACGTTTATCATCAAGTATGATTATTCAAGTCGCTAGATTAACATCACGGGGTGTATGAAACACGAGATAATAAAATCTCAAGCCCCATACTAAACTTCGTCATACGCATGACCCCCGTGCAGATCATATCTGCATTGCCCTTTCGTCTGCGAAATTTCATCTTTCTTTTGACTATGGCGAAACCCAAAGAACTGATAGCACTTCGTTGATCAATCAGGATCGTCGGTTGCCAGAACTTTGTCAAATTCCACCATGCTGTCTCGAGATCAAAAATACGCAAATTCTAGGGAAGCAACAAGAACATCGGGTAACAGATTTCATCTGCCACCCGCATAAATAATTTTCAGCAATAGATCTCATCTACTCCAAAATTATATTATGCAATACCCATACATCTCCATGTATTCTAGATCGTAACCTGCATCTATGCATAGCACGGATCTTGATGCCACTGTAGGATAACGCGACAAAAAACAAAAAAAATCGGTACAGCGAGCACGCCCAGGACCACTATGGAGACTGCATACAGTGTTTGATCTGATCATTACCGACTCATAGCGCAACGGAAGTAGAGTCGATGTAGATCGTCGGTGCAGATCCCCACAGCTAGGATTTACAACCTCCTAACCGCGAGGATGTACTCCCTCGTCGGACAGCCCTTCGGGAGGCGGTCGGACAGTCCCTCGGACGATGTCACGGACAGCCCTTCGGGAGGACCCTTGAAACCCGAACGGTAACTCGGACAGCCCTTTAGGAGGACCCTCGAACAGCCCCTCGGGCAAAAGATCAAAACTACGACCTCTCTACGGGGTTGCACACATACGGTGTCAGGTATCCGGCAGGGCTTCGCCGTCCAGAACTAGTTCCTGACGGAACCCAGACAGCCTTTCGGCTCTACGAAACTATTTCGCTGGGAGGGAGAGAGAAGCCAGAAATGTCATGGCATGTGTATGAGAGCAAGGGATGATTGTGGAGAGCTCCCCTCCACCTCTATTTATAGGAAAGTCAAGGGGTAGGGCTGCCTCCAAAAATACCAAAATACCCATGCATTAGGTCACAAATGGTGGGTATTTAGGGCATAATGGGAGGCCATGTGGAGCTCCAAGGAGCACCACCACCCTTGGATGGCCACTTCATGCCCCCCCCAAAAGGGGTTCCTTCCCTTGCAAGCCTCTTCCTTCTAGAAACTTTGACTAAAGTCCCAAAAGGTGGCTATCCAAAATAGTAACCATAAAGTGATTTTCACTATTCACGGAAACAATTTTCCGTGACCTTTAAATCCGAAAATATTTCTGTGGGTCTTAGAATAATTCCAGTACCCACACAAATGATTTTGGACGCGTTCTGAAACAATTTCAGATTAGTGATTTTCATCTGCGAAAAGCAGCCAAACCGGTTCCGGCAGCTCCGGAACATTTCCGGTTTTTATCCCGGAAAAATCCCAGAAGTTTCCAGAATAATTCTGGCACCCTCCAAGAATTTCCAGGCGTGTGCCAAAACCAATTTGACTTAATGGTATACCCCGAAACAACTTTTTAGTTTTACCGAAACTATTTCGGTGTTCTCTCTGGAACATTTTCGTTGTCTCCGAAACTTTTCCGGTGACTTTCTCTCAGACTCCCTGTCTAGTATTCAGCAGATAGATGACCCTTAAGCATGTGACCCTATAGGTTCGGTGAAGTATAGACATGACCCGGAACACTTTCCGATCAATGATCAACATCGGAGCCGTGGACACCCATATTGACCCCTATACCCACACGAATGAATATTCGAGTGAACCTCCAGTTGTCGTGTGCTATTCTTGTTGCTTCTCGATATGTTACAAACACCCAAGGTGAGACTTTCTGCATCCCCGTGGATCAACAACTTGTCCACTATGCCAGTTACCTTGTTACCGGTTTTGTTCTCTTTTCTCGTTTCCGTGTTCCGGCATCCTAGTGATCAAATCACAATGCGTCTGGCCAGACGATGATGGATACCGTAACACCGAGAGGGCCTGAGAATATCTCTCCATCGTCGGAGGAGCAAATCCCAATCTTGAGCTATCTCGTTACTTGTCATACTTTTCCGTGAACCCGTAAGCCGCCGTAATAGCCACCCAGTTACGGATGACGTTTAACAACCCCCAAAGTTCACGAAGCAAGTATGAAGGAACTCGACACTCTCATGGTCTAAGGAATTATGCAAACATTAACCATCTCTATGTTATTAACCATTAACTTGTGACGAATGTATCTCATAGCATAACATCAATTCGGGTCGATTCAACACAAGTGTTCTTCTAACATTGTGCCCTCAAAATTGCCGGCATAGCCATGCCCATGATCAGGAAAACAGGATCATCATGCAATACTTTGAGCTAGTCTTAGAGGCATGACTAGGAATACTTTTTACCATTTATTATACCACACGTGCACATGAGTTTCCCTCCGAGCCTCGTGGATATTGTAGACTCGAGAATCATTGTTGTTATAGCATGGATCATACACTTTATTTACAAACTTGGAGATACAAAATAACCATTATTACTGCCTCTAGGGCATATCTCCTTTTTCATTAATGGGTGATGCTAAAGAACGGTTTAATACTCTTGCTCCTGGTTGTGTGCGTAGTCCCCAGGATATGATATATTACTTCTCTAAAAAATATTTTCTTGCTCATAAGAAACAAGCTGCTTTACAGGATATATATAATGGACTAACCAATGCTTCTAGGGACTACCTAGATAGTTGTGCTGGTTGTGTTTTCAGGGAATGAACTGTTGAACATGCTCAAAAATTATTAAATAACCTATTGAGAAATGCCGATAATTGGACACTTCCTGAACCACCAATTAAGCCAACTCCGAAGAAAAGAGGTATTCTATTCCTCAGTCCAGAAGATATGCAAGAGGCAAAGAAATCTATGAAAGAAAAAGGTATTAAATCTGAAGATGTTAAGAATTTACCACCAATTGAAGAAATACATGGACTCAATATTCCTACATAGGTAGTAGAGGTAAATTCTCTTTATAGGTTCGATGAGGGTGATATTCCTTATAATAAATCCCCTAGTCAGTGCTTGGATGAATTTGATAATTTTATCGTTAAGCAAGAAAACTTCAATAGGCAAATAAGTGATCAATTGAAACATAATGCTATCATGATTGAACGCTTGAGTGATATGATGTTCAGAATTGCTAATGGTGTTAGAGGTTTATATAAATACTCATCTATGGTTCAAACTCAGCTGGAACAAGTTTCTAAATCACAAAATGATTTGCTTAATGAAATGAACAATAAAATCAATGATCATGCTGCTAGAGTAGTGACTAGAGTGGGTAAAATGACACAGGATCCTCCATATCCTGAGGGTCATCCTAAAAGAATTGAGCAAGATTATCAGAGAATTAATAATGACACACCTAGTTCACCAAGGAAGATGAAAAAGAAAAAGAGTAAAGATAAATCTTCGGATGCTTTTAGTGGACCTACTATAGAAGAACCTTATGAGAATCCCAATAATGTTTCTATTTCTGATGTTCAGACACAGTCTGGTAGTGAGCATTTACCCAGTGATAATGATAATGATGATGCTAATGATGATCATATTGATACTCAGCTAGACAATAATGTTAGGACCGAGAGTATATCGACTAGAAAGGGGGGGTGAATGGGAGATTCAAAAATTCTTGCGAATGTTTTGAACTGATCCCAAACACAGCAGCAGAAATAAGGTTTGGTAGACAAGAATTTAAACAAGCATGCAACAAAGGAGCAAGTCTATCGAAGAAGAAAGTAGTAATTGTTCAAGCGAAGAATATCACAAGATTGACTGGTATGATGGTAAAGCAATATATGAACAGACGCTATAGCACGAGGAAAAACTAGATATGAACTGCGATGGAAATGCACGGGAAATGGTGACACGGTGAATGGATTTAGAACAGAATGAAATGACGCTAACATACAAAGGAACGATAATAAATTGAACTGGGACGATGGAAATGAATGAAGAGAATGTGAAGGATAAGTAACGAACTATGATTGATCAGATAAACTATCGACACAGAGCACGAAGGTAAACTGCTGAAAGAGATGCAGTAAAATAGAGTGAACCAGTGGTGCTCGATGGCGACAGAAGAATTTGGTAGACCAGTTCGCCCTTCTGCCAAAGGACTACGTCTGGTTGGAGGGGTTGTGATTTAACACAGAAGATAAACTCTCTTCGCCCTATTCTCCTTCAACTCGGAGTTGATCAGACTCCAGTTGATTGCACTCATGGTAGATACTTGTCGGTGATCTCCAAACCTTCGACAGACTTCTTCGCAAACCACAATGACTCTTGGTTGCTGAAGATCTTGCTCGGTGAACACAATTACTCTTCGACACTCAAGCCGACACCTATCTGTCGAGAGAGTGTGCAGCTCTCAAGAGTAATAGGTACAAGAACTCTAACTCAGAACTATTGTGATGCTCAACCACTGTCTAAGTTTGGGCTCTTGATTTTTCTCTCGGTGGATCTTAAACTCAAATCACTCGGAGAGGGGATGCTCATTCAATCTTCTCAGAAATCTTAAGCGGAGCAGCCAACGGGCAACGTTGGAGCGGGGTGGCTATTTATAGCCGCAGCCTTCCCTGAAGGGAAAAGACCAAATTGAACATGTGGAGCAGCCAACGGCCGAACGACACGAGTCCAACGGTCGGGATTAAGCACAACGGTAACATTACGTGCGGAGCAAGTAATGCTAACTCCTCAGTTCGAAAGATATCTCCTGCAGCATCGAAGAACAACGTCTTCTGCTGGCAGGTAATCATTCGAAACATAAAGAGATTTCTCTCACTCTCGCACAGGTTTGGGCTAAGCATCACAGCGGATCTAAGCTTCGAGAACCTATACCCCTCTTAATAGTACGGAGGTCCTATGACTCAAATAAATGGAAGAAGAATAGCGAAAGGAATGCTACGTCTTCAGTTCGTCTTCGTCTTCCATCGCTGCAGTCAATTTTCTTCGGACCGAATCACCGAACCAATTGCTTCGCGTCAGTAGAAATTTTCGAGGGGTCAACTCATTCACGTCATTCTTCTCGTCTACAAGACTTCAAAGGATATAGCACATTCTTCTCTGTTGTGCAGATATTCTTCGGTGAAGTTCCTCGAACTGGACACCGGAGACAGCATTCTCTTCGGTACTGCATGGACTATTTCTCTCTGTGTGCACTAGCAAACAAATTAGTCCTTGCCTGTTTCTGTCAACAATCTCCAAAACACAAGGGGGCAAATATTGCACCAACAATCTCCCCCTTTTTGGACGATTGTTGACAAAACAGAACACATCGAAAGATAGAAAATAGAATGAAATGGAATGCAAAGGGTTATGGAGGACGAGAGAAAATTACGAAGATAAAACACGCTCCTCCTGAAGATATGCATCATTCTGACTCAGAGTAATCATAGAAGATAAGATGGAGGGCAGCGAGGTGAATCTTCGTATGAGTGATATTGACATAAGATCACAGTCGTAGTTTCATCCAGTGCACTCGATGATGTCTGAGGTATTTCCTGCCACACACACAACCATTGAAGTAGATTTGTTAGATAGCGAGGATATATTGAAGTGAGTTGTGGCAATGGATAATCCATGAAGATTTTCTCAGAACACAGTTTGAATCCACACGAGATATAAGTTCCCTGCAAGTTAGATATTCGAAGAAGATCGGTGCCAGGGAGTCACAAGTATATAGCTCGGAGTAGATATGTTTCAGTCGAGGTTTTCCTGCAACAAAGATGATACGATAGAAATATGTGAGGAAAGATATCATGTGAAACAGAACAATCTGCTCAGAAACAACCTTTCTTCTCCTGCTTCGTTAGATAGCGAAAGGTAAGCATAGGAGTAAGATATATGCGGTTTCAAGTTTCAATTAACCTTGCATGATAGAAAAGTATCGAGGATAATCATTGCAAGGAAATAAGCATTCGATACCACCTGCAGACAGATAACTGGAAGCAAATATAGCAATGCAGGGGTTATTAATGGTATATGACGACGCAGTAACCATCACCACAGACGGTGAGATCAAGTTCCACGACCAAAAGTTCAACGAGTTTAACGACCAAAAAGCAAATGTTAGAAAGAGAAAGCAAATGGCGAATGGAAACACCCTGCAAATAACCCGCTTTTCTATCTCTCGATGTTCTTATCCCCCTTTTTGTCAACAAGTGTTAAAAAGGAAAGAGAATGCATGCGAGGAACTATTTGTCCGAAGAATCTCCAGAACTCAAACTGTTTGGCGAAGCAGAGCGAGCGATAGTCGAGGCCGAAGCAGGAGTTGGAGAGGAAACACGGGCTTCGGGATCAGCTTCGGGAGTAGCAGTGCGAGGTGCATCTGGCTTGTATATGAATGTGCCTGCTGTATCTTCAAGTTCATCATCGGGTTCAACAAACAGCAGGCCGGTGGAGGCGGAACGCTGAGGAAGCACTGGAGTTTGCCTTCGGATGCGAGGGACCTCAAATAATTCCAGATGATCATAATCTTTCTCAATACCTTTGGCAGACAGTTGAGTGCGAGAATAATGCTTGCGCAGAAGGGTCCACGAGCGCTTCTTTTGTTCCTTCTCATACAGAAGAGCTTGGCGAGCATAATTGTGAAGCAGATTGATCTCAGTCATCATTTCCATCTTCTCTTTGCGATCGAGCTTGATGTGACTTTCCAGAGCCTGCTGAGTGCGAAGACAAATCTCATATAGTGAGGGATTTTCTTCACGAGGGATTTCAACCGTTGCCTTCTTAACCTTCGGAGCTTTAGCGGAGGCAGAGGCAGTGGCATCAATAGGTGTCTTCCCTTTGCCGATGTCCTTCACGATCCGGAGAGTGTCTCGGACTGGTGGAATGAAAACTTTCAGAACATGTGTTCAATAGCAAACATGACCCATGGTGCATATGGCTTCAGGACTTGAGGGCTATCAGCTGCATAGGCCAAGTTGCGAATGAAAAGATCCGGAATGTCAAACTGAATGCCATGAGCTATTGCTTGAAGAGCATTTGCCACGATGTCCTGAATGGACTCTGGCCGGTTCGTTGGCGTGAGGGAGTTGCAGAGGATATAGAACATCATCTTGTTCTCATAGGCCAGTTTCTTAGGATTTGCTTCGGTACATTCATCACCAACAAGCTTATGGTCCACCAGCATATGGAGTTCAGCTTCGGATACATCCCAATAGTGCAGTCTGTATTCCCGAGAGGCATCGAATTGACACAGAGGAAGATTCAACAGTGCTAAGAACTGATCAGCCGAACATTTGATCTTTTCTTCCTCGGTCATCCATTCGAGGATCTAAGTACTGCTGTTTGCAAGATCTCCTGAGATATAAAGAGTAGCATAGAACTGAAGGATAACTTCACGATTCCAGCCATGATTGAAACGAAGCAAACTCTTCAGGAAGACCTGCTCAATCTGCTCGATAGTGTGATGCAAGCAAGGTAAACTTTCGAGCTCAGCGAAATCCAGAATCTTATGCTTGAAGATGCGATTCTTGCCATACAGAATGCGAGCATAATACACGGCCTGTTCCTTTGTCCAGAATCTTGGTGACATGGAAGTTCTTTCTCCTTCATATGGGCTGGTCCTAAAGAATGCAAGTTTCGAACGATGAAACTGCTCGTTGAAAGCTGGACCATTCGGGCCATCATCAACAGGAAACAGAGGGAAGGTTTCCAAAGGATTTCTCAGTGGTTCTTCATCAGCCATAGATCGGGTCCGAATGTCATTAGGTGCAGGCACTCCTTCTTCAATAGGCTTGAGAGGAGCATGAGGCTTCCTCGATTTTTCTCGTTCAGATGGCTTTGAAGAACTTGACCGTCTGTCGTTTTTGCTCACCGGAACTCCTTCGGCAGCTTTCTGACTTCCAGGAACAAGGGCCTTTTCTTTCTTTGCACCTTCTTCGGCGGGAGGCATGACAACTTCTTTCTCGGTTGCTTGAGACACAGCTGGTGAGACAGTTTCTTCTTGAGCCATCGGCTCATCAGATTTCTTTTCTTCCTCTACCAACTATGGTGCAGTGATAAGAGGAGCAGGATCAACATCCATCCAGGTAGGTGCACCAGATGTTGTGACCAGGGGTGTTTTCTCTCGGGAGGCTTTTAGCTCCACCTAGATCTTGCCATCCTCCTCCTTATTTGGTTCAGAGGGCTCTGCTTGCAATGTTCTCGGAGGCGATGGATCTGCCTTCTCAACTTCAATCTCTTCATCAACCTCATCAACAGGGGATTGCTGCTTAGGAGGTGCATTTTCCTCATCAGTCTTTTCCAGGAATATATCAACAACTTCATGTTGCTCTTGGGCTACTGGAGCTGGAATAATGACTTCCTCGGCGCCAGCTTGCTGCATAGGTTCATCTACATGAGGTGGAGATGGAGGAACCTGCTGCAAGGGTACATGGGAGTGTAGAGGAATAAGCTCATCAACGATAGTCTGAAGGCGGCGATCTTTATTTGCTTTCGGTTTGCTCACTCTTGCCCTAGCCTTTGGACGTTTTTCCTCTTGAATTCTTATTTGAGCAAGATCAGCCTGCTGTCAACCTCCTCGTTTCTCCTGTCACACAACTGAGATACCTCCATGTGCAGACGCAAGTGCCACTCAATTTTCTCATTGCGCAATACACTGAGGGCCTTGGTGAGTTCAACAATTTCTTTGTTCATCTTTTTCCTTTCGGATTCAGTCTTAGCCTCATTCCTCATTCTCTCGACAGCTTGCTTGTCTTTGATAGCTTTATTCAGCTTCTTGGAGATTTTCTTCAGCTCGCTGAAATGCTTCATCACCATTTCGGTAACATCATCAAGCAGTCCCAGACCGCTTACCTCATCAGCTTTTGCATCATATGCAGCACTGTCAATCACATCGATCATGAACTTGAAATCATACTTTTGTTCCTCTGTGGGAGCAGGATCAGTGACCCTGGTCTTCTTGGCAGCCACATCAACATTTTCCTCAGACTGCAGCTTTCTCTTTGTTGCAGTGCTCGTCAAAGTTCTCGGAGCTGCAGAATCCGATGGTTTGTCAATAGATGAAATTGGTGCATGCCTGCTTGACTTCCTTGGAGAGGGTAAAACTTTCACTTGAGAGGGGCTCTTGGATGGCTTGTTGAGAATGGCTGGACGATCATACAATGGAATTTCATCAGGGGTATCTTCTCTGGATGACTCATCAGACGAGTCAGGAGCTGCCTTCTTGATTCTCTTGGCGAGAGTTTTCTTTCGTGGTGCATGAGCGGAAACAGATTTCCCAGATTTGCTTACCTTCAAAGCTGATGCTCGTTCCTTCTATTTCTCTATGTCTTGCTGGGTCAACGCGGCGTTTTTGGCTTCAACTTGGTTTTTCTTTGCTTCTCTAGCTTCACGCTTGGCTTTGGCCTTCGCCCTCTTAGCCACTTCATCGGGAAAATCAGCGATGGTTTTGAGGGAGTCGGGGTGAGCATTTGAAGGTTGTGGTGGTCTGACTTCTTTGTCATCGTGGCCAATTCAGTTTTCGGCAATGCAGTCATTCCACGGTGGTGTGAAGGCAAACAAAATCTGGTACTTCTCACGAACATTTTCATATCTGTACCATTTGCCAGCCCAGTGGCGGCGAATTCTTTGAAGCCTGTTGTTGCGATATGTCGTTGATTCACCCTCAGGTGGAGTTCTGTAGCTGTCGGGATCAGACATCTCAGTAGTGGTGTTCTTTTCTCTACCGCGTCCACCCTTTTTGGGATTTCCATCGGAGAAGATGGTTAGGGCGTCTGTGACCAATACATCCTCGGGCTGACTGTGAGCAGAGGGGATTTCCTCATAATATTCTTCGTGTTCAGACTCGTGTTTCTTCTTCGGGGCCTTGGCTGGCTTCGAAGATTTTCCACCTCCAGTTATTCTTGTTCGTTCAGACCTTGATGGAAACTGAGGCAATTCTTCATCAGAATCTGAATACTCTTGCGAATTCTGTGACATGACCAACCTGTGAAATAGAAATAGATGCGAGGGAAAAAGGGTAGGGTCATAATCATGCACAGAAATATTTTGTACGAAAATGATTTTTGAGGGAGTCCAACAAGGAACACGTGGTAAAACAGAAAGATATCATCGATAGATTTTACGAGCTAGCCACAGAAAAATTCTAGGCAGGTCGATAGCTATCTAATCTTTCGGATAGTTACACATGAACCCTAGATGAAGAAAACCAGTATGAGGAAGATCTACGAACCATACCAGTCAAATCCAAGTGATTCCTAAAGATCTACCGTGGTGAGATAAATCGTAGAAAATAGCATCGGTAAGAACTGCCCTAAGAACTGAGTTGGAGAGGAGCAGTTCCAGATCCAAGCGCCCTAACTTGGCAACTTAGATCGACTACGGCAATGCGGGAGGGAAGATTACCGCACCGGCGTGACCAGGTGCGAGGAGACTTCACCGGAGTTGCACGGCGTAGCATCTCGCCGGAGTTGCTTCGAGCTCGGGCTCGGGTGGAGTGGACGAGGGTTTGTGGAACTGAAGAAGAAGACGCGACGCGATGAGGGATATTTATAGCTGGAGAGCTGAACTTCCGCTCCAAAATCTATGGCCCACAGTTGCGGGACGTTCCGCATTCGACAGACACGATCATGATTGTGGAGATTGTGGGCACGTGGCAACCGTTTTCTGCTAAAAACTCGGGAAGAGAGCGGGTGACCGAAAGATTTGAAGAAGGGCTTCGAGACAAAATGGATAAAATTTGAAGTTGATTTCTTTCGTGACCAAGGACGTCGGAGAGAGATCTTCTTCAGATCAAATTGCATGTTCATGACGGACAGCATAGATTTGGATGAGATAGAATGGAGGGATAAAAGGGTCCGAAACAAAACACTCAGTCAGAAGAAAAGGAAACACCAAACGAGCTATGAGTGAGTTGTTCATCGGACGAAACACAAACACGGCAACTCAAAGACAAACAACAAACTGAGAACTAATTAACATGAAGAACCGGCACCAACAAGATAGATCTCAGGGCTAAAGATAATCGAATGAAATCCCTGAGAGAGAGTTCCTGCAAGAAGAGTTAGTTCTTTCTCGCAACCCACACTTGTGTGGATGGCGCAGACCTCATTTGTCTTGTCTGAGCAGGGACGTTCCATCGTTGATTTCTGTGGTTCACCTGTGCACTTCGAGAGTAATCATATGAGTAAGCTTTGAAATTGTTCCCAGACACATGAGTATAATGATTCGAGGAGATACACATGTACTCCTTTTGTCGAATGTTAAATCGACATTCATTCGAGGAAGTTGCAGCGTCAATCTGCGAGTGATTGTCATTCCCTCGAGGAGAGTTGCTCTGCATATTAAGGTTAGCAGTGACAGATAAATTTTCAATGATGCACTTCTTCACCCAGATTTGCTTCTTGGGTGAACCAGACCTGCAGTTAGTTCCAACATACCAAGCGAAAACCTTACCATTCTATTGTTTGAAAAATTTGTAGTTTGAGTTATTAGGCTCATCAGAAATAATAGGAATGGGAGTGTCATATCCAGACAGGAGTGCAGGTTCGAGAGTTTTGCTTTTAGCAAGAACCCAACTCGTTCGAGGATATTGCTCGAGAGTCCAGTAAGTACCATCAACATTGAGTTTCCTTTCGAAACCCAATCCTTCCTTTTGGGGATTTTTGTGCAGTATTGACTTCTTGAGCACATCACAGAGTGTTTGATGTCCTTTGAGGCTCTTTAGCATTCCTGTCTCAAGCAAGTTCTTTAGCCTGCAATTTTCTTTAGAGATAGCAACAAATTCCTCGGAAGAGGGGTTAGAAATATCATTCGTAGTTGTTGCAATATTCTCGATGGCAGTATTGGATATACCAGCATTTGAATCAGCATTGCTACGTTCTAGGCATTTTGGGTAAGGAGGCACAAAATCATCAGGAAGGTTGTTAGATTACTCGGCGAGAGAGAAGCATTTTCTTTCGCAAGCACGTTATGAGACTCTTTCAGCGACTCGAGTTCTTGATTCCTGCTAAGGAGTTTATCTAATAAACTCTCGTAGTCGACTGTAAGAGAATCATATCGTTTGGAAAGATCATCAATCGTTGAAGAAAAGGCATCATGCTTTTCAGTCAACTCTTTATTCTTCTCCATCTCTTCGACCAGTAATCCTTCGGTTTTCCTAAGATTCATCTCATGTTTTTCAAGCTCATCTTGTTGACATTTTACAATCTTAACAAGTTTAGCATAGGCAATGTATTCAGAGGAATATTCAGTCATTGATTTTTGGTGTTTTGCTGATACCTGATCCTTTGATGTTTTTTCCATGAGACAGAGTGCGATTGGTTCATCATCACTTGAAGCATTATCATCAGTGTCTGATTCGAGAGACTTCTCGGATGATTCATAAGCAACGAATGCATTGCCACTTCCTTGTCTTCTATAAAGCTCTTCGTCTTCTGATTCTGATTCGGATGTTTCATCTTCAGATTGCATATTCATTTCAGCACACACCCTAGTCAGCTGCGATATTCTCTTCATATTAGATTCAATGGTCGCTCTGGTCTGCACGTCAGTGACTGGTCTCGTCGAAGAAACAATGACAGATTCATTTTTCTTCGAGAGCTTAGTGTGACGATCTACTTGAGTGAATCCAGAGCAGTGAAGATAAATCCATCTGCTGCTAGGTTTTTCATCTTGCTCCCAGCAAGGACAGTCTGCGATGTAGTGGCCGAATTGTTTGCATTTGAAGCACTTAATTTCTTTCGGAGGTAATCTTCTTGAAGATTCAGGCAAGTCAACTTCGTCATCATTTGTGAGACACAGATTTTGTCTTCTAAGATCACCAAGTCTTTCTGTGAGTATTTCGAGTTCTCGTGTGATAGAGTGTTGATTCTCGACATCTTCTTCTTGTGAACTGCCATAGTGTGAAAGAATTTCCCCTTTGCTTTCCGAAGAAGATTCTTGATGCCCATTTTCAAGTTCCGTCTTTTCTTCGTGAATAGACAACAGCGTCATGACCTCGACATAGTGAAGTTCTTCAAAGTCTGGTCTTTGCTTGATTTCAGCCACGATTGGATCGAAGGTTGCATCAAGAGCACTCAGTAGTTTGTTGACCACATCTCTATCGGTGATATCTGTTACTCCTCGTTGATGAAGTCTTTCAACAATATTTGTCAACCGATCAGTGAGTTCCATAGCACTTTCCCTACGAAGATTCCTGAAACCTGCAAACATGGCACGAAGCATATCTGTGTGTTGATCTATTATGGCAATGGATTCTTCATGAACATCCTTGATGGCATCCCAGAGTTGCTTGGCCGAGTTAAGCTTTCGGAACCGAAAGAAAATGTCTTTTGAGATGCTGTCACAGATAATATATTTTGCTTGAGCATTCAATCGCATTCTAGCTTTGTCATCGGAGGTAGGATCATCAGGGTGCTGAACAGTGTATCCATTTTCCACAATTTGCCAAAGTTCAATGTTGACGGCTTGAAGTCTGATTTTCATTCGTTCTTTCCAGTAGACATAGTCATTTCCATCGAAGATAGGAAACCTTTTAGAGTGCGAGGATCTACCTGCAAACGACATACACAAAACTCCAAGGTTGTTAGACCTTTAATAAATAGAGACAGGGAGTACCTGCTCTGATACCAATTGTTAGGACCGAGAGTATATCGACCAGAAAGGGGGGGTGAATGGGAGATTCAAAAATTCTTGCGAATGTTTTGAACTGATCCCAAACACAGCAGCGGAAATAAGGTTTGGTAGACAAGAATTTAAACAAGTATGCAACAGAGGAGCAAGTCTATCGAAGAAGAAAGTAGTAATTGTTCGAGTGAAGAATATCACAAGATTGACTGGTATGATGGTAAAGCAATATATGAACAGACGCTATAGCACGAGGAAAAACTAGATATGAACTGCGATGGAAATGCACGGGAAATGGTGACACGGTGAATGGATTCAGAACAGAATGAAATCACGCTAACATATAGAGGAACGATAATAAATTGAACTGGGACGATGGAAATGAATGAAGAGAATGTGAAGGATAAGTAACGAACTATGATTGATCAGATAAACTATCGACACAGAGCACGAAGGTAAACTGCTGAAAGAGATGCAGTAAAATAGAGTGAACCAGTGGTGCTCGATGGCGACAGAAGAATTTGGTAGACCAGTTCGCCCTTCTGCTAAAGGACTACGTCTGGTTGGAGGGGTTGTGATTTAACACAGAAGATAAACTCTCTTCGCCCTATTGTCCTTCAACTCGGAGTTGATCAGACTCCAGTTGATTTCACTCATGGTAGATACTTGTCGGCGATCTCTAAACCTTCGACAGACTTCTTCGCAAACTACAATGACTCTTGGTTGCTGATGATCTTGCTCGGTGAAGATAATTACTCTTCGACACTCGAGCCGACACCTATCCGTCTAGAGAGTGTGCAGCTCTCAAGAGTAATAGGTACAAGAACTCTAACTCAGAACTACTGTGATGCTCAACCACTATCTAAGTTTGGGCTCTTGATTTTTCTCTCGGTGGATCTTAAACTCAAATCACTCGGAGAGGGGATGCTCAATCAATCTTCTCAGAAATCTTAAGCGGAGCAGCCAATGGGCAACGTTGGAGCGGGGTGGCTATTTATAGCCGCAGCCTTCCCTGAAAGGAAAAGACCAAATTGGACATGTGGAGCAGCCAACGGCTGAACGACACGAGTCCAACGGTCGGAATTGAGCACAACGGTAACATTACGTGCGGAGCAAGTAATGCTAACTCCTCAGTTCAAAAGATATCTCCTGCAGCACCGAAGAACAACGTCTTCTGCTGGCAGGTAATCATTCGAAACATAAAGAGATTTCTCTCAGTCTTGCATAGGTTTGGGCTAAGCATCACAGTGGATCTAAGCTTCAAGAAACTATGCACCTCTTAATAGTACGGAGGTCCTATGACTCAAATAAATGGAAGAAGAATAGCGAAAGGAATGCTACGTCTTCAGTTCGTCTTCGTCTTCCATCGCTGCAGTCAATTTTCTTCGGACCGAATCACCGAACCAATTGCTTCGCGTTAGCAGTAAATTTTCGAGGGGTCAACTCCTTCACGTCATTCTTCTTGTCTACAAGACTTCAAAGGATATAGCACATTCTTCTCTGCTGTGCAGATATTCTTCGGTGAAGTTCCTCGGACTGGACACCGGAGACAGCATTCTCTTCGGTACTGCATGGACTATTTCTCTCTGTGTGCACTAGCAAACAAATCAGTCCATGCCTGTTTCTGTCAACAATCTCCAAAACACAAGGGGGCAAATATTGCACCAACAAATAGTAAAGAATCTGATAATGAAATAGAGATAGAACTTGAAGTTGAGCTTGATGACCCACATCATAAGAATAAAAGATATAGTAAAAAAGACTTTGTTGCTAGGAAATATGGTAAAGAAAGAGAACCTTGGGTTTAAAAACCTATGCCCTTTCCTAGTAAGGTCTTAAAAACTAAGGATGAAGATGCTTTCAATCGCTTTGTTGAAATGCTTAGACCTTTGTTTTTGCGAGTACCTTTAACCGATGCTATGAAAATGCCTTCGTGTGCTAAATATATGAAAGCCATTGTTACTAATAAAAGGAAGATTCCTGAGGCTGAAATTTCTGCCATGCTTGCAAATTATTCTTTTAAAGGAAAAATACCGCAAAAGCTAGGAGACCCTGGAATACCTACTATACCTTGCTCCATTAAGAACAATTATGGCAAAACCGCTTTATGTGATTTGTGAGCTGGTGTTAGTGGTATGCCTTTCTCTTTATATAAAAGACTTGACTTGAGTAAGATGACACCTACTGAAATTTCTTTGCAAATGGCTGATAAATCAACTGCTATACCTGTTGGTATTTGTGAGGATGTTCCCGTTGTGGTTGCTAACGTTACTATCTTAACGGACTTTGTTATTCTTGATATGCCCAAGGATGACAATATGTGGGTTATTCTTGGGAGACCTTTTTTGAATACTGCAGGGGCTATTATTGATTGCAACCAAAGCAAAGTCACTTTTCATGTTAATGGCAATGAGCATATGGTATATTTTCCGAAGAAGATGAACAAAGTGAACAGTATCAACACTATTGAAAAAATTATGACAATTACTATTGGAAGTTTTGAGTTTCCTTTTCTGGTTCCCGAAAAGAAATATCAAATTCTTATTGTTGGGACAATGCATATCCCAGTTGAGGTAACTTAGTGTTATACAAAAATTCTTCGGTTTCATGCCACTTGGAAATGGTTTGTTAATAGGACCTGATCAACCTTATTAATGGATTCTTTTCGAGGGACATGTGGTCGATGAATTCCGTAAGCACAACCTTCTGTAATCCTAGTTTACTCTCTATTATTTATAGTTTAATAAAGTGAAATGCCATGTTTATCCTGTTTTCAGAATTAGCAGTGCAATAAAAAATGGCCCAAAAATAAAAGTGCTCAGAATGTCCTGAAATTTTAACCTGATTTTTTACTGAATATTTAAGAATTTCTGGCACTGGACACACCCCAGGGGGTGTACTTGTTGTCCAGAAGACAACAGGGCGCGCCCAGATGTCTTGTGGGTCCCATAGGACCCCACTCACTTAGTCCAGCCACCCATTGCTTCTTCTTCCTTATAACCATCTTCATATACCCAAAGGCGAGAGAAAATCCAATAACACCGGAAAAAAGACGAGAGTCAAATCCCACGAAGGAAGAATTCGGGGAGCGAAAACCAGGGTGTCACATTTTCCTACTGATATTTATAATGTTTTTGGTCATTATTTCACTTTATGATGTAATTCTAATGCCTTTTCTCTCTTAATTTGCAAGATTCACATGGAGAGGGAGATTACCGGCAGCTGGAATTCTGGACCTAAAAAGCTACAGCAGAGATACCTATTCTACAGAGCTCCAAATGACCTGAAACTTCACGAAGATTTTTTATTGAATATATAAGAATTATGGGAACGAAGAACCACCAGAGGGGGGCACCTATTGCCCACAAGGCAACAGGGCGCGCGTACCCCCCAGGGCGCGCCCTGATGCCTTGTGGGGCCCACAGCTGGCCTCTGCCCCCCTCTTTTTGCTATATGAAGCCATTTACCCTAAAAAATAGGAGGAGGAATTTCGGCATGAAGCGTCGTCGTCTCGAGGCGGAACTTGAGCAGGAGCACTTTTGCCCTCCGGCGGAGCGATTCCGCCAGGGATACTTCCCTCCGGGAGGGGGAAATCGAAGCCATCGACATCACCAACGATCCTCTCATCGTGGGAGGACCAATCTTCATCAACATCTTCACCAGCACCACCTCGTCTCAAACCCTAGTTCATCTCTTGTATTCAATCTTTGTCTCAAAACCTCAGATTGGTACCTGTGGGTTGCTAGTAGTGTTGATTACATCTTGTAGTTGATGCTAGTTGGTTTATTTGGTGGAAGATTATATGTTTAGATCCTTAATGATATTCAATACTCCTCTCATCTTAAACATGAATATGATTTGTGAGTAGTTACGTTTGTTCTTGAGGACATGGGAGAAGTCTTGTTATAAGTAATCATGTAAATTTGGTATTCGTTCGATATTTTGATGATATGTATGTTGTGCTTCCTTTAGTGGTGTCATGTGAATGTTGACTACATGACACTTCACCATACTTGGGACTAAGGGAAGGCATTGTGGAGTAATAAGTAGATGATGGGTTGCTAGAGGGACAGAAGCTTAAACCCTAGTTTATGCGTTATTCCGTAAGGGGCTGATTTGGATCCATATGTTTCATGCTATGGTTAGATTTATCGTAATTCTTCTGTCGTAGTTGCGGATGCTTGCGAGAGGGGGTAATCATAAGAGGGATGCTTGTTCAAGTAAGAACAGCACCGTAGCACCGGTCCACCCACATATGAAATTATCAAAGTAGCGAACGTGAATCAAATAAACATGATGAAAGTGACTAGACGATAATTCCCATGTGTCCTCGAGAACGCTTTGCTTTATATAAGAGATCGTTCCGGCTTGTCCTTTGCTATAAAAAGGATTGGGCCATCTTGCTGCACTTTTGTTACTATTGTTACTTGTTACTTGTTATGAACTATCTTGCTATCAAACTATCTGTTACCGCTACTTTCAGTACTTGCAGAGAATACCTTACTGAAAACCGCTTATCATTTTCTTCTGCTCCTTGTTGGGTTCGACACTCTTACTTATCGAAAGGACTACGATTGATCCCCTATACTTGTGGGTCACCAAGACTCTTTTCTGGAACCGTTGCCGGGGAGTGAAGCGCCTTTGGTAAGTGGAATTTGGTAAGGAAACATTTTTATTACGTGCTGAAATTTACTGTCACTCGTCACTATGGAAAATAATCCTTTGAGGGGTTTGTTCGGGGTATCTTCACCTCGACTGGAAGCAATAAGAGTTGCCCCTCAACCTACTGAACCTACTAAAAATATTTATTATGATATTCCTTCGGGTATGTTAGAGAAACTGCTAGCTAATCCTTATGCAGGAGATGGAACAATACATCCTGATATGCACTTGATCTATGTGGATGAAATTTGTGGATTGTTTAAGCTTGCTGGTTTATCCGAGGATGGAATTAAGAAGAAGGTATTCCCTTTATCTTTGGAGGGAAAGGCATTGACATGGTATAGGCTATTGGATGATACTGGAACATGGGACTGGAATCTTGGAATTCCACCAGAAATCTTATCCTATGCATTTGGTTCATCGTGATCGGAATTATATATATAATTTTTGGCCTCGTGAAGGAGAAAGTATTCCTCAAGCTTTGGGGAGGCTTAAGTATATGATGCATACATGCCCCAATCATGAGCTCTCAAGAGAAATAATTATACGAAACTTTTATGCTCGGCTTTCTCATAATGATCAATCCATGCTCGATACTTCTTCTACTGGTTCCTTTATGAAGAGAACTATTGAATTCAAATGGGATCTTCTAGAAAGAATTAAACGCAACTCTGAAGATTGGGAAATCGACAAAGGTAAAGAGTCAGGTATAAATCTTGAGTTTGATTGTGTTAAATCTTTTATGGAAACCGATGCTTTTCATAAGTTTAGTACTAAATATGGACTTGACTCTGAGATAGTAGCTACCTTTTGTGAATCATTTGCTGCTCATGTTGATCTCCCTAAGGAGAAATGGTTTAAGTTTCATCCAACTATTGAAGTAAAGGAAGAACCTATTATAGCTAAAGAGTAAACAATCATTTATAATGTTGACCCAGTTGTGCCTACTACTTATATTGAGAAACCTCCTTTCCCTGTTAGGATTAAGGAACATGCTAAAGCTTCAACTGTGGTTAAAAAGAGTAATGTTAAACCAATTAAACCCTCCGAAAAAATTAGAGTGGAACCTAATATTGCTATGGTTAAGGATCTCTTGGTTGATAATATTGATGGACATGCCATATATTTTCTGTGATGAAGCAATTAGAATTGCTAAGCCAGAAACCGAAGATAAAAATATACCTGTAATTCGCATGCCTGTTGTTTCTGTTAAAATTGGAGATCATTGCTGTCATGGTTTATGTGATATTGGTGCCAGTGTAAGTGCTACTCCGTATTCGCTTTATCAAGAAGTCATGAATGATATTGCACCTGTTGAGATTGAAGATATTGATGTTACGATTAAGCTTGCAAACAGAGATATTATTACACCACTTGGGATTGTTAGAGATGTTGAAGTCTTGTGTGGTAAGATCAAATACCCTACTGATTTTCTAGTTCTTGGCTCACCACTTGGGATTTTTGTCCCATTGTATTTGGTAGACCTTTCTTGAATATGGTTAATGCTAAGATTCATTATAATAAAGAAACAATCAGTGTTAATTTTGGTGATGTATCTCATGAGTTTAATTTCTCTAAGTTTCCTAGACAACCACACGATAAAGAATTGCCTAATAAATATGAAATTATTGGTCTTGCTTCTATTGCTGTGCCTCCTACTGATCCTTTAGAAAAGTATTTCCTAAACCATGAAAATGATATGCATATGAATGAAAGAAATGAAATAGAAGAAATATTATTTAGACAAGCACCTATTCTTAAACATAATTTGCCTATTGAAACTTTAGGAGATCCTCTTCCACCCAAGAGTGATCCTGTGTTTGAATTAAAGAAACTACCTGATACACTTAAATATGCTTATCTTGATGAAAAGAAGATATATCCTGTTATTATCAGTGCTAACCTTTCAGAGCATGTAGAAAAGAGATTACTTAAAACTCTAAGGAAGCACCGTGCTGCTATTGGATATACTCTTGATGATCTTAAGGGCATTAGTCCCACTCTATGTCAGCACAAGATTAATATGGAGCTAGATGCTAAACCAGTTGTTGATCATCAACGACGTCTGAATCCTAAAATGAAGGATGTGGTAAGAACTGAAATACTAAAGCTTCTGGAGGCAGGTATAATTTATCCTATAGCTGATAGTAGATGGGTAAGTCCTGTTCATTGTGTTCCTAAGAAAGGAGGCATTACTGTTGTCCCTAATGATAAAAATGAACTTATCCCACAAAGAATTGTAACTAGTTATAGGATGGTAATTGATTTCAGGAAATTAAATAAAGATACTAGGAAAGATCATTACCCCTTGCCTTTTATTGATCAAATGTTAGAAAGATTATCTAAGCATACACACTTTTGCTTCCTAGATGGATATTCTGGTTTCTCTCAAATACCTGTATCAAAAGAAGATCAAGAGAAAACCACTTTTACTTGTCCTTTTGGAACCTATGCTTATAGACGTATGCCTTTTGGTTTATGCAATGCAGCTGCTACCTTTCAAAGATGTATGACTGCTATATTCTCTGATTTTTGTGAAAAGATTGTTGAGGTATTCATGGATGATTTCTCCATTTACGGAACTTCTTTTGACAATTGCTTAAGCAACCTTGATCGAGTTTTGCAGAGATGTGAAGAAACTAATCTTGTCTTGAATTGGGAGAAGTGCCACTTTATGGTGAATGAAGGTATAGCCCTTGGGCATAAAAATTTTAAAAGAGGTGTTGAAGTGGACAAAGCTAAAGTTGATGCGATTGAGAAAATGCCATGTCCTAAAGATATCAAAGGTATAAGAAGTTTCCTTGGTCATGCTGGTTTCTATAGAAGGTTCATAAAAGACTTCTCTAAAATTTCTAGGCCTCTTACTAATCTCTTGCAAAAAGATGTTCCATTTGTTTTTTATGATGATTGCGTAGAAGCCTTTGAAATACTTAAGAAAGCCTTAATTTCTGCACCCATTGTTCAACCACCTGATTGGAACCTACCCTTTGAAATTATGTGTGATGCTAGTGATTATTTGGTGCTATTCTAGGTCAAAGAGTTGATAAGAAATTGAATGTTATTCATTATGCTAGTAAGACCTTGGATAGTGCTCAAAGAAATTATGCTACTACTGAGAAAGAATTTTTAGCAGTTGTGTTTGCATGTGATAAGTTTAGATCCTATATCGTTGATTCTAAAGTAACTATTCACACCAATCATGCCGCTATTAAATATCTTATGGAAAAGAAAGATGTTAAACCTAGACTTATTAGGTGGGTTCTTTTACTACAAGAGTTTGATCTGCATATTGTTGATAGAAAGGGAGCTGAAAATACAGTAGCGGATAATTTGTCTAGGATGGAAAATGTTCTTGACAACCCACTGATACGTCTCCAACGTATCTATAATTTTTGATTGTTCCATGCTATTATAGTATCAATCTTGGATGTTTTATATGCAATAATATGCTATTTTATATCATTTTTTGGGACTAACCTATTAACCTAGTGCCCAGTGCCAGTTGCTGTTTTCTGCTTGTTTTTGTTTTTTCAAGAAATCAGTACCAAACGAAGTCCAAATGCCACGAAACTTTCTGACGATTTTTTTCTGGACAAAAGAGACCCTGGAAGCTTCAGGAGGATGCCAGAAGCCTCACGAGGAGGTGCTACTTGTGAGCTGCATTGGTAATTCCCTGAAGAGGAAGGGAGATGCAGTACAGTAGAGATAAGTATTTCCCTCAGTTATGAAACCAAGGTTATCAATCCAGTAGGAGAATTGTAACACCCCTCTGTAATGAGCAACAGTGATCCATCATGATTATGCTAAGCTACTGTGATTTGCAATGCTTGATCATGTTGGATTAATATCTCATTTCAAATTCCTCCACTGAATTCAATTCAAATTCAAAGTGAAATTTGAAGTTGCTAAAAAAATTGCTGGGAAATAGTTCATGTTGTAGCAAAAATTCCAAAATAAATTAATATTCGGGAAAACAACATCACCTATTTTCCTAAAATGGGCTAGAGCATTAAAATAGTGCAAAAATAGCAACTTTAATGCCATTTCCATTTTTGAAAAATTCAAATGGATTCAAAAATTGCCCAAACGTTTTGTGGCAGTGCAGAATAATGCAATGTATTATGGTGGACCAATTTCACATTTTACTAAATGCATTTTGGCAGCTCATTTATTTTGCAAAACTTTCTGTAAAAAGAAAACAGAAAAGAAAAAGAAAAAGGCCTATTCTACTGTGAGCTGGGCCTAAGTGCACAGTGCACTCGGCCCAGCCCATCTCTCTCCTTCTCTCAACTCTCGTCGCCGTGTCGCCCGCGCCGTTGTAGGATCGAAAGTATGTCTAGAGGGGGGGTGATTAGACTACTTGACCAAATAAAAACCTAACCTTTTCCCAATTTTAGTTGTAGGCAGATTTTAGCAAGAACACAACTCAAGCATCACCCTACACATGCAATTCTAAGAGTGTGGCAGCGGAAAGTAAACAATTGCATATGTAAGTAAAGGAGAAGAGTTTGGAGAAGGCAAACGCAATGGAGACACGGTGATTTTTGGCGTGGTTCCGATAGGTGGTGCTATCGTACGTCCACGTTGATGGAGACTTCAACCCACGGAGGGTAACGGCTGCGCAAGTCCACGGAGGGCTCCACCCACGAAGGGTCCACGAAGAAGCAACCTTGTCTATTCCACCATGGCTTAAGTCCACGAAGGACTAGCCTCACTCGGGTAGATCTTCACGAAGTAGGCGATCTCCTTGCCCTTAGAAACTCCTTGGTTCAACTCCACATCATGTCGGAGGCTCCCAAGTGACACCTAACCAATCTAGGAGACACCACTCTCCAAAAGGTAATAGATGGTGTGTTGTTGATGAACTCCTTGCTCTTGTGCTTCAAATGATAGTCTTCCCAACACTCAAACAACTCCTCACAGATTTGGCTATGGTGGAAGAAGGATTTGAGTGGAAGGCAACTTGGGAAAGGCTAGAAATCAAGGTTCAAATGGTTGGAATGGAATATCTTGATCTCAACACATGAGTAGGTGGTTCTCTCTCAGAAAATGTATGGTGGAACTGTAGGCACATTCTGATGGCTCTCCTTACTGAGAAGGAAGTGGTGGAGGGGTATATATAGCCTCCACACAAAATCCAACCGTTACACACTTTTGACCCAACTCGGTGGCACCGATTCATAGATCTCGGTGGCACCGAACTGTGTAAAAGATATGAACGTTAGGAATCTCGGTGGGACCGACTGGAACAACTCGGATGGACCGAAGTGCAATGGCTAGGGAAAACCTCATCTCGGTGGCACCGATTGCATCAACTCGGTAGGACCGAAGAGAAGCAACAAGGCGACAGAGAGTTGGCAACCCATCTCGGTGAGACCGATTTGCAAAACTCGGTGAGACCAAAGTAAGTGCAAACAATTACAAAGAGTTGGCAAGGCCATCTCGGTGGGACCGATATCCATATCGGTGGATCCGATTTGTTAGGGTTTTGGCAGGGGCTAAGTCCAGATGAACTCGGTGGCTCCGGATAGGAAATTTCGGTGGGGCCGAGTTGGAATGAAGGTTTTGGACATATTCGGATTGAGAAAGTGGTTGAGGGTTTTGGAGTACCGTAACTAAGCACTTGAGCAAAAAGACCATTAAGCAACACCTCATCCCCCTTTAATAGTATTGGCTTTCCTATGGACTCAATGTGATCTTGGATCACTAAACCAAAAATGTAGAGTCTTGATATTTTGCCAATCCTTGTCCTTAGCATTTTGAGGGTCCACATCTCTAGTCCTTGCCATGCCAATCATTGAACATCCTGAAATCTTTAACTTGAATGGACATTAGTTCAATGAGATATATGTTGTTATGAATTACCAAAACCACCAAGGGAGCAAATGTGCTTTCAGCCGTGGCCAGAGCGCGGCCGCTGGCCACCACCACGATGCCACAGGGCTCGGGGGTGGATAAGGCCGAAGCCATCCACTCCCCCTGGTCGCCCTCGCCATTCGCCCCCTCCTCTCTCTCCCTCTCTCGCTCGTTCTCCACCACCATCGAGCGCCGCCGTCGCCGCACCTCTGCTCCACCGCTGCCACTCGCCTCACCTCGCCTCCTCTCTGTGTCTGTCGTCCTCGCCGTCATCGACCACGTCGTCCATGGCCTCGAACGTGAGCCGGGAAGCCCTACCGCACGGATCCACGCGGCCGTCTTCTTCCTCGGGTCGCCGGCGTGCTCTGCCGATTCCGGCCACCCCTGCTGCTACTAAACCCCCCAACAGCCACCATGCGCCTCCCGGTGAGCTCTTCTTCCTCTCCCCTCACTTCCCGCTCCTTGCCACGCCCGCAGTCGCCGTGCTCGCCGTGGCCGTACCCGCCGCCGCCGTCGTGCTTGTAGTCGTGGCCACGCTCGCCGTCGAGCTCGTCCGAGCTCGCAGCCATGCTCAGCGTAGCCGTAGGAGTCGAACGAGCTAGCTAGCGCTGCTTGCCGTGCCCGCGAACGCCAGATCTGAGCTCGCCCGAAACAGCTCCGCCGCTGACCTCGTCGCCGGCGTCGATTCCGGCCGATTCAGCCCAAGCCACCGCCACCAAACAACGCGCGGGCGAGTGCTCGTTCGAACGCGGGATCGCGCGCGCGAAACGGCCACGCGTAGCCGTTTTCCGGCGACCCCCGTGGCCATTCACCGTGTTTTGCGTCACCGGCGTCAAGCCGCCGGCCGCCGCTGAGCTGGCTGCCACGCGGGGCTTCCTAGGTCATTGACCAGTGGGCCCAGGGGCCCAGTTGACCACGTTGACTGGTCAATTGTGCTGACGTGTGGGCCCCTGCGATTAATTAAACTAATTAGGTTTTTAAATTAATCCGTTAATTAGTTTAGACACTGACATGTGGGGCCCTTTCCCTAATTAACACCTGTTTAGTTTAAATTAACCCCTAATTAGCTCGATGTCACTGACTAGTGGGACCCAGCTATTCGGTTTGACCTGGAACAGTTGGGTTTGACTTGCTGATGTCAGGCTGACGTCACGCATGCACTGTTCTGGATAATGCGATTTATTAATTAGATTTAATTCCAAAATTACAGAAAAAGGTTTAAATCTTTGAAAATTCATAGAAATTCAACCGTAGCTCGGATCGAAAAGTTTTCAACATGAAAGTTGATCAGAAAAACGAGACGAATCTGAATATGTGGTCAAAATGCTTGACTATTACTCCTATATATATAAACATGGAACCTTCCCCTCCGGTTCAGTATACCAATAACCGCCTAAACGCCGGGAAAATATCCCAGATATTTTCCCGTTTCGTCTGCAACATGTAGCAATGCATTAGGTCACCACCAGCACCGCATATCGTCATGCCATGCATCTGTGTTGCATTGATTGCTTTTATTTATTATTTCTTCCCCCTCTTCTTGTCCGGTAGACCCCGAGACCGACGCAGCTCTGGAGTCCGACTACACCATTGACGACCCCTCCTTTGCCGCAGAGCTTCCAGGCAAGCAACCCCCCTTGAACATGCCTAAATCGCCTATTCTTTCTCCCTCATGCTTGCATTAGAACTGCTACAGTTATTGTTCCGGATACCTAATCTGTTGCATAGCCTGTTTTTGTAAACTGTTATTGATACCTTACCTACTATCCTAAATGCTTAGTACAGGTTGGATGGTAAACCATCTGTGGCCCCTCTTCCTTGTCCTAGTTGCCCCGCTTAGTTACCAGTGCCCTGATCGATGTGATCGACGGGCTGAGACCGGCACATCACCACGCATTCCCCCCCTAAGTTGCTCGACTCTGCAGAGCTAATATCGAGTGCCGAGGGTGATACCTCTTATCTCACTCTTGATAATGCCTCTGTAGTATAGCTATCTGGTTGTGGGTTACCGAGGGCGATACCTCTTTCACCACCTCCGATGAAGCTTCTGTCGTGCAACCCCGCAAGTGTGAATACCATCGAGGGTGATTCCTCCGGGTTCACCTTGCCGGGTACATCGAGTGGGAATCCAACGAGGGTGATTCCTCGGGTTCCTTCTTGATGTTATGGACACACGGTTACTTTGACTTTACTGTTTTGAAGTCTTCCAAAGTTGACCTCATTCTGGGAATGGATTGGTTGAAGGCTCACACCGCCTTGATCAATTGTGCCACTAAAGTTGTACACCTCCTGCACCCATTGGATGAGCTAGTAAATTATCATGCTCATGTCGTTCAAAATGCCGAGGCTCAGATTTATGCCCTGAATGCATTGAACGCTTCTCCTCTTGAGGGGATCGAAAATGTTCCAGTCGTTCGCGATTTCCAAGATGTCTTCCCGGAAGAACTTCCAGGAATACCCCCTGCTAGAGCTGTCGAGTTTGTCATCGACCTAAAACCAGGCACAACTCCTATTGAGAAGCGTCCCTACAAGATGCCTCCGTATGAACTCCTTGAGCTTAAGGAGGAACTCGACAAATCACTTCGCAAGGGTTTCATTCGCCCAAGTTCCTCTGCCTGGGGAGCCCCTTCTCTCTTTGTCAAGAAGAAAGATGGTACAAACCGATCGGTCCAAGATTACCGGCCTGTCAACCAAGCCACCATTCAGAACAAGTATTCGCTTCCTCGGATCAATGACCAGTATGATCAACTTGCTGGATCATCAGTGTTCTCTAAACTCGACTTGAGGTTGGGTTATCATCAGATCCGCGTCCGCGAAGAGGATATCCCCAAGACTGCCTTTGTTACTCGCTATGGCTCTTGTGAGTACACTGTCATGTCATTCGGCTTAACTAATGCTCCGGCAACGCTCTCCCGCCTGATGAATTATATTTTCATGAATTACCTCGACAAGTTCATCGTGGTTTATCTAGATGATAGTCTGGTTTATTCCAAGAATAAGAAAGAACATGTTGAACATCTTTGTCTTATTCTGGAAAAGCTTCGAGAACACCAACTATATGCCAAGTATTCCAAGTGCGAATTCTAGTTATCCGAAGTAACCTACCTTGGTCATGTAATTTCTAAGGATGGCATTGCTGTTAACCCAGAACGAGTTCAGGCTATTCTTGACTGGACTCCTCCGAAGAATGTCAAGCAAGTCAGATGTTTCCTCAGACTCGCAAGTTATTGCCGTCGTTTTGTCGAGAACTTCTCAAAGATTGCCAAGCCTCTGACTAATCTGCTTCACAAAGGCGTTAAGTTTGAGTGGACAGACAAATGTCAGGAAAGTTTCCAGACCCTCAAGGACAAGCTGACCTCTGCTCCAGTGCCTGCTCCTCCAAATTCTCGCAAGGATTTCGTGATTTATTGTGACGCCTCTCGTCAGGGATTAGGATGTGTCCTGATGCAAGAACGCAGAGTGATTGCCTATGCCTCCCGACAGTTGCGTCCTCATGAAGAGAATTACCCAGTGCATGATCTTGAACTTGCTGCAGTGATATATGCATTGAAGCTGTGGCGACATTACCTCCTTGGTAATCGATGTGAGATATACACTGATCATCAAAGTCTGAAGTATTTGTTTACTCAGCCGGATCTCAATCTCCGCCAACAACGATGGTTGGAAACAATTACGGACTATGACTGCGGTATTTCATATACCCCGGGCAAGGCTAATGTGATGGCCGATGCCTTGATCTGCAAGTTCTACCGCAACAACCTCATGGTTCAGCGAGCTCAACCCCATCTTTATGAAGAACTGCGCAAGCTGAACCTCCACATTGTTCCACAGGGTTCTCTTAATACCCTTGCTATACAGCCAGATCTTGAGAAAGTTGTTAAGCGTGCGCAAGCTAAGGATGCTGAAGTTGATAAGATGAAAAGAGATCTTAACCTTGAAAACTATAGAGATTTCTCGCTTGCTGAAGATGGAACATTGTATTTTAGAGACCGCATTGTGGTACCTTGGTTCGAGCTTATAACCGACAAAGTTATGAAGGAGGCACATGATACACCGCTGTCTATTCATCCGGGTAGCACCAAGATGTATCGCGATCTCCGTCAAAGGTACTGGTGGTCCAAAATGAAGCAGGATATTGCTCGATATGTTACCGAATGTGATGTTTGCCGTCGCATTAAGGCAGAACATTAGAAGCCTGCTGGAATTCTGCAACCGCTTCCAATCCCTGAGTGGAAATGGGACAAAGTGCAAATGGATCTTATCACTGGTCTTCCCAGGTCACAAAAGGGTCATGATGCTATTCTTGTCGTCATCGACCAACTCTCCAAAGTTGCACACTTTCTGCCAGTCAAGGAGACGATCACCGCTAGTCAGTTAGCAGAGTTATATATCTCTAGAATTGTATCACTCCACGGTATTCCGAAGGAGATCAGTTCAGACCGTGGCAGCCTCTTCACTTCTAAGTTCTGGGCAAGTTTCCAAGAAGCTATGGGAACTCATATAACCTGGAGTTCAGCTTATCACCCCCAGTCCCAAGGCCAAGTCGAGCGAGTAAATCAAGTGCTTGAAGATATGTTGCGTGCTTGTGACATTTCATTTGGCAAGAAGTGGGAAGAATCTCCCCCGTAGGCCGAATTCTCTTACAACAACAGCTATCAAGCCAGCTTGAAAATGGCCCCCTTTGAGGTATTATATGGACGTAAGTGTCGAACCCCTCTGAATTGGTCAGAAACTGGGGAACGACCGCTCATTGGTCCGGATATTATCCAACACGCTGAAGAGCAAGTCCGTATTGTGCGAGAAAATCTCAAGGCAGCTCAATCTCGCCAGAAGAGCAATTATGATTGAAAACACTGGGGATCAATCTATCAACCTGGTGAGCAAGCTTATCTGCGTGTCACTCTTATGAAGGGCACTCACCGCTTTGGAATCAAGGGCAAGCTAGCTCCTAGCTACATCGGCCCCTTTCGCATTCTTGCCAGACGTGGACATGTGGCATATAAATTGGAGTTGCCGCCGCAATTCTCTCACATCCACGACGTCTTCCATGTGTCGCAACTTCGCCGTTGCTTCAAGGAATCTCCGCACAGAGCAGTGGATCATGAATTGCTCGATTTACAAGATGATCTATCTTATAAAGAGCATCCGATCCACTTCTTGATAATGCCTCTGTAGTATAGCTAGCCGGTTGTGGGTTACCGAGGGCGATACCTCTTTCACCACCTCCGATGAAGCTTCTATCGTGCAACCCCGCAAGTGTGAATACCATCGAGGGTGATTCCTCCGGGTTCACCTTGCCGGGTACATCGAGTGGGAATCCAACGGGGGTGATTCCTCGGGTTCCTTCTTGATGTTATGGACACACGGTTACTTTGACTTTACTACAGATACTTGATAAAGTCGGGTCGGCCCCAAGGGGTACCCGCGAGAGATGTGGAGTCGGGTTGACCATGAGGGTACCCGAGTGATGATTACGTGGCACGGCCGGGCATTCTTAGCCCTTGCCGTAAGTCCACGAGACGGGGCGATGGGGTCACATGATCGTGAGTCTCTGCTCGTTTCCGCGAGCTCCCAACACACTAATGGGTTAGGATATGTAATCTGAGTAGGCCTCTGGACTTATCGCACTAACCACCACGCGGGAATAGTATGGGCACTCGGCGTCGTATGTATCAGCCGAAGTTCTTCAGACGTCAGCGATTGAGAGGCGCACGCCGGGTTGGACTGGGAACGCCCGCGTTTGTATTAAGGGGACTAGGTCTGCTCCCGGCCGTCCACGCAACGCGCAGGAGTGCAAAGGGCGATGGGCCCAAGACCCCTGAGCACTTAGGTTGGAGACCGGCGTGCTGGCTTCTCTGTTGAACCTAGGTAGGGCTACGACATGTCGATCAGCTGAGGCCGGGCATGGACCAAGCAAGTGTGTCCGGCCAAAGTTTATCGAGCGTGTTGGGTAAGTTGGTGCACCCCTGCAGGGAAGTATATCTATTCGAATAGCCGTGTCCACGGTAACAGGACGCTCGGAAAATATCCCGATCTTCTACAACTAGAAATGGGTTGAATACGTTGGCCCCGGGATCGCTTTCTCGCAGGGAGTCAAGGAAGGATCTCTGGGCGTTGTTGCTACCTGTTGCTACTACTGTAATTAAGTTCTAATCTGCACTCTTCTTATGCTGTAAGACACCGAAGATGCTAGTCTTCGATTGGCTAGGCCTTTCTCTCTATTCTGGCATTTCTGCAGTCTAGCCCACAGATACAGCCCTTCCTTGAAACCAATGCATAAGTAGAATAGATCTGATGTAAGTCTTGCGAGTACTTTGGATGAGTACTCACAGTTGCTTTTCTTCCCCTTTTTCCCACATACCCGATTGCTGCGATCAGATGACGGAGCCCCGGAGCCAGCTGCCCCAGCCGACGACTTCTACTACCCCTCTGGTGGAGAGTACTACTATGTGGAGACCGCCGACGACCAGGAGTAGATAGGAGGCACCCAGGCAGGAGGCCTGCGCCTTTCGATCTTTGTTGTTGTTTTGCCCTGCCTTCTTAAGGCTTATCTATTTAACTTTTATGTCTGTACTCAGATATCTAATGCTTCCGCTGATGCTTGCATGACTCAAGCTTATGTATTCCATCCCTCGAGGCCCCTGGCTTGTAATATAAAGCTTGTATGACTTTTATTTGGGTTTAGAGTTGTGTTGTGATATCTCAAGTGAGTACTTAGGCTTGATCGTGTGCATTTGCGTGTATGATTAGTGCACGATTAAGTTGGGGCGTCACAAGAATCACGCAACACCTCGTTAGCAGCACCTGCACACAAAACAACAAATCCTTGCACCCAACGCAAACAAGGGGTTGTCAATCCCTCGGCGGTTAATTGCAAAATTAAATTGTATGTGATAGATAGATAGATTGAAACAAAAATACAAAATAAAATAAATAAAGAAAAAGTGTAGCAAGGTATTTTTACGGTTTTTAATATATGATTTAGATAGACCCAGGGGCCATAGTTTTCACTAGAGGCTTCTCTCAAGAAAATAGCATACGGTGGGTAAACAAATTACTGTTTGGCAATTGATAGAAAAGCAAATAATCATGACGATATCCAAGGCAATTATCATGTATATAGGCATCACGTCCGAGACAAGTAGACCGACTCCTGCCTGCATCTACTACTATTACTCCACACATCGACCGCTATCCAACATGCATCTAGTGAAATAAGTCCATAAAGAACGGAGTAACGCCTTAAGCAAGATGACATGATGTAGACAAAGTAAACTCACGCATGAATAAACCCCATCTTTTTACCCTTAATAGCAACGATACATACGTGTCATGTCCCTTTCTGTCACTGGGATTGAGCACCGCAAGATCGAACCCATTACAAAGCACCTCTTCCCATGGCAAGATAAATCAATCTAGTTGGCCAAACCAAATCAATAGATCGGAGAAGAAATACGAAGCTATAATAATCATGCATAAAAGAGATCAGAGAATACTCAAATAATATTCATGGATAATCTAATCATAAACTCACAATTCATCGGATCCCAACAAACACACCGCAAAAAGTGATTACATCGGATAGAACTCCAAGAACAACGAGGAGAACGTTGTATTGAAGATCAAAAAGAGAGAAGAAGCCATCTAGCTACTAACTATGGACCCGAAGGTCTGTGGTTAACTACTCACGCATCATCGGAAGGGCAGCAAGGTTGATGTACAGCCCCTCCATGATCGATTCCCCCACCGGTGGAGCACCGAAAAAGGCCTCCAGATGGGATCTCTCGAGAACAGAAACTTGCGGCGGCGGAAAAAGTATTTCGTGGACTCCCCTGTTAGTTTCCCGATTTTAGAGAATTTATAGTGGTGGAATTAGGTCAAACGGAGCTATGTGGGCCCCACAAGCCACCAGGGCGCGCCACCCCCCTGGGTCGTGCCCTGGTGCCTCGTGGGCCACTGCTCCATCTTCTGGCCCTCTCCCGAAGCTTCCAGTACTTGTTATGTCCAGAAAAAAATCTTCAAAAAGTTTCGTGGCATTTGGACTTCGTTTGGTACTGATATTCTGGAAAACCAAAAACAGGCAAAAAACAGCAACTGGCACTGGGCACTAAGTTAATAGGTTAGTCCCAAAAAATGATATATAATTGTTGTAACTGTATATAAAAACATCCAAGATTGATAATATAATAGCATGGAACAATCAAAAATTATAGATACGTTGGAGACGTATCAGCATCCCCAAGCTTAATTCCTGCTCGTCCTCGAGTAGGTAAATAATAAAAACAGAATTTTTGATGTGGAATGCTACCTATCATATTCATCATGTATACTTTTCTTTTATAGCATGGACATTTGGACTTGAATGATTCAAAGCAATAGTCTATAGTTTGACATGAAGATATAAATACTCAAGCATGCTAACAAGCAACCATGTCTTTCAAAATATCAACGCTAAAGAAAGTTATCCCTAGCCCATTATGCTCAATCATTGATCCATTCATGAAACACACTCAATATTAGCTACACACAATGCACAAGTATGACAATAGTGCTCTCTAGTTGGTGCTTTATAAGAGAAGATGGAGACTCAAAATAAAAATAAAAATTGCATAAAAGTAAATAGATAGGCCCTACGTAGAGGGAAGCAGAGATTTGCTAATGTGCCAGAGCTCAAAGCTTAAATTAGATAGATAAAATATTTTGAGAGGCATGCTTTTCCTGTCAACGAAAACGACCGAGAATTCCCAATATTTTCCATGCTAGACACATCATAGGCGGTTCCAAAATAGAAAGTAAAGTTTATTTCCTTTCCACCATTCTTTCACAATCCATGGCTAGCCGTATCCACGGGTGCCCTCCATACCAACACTTTCCAAGGAATTTTGTTGTTATTAATTTTTGATTTCATTGTGGGACTGGGCATCCCTATTACCAGCCACTCTCTCGTGCAATGACAAGTGAATAAACACTCATCGTGAGAATAACACACCTAGCATGGAAAATATTGGCCACCCCCTGCCGCTTCATGAGCGGTACGGGCACACAAAACGGAAAAATTATTTTGAAAATTAGAGTTGGCACACGCAAATTTACTTGGAACGGCATGTAAATACCACATATAGGTAGATATGGTGGACTCATTTGGCACAACTTGGGTTTAGGGAGTTTGGATGCACAAGCAGTATTTCCGCTTAGTACAAATGAAGGCTAGCAAATAGATTGAGAAGCAACCAACCAAAAAGCGAAAACGGTCATAAACATGCATTGAACATAACTAACACCGAATAATGCAACATAAGTAGGATATAATTTCTTTGCATAACTATTGACTTGATGTGCATGCATAGGGAATCACAAACCTTAACACTAATATTCTTACTAAATCACAATTACTCACTAACATGACTCACATATCATCATCTCCATATCGCAAAACTATTGCAAGGAATCACACTTATCATATCCAATTATCTATATGAAATTTTTTATTATATCCCTCTTGCATATTCATCACTTTGGGACCAAATTCATATCTTCTGCAAATTACCATCACTATTATCAACTCTCAAAAAGATGTAAGCGAAGCATGAGAGTTCAAATATTTCTTCAAAATGTTATCTTATTAACTCTCAAAATAATATAAGTGAAGCATGAGAGTGCAAATATTTCTTCAAAATATGGCCACCGCCGTGCTCAAAAAGATTTAAGTGAAGCACTAGAGCAACTGCCTAGCTCAAAAAAAAATTAAGTGAAGCACATAGAGTATTCTAATAAATCATGATGAACGTGTGGCTCTCTAAAATAGGTGTGTCCAGCAAAGATGATTGTGACAAACTACAAAGCAAACAAAGCAAAGACTCATATAATACACGACGCTCCAAGCAAAACAAATATCATGTGACGAATAAAAATATAGCTCCAAGTAAAATTACCGATGGTTGGTAGAAGAAAGAGGGGATGCCTTCCGGGGCATACCCAAGCTTAGACGCTTGAGTCTTCCTTGAATATTACCTTGGGGTGCCTTGGGCATCCCCAATCTTAGGCTCTTGCCACTCCTTATTCCTTCATCCATCGTGATCTCACCCAAAACTTGAAAACTTCAATCACACAAAACTCAACAAAACCTTCGTGAGATCCGTTAGTATAACAAAACAAATCACTACTTTAAGTACTGTTGCAAACCCAATCATATTTTATTTTTGCATTATACCTACTGTATTCTAACTTCTCCATGGCTTATACCCCCCGATACAATCCATAGTTTCATCAAAACAAGCAAGTAGTGCATCAAAAACAGAATCTGTCAAAAACAGAATAGTCTGTAGCAATCTATTTAAAAGCTATCCTTATATAACTCCAAAAATTCTAAAAAATTAGGACAACGTGGGCAATTCATATACCAATACTGTGTAAAAATTTCAGATTTTTCTGACGCTCCAGTACAGAACCAAAATTCCAGCACTGGACGTGAAAAAGTATTTCGTGGACTCCTCTGTAGGTTTCCCGATTTTTGGGAATTTATAGTGTTTGAATTAGGTCAAAAGGGGCAAAGGTGGACCCACGAGGCACCAGGGTGTGCCTGGGGGGGCGCCCTGGTGGCTCGTGGCCACCTCTTGGGGCTTCTGGCCTTCTCCCGAAGCTTCTAGTGTTGGTTATGTCCAGAAAAAAATCTCCAAAAAGTTTCGTGGCATTTGGACTTCGTTTGGTATTGATATTCTGTAAAACGAAAAACAGGCAAAAAATAGCAACTGGCACTGGGCACTAAGTTAATAGGTTAGTCCCAAAAAATTATATATAATTGTTGTAAATGTATATAAAAACATCCAAGATTGATAATATAACAGCATGGAACAATCAAAAATTATAGATACGTTGGAGACGTATCAATCTTCAAGCAATTATAAGAAAAAATCACACATCAACAAACCCTAAGATAATAAGAGAATATGAATTTTAGATAATAGAATAATATCAATTAGAGTGCCACTTACGGATGGAATCTCTAGAACAAATCTTGAATTTGTACAGAGGGGAGGAGTGGAGATTGGGAGCGACAGACGGCGGCGGTTCAGGCGAAGACAGGAGCCTGGGGCAACACGAGGGCGTACGAGGCAACCAGCGATCCTTCTCTGGGGGATCGATCAATTCCTTTTTTAGGCGCTGAAATCCTAGTCTCCTGGAGATCAATCGATATCATACTGCTCAGTGGGCCTGCTGCCTGCGAGCGATCTTTCTGGGAATCGATCGATCGGCATCGACAGTGGCCAGTGGGCCTACAGCTTTCGTGCTATTTGGTGGGTAACCTGCTGCCATGAGGCTAATGGACCTTTATGGACTGGGGTCAATTTGTTTCACTATGCCGTTTTTTTCATGGGCTGTATTGTATATAACAGGGTCTGGGCCAAGGTCATCGGGGTCAATTGACCCCGGCCCAACACTGTAGCTCCGCCCCTATCGTTGATCTTTAATACAATGTTCTCCTCGATCTCCTTGGAGTTCTATTTGATGTAATCTTCTTTTGCGGTGTGTTTGTTGGGATTCGATGAATTGTGGGTTTATGATCAGATTATTCATGAGAAATATTTGAGTCTTTTCTGAACTTATTTATGCATGATTGTTATAGCTTTGTATTTCTCTCCGATCTATCTGTTTGGTTTGGCCAGCTAGATTGATTTATCTTGCAATGGGAGAGGTGCTTTGTGATGGGTTCAATCTTGCGGTGCTCTATCCCAGTGACAGAAAGGGACAGGACATGTATTTGTATTGTTGCCATTAAGGATAAAATGATGGGGATTATTCATATTGATTGAGTTTGCTTTGTCTACATCATGTCATCTTTCTTAAGGCGTTACTCTGTTTTCATTAACTTAATACCCTAGATGCATGCTGGATAGCGGTCGATGGGTGGAGTAATAGTAGTAGATGCAGGCAGGAGTCGGTCTACTTGTCTCGGACGTGATGCCTATATACATGATAATTGCCTTGAATATCGTCATAACTATGCGCTTTTCTATCAATTGCCCAACAGTAATTTGTTTACCCAATGTATGCTATGCGTTCGAAAGAGAAGCCTCTAGTGAAAACTATGGCCCCCGGTTCATTTATCCATCATATATAAAATCCAAAAATACCTTACTGCAATTTTATTTCTTTTATTTTATTTTGCAATTTACTATCTATCTATCACTATTAGAATTAATCCTTGCAAGTAACCGCCAAGGGGATTGACAACCCTCTTGTTCGCGTTGGGCGCAAGTATTTGCTTTTGTGCGTGTAGGTGCTGCTAACGAGGTTCTGTGTGGTTCTCCTACTGGATTGATAACCTTGGTTCTTAACTGAGGGAAATACTTATCTCTACTGTACTGCATCATCCTCTCCTTTTCGAGGAAGTCCCAACGCAGCTCACAAGTAGCACCCACTGCCTATTAATGATAATTTTCCTGACGAGCAATTAGCTGTTATAAATGCTTCTCGTAATAGTCCTTGGTATGCAGACTATGCTAATTATGTTGTTGCTAAATATATACCACCTAGTTCCACATACCAACAAAAAAATCTTCTTTGATTTAAGACATTACTTTTGCGATGACCCACATTTATATAAAGAAGGAGTAGATGGTGTTATTAGAAGTTGTGTACCTGAGCATGAACAGGAACAAATCCTACGGAAGTGTCACTCTGAGGCATACGGAGGACACCATGCGGGAGACAGAACTGCACATAAGGTATTACAGTCTGGTTTTTATTGGCCTACTCTTTTCAAAGATGCACGTAAGTTTGTCCTTTCTTGTGATGAATGTCAAAGAATTGGTAATATTGGTAGATGTCAGGAAATGCCTATGAATTATTCACTTGTTATTGAACCATTTGATGTTTGGGGTTTTGATTATATGGGACCTTTTCCTAAGTCTAATGGTTATACTCATATTCTAGTTGCTGTTGATTATGTTACTAAGTGGGTAGAAGCTATTCCAACTAGTAGTGCTGATCACAACACCTCTATTAAAATGCTTAAAGAAGTTATATTCCCGAGGTTTGGAGTCCCTAGATACTTGATGACTAACGGTGGTTCACATTTTATTCATGGTGTTTTCTGTAAACTTCTTGTTGAATATGATGTTAACCATAGAATTGCATCGCCTTATCATCCTCAGTCTAGTGGTCAAGTTGAATTGAGTAACAGAGAAATAAAGTTAATTTTGCAAAAGACCGTTAATAGATCCAGGAAAAATTAGTCTAAGAAACTTGATGATGCATTGTGGGCTTACAGAACTGCTTATAAAACTCCTATGGGCATGTCTCTGTATAAAATGTTTTATGGGAAAGCATGTCATTTACCTCTCGAATTAGAACATAAAGCTTATTGGGCAATTAAGGAACTTAACTATGATTTCAAACTTGTCAGTGAAAAGAGGTTATTTGATATTAGCTCCCTAGATGAATGAAGAACTCAAGCCTATGAAAATGCCAAGTTGTTTAAAGAAAAAGTTAAAAGATGGCATGACAAAAGAATTCAAAAATGGGAATTCAAAGTTGGTGAGCATGTTCTATTGTACAATTCTCGTTTCAGATTTTTTTGCAGGAAAACTTCTCTCTAAATGGGAAGGATCATATATCATCGAAGAAGTCTATCGCTCCGGAGCTATCAAGATCAACAATGTCGAGGGCACTAATCCGAGAGTGGTTAATGAGCAAAGAATTAAACATTATATCGCAGGTACACCCATTAATGTTGAAACTAATATTATTCAAACAATGACACCGGAGGAACACATAAAAGAGACCTTTCGGAACGCTCCAGAACCCTAAAAAGGAGTAGGTATGTGATACGGTAAGTAAACCGACTCCAAAAATTCCATAAAAATTATTTCTGTCCGTTTTGGAATATTAGAAAAAATACAAAAATAAGAAACAACCGAGGGGACCCACGAGGAGGTCACAAGGAAACAGGGCGCGCCCTACCCCCCTGGGCATGCCGTGTTGCCTTGTGGGCCCCTCGTGTGCCCTCTCGACTCCGTTTTCCTCTCGTATACTTGTTTTGCAAGATAAAAATTCTTTATATATACTCCCGGATGTTTTAACCACCGTATCGCAAGTTTCTCCTCTGTTCTTGTTTCGGGCTGTTTTTCTGACAGATCTAGATCGCCATGGCGCTTCCAAGTTCGTCCAGGGACAAGTTCTATGAGAAGGTCATCAACCCTTACCTACCAGAGGTGATGAAACACCCTCAAGCCATTGAGATGCGCGAGGGGGTGCTCCACATCCGGGATGTTCAAGGGCCTAAGAAGACTGGAAGCGAGAAGGCCAGGCTTGAAGCAGTGGTGCAGGAGATCTTCAAGTCCCAAGGGATGGTGGAGCGTGGACTCAACGCCAACTACTCCACGATCACGGAATTAATCCGTGAACACAAAGTGGATAGCAAGGATATTGGGGACATCATCTTCAAGCTCAATGACTGGATTGACCATCTTCAGGCCCAAATTTATGACTTACAAAACAAAAAATTTGAGTATGAAGCCAGGTTTAAAGGTATGAGTTTAGCTGCAAATTTCAGAACTCCGGAAACACGTTCATCCTTTTATGATGGAGAGCATATGCCGTGGAAGACGGAGGACAAGCCCATTACTTCATCACCACCATCACCGAAGAAAGACACTTGAGTACACGAGTATGGGCACCACCCTTGGCTTGTTCCAAGCTTGGGCCAGGTGCCCCGGTATCGTATCATCATCACCTTTTACCATCATTATCTATCTTAGTTCGATCCTTAGTTATTTCGTGATTTAGAGGAATAAAAAGTTTAGTATGATCTAGTTTCGAGTGCTTGTTTCGTGATCTATCTATCTATGTAATCGTGTGTAAGAGCTATATAATAAAGAGTAGTTTGAGTTTTGCTTCTTTACTTTTATGTTTCAATCTTAGCAATAAAAGAGTGAAAAGATCATATGCTAATCCCTTGGGGAGTAGTGACCTTACATAAGAAAAGTATAGTTCATGAAATTTATTGGAAGTTATCAAAAATAGCATTAGTTATTGATGCAATTCATGAAAGATTAATAAAGGAAGAGGAAATTCACATATAAATACACTATCTTGGACATCTTTTATGATTGTGAGCCCCCATTAAATATTCTATGTCAAAGAGTTGACGTTAGACAAGGAAGACAACGTAATGAGTTATGTTTGCTTATATTCACATAGAAGTTATATTGTCATAGATCCTCTAACATGTGGTGCTTGCTCACTATCTTTTGCCAGCCAAAAATCCGCATTAAGTAGAGATACTACTTGTCCATCCAAAACCCTTAAACCCAGTTTCATGTCATGAGAGTCCACTATATCTACCTATGGATTGAAAATGATCCTTCAAGTAAGTTGTCATCAGTGCATAAAGCAATAAAAATTGCCCCTAAATATGTATGAACTTTTATTGTAAGGGAAAATAAGTTTTGTACGAACTTGTGATGGCGAAGAAATAAAAGCGACAGACTGCATAATAAAGGTTGCTATCACAAGGGGCAATATAAAGTGGCGATCCTTTACATTAAGAGTTTGCAGATCCAAAAATAAAAAGCGCATGACAACCTCTGCTTCCCTCTGCGAAGGGCCTATGTTTTACTTTTCTGTATTTACTTTTATGCAAGAGTCAATAGTGTTCTTCTCTATTCCGTTTTTATATTTTCTCTTGGCAAGCATCATGTGGTGGGGAAAGCTCTAGGCACATATATCCATTTGGATGTAAGTGATCATGAGTTATTGTTGTTGACATTACCCTTGAGGTAAATTAGTTGGGAGGTGAAATTATAAAGCCCCATCTTCCTATGTGCTTGATTGAAGATTTTGCCCCATAAATATGTCGTGAGTGTCAGCAATCATAGAAGACTAAATGATATTTGAGTATGTGAACTTGCTAAACAAAAGCTCTTATATAGACTCTTTCTGAAAGAATGATGAATTGTAATTGTTTCATTGACTAAGAACATAGTTTGTTAGTTTTCAAGAAAGTTTATGCTTTATACTTTGATATTGTGATGAATCATTACTTGTTCATGGGAATTCTTATGATGATATATTGCTGCTATAGTATTGATCATGATGCTTTCATGTAGGTATTTTGTTTTATCGACACATCTCTCTATAAACATGTGGTCATGATTATCGATTTCGGCTTTCGCTTGAGGACAAGCGAGGTCTAAGCTTGCGCGAGTTGATACGTCCATTTTGCATCATGTTTCCTACTGATATTTATAATGTTTTTGGTCATTATTTCACTTTATGATGCAATTCTAATGCCTTTTCTCTCTTAATTTGCAAGATTCACATGGAGAGGGAGATTACCGGCAGCTGGAATTTTGGACCTAAAAAGCTACAGCAGAGATACCTATTCTACAGAGCTCCAAATGACCTGAAACTTCACGGAGATTTTTTATTGAATATATAAGAATTATTGGAACGAAGAACCAGAGGGGGCCCCCCTGTTACCCACAAGGCAACAGGGCACGCCTACCCCCCAGGGCGCGCCCTGATGCCTTGTGGGGCCCACAACTGGCCTCTGGCCCCCTCCTTCTGCTATATGAAGCCATTTACCCTAAAAAAATAGGAGGAGGACATTTGGGATGAAGCGCCGCCGTCTTGAGGCAGAACTTGGGCAGGAGCACTTTTGCCCTCCGGCGGAGTGATTCCGCCGGGGATACTTCCCTCCGGGAGGGGAAAATCGAAGCCATCGGCATCACCAATGATCCTCTCATCATGGAAGGACCAATCTTCATCAACATCTTCACCAGCACCACCTCATCTCAAACCCTAGTTCATCTCTTGTATTCAATCTTTGTCTCAAAACCTCAGATTGGTACCTATGGGTTGCTAGTAGTGTTGATTACATCTTGTAGTTGATGCTAGTTGGTTTATTTGGTGGATTATTTGTTCAGATCCTTAATGATATTCAATACTCGTCTGATCTTGAACATGAATATGATTTGTGAGTAGTTATGTTTGTTCTTTAAAATGTATATTCAATACTCAAGTTTCTCAAAAAAAAACTGAGACAACTCAGAAAACAATGTGCATATCTAAGGCCATGCTAGGTCCGCGCATTGCACGGCCCTTTAAAATTTATTGTTTTTCAGAATTATCTTTTATATATAGGCCCATAAAACATCACAAAAGTCCCAAAACAATCAAAATAACTAATTAAGGAGCACTTCTTGAAAAGGTCACTCCCACCTTCCCAGGTTGCGACAAGTGGCGGACTGCATGCACCACTTGTCACAACCTGAGAGTTTTCCTTTTTTCGTAGAGCCGTTTATTCAAAACGTTTTATCTCTTAAACCGTGTGTCCAAATTTTGAACCGTTTTCACCGTTGGATTTCTCGCATCGAGATCTTCAACACTAGATCCCATGTTGATAGGTTTTGACAAACTTTTTTTCGTGAAAAAAACCGGACGAAAAAACCGAACCGAGAGCACGCTTTTTGTTTCCTTTTCTGAAAGAGGCACGGTCGTGCCTCTCGCGAAAGCAAAAAAAAGGCGCCTTTTTCGTTTCCGAGAGGCACGGCCGTGCCTCTCGCGGAAGAAAAAGAAAAGAAAAACGTGTTTTTTCCGTTTCCGAGAGGCACGCCCGTGCCTCTCGCGGAGCAAACCCATGCCTCTGGCAGAAGCAAATCCATGCCTCTCGCGGAAGGAAAAAAATAAAACACGTTTTTTTCCGTTTTCGAGAGTCACGGCCGTGCCTCTGGTGGAAGGAAAAGAAAAAGGGAAAAGCGTCTTTTTTCCATTTCCGAGAGGCACGGCCGTGCCTCTCACAGAAGCAAATCCGTGCCTCTCGAAAACGCATTTTTCGCGCAAAAAAAATCAATTTTTTTCCAAAAGCTAAGAAAGACCGGTGGAAAACTAAAAGGCCGAAAAAACCCGGAAAAACTCATCTAAAAATCCAAAAACGCGTGCAGAAAAATAAAACAAAAACAAACATCGGAGGGAGCACCCAGAGCGTGACACGTGGGGGCGGCTGAGAGCGCACCAAGTGGCGCGCTCTCAGCCCGCCCCAAGTGACCCTTGGGGAGGCTCCCAAATGAGCGCTCTTTGATTAGTTCCTCCCCAAAACATTCCACATTGCCCAAAAGCACGCGGCCCATTAGGTATAAACGGGCCACATGTCAGCATGTTTAACTAATGTGTCGTGTCAGGGCATGGCAATGTGGCACGCATGCCAGCACGACACATCCTGTTTGTAAACGGGTCATCGTAGGTTGTGACATGTCTGTCACGTTTAATGGCGGGCAGTGTCGTGCCATGCCAGCCCAGTTGGTCACCTTTGGACGGATGTGGTTTCTGTTGCGGAGACGGAGCGGTGGTCGGCTTTAGCTTATTGGGTTGGGTTATGGCCTAATAAACCCATTAACTGTGACAAAAGGCCTTGCTCTAGGCTATGCCATTAACTGCGACACAAAGGCCTTGCTCTGGGCTATGCCATTAACTGTGACATTTATTATTATTATTATTATTTTCAGAATTATTTTTATATATAGGCCTAAGAAACAATACAAAAGTCCCAAAATAGCCCACATTGGCCCAAAAGCATGCGGCCTATTAGGGATAAACGGGCCACAGGGCGGCACGTTTAACTAATGTGTTGTGCCTGGGCTTGGAAACACCACACGCGCGTCGGCACGTCATGGCCCATTTATAAACGGGTTGTCGTGGGTCTTGGCGTGCCTGGCACATTTAATGAGGGCCCGGGCTGGGCGGGGTCGGGGCTGTACCGTGTCAGCCTAGTTGGCCACCTTTGGACCGATGTTGTTTTTGTTGTGGAGACAGAGTGGCAGTCAGATTTAGCTTATTAGGTTGGGTTGTGGGCGTAATTAAACCTATTAACTATGACGAAAAAGGGCGTGCTCTAGGCTATGTCACGTCATTTGCATAGTAGTTCAGGATTGGGCGAGAGAGAAGACAACGTGCAAGATTGGTCTTCAGTGTGCACCTCTCCGCCAGTGGCACGCGTCGTCCTCTATGTGACTCGTGTGGCTGTCGGCTGACCTGGGCAGTGCGGTTATGCCTCGTCGGCCCGCTGTAGGTGGCTATGTTTGTTTGTTGCTTTGGATGTCATTTAGTGAGTTCCTTCTTAGAGCATGTTGAACTTTCCTCCGCTTCCCAAGCGAGTGGAGCGGCACCGAACGTTTCAATTTCGATGGTGAAGCGACCAGCGTCGAGCGGGGCGACCTAACAGTGTTACGACCCATGGGTGCCTCGCCTTACAGGGGGTCGACCTGAGTAGGCTGGCATGAGGCCCCCTAGGTCGGTTATGTCATGGGCCAGTGAATCCGGCCCATGGCTCCACAACGAGATGGCCCCGAAAGGCTTGGAGTACAAGGCAAGACGACCGCACGTCCAAGAGGACTCCTCCAAACCGACATAGGTCATGTAATCAAAATTCAAGAAGCGGCAAAAATTCATAAAATCCAAATAAAGCAAGTAACATCAAAAAGTTTTTGATGCTCCCAAATTCTTGTCTTTATTAAAACAGCACATAACACAGGGTGTTACATTCATAATAAAACTTGAATTTTGAAAGTCATGCATGTGTTTTTATTTTTTCAGTGGAAGGTAAAGAAGATTGAAAAAATGTACAAATTTTTTTAGAGAAAATTGGGGTGAGAATTTTTTTTTTGAGAATCATCAATGAGAGATAAAAAGGAAGTCTATTCTGAGGCGTAGCTGGACCGGGCCTGGCCTAGGTAGAATCTGGTCCGGAAAGGATTGGACTGGAGATCCCGACTCGGTCTGGACTAGGGTTCGCATCTTGCTTTATATAGATCGAGACGACAACGGCGCATCTTACCCCCAATCCCCACAATCGTTCGGCGGCGAGGAATCAGGCGATCCCACCGATGGCCGATAAGAAGCGTTCCACTAGTAGGCAGCGAGAGTGTTTGACAAAAAACTACCACATTTCATGTCAACGTCCCACAGAACTACCACATTTTGAAAAGTGACCGAAAACTCCAGATTAGTACTAATTTTGTGACAAAAAACTACCAAGTTGAGTTGATGACAGATTTAACGCTTTTAAGAGCGAATCTGACAGGACTGGCCCACCGGTCAGGGCGGCGGCCGCGCTAACGGCTAACGACACTCGCCTGCCGCCCGTTAGTGCCGCCTGTCGGTTGGACCAGGTCAGACCAGGACTTACCTGGCTGACCGGCTTCCTCCTCCTTCCCCACTCACTCTCCCCCGAGCTCCCGTCCCTAGCCTAGCCGTCGTCGTTCATGGCACCGGCGGATCCAAACTCCGGCGCCAAATCACTTGGAGGCATCCCCCCCCCCCCCGACGTGCTGGGTGGCAGTGATGCTGGCTTCTCCGAGGTTGATAACTGGCTAGGCAGCAGTAGCTTCGTGGTCGAACACCATTCCCAGCCGCAATCTCAGCCGTCCCAGACGTTTGTGAGGCCGCCTCCGGCTGTAGTACCGTCGACGAGAAGAAGCGCACCTCGAGGCGGCGCGAGGTATGGCAACTGATCTCTAATTGTTTTTCTGAAATTGTAGGTTTTGTTAAGAAGAATGATATATAGGCTAGTTGCATAGTTAGATTTAGATTAGAACCATATTTGAGCACAATGGGAATTGAAATCTGTTGGGAACATTAACATTTTGTTGTGCTGTGACTGAATCCATATTGTCAGAAAACTGAAAATTTTCAACTGTCAGAAACTTAATATTGTGCAGACCATTTAATTATAATTATTCCAATTTGTGGTGCAGTATTGATGACCCAAAGTGGGAAATTTGGTTCCATTTCCTAGCCAGAGATTCTGTGGTTAGAAGAATTTACCAGTCAGACATATCATTTTTGACTATGGTTTCTCTTATTGGGAGTGTGGGTTGTGGAGCTGATGATTATATGTACTATGTTGCTGATGAGGATAAAGGAATAGAAGGTATTGAGCATCTTGGTTCTGAACATGATGTGCAGCAGATGTTGATCCGCTTTGAGAAGGAAAAGAGTGTGAACATACGAGTTGTCAGAGCAGATGAGCCATGTAATGCAGATGAAAACAGAGATAGTTATTTTGCTGAACATTACATTAACACTCAACAAAGTCGCACAAACTTGGTGGATGCAAGCAATGACAGAAAGGATGAGCTTAAGAAAAGCAGTCTTCAGAGGGAAGCTGACCTTAACCATTTTGAAGGTGACACTGATGTGTCTGAATTTCTATCTGATGATGCACAGTCAGGTTCAGATGACAACAATGTGCAATTACATCCAGGTTCCTCCTTTCAAGAAGAAGCTGCAAAACAAGATACATCAGTGGTCCAGAAACTTAAGCCAGTCAGAAACCCTGGTCCAACCAGTAGATCCCACCAAGAGGTTGAGAAAAAGGAAAAACCAGACTGGGTTCCTGAAGCAGATGAATTTTGTTTTCTTGGTGATGTTGGCATTAGTGATGAAGAAGATGAGCCTGAAGGAGCTTTCAAACTAACAAGTGGTAGGAAGAGAATGTTGAAGAAGTTAAAGGAAAGGGTATGGTTCAATGACAAGCTTCCAGATCCACATGAACAATTGTGTAAGGGATTGTGCTTCACCAATGTTTATGAGTTCAGAGATGCACTTAGGGATTTTCACATCAGGACTCTGAGGAATTTCCAGTATCACAGAAATGCCCCTGATAGGATTATTGTTTGGTGCTCAGAGAGAGCCCATGGATGTGATTTTTATATGAGTGCATCTAAGATAGCTCATGAAAAAACTTTCTGCATCAAGAAGTGTGATATGCTGCACACTTGTGGAGCATGTGCAGAGACCACAAAGGTCACTACAAAGTGGTTGTCCAAATCAGTACAACCAGCATTGAGAGAAGACATTAGATCTCCTGTGGATGCATTAATAAAGAAGACTAAGACTAAGTTTTCAGTTGATGTTTCAAGAAGTGTGGCCTATAGGGCAAGGAGGAAGGCTGTTGGTGTGGTGCAAGGTGACCACAAGCAGCAGTACTTGAGGCTGAGGGATTATCTTCAAGCTGTTCTTGATACAAACCCTGGGAGCAGGTGTATTGTAACAACATTTGTTGACCCAGAAAACCCTGCACCCACTCCTAGATTCAAGTACATGTTCTACTGTTTGGCAGCTTCAAAGGAAGGGTTTCTTAATGGTTGCAGACCATTTGTAGGTAAATTTTTCCTGATTGTGCTGTACTTATTTTTGTGTCATATTTGTTCTGTAGCTAATGTGTGACTGCATCCAGGGCTTGATGGATGTTTCATCAAGTTAACCACTGGACAACAAATTCTTGCTGCCACAGGAAGGGATGGCAACGACAACATCTACCCCGAAGCTTTTGGTGTGGTTGACAAGGAAGATGGAGACGGTTGGACTTGGTTTTTAACTCAGTTGAGATGCTGCATTGGTAGTGGCAACAAATTTGGAACATACACAATAATATCTGACAGGCAAAAGGTTAGCAACTAAATCATTGATCATTGTTGCTATAGTAATTCAGTGAATTATTTCAGTGTGTTCATATGTAGAACTATTTTGTGAATGTACAGGGTTTACTTAAGGCAATAAATGAAGTGTTCCCTGATTCACCTCAAAGATTCTGTCTTAGGCACATATATGCCAACTTCCAATCAGCTGGTTATAGAAGCAAAGAACTAAAGAAGTGTGTTGACAAGGCTAGCTACTCTTACACTAGACATGGGCATGAACTAGGGATGGCAGAGCTAAAAGCACAGTCTGAGGATGCTTGGAAATGGCTTAAAAATACAGAAGTCTCTGCTTGGGCTAGGTATGCTATGGATCATACTCGCAAAATAGATCTAGTTGTGAACAACCTTAGTGAAGTCTTCAACAAGATGATACTTGATGTTAGATCCAAACCAATAAGGACAATGTTTGAAGGGATTAGGACCAAGCAGATGATCAAGAGGCAGCAGACTAGGGAGAAGTTATAGATTTCTAGGTGGACAATCACACCAAATTACTCAGAGATTTTAGAGGAGAACAAAAAGTATGCCAAACACTGCCAGGCTGACAGAGCTGGTGAAACAATTTGGCAAATAACAAGCAAAGAAAAACAATATTGTGTGGACATGGCAACCTGTACATATGACTGCAAGAGATGGAACATGACAGGTGTACCTTGCAGTCATGCCATATTTGCATTGACAAAGCAAAGGCTGCATCCTGAGGACTATGTTCATGAATTCTTCAAGAAGCCATTGTACATGGAGGCATACAAAGCAATTATTTACCCTGTCCCTGGTCCAGATTGCTGGCCTCATACAAACACTCCAGACATTTAGCCTCCTGTGTTCAAAGAAAAGGCTGGCAAAAAGCAGACAACAAGGAGGAAGGGGGAGTTTGAGGTTCCAGCTCCAAGATACACTAGTAGGATGGGTACTATCACCTGTGGAAACTGTGGTTTGGAGGGACACAGGTATACAAACTGCAACAAGACTCTAAGGCCTAGTCTTCAGATAAGGAAAAACAAACACCAGCTAATTACCAAGCTTCAGAACAATCTCAGTCACTTTTGAATGAGTACACTTTTTAGAAATAAATGTGATTTTTTACATGCAGGAAAACAGGGCAGTTAACTCTGATATACCTACTGCAACTGCAAGAACCACATCAGTCCCGGCTGCAACTACAAGAACCACATCAGTCCCTGCTGCAACTGCAAGAACCACATCAGTCCCTGTTGCAAGAGGTAGAAGAGGAGCAGAAGCTGCTTCATCTAGGCCTGCTGCATCTCAACCAGGCCCTTCTGCTTCTGCACCAGGCCCTACACCAAGAACTAAAAGTGGTAGGACTGCAGGTGGAGGGAGGACTCATGGATTCACTGCACCAAGAGCTGCAACCACTTCAGATATTCAAGTTGGGACCAAGAGGAAGAGCATCCCAAGCTCAAAATTAGAAGGCTACTTCTACTGCAGTGGTAACTACTCAAACTGTTGAATGGTAAACTGCTAAACCTGTCTACACTATGGTGTGTTTTATGTGCACTTTCTGAATTTGTCTGAACCTATTGTGCACTTTCTGAACCTGTTGTGCACTTTCTGAATTTGTCTGAAACTATTGTGCTCTTTCTGAATTTGTCTAAAACTGTTGTGCACTTTCTGAATTTGTCTGAAACTGTTTTGCACTTTCTGCATTTGTCTGAAACTATTATGTTCACATAACTGTGGAAATGGGCCTGAGACTGGGCTCTGATATTGGATCATAGTCCACAAGCCTGCATCGTTGTCTATAAAAAGACCTAACCTCTCCTTCCCCGTACCCAAAACCTAGCCGCCAGCACCACTACAACCCTAGCCTAGTGTAGGAGATATGCCCTAGAGGCAAAAATAAATGTTATTGATTATCTCCCTGTTCATAATTAGGTTTATGTTCCATGCTATAACTGCTATGGTTCTCGATTCTGCAATAACCACGAGGCTCGGAGGAAGACTCATATGAACGTGTGGAATAATAAACGGTAAAATGTATTCCTAGTCTGGCCTCTAAGACTGGCTCAAGTATTGCATGATGATCCTGTTTTCCTGATCATGGGCATGGCTATGCCGGCAATTTTGAGGGCACAATGTTGGTAGAACACTTGTGTTGAATCGACCCGAATTGATGTTATGCTATGAGATTCATTCGTCATAAGTTAATGGTTAATAACACAGAGATGGTTAATGTTTGCATGATTCCTTAGACCATGAGAGTATCGAGTTTCTTCATGCTTGCTTCATGAACTTTGGGGTTTGTTAAACGTCATCCGTAAATGGGTGGCTATTACGGCGGCTTACGGGTTCATGGAAAAGTATGTCAAGTAACTTGATAGCTCAAGATTGGGATTTGCTCCTCCGACAATGGAGAGATATCTCTGGGCCCTCTCGGTGTTACGGTATCCATCATCGTCTGGCCAGACACAGGGTGATTTGATCACAGGGATGCCGGAACACGGGAACGAGAAAAGAGAACAATACCGGCAACGAGGTAACTGGCATAGTGGACAAGGTGTTGATCCACGGGGATGCCAACATGTCTCACCTCGGGTAATTGTAACATATCGCGAAGCAACAGGAATAGCACACGGCAACTGGAGGTTCACTCGAATATTCATTCGTGTGGGTATAGGGGTCAATATGGGTGTCCACGGCTCCAATGTTGATCATTGATCGGAAGGGGTTCCGGGTCATGTCTATACTTCACCGAACCTATAGGGTCACACGCTTAAGGGTCATCTATCTGCTGAATACTAGACAGGGAGTCTGAGAGAAAGTTTCCAGAAAAAGTTTTCGGAGACAGCGGAAAAGTTCCGAAGAGAGAGGTCATCGGATGAGTTCCGGTGAAACTGAAAAGTTGTTTCAGAGGATACCATAAAGTCAAATTGGTTTTGGCACATGCCTGATAATTCTTGGAGGGTGCCAGAATCATTCTGGAAACTTTCTGGAATTTTCCGGAATGAAAACCGGAAATGTTCCGGAGCTGCCGAAACCGCTTCAGATGCTTTTCGCAGATGAAAATCACTAAACCGGAATTGTTCCGGCTCGCGTTGAAAATTATTTTGGTGGGTACTGGAAATGTTCTAAGCCCACATGAATATTTTCAGTTCGATCAGACGCTGAAAAATGTCGTCGTGAATAGTGAAAGTGCTTTTGGGGAGAAAATATCTCGTGAATAGTGGAAACACTATTATGAATAGTGGGAAATACTATTGGGAGAAAATATCTCATGACTAGTGAAAACACTATTACGAAATAGTGGGAAACACTATTGTGAATAGTGGGAAACACTATTTATGAATAGTGGAATCACTATTATGAATAGTGAAAATATCTGAGGGCATTTTGGTATTTTTACCATAGTCTCTCACCCTATAAATAGGGGTGAGGAGGCAGCCCAAAAATTCACTCATGCTCTCATACACAAGCCATGCATGATCTGGCATTCTCTCTCCCTCCCAGCGAAATAGTTTTGTGGAGCCGAAAGGTTGTCTGGGTTCCGGTGGGAACTAGTTCTGGACGGCGAAGCCCTGCCGGATAGATGACACCGTATGTGTGCAACTCTGTAGAGAGATCGTAGTTTCGGTCTTAGTTTGAGAGTGCCTCCCGAAGAGCTGTCCGTGTGACCGTCCGAGTTTTGGAGGTCCTCCTGAAGGGCTGTCCGAGTGACAGTCCAATTTTCGGAGGTCCTCCCGAAGGGCTGTCCGCGACACCGTCCGGGGGACTGTCCGACCGCCTCCCGGAGGGCTATCCGCGGGCGGATGAGGGTATACATCCTCGTGGTTGGGAGGTTGTAAAATCCAAGCTGCGGGGATCTGCACCGCCGTTCGTCATCGACTCTACTTCCACTGCGCTACGAGTCGGTAACGAAAAAGATCAAACCTTGTATGCAGTCTCCATAGTGGTCCTGGGCTGGTGCGTAGGTCGGAAATTTTTTGTTTTCTGCTGCGTTCCCCTTCAGTGGCATCAAGAGCCGTGCTATGCGTAGATGCAGGTTGCGATCTGGAATACATAGAGATGTATGGGTGTTGCACAATATAATTAGGTAGTAGATGAGATCTATTACTGAAAATTATTTGTGCGGGTAGCAGATGAAATCTGTTACCCGATGTTCTTGTTGCTTCCCTGGAATTTGCATATTTCTGATCTTGATAACAGTATGGTGGAGTTTCAATTTTCTGGCAATCCACGATCCTGATTGATCAACGAAGTGCTAACAGTTCATTGAATTCCACCGTAGTTAAAAAGAAAGATGAAATTTCACAGACGAAAGGGCAATGCAGATATGATCTGCACGGGGGTCACGCGTATGACGAAGTTTAGTATGGGGCTCGAGATTTTATTATCTCGTGTTTCATACACCCCGCAATGTTAATCTAGCGACTTGGATTATCATGCTTGATGATGGATGTTGGTAGCTTCGGTTTGTTTCGAAACCTTAGAAGCCACGTAAAATAAAATTTTGCATGAACCGATTAGAGGCGTCTAACTTGGTTTTGCAGGATGGTTTGCATGTGCAAGTGATGTGGTATAGCAGTGCTCATTATAATTTGATTATGTATGAGATGACTATATAATGTAAATTGATTAACATGACCTGCGTGTCATGATTCGGCATGATGGCTGGAGCCATATGATTGTCACTTTAATGACCTGCGTGTCAACCTTCAGTAATGCACTTATTTTATTAGCTATAGAGATAGCAATATTATCTGGTGCATCGACAAGGTGGTGGCAATCTTCGCGAAGGTGAACACCAACGCGAATGCCGAAGACGAAGAAATGAAAGACTTCTCCGTCAGAAAGGGCTATACCATATCATGCTATTATGAATTGCCTGAGATGTTTATCCCTTATGATGCACCCTTCTTGATTGCGCGGTAGTCGCTTTTTATTAGGGTGATCTCTCACAAAAATATCAAGTGATTAGTGTTCTCCCAAGTGTAGCACCGTCACGGCACCTAACTTCTCGGAGTGCGCCGTGTCACACGGGTACAAACGATTAGGGAAGTGTGAGGCGGGTGAGTTGAGACCTCGCAGCAAGATCACTTGGTTGTCTTGACGTTCAGGCATGACCGTCATGAGCTCGAAACACGCGCATCGAAAGATGAACAAGAATCACATAGAGATGTGATTGGCAAGTTGGCCTACCGGTTGAGATTTTCGTCATCAGTGGTGTTACACCAATGGCGAACAATTGAAATGGGGGTCTTGTATCACTCACAATCAATTATGAGAGATATTGATTTGAGTGGGAGCGCATTATAGAATTAATTCTTTTAATTCTCAGTGCAATTAATTATGAACACTGTCTAAGTGTTATTTGCATAATAGTTGTAGAATAATGGCTTGCGTTTCCACCTTCCCAATTAAAATTGAATAGCTGTTAAATATCTGGTTAAAACTTTACGGTTGGTAACGTAATGAGAGGATTGTCCTCTAGAGTGCCGAGAAGGACTTGTCCTATCGCATGCTTTCGGTATTCTCCCGCTAATGCTATGGATCATGTGACTCTCGTCCATCGATCCAAAAGCTAGAATTCTGTTTCAGTCAAGTGCAATATGTTTGCTTCCATGAGACCCGAACTTCGAAAGTTTGGATAGTTATGTGATATTCATGGAATCTGAAAATCATTTTCAGAGACAGACAAAGGCTAAAAGATATGAGATATCCAAAGCAATGTTTGTTTGCAAACTATTAGTAAAGGAGTTTACTATGCATTAGACTGATAAGAGAGGGATCCAGAAGAACGCCTGTCATATGATGATGGTGAATAAAACAGACAACTTAAAGAGAAAGGAAGTGTCCGAAGGGTGTTAGTGAAACTTTCACGCCTAGGAAGTCCGGGGCTATCGCCACTCTTAAGTTGGGTGCTTCTTCTGAGAGTAGGAGAAATACTGAAAGATAAACTGTTAGAAGTCTAAAGGCAAAAGGAAAGAAGACTGGAATATCCAGCTCATGTATGAATGTCATACAGGTTTTTGATGTATAGAAGGCTGGTCAAAGATATAGTTCTTGGGAATTATGGTTAAACATGTTAATCACTAATTCTTGGGTATTGTGAGTTAATCACAAAGATACCCGCACGATTGCATTCTGTTGCAACTCGATGTAAGAACTACTATGGCCTGAAAGACTAGCCAGGAATGAGGTTTAGATACACGCAGGGAACATAGTAAATGTTACTATGCCTTCCATAGGTGTATTCCCTATGTATTTACTTTCATAAATCATTTTAGAGTTTTACACACTCTAGCCCATTGCATAAAGTATCTTGCAAGAAGATTGTTCATAAGAGAACTTTTAATGTTCGGAGTTATGAATAACAAAAGGGCCATACTTTCATTATGAATGAGAAGTATGTTATGAATATTGATAATAATACATTACCTCTGTATTTACTTTCATAATTCATTTAGAGTTTCATACACTCTAGCCCTTTGCATAAGGTATCTTGCAAGGAGGTTATTCATAAGAGAACTTTTGATGTTCGGTGTTATGAATAACATGAAGGGCCATGCTTCCATCCAGGATGGGATGTATGTTATGAATATTGATGATAATATGATACATCCATAACACTGACGCTAAATGTCGCAAGACTAAAAGAATACCACATATGTGTGGCACTGCATTTGGTCACATTGGAGAAACCCGCATGGAAAATTCCATTATGATGGATTTTAAAGTCATTTAATTTTGAATCATCTGACACTTGCAACTTTCCTCTGAAAAGTGAAGTGACTGAAATACCGTTCACAGGCCATAAGGAACGAGCAACAAACTTATTGGTGATCATACATTTTGATGTGTGTAGTTCAATAAATGTTGTTGCAAGTAGTGGATTTATCTATCTTCTGAAATGACTCAAGTAGATATATTGATATTTACTTGATGAGACGTAAGTCTGGATCTTTTGAATTCATTCATAAGGTTTTCAAAAATGAAGTAGAAGTTGTTGTAACAAGAAAATTATGTTTCTACAATTCGATTGCAGAAAGGAATATTTGAGTTACAAGTTTAGCGAATGTTTGATGAGTGGTGAAAGGGGTTTCATAACTTGCACCTCCCGGAACACCACTGCAAGTGGAAAGTCCGTGAAGATGTAATCGAACCATTTATGACATGGTAAGATCAAAGATGACATAAATAGATTTGCCATTATCCCTTTTAAAGAGTAATGCTTTAGAGACTGCGGCTTTTACACTGAAAAGAGCTCCATCGGGTCTGTTGAAATGACGCCATGGTATGGTACGCCCAACCATGTTATATCTTTTCTTAACATTTGGAATATGGGGCTTGTGTAAAAGGTTACAAACCTATTCCAAATCAGACAAGTGCTACTTTGTAGGTTATCCCAAGTCATTGGGTATTCCCCCACCACTATACCAAGGCAAAGGATTTTGTCACAAAACGGTATGCTTTTAAAGAGAATAGTTCTTACAAAAGGCGAGTGGGAGGACAGTGCAACTCGACGAGATAACCAGTATCTTCGTCATCAGATCAAAGGAAAGAAACCTTGGAAGTGATTCCGGAGTTTCCTACTGCGACTGATACGGAAGTCTCTACAATAAAATGTATGGACTTCGGTCAAACTTGCAGCTGAACCACGTAGGCAAAGCTCGTGCAAACCTATCAGGTGCGCAAACGAGATATTGTTGTTAGACAACAGTATACCTATGATACACAAGGAAGCGTTGATGGGCCCTGACTCCGGAATTGGCTAAATGCCAATACAATCCGAGATAGTTTCCATATAAGTGATTCCAGATTAAAATCTTGATACACCTTTCGGAAGACTTAGAGTCTAACGAATATTTATGGAACTAAAAACTGATACGGATAAAATGTTTTATCCATAAAGCTCGACTTGTTGCCATAACAAGTTCAAGGAGTTGACTACGATGAGATTGTCTCACCGTAGCGATGCTTGAAGTCGGTTCGGGTTGAACTAGCAATTAATACATATTTCAATCATGAGATATGAAACATGGATGACAAAAGGATTTCCATCTGATGGAAATGAAACCTAGGACTTGTATGTGATACAGTCCAAAGTAATTTGTCGATCCAGAGGATGCTAGTAAGTATGCAAACTTCAGAGTTCCAGCAATGGACAGAAGAGAGCAAAGTGGAGTTGGAATCTTCATTTTTGATTGAATGGTCAAAAGGGTTTGACTTTATCAAATGGGTATCGAAGATGCTTGTGATTCAAGAAAGTAAGTGGGAGCATAATAATATTTGTAAAAACCGTGTGTACTTGACACATTGTTGATTGGAAATAAATTTCTTGACACGAATTATTACTTCATTTGAAAATAGCTTTTCAATGAAGTACTTAGGCTCAATAGCCTCAATATTAGGCATGATGATCTATGGAGATAGATTTACCTAATGGGGCTAAGCAATGAATACATATTGACAAGATGCTAAAACCTTTTAGCATTTAAAACGCCAAGGAGTGATTCTTGCCAAAGTCACATGGAAAGAGTTTTTGCAAGACTCAGTGTCCCAAAACACTGATGAGTGAAATACATGATGGAGATTCCACACACTCTTGTGTGTGGATTAATCATGTATTCCATGGTATGTAAAAACAACCAGGTATGTCCAATACTCCAAAGTTGTTGCGAGTATAGATACCATAGTGATCAAAGTACTGATCATGGGACAACAGTGAAAGATGTCATTGAGTACTAGAGCAGTACTGATGACATGTTTTCTCGCAAGCGGAGATCATGAAGAGTTCGTTGTAAAAGGTTACATCGATACAGTCTTCATCAATGCTCCATGCGATTTTCGATTTAAGTTAAGGGTTTTTGTGTAATACACAACCTGGTGGCACGGTAGTTGGAAATTGTTCCAAACAAGATACTGTGGCGAATTCTATAACAAAGGCTAAGTATGTTGACGCTTTAGAAGCGACAAAGAAGATGTTGAATCATATAGTTCATTCATGAACTTAGTATGGTTCCAAGATGGCTTTGGTCTATGGGACACTATTGCAGATAGTTGCTCCATAGCTCAGTCTGAGGAATCAGGTTTCGACCAATGATTCACACATATGCAAAGCCAAGTCCACACAAAATATGAATTTTGTGAAAGCGTGAAAACGCGAGGATATGCAAAGTTACACACGGAGCTGAAGTCGTCAGATCCGTTGGACATCAGGCTATACCACATGCGAAGCATATTTTACACCAGTATGCCATAGGTGTAAAGTGCATTAGCATTGACTAGATTATTGACTCTAGTGCAAGTGGGAGTCTGTAGGAGATATGCCCTAGAGGCAATAATAAATGTTATTGATTATCTCCCTGTTCATAATTAGGTTTATGTTCCATGCTATAACTGCTATGGTTCTCGAGTCTGCAATAACCACGAGGCTCGGAGGAAGACTCATATGCACGTGTGGAATAATAAACGGTAAAATGTATTCCTAGTCTGGCCTCTAAGACTGGCTCAAGTATTGCATGATGATCCTGTTTTCCTGATCATGGGCATGGCTATGCCGGCAATTTTGAGGGCACAATGTTGGTAGAACACTTGTGTTGAATCGACCCGAATTGATGTTATGCTATGAGATTCATTCGTCATAAGTTAATGGTTAATAACACATAGATGGTTAATGTTTGCATGATTCCTTAGACCATGAGAGTATCGAGTTTCTTCATGCTTGCTTCATGAACTTTGGGGTTTGTTAAACGTCATCCGTAAATGGGTGGCTATTATGGCGGCTTACGGGTTCATGGAAAAGTATGTCAAGTAACTTGATAGCTCAAGATTGGGATTTGCTCCTCCGACGATGGAGAGATATCTCTAGGCCCTCTCGGTGTTACGGTATCCATCATCGTCTGGCCAGACACAGGGTGATTTGATCACAGGGATGCCGGAACACGGGAACGAGAAAAGAGAACAATACCGGCAACGAGGTAACTGGCATAGTGGACAAGGTGTTGATCCACGGGGATGCCAACATGTCTCACCTCGGGTAATTGTAACATATCGCGAAGCAACAGGAATAGCACACGGCAACTGGAGGTTCACTCGAATATTCATTCGTGTGGGTATAGGGGTCAATATGGGTGTCCACGGCTCCGATGTTGATCATTGATCGGAAGGGGTTCCGGGTCATGTCTATACTTCACCGAACCTATAGGGTCACACGCTTAAGGGTCATCTATCTGCTGAATACTAGACAGGGAGTCTGAGAGAAAGTTTCCAGAAAAAGTTTTCGGAGACAGCGGAAAAGTTCCGAAGAGAGAGGTCATCGGATGAGTTCAGGTGAAACTGAAAAGTTGTTTCAGAGGATACCATAAAGTCAAATTGGTTTTGGCACATGCCTGATAATTCTTGGAGGGTGCCAGAATCATTCTGGAAACTTTCTGGAATTTTCCGGAATGAAAACCGGAAATGTTCCGGAGCTGCCGAAACCGCTTCAGATGCTTTTCGCAGATGAAAATCACTAAACCGGAATTGTTCCGGCTCGCATTGAAAATTATTTTGGTGGGTACTGGAAATGTTCTAAGCCCACATGAATATTTTCAGTTCGATCAGACGCTGAAAAATGTCGTCGTGAATAGTGAAAGTGCTTTTTGGGAGAAAATATCTCGTGAATAGTGGAAACACTATTATGAATAGTGGGAAACACTATTGGGAGAAAATATCTCATGACTAGTGAAAACACTATTACGAAATAGTGGGAAACACTATTGTGAATAGTGGGAAACACTATTTATGAATAGTGGAATCACTATTATGAATAGTGAAAATATCTGAGGGCATTTTGGTATTTTTACCATAGTCTCTCACCCTATAAATAGGGGTGAGGAGGCAGCCCAAAAATTCACTCATGCTCTCATACACAAGCCATGCATGATCTGGCATTCTCTCTCCCTCCCAGCGAAATAGTTTTGTGGAGCCGAAAGGTTGTCTGGGTTCCGGTGGGAACTAGTTCTGGACGGCGAAGCCCTGCCGGATAGATGACACCGTATGTGTGCAACTCTGTAGAGAGATCGTAGTTTCGGTCTTAGTTTGAGAGTGCCTCCCGAAGAGCTGTCCGTGTGACCGTCCGAGTTTTGGAGGTCCTCCTGAAGGGCTGTCCGAGTGACAGTCCAATTTTCGGAGGTCCTCCCGAAGGGCTGTCCGCGACACCGTCCGGGGGACTGTCCGACCGCCTCCCGGAGGGCTGTCCGCGGGGCGGATGAGGGTATACATCCTCGCGGTTGGGAGGTTGTAAAATCCTAGCTGCGGGGATCTGCACCGCCGTTCGTCATCGACTCTACCTCCGCTGCGCTACGAGTCGGTAACGAAAAAAATCAAACCTTGTATGCAGTCTCCATAGTGGTCCTGGGCTGGTGCGTAGGTCGGAAAATTTTTGTTTTCTGCTGCGTTCCCCTTCACCTAGCCACAAAGATGGATCCCAGCTTAGGAGAGGTTGTTGACGACCAGGAAGAGAGTGTTAGGGCAGAAAGAAGGGCCGCAAGAGCAGAAAGGAGGTGTCATAGGGCCCAGGCACGTGAGCAACGCCGGAGGCTGGCTGCCACGATTATGGCACAATGCAACTCCAATGACATAAAGCAGTTCAAGGAGGCGTTCCCAGATGGAACCAACATCACCGATGATTTGATCATTTGGTGGGCTAGAGATAGGGCAACCTTCCATCGCTATCAAGTCACAAGGACTAGGTGGAGTAGAATCCTTGATTCGGCGTCTTGAAGCAGTTCGAGGTTCAATTGTTCATTGTTATCTGACTTCTCCAAGTCTCTGGTTCTATGTATGTGTGGATTTGTCTCTGAATGAATGTGAACTGTTGTATGAATTTTTATTTCTCTGAATGTATGCGCACTTGTCTGAAATTTCTCTGAATGTATGTGCACTTGTATGTGTGGATTTAACTGAATTTTCTGAATTTGTGCTCTGAAAATGTTTGTGCCTGGTGGTTCACCGTAGTTAATGTAGGTCTAGAAGCACCCACACACAAGTACTACCCATGTCTTTAAAACCAACAGCCAAAACATGGAGTCTCCACTTCTCTCCACTTCTCTCTATCTTTGTTCAACCACTTGCCTATCCAACTTCCCATCGAAAAAACCACCTTCACGCCGGCGATGGCATTTGGCGAGGGTTGGCAGAGGGCCCTAGAGGAGCTGTGTGCCGGTGATGCTAAGAAGCTGGAGTACGCGCGCGAGGTGAGCACTTGGTTCAGCAGCCCTACCATGCTGCAGAACCAAGCGCGCGTCGTGAGGGCTGCCGCCACTGCCGAGGAGAGGGAGCGGCTGCCTGACCGCAATCGCCCCTTGATTGAAAGCCTCATCTGGGTGATGGGTGAGGCTAGGGATTCGCCAGACCCTTTTCAGCGCTCCCGTTGGTATATGTACTAGAATCGCCTGAATCTGCGTCCGGTGGATCACCTGGCTGAACGCGTCATGCCAGTGCTGCCGCTCATGAGGACGATGGAGATGCAGGCAGAGCATGCGCCGCTGGAGCTGGAGCGGCCACCAGTGCAGGAGCAGGCAGCATGCTCATCAAGCAAGATCAACAAGGCCAAAAAGAAGAGCATCGAAGGTCCTGTATGTCGTTCAGAGCGTCTACGTCTGCTGCGGAAGGACTGAGGATGCTGCAATGGAGATAAACATGCTGCAATGGAGATGAAGATGCTGCAGTGTATGGTCTAGTGAAGTACTTCAAAATCTATGTGTTCTAAGATTAGTAAGTTAGATCTATATGTGTGATCTATCCGTATGGTTGATCTATCCGTATGAAACCTGCTGTCAACTATCTATGTCTGCTAGATGTTATTGTGTTTTATATTAGTCTGAATCTTTCTTGGTCTTTACTAGTCTGAATCTTTTTTCTCTGAATTAGTCTGCACTGGTTTGATTTAAACAGTACCTCACTCAACCAAATCAATTGATCATTCAATTATCACAAGTTTCTCACAACTTTGACCAGGCACTAACATCACTTAACCAGCACAAGTTTCACCACACAATAACTACAGCACAACTACCACCCTGTCAAATCAGTCAAATTAGCACTGACTCACTGAAGTTTACTTCTCCACTGCCTCACTCCACCTCTCTTTAACTCCACCCTACTTTACTACATCTCCTCTTTCTTCAACTACTCTACATCACACTCCCTCACTCGATCTCCACAACTTCACCTCACTCACCACTCTTGGTTCACCACTTCACTCACCGAGCTCACAACTCTCCTTCCTGCTCCAACCATGGCTGCTTCTTCCTCTTCTTCAGACCCATGGCTCAACCTATTCCCAACTGGCAAGGGATGGGTTGCCATGCTTCTTGGTTCAGCGCGCGGCGACCAAGACCTCTTCCTCGACTACATGAAGGTTGCCATGAGATACACCAGCGCTCAAGGGCTGGTGGATGCAGCAGAGGATGTGAGGAAGAAGGCGACGAGTGAGGAGAAGCAACGCATGGACCAGCAGTATGGAAACCCAGGTAAGGGGATCCTGCCCATAGACATGCTGCTATGGGCAATGAAAGAGGCGGACTCCGCCGATGCTGGGCAGAGGCAGCGGTGGGCAGACCACCACTACGTTGCTCCAGCACAAGCTACGGCTCAAGCAAACGCAGAGAAGCACCAAGACGACGATGACGACCTACAGATCGTCGCACCACCAGCACTGCAGGCTCGCCGCCGTCCTCCTCCCATCATCATCATCGATGAAGACGGAGATGAAAAAGAAGAGGAGGTGCAGGTGCTGCCAAATCATCCTACCCAAGTGAAGCAGGAGGTACGACGCTCAGGCCGCTTAGCAGGGCAGGCGCCTAACTGAAACTGAATCTGAAACAGAAAGTTTCAGATTCAGTTTCGTCAGTTATCTCCAGTTTCAGTTATCTTCAGTGTTATTCAGTGTTACCAACAATCAGTTTCAGTGTTAGCAAGTTTCAGTTATCCTCAAACTATTTGTGCTATCTATGTAATGCTATCTATGGTGCCTCCTATGTGAACTCTTTTTCTTCAGTGTTACCAAAATAATTTGTGTTATCTATGGTACCTCCTATGTAATGTAAGTTTCAGTTTCAGTTTCAGTTTCAGTGTTGTTTAATGTTACCAAGTTTCAATTTCAGTATTACCAACAACTAGCTTTCAGCATCAAATTGCAGGTAGGGGATGCAACCATTTATGATAGTACAGAGAGATATAAAATTCATCTGGATAATATGGTTCTTAACTTAGCACCAGGGCCATTACACCTAGGATAATCTTAGAGCATTACATATCAGGGGCATTACAGCACCCCACAGCACAACCAAAATGATCTGAAACCATAGGCAGTTCATAGGGAGTTCATATTAATACTAAGATGCATATCTGCATCAGATTCCAGTACTAGACCAGTTATATATATAGGCCTCATATTTACTTACCAACCATAGGTACCACTTCACTCCTCCATGACAACTTCTTTGATCTTGTCCAGCTTTTCTTTGCACCCATGACCAGCCTTCAGGAGCTCAGCAATGACATGCTCCAGCTTCTTCTTCTCTTCTTTAAGGATGTCCCTTTCCACCTCTATCTCCTTCATGGCCTTCCTGGTGTTATGGATTATATCAGCTTGACTCTGCAGGATGCACCTGTGTTCATTTTTGAGCTTAAGCTTCTCCATTTGAAGCTCAATTTTTGCCTGCTCCTCAAGTTGCTTCTTCTTCTCCTTCAGTTCATTGATTGCCTGGCTTGTGTAATCCATGTCATGAGATTTCATTCCATCCTGATAATCAAACAAGTTGAAAACATCATTCACAAGCTGGCTGTACTAATTGTTTAGAGAATCCAGCTCCTTCTTCAGTTTTGCAACCTCTCTCTCATGAGCCTCATTATCCTGGACTCTACCAAGGTTCTGCTCATGGTACATATCCCAGAGCTTGGTTAAGCACCTTTGCAGAATTACAGGCCAAGGGGCATCTACCCACTCCACAACACCACAATTCACACCATCCTGAAAATTCAGTTAAATTTACAGTGAGCTATATTCTTCAGTAACAAACATATTCACAATAATAAATCATAAACACTAATCATATATGTACCTACACTAGCTAACTCTATACTACAAATACAAAACATTGCTATGTTTCCATTGCTCTTTGCTACAAGTACAGAATTCAGACATAGCAATGTTGTTACAATTAAGCAAAATTCAGAAAAGCAGAAAAAATCAGAAAAGCACAAAATGAATCAATCACAGCCATGACAACTTGGTTCATTACCTCAGTAGCACATCCTATGAATCTCCTGCCAGTGTCAGTGCCTTCAAATGCGACAAATTTGCCTGGCCTCTGCCTGTGCAGGATGCACTTAGGCTCAAATTCAGTCACAAGCCCACAGAAACTTGGGTCTATCACAGTTTCTGGAGTTTGCAGCAGCAGCAAACACATATATATCAACTACAGCTCACATATATGAACTTAAATGGAAGAAATCCAAATTATCTTCAAACCCTAACCCTAACCCTAACCCTCATGTGCATGCTACTGAAGTCGCTCATGTACTCGTCATCATCAGAGCTCTCGTTGCTGTTGGGCCACGACGGCATGGTCGCGGCGTCGCCGGAGTGCGAGAAGAAGAAGAGAGGCAGAGGATAGCACAGTGAGTGAGTGATAGAGCTCGGGGGAGAGTGAGGGATGGCGGGGAGGAGGGAGCCGGTCGCACGGTTTTGATTTTCGGCCGAAAAAAATAAATTTCGGCCGAATTTCGGCCATCTCGCCTGGGCCCGGCATATGGGCCTTTCGGCCGAATAATTTGGCCCAGTTTGAATTTATTTTGCCTGGCCCAGCTTCCAGAGCCTTCACGTTACACTTCTGCTGAGATAAAAGGACGAACCAAAACGCCCTAACCCTAGAATCAATCTTATCCTCTCGCTCCCCCTGTGTGCGGCGGCGCAGCTGCGCACAGGACACATCTCACGCCAGCGCGGCTTCTCCGGCGTCCGGCAAGGCGCTCACTAGCCTCCTGCCTTCCTCCACATCTCCTCGCCTCCACCCCATCGAGTCTCTGTCATTTGCTGCTCCAACACTGGGGCATGGCGCTCGGCGGCTGCGGCAACGGAGCCGATGCTGGGCAAGCGGACCAGTTAAATGGAGGCAGTAGCACGGGGCAGCGACAACAGCATGGAGGGCGTCCTCTTGTTTGGGAAGGTACAGACGTTCTTGATGCCTATATATCTTCCACTTGAAGCAACGATTTGTCTCGTTCAAGTACCTAGATGCAGTTTCAGTTCTTCACAAATTTCAGATCGATGTAGCTTTTGTTCTTAGTTATAATCTGTGTGCCGTGATGTACTTGTGCTGCTTTAGATGAATGAGAGGCTGCATATATTATAGGGGGGTAAGAAAAATTCAGACTTGATGATTTGAACAGAGTAGTGGCGTCAGTAATCTGAATACACATGCATTTGGTAGTCACCAAGGATTCTCACAATGTTTTGACTTGGTATATAATCTGAAACATACATGCATCTGGTAGTCACAAAGGTTGCTCACGATCTGGTAATTACATATATATAGGCATATGATAAAAATACATACATGCATTACAGATGATGCATCACGGCAGCAACCCACTTGTGGCCAGCATGCCAAGTAGCTCATCAGCAGCAGCAGGCCTGGGCAGCAGCCTGCAGCTAGCCCCTTCGCTGCCTCTTCTGGCTAGTCAGCCCACACGCACGAGCCTACGCTGGCACGCAACAGTCAGCCCAAATACTCTACTGCTCGGTCTTGTTCTTGTTCATTTGTTATTGTCCTGATCCTGCAAAAAAAACGGCTTATGTGGATTTAGGGAGATATAGCTCTGTACATTCTCTATTACTGTTGTGTGCAATATTAAAGTTTTATTATCACATCCAAACCACTAGCTTATATATTTGCAGAAGCATCCCATATTTAAATCGATCATTTATTTAGATATACAATGTTACTGTTGTGTACTTCTCTTCATAACTGACCATCTTTCTTTTGTCATGTAATTTTCAGGTAATGGAACTGCAAATAGGTGTGGCAGTGGCGACCACGATGCAAATGCAAGTGGTTCCCAAAGATCTTGGAAAGGTATTACTATGCTTTGCTTGTTCACACGATGCAATTGGAACCATGATCTTGATTTGCTAGGTTCAACTAAAGTGATGTTTGTAACCTTGCAATGCAGGACTTAAAGACAATAACTTATATGATCATTGGAACCATGCATGGCCATATTATGGGGGTTTTGATTGTATGTACTGCAGCCTAAAGCACAAAGGTGGAGGTGCAACCCGTGTCGCGGAGCACCTTGGTGGTATTGTAGGCAATGTGAGGAGCTGCCCCAATGTGCCAAGAAATGTGAGAGATGCAATGAGAGAGTGTCGGGATGAATCAAAGAGGAAGAAACGAGACAAACAGATTATGCCACTTCACTAACAGATGCGATAGCGAAGATATTAGATCCAAAGAGTGCTCTTTCAGCCATTGATGAAGTGAGCAAGTTTAGAGAGCGCCAAGGGAGGTTTGGGACCAGATTAGCAGAAGAAGCTGCAGCGGGAATGGAGCCAAGTAAGTCATGGTCATTTAGTTTGGTTTGCATTTCTGAAAATTTCCTTTTGGTTTGCATTTCTGAAAATTTCATTGGTGTTATCTTGCAGCCCAATGGTGGTTTCAGTTTGGAGGGGATGTTCCTGCATTGCAGAAGTGTGCAATGAGAATTTGCTCGCAATGTGTCTCCTCTAGTGGGTGTGAACGAAATTGGAGCGCTTTTGCTTTGGTGCACACAAAGCAAAGAAATCGTCTTCTATATGACAAGCTCCACAAGCTAGTTTCTGTCCGCTACAACCTAAAGGTATAAAGCAACACTTTTACTTTCTACCTTGTGTTGTGCTTGCATGTCATATAATTCACTTCGTTTATATTCAAACCTTGTAGATACGTGCTGAAGAAGAACATGAGAAAGAGAGAGATATATATAAAGAAATTGATCCAAGTGCATTGCTTATGGACACAATTATGTTTGATGAAACAAACCCAATAATGGAGTGGCTGAATGAGGATGTATAGGATCCAATTGTGGATGGAGCTGATGCAGCTAGTGCCGTTTTTGAGCAAATAAGACGCCTCAATTCAAGCAGGAGGGCCTCCTATGTTGGTTCAAATGGTAATAATAAGAAAAGAAAGAGGAATGATGATGATGAGAATGAGTTTGTTGAAACTGAGACTGAGGATGATGATGAAGAGAATGAATATGTTGATAATGACATTGAGGATGATGATGGGGTGAGTGAGGATGATGAGGATGATCTACAAGATCAGCTAGACACAGAAATGCAAGTGGAAGAAGATACACAAGTACAAGTCGAAAAGGAGACACCAGCAAGCATTGGCAATTTGGAGACTCGTAGATCTGGACGACTTGGTAGGAAGAAGACCAAGGACGTCAACAGCCTTTACTCGTAGATTTGGTAAGTCTCTTCTTTTTCATGTTTCTGATTCATGATGATTACTTAGAAAAATCTAGCTTGATGTATATGCTCGAAGCGGTTGATCTTTAAATAGCTTGATGTATTACTGCTGCAATTGCTACTCATCACCTAGTAGTGCTGTCCTAATTGCTACTTAAGACTTAGTAGTGTTGTCTTAGTTGCTACTTATCACATCGTAGTGTAGTTCTAAATGCTACTTATCTTCTTGTATTACTGCTGCAATTGCTACTCATCACCTAGTAGTGCTGTCCTAATTGCTACTTAAGACTAGTGTTGTTTTAGTTGCTACTTATCACATAGTAGCTACTTATCACCTGTATTTGTCTTTCAAATGATACCTAGTTGATATGATGCTAGTTGGAGCTTGGAGCATGATGCTAGTTGGAGCTTGGAGCATGATGCTAGTTGGAGGCTTGGAGCATGGAAGCTGGAGTTTTTCAATGGAACAAGTCCTCCCTGTCCATGCTTTCATGGATTTCTTTTGGAGTTGTTGTTTGGTCTGATGCATTGGTGGTTGTATTTTGGAGCTGTTTGTATGTGAAATCCTTTAAATTCTGTTGTTGGTTGTACTGAAGTATTAAAACTTTGAACTATGGTCTGATGGTTGTGGACTGTCAGGTTTAGAACCAATGTTCGTGATGGTTATGTTGGACTGATGCTGGTATTTTAATCCCTAGCTAATTTTCTTAACATTATATGATTACTCCTGATGGTTGTTGGGCTGCTATGCATTTCCTCTGCTAGATTTCAAATTTCTGTGATTTTTTGGTCAATTTTCGGCCGAATTTCGGCCAAATTTCGGTCAAATTTTGTGCAAAATTTCAAATTTTGTGCAAAATTTCAAATTTTGATATTGCAATTTCGTCCGAAATTTTGCCGAAATTTTTGAAATGGCCCAGGGCCGAAAAAATTGGCAAACCGAAAATCAAAACGCTGACCGGTCGGCCAGGTTAGTCCTGGTCCGACCGACAGGCGGCACTAACGGGCGGCAGGCGAGCGCCGTTAGCCGTTAGCGCGGCCGCCGCCCTGACCGGTGGGCCAGCCATGTCAGATTCGCTCTTAAAAGCGTTAAATCTGTCATCAACTCAACTTGGTAGTTTTTTGTCACAAAATTAGTATTAATCTGGAGTTTTCGGTCACTTTTTAAAATGTGGTAGTTCTGTGGGAGTTGATGTGAAATGTGATAGTTTTTTGTCAAACGCTCAGGCAGTGACGAGCAACCGGCGCTTTTTCGCTGAGGCCGTGCACCACCACCAAACAACATATGGCGGCGGCGACCGGCGGAAAGGGCGATTTTTCGCTCAGGCCGTGCACCACTACAAAACATCATATTGTGGTGGAGGACGCGGCGGCTGACGCGCCGGAGGACGAGGTGACCGGCGGGCAAGTTCCGCTGAAGGCATGCCCCGCCAAAAGGAAGTCGGCCGGGGTATGCGAGGCGTTGAACATGTTCCCGGCGCAGGCGGTGGCTTCCTCGGGGCAGCGGAGGGCCGTCGATTGGGCGGGCCGACCCACCCTTGCGGTCGACCTAGTAGAAGACGAAGAAGAGCTGCGGTGGAGAATCAAAGCAACCCTGCTAACCTTCCCTGAGTCGAAGGCGTTGACTGCACAGCAGTTGGAAGTGGCAATTGACAGGATCGTGGAGGAGTCCAAGCCCGAGGCGGCCTCCGTCGCCGCCCCAGGCATGGTTCGGATGAGTGACTTCGACATACGCTTCTTCTTGTCCCTCCCGATGGGCCCCACCGTCGACGAAATCCTGGGCGTCGACGCTGGCGGGGTGTTCCCTCCAGGGTGGATCCATGAAAGGAAGAAGTTCCTTGATGAGCATTGTCAGGTCAAGAACAGGAAGGATGGAGACAAAGTCGGGCTGATGGACAAGATCCGCGTCGATTTGCTCACTAGGGGCTACGTCGAGGTCCAGAAAGAATATGTGGAGTTGGGCTCTGATGATGAGGAGTACTCGGAAGATGATGATTGTCCCTATGAACCATATGATGAGAACAACCCTGGAGGTGTGGTCCTGCTGATCTGAGACAGTTGATCTGAGATTGAAGCAATCCAAGTATTCTACACAAAGTGGTAGAACTGCATCCAAGAAGTTTGTCAACTATGTGATCATGTTTATTAAGTTTGTTTTTTCTGGATTTTCTGATCAAGTTAAGTTGGGCTCTGATGATGAGGACTCGGACGTTGATGATTGTCCCTACGAACCATATGATGAGAACAACCCTGGAGGTGTGGTCCTGTTGATCTGAGATTAAAGCATCCAAGTATCTACACAAAGTGGTGGAACTGCATCCATGAAGTTTGTAGACTATCTGATCAGTTTAAGTTGGGGGACTATACATATATAATCCAAGTTTCCTGTACTGTTTTATCTTCAACTCTAATCTGGCAGTGCCCTGGTATATTTTTTACAATTTCAGTTTGGCCAATGTCTGCATCATGTGTTGTTGCTTAGCAAATGTAGATTCATCAAGGTGGCATATCAGTCCACAGCTTATGTAGTCTTAACTCTCAGAATCGATAGAACAAAGTTTGATCATATGTTTATTATTTTTCACTGATTAATAATTTATCCTCTTTCCTAAATATAATTGCCTCCCAGCACTGCTTTTTCCCACAGTCTGGGGAGCCATGTCATCTGCTGGCTGCCGCATTGCAGCCCTTCAAGTGTACCCCAAATTGAATCTTGTTACCGATGCCCTTCAACCTGTACTTCCTCACAACACGGTGAAAAGAGGCGCAACTTTGACCCCAGTCGGGTTATTACTTCATGGTTTTTCTTTTGAATTTTTTTTGTTACAGAAATTCCAAAACTATTAGCCCCAAACTGAAATTTGCACGACTATCAGCGTGTCGTTGCCACCTCAATGGTTTTTGTGAGTAAATGGCACTGGCGGTCCGAGAACTTGCGCTACGGGTGCACTTAAGTCACGGTACTTGCAAACCGGAAAAACCCGTCATAGAACTTGCATTGCGGGTGCAGATAGGTCACATATGCCATCTGAACCGGCCTGTTGCCCCATTTTCGAAAAAAACCCGTCATAGAACTTGCGTTGCGGGTGCAGATAGGTCATATTATTTTGTAGAAAAATGTTCACAAATATTTTTTTTAAATGTTCACGACTTTAAAAAAATGTTCGCGAATCACAATTTTTTTTTAAATGTGCACAACTTTAAAAAAATGTTCGCGAATCACAAATATTTTTCAAATTTATCGTTCGCGAACATTTTTTTAAACTCGTGAACAAATAGTTTTCAAATTTATCGTTCACAAACATTTTTAAAATTAATCGTTCACGAACATTTTCAAATTTATCGTTCGCAAACATTTTCATATTTTTCATTCGTGGACATTTTTTTAAAGTCACGAATCACAAATATTTTTTAATTTATCGTTTGCGAACATTTTTTTAAAGTCGCGAATCACAAATATTTTTTTAAAATGTTCACAACTTTAAAAAAATGTTCGCGAATCACAAATATTTTTCAAATTTATCGTTCGCGAACATTTTTTTTAAAGTCGTGAACAAATAGTTTTCAAATTTATCGTTCACAAACATTTTTAAAATTAATCGTTCACGAACATTTTCAAATTTATCGTTTGCAAACATTTTCAAATTTTTTGTTCGTGGACATTTTTTTAAAGTCACGAATCACAAATATTTTTTAATTTATCGTTCGCGAACATTTTTTTAAAGTCGCTAATCACAAATATTTTTTTTAAATGTTCACAACTTTAAAAAAATGTTCGCGAATCACAAATATTTTTCAAATTTATCGTTCACAAACATTTTTTTAAAGTCACGAATGACATATATTTTTAAAGTCGTGAACAAATTTATCGCGCTTGATCGTTATAGGGAGAAAACCGGGCAGCTGGCCGGTTCAGATGGCATATGTGACCTATCTGCACCCGCAATGCAAGTTCTATGACGGGTTTTTCCGGTTTGCAAGTACCGTGACTTAAGTGCACCCGCAGCGCAAGTTCTCGGACCGCTAGTGCCATTTACTCGGTTTTCGTTGCGGCTAGCAACCCATAGGCGCTGGCCGTTGGGCAGCAACGATTAGTAGTTTGGCTGAGACAGGAGTATTATAAATCGAATTTCATCTCTGACTTTGAGGCCACAAGATCACAATCAAATCCTTCATGTTGCTGCTGCTTTCGGGTCGTCCTCAACCTTGAGGAAGAGCCCCATGTTGTTCTTACCAATGCCGAGACCTCGCCATATGGTGCATCTTTGGGTAATCAGTTCGTGTTTGAGGCTTGCTTCTGCCGGAGCTAGACCGTTTATAGAATCAAAAATAGCTGCTGCTGTAATAGCTGGAATCCAGTATGATGAGGCGTTCACGGGAAGTAAGCTTTTGTAAAAATGACTATTAGTCGTTATTCCCCAAACGCAAAACAACCAGTTTTCGGTAATCCAAGAGTTGGTTACGGTTTGCAAACAAACTCGGGGCCAGTATAATGAGCCTTACTTAGACGAGTTCTCAACAAACATGGTATCCTAACAGGTGTTGTTTCGATAGAATGAATATACAGTATAATCCCCATAAATGGGAGTAAATCTTTGTTTGCCCATGCAACGCACCATCTGTTCGGTGTTTCTCTGCTATGAAAATTCCTGCTTAATTCCTTCTGGCCTTGATTTGATTTTTCTTACTTGTTCTTGTTTCTTTTGCAAGCGTGCCTCATCCTGCAATTGCTCGGTTATTTATATTTTTTTCTTGGAGACGCGTCTAAATGTGTGCCCTATTTGTATCCACAAGAAGCACCAAGACAACGCGATAACGTACAAAGGCAACCACCTAATACAAAATGAAATAAAATTCCAGGGACAAGAATTGAGCTAAATTTGTTTCTGAATCAATGAGCATGGTGCAGCATGGTTATGGATGCTTAAAATCATTACACGCTAATACAATCCACACCATGTCTCATAAACATCTCGTCAACACACTGCATATGCCAGTAACTAATTCACTCCACATCTCAAAGTAATCACAATAATCAGTTTTCATAAACGAGCACAATGTCAATCGAAAAACTCATAAAATTATCTGGAAATAAACCAAGTTACAAAACCAACCTATGTAGCATTGTTTCCCTTTAATACAAACGCAGGCGCAGCTTACAAAAGTGAAACCATAGTCATCCACTATTGCATCAGTTTACAGAAGTGAAACAAAATCATCCATTATTATGAGCTCAACATACGCATCTAGCGTGGAAGGCTAGCAGATGCCATGAACTCTACCTCCAAGCTAAACCAGCCTCCTGACCGCACGTCAGCTCTCTCACCCAATCCCATCGTGGAAGATTGACGAGCAGCTGGCATTGTATACCTCCTTACTGTACTTGGTTGTATTTGCTCTTCATTTCTTGTGTCTGCTTGACGTACGTTCACATACTTTGTTCGTACGGTTTGCAGTTCCGTCTCCACTTGTTTCAAGGTGGGTCTTTCTTCGCCATGTAGCATCAAGCACCGCTCTGCGAGAGAAGCAACACCTTTGATCTCTTCCTCAGTTGCCTCCTCCAGGACCTGATAATTAACAATACCTATGATTCTTCCCTCATTGAACTCCTAGAGGAAATAGCTTGACATGTCCTTGCGCATTTGCACAGAAGGGGTTGGTTTGAGAGTGGCGTTCATGGCTCCCAAGAAGGCGGCTGGTGCTCCCACGAGGCCGAAGGACATGACCTTGTACTCGTAGTGCCCTTCAAGGGTCTAGAAGGCTGTTTTGAATTCATCGCCAGCTGCCATACGAATCTGGTGATAACCAGCTCTGAGATCGGGTTAAGAACACCATGTGGCACCAGACATCCAGGAGTTCTTCGACTATGGGCACTCGATACTTGCTGACGACAGTCATCGCATTTAGACAGCGATAATAAATACATAAACGTGTATTCCAGAAAAAATAAATACATAAACGCCAGGAGAAAACAAAATATAAGATTGTTGGTCATAGAACCCCTGGTAACAATGTTTATAGAACTGTCTAGAATTGATAAAGAGAAGCAGCTTTGAAGTAATGGAGAACGAAAATTCCTACCTCTATATCTATCTCTGAGGTGTTTGAGCAAAACTCCATAGACATGCAGAAGAGAAATGCTATCCCCACTCCGACCAAGATAGAACTTTACCAAAAGTTTATTGTGATCTTTTTGTTCAATAAAAATTAAGGTGAAGCAGGGTCAGGAACAACGAATCTCTTTATGATAAACATATCCATTTTGCAAGTTCGTTATTATGGGTAGTTCCTACAAAGAATCGGACTAATGACGTATACAATGCCATTAACAAGCAATCCTAATGTGGGAAGTTTTGGTCAGGGGCGCAGAAATCGTTCTAAACACGTCGTAAGCTAAACCCGTACTAAGTTCTCTAAATCTATCTAGGGATCTTTTTTGTGTTTTTTTTGAGTTTTTTCAGCCTAAAAATCGACTAATGGGGAGCTGACATGTGCTATTATTGCGGGATTTAGCGGGGTACACTTCTCGGGTGCACCTAGCGATTTTCTTGCGATTTGACTTGCTGTTCAAACTTTGTGGACTGCCAGGGGCCAAAATCACTGTTTTGACCTCTTTACGGAAGTTTGCAACATACAAGAGATATTCTTATCCAATTAGAAAGTGCAGCCCATCTGCCCATGTAAGATGATCCACTTATTATCTTTCTAGACATGACATTATGTTTCAATTTTTCTGAAACCCGCACTATTATTGATCTACTGAAAAATGTAAAGAAAAACATTGATATGCTGAAACTTTATCAAGTTGTGTGCGCTCGAATATCTATTACCGCATTTTACCCTAGGCTCTAGGACTTAAAAAAATAGTTATATACTCCCTCCATCCTATAAGATAAGATCTTATTACAACCAATGTTTACTCATATATTTGTTGGTTATAATAACATCTTATATATATTTTTAACAGTAATAATCCATATCCAATATTAATTGGAGAAAATGTTCTTTTTAATTGGTCAAAAAACAAAATAAACAAAAAATGGCTGTGTCAAGATTTGAACTCAAGATCTAACAAAGAAACACTACACACGCTAGCCACTACACCTCTCGATTACTTCTGTATTAGTAGTTTATAATATTGGATCCAAACCGTGTGTGAATGGATTCCCTTCTCTGCATTTTCCAGGTTTGGATTTGACGATTACATGATTGCATAACCAGGAGATTAGCCGTAAATGGTTGTGCTTTTGAGAGAGGGTATGTTGTTTATGAACTGCGAGATGTACTACATGATGTTTGGAATTGCACTATTTCCCAAGGCCTACTATTTTGGGCTACATCTCATGTGGGCACGAGGGGCAGGTTGGACATTCGATTTGATAATCAACACTTCTGCAATTGCTTGTTTCCATGGTAGAACTGAAGTTACCAGTTTCATATTTTCATTTTCTCACTATTACCTTCTTTCTCCAGTCATCTTGAGTCATCAGCAATCACCAATCAGGGTGCTCTATACCACCCTATGAAGGAAATATTTCTGTTTTTCATGTGACCCACGTGGTCAGACAGGGTGGTTCCCTATCATCCTTTTAAGCTTCATGATTATTAGTTATTTTCTTTCACTCCAGATCGAGGCTTCGAGGGGTATAGAAGCGAGGGAGTCTTGTTGAACCTGTTGTATTTAGTCATTTATCAGTCTTGTCTTTCATGTATTTTCATCGATTTCAAACTATCGTTCGATTTTCAAATTATCTTTGGTTTTCAGTCTTGTCCCTTAGTTTTCAGTAGTTCAGTTATTCAGCATTTTTATGTTTCTATATGCCCAACGTACCTCAGCAACACAGCACATAGTTCCTTCCTCTCTGAAGTATTGGATCGGTCCATTAGGAGGGGGTGCTGACGGGCACCAAACTAAAAACTGACGGAAACAGACGAGGGGGCGCAAAGGGGAAATTGCATACACGCACACGCGCCACATCACGATTGGACAAAATATTCGACTGTTTGATACTCCCTCCGTCCCATAATATAAGAGCGTTTTTGACACTATGACAATATGCCAGCTGCACCAATGCTCAGAATCCATATAATTCATCAGTAGCCACTAGACAGTATTATTTTTTCCATCAACTAACTTCTCCGGTTCATAGCAAATCATTTCTGCGACAATGAGATTGTGGCGCCCTCTCCATTTCGATAACCATGACGCACTAAGCCGTGCGTGTGCGTCGCGATATACAGTTAGGGTGCGTTTAGTTTGATGACAAGGATGATTGGTTGGAGATATCCACTGACAGTACCATGGCTTGGCTGATGCAGGAACATTGGTGCAAGATGTAGGATATTCAACTCCGCTTCCAGCTCAGGCATCTTAGCTTACCAACGGGATTCTGAATTGAAGTGCACATTGGCTACAACAGCTTCAACATTAATTCGCTGCTCACAGCTTAACTTCGTGAGTTCTTCGCAGCATGAGGATGACCTAGCAATCAACTGAATTTTCTTCTCAGGCCCTCTGTATGCTGGCGCACAAAGGAAGGAGCACAGCACACCACCTACTGAAAGGCTCAATAAATCTTCGCCCGCAGCTCCTCGTGCAAAAAATCCCCGGCGCAATAGCTTTGCGTGCCACAACCTGTATGTGACTGGGCCTCAACAAACTCCAGCACAGTACGAATCTCAGCATACAGAGGATGCTGGCTGCAGTGGCGGCGCCAGGAAATGAATGCTGGGTATTCTTTCAAAAAAAAATTTTGCTCTAAATATAGTATATGAACCAAACAACACAACACTAGCAATATATGAACAAAACAACACTAGCATAACGGCAATAGCAATATTTCAATGTATCAGACCATAACGACATGAATACATAAGTACCTTTTGATTGATAAAGTGATGATATCCTTCTTACAATATAACTCTGCGGTCGCCTTTTTGGAAGAGATTGATGACATCTTCATCCTTCACTTGATTGAAAAATTCTCTCTCAACAAATGTAACCAAACAATTGTTCAAATATTCATCACCCATTTTGTTCCTTAGCTTATTCTTCACATAGTTCATTGAAGAGAATACCCTTTCAACACTAGCAGTAGCTAATGGCAGAATCAATACCAACTTAAGAAGCTTGTAAACAATATGATATTGTTCATGCTTGTTTGTCTCAACAAGCATAACTCAAACTCAAATGATCGAAATGTTGTCTCTATGGATAGAGCCGCTTGTGCCTCCGCACCATGGTACTCGTCTCCAATCTTGCGAAGGACTCGTCGTAGTGCACCATACATAGAGATGACATGGTTCACAGTTTTAAAGTGAGAGCTCCAACGTGTATCACATGGCCTTCCCAAACCCATTTCCTGATTCAGCCCACTCCCTGTTTCTACTTCTTCCAATTCCAATGCATCAATGAGTTCTTCAGCCTGAGCTATCCGAAGCATTCTCATCTTTTTACAAGACATGCCAAGAGCATTTAACAAGTGTGCAAGCTGCTGAAAGAACCAAGTACAATCACCACTCTCCTTAGCAACAGCAACAAGAGTTAACGGTAGTTGATGGGCAAAACAATGAACATAGTAGGCAGAAGGGGACTCATCCATAATCAGTTTTTTCAGGCCATTAACATTACCTCTCATGTTACTAGCTCCATCATATCCTTGCCCACGAACCATTGCAAAGGTCAAATTATAGTCCATAAGCATTTTCTGAATTACAGCTTTTAATGTCAAAGAGGTAGTATCTTCAACATGAGCAAGACCAAGAAATCTTACAACCGCCCTTCCTTTCTTATCAACATAACGCAAGCAAACAGCCAACTGTTCATTCAGATACACATCACTGGACTCATCTGCAAGTATTGCAAAATGACCACCATCAAGTTCTTTAATGACTAGTTTAGTAGTCTCTTGTGCACAACATTGTATCACCTCTTGTTGTATATCATGGTGAGTCATCTTGCAGTTTTGTGGAGCATTCTTGAGACCAACCCTGTCAACCTCGTCAAAATTTCCAGCTAGCCAATTTAGAAGCTCAAGGAAATTTCCTTTATTTAGTGAGTCTTCACTTTCATCATGTCCTCTAAATGCCAAGCCTTGGTGCAACAGAAATCTCACACACTTGAGTGTCCATGTCAAACGCTATTTATACAAAGCCTTGTATTGTGAGGTGTTTGAAGCAATAGACTCCCGAATTGATGTTTGTGGTGTAGTGAACATGTCAAATTTTTCTTGAGCTTCAGCGTGAGCACTACTAACGGTACCAATATGCCTCTTCAATCTTGATTTCATGTTCCAATTATTAAACCCGCCATTCACAAATGCATCTCCTCCGGGACTTTTTGTTTTATCCTTGAACAAGTAGCAAACAAAGCAAAAAGCAGCCTCTTCTTGCACACTATACTCAAGCCACTTATGATCCTTAAACCAAGTACGGCAAAAGCGACGGGGATGTCCACTAAAATCTCTGATCTCAAACTTATGATCCTTTGGCTGACAAGCTCCCAATTCAATGTATCTCCTTCTAACTTTATCCTGGTCATTAACATGATAAGAAGATATGGGATCTCGCTTGCCGAGATCATGTTCCAGAGCTGCCAAATCTACTTCATCTTCATCAACCGCTTCATCATCTTCCTCAATTGGGGTCGGGGAGTATCTCTCCCTCTCCGGTTGTGGAGCTTCATCATGTATTTGCACTAGTGCTAGCAGCAGATTGCTCTCAACCTCAACGGAAAGAGGACTTGGTGTGGATGTAGAAGTTAATTTTCTTGCCTTTGAAGATTTGTCCCACAATTCAAACAGGCTAACATCCTTCTTCTTCTTCATCTACATCACAATTCACACATCACATAAACGAAATTAATGGCAGTCGCAAACTCGCAATGTGGCATCAAATCCATCACATAACAGAGGGGAAAAAACCTTGGTGGAGCACTGGAGCAGCTGTGCCGATGGTGGAGGCAGACAGGCAGTGGCGGGCGCGAGCAGCAGCCAGCAGGTGGACTGGGGCCGCCGGGCCGAGGCCGAGCCGCGGAGGGGCGGAGCCGCGGAGGGGCGGAGGGGCGGCCGGAGGGGCTGGGGCCGAACGGGATGGGGCGGCCGCCGGCCGGAGGGCGGAGGCCGGAGGGGCTGGGGCCGGAGGGGCTGGGGCGGCCCGCGGTCGCCGGATGCCGGAGGGGCGGAGCTGCCCGGAGAGGCGGAGCGGCCAGCCGCCAGCGGAGGCGGAGCCCGGAGCGACGGCCGGAGGCGGAGGGGCGGAGAGGAGCGGCGGCCGGAGGGGCGGAGAGGAGCAGCGGCCGGAGCCCGGAGGACCGGCCAGCAGGCAGCAGCTCCGGCGCCGCCACCGCTAGGGTTGGGGCGGGGCGGGACCGCGGGATGGAACGAGGGGAGGGAGACTGGGAGAGTGCTTGTTCGGCTGGTCTGGGCTGGGCGTCTCACTCGTTGACTCTGTCACATACTCACATACCTATTAAAAAAATGCATGTAAATCTTGGGTATTCCGGGGAATTCCCAGGAATACCCCCACCAGCCACAAACTCATGCACCTCACCGTCAAGCTCGACCGAGCTGCACCCTGGAGTCTTCTTCATCTGCAGGCTGTTCATTTCCCTCCTCTCCCTGGCGAGACCACTCCAGTTCTGGGCTTTTGCGTACATGCTGGACATCATCACCCTTGCCCAAGGGTCATCTGGATCCAACCTAGTAACTTCTGCCGCCGCAATCTCACCAAGTTCCAAGCTGCTATGAACTTTGCATGCACTCAAGAAAGCTCCCCATATCACCATGTTAGGTTTCATTGGCATTGTTTTTATCATCCTATATGCCTCTGGCAATCGCCCGACGCGGCCAAGAAGATCGACCATGCAACCATAGTGTTCAATCTTGGGACTGATCCCATATTTCTCCTGCATGGAGTAGAAGTAGTTAAGGCCTTGGTCCACTAGCCCTCCATGTGCACACGCATTTAGGACCCCGACGAGAGTAACATCATCAGGGCGCATACCACCATCTTGCATCAGGTTAAACATCCGCAAGGCATCAGCGGCACGACCATGCATCGCCAGTCCACAAATCACTGTTGTCCATGAGTAGAGGTCCCTCTTCCCAGGTGCCTTCTCAAACACCTGCAAGGCCGTGTCAATGCTTCCACATTTGGCGTAGATGTCTATCAAGCATCTATCTAGAGTGCCATTGTCATTCATCCGATTCCTGTCAATATATGCATGGACCCAAATCCCAGTCTCCAAACACCCTGCAGCTGCACAAGCACCAAGGACAGTGGCCATTGTAGGCCCATTCGGGTGCACCGGGCATGAGGATGGAGATACCATCTGGCGGAACAAGCCTAACGCCTCCCTGCACCGGCCGACCAGGCAATACCCTGCTATCACCGTGTTCCATGACACCACATCCCTCCTTGGCATTGCAAGAAAGAGCTGGTACGCAGCCTCCACATGTCTATTCCTGACATACTGATGCACCATGGCGTTCCAGGCAACGGCGCTCTTTGCCGGCATGTCGTCGAACACCCTCCTGGAGACCGTGAGCTCCCCGCGCTCCCCGTAGACTCTGACAAGCTAGGTAGAGACGAACATATCCGGCTCGATGCCGCTGACGACGATGAAAGCATGGACCATCCTTCCTGCGGCCACCGTGCAAGAATGGCACGCGGCCAGCACGACCGCCAGGGCAATGTTGTCCGGGACGAAGCCGTCTGCGAGCATGCCCCGGAACACTCGGAGGGCCTGGGCCGGCTGCCCGGACGCCGCGTGAGCCCGCGCCATGGCGGTGCGCGCGACGAGGCCCTGGTCGGGCATTTCATCGAACAGGTCCCGCGCGTGGCCCGGGCGACCGAGCGCGCCATAGGCCGAGAGCAGGGCCGTGGGGAGGTGCGCCCCGGCGTGGAGGAGCCCCGGCTTGAGGAGGAGGCAGTGGATGGCGGCGGCCGACAGGTGCGCCCCCGGCGCCGCCGGCGAGAGCGACTTGATGAGGCGGAGGAGCGAGCTGGAGGACAAGGCCAGCGGGTGCATTATCTGACTGATTGGGCCCACGGCTCGCGAGCCTCGTAATAACTACTGTAAGTCTGTAACACACGTTGAGGGGGCAAAACGTAAATGACAGAACATATCGGGGTATCATTGGATAAATAAAATAGCAGATGATATGCCAAATCCAACCACTACAATGCTGGTCGCCGTATCCTCGGGAATCCGCGGCTCCCACTCCTGCCCCGTCGCCTCCGCCGCGGTCTACTCCTCCGGGGCTCCTCCGCTCGTGTTCGCGCTCCGACCTTTTCGCGGCGCAGGTGACTCCGAGAATCTTCTTTCGGGAGGGAGGTCAGGGTGAGGTGCGTTCTTGGATTTTTTTTCTCTCCTTTTCTTTTGCTGTCTTGGATGCAGTGAAGGGGGATGCGTTCATGGATTGCTGTCTGTTTACAGTCTGATGTACATATAGTTCTTGTTAATCTTAATACCCATGATTCTGTCGAATTATAAGGGCACCGCAGTCGCAGACTCGCAGTGTGTCCGGACGATGGGCGCAATCCACAATCCAATCCTCAACTTGCTCTACTTAATGTTAATTTCTTGTGTAGCTCTCTGCCTCCGGTTCAGAAACAAAATATGCTATATATTACTAGAACAGAAGCAATAGGGGCCTGAACCAATGAATCCTTCTGGCCGATAAAAAGCAAGACCTGCTGAGTTTGATTTTTATTTTTATTTTTTTTGACAGTCCATGCCTTAGAATTTAATTGTATATGTAGTACAGATGCTATTTTTTGAGTTGACTGATGGTGACCCCTCAAGTTTTCAGTCTACGTCATCTTATTCCTATTCAGTTCACTTTGGGTTCTGTGGCCAGTTCCATGTGGTCTGATCTCTTTGACTGACTACACAGCAATAGCAAGGTATCTTGGCGTTCAAAAGTCATGGCTTCTGCCCATCCCTCACAAGGATTGCCTTCAGGGATGGATCCTTCTATGGTGGATGAGTACGCTTCCCAGTCCAAGCTGTTGCAAGAATTCGTCAAGATACCCAGCATTGGCAAGGCTTGGATCTTCAGTTCCAAAGATGGTATGGACTGTTATTGTTATATATCCACTTATCTTATCCAGTTCTTGTCGACTTCAAATTTCTTACTCTTCTTTTTGGTTGTTTAATTTAAAGAAAACACATCCAGGGCAATGGTTTCTGTTAGCCAGTCAGATCTTTTGGCCAACAAAAAGAGGAATTTCCTTCTAAATACTCACATCTCAAAAAGTTCCTCAAAGTCAGTCAGTTTCCAGTGGTCTCCCTTCCCGGTTGAAATGAGTGGAGTGTCAGCAGTCGTTCCATCACCGTCCGGCGAAAAGCTTCTGCTAGTACGGAATGCTGAGGATGACGACTCCCCTACAAAATTGGAGATTTGGGGGCCCTGTCAGTTGGAGAACGAAATACATGTTGCACGATCTGTTCATGGATCACTGTACGCTGATGGATGGTAAATTTCCTCTTTTCTTTTGTTTATCCCTTTTGCGACATCGAGCATTTCTTCATTTTACTTTTCTAACTCTGATATGTGCTTTGCATTGCTATAAATGTAGGTTTGAAGGGATTTCATGGAACCAGGAAGAGACTCTTATAGCTTATGTTGCTGAGGAGCCTCCTCAACCAAAGCCAGAGTTCAATGATTCAGGTTACAGGAAGGAAGGTTCGTCTCAGAAGGACTGCAGGAGCTGGAAGGGACAAGGGGATATAGAAGATAGCTGGGGAGAAACTTATAGTAAGAAAAGGATACCTGCTTTGTTCGTCGCTAACATCTCTAGGTATGCTTCTAGCTGACGTGAAAAATATAAATTCGAGAAATTTTACAATATATTGTGGTATTCTGAGGAAACTTTCCACTGCAGTGGTGAAGTACGAGCCTTGAAGGGTATACCTAGATCATTAAGTGTTGGCCAGGTGATTTGGGCTCCATCGTCTTCATATAGTTTGGTTTTTGTGGCATGGTCAGATGATAATGGTTTCCAAGAGACACCAAGGAAACTTGGTATCAAATACTGCTATAACAGACCTTGTGCTCTGTATGCTGCTGCTGATCCTTTCAAGGAAGAAGCTGACAAACCATCAACTGAGTGAGCATATCTGCCCTTTGTAACATTTATTGTTCATTTTCCTTCTTACCTATGCCAGATTCACATTTTTATGTGTTTAAGGTATTTGTGTTAATTTTTTATGTTTTTATTTCCTGTATTACCTTAAACACTTGCAATCAGTATATGTTGAAAGATCTTTTCTGTACAAGTTACCAAGACTGGTTACATATTTGTTTTACTTTCTCATCACCCTAGTTATAGGAAAGACAATGCTATATGCAGCATGGCTCTCAGAAAGCACAGATTTTTTTTCATGGAAAGGTTATTTTATTTTCTGATGACCTCTTCTATTTTGTAACAGCTCCAATAAGGGTGCTACTGTAGCTCTGGTCAAGTTAACAGCAGATTTGAGCAGTGCTTTTTTCCCAAGGTTCAGGTAGGATGACTTCCATTGCTCAATGATGTTAATTTAGGTCACACGGATTGTTTCCTTTATTTTCTCTTTTGCATTGGGATTGTTTAGGCCAGCATTTTTCTGCCATGGGTGTTAGCACATAACATGGATAAACACTTTGTAAAGGAGGACCGAATGACAATTGCTGGAGGGGGGGGGGGGGGGGGGGTATTTTTTGATAAAACACAAAAGCCTTGGCACATAACATGGATAAACACTTTATAAAGGAGGACCGAATGACAATTATTGGAAGGGGGGTCGTATTTTTCGATAAAACGCAAAAGCCTTGTGTTTCAATTCACAGATGGAAATAAGGGTTTGAACAAGCCCGTCGAGGGGTACGCACGGTGATACAACACGTCGCATTAAACGCTAGTCGCCGCGCCGGTCGCAACGCCACAAGACCCCTCGCGCCCGCCATCGTCCAGCCCCTGGCTTCCGTCCTGATCGTGGCGAGGAGGGTAGCTAGGCTGAGTCGGGTATCGTCGAAGATGATCGTGTTGCGATGCTTCCATATGCATCATGCCACTCACATGATGCAGAGGACGTGCCCTTCCAGGCAGAGGTCTGGACAGAGAGGCAAGTTTCCTGCCACCAGTCCATAAAGTCATCCCCCGCGACGGGTGGACGAGCCGTCGATCGTGTCTAGGAGAGCACCTCATGCCACACCATGTGTGAAAAGGAGCAGCCGAGATGTGCCATCGTTTCCTCCGACTGGTCACATGATACTCTACAAGGTGTATGCTGCAAGCCTCGACGCGCTAGTTGCTCGGCAGTCCAACAATGGTCTTGACAAGTAAACAATACGAAGAACTTAACCCTAGGGGACCCCACGACTTCCACTTTAGCTTCCAAGTGCTCGAACCTACTGCTCCCAAGAAGAGGGTGTCGTAGTTGCTCTTGGAAGTGTCCATCCAGGGTCCGGCGCCACTGGAGGACATCCGGCGAGGTGGAAAGCTGCACCCCGTGCACCATCCGCCGGACATGGATGTACTGCCCTAAGACTGGCGGACTTAAGGCCTTCCTAGTGTCTGAGATGCAACGACGATATTTCAGGGTGCCTCTAATGGTCTGCCGCTTCCTAGTGCACCCTGAGACCTGAAGCAGTAGCTCAGGTGCGAACCTAGAAATGGTATGACCATCAATCCAGCGATCCTCCCAGAATAAGGCAGATGCTCAGTCGCGAACCACCATCTTGGTGGATGCGGTGAACAACTCACGCTCATCCTGGGAAAATTGCAGGTCCAGACCCCTCCAAGGACGGAAGGGGTCGATGTGCATCCTTCACAACCATCAGACCCTGAGGCTGATCGCCGCCCTGGCAAGGACCGGAACACCAAAACCCCCAAGCGGAGGGGCCTGCACACCCTAACGCAGTTGACGTGGTAGTGGTGGCTGCCCTTTGCGGCCGCTATGCCCGTCCAAAGGAAGCCCCTCAGGATTTTATCCATCTTCTTCTGGGCCCTCTTATTCAAGCTTAGTGTTAGTAGCAAGAGCACAGATAACTCTGTTTTTTGGGACTTTGTTTTAGGGACTGATTCCCCCAGCAATCATCGATTTGAAGTTACAACTAATTAAGATAAAATCCGGACTGGAAAAGATCATATCCCTAATAATAACATGATAACTAAGAAAATTCCAGCAAGCAGCCGAGTTGTGGCTACTGGTCTCCTTTATATGTGGTCTTGATGGCCCATAACCGGACACACGTCTACTGCCATGCTGGCAGGCAACATGTGCATGACATATGATTAGAAATTACCAAGATAACACATGTCACTCTCTTTTTCCCAATGCAAACCACACCAGTAGATGGACCATGCACATTATCAAGAGTATGTGTTTGTCTTTTAATGAGTTGTAACGGGACTTGCCTGTCACTATTCAAACAACAATAAATCCCTGTTTGGTGTAATTTCAATTTGAAAATATGGCCGTACCAAATTAACCTCATCGACATTTCCTTCTTGTTGGCGTAGAACCTGGTTTCAGTACTATGAATCTTTGTGCACCACAAATAATTTTTGTTGTAACTTTATACTCAAATTTGGGTTGTTGGTTATGTTGATTATTGTTATTTATTATTATGCAAGAATGGCTATGTCAAGTTTCTGATGCATTTACGTTATCAATACACTGTAATGCTAAATAATGAGAGCTTTTATTGCACAGCCCAGATGGGAAGTATCTCGTGTTCATCTCAGCGAAGAGTGCTGTGGATACTGGAGCACACAATGCCACAAATTCGATGCATAAGATTGACTGGCCTACCGACGGCAAACTAGAGGGGAGCCTCGGTGTTTCTAATGTGGTATAATGATGCCGTTCCATTTCCTTAAGTATATAACTTTGGATATCATTTGTAAGTTGCCAATGCGGGGTCAAGACTTGCACTTGCACGGGGGAATATGCAATACAAATTAAATAGGAAGGAGAGTTATTTAGACAGGAAAGAGAGAAGATTAGAGATTGATATCAAGTCTGTATCCTTTGAACTGTTGCTTAGGATTTAAGTAAGTCCTCCTGTATAAGGGATAGCATATGTATCAATTATCAAATCAAGCAATTAAGGTATTAAGCAATATATTGTCTCCCAACATTCGTCCTCCTGAACCTATCTTCTGCCCCCCTACACCGTGCTGTCTGGCCATATTCATGGCAGTAGTTTCCTAGGTTTATTCCAAAATAAGGGAACTTATATCATGGTTCTTTTTAGCTTATAGGCGTTCTGTTGGAAAAGAAGTGCTCCGATATCACATGCTTAATACATTAGTTATTATATTTAGGTACCCACTGTAATGTGCCCTGAAGATGGGTGTTTCCCTGGGATATACTGCTCTGGCGTACTTAGGTTTCCATGGCTTTCTGATGGACGGACTATGATTTTATCTTCTGCCTGGGGAAGCAAGGAAGTAATACTTTCTGTCAACGTTGCAAGGTAACTACACATCTACCTGTTGTACTGTTAAACTGATATGGCTAACTCGTTTATTTATTCATGAATTCACTGTGTCCCTCCACAGCGGCGAAGTCTCAAGAGTTAGTCCGCAGGATTCAGATTATTCCTGGAATGTTCTCGCACTTGACAATAATAACATTCTTGCAGGTAACCCTAAATTCCACGGTTTTAAAGCAGGCTTCATATTTCCATCAGCTAAATTTTCATATTTATGTGTCTTCTATTCCTTCCAGTTTCCAGCAGCCTTGTTACGCTGCCTCAAATGTACTATGGATTTGAAGATGATTCTCACACAGACAAGTCCTGCCAGTCCCACTGGCAGGAAATTCCGTCTCCATTTCCGAAGCCATCTGATAAGGTTTAACTTAAACACAATATTTTCAGTCCATCCTCCGCCACTACTCCTGAATTCTCACAGAAGATTTGATGGCGCAAACTACACATTTCTATGATGTATATTTCACAGGTCAGCTCCTTGTTAGCCGATCATAAGTTCAGTGTAATCAAAATCCCAGTCAGCAATCCTTCTGACAAACTTCCAGATGGTATGCAACAACTTCAACACCACATATGCCTTTTACTGCTCACCAATTTTACAGAAAACTGCTATAATTTTATTATCTTTTTATAACTTCGTATGAAGTTAATACTCTTCTGTTTATTTCTTTCTGTAGTAATTCTCCTTTTACTGCAATGAGTAGAATGCTATATATATCGTGATTTGTGAGTGTGGCATGACGTAACTGTGTTGTATTAAATAAATGATTCACTGGAATGCTTGATCGAAGAGAAGATTGTAAAGTTCATGATAGTCCAACTTCTATTTTGGTTATCTGCTGGGCTCATAATAGGCAATTTCTAAGAAATCCTTTATCAAGATTGCTACCACTACTTTTGAAATGCCTTGATATTTTCTCCTTCAAAACCTTCACTGGACTAGTATGCATGAATGCCATTCTTATTCACCCAGCATTTCACTTTACAATTCGATCAAACACCCAACTGTATATCTTGGACTAGTAAGCTCTAATTGTTTCAGTCGGAAAAACTCCACTTTCAACCCTGAACTCTGAAAATGCAACCTTGAACTATTGAAACAGTCCACTTTTCACCCTCAAGTGGTTTCACAAGTGATTTCGGCAGACATGCATTCCACCTCACTGCCACGTTAACAAATTTCAATTGTTTTTTTATTCATTTTGACCACCATTTCTTCCATTCTTAGTAATTTGTTGTCAACACTTGGTTCTCTCTGCTTGCCTTCTCTCACTTGATAATGTTATATTTTCTCTATTCAGGTGCTAAACTCCCCTTTGAGGCTATTTTTGTGTCTGGCAAGGATTCAGCAAGTAGTCCAACGATTGTTGTTCTTCATGGTGGCCCTCACTCAGTCTACCCATCAAGCTATTCGAGATCCTTGGCCTTTCTGTATGCACAGGGATATAACCTGCTTGTTGTAAATTACAGGTGAGCCTTGAAATTACGAGTATATCTTGTAAATGATTTGTCATGAACCATGTTTCATCATGGGGTATCCGTCAAGCGGGAGATCATATGGTGATGCTTTGGGCTAGAACAGCTCTAGGTGAAGGAGATCAACGGCCGAAGGAGGAACGTATGGTGATGCTTAGGGGACTAGAGATTTGTTATTCCATCTCTTAATCCAAAGAGATGGCAGTGCCATGCCTATAAGGCACGCTTCTAATTAATCCAACTATGAACATATGCACGCATGCTGCTGACTCCTTTTGAGTTCCATGGTTCTGTATTTTGAATGTTAACTAGTTTTGCATCACACTAACACGGAACATCTTGCACACACTATTCTGTTGCTTAGGGGCTCGTTGGGGTTTGGAGAAGAAGCATTGCAATCTCTTCCTGGAAATATTGGTTCTCAGGTGCTACTAATTTATTTCCATGTTTGAGATAAATTTCCCTAGATGTCAAAGTTATCACTACCGATCTGTGATCTTATGCGCAATTGGTTAAATGCTCATGAACAGGATGTGAATGATGTATTGACAGCTTTGGACTTTGTCAAAAAGAGAGGACTAGTAGATGCATCTAGAGTAGCTGTAGTTGGAGGTTCACATGGAGGTTTCTTGACAACTCATTTGATCGGCCAGGTTTTTCTGACCACCTTCTTTCTTCCTTAATTATTTCCCCAGGCACTTACTTCTTTTATTGGTCTTATTATGCTTACTTTGTTTGCTCACAGTTTATATTCTCAACGGAATTGACCATGTAATTCAACGTCTGTCAGTTGGATAATCAGATTTCATTAGCAAATTGAATTCTGATGAATATCAATATTCAGCAAACTGAAGCTACGGCCACTGGTTTCTTTCCTGTTACACTGAGTTGTGGTGATTTCACCAATTCTAGCCTATTTTTGCTTCAAGTACTAAAGAATAGTTCATACAGAAATGCCCTTGGTGTCCTTTCAGTGTTTTGCCATTTTCTTGTTGAAATCCACAAGTTGAGACTCAAGAAAACGCAGTACGCTTTGTGTCTTAATGCGTCGATAAAAAAGAGTTTTAGTTACAAGGCCCCCAGGGGCCAATCCCTACAATTTGGGTTTGATGTTACTGTAGACCATTTCACTGCCAAAACCTGCAAGAAACTAATACTGCCTCCGGGAACTCGGTCCAGAACTTGAAAAGCTCAAGGCACATAGACTTCATATATCACATGATGTTAGTCATTATGTTTTATGATCTAGCATGTTTTTGACATGGGCATATTTCTTGGAATGCAGGCTCCAGAAACATTTGTTGCAGCAGCTGCTCGAAATCCAGTGTGTAACTTACAATTGATGGTCGGTACCACTGATATCCCTGATTGGTGCTTTCTGGAGGTTTATGGAAAAGAAGGGAAAAACTGCTTTACGGAGTCTCCTTTAGCAGACACTCTTACTCAGTTTTACCAGAAATCACCAATATCACATATTTCCAAGGTACATAATTACTCGGTTGCACATTCGTATGAAAATCATTTCTGAAATCTTTGCTTGAGGAAAAGGTTCGGGTTTATGCGTGCAAAGGAAGAGACTGCAAGGACTCTTTTATCAGAAACCAATTGCTTGACAATATATATTATCACATCTGCAGGTTAAGACACCAACACTCTTTCTTCTTGGAGCAAAAGATCTCCGTGTTCCTGTTTCTAATGGCCTACAGGTACATCCATGTGCAATTGTGTACTTTTCAATGTTTACATGATTCTGTAGATCCTATTTCTGTTTAATAGATTCGGCAAGCTTTGCGTTTTCATAAAAAAAAACAGGGTACATGAGGCTACTTTCGAGCCCTTGTACTACTTTTGTGCGTGTTTGGACAGCTCAGATCATTTTCATGAAAGAAACCCCATGACCGTCATTGTTGAGTTGTTCATGCTGCACAGCTCAATTCAATTTATACTTAACAACTGTTGTTGCAACATTTTCAGTATGCAAGGGCTTTGAAGGAGAGGGGAGTCGACACCAAAATTATTGTCTTCCCAGAAGATATTCATGGACTTGACAAGTTTGTGCAAACTTAAATTTACTTACTACGATTACTATGCATGTGTCCAAACATTTCACTAGATCAATTTTTCTCTCTTTACAGGCCACAGTCCGACTTTGAGAGCTTCCTCAACATAGGGGTTTGGTTCAAGAAGTACATGAGCAAATAAGCATTGGGCTTCTTAAACACCATGATCTTCTTGTATTTTTCATTCTGGTGGATAAATGCTTGTAATTTAGGTCATAGGAACCTGTGCCGTGAAAACAGTGTTCGACTGGCAACTCTTGTAAATAATATCTTCCGTGGACTTGTGGTGCTACTTTAATGGTACCGGTATGGATTAGAACTTGTGATTCCAAAAATAAAGCTGATGCATTTTAGAGCTCACTGGGAGTCTTGGATCTGTCATTGCTACTCCACAGCAAAAGTTCCTTTCTCTTTAACCCCCAAGGCTGCAAATCTTAGGTCTTAATGACCAAAATTACATTACCGAAACACAAGCAATACCAGTGCTCAACAGAAACCCTTTTTCTTCTTCTGAAAAAACATAAATACCAGGATCCTGGATGCAAACAGAGCTTGAGTCTCAGTCATGAAAAGTAACCAATGGGAATGACCAAACACACCATGTATATACGTAGCAAGTAGAAACCGAAGCACTCTTTTGGGGCTCGCCCTGTTTGAGCTTGTAGTTTTCATCTTCTAATCTGGATGTAGGTGACATTAATCCCAAGCAAGCTAGCTAATAAGCTCCACATCACCTTGATCTGGTAGAATAAGAAGTACAACATATGTATTTGAGATGCTTTCAAAAGCTTTGGTAACTTGAAAGGAAATCATATTGTTGGAGAAAATAAAGCCATGTTTTAATACGATGTGTGATGCAAGATCAAATTATGTATTAGTATTACTTACCTCTTGGTTCCCACCAGTGTTGCCTTCATCCTTGCATTTTTCCTGGTCACTGTGAGTCTCTTGGTTCCCCAAAAATAGTAATTGTAGGATGGTTGAGGTTGACCTCTGCTTCGTTCCTGATCGCAGCAGCTGCAGCCTTGCTCGCGGAAGGTGTGCAGCCATCTGTGCCAAGCACCGCTGTTACTTGTTTGAGACAAGTGAGATGCTCAATGCCTATGTAGAAGCCATAGGTTGTTGCCACTGACACCAGGCATGGAATACCAAGCTTCTCAAGCTTGGGCATAGCACCTTTCATGAACGTTACGTATGCCTCGGCTTCACCGCTGATGCTGAACTCCTTCAGACTTGGGAATCCAATGTCTTGGACTATAATTAGCCTATATTTTGGTCCTGTCTTCAACCACAACTCTAGGCAAAGTAAGGCTGGGAGCTCCCCAACAGCGACTAGACCCTTCTCCGTTAATTCAGTTAAATTAATGTCTAGGTAAGTAAGGCTGTTGAGTGTTGGTGCAATCCACTTTGGAACATTCACGAAATAGCAATCACTGGACATATAAAATAGTTGAAGGGAAAATGGCAATGGAGACCAAGAATCCAAGAACTCAAGGGAACCACCATACCTAGTTATCCGTAATGACATGAGTTTATAGTTGCTAAGCTTGCATAGTGAGGAAAGTAACATTTCTTCATATCTTTTGTACTCCTCGGGTCCTCCACCATCTAAATATATGTCAAGTTCAGACAAACTTGTTAGGTTCCCGAGATCCTCCACTGCAGCTACTGGGCTACGGGTAATATTACAGCCCGAAATGACTCGCAAGTTCCTCATTACTCCAATTCCATTTGGTATCTTAGTTCCCACTGCAACAAGTAGGTGTTGTAGTTTAATGAGCTGAACTATTCCAGATGGCAACTCTTGCACACATGTATCCTTAAGATCTAGGGTCTCTAGCTCACCTAACATTACAATCCCTGATGGTAGCTTTGATATGCCCGTGCACCTATAGCTGAGGTATTTTAGGTTGAACAATTTGTCCATATTGTGCATATCATAATCCTCCAAACCCTCACAATCCTCAAAATCTAGTACACGCAAAGCTTCAAATTCAACAAGGCTAGGCAGGTGTTTGATGCAATCTGATGACGTTGCAGTTAGAGATCGAACATGGCGTAGATCTTCACATGCCAATGCATATGCAAGCTCCCGGTCAATGTGTTGGATGGATAGTCTTCGAATAAAACCATGATGATTTGGCAAGCATGTTTGTCCTCCTTCTCCATCGATAACAATAATGAAATTATCTTCAACCGATTTTGAAATGATAATATCAAGCATCATGTCATGGACTCGACAGGTACTAGCTTTGCCATCATAACCAATGTACACTGGTTGAACCAAGCTTTTATTGATAAGCTCGTAGAAGTAGTTCTTAGCGACCTCTTGCCGACATTGTCCACGCTCTTCAGAGATAAAGCCTTCTGCTATCCATCGCCTCACTAGCTTGTCCCTATCAATCGTATAATCCTCGGGGAAAACACTTAAATACAACAAACATGTCTTGAGATTAGGTGAAAGATCATTATAACTGAGGCATAATATGCTATTCATTCCCTCTTGGCTCTTGTTATTTTCCAAAGTAGAACCGATTGACCTATTAACCTTCTCCCACTCTACCTTGACAACTGGTTTGTTTGCTAGTAAACTAGAGATAGTTATAATTGCCAATGGTAAGCCTCCACATTTTTTGAGGATTTTATCTGAAACTTCCTTCAACATGTTTGGGCAACAGTTCTCAGAGCCAAAAATTCTTTTGTGGAACAATATTTTGGAGTGCAGATCACTTAGGGCTTCCATGTCATACACACGGTCATAATAGCTTGGACAACATGACCTTGCTACATCTCTAATGCGTGTAGTAGCTATAATTCTACTAGAACAATTATTCTCTGGTAAAGCACACTTGATAGTGCTCCATGCTTGTGTACACCATATATCATCAATTATGATAAGATACCTAACACATAGTAATAAATATTATACACCAATAAATTTTGATAAGAAATTCAGCTAAAAGGTGCAAATCTTGCATGCCATAAATAGACCATCAAACTGGAACATTGTGTGTGCTTCATGTACTCAACTAGCAAATTAAATCAAGTTTATTATGCTTAGTGTTTATGTGTATCATGCTCATTACTTAAGTTTACATATAGAGTTTATTTCTACTTGTGTAGTATTGAATTTTGTACCTAAAGGAAACTCAACTCTAGTTACCCAATCAAAAGCAAAATCTCTTCACTGTTTATGATTTGGCAACACAATGTCACAATACATCTTTGAGTATTTATGAAATTATAATAGAAGATATAGTAAATGGGCCATGAAACTCTAGCATCGTCTGTTGAAATAATCACAAATGGATTAATTTATTGCAAAAGAGATATGAAAGAAACCAATGGAAGTTATATATGAAACTCCAACATTGTAAATGCATCATAAACTCTTCTAGTTAGTTAAGTGTATCACCAATATTTGTTATGTTATCATATCTAGTTTATTGTAAATATGTATCATGACCAAACTGTAGATAATATATGCAGAAATGTTAGAGAAATATGCACGAGTCATGTTTTGTAGGAAAACAAGGAGTTGAATTACCTCTTATCTTGTAGTAGCTCTCTAAGCTTTGCAATAGATGTAATTTCATCCCAAATGTCGCCATCATTTGTGAACCCGTCTGGGTGAGGCAATTTGTAGATCAGATCGTTGATAATTTTCCTTATGTTTGGCTTCTGTGAGATTGATACAAATGCCCGACAATCAAAATGCCCTTGAACCTTGCGATAAACCTCATTGGCTAATGTTGTCTTTCCTAATCCACCAAACCCAACAATAGACAACACCCTACTATGTATGACTTTCTCGTCCACTATCCACTTGGCAAGATCATCTCTTGGATCATCAATGCCCACAAGATTTGTCTCCTCGGCAAAAAGAGCACATAGTCGTGGATCGACGGCTATATGGCTAGACATGCTACAAGTAGTAGCATCCAGATTGTAACTGTTCTTGAGCTCTTTCACTTGCCTGATCCGAGTCTTGAGTTCATCGATTTGGTCGGCGATTCCACGTCGTGCTCCAAGGGCCTTTAGTTGGCGTGTGGTATTGTGGAAGAAGTCCTTGAAGCCGCTGTGACATCCACCATTTCCGATCCGGTAAATGAAAATATCTATGCAATCCTCTATATCGTATGCCAACTCTCTCACCATGGAGATCCATTGCTTCACCTGGATGTCTGGATCTTCTAACATAGCATACTTCCTGACCGCAGCTTGCATACTGGCTAGCTCACATCTGAGTGACATGATCTCACGCCGAACGCCTTTGAGGTGGCCATACTCGCCGGCGAGCAGGCTGGTAAGCTTCACCAGCAAGGGACCCAACGCGCCTAGCGAGGCGCTCACCACATGCGCCATAGACGACGAGCCTCTCTATTGCTGGTCTCTGAGCCCCATCGATCTCTCGTTTGTGTATGTGTGTTGGGAGTGGAGAGAAGTTGGTTGGGGAAGAGCATCAAACAATTTGGTGGGTACTACTGTAGTTGTGACACGGTGCAAGCAAATTAAGAACAGGGACACCATATTTAGGACGATCATCATCATTCCTTGTTTTCTGCACTCCATCTCGTGTTTGTGTCTGTCCTTGGAGTTTCCGTTGGGAGGATCCAATGCAGGCGCCGGAGAGAACAAGACAGGCAACTGGCGATGCGTGTGGTAAGTTAGCGAATTGATTAAGAGTTTAAGACCATTGGTAACTAAGTTTTCAGGTTAATTAAACCATGCATGTATGCATCTTGCCGGCCAGAGTGTACATTAGTGTAGTAGTAGTAGTTAATTAAAAATGTTCAACCTGGCCCACATGCCTATGCTGGATAACTGAACCAACGTTACCTGTGCCTTGTTCAGGTATTCAGAGATAGACCATTTTTTTCCCCGCAATCTGAAGCTCTGCATCTACTGTGTTTTGAGGTAGCTAGGCACCAAAGCAACTTCCAGTATCCTCTTTTTTTAGATGATCCAGCATAATTTCCCATGATTTATTTATTTATTTTTGGGTTCGTGGGCAGTGGCACTTAGTGAACGGGTTCAGTCAAGAAGCACCAAGAGCAACAAGTGAAGCTACTGTTTGTATCTGAAATTAGAGCAGTTTTTTCCAACTAAACTGGGAGACGCTGAAAAACGATGTAGTCACGGCGGTGTTGAGTTTTTTTGTGAATGGGATCATGCCAGAGGGCATTAATGACACGGTGATAGTGCTTATCCCGAAAGGGAAGAACCCACAAAGCTTGAAAGACTTCAGACCGATCAGTCTTTGCAATGTAATTTATAAAGTAATCTCCAAATGCTTGGTGAACCGACTGCGCCCGTTCTTGGATGAGCTAATTTCCAAAACACAAAGTGCTTTTATCCCCGGAAGGATGATCACAGACAACGCCATTATCGCCTTCGAGTGCTTCCATAAAATACAACAGAGTAAGAATCCCCAGAACACTCACTGTGCGTACAAATTAGATCTTGCCAAAGCCTATGACAGAGTAGACTGGGACTTTCTTGAAGGAGCTTTGGAGAAGGTGGGCTTTAGTTCTATGTGGATTAGTTGGGTCATGAAGTGTGTGAAATCAGTAAGGTTCCAAGTGAAAATGAATGGGGAAATATTGGAACCATTCATGCCTACATGAGGACTACGACAGGGCGATCCTTTGAGACCATATTTGTTTCTCTTTATTGCTGATGGGTTGGCTACAATTTTTAACAAGGAGGTTCGGGGTGGATCCATCTCTCCGGTAAAAGTAGCTCGCAATAGCCCTGGGATCTCAAACCTTCTTTTCGCGGATGATAGTTTGGTATTCTTCAAAGCCACCAGAGAACAAGCTATAGCAGTGAAAGGAGCTCTCTCCATGTTCCAAAAATGTACCGGGCAGCTCCTAAGTAGCAGTAAGCACTACTGGAAAATTCGTCGTTACCAAGTTCTTTCGTGTTTGCCGAGTACGAAGACACGGGCTCACGGCAAAAGGTAAGTAAGCCGAGTGCGGCTGTCGGCAAAGAGCAGCACACGGCACACGCTCGTATTTGCCGAGCGTCAAACGCAAAGGGCTCGGCAAACAAATAACACGGTTTATTTGATGTATGCCAAGAACCTTTTCTAGGGTACACGGCAAACAAGTGCCAGGTGGCACGGCCGTTTGCGCTTGACGGCTCCGTCACGTACAGTCCACCTATGCCGACATTCGCCGTGAAGCACTCGGCAAACAATTTACTAAAATACTTTTTCCCTCACAGTAATTGTTTGCCGAGCTCCCGTGAAGCAGCACTCGGCAAAGTATTTAAGTAATTTCTTTTTCTCCTATTACATATATCTTTGCCGAGATCTCCGGTCCACCACTCGGCATACTATAGTCAGGTCACGCCAGTTGAAACTGTGCTCAGGCACAACCTTTCCCGAGTACCACAGCTCTCGGAAAAAAGCTGCCAGTTGAAACTGTGCTCAGGCACAACCTTTCCCGAGTACCTCGGATCTCGGAAAAGAGCTGCCAGTGCCAGCGTAGCTCAGGCACCACCTTTGCTGAGCACCACACTCGAGAAAGCGTTGGAACACCGAGTGCTGAACTCGGCAGAAGGTGACAGCACAGTGAAGATTCTTCCGTATGTTCTGTCATAAATCCCTGCAATTGACATACATCACATATATATCACAACACATATAGCACACATCACATATAGCACATCATTAAGGCTCAAAGTGACATCCCATACGAATTAAACTCATGTATCACAACCATAGCTCATGACAAGTTCACGACCATAGCTCACGACAAGTTCACAACCATAGCTCACGACTAGCTCATGACATAGTTCACTACATAGTCACGACGCAAACACTTCGCATGTTCAGTACATAGGAGGAGGACGACGGGAGACACATCACGACAATCCTTCAGGAGGAGGAGGAGGGTTTCCTCTCATCATCATCGCCCACATTGCCCGTAACCCCTACAGAGGACGAGGGTCGACATGTCAGCATTGTTCCAAGTTGGTCAATCGGTTAATATGGATATGCGTCGATATGGGAAAGTACTAACCGCTAAGTCTTCCTGTATCTTCTCCCTTTCCAGCTTCTCGGCCTTCATCCGTTCCTCTTGTTCGGCGGCCTGCTTCTGTCTAGCCGCCACTTCAGCCTGCAGCCGCGCCTCCTGTTCGGCCGCGTCTCTTGCACGTGCGGCCTCGGATGCCTCCAGCGCGGCCTATAATACACGGAGTTTCTTCACATATAGGTTGCGACACAAAGAATGCAAAGACAATGGCATACATGAAATTTACAAACCTTGAGATTTGCAATCTCAACCGACTGAGTCGTCGGGCGACTCCTTATGGAGGGACTTGAGCTTGTGCTTTGCGCCCGCATCTGAGATAGCTTGGGATGCGAGGACGTGGAGATCGCGCCGTCGCCAATCAAGTGGCGGCCGCTCCTCTTCACTGGGCCTGCCCTCATGACCACCAAGGGATCGAGGTCCTGCGACATAGGATCAGACTCCTCCCCGTAGGCCTCCTTGAAATAGGTTTCGTAAAACCCATATCTGTCCTTGGCCGACGTGCTACAGAACTCCGCACCATCCTTGCCTCTATGCCCATGTTTCCACGCCTGCATGATGTTGATGTGGGCCTCAGGCTGTTCTCTCATCTACAAAAGAAAGACGGTCGTGATTAGTAAAACCCAGATGAACCTATAGACAAAAATGACCTTGGGGTTGCACATACCATTCTTTCTTGGTATGCTGTGAGGTTGAGGCTCCCCTGCACGTGTGTCGGACCGGGCATCTTCAGGCGGTCTCCCCGTTTCACCTTGTGCGTCGCCAACCACTCATCACTGCACCAATCCGCCACCAACGCCTCCCAGCAGTCAGTTGGGATCCATGGCTCCTTCACCTGTTTAGATAGAATACATCATATGACGAACATAAGGAACAAGCGGGTGATGATGCAAGTAGTTATTCGGTTGTGATGTTGCTCACCGCCAAGTACTCCTCCTGCTCGAGGTCGTAGGTGCAGCAAGCTAGAGACCTCGTCATCTTCCTCCCTTCGGAGTGCATGGGGCGAGCTTTCTGCACGGCCGCAGTGCGCGCATTGTGCTTCATGTCATACAGACGGCCCTTGGCAATGTTCTCTAACACCTTTGCAGCCTCATCCTCGAACCCAGGCGCGCAGGCAAAGTGATTCTACAACAATGCATATAGGAGTTAAATAATTACCGAGCGTCGGGATAACGATCAATGCAATGACACAGGCACATACCCAGAACTCACGACAGACGTGCTAGGCCTTGCTGACTTCGTCCTCATCCTTGGCCGCTTTGTAGTGCGCCCAGGTGAAACCTGGCGTCGCGGGCTTGTCGGCTTTCAACTGGACCAATCCAGGAAAGTGCTTCTTCAGTAGAGAGCCAAGCATGTGGTTCGGCATGCGCCTGTGCCCCTTGGTAAGACGCTTCCACTCCCTGCACAATGAAAAGGAAAATCATATGTCAGTGTGCAAATATTAATAAGCTAAATAACTTGTATGATCTTTGCTTACTTGTCTCCTTTGGGCTCAAGGATAGGTCGAAGGTCGGCGGGCGTGGGTTCCTTCGGTGCGGAGGACGGACCACGGGTTGAGCGCTTTCTCCCGGTTGTCGTCGAGATGCCAGACCCCGAGTTGTCCCCACCACCCATCTCCCCTGCCTCATCCTCGGGATCGGTAGCGAGGGGATCCGGCCCCTCGACGTAATCCTCCGTCTCCTCGTCGGAAGAGGGCTCAACATGGTTCTCCGTGGCTGAGGGTACAGAACCAGTCGAGGACGAGTGCTCGGCGCCCCTGCCATCGGCAACGCTTGGTATTACTTGGTATCACTTCTTCATCTTCAACATGACGAAGCACCCGCTACAAAAAACACGGAATAAATATAAGATTGCATGGTTGATAGCTATCATTTGTACATAGAACACACTTGATGTTATAATTAGTGATGCCACTATGTAATTTCTAATATATTCACTAGAATTGCATCGTGATAAATGAGATTAGGAACCCTAAAACCATACTAGCAGTGTTTCGAAGGAAATAAACGCTGCTAGTGGATATATTAGCAACGTTCGAACGCAGTAAACGCTGCTAAGGTGAATTATGCAAATTCCCTAATAGCTTAGTAACTTTTTATAAATCCAAAAACTAGAGTTATCACTAGGAATGGTGTACATTACATGCATAAAAGAAATTATGTCCCAAAAATATCAACAACACCATGTAATTCTCAGACTGTACACTCCCACCCCCCTGCACCCCTAGAATTCTCAATGAAATGCACGGAAATTGTGCTGCTGTATGTTTGACACTTTAAAAAAATTAGCAAAGTGTGTAACAAAACTTATGTTTGACACTTTAAAAAAATTACCACACGGTGAACTGATTAGATATTGAGATCATGCAAGGTTTCATTGAGAATTCTAGTATGGTTTATTTCCTAAATTTATGCAGTAGAAAATTCTAAAAAAACAACAAAATTGAAAAAATATGGCCGGGGCGGGGTGGGGTGGGGGGGGGCTTACCTTGCCGCCGGTGAATGGCCTCGGTGGTCGACTCCGGAGCCGCGCGGCCCCTCCTTCTTCCTCCTGGACGAGCAACAGGAGGCTTGCCGGCGGTTGGGGGTGGCGACCGATGGGGCTCGGCGCAGGGAGATGGCGGCGGAGGGGGCTGGCCGCAGAGGGGATGGCGGAGGGGGTTGGCCGCGGAGGGGACGGCGGAGGGGGCTGGCCGCAGAGGGGACGGCAGACAATGAAGGCGACGTCTCCGACGATTTGACGAACCCTAGCGAGAAACGGAGGAAGAAATGAGAGATGAGGAAAAGGGGATCGGCGACTGTTCATATTGGCACCTTCTCCGAGTGTACGATAGAAACAACTCGGCAAAGGAAACCTTTTCCGAGATCCCGCAAATAGGAACTCGGAAACCGGACGGCTGCAGACCTAAGGCAACGACCACCTTTTCCGAGATTTTTATATCGGGAGCTCGGCAAATTAAGATTATAAGTTCTGGGTTTGATAGCATACTTTAACTTTATGATTAATAAGGGTGATTTTATATATCAGCATATGATGATTATTTCATCATTCATAAGTACAAGCTTCGGTTAGACCTCTCGTGAGGGAAGATCTCTTTTTTTTCCCAACCGGGCTTCCCCCCTTTCCATTACTCATCATAACGGAAATACATTGTCTCAGATAACCGAAACTAGCAAGCTAGACTAGGGAAAGAGAAGAAGTGAGCACGGGGGTGGCCACCGACGCCCGTCTTGCTGTCGTTTAAATCCGTCGAAATTCACGGGAGCCAGGAAAATGCCGGGACCTGGCGCGGCGTCTTCCCACGGCCCCTGCAGGCCGTGGTTAAAATCCGAGGCCATTTCAGATACGCCTTCACGGAGGCTTAGTGCAAACGGGACCTTATCCAGCGAAGGATCTAGCTTTCGAGCGGGGATGCTTCCGGTTTGTGGAGGGGGTGCGGGGCCCGTCGCTCCGTCGGCCTCGAAACTTTTTCTGTTCTCGCGCGGTTCCATTCGAATGCACGTGCCAGGTTCTGGGCTTTTTCGGAGGTCGCCGGCCATTTTTCGTGCCGCATTTTCTGGGGGTTTATGCAGGAAATTCAAGAACGGGGCTGCGGGCACATAAAATCATGGATGGAAAGGGCTGGGAATCCCCAGCCCGCGGTCTTCGGTCCATTCCCAGGCCCTGCGCAGACCACCGAGAGGGTGGGCCCGATGCGGGGGGCACGGGGGTGGCTGCCGGCGCGCGCCTTGCTGCCGTTTAAATCCGCGGAAATTCATAGGAGCCAGGAAAATGACGGAACCTGGCGCGGCGTCTTCCCACGGCCCCTGCAGCACGTGGTAAAAATCCGAGGCCGTTTCAGATACGCCTTCACAGAGGCTTAGTGCAAACTGGACCTTATCCAGCGAAGGATTTAGCTTTCGAGCGGGGATGCTTCCGGTTTGTGAAGGGGGTGCGGGCCCGTCGCTCCGTTGGCCTCGGAACTTTTTCTGTTCTCGCGCGGTTCCGTTCGAAGGCACGTGCCAGGTTCTGGGATTTTTCGGAGGCCGCCGGCCATTTTTCGTGCATTTCCTGCATTTTCCGGGGGTTTATACGGGAAATTCAAGAACAGGGCTGCGGGCACATAAAATCATGGATGGAAAGGGCTGGGAATCCCCAGCCCGTGGTCTTCGGTCCATTCCCAGGCCCTGCACAGACCACCGAGAGGGTGGGCCCGGCGCGGGGGGCACGGGGGTGGCCGCCGGCGCGCGTCTTGCTGCCGTTTAAATCCGCGGAAATTCACAGGAGCCAGGAAAATGACGGAACCTGGCGCAGCGTCTTCCCACGGCCCCTGCAGCACATGGTAAAAATCCGAGGCCGTTTCAGATACGCCTTCACGGAGGCTTATTGCAAACGGGACCTTATCCAGCAAAGGATCTAGCTTTCGAGCGGGGATGCGTCCGGTTTGTGAAGGGGGTGCGGGGCCCGTCGCTCCGTTGGCCTCGGAACTTTTTCTGCTCTCGCGCGGTTCCGTTCGAAGGTACGTGCCAGGTTCTGGGCTTTTTCGGAGGCCGCCAGACATTTTTCGTGCATTTCCCGCATTTCCGGGGGTTTATGCGGGAAATTCAAGAACTGGGATGGGCATGTTCTCGAGACCGCTTGGGGAGGGTCAGACACATTGAAATTGGTATATATATATATATTTATTTATTTATTTTTAACCTATAAAAATAATAAGGAAAAAATAATAAAATAAAATGGAAGTAATTTAATTTTGGGGGATGGTTTTCCGAGATCTTTATTTATTTCACTTGGTAAAGGTCACTTGATGGCCGAGATTTTCTGGCCAAAATCTCGGAAAAGGGCAGCTGACCTAGATCTGGCAACTATTGCCGAGTTCTTTGTCAGCTGTACTCGGCAAAACTTTCGCGGGTGGGGGACTTAGCCAAAATTTCCCCGTGAACAGCCGCGTCTTTTTCATTTCTAATCCCCGCGCACGCGGGCTGCCGTGCCGACGCCGCCGGCCGCGCATCCCGCCCCCCCTTTCCTCGCCGGTTGCCACTGCCTCTTGTCGCCGGTAGCCCCTCCTCTCCCCTGACCGCCGCCCCTCCCCCTCCCCTCCCCCACCGCCGAGCTCCTTCCCCCTCCCCTCACCCCACCATCGACCCGCCGCCCCCTCCTCTCCGGCCGCCGCCACCTCCTCTCCGGTCCGCCGCCACCTCCTCCTCTCCGGCGCTCACCACCGGCCTCCAAGACCTCTCCTCCTCCCCGACCCGCCTCCCCTCCTCCCAACTTTGCCGCCGGTGGTGAGTCCCTTTTTTTTCTTCATTTTTTTTGTTAGTGTGTTGTATGTGTGAGGTTGCTAGTGTGTGTATGTGTGAGGTAGTGTGTTGTATGTGTGAGGTTGCTAGTGTGTGTATGTGTGAGGTAGTGTGTGTGATTTGTTTAGATTAGTGTAGCAACATTGATTGATGTTATTTTGATAGCACTATGTCCTTTTTTGCAGGATATGCAGGAAGGTTGATCTCCAGGGAGTAACCGTCGTCACCACGGTCGTTCTGACGTTCGAGATCACGCTTCTAGGTTAAAAATCTCAAGCCGATCTTCTAATTTTTCAATTAGTTTTTTTTATTTGTAGATCACCTAACTAGTCGCGTAACCTAGGCGTCTCCCATTCGAAAGGGTTATATTTATAAATATACAAGTGTTTTGCATATCTATAACCGTAACTGTTTCGAATTGTCCACGTTTTCCATGGACAGCCCGAGGATGTGTAGGCTTGGTTCGTTTTCATGATGTACTCCGGTCCGAGATAGAATTTCGGCAGCGTCTCACTGTTGTTCTCCGGATACACATTCTCTCGGTTTTTTGCCAAGACGTGTATTTGGAGAACAGCGGGGAGGTGCTGACGAAATTCTGTCTCGGACCGGAGTACATCATGAAAATGAACCGAGCCTACACATCCTCGGGTGGGATTAGGACCTATCTTTACCTACTTGATAGCTTAGTGCATGCCGTAAAATTGATGAAAACCAGTTGTTGCATAAAAAACATTATATTCGTGTTTTACAATATACCATAGGATGGAAGACCGTGAGTGGATGTACGCTGGCCATCCCAGTATGGAGGGTATGACTCGTGATTGGGTCTCCAAGACCGAACAGTTCTTAGATCAAGCATTTGCTGGAGAAACAGAAACTGGTGGAATTTTGTGCCCCTGCAAACAATGTGATAACCATTCCAGAAAGGATAAGCAGACTATGGGTATACACCTAGGAACACATGGGTTTACGCCAAACTACAACCGGTGGATATTCCACGGTGAGTCAGAGCAACCCAGAGCGCAGGTGGTCCGGCGACGCACCGCCGAATATGATACAGGGATGGCCTTCTTGCTAGAAGAAATCCGCAATGCAAATGGGCATGATACTCAACCTACGGGGGGAGAGGTGGAAGATGAGCTGGAGGAAAGCCATATGGACTTTTATAAAGCCTTGTTTGAGGCAGAGAAACCCCTTCATGGGCATACAGAGGTTACTCAACTGGATGGCATCGCACGCCTAATGGCCCTCAAGGCCCAGTTTGGGTGGAGCAATACTTCATTCGATGCATTATTGACCGTTTTTGGCACACTTCTACCGGCAGAGCACCTTTTGCCAAGAAATATGTACGAGACGAACAAAATCCTCGGTTCCCTTAAGATGTCGTATGAGAAGATACATGCTTGTCCAAAGGGATGCATGTTATTTGGAAACGAACACGCGGATACAAAATACTGTATCTACTGCAAATCCTCTAGGTATTTTGAGGTTGACAATGGTGAAGGTAAGAAGGAGCAGATCAAAGTCCCTGTCAGTGTCCTTCGGTATCTTTCATTCATACAAAGGCTTCAACGACTTTTTATGAACGAGGAATCTGCCCAACAAATGAGATGGGCCAAAGAAGGGAAGAGATACAATCCTAAAAAGATGATACATCCGTCATGTGCTGCAGCATGGAAGAATTTTGTTGAGCTTCATAAGGATAAAGCGGGAGACGCGAAGGATGTAGCAATTGCGGTATCAATCGATGGGTTCAATCCATTTGGTGGGTTGGCTGCCACATACAGCTATTGGCCTGTGTATGTTATTCCCCTGAATCTCCCCCCTGGTGTCTGCATGCAACGACATAACATGTTCCTGTCGCTGATAATTCCAGGGCCGAACTATCCGGGGAAGAATATTAGTGTGTACATGGAACCGTTGGTTGACGACTTGCTTGTTGCTTGGAACACAGGTATACGAACCTATGACGCCGTATCGAAGAAGCACTTCGATATGCATGTTTGGTACTACACATCTTTGCATGACATGCCTGCACGTGCGATCTTCTGTGGCTGGTGTACACATGGGAAGTGGCCTTGTCCGGTGTGCCGGCAGGCTGTGACTTTCATCTGGCTGCAAAAGGGTCACAAGTATACCTGCTTTGACCAAACTCGGCAATTCCTTCGTCTTGATCACCCATTCAGACAAGACACCATGAACTTTCGGAAAGGTGTTGTTGTCAATGATCCGCCACCACCTATGATGACCGGAAAACAGATTAAAGAAGAGTTAAAAAATCTCCAGAAAAAAGACACAGGGCCTGGTTTTCAAGGATATGGAGAGACACACCAGTGGACTCACATTCCAAGCTTGTGGAGGCTCCCTTACTTTGAGGATGGCGAACTTCCACATAACATTGATGTAATGCACACTGAAAAGAATATCGCCGAGGCCCTTCTTGGCACAATCCTTGACACTGAAAAGTCAAAGGATAACGTTCATGCTAGAGTCGATCAATACAATCTGTGCGGTAGAGAAAAACTAAAGATGGTTGCTCCCGGACCCAAAGGTAAAAACTGGAAAAGGCCACCGGCCCCGTTCTGCCCCCAAAAGAAGCAAAGGACGGAAATCCTCAAATGGATCATGACCAAGTTGTACTTCCCTAATGGGTACGCAGCTAATATCATGAGGGGGGTTAATTTGAGTAACGGGAAAATAGGAGGGCTGAAGAGTCATGACTATCATGTATGGATTGAGCGGATATTGCCTGTGATGATGCGAGGATATGTCGATGAGGATACTTGGTGAGTGCTGGCGGAGTTGAGCTATTTCTTTCGCCAGCTTTGTGCTAAAGAGTTAGATATTGAAGTGGTTGAAAAGTTGGAGGAACAGGCACCCGAGTTGCTATGCAGGCTAGAGAAGATCTTTCCGCCAGGCTTTTTTAATCTGATGCAACATATGATCTTGCATCTCCCGTACGAGGCACGAATGGGGGGGCCTGTGCAGTACCATTGGCAATCCAGCCGAGAGAGTGTAGGGGAACGCAGCAGAAAACAAAAAAATTCCGACCTACGCACCAGCCCAGGACCACTATGGAGACTGCATACAAGGTTTGATCTTATTCGTTACCGACTCGTAGCGCAGCGGAAGTAGAGTCGATGACGATCGGCAGTGCAGATCCCCACAGCTAGGATTTACAACCTCCCAACCGCGAGGATGTACTCCCTCATCTGCCCCTCGGACAGCCCTCCGGGAGGAGGTCGGACAGTCCCTCGGACGGTGTCACGGACAGCCCTCCGGGAGGACCTTCGAAACTCAGACGGTCACTCGGACAGCCCTTCGGGAGGACCCTCGAAACTCGGACGGTCACTCGGACAGCCCTTCGGGAGGCACTCTCGAACTAAGACCGAAACTACGATCTCTCTACAGAGTTGCACACATACGGTGTCATCTATCCGGCAGGGCTTCGCTGTCCAGAACTAGTTCCCACCGGAACCTAGACAGCCTTTCGGCTCTACGAAACTCTTTTCGTGGGAGGGAGAGAGAGAGCCAGACAAAGCATGGCATGTGTATGAGAGCAAGGGATGAGTGTGGAGAGCACCTCTCCACCTCTATTTATAGGAAAACCAAGGGGTATGATGGGCACTTCCAAAAACCCAAAATGCCCATGAAAGAAGACTTCCACAAGGGCATAAAGGGGAAGTAATGGAGCAAGTGGGGCCCCATGGAGGAGCCCCTCATGTGGCCGGCCAACCCTCTTGGGGGCCCCCCCAAGGGGGGTTTCTTAGCCCCCAAGCCTTCTAGAAGCCTTTTTGTAAAAGCCCTAAAAGGTGGCTTTCCATAAAGTAAACCAAAAAGCACTTTCACTATTCACGAAGACATTTTTCTGCGTCCGATAAATCCCGAATTATGTGTGCCTAGAACAATTCCAGTACCCACTAAAACAATTTTGAACGCATTCTGAAACACTTCCGGAACAATGTTTTTCTTTAGCGAAAAGCTACCATAGCGGTTCCGGCTGCTCCGGAACATTTCCGGTTTTTCCTCCGGAAAAATCCCAGAAGTTTCCAGAACGATTCTGGCACCCTCCAAGAATTTCCAGACGTGTGCCGAAACCAATTTGACTTAATGGTATACCCTGAAACAACTTTTCAGTTTTACCGAAACTATTCCGGTGTTCTCTCCGGAACGTTTCCGTTGCGTCCGAAACTTTTCTGGCGATTTTCTCTCATACTCCCTGTCTAGTATTCAGCAGATAGATGACCCTTAAGCGTGTGACCCTATAGGTTCGGTGAAGTATAGACATGACCCGGAACACTTTCCGATCAATGATCAACATCGGAGCTGTGGACACCCATATTGACCCCTATACCCACACGAATGAATATTCGAGTGAACCTCCAGTTGCCGTGTGCTATTCCTGTTGCTTCACGATATATGACAAACACCCGAGGTGAGATTTATTGCATCCCGTGGATCAACAACTTGTTCACCATGCAAGTTACCTCGTTACCGGTTTTGTTCTCTTTTCTCATTTCCGTGTTCCGGCATCCCAGTGATCAAATCACAATGTGTCTGTCCAGACGATGGTGGATACCGTAACACCGAGAGGGCCCAGAGATATCTCTCCATCGTCGGAGGAGCAAATCCCAATCTTGAGCTATCAAGTTACTTGACATACTTTTCCATGAACCCGTAAGCCGCCGTAATAGCCACCCATTTATGGATGACGTTTAACAAACCCCAAAGTTCATGAAGCAAGCATGAAGAAATCCGATACTCTCATGGTCTAAGGATTTATGCAAACGTTAACTTTCTCTGTGTTATTAACTATTAACTTGTGACGAATGTATCTCATAGCATAACATCAATTCGGGTCGATTCAACACAAGTGTTGTCCTAACATTGTGCCCTCAAAATTGCCGGCATAGTCATGCCCATGATCAGGAAAACAGAACCATCATGCAACACTTGAGCTAGTCTTAGAGGCCAGACTAGGAGTACATTTTATCGTTTATTATTCCACATGTGCATATGAGTCTTCCTCCGAGCCTTGAGGTTATTGCAGACTCGAGAACCATAGTAGTTATAGCATGGAACATAAACATAATTATGAGCATGGAGATAAACAATAACATTTATTATTGCCTCTAGGGCATATCTCCTACAGACTCCTACTTGCACTAGAGTCAATAATCTAGTCAATGCTGATGCACTTTACACCTATGGCATACCGGTGTAAAAATGCTTCGCTTGTGGTATATCCTTTTGTCTAACGGATCTGACAACTTCAGCTCCGTGTGTATCTTTGCATATCCTCGCGTTTTCACGCTTTCACAAAATTCATATTTTGTGTGGACTTGGCTTCGTATAAATGTGAATCACTGGTCAAACCTCGATTCCTCAGACTGAGCTATGGAGCAACTATCTTCAATAGTGTTCCATTGACCAAAGCCATCTTGGAATCATACTAATTTCATGAAGGAACTATACGATTCAACATCTTCTTTGTCGCTTCCAAAGCTTCAACATACTTAGCCTTTGTTATAGAATTCGCCACAGTAACCTGTTTGGAACATTTTCCAACTACCGTGCCACCATATTGTGTATTACACAAAACACTTAACTTAAATCAAAAATCGCATGGAGCACTGATGAAGACTGTATCGATGTAATTACTTACAACGAGCACTTCATAATCTCTGCTTGCGAGAAAACATGTCATCAGTGCTACTTTAGTACTCAATGACATTTTTCACTGTTGTCCCATGATCAGTACTTTGATCACTTTGGTATCTATACTCGCAACAGCTTTGGGAGTATCGGACATATCTGGTTGTTTTACATACCATGGAATACATGATTAATCCAAACACAAGAGTGTGTGGAATCTCCATCATGTATTTTGCTCATCAGTGTTTTGGGACACCGAGTCTTGCAAAACTCTTTCCATGTGACTTCGGCAAGAATCACTCCTTGGCGTTCTTATGCTAAACTGTTTTAGCATCTTGTCAATATGTATTTTTGGCTTAGCCTATTAGGTAATTCTATCTCATAGATAAATATGCCTAATATCAAGGCTATTTAGCCTAAGCACTTCATCGAAAAACTATTTTTAATGAAGTCCTAATTCGTGTCAAGAAATTTATATTATTTCCAATCAACAATATGTCAAGCACACAAAGTTTTTAGAAATATTATTATGCTCCCACTTACTTTCTTGTGACCACAAGCATCTTCGTTATCCATTGATGAAATCAAACTCTTTTGACTATTTCATCAAAACGAAGATTCCAACTCCATTTTGCTCTCTTCTGTCCATTGCTGGAACTCTGAAGTTTGCATACTTACTAGCATCCTCTGGATCGACAAAATACTTTGGACTGTATCACATGCAAGTCCTAGGTTGCATTTCCATCACATGGTAATCCTTTTGGCATCCATGTTACATTTCTCATGATTGAAATATGTATTAATTGCTAGTTTAACCCGATCTGACTTTAAGCATCGCTACGGTGAGACAATCTCATCTTAGTCAACTCCTTGAACTTGTTATTGCAACAAGTCAAGCTTTATGGATAAAACATTTTATCCACATCAGTTTATAGTTCCATTAATGTTTGTTAGACTCTAAGTCTTCCGAAGGGTTTATCAAGATATAATCTTGAATCATTTGTATGGAAACTATTTCGGATTATATTGGCATTTAGCCAATTCCGGAGTCAGGGCCCATCAACGCTTCCTTGTGTATCGTAGGTATACTGTTGTCTACCAACAATATCTCGCTTGCGCACCTGAGAGGTTTGCACGAGTTTTGCCTATGTGGTTTAGTTGCAAGTTCGACCGAAGTCCATACATCTTATGTAGAGGCTTCCGTATCAGTCGCAGTAGGAAACTCTGGAATCACTTCCAAGGTTCCTTTCCTTTGATCTGATGACGAAGATACTGTTATCTCGTCGAGTTGCACTGTTCTCCCACTCACCTTTTTGCAAGAACCATTCTCTTTAAAAGCATACCATTCTCGGTGGCAAACCTTTTGCCTTGGTATAGTGGTGGAGGAATTCCCAATTACTTGGAATAACCTACAAAGTAGTACTTGTCTGATTTGGAATAGGTTTGTAAATATTTTACACAAGCCCCATATTCCAAATGTTAAGAAAAGACAAAGCATGGTTGGGCGTACCATACCGTGGCGTTATATCAACAGACCTGATGGTGCTCTTTTCAGTGTAAAATCCGCAGTCTCTAAAGCATTACTTTAAAAGGGATAATGGAAAATTGATTTATGTCATCTTTGATCTTACCATGTCACAAATGGTTTGAATACATCTTCACAGACGTACCACTCACAGTGGAGTTCCGGGAGGTGTAAGTTATGAAACTCTTTTCACAACTCATCAGACATTCGCTAAACTTGTAACTCAAATATTCCTTTCGGCAATCTAGTTTGCAGAAACATATTTTTCTTGTTACAATAATTTCTACTTCATTTTTGAAAACCTTATGAATGATTTCAAAAGATCCAGACTTACGTCTCATCAAGTAAATATCCATATATCTACTTGAGTCATTTCTGAAGATAGATAAATCCACTGCTAGCAACAACATTTATCGGACTACATACATCAAAATGTATGATCACCAATAAGTTCGTTGCTCGTTCCTTATGGCCTGTGAACGGTATTTCAGTCACTTCACTTTTCGGAGGAAAGTTGCAAGTGTCAGATGATTCATAATCAAACGACTTCAAAATCCATCATTATGGAATTTCTCCATGCGGGTTTCTCCAATGTGACCAAATGCAGTGCCACACATGTGTGGTATTCCCTTAGTCTTGCGACATTTAGCGTCAGTGTTTATGGATGTATCATATTACCATCAATATTCATAACATACATCCCATCCACGATGGAAGTATGGCCCCTTATGTTATTCATAGCACTGAACAACAATTGTTCTTTTATGAACAACCCTTTTGCAACAAACATTATGCAATGGGCTAGATTGTGTAAAACTCTAAAACAAATTATGAAAGTAAATACAGAGGTAATATATTATTATCAATATTCATAACATACATCCCATCCATGATGGAAGCATGGCCCTTATGTTATTCATAACACCGAACATCAAAAGTTCTCTTATGAACAACCTTCTTGCAAGATACTTTATGCAATGGGCTAGAGTGTGTAAAACTCTAAAACGAATTATGAAAGTAAATACATAGGTAATGTACCGAGTATAGCAAATTTTACTATGTTCTCAGTGCATATCTAAACCTCACTCCGGCCAGTCTTTTAGGCCGTAGTAGTTCTTGCATCGAGTTGCAACAGAATGCAATCAAGCGGGTATCTCTGTGATCAACTCACAATACCCAAGAATCAGTGATTAACATGTTTAATCATAATTCCCAAGAACTATTTCTTTGACCAGCCTTCTATACATCAATAGCTTGTATGACTTTCATACATGAGCTGGATATTCCAGTCTTCTCTCTTTTTGCCTTTATACTTCTAACAGTTTAACTTTCAGTATTTCTTCTACTCTCAGAAGAAGCATCCAACTTAAGAGTGGCGTTAGCCCCGGACTTCCTAGGCGTGTAAGTCACACTAACATCCTTTGGACATTTCCTTTAAGTTGTTTTTTTATTCACCCTCATCATATGACAGGCGTTCTACTGGATCCCTCTGTTATTAGTCAAATGCATAGTAAACACTTTTACTAATAGTTTGCAAAACAAACATTGCTTTGGATATCCCATATCTTCTAGCCTTTGTTTGTATCTGAAACTAGTTTTCAGTTCCATGAATATCACATAGCTATCCCAAACTTTTGAAGTTTGGGTCTCATGGAAGCAAATATATTTCACTTGACCGTAACGGAATTCTAGCTTTTGGATCGAAGGACGAGAGTCACATTATCCATAGCATTAGCGGGAGAATACCAAAAGCATGCGATAGGACAAAGTCCTTCTCGACACTCTTGAGGACAATCCTCACATTACGTTACCAACCGTAAAGTTTTACCCAGATATATAACAGCTATTCAATTTTAATGGGGAAGGTGGAAACGCGAGCCATTATTCTACAACTATTATGCAAATTTCACATTAGACAAAGTTCATAATTAATTGCACTAAGAATTTAAAGAAGTTTAATTCTAAAGTGCGCTCCCACTCAAATCAATATCTCTCATAATTGATTGTGAGTGATACAAGACCCACATTTCAATTGTTCGCCATTGGTGTAACACCACTGATGACGAAAATTTCAACCGGTAGGCCAACTTGCCAATCACATCTCTATGTGATTCTTGTTCATCTTTCGATGGGCGTGTTCCGAGCTCATGACGGTCATGCCTGAACGTCAAGACAACCAAGTGATCTCGCTACGAGGTCTCAACTCACCCGCCTCACACTTCTCTAATCGTTTGTACCCGTGTGACACGGCGCACCCCGAAAAGATAGGTGCTGTGACGGTGCTACACTTGGGTGAACACTAACTACTTGATATTTTTGTGAGAGATCACCCTAATAAAAAGCGACTATCGCGCAATCAAAAAGGGTGCATCATAAGGGATAAACATCTCAGGCAATTCATAATAGCATGATATGGTATAGCCCTTTCTGACGGAGAAGTCTTTAATTTCTTCGTCTTCGGCATTAGCGTCGGTGTTCACCTTCGCGAAGTTTGCCACCACCTTGTCGATGCACCAGATAATATTGCTATCTCTATAGCTAATAAAATAAGTGCATTACAAAAGGTTGACACGCAGGTCATTAAAGTGACAACCATATGGCTCCAGCCATCATGCCGAATCATGACACGCAGGTCATGTTAATTTACATCATATAGTCATCTCATACATAATCAAATTAATATGAGCATTGCTATACCACATCATATGCACATGCAAACCATCCTGCAAAACCAAGTTAGACGCCTCTAATCGGTTTATGCAAAATTTCATATTACATGGCTTCTAAGGTTTCGAACAAACCGCAGCTACCAACGTCCATCATCAAGTATGATTATTCAAGTCGCTAGATTAACTTTGCGGGGTGTATGAAACACGAGATAATAAAATCTCGAGCCCCATACTGAACTTCGTCATACGCATGACCCCCGTGCAGATCATATCTGCATTGCCCTTTCGTCTGCGAAATTTCATCTTTCTTTTTAACTATGGTGGAATTCAACGAACTGTTAGCACTTCGTTGATCAATCAGGATCGCGGATTGCCAGAACTTTGAAATTCCACCATGCTGTTATCAAGATCAGAAATATGCAAATTCCAGGGAAGCAACAAGAACATCGGGTAACAGATTTCATCTACTACAAATTATATTGTGCAATACCCATACATCTCTATGTATTCTAGATCGTAACCTGCATCTACGCATAGCACGGCTCATGATGCCACTGTAGGGGAACGCAGCAGAAAACAAAAAATTTCCGACCTATGCACCAGCCCAGGACCACTATGGAGACTGCATACAAGGTTTGATCTTATTCGTTACCGACTTGTAGCGCAGCGGAAGTAGAGTCGATGACGATCGCCGGTGCAGATCCCCGTAGCTAGGATTTACAACCTCCCAACCGTGAGGATGTACTCCCTCATCTGCCCCTCGGACAGCCCTCCAGGAGGTGGTCGGACAGTCCCTCGGACGGTGTCACGGACAGCCCTCCGGGAGGACCTTCGAAACTCGGACGGTCACTCGGACAGCCCTTCAGGAGGACCCTCGAAACTCGGACGGTCACTCGGACAGCCCTTCGGGAGGCACTCTCGAACTAAGACCGAAACTACGATCTCTCTACAGAGTTGCACACATACGGTGTCATCTATCCGGCAGGGCTTCGCCGTCCAGATCTAGTTCCCACCGGAACCCAGACAGCCTTTCGGCTCTACGAAACTCTTTTCGTGGGAGGGAGAGAGAGAGCCAGACAAAGCATGGCATGTGTATGAGAGCAAGGGATGAGTGTGGAGAGCACCTCTCCACCTCTATTTATAGGAAAACCAAGGGGTAGGATGGGCACTTCCAAAAACCCAAAATGCCCATGAAAGAAGACTTCCACAAGGGCATAAAGGGGAAGTAATGGAGCAAGTGGGGCCCCATGGAGGAGCCCCTCATGTGGCCGGCCAACCCTCTTGGGGGCCCCCCCAAGGGGGGTTTCTTAGCCCCCAAGCCTTCTAGAAGCCTTTTGTTAAAAGCCCTAAAAGGTGGCTTTCCATAAAGTAAACCAAAAAGCATTTTCACTATTCATGAAGACATTTTTCTGCGTCCGATAAATCCCAAATTATTTCTGTGTGCCTAGAACAATTCCAGTACCCACTAAAACAATTTTGAACGCATTCTGAAACACTTCCGGAACAATGTTTTTCTTCAGCGAAAAGCTACCATAGCGGTTCCGGCTGCTCCGGAACATTTCCGGTTTTTCCTCCGAAAAAATCCCAGAAGTTTCCAGAACGATTCTGGCACCCTCCAAGAATTTCCAGACGTGTGCCAAAACCAATTTGACTTAATGGTATACCCTGAAACAACTTTTCAGTTTTACCGAAACTATTCCGGTGTTCTCTCCGGAACGTTTCCGTTGCGTCCGAAACTTTTCCGGCGATTTTCTCTCAGACTCCCTGTCTAGTATTCAACAGATAGATGAACCTTAAGCGTGTGACCCTATAGGTTCGGTGAAGTATAGACATGACCCGGAACACTTTCCGATCAATGATCAACATCGGAGCCGTGGACACCCATATTGACCCCTATACCCACACGAATGAATATTCGAGTGAACCTCCAGTTGTCGTGTGCTATTCCTGTTGCTTCACGATATATTACAAACTCCCGAGGTGAGATTTATTGCATCCCCATGGATCAACAACTTGTCCACCATGCAAGTTACCTCGTTACCGGTTTTGTTCTCTTTTCTCGTTTCCGTGTTCCGGCATCCCAGTGATCAAATCACAATGTGTCTGGCCAGACGATGGTGGATACCGTAACACCGAGAGGGCCCAGAGATATCTCTCCATCGTCGGAGGAGCAAATCCCAATCTTGAGCTATCAAGTTACTTGACATACTTTTCCATGAACCCGTAAGCCGGCATAATAGCCACCCATTTACGAATGACGTTTAACAAACCCCAAAGTTCATGAAGCAAGCATGAAGAAACTCGATACTCTCATGGTCTAAGGATTTATGCAAACGTTAACTTTCTCTGTGTTATTAACTATTAACTTGTGACGAATGTATCTCATAGCATAAAATCAATTCGGGTCGATTCAACACAAGTGTTCTCCTAACATTGTGCCCTCAAAATTGCCGGCAGAGGCATGCCCATGATCAGGAAAACAGAACCATCATGCAACACTTGAGCTAGTCTTAGAGGCCAGACTAGGAATACATTTTATCGTTTATTATTCCACACGTGCATATGAGTCTTTCTCCGAGCCTCGTGGTTATTGCAGACTCGAGAACCATAGCAGTTATAGCATGGAACATAAACATAATTATGAGCATGGAGATAAACAATAACATTTGTTATTGCCTCTAGGGCATATCTCCTACAGAGAGAACAGAAGGATCTTCGTGGAAAATGTAGGAATAAAGCCCGCATAGAAGCTTCCATAGCCGAGGCATACTTGCACCAGGAGGTGTCAACCTGCACGACAAAGCAGTATCCTCAAAATATTCACACTAAGCATAATCCAGCTCGTCGATACAATGACGAAAAAATTGATGATGCAGCAGAGATTAGCCTCTTCATGGGGGTAGGTGGCAAAGCAAGTGGCTCGACTAGGAAGAAATTTTCAATTGATGAGTGGAACACAATTATGATGTATGTCTTGACCAACATGGACGAAGTGCGGCCATACATACAGTAAGTGCATACCATATTATTTCAATTCACACCTACTGATTAGTTTATGTCTAATTCCTCTTCTTCTCCTTGCCATATAGGGAATTCACGACAGAATTCTGGAAGCTACCAACGGACCCCATGGACGACGAAGTAGGGGACCTTCTTCAAACCGCTGGCTGCGGTTTTATTTCTTGGTTCTCGTCTAAAGTACTGTTTCTAACTTGGCTTGTAGTGTCGACATCTCAAGTCATTCATACTTGTAGCTAATGCATACTATCTCCCCTTAAACCTGTAGGCACGCACAGAGGATGATATGAGTGTCGAATTGAGACGAGTAGCCCAAGGTTTTGAATATGAGGCCAGGGCATTTAAGGCATACGACGTGAATGGTCATTGCTTCCACACCGAGACCCACACACATGACCGACCCAATCAAAGGACAATAAACAGTGGGGTGTATTGTGCAGGGACAGATGGGCGTGACTACTATGGAAGTGTCTTGGAAATAATCGAACTGGATTATGGTGGGATCAACCATCAAAAGCCAGTCGTATTCAGATGTAGTTGGCTCGATCCAGACAAAGTGAGACGAACCCCTGATATTGGCTGGGTCAAAGTGGAACGAGCATCCGTCTATAAAGGATCCGATGTCTATATTATGGCTCAACAGGCCAAGCAAGTGTTTTTTCTCAACTACGTGTGCACATCTACGAATCATATCAATCTCCTGAAAATGGGATGTTGTGTTCCGGATACCGCCACATAGCAAAGTACCTAAACCAAATGATGAAGATTACCACTTTAACCCCAACACATATGAGGGACAGTTTTTTCAAGAACCCCCCAATGAAGAAGCCGCAGATGAGGGCATGGAAGACGAAGATGAGGGCACGGAATACGAAGATGATGGCATGGAAGACGAAAATGAGGGCATGGAAGCCGAAGATGATGAAGAGGAATATGATTATGTTGAGGACCCTGAAGAGCTGGCACTACTTAACCGACTGCAACTAGCCATAGAAGACGATGATTCCGGTCCACCTGAAGACTTCGAGGATGAATGTATGAACTGGCGTGATAGCGATGATGACACTCCTCCAAATGTTGATCCCTACGATCTTGACGACTAATGTGATAACTCCATGTATCCGTGTGTGTGACAACTCAATGCATTTGTATTCGTGTAACAACTTTGTGTATTTCTGTGTGACAACTCCATGCATTTGTATTCGTGTAACAACTTCATGTATTTGTGTGTGATAACTCCTTGCATTTGTATTCGTGTAACAACTTCGTGTATTTGTGTGTGACAACTCCTTGCCATAACTTGTATTGTTGCTTTTGCATTATTGTTTTTCTCTTTTGTTTGGTATAATCTGTACTAATTCGTTTAATTTCTCTCATATCAGGTGATTGAAACATGCCAAACGACGACAGCAACAAGGGCCTTGCCAAGCTGGTGCGGAAACCCATGTCTACTCTATACGCTAATACTACTGCCGTTGTTCCTACACTGGTAGTCACGGGCACGAAGAAGCGCAAACGGTTGGTGGGGGCAGTCACCGATGTTGTGGCCACCAAGGCTGCCAAAAGGGTGGTCGCTTCATCACCACCGACACAGAAAGGAGCTGGGAAACGAGCAAAAAGGTCGCGCAAATGCCAGGCAAGGACTCGTGCTAATAAACCATCTCGAGTGGATGGTGAGTCTGCTTCGGAGGATGATCCTCCTGAGGAGGAGGAGCCTAGGGATCGCCCGGAGTCTCCTTTGGAGGATGCGGTGTTGGACCAGGTAGTGGGGAGTGGGGGTGAGCAGCAACTGATTATTCATCAGGATCCGCAGGGTGGGGATGTGCCCTCAATAGCGGCGGCTAACGAGGTGGAGGCGGCGGGGCAGGATGGTTCGTGTGTCACCACTGAGACGAAGGTGTGGTTGCGTGGGCCTTCGAGGCTGCCCAAGCGACCATACGCGCATGCAGACGTGGTGCTTAAACCAGTTGGAGACAAGTAAGTGCTTTGGTCGACTCTTATGAATTACTACATTCCGCAACTATAATATTTCATCACATGCATAATGACTTGGCTTTTCATTGTGCAGGAGCTTCACACACATTGGAGATAAGGCTCCGACACGCCTACCGAGCGGCATCATTAGCCTTCTGTATAGGTATCATTACCCTGGCCTGGTCACTTTGCCTGACAACACCGAGGAACCAGCCTGGTCATGGGAGCACTTCAAATATGGAAAGGATTTCCTGGACCAAAAGAAGAGGGTGTATGAAAACAATGTCGTTCGTGTGGTCAAGGATTTCTGGGTGAGTTCATTTGAAACACATCAATTGTTGTTCCATCCCTTTGAAAATTGTTGCCTCATGACTTCATCCTTTGCGTCGACTTTCAGGTGCGTGGTCCAATATCACGCGGAACAACTGAAGAAAAATATTCGCAAGAAAGAAGCCCGACAAGAGCATCTTACGCGTGAACAGTTTATGAAGGTAAGTGAAGGTTGCTTACTATTCCATACATTACCGCAACTTAGCTTCCTTCCTAAGCTGTATTTCAAATCAGGTGGTTCCTCGGTGGTGCACCGACAAAATGCAGTGCTGGAACATGATCGTTGATAAGTGGATAAGTCCAGAGTGGTAGGCTGAACACAAGATAATAGGGAAGAGGCGTCTTAAGATGGGTGCTCCAGCACACGGTCAAGGCAACCTCACCGTCACTGGTGTCATGGACAAGCATGTAAGCAAAGACCTTCTTTTCTTCTCATGAATTTGTCCTTCACGCGCTAGCGTGCCCTTCATGGTTGTGACAACTCTCTTTTGCAGAAGAGAGCAACAGGCGTTGCCATCACTTTCTTTCGGGCTTGGAGCTCAAAACGCATGAAACCGGTCAAGGACAGAGACCCTAATAATCCGGATGGTGACTGGATCAGCACTAAATCTCGTTACAAAGGGAAGAAATACATCGCGAAGTACAAGCAGACGCACGGGGAGGAGTCTGGTCCCATGGATGGGCCCTTTGACCCTAAGGTGGCTCTTATTGCTAACGGCGGTAGGATGAATGGGCGGATGGGGGTTCACGTTGATTCCGTCCAGACCTCAAGCCTACCCAGAATCAATGCGTTGAGGGCTATGAGTACGGACTCAAGTCCTAGCATAGAGGCACGCCCTGTGCATTCCGAGGTCATGTATGAGGCAATTCAGGTCAGTTCTTCTTCATTCGTCAATACAATGGTCATGCATATTTGCCTTGCAACACTGATGACAATGCGTTGGCATGTTGTAGGCCCGGCTGGATGCAGAATAGGGACTGCGGGAGGAGCAGCAGAGATCGCGGGCCGAAGACCGGTCCATCATTGAGAAACAGAACCAGGAACTGCAGACACTGAAAGAGATGGTTGCACAGCTTTACGCCATGAGTGGCAAAACTATGCCAGTATCACCAAACCATCCTACATATGATCCTGCCACGGACATGGTGAGTTCTCTGCAAACTTATTCAACCACCATCTTCGTTCTTGCCATTCATTTTATTCTTCTCATGTGCTTACAGGTCATTCCTTCAATTGGGTCTAATAATGTGCCGGTAGCTAATCCTGGAGTTGAGCAAGCAATCCCAATAGCTACTTTGAATGTTCCCGTTGCGAACAAAACCATGTGAACCCCTAGTTATCTTCATGAACTTTGTGCTTTCCTATATATGCATGCACTTGTGCTTTTCTGAACTTGCTATATGCTTGAGAACATTGTGTTTGTGTGCTTGAGACAATGAGTTTGTGCTATATTTCAGACCATATGTTGTTTGACTATAATGTGGCAATGGTTGAGTCATCTGCGAAGTGATATTGCTTGCTGTATATATGTGAGATATTATTTCAATGTGATTTGTTGCAGGGAAAACAAAAATTGCCACTGCCAGATGCTTTGCCGAGTTCGGTACTCGGTGAAATATATTTACCGAGTGTGAAACTCGGCTATAAAGCCACGTGCCGTCGTCTGATTCCTTGGATATATCATTGCCGAGTGCCCGCCATAAACAACTCGGCAAATACTGCAACCTGGGCTATCTGTGGGCAACTCTTTGCCGAGTACGCATCTCGACAAACTGTCCCCGCCTTTGCCGAGTAGGCATCTCGGTGAATGGCTCGTGCCACGGGTCGACCGTCCATTCAACATATTTTACTGAGTGTAAAACTCGGCAAACACGTCCACGTTTGCCGAGTGCATCATCACGGGTTCTCGGCGAAGACGGCATCTCGGCGCACTGTCACCGCCACGTGGCGGCCGCGGGGCACATGTGTTCGCCGAGTACTTGGAGTAGGGACTCGACAAAGTTTTATGCCACGTGGCACCCGCCGTCTCCGTCTGACCCGTGAAGTGCCTTTTTTTTGCCGAGTCCCCGTTTCAGCACTCGGCAAAGACTTTGCCGAGTGCCCGATTCTGGTTCTCGGCAAAACTAGCTTTGCCGGCGGGATTAGGGCCGAGTACCCTGGGCCGAGAACTATACTCGGCAAAGTCATCGCCGAGTGGGAAACGGCTTTCGCCGAGTATTTCTGGCACTCGGTAAAGTAGTAAATTTCAGTAGTGAAGTGTTCTATTTTATTTAGTGAGCATTGCCCAAATACATTACATGAGGAAATTAAAGATATCCTTGCCTGTGAGACATCCACATTTGAAAGCAAATATTTGGGTCTCCCAACCCCTGAAGGGAGAATGAAAGATGCAAAATTCTAGCCCATCATGGACAGATTTTTAAAAAGGTGTAATGATTGGGACGGGAGACATATGTCATTTGCTGCGAAGGAAGTGAATGTGAAGTCTGTGGTCCAGGCTCTTCCGACATATGCCATGGGGTTTTTTAAATTCTCAGTAGGTTTTTGCGACAAGTATGAGCGGCTGATTAGAGAGTTCTGGTGGGGGGAAGAGGAAGGACATAGGAAAGTTCATTGGATGTCATGGGAACAAATGATAAAGCCCAAAAGAGCGGGAGGGATTGGCTTCTAAGATATGCAAATTTTAAACCAAGCTCTCCTTGCCAGGCAAGGGTGGCGCCTACTCCAACGTCCGGATAGCCTGTGTGCTCGTGTTCTGAAATCAAAGTACTACCCTAAAGGTGAGCTTCTGAACACGGTGTTTGCATCAGATGCTTCCCAATCTTGGAGAGGAATTGAACATGGGCTGGAGCTATTGAAAAAAGGCCTGATATGGAGAGTTGGAAATGGAAGACGAATTCAAATCCAAAGAGACCAATGGGTTCCTAGAAAGAGCGGTCTCAAGGTTACAGAATTTAAGAGGAGGTCAAGGCTGCGATGGGTAAATCAACTCATGAAACATGATTCCAAAGAATGGGATGAGGCCCTCTTACAGCAACTATTTCACAGTTTCGATGCAGAGGAAATATGTAAGATCAAAATTCCAAGGAGGGATGTGAAAGACTGTGTTGCATGGCACGGCGAAAAATCTGGAATGTTCTCTGTCCGAAGTGCTTATAGGTTGGGAATCCAGCTCAAACAACAGTCCAAACCTGCCTCTAGTTCCAGTGCCGAGGCTGACAACAGATGTATATGAGACTACATTTGGAAAACAAAAGTCCCGGAGAAGGTTAGGATTTTTGCCTCGCGAGTGGCCACAGAAACTCTCCCTACCAAGGAAAACAAGTGGAAAAGAACCCTGGAAGTTGATAACATATGCAACATATGTGGGAGAGAGACTGAAAATGAATTCCATGCTGTGATTGACTGCACAAAAGCCAGAGCACTTAGGCATGAAATGAGATCATTCTGGGAACTACCTCCTGAGATCAGTTTCCGCTGTACAGGGAATGACTGGCTACAAAACCTCATGGGATCATGTGCCCCTACAGTACGCAGAAATGTCCTCCTTCTGTTATGGCGGGCGTGGTGGCTAAGGGATGATTGCATCCATGCGAAAGGAAGGGCATTGGTTGGCCAGTCAGTCCAATTCTTGATTAAATATGCGAAGGAAATTAGTCTAGGAGAAAGTCGAGGCACGGAAAACTCGACCAATGTTCAGGTGATGGAACATCACGGGAGCGACAAGGAAGAGATTTGGCGGGCGGAAATTAAGAGAGGGAAGCAAGCAAAGGGGAGGGGACAGACTAATGCCATGGCTGTCAGGGATAGCAACGTGCGCCATGCAGGCCGATCAGAGGCAGCAGAACAGTTCAACCAGCATGCAACTGGAGGCCGGTGGGTTCCTCCGGATGCAGGAACCTGGAAACTGAATACCGATGCATCATTCATTCCAAGCACTGGAGAGACGGCGGCTGGATTCATAGCCAGAGATTACATGGGACTTGTCGCTGTCTCAGGTGGAAGCCGTATGCAGACGTCCAGAGATCCGGAAGAGCAAATATTATTTCGGACTTCTTTGTGTGGAAACGGACTGTGCTTCTATTCTAGCACTCCTGGACTTCAAATCACACAATCAGTCTGCCCTCTTTCCCCTAGTCACGGACTGTTGGGACCTGATGAAAATGTTTAGTGTAGTCACCATCAAAGTCGTGAAAAGATCCAGCAACAACCTGGCACATGAGCTCGCTGCTCTTGCCAGAAGACATGGAGAATATAAATGTGTAGGAGATGTTCCTCCCTCTCTTAAAACCTCCCTCGTGGAGGATGGTAACAGTTCCTCAGTGGTAATATAAGTGCAGGCTGGGCCTTTTCTCAAAAAAAAGAAAAGAAATTAGAGCAGTTTTAACATGCTCCCTCTTACCCCCTCTTTTCACATGAGAGGTAAGAGTATATAATAGATCTGAGCCATTGATCTCATTAATTAGTGGTCTGATTAACTGTTACCTTCTTACCTCACATGTAAAAAGAGGGGGTAAGAAGGAGCATGTTAAAATTTGCCCTGAAATTATATCAGGTCAGGATCTTAATGCATTTTTTCCTCGGCCTCATTTAGTTATAAAATCTTCACTCTGGTGCCCCGATTGACTTGTGTTTTTTCCTCCTCCCTACCTTGTTAGTTATCTACAACATTTTGCAAAACCTCATACCTTAGGCTCCAACGGAGCAGCAACATCGACTGTTCACACTTATATATATATATATATATATATATATATATATATATATATATATATATATATATATATATATATATATATATATATATATATATATATTAATTAGCAGCACACCTCTTTATCTATTATCATAATCAGTGTAATCAAAACATAGAGTCCATTTTTCACTTAGCTCTGTATTTCCTACATTCTTAGTTCTTTCCAGCACTTTACTTCTTGTTTGATAAGAGGGTCAGCATTTTTTATTTATAAATACAACATTTTCTGAGTAACTAATGTTCCATGCCAAAGCTACACAAAGGATGAACCTAACATATATATATATATATATATATATATATATATATATATATATATATATATATATATATATATATATATATATAGAAAGTCTATTCATCATTCAGGGTGCAGAATAAGTTATTCTTCACCCGAGGTAATCTTACGATCATTTCATAAATAAATTACATTTAAAATATAAATAGTTACATTCATATTGATTCACTGCGTAAAATTTGGCATAAGAAAAAAAAAATAGGTCATAAGACCAGGAAAATTGCATTTTATGTACATTTTACACTATATTTTTACATTTATAATTTTACGTAACATAAAATATTTTTTACGGCGATTATATATTTTCTTACATTCTCTTTTTACGTCTGAAATAAAACAAAATTTACGAAACGGAAAATTACAGTGCATTGATGTTAAAATAGAGGAGGGTGAAGAATAACTATTCCTCACCCAGGGTGACGAATAGTCAATCCCTATATATATATATATATATATATATATATATATATATATATATATATATATATATATATATATATATATATATATATAGGACAAATGTTTCCTACTACCGGGTGTAGCTACTCCCACTTTTGTTTTGCACGTTCTAGGCAGTATCTATCAAATCAGAGAGTATGTACGTGCAGTATGTAGTATATAAGAACGTTTAGGTAGTATATATAATACTTTTTAGGTAGTATGTATCGTATTTTGAGTATACTTCTTTTCGTACAAATATATACGTATTTCATAAATATAACAAAAACCGTGGGCTCATTTGCAATTTTTTCATATGACTCACTTTGGAGTATCTTAGATATAATATATGAACATACTTCAAATGATAAAGTAGTATATATAGTAACACATGGTAGTATATAAGACATGGTGTAACTACACTCGGTAGTAGGATGCATTTTCCCTATATATATATATATATATATATATATATATATATATATATATATATATATATATATAGTAACACTATTCTGATCCCAGGATCAGAATAGTTATTTTGATAACGATCGGCCCTATAAGGGCCCGACACTACGTTCCTGAGATCGCTAGAAGCCCACCCGACACCGATGGGTACAAGGAAAAAAGAAAACCAACCCCCCCTCCCCTAACCTCTCCCGATCTCACCGCCGCATTCCTCCATGGCCCGCGCCGCCGTCGGCCCTCACCAGATCGCCCCGCCACCGCCGCCGCCCTCACCAGATCGCCCCGCCACCGCCGCCTCCCTCTTCGGTCGCGCCACCACCACCGTTTCCCACCCCAAATCGCGCCGCAACCGCCACATACGGCCTCCTCTGCACCACGCCCCTGCTCCTCGACCTCCGCGCGCGGCTCTGCGCCACAACCGTCGCCGCCGGCCAACCCCGAACACCATCAACCTGGGCGCCGACCCCTCCCCCCTCCCCCCGCTTGCTCCGACGCGGATCTGGTCAACCCCGCAACCCTTCCCTCCGGTGAGCCTCATCCCGCCTCTGCCTTCCTCTTCTCCTTTTCTACCTCCGGGGAGCTCCCCTGGATCCTCCCGTTCGTCCCACCCCTTCCCCCACCTCCTTTCGGTGGCTGCGACAGCACACACAGCCATTCAACCCCACCGCCTCGGGCGGTTCAACGACGCGGCCCCAGGACGTTCGCCACCGCAGCGCCCGAATCACTCTACCACGGTGCTCCGACGAGGCCGAGATCTTTCCTCCTCTCGTCAGTGGCAAACTTGCTGCTACTGCTGCCATCCGTTCACCTCGCAGCCTACGACTCAGGGGCTGCTTCTGAGTTTTGTGTCTACAGCAAAACTCAGGTGTCTGCAACAAAACTCCAGTTGCATCGCTTGTTTGTGTTTATCCATTGAATAATTGGCTAATGTTGCAGGCCAGCTTCGCCAGATGCATCAGTTCAACTGCAAAAAAACGAGCATTATATGTTGTTGTCAAGTTCGCTCACTTGTTGGAATTAAAATAAATGGCTGAAGGTCAAAACAAATTGGTGAACAATTTGGAGGCGAAGAATTTGGTTTTGTGTATCTTACCGTGAATCTCTGTAGCTATGAAAACTTGTCTTCCTGTAAATTTTTAAGATATATGGCTAGCACTTTGTTGCCCAAGTGTGTTTGCATTAATGCGTGAGAGGAAACTATTGTCGGTAAGTATTCACTTTGATTTTCCTATGCTTTGCACTGTTACGTACATAGTTTTGAAATGTAGTTTTGCAGTCCAATGTGACTCCAGGTTGAAGTTTGATGCATTGTACGTGATTGCTGTACATTATATCCTACTACAAATGCATAACACTTCGTGTCCGGTTGTACGTGATTGTGCAGTCCAATGTAACTCCAGGTTGAAGATTGTAGTAATTCAAAAAACTCTGTATAAGAAGTAATGGGTTTACCCGTTTCTAAAAAAATCTAGAGGTTCAAATTTAAATAACAATGAAGTTCAATATTTATTACAAAACCAAGAAGGTCAAATTTTAAAAAATAGAAAAGTTCAAAAAAGTTTATAAAACATGGGGTTCCCCTGTTCCTAAATAGTTCGTCTGATGAGCTAGTGTACTGCTCTAGGAAAAAGGGCATGTGGTCTACCCTAGAAAAAAGCCAATTTGTTTTTGTGAACTAATTGTTGCATATGTCTAAAACTTGCATGTGTGCGTGTGTGTTCTATGTGTGGGAGGCGTGTGTGCGTAGCACATGAAGTTCGATTATTAAAAAATCGGTAGTTCAAAAAAAGAAAATGCAAATAAAAATAAAAACGGTTTTAGGGAAAAAAAAGAAGTATGAAGTTCAATTTTAGAAAAACAAAAATGCAAATTTACAAAACAAAAACGGTTTTAGGAAAAAAGAAGAAGTATAAAGCTCAATTTTAAACTAAAATGCAAATAAAAACAAAACGGTTTTAGGAAACAAAAATGGGAAACTTGAAATTTTTCCGTTCCTAGGAAAAAAAGAAGTATGAAGTTCAATTTTAAAAAAATTGTTTGATGTTTATTTAAAAACCATATTATTTTAAGAATAAAAATAAGAAGTTCAAATTAAAAGAACAGAGAAGTTCGAACTTTATAAAAATCAAAAACAATTCTTTACTCAAAAAATAAAAAAATGTGAAGTTCAAATTAAAATAACAGAGAAGTTCGAAGTTTATAAACAACTCGGATTTTTTCTCGTCACTGAAGAATAAAATGAAGAAGTTCAAATTAAAGCAAAAAAGAACAACTAAAAAAGGTTTAAAAAGAATAAAACCAAGAAGTTCAAATTAAAATAACGATGTAGTTCAATATATATAAAAAACACAGATTTTCCTCATTTTAAATAATTAAACTAAGAAGTTCAATTTAAAAAGTAGAGTGCTTTGATGTTTATTACACAACTAAGATTTCTCCCGTTACTAAAGAATAACCAAGAAGTTCAATTTAAAATATCAGAGTAGTGCGACGTTTATACACTAAGAAGAAAACAAGCATCACCAAGAAGGCCAAAATATAAAAAAATAGAGCAGCTCAAAATTTATAGAGAAAATGGATTTTCCCCGTTTCTACAATAAACCTAGAGGTTCAAATTTAAATAACGGAGAAGTTCAATGTTTATTACAATACCAAGAAGGTCAAATTAAAAAAATCAAACAGTTCAAAAAGTTTATAAAAACGGATTTTTCCTCTTTTTAAAAAAGACATAGAAGTTCAAATTTAAATAATTGAGCGGTTCGATATTTATTACGTAACTAGTAATTTTTTCTGTTACCTATGAATAACACCAAGAAGTCCCAATTAAAAAACATGAAGCTGTTTGATGTTTATAAAAAACTCAAATTTTCTCCGATACTAAAGATTAAACCAAGAAGTTCAACTTTAAAAAACAGAGTAGTTCAATGTATATAAAAACTCAGTTTTTTCTCGTTACTGAAGAATACAACAAGAAAGTTCAATTTAAAAAAGCGGAGCAGTTGGATATTTATTTAATAACTCGAATTTTTTCGGTTACTAAAGAATAAAACCAAGAAGTTTAATTTAAAAAGCGGAGCAGTTTGATATTAATTTAAAAACTCGGATTTTTTCCGGTTTCTAAAGAATAAACCAATAAGTTCAATTCGAAATAACAAAGAAGTTCGATGTTTCTAACAAAACTACAATTTTCTTATTTCTAAAAATACACAAAGAAGTTCAAATAAAAAAGTTAGAGCGGTTCGATGTCTATAAAAAAATTCAGTTTTTTCCGTTACTAAAGCGAAACCGAGAGAAGTTCAAGTTGATAACAGGCGGAAAATCACGTACTGCATGGTGTGCATTTCGTGTGAGGAAAAAACAAGAAAAAGGCAAAGTCTAAAAAATTTGTTGCTAGAAGTTCAAGTGCTCGGCCCGAGAAAGTTCAAAAATTCTTGTGAGAGAGGTTCACCATGTATTCAACAACTTTCCAAACGGTATATCGTATGCTCTGTTCCAAAGGGTATATCGTATGCTCTATTCTAAAAAACGGATAAAACAATTTTGGTGTATGTTGTTCGAAACAAAAGTTTAACCATATAAGAAAAAGTTGTGTCTTTTCAACAGGTTTCTAAAAAAGTATATCATTTGTGCAACTTCGGGGAATGGGTGAGGAATTACGAACTAAAATACGTGACAGAAGTTCAACGTCAAAACAGCGAGCAGTTCAACTAGTACACAAAATGCGTTTCAGAAGAGAATAAAAGAATAAAACACTAAAAGCCTAAAAGTGTTGTTGCAAGAAGTTCACGTACTTCTCCCTGCATGGTTCAAAATTTCTAGTGAGAGAAGTCCGTCATTCATTTACATGATAAAAAAGGCAAAAACAACGTTGTTTTTGCCATTTTTAAAACTGCTCGCAAACGGCAACGAATTTGTGACAACTATCTACATGAAAAAGTTGCTCCTATTGATAAGCTTTCCAACGATATATTATATGGTTCCTTTCGATGAACGGTTTAAAAGTTTCAAGTATACCGTTAAAAACAAGTTTTTGTGTATTCAAAAAAGAGGTAATATCACCGGAAGTCATAGAACTTGCGCTTGATGTTCAGTTTGGTGCTAAAACTTTGAAAATACGGATTTATGGTCATACAACTTGCGTTCTCGTGCAAATACGGTCACTTCGCTCGTATCCAGCCGTATTGGCTACCCACGTGGTGCGCCCACGACGTGCGTGTTTTTTTTCCAGAAACACCACTCGCTCTGTATTTAATTAAGCAGAAGCCTGTGGTGGTGCGAGAAATGAGAATAAAATAGGCATTGGGCGTGCGGTGATTCAAACTCCAGAGGCATGCACTAGCCAATCACTGCACCAACTAGATATCCATGCCTATAAAGAGGCACACTTGCTTCTATATTGGACGCAGTTTTTTTTCTTTCTAAATTCCATTTTTTTTTGGTTCGGCCAGCTAGACCGGTTTTTGGAAAATCTCTGCTTTTTTCGCCAAAAAAATTCAAATGAAAATCAAATGAAAAAACAGCGTCAAAATGTATAATGTTTAACTATAACGTACAAAACTTCTTCGCGAGCGAGATTTTTGTTTCTATTCCATTTTTCCCGTGTCAAAATGTATAATGTTTTAAAAACCGCGTCAAAATGAATTTGTTTCTCTTTATACGCACTAATATGTTCTTGTTGTAGCGGTTAGCTCCTGCGATTCCACTCTCCAGGTCGGGAGAACGAATCCCTCGTGCACCTTTTTTTCTGCAAAATTATCCATGCACATGGGTTAAGAACTCCTGGTTGACCCACTAACAGGTGGGCCCTCCATTGAGTATCCTAATTACCTGGTTAGCCTAACCTGTTGTTAGTATCCTACTGACTAGTGGCCCCAACTCTAAACCTAGTTAGACTCTAACCTATTAATGACATGTGGGTCCATTTATCTGATTGACCGAGACAAACGTGACAACATTGACCGCAGCGCTGGATCCACCTGTCATTCACTCTGCGTTTGGGCTTATGAATGTAATTAAATAAAGTTTAGTTGTTCATTTTCATCATGAACCAGCACTTGTGAGATGCTTGTACGTCTGAGTTAACAGTTCGTGGGTTCGAACCCCATCTGCCCCAACTATTTTTCATTATATTTCAAGGCCTTTTTGTGGAATCAATTAAATTGCAAGGGCGATTTCTGCAAAAAAAATATAAAAAATCCGGCGTGCTAGGTTCACCCAACGCCTTGTGCATTCCCATCCACTGACATGTGGGCCTCGTCCAGGCTGGCACGCCACGTGGGCAGGCCATACTGCTCGATACGAGCAAAGTGACCGTATTTGCACTAGAATGCAAGTTGGATGACCATAAATCCGTATTTTTAAAGTTTTAGCACTAAATTGAACATCGAGCGCAAGTTCTATGACTCCCGGTGATATTACCTCTTCAAAAAAATATCTTGAACCGTCGCGAATATGAAAAAATGATCAACACATGGAAGTTGCGCGTTTTCGATAGCTTTCCATCGATATATCATTCGCTCAATTCCGACAAGTGGTTGGGAAGTTACAGGCAAAAAACAGCACGTGAAAAACAGAGTGAAGTTCAATCTAAGATGTACGAGAAGTCCAACTTCTTCATAGAGTGCAGTTCCGAAGACTCTGTATCGCGATGAACGCAGAACGCATGATCTCGCCGTTTTCAAAATTACATAAAAACGGCTGGGAATTAGAGAAAACTTTCTATATGAAAAAGTTTTGCATTTTCCATAGCTTTCCAACGGTATATTATTTGCCCCATTCCGATGAAGTTTGCAAAAATTACAGCCAAAAAACGATTTCGGCCATATTCAAAATTGACATAAAACCGTAAATAATTAGGAGAAACAATATATACACGAAAGTTTCGTATTTCTTCAAGCTTTCCAACGCCATATCGTTTGTTGCATTCTGACATACCATTTAAAAATTGTAGTGAAAATACCATCTCGGCGGAACTTCAACCGTTTCCTAAATTACTTTTCAACCGTATAAAATTAGGAAAAACTTTTTATATGAAAAAGAAGAGCATTTTCATAAGCTTTCCAGCGCCGTATAATTTGCCTCAATCAGATTAGCCGTTTTCAAATGACGCCAAAAATACGAGCTCGGCTGTTCGGTTTGCAAAATTCCGCCATTTGTGAAATTGCTCTTTAACCGTAGGGAATTTGGGAAAACTTTGTATATGTGGAATGAACGGATTTACAGCAGCTTTCCAACGCCGTATTATTTGCCTCATTCCGATAAACGGTTTAGAAATGGGCTCGAAAATGCGATTCACGTTTTTTTGTGTGAAGAAAAACGGTTTTCAAAACTGCTCTTAAACCGTTTAGATTTTAACAAAAATTCAACTTAGGTCGTGACCCTGGTGTCCACAGCTTTCCAACGGTATATCGCAAGCCTCATTTGGACAATGTTAGCGGGAAGTTCAACCTATCACCAAGTGAAGTTCAGGACGAACAACTCAGGCAGTTCTCTGAGAATCAGAATATTATTCTGATCCCGTGATCAGAATAGTGTTTATATATATATATATATATATATATATATATATATATATATATATATATAGGACTACTTTTCTGTACTCCTGGGTGTATGTACTCCCATCTTCAATATACCTCATATACACATTGATTATACCTTTTTATCATTTTCAATATACTTCATTAAATATTCTAAGATACCCCAATACGAGTTTTATGAAAAAAATATCATTTGCGACATACTTTTTGTAATTTACCTTTTTCATGTACGAGCAAATCAGTATATACGTAAACCTTTAAAAATATATAGACTCACATGATTTTTTTCGTGAAACTCATTTTGGGGTATCTATTAATTATTAATGAAGTATATTAAAAATAATAAAGAGGTATAAAATATTCATCTATGTGGTATATGAGCAGTGGGAGTACGTACTCCCAGGAGTACATAGCCATTTTCCTATATATATATATATATATATATATATATATATATATATATATATATATATATATATATATATATATATATAATATCGTGGCTAAGACGCCAAAGAAAATACTTATTATTGAACGTTTGAAAGAACAAATGATTGTTTGTTTGGCCTTGGGATTGACACCCATTCAGAGTAGCATGATTATTTTGTTATGAAGAAGAAATTTAATTCTTGCCGTACAAAAAAAAGGAAATCTACATTCTTTTTCTCTAGTACATTGTAACAACTATATGTGGGAAGAGGATTTGGAGCTACTGGGTGCTCCACCCCCCTATATGAACATTAAGTTAAAAAAATACCAGGAAAAATTCAAAAAAAATCTGGGATTTTTGGACATCAAACCTGGGTGCCCAATCTACTCCCGTGTGAAGTTTCATGAAAAAATGACATCCGTGGTATTCTCAGTAAAAAGACAACAAATTCCTATGTATAGAAAAAAACTGTTTGGATGGATCGTAAGTCGGACTATATTTTCTTTGTCAAAGATACATTTCTTGGTATTTATTTATGAAACTTCACACGGGAGTAGATTGGGCACGAAGTTTGATATTCCAATATTCCATTGTTTTTGAATTTTCATTGTATTTTTTTATTATATATTCATATAGCAGGGTGAAGCACCCAGGAGCTCCTGTATATTTTCCCGTATGTGTGCCTACTTATCATATTGTTTTAGATACAGCTGATGCCAATACATTGGGAATGGCTTCATTAACAGGGGTCAAGGCAACACCAAATTTTTAAGAAGAGATAATAAGAAAAGACCATGCATACCTCTCTATTGAATGACAAGAGAAGACCATTCAGATGGGATAGGGAGAAGTTGGAGAAAAGAGAGGGGTAACTAGAGTGGCGAGTTTAGCAAATTTTTGAATTGTTTCTCCTTTTTAGTGTCTTTAAGAGAAAAGATTAACTATTTCAAGTGATTCCACTTTCATAACTGTTGTGTGGCATTAAATTAAAGTGTGTGTCATTCATTACACAGAAATTTACCTAGGAAAGCTAATATATCACACATTCAGCTTTGCCCCTTCTCTGTTGTTATTGCCATCACATCACCATGGATGCCATCTCCTAGTTTGTCCCGCGTCACATAGCCTATGGATCTTCCACAAGTATCGCCGTCTTGATATGTCTACCTCGGTCCATTGCTTCCGCCTAATGATTATTTTCAAGTGAACTAAAAAGGGAAGTGAACGTATTCCTGGTCTTTGCGTCCCAATATGCACACCACAATCCAAAATCCGAAAACCCTTAGGTCATCATCAAATCGTTGTAATGCCATCGCCACCGGTGGAAACTACAGTACATGTATAAGAATTTGACGCCCATCAACGAGGAGGTTGGCCAATAATTTGTAACATATGATGTGATTGAGAATTAGCATAAGTATTTTTTTATCAAATATGGACATTGCGCTATCCCTATGTATTGCAATTTAATCCTATTTTGCAGCGTTTTCATTTCTCTTAATTTAAATCTTGTTGGGTTGTCACTGTCAGTGTTGTGTTAAAGCACTGCCTATGTGTTCAGTTCAAGTCCTATCTTTCAGGTTGTCGTACGTGGAAGATTACTCATACAAATCCCCTTCAGTTTCACCACAAAAATTGTGGAAAGAAAGATCAAACCCAACCAAAAAAACAAAAAACAAAATCGAAATTACAAGAACGGAAGGTAAGAAGAGCCCAAAGATTTCTGGGAGGCTCTTCTCCAATCCCCCCTTTCCCCTCCATGGCCACACTCCAGCACGCTCTCCTCACTCCGTCCCCGCTCTGCTGCTGCTCGCACGCTCTCCTCCACCCAAGGGCCAGGAAAATATCTCCGAGGTTCCCACATGGGGCCTTCTCCATGACGAAGCCGTTCTTGCGGCGCGAGCTCTCGGAGAGGGGCGCGACCTTGGCGCGGAGAATGGCGGGCGGGCGGCGCCTTGGCGTGGCCGCGGCCGGGAAAGGCCCCTTCTTTGGCGGCGGGCGGCGGCAGGGGTCGACCGGCCGGGTCGTGGGGAACCTCGCCTTCGTCGCCCTCGTGGCGTACCTCGTGGTGAGCGGCCAGTTCCGGTGGCTGCTCGACGCCATCGTCTCCCTCTGGGTACGAGCCTTCTTCTTGTGAAATTTCTAGCTTGTAATGGATACACTAGCTTATGAGTAGTTTCCTGTCTCGATGACTAGATTGTATTACTTGCTTGGTTGATACTATCTGAATAGAGACACTAGATAAGGTTCAGAAAACATATGATTATGGTAAACTAGGCAGCTTAATCCCTGAATCAACCTACCTTAGCATATTTCAATACTATGATTTTGTGCCAAACTAGCTTCCCCCATCCAGACAGTTTGCATTTTTTCACCTAGTACTGTTACTTGGTAAGCTGTATTACTATTGGTTGCTACTCTGTCAACTGAATGCTACTCCCTCCGTTCACAAATATAAGATGTTCTAGAGTAACTTTTTTGTTAATCGGATGTATATAGACATGTTTTAGTGTATTTGTTCACTCATTTCAGTCCGTATGTAGTCCATATTAAAATATCCAAAGCATCTTATATTTGTGAACGGAGGGAATACCTTATATGTTGCTGCAGCAAATTGAGCATTCTGATTCCACAGTAACCTGGAAACTGGAAACCATTAACCTTGATTTAGTTCGCTCTGCGCTGCTAATAGGCAACAGCGTGGATAAGCTTATGCAACTAAGAGTTTGCATTTTAAATATTGGCATAAGGAGATATCTTATCTTGTCTTCTCTCTCAATTTTGATCCATAGTGTTACATTACTATGGTATCTTAACTTTAGACATCTCTCTTGATAACAGCTCCTCACGGTACTTCTGCCTATTGTGGGTCTCGGTGCACTTATATTCTTTGCACAAAGAAATATACTTCAGAGCGATGTAAGTCTGCACATAAATTTGGTGTTTGCTCAGTTTAAACTTATGAATAAGTATGGTTTCCACTGATTTTCTGGTAGTACTATACTTTTAGTTTCTTAAAGATAGATGGTGAGGGTAAATGTCTGTTAGTTTTAGTAACTTTATAATTGTTTTTGTTGCTTAACTTTGTTGTTTGTTTGCACTAGTTTAATACTGTCGAACATGTTTCTTTTGTTGGCAGTGTCCCAACTGTGGAAAGAGCTTCCGGATACTGAAGTAAGCATAAGAAAAATTATGTTAAACTTGCATAGTTGTGTAACTCAAATGAACTTTGATCAGTTTCATTGTCTAACAGGACGTCTTTGAAGAATGGTCCACAATTCTGTCCTTATTGCACCCAACCTTTCTCTGGTAAGCAAAATCTGTGTTTTCTGTATCCAATTTACTAACAGAATAATGGTTTCAGTAGAGCTACCTCCTGGCTGCATATGTTTGGTCTTACCATATTAGAAAATCTGCTACTGAAAAAATTAGCTGGTGGGCCGTAGCTATGCAATGTTTCACGAGACTGGTATTATCAGACCTTCGGCTATATGTGCCCTGCTGTTCAGCTAGAAGTTGTGCAGCCATATTAATTTTTGCTTAATCTTAACAACATCTGTGCATTGAATTTCTGCTGCCTTATGCTGCCCTTGAAGCGTTTCTTGGTCCTGATTGCTCTGTGCTGGCCTGCTGGGAATAGCTACAGAGTTGAACTTGTCCTTTTCTTCAAGTAAAGAGTTGATCTTATGTTGAGTGGTTTTAGAACATGCATATTTGACCATACATCTATTATCACTGTATCAGAACAGAGTTTTCTTGATTTTATGGTCAAGACCTTTTTCACCTCTACATAGGTATGGCAAATTTGCCATTGAAAAGAGAATCATGGGCTTTAGTGGTGGCATCAGTCAACTGGGAATGGAGAATCATGGAATTTATCCGTGGCTTGAATGTCCCCATGAAACATACTTACCTTTACTCCTTTTTTTTTTGCCTCACTCCTTTGTTTAGCATCTTTCATTTGCTTGTCTAGATGAGACTATGGTTGGAGCTAAATCATCATTATACATGCTGCAGTTCAGGACAATAAGTTTGTCAGAGAAGCTGCTAGCTTTTCATCTGGAAGGACCCCTACAAATGCACAACAAGCTTTCAATGAGTTATTCAACCGTGGATCAAATGGTATTAGCAAGCTACAGCCTTTCTACTATGTGGATTTAATTTCCCATTTAATATTTGGTCCATATGGATTATAAACTAAACGAGTGGATCAAATGGTATTAGGAAGCTACAGTCTTTCTACCATGTGGATTTAATTTCCCATTTAATATTTGGTCCATATGGATTACTCCCTCCGTCCGATAAAAAATGTACATATAGAAATTTTAGGACAAATTATGGAGTGAAGTAAAAAATGCATTGGAAAGGTGCAAGCCACCATCTCTCTCCTCTTTAATTACCCAACCCCCAATGAGCTAAGTGCATGTAGAAATTAAGGAGACCATGTGTAGAATGTTATTGGTCTTGATTACCGTGCAATGAGAGGGAAGCATTTTTTGCTACTTTAAAGTGCATTGGGAAGATAGATGTACACTCTTTCGTGGACAAATTTTAAAGCCAAACGTACACTCTTCACCGGACGGAGGGAGTATAAACTAAACGAGTGGATCCAATGGTATTAGCCATTAGGAAGCTACAGCCTTTCTATTATGTGGATTTAATTTCCCATTTAACATAATCACACTGTTCTCGATGTATGCAGGAAAAGCAGCTTCTGGTTCCGGGACGATTGTAGACGTCGAGGCTGAAGTCACGGATATCGAGTGATATTTATTCAGGACAGCACTCAGCCTCATCAGTATCAGTTTTGCTGCTCTTCAGGGCCAGTTATTTTTCCCCAATTGTTGTGTAAGCCTATAGCACTCTAGGATATAGGATTGCGGCCTAGTGTCAAGCGAGTTCTGGAGCTTATATGTGAGACCCACGACTGCGTCTTCTACCAATTGGCAGATACAGATGGACGGGTGCATGTGACAGATCAACAGGGTTGTAAATATTTGCATTGCTTCTTTTGTATATTGCCAGGGCTGCAAATACACCCAGGGTTATGTATGTATTTGTGTGTATGTATGTTACAAACTAGGGTGACATTGCCAGCCTTTGAACATGATACAAGAAAGTAGGTCTCGATGGTCTAAATGGTCTTATAGCGATGCCAGATCTAAATAGCGATGCAAAATGCGAAAAATGCCAATGACGGCCGAGCCACAGGCAGGCCGGTATCTGGGCCGTCCTGCCACCATGTGGATGCGCGCTCCCAGAGTATTCGCCCTGTATCTGATTTATTTTCGGGCCGTATTCAGCGGGTTGGTCCCACGCACATGCAAAGGCATCTAGGCCTCCCACACGCGCCTGACATGTTTGCACAGCGGAGACCTGTACGTCCTGGTGGTGCATGCATTGATGCATGGCGTGGAGCAATGGTGGCCAGCGGAGGCCACCAGTTCTTCAAGCGCGGACGTGGAGCATTGGCGGCCAGCGAACAGGTCAGTTAGTTCACCATTAGCCATCCTTCATTAATCAAGGTTGGACTGTTTCATGTTAAAATGATCTCTCCGGCTGCACCAACAAAACGCGCCAAGGTTAGACTGTTTTATGTTTAAAAACTATTACTCCCTCCGTAAAGAAATATAAGGGTGTTTACAGAGGGAGTACAACTAATCTGGGAATCCATTTTAACTGTTTGGCACGCTAGTGAATCGGTATAGCTTAGGTACATGAGCTCGCTAATGAAGCATTTGATAGAGCAGACAGTTTTTAAACACGCGCTCAGTTTTGACGTATCACGCCACAGCGACAGGGTCATGCCCATTGCACGTTTTGCATTAGCGAGCTCACTTTTCGCGGGCGTGCGCTCTGGTGGAACAGCTTTGTGCCGCGCAGTTCACTTTACCCCGTCTTGTCACGTCTGCGAATTTACTACGCCCTCACATCGGACATGCACGCAGCCATCAACAAATCACTAGTAAAAAAGTATCACGGACTTGCAAAAAAAAATCATTATTAGGCTCGAAGTCTACCAGAAGTTAGAGGCACACGTGGTCAAACTCGGACCGGTAAGCTCCAGGTCGATAATTACTTGCAATGTAATTAACATGTCTAGACAGTTAACAGTATTTTAGCACTGCCATACTTCTGTTGTCGCTGATGTATGTCAGTACAGCTAATTTGAACTACAAATATTACGTGCCAATTCAAATTTAAACGAAACTGAGAGGAGCAATCAACCAAAGATCACACACATGGTTTTTTCTACTTGTGTGTCTAACATAACAGGTACGAAGCGAACTGAATGTCAGCAAGTTGATTGGCTTCCCTTCAAAGGAACATTGACACCAAACCGTCACTAGTAGAAAACATGGCATTAGTCCCGGTTCGTAAGGGCCTTTAGTCCCGGTTCTGCAACCGGGACTAACGAATCGGAACTAAAGGCCCTCACTTTTAGTCCCGGTCGTGTTACGAACCGGGACTAAAGGGCTCCACGTGGCCGCTGCGCAGCGCTCAGGCAGGAGGACCTTTAGTCCCGGTTGGTAACACCAACCGGGACTAAAAGGCCGCCACGCGTCAGCCCCTGCCAAGCGCTGTTTTTTTTTTTGAAAGGAGGGGTTTAGGGTTTTGGAGGGTTTAGGGGTTTTGAAGGGTTTAGGGTTTCATTTTATGTTTTCCATTCAACTCGACGCTAGCTACTAATAGCAATGAAGGAACCGTTACACAACATCGTCATGAATATAGAGAAGTGACCTCTTTCTCCGTGCTTGGTCGAACAACAAGTTTTCGTATATATGTTCGACGCTACTACATATAGTACACGTTCATGCATATATACAAAATAACATCTCTTACGATCCCTAATATCTAATTACCAACATTCACTATCAATTTCCGATGGTATTCTCCGGTTGCAGCTATGACCTTTTTAAGGAAGAATCCCGCCAATTCCTCTTGAATTGCCTTTACGTGATCCTTTGGTAGGAGATCGTCCCGCATCCGTTCACTAGTAGAAAAAGGGCCTTATGTGAGACACATTAGTCCCGGTTTGTAACTGAACCGGCACTAACGTGACCATTAGTGCCGGTTCCAACAGCTAGGCGGGCGGCGCTCATTAGTACCGGTTCGTGGCGAACCTATAGTACCGGTTCGTGCCACGAACCGGTACTAAATAGGTGGTGGCAGGCTGTTGTCAGGCTGGGGCCTAACAGGACCTTTAGTCCCGGTTCGTATAACCAACCGGTACAAAAGATCATCCTATATAAACCCTTCGTCCAGCCCAAGCCGAAGCGCTCTGTTTTTCCCCCTCTCTGTTTTCTTCCCCTCTTGCTCGAGCTCACCTCCATTTTTGCCAAAATTTGTCCAAGATTTGAAGGCACCCCATCCATCCAAGTGATCACAAAGGTTAGCAACTTTGTCCTTTCATCTCTCATTGCTAGATTAGCTCTTGCAATGCTCTATAAGTATAGTGATTTGTGGGTTTTATTTTGGGAGGAATTATATGTGGTAGTATTTGATTTATATGCAATTTGAGGTCAATATAACTCTTAGTTTGCATATGTAGGTGTGGTTTACTTAGTGCCTTCCCGTCTCCGTCGTAAGCACCGTCGATCGCCCGCACCGTCCCGTCGCCGGCACCACCTTGTGGTGAGCCTCTTGTTCTTATCTTTTTTATATAAAAAAAATCATGTTTGTGTGATTTAGATATATAGTTACTTGTATAATTATCTTACCCGTACGTTGTTTGTTATACATAGTGCCATGGCTTTGATATCCGTCCCCGTCGGCCCTCGTCCGGGTTATGATTCGGATGTGGTATATTCTCTTTTATAATTATTTGTTGCATTTCGTGTTTATGACAAATTATGCCCATCAAGTTGACATAGATATTTTTATCTAGGAGGTATGTGAACCGGAAATTCCAACCGACCCTATTGTCGAGAGGTTAAATTTAGTTGAAAAAGAAAACGAGTATTTGAAAGAAAAATTGAAAAGAATTGAGGGGGAGAAGATGGAATTGGAGTTGCATGTTGCCGAAGTCGTCGATGATCACAAGATCAAGATGGAGAAAATGCGCTTGAAGATTAGAAAGATTAGAAAATATGCCATCGATAGTGAGGCTTGGTATCATTATGCTGTTGGATCAATTGTTACCTTAGTTGCGATCTTGATCGCATTTGTTGTTGCATTTAAATGCTTTAGCTAGAGAGTTATTTGTATGTTGTTTTATGATAATAAGTGTTGTATGAACTTTATGTATGAACTTGTATTAATTTGGTCTTTTCGGTGCTGTGTAATGAAGATGAGCCGGCAATGGATGTACGATGACCGATGCTCTGCCCAGTTCATTAATGGCGTGCAGACTTTTCTGCTTGCAGCTGAGGCGAACAAGCGGGCGGATGGTTTTATGCCTTGTCCATGTGCTGGATGTAAGAATGATCGGAATTACTCTAAGTCAAGAACCATTCACGTCCACCTGTTTGAGTCCGGTTTCATGCTCCACTATAATGTTTGGACCAAGCACGGAGAAAGAGGGGTTATGATGGAAGACAATGAAGAAGAAGAGGACGACGACAGCTATCCTGGCCATGGGTTCCATGAATACGATGGTACAACAATGGGGGAAGAAGCTGAGCCGGCAATGCGGGAAGAAGCTGAAGAACAGGCATCAGATGAGCCCGCTGATGATCTTGGTCGGGCCATTGCGGATGCAAAGAGAAAGTGTGCAAGTGAAAAGGAGAAGCTGAAGTTGCAGAGCATGTTAGAGGATCACAAGAAACCGTTGTACCCAAATTGCGAAGATGACAAGAAAAAGCTGGGTACCACACTGGAATTGCTGCAATGGAAGGCAGAGAATGGTGTACCTGACAAGGCATTTGAAAAGCTGCTGAAAATAATGAAGAAGAAGCTTCCAAAAGATAACGAATTGCCTGACAGTACGTACGAAGCAAAGAAGGCTGTCTGCCCTCTAGGATTAGAGGTGCAGAAGATACATGCATGCCCTAATGACTGCATCCTCTACCGCGGTGAGTACGAGGATTTGAATGCATGCCCAGTATGTTGTGCATTGCGCTATAAGATCTGCCACGATGACCCTGGTGATGTTGAGGGCGAGCGCCCCAGGAAGAAGATTCCTGCCAAGGTGATGTGGTATGCTCCTATAATACCACGGTTGAAACGTTTGTTCCAAAACAAAGAGCATGCCAAGTTGATGCGATGGCACAAAGAAGACCGTAAGAAAGATGGGAAGTTGAGAGTACCCGCTGACGGATCGCAGTGGAGAAAAATCGAGAGAAGGTGGAAGAACTTTGCAGCTGACGCAAGGAACGTATGGTTTGGTTTAAGTGCAGATGGCATTAATCCTTTTGGGGAGCAGAACAGCAATCATAGCACATGGCCTGTGACTCTATGTATCTATAACCTTCCTCCTTGGTTGTGCATGAAGCGAAAGTTCATTATGATGCCAGTGCTCATCCAAGGCCCCAAGCAACCCGGCAACGACATTGATGTGTACCTAAGGCCATTAGTTGAAGAACTTTTAGAGCTGTGGAGCATAGAAGGTGTACGTGTGTGGGATGAGCACAAACAGCAGGAATTTGACCTGCGAGCATTGCTGTTTGTAACCATCAATGATTGGCCTGCTCTCAGTAACCTTTCAGGACAGACAAACAAGGGATACCACGCATGCACGCACTGTTTAGATGATACCGACAGTATATATTTGGATAAATGTAAGAAGAATGTGTACCTGGGGCATCGTCGATTTCTTCAGAGCAGGCATCCCGTAAGAAAGAAAGGCAAGCATTTCAAAGGTGATCCAGATCACCGGCAGAAGCCTCCCCACCGTACTGGTGATGATATACTTGATATGGTCAAGGATTTAAAAGTAATCTTTGGAAAGGGTCCTGGCGGACAATCTGTTCCGAATGACGCTGACGGACGCGCACCAATGTGGAAGAAGAAATCTATATTTTGGGACCTACCCTATTGGAAAGACCTAGAGGTCCGCTCTGCAATCGACGTGATGCACGTGACTAAGAATCTTTGCGTGAACCTGCTAGGCTTCTTGGGCGTGTATGGCAAGACAAAAGATACACCGGAGGCACGGGAGGACCAGCAACGTATGCACGGAAAAGACGGCATGGATCCAAAGCAGTTCCAGGGTCATGCCAGCTACGCTCTTACCAAAGAAGAGAAGGAAATCTTCTTCGAATGCCTGCTCGGTATGAAGGTCCCGTCTGGCTTCTCGTCGAATATAAAGGGAATAATAAATATGGCAGAGAAAAAGTTTCAGAACCTAAAGTCTCATGACTGCCACGTGATTATGACACAACTGCTTCCGGTTGCATTGAGGGGCCTTCTACCGGAAAACGTTCGATTAGCCATTGTGAAGCTATGTGCATTCCTCAATGCAATCTCTCAGAAGGTAATCGATCCAGAAATCCTACCAAGGTTAGAGAGTGATTTGGTGCAATGCCTTGTCAGTTTCGAGTTGGTGTTCCCACCATCCTTCTTCAATATCATGACGCACGTTCTAGTTCACCTAGTCGAAGAGATTGCCATTCTGGGTCCTGTATTTCTACACAATATGTTCCCCTTTGAGAGGTTCATGGGAGTCTTAAAGAAATATGTTCATAATCGTGCTAGGCCAGAAGGAAGCATCTCCAAGGGCCATGAAAATGAGGAGGTCATTGAGTTTTGTATTGACTTTATTCCTGACCTTAAGCCGATTGGTGTTCCTGAATCGCGGCATAAGGGCAGACTGGGTGGAAATGGCACGCTAGGACCGGAACAAATAATATGTATGGACGGGCATTCTCTCACTCAAGCACACTACACAGTTCTACAAAATTCCGCCTTGGTGGCTCCGTATATGGAGGAACACAAGAATTTTCTCTGCTCCAAACACCCGGAGCAGTCTGACGACTGGATTACACGTGAACAAACGGGGACTTTCGCCGGTTGGTTGCAGACACGTGCCATGCATGACGCCGCTGTTGAAGATGACCTGTACTTGCTGTCCCAGTTACCATCTTCGAATATAATGACTTTCAAAGGGTACGAGATAAATGGGAATACATTTTACACGATCGCCCAAGATAAGAAGAGCACCAACCAAAACAGTGGTGTCCGCTTTGATGCAGCAACCAAGAGTGGAAAGGACACATATTATGGTTACATAGAGGACATATGGGAACTTGACTATGGACGTGGTTTGAAGGTCCCTTTGTTTCGGTGCAAATGGGTCAATATGACACGAGGCGGGGTAACGAAAGACCCGCAGTACGGAATGACAACAGTGGATCTCAACAATCTTGCGTACGCAGACGAACCATTCGTCCTAGCCAATGATGTGGCGCAGGTTTTCTATGTGAAGGACATGTCTACCAAGCCGAGAAAAAGAAAAGATAAGGAAGCGAATACATCATACGATGAGCCAAAGCGCCACATAGTTCTTTCAGGGAAAAGAAACATCGTGGGAGTGGATGACAAGACAGACATGTCAGAAGATTATGAAAAGTTTGATGAAATTGCTCCCTTCACAGTGAATATTGACCCGAGCATCCAGTTAAATGATGAAGATTGTCCATGGTTACGGTGCAAAGGGACACACGCGAAGAAAAAGTTTCACACCCAAAGATCCCACTCTGGGATGTGACCGACTTCACTGTCATCACTTTCTTCTCTAGTGAGTTTCCGGACTAATATATCTGGAAAGTCCCACTTCGGACAAACCGGAGGGAATCTTTGTAATAGTTAATTAGGGTACTTATGTGTTTTGGCATTTGAAACGCGAAGAAATATTACGGCAAAAACTGGATGCACTTCGTGTACAAAATGGACAATCTCTTTCGAAGTATCAGGGTTTCGGACGAAAACTCGTCTGTTACAAAGGCATTTCAATTTTTTAAACTTATTACAACTCCAGACTTTTTGTGCGTTCAGTATGCACCATTCAAAGCCACGTCATCAACTTTCAACCCTTTCTGACTTTATTTGCTATTTTTCATGCATTTACTGATTTTTTTTTAGCTAAATGACCCTGAAATTGAAAAGCACTACAAATGAACTCTGAAAAGGTTGAAAGTTGGCATGGTATCATTATTTCACCCACATAGCATGTGCAAAAAAGTAGAAAGGGTTACGGCAAAAACTGGATGCACTTCGTGTACAAAATGGACAATCTCTTTCGAAGTATCAGGGTTTCGGACGAAAACTCGTCTGTTACAAAGGCATTTCATTTTTTAAATAACCTAAGTATTACCAAATTGAATATAATGATAAAACACACTAATATTAAACATAAGAAAAAAGAATCACTGAAAAATCTATTTTTAAAGTAAAGTTATTCACAAACTAGTGATTCACACAAATTTCAAATAATTCAAATTTAAACTATTAAAATTTGAAAACTATTGGCACTAACAGAAAGTTTGTAATTTTTTGTACCTAAAGCAAAAATATTCAGAAAGAAACTCTAAATACAGCAAAAAACAACTCAGAAATAAATACAAGAAAATAAATAAAGCAGAAAAGAAAAAAGAGAAAAAATATAAATAAAAAAAAAGCCCGCCTACTGGGCCACAGCGGCCTGCATACGACTAGACACCCAACTTGTAGTTGGGCCAGGATGCAAGCCCGCAGGCCCAGTAGGCCCAACAAGGCATAGCAGCAGAGGTAGGCACAGAAGGCCTGCAATACAGAGGAGCTCGATACAGCAGCCGCGGCGGGGCTTATAACCTGGTGCGGGCGCCCTTCGGCAAGCGAGGTGGGACTAAACTTGCCCGCACCGCACCTGCGGCAGCGCACCACCTTTAGTACCGGTTGGTAGATCCAACCGGTACCAAAGGGATGTCTTTAGTACCGGTTGGAGCCACGACCCGGTACTAAAGGGGGTCGCTTCCCGCCGCTTGGCCTGGCCAAATTTGACCTTTAGTACCGGTTGGTGGCTCCAACCGGTACTAAAGGTCCATCCTATATAAACAACCCTTATGAAAATTTTCACTTCTTCTCTGTTCGCTCGTCTCCTCTGCTTCTTCGATCGACAGCGCCGCCGCCCCCCGTCGCCGCCCCCGTCGCGCGCCGTCCCCGTCGCCGCCCCCGTCGCGCGCCGTCGCCGTCGCCGTCGCCGTCCCCGTCCACGTCGCCGCCCCGGCCCGTCCCTGTCGCCGTCCCCGTCGCGCGTCGCCGTCTCGCCGCCGCCCCGTCGCCGCGCCCGTCGCCGCCCCCCGTCGCCGCCCCGCTGTGAGCCCCCTGCGCCATGGCCGCGCCCTCGATCATCCGATCGAGCCCGCCCGCACACACACACACACAGAGTACACACACACGTACACACACACGCACACATTTTTCTTAATTATTTTCTGTTTTCTCTGTTTTGTAGTTATATAAATGTTAGATTAATGTTAAAGTTTTAGCTAGATGAATTAGATTAATGTCAATTTGTTAGATGATCGAATTAGATATATTAATGTCAAATGTTAGATGAATTACATAGAAATGTTAGATTAATGTCAAATGTTAGATGAATTAGATATATTAATGTCAAATGTTAGATGAATTAGATATATTAATGTCAAATGTTAGATGAATTAGATTAATGTCCGTTATGTTAAATTTGCATATAGAATTTGCATATAGAATTTGTATATAAGAAAAAATGTTACATTTGCATATAGAATTTGTTATCGACGTCAACGATGCCCGGCCCGCATCCTCGCCGTCGACCCGTTCGCGACGACGTCCTGCTTCAGAGGAGCCATGTCCGGGACTGGGCTCCGCCGGGCTGGCACTGGGAGGTGCTACCTTCAGGGGGGCGCCGCTTGGTGAGGAACCCGGCCCCGGGTCCCGTCGACGACCCGGAGCTCCTTTGGTGGCTCCGGGCGCCACTTTCGATAATATTCGAGACGATGTATTCGAGATTATATTCGATGATGCATATTATCTACTATGATTCAGTTTTATCAATTATCTACTATTATTTGAGATGCGTACTAAATTGTTTTATATTTCTTCTGGATTAGTTAAATAAAAGCTATGGCGGACAATACCGGCAGAGAAGGAGAAGAGGCCGTGTTCGAGATCATACGCTCCCCTCGCGGGCCACATGATCAGAATGAAGAAGATGACGGCTCCCAATATCTGAACAATACCGGGGAGGGTGATATGATATTCGATCAAGACGACCGAATTGATGAAGTCCAGAACTATGATGATCTTGAAATAGCAAATACCGGCGAGGTACATTATAGAAGCAGGCATCTGGTGATCATCACGTGTTTTAAATGATTTTGTATATATATATATATATATTAACGAATCGATCTTTCTTCTTTCAGCCCTCCGGATCGAGTAAATCGTCTGCAGGCAGCAGAAAGCGAGGCCCGGCCAAAAAGTTGAAGGATGGCGTAAAGTACAACATCGATGCCATCAAACCTAATGGCGAACCAAGCGAGCCTAAGAAGAATGCGGACAAGTGGATTCGTCAGTGCGGAGTTCTTGTGAAGGACCAAATCCCGATCTCCATTCAAGAATGGAAAAAGCCAGCAACGGAACGTCCAGATCTTACTTATGTTGACCAAAGAGCAAAAGATCGGCTTTGGGAATCTCTCATGTCACATTTCACCCTACCAGATCATTTCACACATGCAGATGTGCAGAAAGTCAAGGACGCTGCTCTTAGGAAGATGGCGCGTGCATTCAACAACCACAAGAAAAATATATGGGCCAAGTACGGAGGAAAGAAGACTCCAGAATTCACGGGAACACTGGAGAAGCAAAGAGATCACTGGCCCGCTTTCGTGAAATTCAAGGAATCGGAATTAGCTAAGGAACGGTCGAGAATAAACAAGCTCAATGCCGCGAAAAAGGAGCATTACCATAGGCTGGGGCCAGGTGGCTACGCGGTGGCCCGGCCTAAGTGGGATAAGGCTGAGCAAGAGATGATAGATGCAGAGGTCATTCCAGTTACATTGAGCTGGCCCCCCAGGTGCAGGACTTGGTTCTATGCGCATGGGGGGGCGTTGGACCCAAAGACAGGCCAGGTTTTGAAGAAGGCAAGTCTTAAAGGAGCCGACGACAAACTACTTGTTGCAATAGAAGAGGCTCGAACGGGGGTGTTCACGCCCAACAGAGAGAACGACGAGCTTACACGCGCCCTGGGAAATCCTGAACACCCGGGAAGAACACGAGGCAAAGGCATTGTTCCGTGGTATCAGGGGTTTGCGGACTGGAACGCCGACTACAGAAGCCGTGCGAGAAAGAAGATGGAGGAGGAGAAGAAGAGGAAGCTGGAGGAGGAGCAGAGGAAGCAGGAAGCAGAACGCGTTAGAGGCCTAGAATCAGCGCACGCGGAGTTGGCACTCCAATTAGAGTGGCAGCAGCAGCAGATCAACTCACTTAGTCAGGAAAGGGGGTCTCAGCAGCGGCAGCAGCTAGCGGATCCATCATTGGATAGCACCGAGCCATCCATGCCGAGAAGCAGCGTGGGTTCCGCCCTGGGCGATGAGTCACTACTGCTGGATAGATACCCTGTGGATGACATCATGGATAACACTAATTGTGAGCTACACTTTAAAATGAAGAACATATCCATGAAGGTGGCGGACGGCATTGCTTATACAAATCCCCCTGAAGCAACCTTCCATTGCAATCCGATTCCAGCTGACTATGCTCGTGTCACGGTTGATGAAGTTGTGGCACAATATTCGGGGCTACAGCTTGACATTCCTGGAGGTGACGACGAGCGCACACTGGGAGAGGCCATACATCGTATCATTCTATGGAGAAAGGATTGCATTGTCTTTCCAAGGCCACCGACACCGCGTCAGCCGACTCCTTCTCCAAGTCCGCCACCGCGTCAGGACACTCCTACTCCTCCAAGTCCGGCAACGCGTCAGGCCAGTCCTCCTCCTCCAAGTTCGGCACCGCGTCAGGCCACTCCTCCTCCTCCAAGTCCGGCACCGCGTCAGCCCAGTGCTCCTGCACCGCGTCAGTCGTCTCCGCCGCCTAGGCAACAGCGGAAGAGAGCCGCCGCAGCTATGGCGTCTAGCGGTACAAGTACAGGAGGCAAGAGACGAGGATACCAATTTGGTCCAAGCCTCGCGCCTCTTCCGAAGAGGCCTTACGACATGACGGATGAGGAAATCAAAGCCAAATGCAGGGCGGACTTGGACGCCCATTTTGCACCGAAACCGCCACCGCCGCCAAAGGAGAAAGTGCCTGAGGTTGTCGTTGAGCACTTTATTCGTATGGCTAAAGAACCAGCTCCCAAGCCTGTTGACTCAGACTATGAGCGCCAACTCAGGAAGGCACATCTAGCAAAAAAAAGAAGGAGTCGAGCTCGAGCTCGAGCCAAGGCGCAGCTGCCAAAAAAAGCGGGAAAACTGTTCCCCAGCTGGGAGAACAGGCGATGCAATCGATCCCCCCGCTCATTGTACCAACACATGTGAGTACCGACGCGGCCGATGAGCTGGTAATAACCGACGATCATAGAAGGATGGCTGCCGAGGCCGGTGTCACTGTTTATCAACTCCTAGGCATTGAGCCCATGGATAAGATTAGAGAGGAGGACGTAAAACGGAAATATGCCCGCGGCGAACCTTTGGTAAAGCCTGAGGAGGTCAAGAAGCTCCCAACGAGAATGTATGAATTGCATGAATGGTACATGAAAATTGCCAAGACTACCAATCGAGAGTCCCTCATGGTGAAAGTCAAGGCAGAGCATTACTACCATGAGAATGCTCTGTATGTTGAGTTTACAGAACTGTTTCAGTTATTCAATCAAGACGCACTCGACAAATCTATCGTCAGTTGCTATTGTCTGTAAGTGATTTCTTTCTGTAATTTAAGTCTCAAGCTAGCTGTAGTGCTCGTTGATCATTACCTGTAATTATCCTCACTATATTCTTTTCTGTGGTATTATGCAGGATGAAGATCTATGAAATGAATAAAAAGGGACGCTATGGCATTGGGTTCATTGACCCAAATACCATTAATCAAGAGATATGGACGGATGAATGTTATCGAGAAGACACAGAGAAAAGCATGCTAGAGTTCTTCAAGCGCCTAAACACCAATCGAGATATACTACTTCCTTACAACTTCAAGTGAGTCACACTGTCTTGTACTACAAATTCTGTTTTTGCTTACTAGCTAGATGTTAATAAGTGTATAGGGTTTAGGGTAGTTGATGAGTGTTATGCACATGCCCGCTTAATTTATACATGCAAACGTGTGCGCATGCAGATTCCACTGGATCTTGTTAGACATTCAAGTTGAAGAAGGAAAAGTTGAAGTACTGGACTCACTAATTAAACCAGTTGAGGAGTACGAAACCGTCAAGGGGATAGTCAACAGGTAATTTCAATCATTATTGAACTATATGTCGGCCTATTTAGTTCGTCATTTCCTGATATCAACTAATTAATAACTCCTTTATTCATTTTCTTTGCCGGCGGGCAGGGCTTGGGCAAAGTTCATCAAAACGGTTCCAGGCCAATGGAAACAAAAGCTGTATTGGTATCGACCCAGGGTAATTAATTAATTAGTACTAGCTAGCTACCATCTCTTTAATTCTAGTTTCAATACCATTAATTATCATGCTTGATTAATTATTATCTGATTGAATTCTATTCTCGTAAAGTGCATGAGGCAGAAGCCGGGGAATGATTTATGTGCATACTACGTTTGCGAGAACATTCGCATGATGACGATCGAAAGTAGCACATCTGCTAGACAGCAATGGGTACGTTTGCCAGAACACTATTCACAATTTTTACGTCATTATCGATATCTAATCACACAACTAATACATGCATATTGATCTCCTTCTTAAAAGTTCGATATGGTGCGGGATCAGCTCCTACCAACGGATCGCGTACGAGCAATTCAAGAGGAAATAGCGGGATTTTTGCTCGACCAGGTCATAGATCCCAAAGGAGTATACCATTACCCGCTACCGCAGTAATGCCTCCATGTAGGAGAAATTGTATATACCAAATTGTATATATACATGTGTATGTGTGAATGGTGGTGCGAGACATTCGATGATATATATATATATATGATCGGTTCTACGAGAAATTCTATTTATATATATGCATAACGTGTACAATATGTAGTATCGTAAAATACCAGCAAATGAAAAAGAATTAAATGGAAAACACAAAATTAAAGGAAAAAGAAATCATAAACCCAAAACCCCCTAAACCTTTTAGTACCGGTTGGTGTTACCAACCGGTACTAAAGGTCTTCCACCCCCCGGCGCTGGCTCGTGCCACGTGGTGGCCTTTAGTGGCGGTTCGTGTTGAACCGGTACTAAAGGGGGGGGGACCTTTAGTCCCCACCCTTTAGTGCCGGTTACAGAACCGGCACTAAAGGGCCTTACGAACCGGTGCTATAGCCCGAATCTGCACTAGTGGTTGGATCTAATTTAAAGAAGGAGTCAATATATATGAATGAAACTCAACACAATTGATGGTAATAAAATAAAATTGTGAATATTGTTTACGTACTTCAAGTTGTTGTAAATTTCTGCCAGTCTCACTGGTCGTCATGCGAATGAACTCGCAAACGTAGTATCCACATAAATTAGTCCCCCTTTCCTACCTCAAGCACTTTACGAGAGTAGAGTTCAATCAAAATAATAATCAAGCATGATAATGGTATTGAAATTAACTAGAATCAAAGAGATGCGCGGACCTAGCTAGTACTACTTACAGTGAGTTGTCAAAATTGCAGCTCCTCTTTCCATTCACCCCTAGCCTTCTTGGTGAACCGTTTCCAAACCCTTCCCGGCAAAGAAAATAAATAAAGGAGTTATTAATTACTTGATATCAGGAAATGAACGAAAGTTGCCGATATAGTGCGATAATGATTGAAATTACCTCTGGAGCATATCACGCAGGTCCGCCCACATCTTAGAGTCTTTACGTAGCGAGATCATGACAAGTACGCTTCCTGAGTCAACCCGAATGACTAGCAGAATAAAGTGGAACCTGCGCACGCAGCATAACTCATCAATTACACTTAACATCGAGTAAGTGAAACAGAATGTGTACAAGACAGTATAACACTCACTTGAAGTTGTAAGTAAATAGTATTTCCCTTTTGTTTTGTTGTTCAATTAACGCCCTTAGCAAGATCTTCTCTGTATCCTTGGCGTTCATTTGTACCGTAACTTCATGAATAGTATTTGGGTTAATGAACCCAATGTCATAGATTTGTCCTCTTTTGCATTCGAGGATCTTCATTCTGCATAATATAGTGAGGATAATTATACATGCAATGAACGAGCTGAGCTAGAGACTTAATTACAGAAATGATACTTACAGACAATAGCAACTAACGATAGATTTGTCGATGGCGTCTTAATTGTAAAACTGAAATAATTCATCAAATTCAACGTAAATCTCCTCGTCTCCATTGAAGTAATGCTCATCTTTAACTCCCGCAATGATATAGTTGGTCCCTTCCTTTGAGGCTTCCATGTACCACTCATGCAATTTTCGCATTTGTGTTGGTAGTAGCCGGACCTCCTCAGGTTTGACGAGAGGCTTCCCGTGCTGGTATCTGTATGCTAACTCAGCCATGGGGAACTCTACCTCCTCGCCTAACAATTGACCAAGAGTGAAACCAACATCATCGGCCGCTACCCCCGGATCATAATTGATATCGGTAAACACCTTGAGCGGGGGGCACGATTGGTTTTTCTGTTCGCCGAGCTGGGGAATTGTTTTTCCACTTGCACTACTGCTACTTCCCGGCCGCTTCACATGTTCTCTATATGACTTTACAATAGACCGGTCATAGTCTGATAGCAGCGGAGGCGGTGGTGGTCGCGTAAGGTTTTCTATACAGTGCTCCGCTATTGCCGGATCTAATTTCTCCTTTGGATCGGGCCGTTTCGGTGCAAGCTGGCGTTTCACATCGGCATCCACAACCTTCTTGGTTTCCTCATCAGTCATATCGTATGGTAACTTGGTAGGAGCCTTCTTGACGCTTGTATCTGCTCTGGATTTCTTCGCAGTTGTACTACTAGCCGCCGAAGCGGCAACTCTCTTCCGCCGGTGCTGAGGCGGCGGAGGAGGCGGAGTCTGCTGACGTCGAGGCGGAGTCTGCTGAGGGGCCTCCTCCGGCGGAGTATGCTGAGGCGGCGGAGATAGAGCTGTATTGCTACTGTGAGGAGTCTGCTGAGGGGCCTCCTCCGGCGGAGTCTGCTGACACGGCGTCCAATGTGGAAGCATGATGTGTTCCTTTTTCCATAGAATCGTAGTCCTTATGGCATATCCCAGTGCAGTCTCCCCTTCACCTGTAGGGAAGTCAAGCTCCAGCTGCTCAAATCCGCTGAGAACTTCATCCACCCCGACAACAGCATAGCCATCTGGAATCGGAGAGCAATGGTGAGTTGCATCAGGTCCAGAAGGTAAGGCAAAGCTGATCGCCACCTTCAAGGATATGTTCATGCATTTCGCATGTAGATCACAATGTTCCCTCTGCGTGATATCATCCACGGGGTAGCGAGGAGCCGTGATATCATCTGTGGGCCGAACGAGCTCCGTGGAAGCCACGCTGCTTTTCCTCTGAGATGGTGGGCCGGCAGCAGTATCGAATGCAGAATCTTCGTGCCGCTGAGATGGGCCGGTAGCTTGCTGGCTGGTAAGTGCCTCTATTTGCTTCTGCTGCAACGCTACTATTTCTTCTACCTTCTGCAGCCGGTCTGCATCCTGTCTCTTCTTTCTCGCTCGGCTTCTATAGGTGTCACTGCTGTCGGGAAACCCAACCTTCCACGGAACGGAGCCTGATGTGCCTCGTGTTCGTCCAGGGTGTTCAGGATTCCCAAGGGTGCGTGTCAGCTTGTCCTTCTCTCTGTCGGGATTGAACTTCCCGTCCTGCATTGTAGCTTGAAGGGCTTTGACGGGTGTTGCAAGTTGCTCTTTTGTATAAATACACTTCCCTGTTTCTGGGTTCAACGTTCCCCCATGCCCGTAGAACCAAGTCCTTGCCCGTTCGATCCAATGCAATGGCTCTGGATGGATCCCTTTAGCAATCAGGTCGTTCTCAAATTTCTCCCACTTAGGCCTGGCAACCTTGTAGCCACCTGACCCCGTAACATGGTGATAATCTTTCTTTGCAGCATTTATCTTATTTCTTTCTGACCTTCTCTTAGCTTCTTCCGATTTCTTGTACTTCACAAATACGTCCCAGTGATCTTTTAACTTCTCATGTGCTCCGGTGAATGTTGGAGTCTTGTCTTTCTGGACATAGTCTTGGTTTAATCTTTTCTTCCAGTTGCAGAATTGTGCGGCCATCTTCTTAAGAGCCCACGACTTGACTTTTCACTCTATAACTGGGTTATTTGGATCCACCTCTGGCGGTAGGGTGAAATTTGTCATGAGCGTATTCCAAAGCATTTCTTTGCATCTATCCTCGACATAAGTAACTCCATCGTCCGCCTTTGGCTTATTCCATTCTTGAATGGAGATCGGGACGCTGTCCCTAACAATAACTCCGCACTGACTTACAAATGCATCTGCGCTCCACTTGGGAGCAATCGGTTTGCCATGTGCATCGACTTCTTCGATCTTGAACCTTTCATTATCGCCCAACCTTTTTTTCGGGCCTCGTTTTTTTATAGAAGATTGGCTCGATCCGGAGGGCTAAAAGAAGAAAGAAGCGTTAATATATGTATATACAAATCAATTAATGCATCTAGTCAGCAGAGGCTTAATTAATATACCTCGCCGGACTTTGTAATAATTAAGGTTCCAACACTGGAGCCGTCATCTTCTCGCTCCATTCTCTCACCGGAGCCGTCCATTCCCTCACCGGAGTCGTTCAGAAAATGTAGGTGATATCATCATCTCCGTCGCGGATTATTTCCTCCAACATGTTTTCTTGTTCTTCGTCTCTGGCGTGTTCCGGATCCATAGTTTCTGCAATCACTTGCAAGTTATTTCATATGCATTTTATACAATTTTAGTATTCTGGACAGAACAGCAAGTTTATTTATTTTAACATGTATGATGATGGCAAAACATAATCTACAAGAGAAATCGAAACAAATGCATATAAAGAACGTCTCGGTCGGAGTTACGGTTCTACCGGAACGAAACAGTGAGGACTCTTCACCGGCGATCGTCGGGAACTGGAACGAAACGGTACGGTTCTACCGGAACGAAACGAAACACCATGGCCACCGTCAGGAGGTTAGGAAGAAGAATAATCGATGACACAAGTAGTGGGCGTGCACTACTTTTTTTTTCTCGGTGCAACGCACGGGCAAGTTTGCTAGTATAAATAATATTGAACCTTTTCCCAAATACACATTGTATAATAAATATATTTCTTAATACAAGATGAATATATTTCTTAAGGACTATGCTAAATATCAAACGTTAGGTTCGTAAGCAATAGATCCGAACGATTTCTTAATTCCTTCGATCACCCTCACTCTCGAAAGAGCACAACGCTGCATGTTTAACACAAAAATGCTGACATCAGCAAAGATTCCACCGAAGTTATACCGAAGTTATCGGGGTTATGTTTTAACGACCCCCCCCCCCCTCATGTCGAAGTTACGACGATATTTGTACCTATGTTATCATGTCTGTGGTGCGTAGATTTATACACAAGATGAATACACAAGATGAATACAAGATGAATACAAGATTTATACACAAGATGAATACAAGATGAATACACAAGATGAAATTTATATAAAAAAATATCACATTTCATTACATACGCTCGGAACAAAAATATCACAAATGAAAATTTTGTAATAATTTCTTTAGGTTCGGAATTTGCAAATTTCTCTAACTTTGATAATGACCTATGCAAACCTTTTTTCTAGATTATTTCAAAATTGCACAGAGTAATATCAATGAGCTATTTCTCGATAATTTAGTAATTGTTCAATGAACATAATCTGAAAATTGCACAAAGTAATATCAATGAACATAATCTGAAAATTTTTATAAAAAAAAACAGCGCGGCGTCGGCCAGCAGAGCGCGGGCGGCGTCAGGGTCGGCGTCGGCGTCGGCCAGCAGCGCGGGCAGCGTCGGGGTCGGCGTCGGTGTCGGCGTCGGCCAGCAGGGGGGATAGGAGGAGGAGGGGATCGGGGCGGCGTTCACAGCGAGGAGGCGGGGAGCGGGGGCGTCGGGGCAGGGCGTCGGCGAGGGTGTCGGGGCAGGGCATCGGCGAGGGCGTCGGGGCAGGGCGGCGGCGAGGGCGTCGGGGCAGGGCGTCGCGGCAGCCTGGCGGCGACGTGCGGTGGTTCGGCGTCGGGGCAGAGACGCGAGAGAAAGAAGATTGGGGAGGAAGAAGGCCGGGGTGCGCGGTTAATATACCTCGAGCTTTAGTCCCGGTTGGTGGATCCAACCGGGACTAAAGGCCTACCTTTAGTCCCGGTCGGAGGCACCAACCGGGACTAAAGCTCGTTTTCGGCAGCCAAATGGGCGCGAAAGGTCAGGCCTTTAGTCCCGGTTGGTGCCACCAACCGGGACAAACCTGGATTTTTAAAGCTTTTAATTGGTGTTTTAATCAAAACAGATTATGTTTCTTTTAGTTTTATACCTTTTTCCTTTGTTTTAATTATTTTAGTTTATGTTTTCTTGTTATTCTTTTGCCAAATTATATTATGTTTCGGTTAGTCAACATGAGGATATTTTAAATAGGTGTTTTAAAATTATTTTAATGTTTTGATTTAATTCTTTTTGCTATTAAAGTTTTTAACAAAAAATACTTTATGAAAATTTTAGTTGGATAAATTTTATATAATGTTAAGTTAATATTATTTTGATCATAACTAGAGTTTTATAAAAGCTTTTTGGCTGATTCTTTTTGCTATTGAAGAATATTATAAAATACTTGTTGTTAACCTAATAATGTTATATTTTCTTTTCTGTTAAGTTATTAGTTTAGTATTTTGTTTTGTTTTCTATTTGCTTTTCTTATTGTTTTCTTTATTGCTTTATTCATTGATTGTATTTTGATTGCTAGAATGCTTGCTAGAGTGAATGCTTATATGAATGCAATGTTTGATTATATAGATTTTCATCAGATAGTGACAAAAAGTTCTATCAAGTTATTTTTCATAGGTACCATTGCCGCAACATTTCGCATTGACGGGCCAGCATCAGGTGGTGGTTTGTCAATATGTTTTTGAAAATATGACACAAGGCGATCAATGCTGTCAAAATCTTTCTTCCGGAATCTAAATCCCTTTGGGTATAACCCAACATACTCATGATGTGGGTTTGTACTCCTGATGTAAGATAATATAAAGGTGCCTGGATGTTCGTGAGATATGCCTGCATATTTGTACAAGGAAAGAAACATACATTTACCAAAAATTAAAACAGATGCCAATCTTGCCAGTTAATACATCGCCTTCATGTAATTGTAGTGATTCTAGATCAAAGCCATCGTCAGAATAGTTGTGGAGCATAACCATGTCCTCAGTTTCACCAGAAAGCAACCAGAACTCCTCTCATCTGGACTTGGCTCGGCATAAGGGGTCCTCCGATCAGAGAAACCACACAGTAGGGGTGGAATCTTGCAAAACTTGGGATTTTCCAGCTATAAGTCCGGAAACTCACTAGAGAGAAAGTCTTCACTTTTTCTTCGCGTGTGTCCCTTGCTTATTGCGCCGTAACCATGGATAATCTTCATCATTTAACAGGATGCTTGGGTCAGTCTTCACTGTGAAGGGAGGAATTTCATCAAACTTTTCATAATCTTCCGACTTGTCTGTCTTGTCCTCCACTCTCACGATGTTTCTTTTCCCTGAAAGAACTATGTGGCGCTTTGGCTCATCGTATGATGTATTCGCTTCCTTATCTTTTCTTTTTCTCGGTTTGGTAGACATGTCCTTCACATAGAAAACCTGCGCCACATCATTGGCTATGACGAATGGTTCATCTGTGTACCCAAGATTGTTGAGATCCACTGTTGTCATTCCGTACTGCGGGTCTACCATTACCCCGCCTCCTGTCAGATTGACCCATTTGCACCGGAACAAAGGGACCTTAAAATCACGTCCATAGTCAAGTTCCCATATCTTCTCTATGTAACCATAATATGTGTCCTTTTCCCTATTGGTGTTTGCTACATCAAAGCGGACACCACTGTTTTGGTTGGTGCTCTTTTTATCTTGGGCGATCGTGTAAAATGTATTCCCATTTATCTCGTACCATCGGAAAGTCAATACAATCGAAGATGGTGTCCTGGCCAACAAGTACAGCTCATCTCCAACAGCGTTGTCATTCATGAGATGTGTTTTTAACCAACCGCCAAAAGTCGCCATGTGTGTACGTTTAATCCAGGGGTCAGACTGCTCCGGGTTCTTGGAGCGTACAATATCCATGTGTTCCTCGATATACGGGGCCACCAAGGTAAAACTTTGTAGAACTGTGTAGTGTGCTTGAGTGAAAGAATGCCCGTCCCTACATATTATTGCTTTCGGTCCTAGCGTGACTTTTTCATTCAGTCTCTCCTCATGCCGCGATTGAGGAACACCAATCGGATTAAAGTCAGGAATAAAGTCAACACAAAACTCAATAACCTCCTCTGTTTCATGGCCCTTGGAGATGCTTCCTTCTGGCCTAGCACGGTTATGAACATATTTTTTAAGACTCCCATGAACCTCTCAAAGGGGAACATATTGTGTAGAAATACAGGACCCAGAATGGCAATCTCTTCGACTAGGTGAACTAGGACGTGCGTCATAATATTGAAGAAGGATGGTGGGAACACCAACTCGAAACTGACAAGACATTGGACCAAATCACTCTGTAACCTTGGTAGGATTTCTGGATCGATTACCTTCTAAGAAATTGCATTGAGGAATGCACATAGCTTCACAATGGCTAATCGAACATTTTCTGGTAGAAGCCCCCTCAATGCAACCGGAAGCAATTGCGTCATAATCATGTGGCAGTCATGAGACTTTAGGTTTTGGAATTTTTTCTCTGCCATATTTATTATTCCCTTTATATTCGACGAGAAGCCAGACGGGACCTTGATACTGAGCAGGCATTCAAAAAATATTTCCTTCTCTGCTTTGGTAAGAGCGTAGCTGGCAGGACCTTGATACTGCTTTGGATGCATGTCGTCTTTTTCATGCATACGTTGCTGGTCCTCTCGTGCCTCCGGTGTATCTTTTGTCTTCCCATACACGCCCAAGAAGCCTAGCAGGTTCACTCAAAGATTCTTCGTCATGTGCATCACGTCGATTGCAGAGCGGACCTCTAGGACTTTCCAATAGGGCAGCTCCCAAAATATAGATTTCTTCTTCCACATGGGTGCGTGTCCGTCAGCGTCATTCGGAACAGATTGTCCGCCAGGACCCTTTCCAAAGATTGCTTTTAAATCCTTGACCATATCAAATATATCATCACCAGTAAGGTGGATAGGCTTCTTCCGGTGATCTGCCTCACCTTTGAAATGCTTGCCTTTCTTTCTTAAGGGATGCATGCTCGAAAGAAATCGACGATGTCCTAGGTACACATTCTTCTTACATTTGTCCAAATATATACTTTCAGTCTCATCTAAACAGTGCGTGCATGCATTGTATCCCTTGTTTGTCTGTCCTGAGAGGTTACTAAGAGTAGGCCAATCATTGATGGTTACAAACAGCAACGCTCGTCGGTCAAATTCCTGCTGTTTGTGCTCATCCCACACACGTACACCTTTGATATCCCACAACTGTAAAAGTTCTTCAACTAATGGCCTTAGGTACACATCAATGTCATTGTCGGGTTGCTGAGGGCCTTGGATGAGCACTGGCATCATAATGAACTTCCGTTTCATGCACAACCAAGGAGGAAGGTTATAGATACATAGAGTCACAGGCCAGGTGCTATGATTGCTGCTCTGCTCCCCAAAAGGATTAATGCCATCTGCACTTATACCAAACCATAAGTTCCTTGCGTCATCTACAAACTCCGGCCACTTTCTCTCGATTTTTATCCACTGTGACTGTCGGGGCCGGGGATGAACCCCGGGTAGGCAACAGAGCTCGAACCCCTTCTTAAAAAATCATCGGAGCAGGTCAAGTCACTCAGGCCGGCTTGCCAGTACGCCGGCTCCCCAGCACGAGCCGGCTCGGCATGGCGACCTGGCCTGGCCGGCTGGCCCATGCCGGCTGGCCACGAGGGGACGGAGCCTTCGCGACGAAGCAAGCGTGGCTACAGCGTTCCTTCCTTTGCGCTGACACAGCAGGCGAGGCTGCAGCTTTCCTAGCGCCCCCGCCCGAGGCGGGCGGTGTCGGGGAGGCGCGGTCCTGTAGAAACAACGGCGCCGACCTCCCTCTGACGACGGACAAGACACACCACAGTGCCCGGTACCCAGACTGACGAGAGACAAGACCCGCCACAGTGCCCCGTGCCAGGCAGGTGCGGCGCACCTGGCGACCCGGCAACCCGGCGGCCCCTGCCACCGGCTCCCGGTTAATGACACCAGGGGCCCGCGCCTTTGTAACATTCCCATTGTAACCCTGAGGGGTCGAGCTATAAGACCCCCCAGGAGGCCTCCATGCAGGGGGGTCGAGAGAGTTGGCCTTCTGGTTGGCTTCCTTCGGTTCACTCTCTCCCGTTAGCTGGTTGCTCTTCGCTTCCCTTTAGTGACTCCTTCTCGTTCCACAGAGCACACACACACTCTCGCCGGAGAGGCAGAATGGTGGCCTAGCCCCTTCTCCCTCCTCCGTCCGAACAGCTCCAGGAGCGACTTTGTAGCCCTTGTGCTCTCCATACTACACTCGGCAGGATTAGGGGTGTTACCTCTCCGGAGGGCCCCGAACCTGGGTACGTCTCGTGTCTCGCACTTGCTCGTGCCAACCTCGCCTCCGGAACCCACCGTCGTCCCATCGTAACCCCACCTTTTAAGCCATCCCATGGCATCTGCCGTGAATCGCGCACCCCCCGCGAGAATACCACGACAGTTGGCGCCCACCGTGGGGCCGCTCGCGGCGCCGGCCGGAGTCAAGTTCCGGACGAGGCCCTTCACCAGCTCCGGCGAGCGCATCGTGCACGGTTTGGTCCGCGCGCCCCGCGCGGCCAACCCGGCCGGCTGCGACGCTGCACCGGGCGCGGAAGCCGCCTGCCCCGCAGGCTGCTGCATCATCCCTTTCGGCGCGTTGCGCGTCTTCGTCGCGCTCGTCCCCGACGTGTTTCCCAGCGAGGTACGCAGCTTTGCCGACTCGCCCATCCCCGTTGGGTGCGCCGTCTCCGACGATGTCGCGGCTCTCTGCGTCCGCGCGGAAGTGCTGACTATCGGCGCCAGCTCCGGCTCCCCGTGCGCCAAGGAGATGGCCGCCGCGGCTGCCGCCGCCGCGGCTGCGGCCCTGCCTCGCCGGGCCGACCCGCTCCACGAGACAATCCGGAGTCTGCGAGCCCCCATCACGCCTGACGCCGACACGGCGGCCGCAGCGGCTCAGCTCAATGAGGACCGTGAGCATCTGCTGGTCGAGGCCACGGAGCTCGCGGCGACGCGGCGCCGGCTCGAGTCTGCCCAGCGAGAGTACGACAGCGCCCACGGCTTCATGCCGGCCGCCGCCGAACCCAGCCTGGTCGCGGAGGTATGGATCCATGGGGGCGCAATCGGCCGTGCGCTAGGCGCAGGCCAGCCCGTCTACGACACCCCCGTCAAGAACATGCGCGCGGCGTAGGCGGCCATGGCGGATCTCGAGTTCCTGGGGGGCGAGGAGTTGCTGCAGCAGCAGCGCATCCGCGACCTCATCACAGCGGCGAACGAGCAGCAGAGGCACTTCGACCCGGCTCGGCCATCCGCCTCCACCTCAGGAAAAACCGGGGACCCGGAGAGGGCTCTCCGGGATGCGCAACGGACGTCCTCGCACGCCACTAGCGCGAGCCGCTCTGGTCGGCATCGATCCGGTCGGAGCCGGCACAATCGCGCCGCCACTACCGGAAACGGCGTCGCCGACGAGACAGCTGGCAACGGCCGGGTTCAGCAGCCAGAGCCCCCCGTGCGGCCGGCTCGGCGGCCCGAGCCGGCCCCGGAGGCCCCTGCCCCCCGCGGTCCCGTGGCTGACCGGCTCGGTCCCCACGTGCCCTACGACGAAAGCGACGCCCGCCACCGCCTCGATCGGCTGGCGCGCTCCACGGCCCTGGAGGAGGAGAGCTCTGTCGGCCCAGCGTGCTTTGGCCCCCGCATTCGCGAGGAGCCCTTCCCCAAAGGCTTCTCGCTGCCCCGCGACTCCCCCAAGTACACCGGCGTCACCAAGCCGGAGGACTAGCTGATCGACTACACCACGGCCGTCCGCATAGCCGGTGGAAACCGGCGCGTGGCCGTGCATTACGTCCCGCTCATGCTGCTCGGCTCGGCCCGGACGTGGCTTAACAGCCTGCGAGCCAGCAGCGTGAACTCCTGGCTGGATTTCGAAGAAACATTCATTCGCAACTTCACCAGCACTTACAAGCGACCCGGCAAGCCTTTCCAGCTCTCCATGTGCGTCCAGAAGCCGGGCGAGCCCCTTCGCGACTTCCTCACGTGGTGGACGGAGCTCCGCAATTCCTGCGAGGGGGTCCATGAGGTCCAGGCCATCCAGTACTTCATCGACGGGTGCCAGGACGGCAGTCTGGTCAAGCACCGGTTGGTGTGCGACGAGTCGGAGACCCTGGCGGAGCTCATGGCCGTGGCGGACAAGTACGCTATGGCCGACTCCGCGATGAATGTGAAGATCACGATCGACGCAGACGGCAAGCTCCTTCCGGCCCAGCTGGCGACCCCCAAGCTGCCTGGCGACAACAACCAGCGCCGGCAAGACAACAACAACGGCAAGCACCGGAACGACCAGCCGGCGCCCTGCTACGACAACCGCCAGGTCGCCGCGGTGGAAGGGGAGCAGCCGGCCGAACAAGGCTCAAGCCAGCGCCCACGCACCGGCAAGGCCGCCTGGCAGCCCAAGCTATCATTCGAGCAGATGCTCGACGCCCCCTGCAAAAACCACAGCGGCGCGAAGCCTTCGACGCACACGCTCCGGCAGTGCAGCTTCACCCAACACCCGCCACTGCCGCCGCCTCCGCCGCCACCCGGCGCCCTCGCCGACAACCCTTTCCCGCGCCCGGACGCGTCCTACGTCGTCTTCACCAGCGAAGGGGATGACAAGCACGCCAAGCGCAAGCACGCGGCCGAGGTGAACGCCATCGTCCCTCCGGTTCCCCAGTACATGCACTGGTCCGACCGGCCGGTCAGCTGGACCCGGGAGGACCACCCGGCCGTCATGCCTACGCCGGGTGGCTACGCCCTCGTGCTCGACCCCACCTTCGTCTCCGAGAAATGCACCTGCCGCTTTTCGAGGGTGCTGATCGATGGCGGCAGCAGCATCAACATCCTGTACCGCGACACCATGACCAAGCTCAGCATCGAGGCGCGACAGTTGGAGCCGACCCAGACAGTGTTCCACGGCATCGTGCCATGTCTCTCCTGCTCTCCGATCGGCCGGATCCGGCTTGACGTCCTGTTCGGCTACAGCAGCCATTTCCGCCGCGAGCCGATCTGGTTCGAGGTGGTCGACCTGGCCAGCCCCTACCACGCGCTGCTGGACCGGCCCGCGATGGCCAAGTTCATTGCGGTCCCCCACTATGCCTACCTGAAGCTAAAACTGCCGGGTCCCAAGGGACTCATCACCATCGTCGGCGATTACAAGAAGTCCCTCGAGTGCGCCAAAGCCGGCTCCCAGCTGGCCGAGTCGCTGGTCATCGCCGAGGAGAGGCGCCAGCTCGACCGGATCGTGGCGCTGGCTAACGCGCAGCCGGCCAGGACGGCTCCGCCCAAGCCGACGGCTGACGAAGCCTCTTTCAAGCCGGCCAAAGACACGAAGAGGGTCCCGCTCAACCCGGCCGACCCCAGCTCCAGCAAGTACGTCGTCGTGGGCACCGGCCTCGACAGCAAATAGGAAGGCGAGCTCGTCGATTTCCTCCGTGAGAATCAGGATATCTTTGCATGGTCTCCCAAAGACATGCCGGGTGTCCCGAGGGAATTCGCCGAGCACAAACTTCACGTCCGCAAGGACGCCAAGCCTGTTCGACGGATGCTACGCCGCTTCTCCGAGGAGAAGCGAAGAACCATCAGTGAAGAGATCGCCCGGCTGCTCAAAGCCGGGTTCATCATGGAAGTGTTCCACCCCGAGTGGCTAGCCAATCCAGTCCTCGTCCTGAAGAAAAATGGCACCTGGCGCATGTGCATCGACTACACCAGCCTGAACAAGGCATGCCCCAAAGATCCGTTCGCTCTGCCCCGGATCGACCAAGTCATCGACTCCACAGCCGGCTACGAGCTCCTGTCCTTCTTGGACGCCTACTCCGGCTACCACCAGATCAAGCTGGACCCGGCCGACGCCCTCAAGACGTCCTTCATCACGCCCTTTGGGGCGTATTGCTACATCACCATGTCGTTCGGCTTGAAGAATGCCGGCGCCACCTTCCAACGCTGCATGCAAAAATGCCTGCTACCCCAGCTCGGCAGAAATATGCACGTCTACGTCGACGACATCGTGGTGAAGACCAAGCAGCACCTCACGCTCATGGCCGACCTCAAGGAGACCTTCGCCAACCTGCGCCGGTTCCAGATCAAGCTCAACCCGGAGAAATGCGTCTTCGGCATGCCGGCTGGCCAGCTACTCGGCTTCCTCGTCTCGGCGCACGGCATAGAGGCCAACCCGGAGAAGATCAACGCAATCGAGCGCATGCGCAAGCCGACCCGGCTGCGCGACGTCCAGAAGTTCACCGGTTGCTTGGCCTCTCTCAGCCGGTTCGTCAGCCGGCTGGGGGAGAGGGCCCTACCCCTGTATCAGCTGATGAAGAAGACGACGGCTTTCGAGTGGAGCGACCAAGCAGACGAAGCTTTCCGCGACCTCAAGCGCATGCTGTCCACCGGACCCGTCCTGGCCGCGCTGGCTGAAAAAGAGCCACTCCTGCTGTACGTCGCCGCCACCTCCCGAGCCGTCAGCACGGTGCTGGTCGTCGAGCGCCCGGAGGAGGGCAAGGTGCAGCCGGTTCAGCGCCCAGTGTACTTTCTGAGCGAGGTGCTATCCGCCTCCAAGCAGAACTACCCCCACTACCAGAAGATGTGCTATGGCGTGTACCTCGCCGCCAAGAAGCTGAGGCAATACTTCCAAGAGCACGCCATTACTGTGGTGAGCACGGCCCCCATCGGCGAGATCATGGGCTGCCGGGATGCCTCTGGCCGGGTGGCCAAGTGGGCCATCGAGCTAGCCGGCCACACGATCCTCTACGAGCCCCGCACCACCATCAAGTCCCAGGCGCTAGCCGACTTCCTCGTCGACTAGACGGAGACCCAGTACCTGCCGCCGGCTCCCGAGTCGACTCACTGGCGCATGCACTTCGACGGCTCCAAGATGCGCAACGGTTTGGGAGCCGGCATCGTGTTGTCTTCCCCCAAGAACGACCGGCTGCGGTACGTGCTACAGATCCACTTCACCGCCTCCAACAACGTTGCCGAGTACGAAGCTCTCGTGCACGGCATCCGGCTGGCCAGGGAGCTCGGCATCCGGCGCATCCACTGCTACGGCGACTCGGACCTGGTGGTGCAGCAGGTTTCCAGCGACTGGGATGCCAAAGACGCCAACATGGCCAGCTACCGCTTCCTGGTGCAGCAACTCTCCGGCGGCTTCGACGGCTGCGAGTTCCTCCACGTCCCATGCACGGACAACGAAGCGGCCGACGCACTGGCTAAAGTGGGCTCCACCCGGCAAGCCATCCCGTTCGGCGTCGCCCTCGAGCACCTGCGGAAGCCGTCCATCAAGCCGTCTCCCGAGTCGGAATCCATCTTCGTCCCAGACGACCCCGACACGCCCCCACCCAACCCTGGAGTTCCCGACCCAATCTCAGGGACTGCCGTCTCTGGCTCGGGGGCTACCATCTCCAGCTCGGGGGCTGCCGTCTCGGATCCCATCCCGGCGGCCGTCCTCACGGTGGTGGCGGCCCCATCCTGGGCTCAGCCGATCCTTGCCTTCTTGGAAGACGGCGAGCTCCCGAGCGACGAGACCGAAGCCCGGCAAGTACAACGGCGAGCGTCCGCCTACAACATCATCAACAACGAACTCGTCAAGCGCAGCGCAACCGGCGTGTTCCAGCGCTGCGTCAAGCAGGACAAAGGGATCGAGATCCTCCTCGACATCCACCAGGGCGAGTGCGGGCACCACGCCACCTCGAGGTCCTTGGTGGCCAAGGCTTTCCGCCATGGCTTCTACTGGCCCATGGCCCTGCAAGACGCCGAGGAGCTGGTCCTCAAGTGCGAGGGCTGCCAACGCTTCAGCAAGCGCAGCCACCAGCCAACTTCAGCCCTCCAAACCATCCCGATCACGTGGCCCTTTGCCGTCTGGGGGCTCGACATGGTGGGGCCCTTCAAGACCGCCCGAGGCGGCATGACGCATCTGCTGGTCGCCGTCGACAAGGTCACCAAGTGGATCGAGGCGAGACCGATCAAGAAGCTCGACGGGCCTGCGGCCGTCTGATTCATCAAGGATATCGCGGTTCGCTACGGCGTTCCCCACAGCATCATCACGGACAACGGCACCAACTTCGCCAAAGGTGCGCTGGCCCACTACTGCTCCGCATCCGGCATCCGGCTCGACCTGGCCTCCGTCGCACACCCCCAGTCGAACGGCCAGGTCGAGCGAGCAAACGGCCTCATCCTAGCCGGCATCAAGCCGCGACTCGTCGAGCCACTCGTGCGCTCACCCGACAGCTGGCTGGATGAGCTGCCAGCCGTCCTCTGGAGTCTCCGAACGACGCCCAACCGCTCCACCGGGTTCACCCCGTTCTTCCTCGTCTACGGAGCCGAAGCAATCATTCCAACCGACGTCGAGTTCGATTCGCTCCGGATAACCATGTACACAGAAGCCGAAGCAAAGGAGGCACGCGAAGACGGCGTCGACTTGCTTGAGGAGGTGCGCCTTCTGGCCCTCAGCCGGTCCGCCATCTACCAACAAGGGCTGCGCCACTACCACAGCAAGAAGATCAAGCCCCTTGCATTCCGCGATGGCGACCTCGTGCTCCGGCTCGTCCAGCGAACAGCCGGCCAGCACAAGCTGGCCTCTCCTTGGGAGGGTCCCTTCATCATCAGTAAGGCTCTCTACGACCGGAATGCGTACTACCTCATCGACGGGCAGAAGCCGAACAAATGCAAGAGAGATGCAGCCGGCGAGGAGTCCAGCCGGCCCTGGAACGCGGAGCTCCTTCGTCCCTTTTACAGTTGAACGCATGCACGTATGTATCACCACCTTTTGTGTTTAATAAAAGCAGCAAGCCCCCCCCCCCCCGCACGACAGCTGGCGCCCACCGAGTCGGCCCAGCCGGCTCGGGGGCTTGGGGGCTTCCTTTTCCCCTTTTTACTAAGCTCTGTGTCTACGCACTTATCCGCTTTCGATTCCCCCGCCGAGTCAGCGCAGCCGGCTCGACCGCACCTCGCCATATTTTCCTTAGTCTGTTTTGAAGCGTATGAACCGCCAAAGCCCTCTCTTCGCCAGCCACAGCCGGCTCCCGGCTGTCCGGCCGGCAAGAGCCAAAGGCCCGCAGCATCGTCATGCAAGAACAGCTAAGGAGGAGAACCCGGCGCGGCCAACCCGGCCCAACCCAACCTTTCTTACTTACAACACGACCGGCTCCGCGCCAGCCGGCTTCGCCGCCCGCCGCCAGCCGGCCCAGTGGGTGTTTCGCTTGCACTCAACGTCCGGAAAAGCCTAAGTATTGTGCGTCCCCTCTAAAGGCCGAGTTCCCGTCCTAGCCGCAGACCGCAACCCGGCTGTCCGGCTAGCGGGAAGGAAGCCCGAAGAAAAGACAAACAAGAAAAAGACCCAAGGCCGAGCAGCAAAGAGCGAAAACATGACACTCGGCGCCACAAAAATTTATAAACAACACGGGCCCGCGGCCTCAAGTTCATTACATAAACTACACCCCCAGTGGGTGGACCTGCTACCTAACAAAATTCAAGCGACCGAGTACAGGAAAGTTAAAGAAAAGCCCTAGGCGGCGCCCGCGTCGCCTCCGGTCGGCGTCGGCTCGGCGGAGGTAGAGGCGGCTCCGGTCGGTGCTGGCTTGGCGAAGGTGGATGCAGCCGCCGGGTCGGACCTGGGGTTCTCCGGCCTCTCGGTCGTCGCGGTGTCGTCCGGCTCGGCTTCGTCATCGGCGTAGGCTCCCGTCTCGGCCGAGCTGTCGTCCGGATCATTGAGCTGCAGGCCGAACTCGTCGATAGGGAGCTCCTCGCCGTCTTCCGTCCGCTCCAAGACAAATTCGTCGTACGGAGCGAACGAGGCCAAGTAGCTGGCCCGCCCGGCGATCCGCTGCGCCTGTGCCGCCAACTGCTCCTCCGTGCCGGCCCGCTGCGCCGCCAGGCGGTCAAGATCCACGCCGGGATACCACGACGCCACAAATTGCAGCGCCGTCTCCGCGCCGGCGTGAGCCACAGATGCCCTCCACGCGCCGAGCCGGTCCACACCGGCCTCCAGCCACCGCACCAGCCGGGTGACGCTGTTCGGCGCCACCGCGCTCGGCCAAAGGCTCCGCACCATGGCCAGGCCGGCATCGAACAGCCGATGCATGTGGCCCTCGACGGCTCCAAGACGGGCCTCGCCGGCTAGGACGATCTCCGAAAAGGTCCAGGCGGCGTAAACGTCGACGTCCGCCCCTAGCGCGCGCTGGTCCGCCCGGTGGGCGTACACGGCCGCCTCGGCCGCCTCCTGCGTTTCGAGGAAGACTCCTGCCAAAGAAGGAAACGAGTTAGCCAGAAGAAAACAACTTGCCGGCCCGGCCAGCCGGATTGAAGAAAAAATGGTGCTCACGGGCGAAGGCCTCATCGAGGTGCTGCGCCTCGTTCAGCATCCCGTGCTCCCGCACGGCCGATGCGTGGGCCTGAGCCTCAAGATCCTTCTCGAGCTGGGCGACCCTCCTGCCGGCGTCCGCCAGCTCCTCGGCCGTCTTGCCGCGCTCTTCCGCCAGCCGGCCCAGCTCCGTTTGGTGGGCCTCCTCCGCCTTGGCCTTCTCGGCCGCCAGCCGGTCCACCTCGGCCTGGAGCCGGTCGCGGTCGGCGACGGCAAGATTGCGCTGCTCGCCGGCTTCGGCAAGCCAGCCTCGAAGACCCGGCACCTCTGCCGCATTAGCTGCGCGACAAGGTTCCCGATCAGACGCCGGAAGAAAGGACAAAAAGAAAGAAGGGCAAAGCCATAAGATTCGACCCGGCTGCTTCGCAGTCCGGCCCGAATCTCGGGGGCTACCCCTAGTGGGTGCGCTGGCGCGCCCCCACTGAAGACGTGCAAGACATACCTTGGATCCGGCGCAACTCCTCCTCTTTGCCGGCTAGCTGGGCCTTGACCCCGCGAAACCGCTCCCGGAGCCGATTATACGCGGCGGCCCGCAGGTCGTACAGGTGCTGCGCAAAAGTTAAGTAAGAAGAATGCAAAAGACGGGCTATAAGATTCGAGCCGGCTGCTTCGCAGCCCGACCCGAACCTCGGGGGCTACACCCAGTGGGTGCGCTGGCGCGCCCCCACTGATTCGACGATCAAGACAAGAAAGGAAGGAGATACTCACCGCAAACGCCTGCTCCAGCTTCCGCGCCGCCTCCTGCTCGTTCCGGACGAAGGCCTGCAGGCGTTCGCTCCGCCCGCGAAGTTGCGAGCGCAAGGCATCCGCCGCGTCGTCCTCCCGAGTGCGCAGCCTGATCACAACAGCGCCGGCGCTCGCCCACGGATGCTGCATCGCGGTTCCGGAGCCGGATCCGCTTCCACCCGACCGCTCGGAGGATGCAGCGGCTTGGGGCGGAACGACCACTATGGCACCGGCGTCTCCAGCCGCGGCCTTCGGGGCCGGCGTCGGCTGTGCTTGGCCGGATGGTGCGGGGTCCGCCTCGCGCCTCTCTTCGCCGCCCTCGCCTCCTCCTGCCGGGTCGGCTCGGGGCGGCATATCCACGACGATGTCCTCATCAACGTCCGACTCGCCGTCGGCCGACTCCGTCCACCCGGCCGGCTCCGTCGCCCCTCCGGCTGCGGCTCGACGATTATCGCCGCCGGCTCCGTCCCCCGCTCCATCTCCGGCCAGGCCGGGCCCGCGGTGATCCTGGCCTGCTTTACGGAGGCCCTCTCCCATGCCTGGGCCAAGGCCTCCTCCATCTCTTTCACAGCCTCCGCGCGATCCCGCCAGGCGTCGCGTCTCGCCGCGTCGAGGTCTTGGCCGGACTGGCGTGCTTCGATGTCCTCTTCCGCGGTCCGGGCCGGCTCGGGGTCGATGGCGCTGCTCCGGGTCTTCCGCCAGACGGCCTCGCCAGCCGCGGCCTCCGCGGCCGCCAACGCCAGGTCAACGGCGGACCTGTGCTCAGCAAGTTCGTCACCACAAGGACTCAAGCAAGAAAGCAAGCAAGTGGCCAGAAACAGACAAGAATCACTCACCCGATGACCTTCGGAACCTCCCGCCTCTGGCCCACAGAAGGGGCGAGCCGGCGCTTCTTCTTGACGATGGCCCTCTCCCGCGTCGGCGCCGCCGCCGCCGGGCGCTTCACGGCCGGCCTCGACTCGACCAGCTCCTTCCCATGCGGCTGGCTGCCGGATTCCGCCACGCGAGCCGGCCCGATGCCAGCCGTTTTCCGCAGCCGCCTTGGAGGTTTGACGCTGGCGTCCTCCCCGGCCGAGGCCACTGCACCGTGGGCTCCGGTCAGGTCCTCTTCATCGTCGTTCGGCCAGTCGCGCAGAAGTTCTGAGGGTGGAGACTTACCCGCGTTCCGTGACCCGCCGGCTGCGGCGTCGGCCAGGCGCGCTTCGACTCCTCCCTCCTCTGCCTCGGCGCCGGCTTCCTCCGCGTCCGACTCGGGCAAGTCGGCCAGCAGGATCTGGGGATTCGGCCCGTCGTGATTCTGCTGGCAGGCGAACAGCTGCGGTCCTCACGCGGCGTCAGGGCATAGAAATAACGTTGAGGCGGCAAAAGATAGATACCAAGGACTCACCACCGGCGCCGGGTTTTCCCGGTGATAGGGCTCCTTCCCGAAGCTCCACCCCTCCTCCTTCAACCCGGCCTTGGAGTTATAGTTGACCCGTTGGACGATCCCGGCCGCCGTCAGGGCCTTGGTCGACGTCCGGGTCGGGTCACGCCGGCCGCTCATGGCGCAGATCCGGTGTGCCCGGCGCTGCAGCGGCAGCACCCGGCGTGAGATGAAGGCCGCGATGAGGTCAGCCGGCTTCAGCCCCTCGCGATCCGTCATCTCCCCAATCCGGCGGCAGATGTTCAGAAGCTCCTGTGGCGGCTTCTTGGGGCAGTAGCCCCAATTCAACTTGGCGAACGGCGCCGCGTTGACGAAAGGCGGCAGGTTGATGACGTCCACCGCCGGGTTGGCATTCCGGACGTAGAAAAACGTCGTCTGCCACTTCTTGGCCGAGTCCTCAAGCGGCAGCTTGGGAAACGGACCGTTCACCCGGCCGGTGACCACGGCAGCCCCGCAATCTGACATCGCGCCAGCCGACGCCCCCTGCTGCTTGAGGAAGAAAAGCTTCGCCCATAGGTCGACAGTTGGCAGCATGCCGAGGTAGCCTTCGCAGAGCGTGGCGAACCCGGCGACCTGCAACATGGCGTTGGCGCCGAGGTGGTGTGGCTGCAACCCGAAGAAGCCGAGGAAGCTCCGGAAGAAAAGACTTGCGGGGAGGCTGAGTCCGCACTCGAAGTGAGAAAAGAAGACGACGTGCTCGCCCCCCTGCGGCTGCGGCACCCTCCGGGCCGGGCGCGCGCGCGACCAGCGCCTCTGCCGGCTGCAGCCGCTTCGTGCGGCGAAGGTACCGGATGTTCTCCTCGGTCATGATCGATCCCTCCCAAGAACCTTTCGGCAGCGCCATTGGAGGGCACCGCGGGCGTGGAGACGCGGCGAAGGAAAGGAGAGGAGACGGCTGCGAGCGGCGGGCCTCGGGTCGCGGCGTGCGGTGGCTGGCGCGAGAGCACGCGGCAGCGGCGTTTCGCTCGGGTGTGGTGGAGGAGAAGCAAAGGAGGAGCAAGGGGCGGGATTGTGTGCGGGAACGTTTCCGTCGCACTTCTCCCTTTCTCATATATAACCACGAAGAGAGCGTGGGGGAGTGGGATTGTTTGCGCCCACGATCCCCACTCCTCCGCACCGTGCGTGCGCGTTTTACGCGCACATTTACTGTGCGGGGAAGCGCAACCGTCAAGCGCCGCCGCAGTAAATCCCTCACGCGCGGGCCGAGGGCGCATCGTGGCGGGCCCGGTCCGCAGTCGCGTCCCTTCACGCGCGTGGGCTGGCAGGCCTTGCCCGCTGCGGAGCACCATGTGGCGTTCCGTCAGGCCGCGACGGGCGCGATTCGCCGTATGAAGCAAGACTCGACCAACGGGCATTTTCGTTTCCCGCCCAGGCCGGGGTTCCGCGTCCCGGCAACCAAAAGCCGACGTCCGTGTCCGCCGTGCCGGAATGCGGACGAGCGGAGCCGCCCGGCCGGGCTCCCGCACTTCACCAACAAAACCGACTCCTTAGGGGGTAAGCTGCGAAGGCCCTCCTGCTTGGAGCCGGCGAGCCTTCACAGCTTCGGGGACTACTGTCGGGGGGATGAACCCCGGGTAGGCAACGGAGCTCGAACCCCTTCTTAAAAAATCATCGGAGCAGGACAAGTCACTCAGGCCGGCTTGCCAGTACGCCGGCTCCCCAGCGCGAGCCGGCTCGGCATGGCGACCCGGCCTGGCCAGCTGGCCCATGCCGGCTGGCCACGAGGGGACGGAGCCTTCGCGACGAAGCAAGTGTGGCTACAGTGTTCCTTCCTTTGCGCTGACACAGCAGGCAAGGCTGCAGCTTTCCTAGCGCCCCTGCCCGAGGCGGGCGGTGTCGGGGAGGCGCGGTCCTGTAGAAACAACGGCGCCGACCTCCCTCTGACGACGGACAAGACGCACCACAGTGCCCCGTACCCAGACTGACGAGAGACAAGACCCGCCACAGTGCCCCGTGCCAGGCAGGTGCGGCGCACCTGGCGACCCGGCAACCCGGCGACACGGCGACCCGGCAACCCGGCGGCCCCCGCCACCGGCTCCTGGTCAACGACACCAGGGGCCCGCGCCTTTGTAACATTCCCATTGTAACCCTGAGGGGTCGAGCTATAAGACCCCCCAGGAGGCCTCCATGCAGGGGGGTCGAGAGAGTTGGCCTTCTGGGTGGCTTCCTTCGGTTCACTCTCTCCCGTTAGCTGGTTGCTCTTCACTTCCCTTTAGTGACTCCTTCTCATTCCACAGAGCACACACACACACTCTCGCCGGAGAGGCAGAACGGTGGCCTAGCCCCTTCTCCCTCCTCCGTCCGAACAGCTCCAGGAGCGACTTTGTAGCCCTTGTGCTCTCCATGCTACACTCGGCAGGATTAGGGGTGTTACCTCTCCGGAGGGCCCCGAACCTGGGTACGTCTCGTGTCTCACACTTGCTTGTGCCAACCTCGCCTCCGGAACCCACCGTCGTCCCATCGTAACCCCACCTTTTAAGCCATCCCATGGCATCTGCCGTGAATCGCGCACCCCCCGCGAGAATACCACGACAGTGACCCATCAGCGGGTACTCTCAACATCCCGTCTTTCTTACGGTCTTCTTTGTGCCATCGCAACAACTTGGCATGCTCTTTATTTCTGAACAGACATTTCAACCGTGGTATTATAGGAGCATACCACATCACCTTGGCAGGAACCCTCTTCCTGGGGCGCTCGCCCTCAACATCACCAGGGTCATCTCGTCTGATCTTATACCGCAATGCACCGCATACCGGGCATGCATTCAAATTCTCGTACTCCTCACCGCGGTAGAGGATGCAGTCATTAGGGCATGCATGTATCTTCTACACCTCTAATCATAGAGGGCAGAGAACCTTCTTTGCTTCGTACGTACTGTCAGGCAATTCGTTATCCTTTGGAAGCTTCTTCTTCATTATTTTCAGTAACTTCTCAAATCCCTTGTCAGATAAACCATTCTCTGTCTTCCATTGCAGCAATTCCAGTGTGGTACCGAGCTTTGTATTGCCATCTTCGCAATTTGGGCACAACCGTTTTTTGTGATCCTCTAACATGTGATCGAACTTCAACTTCTCCTTTTCACTTTCGCATTCTCTCTGTGCATCAACAATGACCCGGCGAAGATCATCAGCGGGCACATCTGGTGCCTCTTGATCTTCAGCTTCCCCCGTTGCAGTATCACCGTATTCAGGGTACATAGGATAGTTGTCATCATCCTCTTCTTCTTCATTGTCTTCCATCATAACCCCTCTTTCTCCGTGCTTGGTCCAACAATTATAGTGGGACATGAAACCGGACTTAAGCAGGTGGTAGTGAAGGGTTTTCGAGGAAGAGTAATCCTTCGTATTCTCACAGACAATACATGGACAATACATAAAACCATTCTAACTGTTTGCCTCAGCCACATCGATAAAATTATGCATGCCCGTAATGTACTCGGAAGTGCGTCGGTCACCGTACATCCATTGCCGGTTCATCTGCATTACATAATTAAGTATATCAAAAACCATTACAGAACATCATGAATAGAGAAATGACCAAATTAATACAAGTTCATCATCACATTAAAACCAAAGTACAGTAGTGATCAAATGTTATTACTGCAAAAATAAATACATAAAGTTCATACATAGTTCTCATAAAACAACATACAACTATCTAGAGCATCTAATTAAAACACACATTGAAACTAACATACAACTATGTAATACATTTAAATGCAACAACAAATGCGATCAAAATCGCAACTAAGGTAACAATTGATCCAACAGCATAATGATACCAAGCCTCTTTATCAATGGCATATTTTCTAATCTTTCTAATCTTCAAGCGCATTGCATCCATCTGGATCTTGTGTAGATCGACGACATCGGCAACATGCAACTCCAATTTCATCTTCTCTTCTTCAATTCTTTTCAAAAAAAAATTCAAATAATTGTTTTCTTTTTCAACTAAATTTAACCTCTCGACAAGAGGGTCGGTTGGAATTTCCGGTTCACATACCTCCTAGATAAAAACATCTATGTCAAGTTGGTCGGCATAATTGTCATAAACACTAAATGAAACAAATAGTTATAAAAGATAATATACCACATCCGAATCATAGACCGGACGAGAGCCGACGGGGGCGGATATCAAAACCATGGCACTATATAATAACAAACAATAATACAAGTAAGAAAATTATACAAGTAGCTATCTAAATCATACAAGTGAGAATTTTTTATTTTTAAAAAAAGATAAGAACAAGAGGCTCACCACGGTGGTGCCGGCGACGAGATCGGTGCGGGCGATCGACGGCGGTGAGGACGGGGATGGGGACAGGCTTGGAGGAAGAACAGAGGAGAAGAAAGAGGAGAAAGCTTAAGTGTGGCTCGGGCACCTCATATCATGTTTGTTTTGTGTGAACTCATGCTCTCAGGCATTTCATCGAACACCTCATGTGCATAGGAAAGGAGAACAAAGTAGCACACACCTCCCATCTTATGTGAGGAAAAAACAGAGGAGAGGACGGGCAGGGGCGGGGGTATATATAAGCAAATTTGTAGTCCCGGTTGGTGTCTAAAACCGAGACTGAAGACAGACCTTTAGTCCCGGTTGAAAACACCAACCGGGACTAAAGGGCATCACACCCCTTTAGTCCTGGTTGGTGTCTCCAACCGGGACTAAAGGTCCCATTTGAACCGGGACTGCTGCCTGCCGAGCCCTAACCGGCGCCCTAGCCGCTCGAACCGGGACTAATGCTCACATTAGTCCCGGTTCGTAATGCGACCGGGACTAATGTGTAGATCGAGCTTGAACCAAAGCTCTGTTTTCTACTAGTGCGTCTCAGGCCATCACCGCTGCCAAAACAAGTAAATATGTCATGCGTCTCATGCTGTGAGCAAGCTACCCCAAAATCGGTCTGCAGGAGTACGCAAACCACACACTGATGAAGTACCAAAGCATAGTAAGATAACAATCACGAAGATCAGATCATTCAAACTCAAAAATTGCATTCGTACTGACTTGTGTTTCTCAATCCAAATCACCAGTCAGGAGAGAAGTTTGATATACTGTTACGGGAGCAGAATGCCCGTGGCCTAGCCAACATATCAGAGATGCGCAAATCGTTAGTCATCAATGTTGACTTCCACGGACAAGCTCATGCAATGTTTAGCTGAAAACTGCACATGTTGTAAGAACTATGGACTGCGGTGGATATCAAGTTTACAGGAAACAATCCATTGTCATTGCTGTTGATCGGCTACAAAACATTATACCAGCAATTCTTCTGTAACACATCACATGGCAGTATTTCAGCAGAAAAAAAAATTCATCAGTTCGCAAGTGCTTATTACAACAATGGATTGATGTCCACACTCATGAACTACAGGAAGTTCGGCTCCAACCGATGGTTGGTTTATCGTCGGCATTCTGCCGATGGCCCAACACGCAGCATTTCAAGCACTTTGGTAATTTCTTCGAAGCTTTAGACACATCCCCTCTGTCTGAATACTACAGGATAATAAGCAGAGCAGTTATAATTACAGATCATAATAGTGTACTGAGTTTGGTTCCATGTTTTACGCACCTTAAGCAGCGCATATAGCAAACCATCCCAGCATGTACAAAGTATTGAAAAAAAATTCTCGTTGTCATTTACTTCTATCTTGAACGACGAACACTAATAGTTATAGTCTAGCATTAGCTTTGCACAGAAAATTTGTTCAAAGGTTCAGAATTCTGTGAAACCAAGCCAAATTTTGCATTGAGAACTCCCAAACAGAACTATAAATTATGTAAATCTGTCATTTCTTGACCAATCATACTACATTGTGAGCTCCAGCTTATTTTATTCCTTATAGTAGACAAAGATATGTACACAAGCTAGTAAGTTCTTCATACTAGCCTTGCGCCGTCACACCTACTGAATCCATTGTGGCCGGTAAACATCTCCCAATCCAGCGCTCTATATAATCACTAGCTTGAATCCAGAGCCACAGTTCATGCCCAATCCAGCATTCTATATAATCACTAGTACTACAGTATGTGTAGGGGAACGCAACAGAAAACAAAAAAAATCGGTACAGCGAGCACGCCCAGGACCACTATGGAGATGTCATACATGGTTTGATCTGATCCGTACCGACTCGTAGCGCAGCGGAAGAAGAGTCGGTGTAGATCGTCGGTGCAGATCCCCGCAGCTAGGATTTACAACCTCCCAACCGCGAGGATGTACTTCCTCGTCGGACAGCCTTTCGGGAGGCGGTCGGACAGTCCCTCGGACGATGTCACGGACAGCCCTTCGGGAGGACCCTCGAAACTCGAACGGTAACTCGGACAGCCCTTCGGGAGGACCCTCGAAACTCGAACGGTAACTCGGACAGCCCTTCGGGAGGACACTCGAACAGCCCCTCGGGCAAAAGATCGAAACTACGACCACTCTACGGGGTTGCACACATACGGTGTCAGCTATCCGGCAGGGCTTCGCCGTTCAGAACTAGTTCCTGCCGGAACCCAGACAACCTTTCGGCTCTACGAAACTATTTCACTGGGAGGGAGAGAGAAGCCAGACAAGTCTATGGCATGTGTATGAGAGCAAGGATGAGCTTTGGAGAGCACCCCTCCACCTCTATTTATAGGAAAGCCATATGGGAAAAATACCCAAAAAACCCATCACATGGATCCTTCTGAAGGGCATAAAAGGAAGGCAAGTGGAGCTCCATGGAGGAGCTCCAACTTGGCCGGCCACCCCTAGCCCCCCCCCCCCCACATGGGGGTTCCTTGCTCCCCAATCCCTTCTAGAAGCCTTTTGGGAAAAGCCCTAAAAGGTGGCTTTCCAAAAAGTTAACCATAAAGTGATTTTCACTATTCACGGAACTAATTTTCCACGACCGTTAAATCCGAAAATATTTCTGTGGGTCTTAGAATAATTCCAGTACCCACACAAATGATTTTGAACGCGTTCCGAAACAATTTTGGATTAGTGATTTTCATCTGCGAAAAGCAACCAAATCGGTTCCGGCAGCTCAGGAACATTTCCGGTTTTTATCCCGGAAAATTCCCAGAAGTTTCCAGAACACTTCTGGCATCCTCCAAGAATTTCCAGGCGTGTGCCGAAACCAATTTGACTTAATGGTATCCCCTGAAACAACTTTTCAGTTTTACCGGAACTATTCCGGTGTCCTCTCCGGAACGTTTCCGTTGCGTCCGAAACTTTTCCGGTGATTTTCTCTCAGACTCCCTGTCTAGTATTCAGCAGATAGATGACCCTTAAGCGTGTGACCCTATAGGTTCGGTGAAGCATAGACATGACCCGGAACACTTTCCGATCAATGATCAACATCGGAGCCGTGGACACCCATATTGACCCCTATACCCACACGAATGAATATCCGAGTGAACCTCCAGTTGCCGTGAGCTATTCCTATTGCTTCACGATATATTACAAACACCCGAGGTGAGATTTATTGCATCCCCGTGGATCAACAACTTGTCCACCATGCAAGTTACCGCGTTACCGGTTTTGTTCTCTTTTCTCGTTTCCGTGTTCCGGCATCCCAGTGATCAAATCACAATGTGTCTGGCCAGACGATGATGGATACCGTAACACCGAGAGGGCCCGAGAATATCTCTCCATCGTCGGAGGAGAAAATCCCAATCTTGAGCTATCTTGTTACTGGCCATACTTTTCCGTGAACCCGTAAGCCGCCGTAATAGCCACCCAGTTACGGATGACGTTTAACAAACCCCAAAGTTCACGAAGCAAGTACGAAGGAACTCGATACTCTCATGGTCTAAGGAATTATGTAAACATTAACTATCTCTGTGTTATTAACCATTAACTTGTGACGAATGTATTTCATAGCATAACATCAATTCGGGTCGATTCAACACAAGTGTTCTACTAACATTGTGCCCTCAAAATTGCCGGCATGGCCATGCCCATGATCAGGAAAACAGGATCATCATGCAATACTTGAGCCAGTCATAGAGGCATGACTAGGAATACATTTTTCCGTTTATTATACCACACGTGCACATGAGTTTCCCTCCAAGCCTCGTGGTTATTGTAGACTCGAGAATCATTGCAGTTATAGCATGGAACATAAACATTCTTTACAAACTCGGAGATACAAAATAACTGTTATTACTGCCTCTAGGGCATATCTCCTACAGTATGCACGACGAAGAGGATATTCAACCGAATCTACATCACCCCAAACTAATCACCACATATTTCATCATGATTCAGAGTGCACTGCGGCTGGTAAACATTGCCGAATCCAACATTCTATATAATCGCTAGTCTGAATCCAGAACAATAGTTCATGCCCAATCCAGCGTTCTATACAAACACTAACACTGCAGTATGCAAAACGAAGAGGATATCAGACCGAATCTATATCACCCAGAATTAATCACCACATATTTCATCACGATTCAGAATCCATGAGAACAAGAAAACTATTCTACACCAACCAAAACACAACCCGGTGCATACTAAAACAAACTTAACAGGTCAATCCTGTGTTCTCTCCCTAAATCAATAGACGATGCAACGGGATCGAAGAATATTCGGTCCATTTTGCTATGTCCAGTCACAAAAATAATACATCTAAGAGGAAAATTAGTACATACCTCCTAGCCCAGCCGCTGGTAGTTTCAGAGCACACTTGGACCCCGCCGAATCCACGGGAAATCCCTCGCTTTGTCCAGCGCTGGCTGGATCTCCCTCACGGCATATTTCCGCCTCTGCGAGGTAAGCCTGCGACTCCACCGGCCTGACCAATGCATAGGACGGAACCACTCCACGCCGCTGGCCCGCCAAACATCCTGTACGAATCAAATCTAGCCATCTGAGTAAAAAAAGTTTCCAAATCGGCGACGGTGACCAAAAGGCCTATGGGAGAAAAGGGTGGACGGGAATGGACATACCCGTTGCAGCCGACAATAGACATCTCGCCGGAGCAGCACCGACGCCGCCGTGCGAGTATGGGAGAGAGGAGAGGGATGGAGATGTAGGGCTGTTCCGTGGCTCTGACTGCTTCCACGCGGTTCAGAAAATATCACCTGAAGGTAAGGGGGCGGCAGATTCTCTCTCGTGTGCTGTTTCGAAGGAAAAGCCATGGGCCAGTGTTGTGGGTACAGGCCACCGAGTCTTCGTACGCAGACGAACAGCTGCGGGGCATGGGCCGCACAGAATACGATGGAGCTCGCCTAGGCGTATCCCGGACCGTATTTGTGTGAGTAGGCCTGCTACTCACTGACAGATTCCAGATCCCTAGGCCCAAACAGACGACCGCGATAGCGGCCTGCCTGGTGCTCGGCCGCCATAAATCCGCACTCTGCAAAATGCGTTTATTGGGCTTTGGAACCGATGCCCTCCATTGCGTGCCCCGGTGCCAAATCAAAAAAGCTGGGAACCGACCCAACTACTTTTGTTGCTCTGCACTTTGGGGATAGTAGTATGTGAGGGCATCTCCAATCCCGACCTTCAAACCGGCTGTATCCGTTCGGACGCAGCTGTTCGGACCTCACAATCCATCCAACGCCGACCCCCATCGTTCCGCGCGCTTTTGTAGCTGGCCGCACTATTTTCGCGGCAAAATCACACACTTTCTTCTTTCATCCCGCTGCTCTCCACCAAATCCCCGTCCTTCCCCCCTCCCCCCCTCCCACTCTCTTCTTCCCTCCCGCCGCCGACACATGGACCCGGAGGAGACCCTGCCGGAGATGGAGGTGGTGGAGGATCCGAGCATCACGCTCGCCCGGAAGATCAACTTGGTGACATGGCAAAATCGCCGCATCAAAGCGAAGGCAAAGACAGAAACGTTCAAGAAGCAGAAAGCCTACGGAGGGCGTGCTAGTGGCGGACGATGCGGTGGGCGTGCTGGTCGCGGATGTGGTGGAAGTCGGGGCCTGGGCCGTGGGGCCCCGCCGCCCTTGGCGCTGATCGATTCTCACCACCAGGCACCGCAGCCACTCTGTCGGCTGCCCCCAGCCACCCTGCCGCCCATTTCCGGCAGCCGAGACATGTGCCACGACCCCCTCTGCAGCCGCCGAATCTTGGAACGTCGTTGCCAATTCCGGTCAATTTCGACCGTTCCCCCACTCCTCCGCCGGGCAAAATGGTCGTCGTCGCACCACTGTCAGCTGTCGAGGTGGATTAGGGGGTGAGAGACCTCCAATTGACCGGCGCGACCGCCATTGAGCCACGGCGCTCGGGCCGCATGGCGCCACCGAACTTGGTCGCACCTCCGGCTCCCCTCTGTCCTAGCCCTGCTCCGCCGCCTTTCCTCGACCTCCGCCGGGTAATATGGTGCCCAAAACCTTCTCTCTCCTCACTTAAAACCATTTTTAGGGCACCAAATTTTACTTCATCCGTTGAAGATACTCTGCGTGGCTCATGTTCAGAAAGGAAGTCAAATCGTGCCAGCGTACATCTCCCAGATGCGGTCGCCAGCCGACAAACTGGCAGGTGCTAGAAAACCACGCGTTGATATCGAATTCATCTCGTACATCCTCGTAGGGCTTGACTTGGACTCTCTTCCCTTTGCCGCACGAACGGAGCACTTAGTGTCGACAACCTCTACGCGCAAATGGCAAACTTTGACCAGGGCCTCGAGATGTTCCATGGCGGTTCAGTGGGGGTTGAAGTCCTCTGCTAATGCCGTTACATGGGGACGCAACAGTGGATCTTCCTACTCTCGCGGGTGCAACCAGCAGAATCGTGGCTATTGAGCAGGCCTAGGCAAGCGCGCCAGCAACGATGAAGAATGTGCCAGCAATAGTAGCAGCCGCAGGTGTCCTTTCTGCGCCAACAAGAAGGGTGCTTTCCAAAACAACACTTCAGGAAATGACAACTCTATATGATTCGTTTTCAAATATCCGGTAAGCTAGATCACTCTACAATAGACCTACATGGATTTTGTTTTTGCCACTCTAGTTTTTCTCAATTTTCCTCATGCCACTCTAGCTTTTCACATTTCGCTTCGGGAAAATTTTGTTTTTGCCACTCTATAGCTTTTGACAATTTTCCTTATGCCACTCTAGCTTTTCACATTTCACTTTTGCCACTCTTAGATTTTGACAATGTATCACAATTGCCATTTATGGCAAAAACAAAATTTGTCATAAATGGCAATTGTGATACATTGTCAAAATCTAAGAGTGGCAAAAGTGAGATGTCAAATTTTAGAGTGGCATAAGGAAAATTGGCAAATCTAGAGTGGCAGAAACAAAATTTTCCCATAGATTGTTGGTACCACTTCGTCGACAACGACTCTCAAGATGAAGGGGGTGCCAGTGGTGCTTACGCATACGAAATCAACACGAACTGATGTGCTGCCATCGGAGCAACGAATCATACCAATTGGAGGAAGACCTACATGAATAAAGACCCGCGGAAAAGATTTTGGAAGTGCTCAAAATCCATGTAAGTTACTTTTTTCTCAATAGAGCAAGGCTTGCACAAAAGATTATTGATGGTGCTAGAGCTATATTAAACATTGGGTTAGAGCATTCTTTATGTTAGCTTCAAATTGTGGTAGTGCTGATAACATCATTCATGAGAGTTTCAACAAGTGGATTATGGAGACTAGGTTACTACCAACAATTAGCATGTTACTAGCAATTAGTAGGAATGTAATGGTGAGGATTCAAGAACAAATATCAAAGTCTTTTAACCATAACACATTTATATGTCCAAACGTCAGCAAGAAGTCGAACACTTACATCACGATCACAGGAAACGGTCATGTTATTTCAAATACAAATAACTACTTTGAAGACAAGCACTAGGACTAATGTTTATAGTTTATATGAATCGGAAGACTTGCAGCTATTGGTACTGGTAACTTGTTGTATTACCTTGTCCACAAGCATTTTCTTGCATTCACCATGTGACTAACAGCCTAGATGCATGTGTGACCAATTGTTACTATGTTTCTGAATTCAAGATGACGTACCACCGTTATCTGCAGCCATGTGAGGGCATGGAGAGCTATCCCATATCTTCTAGGCCGAAACATGTAGTAGCAAAGTATGTGAAGTTACTAGGTAGATCAAGGAAAGAGAAAAAGAGAACAAGCCATGAGAAGACAAAAGGAAGAAGGATATCCAAAATTGGTACTGTGACGAGGTGTAGAATATGCAAATGAACTGGGCACAATAGAACAACATGTTCGGCATCAATCCTCTGTTAATGTTGCAAATCATGGACAACCACATTTAGTTGCTTCTCATAGGTGGGAAAATGTCCTAGTACGTACATTTGCATTTGTTTCACTTCCGTGCATTCGATAATTACGTTGACAATCAAGATCTCTTTATGGAAGCTCTGTGCAAGTATAACAATAGAGCTCAGCTAGCATCACCAAAAGAAGATGTTATAATCATGAAAGCCAACCACCATCACATAGGTAGTGCACAATTTATAAATCTATTTTATTCAATTTCAATTGTATGTACAGTCTCAGTTTACTTATATCACTGTTAACTTGTCTCCTTTTACTTTCATCATTGCAAACTTTAAACTCTAGCCTTGCACCTTGTTCTCGCTAGATCAAATAATATGCTGAAGTCAAGTGCTAAAGGGAAAGTTAACATAGTCCTAGGAGCTCACACAAGCACCACGGAGATGACTACAAGTGAAAAACTTTCCTGCCCAAGTATCAATGTGACTACCAGCAATGCTAGTGCATCAACTTGTGTCTTATAACCATCGAAAATATCGATGAAATTGAAGAAGATACCATTGATGTGCTTTGAAGACTAAGTTGCTTTTGTTTTTCTAATTGTGTTGCTAGAAACTAATATGCTTTTGTTGTTAAGTGGTGAACACAATTTGCTTCGAGACATTTGTTGTTCCATTTGTGCAAGCCTATAAATTTGTTGTAGTTGTTCTGGTGTAATACTAAGTTCATGTTAACATGTTATTGTGAGATTTAAGTACATAATTATTATTCTTACTATCATATTTTGGTTCATTTTCCAGTTGTTGATGGCATATTTTGGTTCTTGTTGTAATATGTCAGTTCATGTTGCTGCGAAATAACACATTGTGGCTCAACATACAACTGAAATGACACTTTCAATTTGTTAAAATAACTCTTACACTGCACTCTCACTTCGAATCTTAAAATTGAAAAATGTATTGCATCACATATAGCAAGTCCAATGCATCAGCATTTCACATTGCACGCACATTTCCGATCTTGCATTATTCAACACAATGAATTAAGTCACACACTTGTTACCTACAAACAAAGGAAACACTATCAAAAGTACATAAAATATCATGGAAGGCACTCCATTCTTCTCTACATTCAGCAAGCTTTCAATTTGCACTAACTTCTCACGAGAGCCCTGATCTCCTCACTTTGCCCTATGACCATTCTCTCGGTGGCACCTTAGGTTGTGCATCAGATCTTGCATCGCAACATTCTTTCTCCTCTGTTTTGTCATCCCAATTTCCAGTTTTGCTTTCATTTCCCTAAGTTGAACGTTCCACTTCTGAATGTTTGACATCGCGTCTCACAAATTAATTGAAATATGATGAAGAATGGCGGGTTTATCAAAATAGTCAAAATATTTGCACCCTCAGGGCTGACCAAAAATCATACAAACCAGATAAGAGAGAGATAGAATGAGCATGAGCACAATACAAAATCAAATGTAATAGTTACCCGAGCTTTCTCACATTTCTGATATATGTGCGTCGCTCCAAGAGATCCATCTCGCCGCTTTATTCTCGTACCAACACAATTTCATCGACTTGTAGGCTAGTTTTGTGCTCGCGGTACAGAATTGGAGAGGGGTAACGATAGTCATGGTGCTCGACATAAAGAGGAGGAGCGCGTACCAGTCATCTGGTATGTGGTCGTACCACCGTCACCACCACCGTTGGGAGATCCGTTAAAGTCGTTGGGTCGTTTCTGCATAGATCTAGGGTTAGAGTTCCGTGGGGGGGGGGGGGGGGGGGGTGGCGCGACCATTTTGGTTGGGTGGGGTGCGTGTGCATAACGTTTTAGATTGGGGTGCGGGGCATCACGTGGGGTAGTTCAGGAGTAAATAAGCCCGTATTGGGAGTTGGGCAACGAAAAGTGCACCTTACTCTTTACTTTCTCATAATAAGCATGCCTTAGATTTTAGTCAAAAATAAAGTAGCCATGTCTTACATTTTAGTCAAAAATAAAGCAGACATGTATTAAGTACACTAATAAGAAGGCACTAACGATCGTAGAAGTGTACTAACATGTTGATTGGTTGCACTTCTTAGTCTCCCAGCTAATCAGTTGCGAAGAAACCATGGATTTAATTTTCCCATTTAATATCTAATCCTTATGAAGTTTAAACTAACTGTCTGTATTGGGAGTTGGGCAACGAAAAATGCACCTTACTCTTTACTTTCTCATAATAAGCATCTCTTACATTTTAGTCAAAAATAAAGTAGCCATGTCTTATATTTTAGTCAAAAATAAAGCAGACATGTCTTATATTTTAGTCAAAAATAAAGCAGACATGTCTTACGTACAATAATAAGAAGGCACTAACGATCGTAGAAGTGTACTAACATGTTGATTGGTTGCACTTCTTAGTCTCCCAGCTAATCAGTTGCGAAGAAACCATGGATTTAATTTTCCCATTTAATATCTAATCCTTATGAAGTTTAAACTAACTGAGGTGATACCATATGCTATACACTGCAACTTCTAGATGAGGTTGGGAGAACAATGAAAACTCAGATATAAATGACATACGTTCATGGCAAGTACTTTTACGACATGTCACTTGTTTAGAATGATTGCTAGGCCTACTGATATAGGCACGAATGAAGTTAGGTCGTTGTATCATTCTGTATGATGTGATGCAACCCACATAGGTCATATGGATGATTTGGGTTTCGAGGCTTCAAGCACATTGTTCTTCTTCACCACGGACCACCTTCGATTGAGATTGAGGTTTTTCCTTGGAAGATGGGCCATAATTAACTAATTAATAATCACATTGTTCATGTTTTGTATGGAGGAAAATCACCTTACGTTTGTAGACATCAAGGCTGAAGTCATGGACATTGAGTGATATTTCTTCAAGCGAATTTCGAGCTTAGATATTAACAAGGTTGTGTATATTTACATTCTTAGTACTTTGTATGTTGCCAGGGCTGCAAATATAACGGTTGTGCATTGTGTGTATCAGTGTATGTAATGTTGCAAACCAGGGTGACACTGACATGATTTTTTTTGCAAGTGAAAAACTTGTATTACTCAACCAGGAAGTTATTACAATCAACGAGTGCTAGCTCAACTGCAATTGGAGGGCCAGATCCAATCCAAGTCATAGTTCTACCTTCCATTCTAGCAAAATTCGCTAAACTATCACTAACCTTATTTGCAGATCTGTTAACATGAGTAATACAAGTTCATGGCATACGTTGATGGCAACTGAGATGATACCAAATGTAATACACTACAACTTGTAGATGAGGTTGGGAGAACAATGAAAAATCAGATATAAATGACATACATTCATGGCAAGTATTTTTTACGGCAGGTCGCATGTTTAGAATGATTGCTAAGCCTCATATAAGTGGGCCATATATCATCCGTGAATGAAGTTAGGTTGTATCATTTTGCATACGATGGGATGCACCCAACATAGGTCATGTGAATGATTTGGGTTTCGAGGCTTCAAGCACATTGTTCTTCTTCACCACGGACCACCTTCGATTGAGATTAAGGTTTTGCTTGGAAGATGGGCACATTGTTCATGTTGTATGGAGGAAAATCACCTTAAGTGTTGTAGACATCGAGGCTGAAGTCCTAGACATCGAGTGATATTTCTTCAACGAGTTCTGGAGCTTAGGTGGGAGACCTCGACTTGCGTCTTGTAGCGATTGGCTGGTACAGATTTACGGCACATGTAATAGATTAACAGGGCTGTATATGTTTGCATTCCTACTTTGTATGTTTCCAGGACTGCAAATATACCAACGGTTGTGAATTGTGTGTATCAGTGTATGTAATGGTTGCAAACTAAGGTGACACTGACAGGCTTTGAACATGATGCTCGCCCGCTGAACTAGCTGGCGTTTATTCATCCAGAGCTACTTCTTCTTATACTTGAGTGTAAAACTTAAAACTGCAATTTGCTCCTTGCATCATCTTCACAAAAGTAAAAAAAAAAAATCGATGCATAACTGCATATCTCAACATGCATTTCTCCATTGATTAAAACCAGGAATCTCTTGCAAGTAATATCTTCGATCCAAAATTCCAAATACAATCCAGAGCAGGCATAATAATTCATGAATCTAAACAATTGTTTTAAAACAGAACCAGCCGGCATATATAATCTATGAATCGGAAGAACGCAGTCCTGCAAACAAAATTAGGAATAAATCTGATAAAGAATGCTACTGACTTCAGGTTGCAGTCTTCCCTAGAGCTGTTCATCCGGAGCCGACAGCCTGCACCTGCAGAGAGGGCACATCTCGCTCGCCTTGAGGGCGAGCACGAGGCACGCGCCATGGAAGACGTGGGGCAGGAGGCACCCGGGCCACACGGCGACGTCGCTCTTGAGCAGCTCGAAGCAGATGGGGCACCTTTCTACGTCGACCTTCCTTTGCTTCGCCGTCCGCTCGCCGTCAGCGGCCTCAGCTTCATGCACGTGCACGGGCTCCGGCAGGCGCAACTCCATGCCGACATGGTACCCGGGCCATGGGTTCTCTATCATGTCCTGCAGCGCGGTGGACACGTCGCGCATGCGTTCCTGCGTGTAGTCCTCACGCCGGAGGATGCCGACGTCAGCGATCACCTTGAGACGCGTGGCCTTCAGCGGGATGCCATTGCTACCGCTCGAGATCAACCTGGGCCAAAGGGCCTGGAGCTCGCTGCTGTGGCGGGAGGGGTATATCAGCGGCGCCAGGGACGACCAGGCCCACCGCAGCGAGCCCGCCGGCGACGCGGCGGGCGGGACGGCGAACCGGAGATAGTGCAGCTTCGTGCTCCCGCACACCTTCACGCCGTCACGGACCGCCGAGAAATGGGTGTAGCGGTAGAGCACCAAGATCTGCTTACCTCCTCCTTGTCCTTGGCTATCAGCGGCCGGTAGATCATCTGGCGGCGGCACCACAACGGCGAGGCGCAAAAAGCCGACCGTGTTCCTCGCGTAGGCGATCCGCGCTCCCGGCCCAAGGAACCGCCCTTCGGGTGCGTACAGGCAGCACCTGGCGAACCGGCGGCCCGCTAACGGCCCTCGCCCCGGCCGCTACGTCCCCGTCGATCTTGAGCGGCACGTCGACCTCGCCGTCGCTCTCCATCGATCGCTCAGCACCGTCCTGAACCGTGATCGGGTTTCTCGGCCGATAGACAGCGGCGCGAGCAGAGTAGGATCGAGGTTTCTAGGCGACCATATCTTGAAGGTGGAGTTTCTGGCGGCTGGCCGGCGCGAGGTGGGGATTGAACATGGTTGCCTCTCCTCGATCGCCTTTTATGGACTCGCGTCAATTCCAGCGAGCGGGAAGTGAATCAGACTCAAAGCGCGTTCCCTTGCGCAAAGACGAAAGAAACACATGTCGGATAGTATTAAAATGCAAGTTTTCATTCCGGAGAAAATAGAAAGAAACCAAAACCAAAACAAAATGGCATATCGTATGACAGGCAGAAATACTTAATTACCAGTACAGCGCAGCTCGTATTTATTACCCTTTCTTTCTTTCCTATTTTTTGGTAATATAAAGTGCATTTTTCGTCCGTCTTCTTTTCAAGAGATGCAGCTTCGTCTCTCATTTTTTTTTCCAGTGAAACCTTCGTTCTTTAACTCCTAATAAAACAGGGTTTAGACCTTATCGCGGCATAGTCAAACCGGTTTCATCAACACGTACACATTTCACATAATGCTATGCGCCCAGCCAAAATGGTATACGCGCGCCCGCGCCCGACCAAAACAGTGCGGGCTCAAATTTACACATTCCATCCCAAACCCTAACACTAGCTGTACGAGCGGTAGCCGAGTGGCTTCAACTTCACGGTGGCGGCGCAGCTATAGACTCGGTATACACGGCATTTGTTTCTTGGAGCTGACGGTGGTGGCGGCCGAGAGCAACCAAGGTCAATAAACCATAGTACTACACACATGGAGGTGATTTAAAAGTTTGACTTTGTCTCTGTCATCATCATCACGTTTAGCTCAAGATCCTGGTACGGTTCCGTGTCCTAAGTACTTTTTTGTGGTACTAGGATACAAGATTGGAGCCAAAATAGTGCCTTGCAATTCGTTTTCATTTCAAAGAGAAGTTTGTGTAGGAAGGTGGTCGCTTGCTTAATGTTGGTGGATTTGCGGCGGTTTCAGAAGTAGACCCAGACTTGGGTTCCCTTCATGAGATTAAAGGTCACGTAAAGGATGATTGGCTTGGTCACGAAGATGTAAAATTGTACTGTGTTGTAGCATGGGAATGTCTTCAGCGATGGTGTTAGATTGTTGTTGAATGATAGCATTTGTCGGTTGATATCCGTCAGTGTTGTTGAGGCATGTGTTGTTGTCGTGTATGTTGAGACCATTGATGTTCTAATCAAATAATTGTTGTTATAAATAACACTGCTCATGTTGGTAGTTACTTTGAAGAGGAGTTAGGTGTATTTACAGTTGAACCTAGAGAACATGTTAAAAGATGATACAAATATGGCACTATGCGCATTATTTGGAGTTCCAAAGAGGGCATGTAGGAAGAAGCATGAGGACAAGGGCAAGGTTGTGCACATATCTGATGAAGAATATGCCAGTTTTGATGAGGACTTTCTTCCACGTAATGAAGACAAATCAGAGAAAGATAAAGATATGGTGAATATCAAAAATTTAAAGAGTACAAGAAGAAGATGAATGCAGGGCAGCTCCAGTTTGATGATATGTTTATAGAAAGCACATTTCCTTGGGGGGGTGACAGTGAGGATAACGAAGATAATGACTTTAAGGACTTCATTGATTAACTAGACATTGATAGGCACCTGATATTGAAGAAGTCAGCATGTCCTATGTTCAAAGGCAATACAAAAGTGCAACGGTTCTCAATAGGAATGAAGTTCTCTTGCAAACAGCAATTCTTCCCGGCCATGATTTCATATGGTATTTCACAGAAGAGACTACTTAGATTCATTAAGAATGATAAAGTGAGAGTGAGAGTAGTTTGTGATTGGATTCACTATAAGATAAGCATGTGTGCCCAAAAAAGATAACAAATTGGTCACTTAAAAGAGGATTGTTGCAAAGTATGAGAAGTTGGTAATCTCCAGCCCCACATGGAAAATCAAGAACTTCAAAGCACATATGCAGGACGAAACGTTTGCATATGTCGGCACTTATCAGATCAAGAAAGCTAAGAAGGTGGTGATGGGAAATGGTATTATGCAACAAAGGTGAAATATTCTAGTGTTTTTTTATTATCAAGAGGTTGCTCAAAATTAATCCTAGTAGTATAGTGGTAGTTAAGTTGGGACCTGATGAAGAAAAGCCTACTTTCGGGAGGTTTTACATGTGCTTTGATGCATTGAAGAGATGTTTCATGACAAGTTGTAGAAAATTCATTGGGCTAGATAGTTGTTGTTTTTTCAAAGGTGGGATGCCATGGGGGAGAGATGCAAACAACCAATAGGAATTGTGTCAGTTGTTTTTCAAAGATGTTGAGGTTGGGCATGTGGCTGATTGGGTGTTCATCTTAGACCAGGAAAAGGGCATTCTCAGTGCAGTAAGCAATTGGTCACCTTTGGCTGAACATAGGAATTTTACAAGGACATATATGCCAAGTGGAGGAAGACTTGCAGGAACAGGGAACTAGGTTAAAACTTGTAGCACTGAAGTATGTGAAGGTTCTAGGTAGACCAAGAAAAGAGAGAAAGATGGAAAGCCATGAGAAGCCAAAAGGAAGAAGGATATCTTGAATTGGTACAATGATCAGGTATAGGATATGCAAAGGAAATGGGCACAATAAAAACTTGCTTGTTAACAAATTAAGCCTCCTGTTTTCATTCAGGTAATGGTCCAAGTCATGGCCAACCACGCTCAGTTTCTCCTCAAAGGTACGAAAAGTCCTTGTAAGTACATTTGCGCTCTTCACTTCTTTGCACTCAATAATTACATTGGCAATTGAGATCTCTATGTAGGACTTGTGCAAGGATCACACCATAGCTCAGCTAGAATCACCAAAAGAAGAGGTTATATCCAACCACCATCACAGAAGAAGTGCACAATTTCTAAGTATACATCTTCAATTTCAACTATATTATTAACTTGCTTCTCTTTACTTACATCATTGCAAACTTTAAACTGTCACCTACCACCTTGTAGTCTTGCACTAGATCAAATAATATGTTGAAGTCAAGTGCTAAAGGAAAAGTTAACACAGTCCCAGCCTCCCAGGAGTTGGCACATCGATCATGGATATCACTACAAGAGGACTATTTCCAAAGCAAGTTCATCAGTTACTATCAATGTGACTGCTAGCAATGCTAGTGCACCAGCTTGTGTCTTAGAACCATAAAAATGTCAAAGAAATTGAAGAAGATGCCACATATATACTTTGAAGATTAAGTTGTTTTATATGTCTAATTATGGTGCTAGAAAATAAGTTGGTTTTGTTTTGAATTGGTTAACAATTTGCTTTGAGACATTTGTTGTTCACTTTTGTATAAGACTTTATAAACTTGTTGTTAATCTGGTGTAATGCAAACTTCATGTTATCATGTTGTCGTGGGATTTAAGTTCATAATTATTGCTTCCATCTGATGTGTTCCAAGTTTTCCATAGCTTCCAAGATTTCATTACAACGATCTGATGTGTTCCAAGTTTTTATTACAACTATCTGATGTGTTGAAAGCAAACTATCTGATGTGTTCCAAGTTTTTTGTAGCTTCCAAGAACTTGTTGTAAGAAAACTTTACAGTTTTTATTGCCTTGCAATCTGATTGGGGTGGAGAGTATGAAAAAATAAATTAATTTTTTCAAAAGATAGAATTTTCTCATCATGTGTCGTGTCCTCATGCCCAACAACAAAATGGGTTTTCATAGCAAACATAGACACATTGTTGAAGTAGGATCATCCCTTCTTGCTGGTACTTTTGTGCCTTTAAATTTTTGGGATGAAGCTCTCTTAACTGATGTCCATCTCATCAATATGTTGCCTAGTCATGGCATCAATTATGAAAACCCTACGGGATCATAACAATAACCATGTCATTAAAAGAATTCGGAGCTGCCAGCCCCAGCAGAAAATCACGCACGACACGGCATACATCCTCCTTTACCAACGACCGTTGTCGTTGATAGAACAGCGCCAACGGCCTGTCCGGCCCTGGCACTTTTGTCGGCCCCATATGAAACAATGCTTTCTCAATCTCTTCATCTGTCACAGCCGCCATGAGTTTTCTCACCATCTCATCAGTTACACAAGGCTCAATGTGATGCAGTATGCGCTCAGCTTCAGCCAATCTTCGACGTGAACATGTGTGCGTAGAAATCGGCAACTATATCTCTCATTTCCTCGTGCACAGTGCACCGAGACCCGTCCGGTTTAAGCAGTGCACATACCATATTCTTACGTTTGCAATGAGACGCCATGTTTTGGAAATACCGCGTATTCTGGTCTCCTCACTTTAGCCAATCGATCCTCGAGGCGCTGACGATACATCACCTCTTCTCTCTCATATATTTCATGCAAGCGACCCTCCAAATCCTGGACCTCCGGTGACCACCCGGACACATTCGCTCACTTTTAATTAGCTTCCTCGAGATCATACTTCAGCGACTTTATTTGACGACGAATTGAGCGAAATGCCGTGCGACTCCAGTGCCGCATGTCGGCGCGTGACGCTCGCCAGTTTCTCACAGATCGCCACAGCCCATCTCCACTCGCACTTGCCTTGCTCCACGCCTCTATGACCATCGTGTCAAACTGATCGTGCCGCAGCCACATTTCTTCGAACCTGAAAATTTTACTTCCCGTCTGCACCCTGTTGACCGCCACATCCATAGCATCCCCGAAAGTACCCTTCTGAGCTCAGAAGGGTACTTTCGGTATAACAAGCACAACATGGTCAGATTCCTCAGTGATCACATGCTCGACCGTAGTTAGGGCATAGTTAACTACATGGGCTGAGTAATACTTAATCACATTGTTCCCTGATGTATGTAAGAAAAGCACCTTCTGGTTGCACAACTATTGTAGACGTCGAGGCTGAAGTCACGGACATCGAGTGATATTTCTTGAGGACAACACTCAGCCTCATCAGTATTAATTTTGCTCCTCCTCGTTCGGCACAATTTTTTTCTTTCCAAAGGTGGTATGCACTCTAAGAAATAGGATACGTGACCTATTGGCAAGCGAGTTCTGGAGCTTAGATGTGAGACCCTACCTGTCTCTTTCTACCAAGGAAAACGTTTAATTTCTACCGACTGATTTTCTAATTGCGTAAGCCGCCTGCGGCGCCGTCGGATTAGCGGCCGCGTGTGGTAAACAAGTTGAGTGCGTTGCGTGTCTTTTGCATGTGGCTGCTCCCCACACACAGGTTGTCTTTGATTCTTTTTTTCTTTGTTCCTTTTTCCACACAAGTCGCTACTCTAGTGTACATATTTTTTCTGCACTTATAGTACTGCTCTCACAAGGCGCAGCTAAATCGATTTCAATGGAGTACCGGTGTAATTCTTTTTGGAGAGCAAGAGCTCCACTCGTGTTCTTCCCGTCTCTTCCTTCGTCATGTGTCTAAGAGGGAGAGGGGCGGCCTCCCATGGCGACCATCATCCATCACTTTTTGCGGCCGAAAGGGCTGAACGGCGACGACTGCCTGTTGCAGCGGCCCCCGCAAAACTACCGTCATTTGTACTGCAAATTAGAGTGCGGTGGACCACTACGTGTTGTTGCATCCGCCATGGTCGCAACCAAGTTTGCAGCAAACAGGGAGGCGACATCGGGGCACCGCAACAACGCTGTCGCACCGGCCGCGCATGAGTGGTGTTTTGCTGAGGCCCACATGTTTTGCCACGTCATGTAAGCTGGAGGTGACATCAACATGGTCCACGTTGCAATGGGTGATCAAAGGCCCACGTGGTTGCAATACCATGCAAGGTGGAGTTGACTGCTACGTGGTTCATGTTGCAATGGGTGGTCGCAACATGGTCCATGTTGCAATGGGTGACCAAAGGCCCACGTGTTTGCAATGTCCTGCAAGCTGGAGGTGACACAACATGGTCGATGTTGCAATGGGTGACAAAAAGCCTACGCGTTTGCAATGTCATGGAAGCTTGAGGTGACTGCAACATGGTCCATGTTACAATAAATAACCGCAACATGGTCCTTGTTTCAATGGGTGACCAAAGGCCCACGTGTTTGCAATGTCAAGGAAGCTTGATGTGACTGCAACATGGTCCATGTTACAATCAATGACCACAATATGGTCCTTGTTGCAATGGGTGACCAAAGCCCACGTGTTTGCCATGCCATGCGAAATAGAGGTGGCTGGAACGTAGTACATGTTGCAATGGGTGACCGCAACGGGATCCTCGCAATGGAGATGACCGCAACATGGTTCATGTTGCAAATGGATGACCAAAGATCCATGTGTTTGCAACGGCATGCAAGCTGGAGACGACCACAACATGATCCATATTTGCAATTAGTTATCGTAACATGGTTCGTGTTGCGATGATCCGATTCTACTTAAGACAGATCCAATGACTTGCGATCCGATCGATCTTTTGCCAAAGATGTGTTGCGTGAGTCTTTTCTAATCAGAATAGATTGCTTGCTACGTAACATAACTAGGACTAGTGGCTAGCTATTTTTAAGAATGAGTAGTAGCTAGTGTAACATTACTAGGAGTAGTGGCTAGCTATTTTTAAGAACGAAGTAGTAGTTAGCTTTTTTTTTTAGAGACAAAGTAGTAGCTAGTTTTTCTTCTTCTGAAGAATCCAGTAGTAGCTAGCTTTTGGCAACGATAGTTAGTTTTGTAAGGCACTAAGGCCCACGTAGCGTCTTGCACTTACTATAAGGCCCACGTAATGGATGGAACAGATGTTGCGCGTGGTCAGCCCTCAACGCCGATAAAGCTCATATCAGATCAGATTAGATCAGAGTCGTTCCTCTGCCGTGGATCGTACGGCCGGGCCGACGAGGCGGTTTATCTTTCCCTGGCATCAGCCGGGTGATTTGTAGCACCCGCCTTCTACCAATTGGCAGATACAGATCGACCGCGCGTGTAAAAGATTAACAGGCTTGTGAACATTTACATTGCTTCATTTGTAGATGGTCAGGGCTACAAACACACTCAGAGTTGTGTATGGTGTATGCATGTTGCAAACTAGGCTGACATTGATGTTTTACGTACACACAAGTAAAAAGGGAGTAGGTCTCGATGTACAAACCCTAGTAGTTCAGTAATCGAGCATCATGTACAAGTAAATAAAATACAAAAAAAGACGCCGTTGCCGGGGATCGAACCCGCGGGTCACCCGCGTGACAGGCGGGACCACATAGGGGCACGTGGCGCATAGTGGAGACGGCTTGAGGAGAGAAAAGATCATCCAGTTGTTTTTAATCGTTTTCCGACAGATTAACAGGGGTGTGTAAATATTTACATTGCTCCATTTAAACAAGGCCAGGGATGCAAATAGGTTGGTTTATGTATGTTGCAAACTCTGAACATGATATGGTCGATTACTGAACTTAGGGTTTATTCATCCACAGAGCTAGCTTTCTTTTTCACTTGTGTGTAAAACTTGAAACTGCAATGCTCCATGCATCATCAATTCATCATTATCACATCACAAAATGTAAAAAGTCGATTCATACATGCATAGTCCAGCATACATTTCTCCATTGATTTAACTCATCAAGAATTTCATTCCAGAACCAGCAGAATTCCTTCATGTATCTGAATAATGCTGCCCTTCAAACAGAATAATGCTCCAGACTTCAGGAGTTCAGGTTGCATGCAGATGCAAGAGGTCCCTAGACTTGCTCGTCCGGAGCCGACAGCTTGCGCCTGCAGAGAGGGCACATCTCGCTCCCTTTGAGGGTGTCCGTCAGGCATGCGCCATGGAAGACGTGGGGCATGGAGCACCCGGGCCACACGGCGACGTCGCTTTCCAGCAGCTCGAAGCAGACGGAGCACTCCTGCCCGGCGACCTCCTCCGCGACGACCTTCCTCCGCTTCGCCGGCCGCTCGCAGTCGCCGCCGGCGGCTTCAGCTTCGTCCGCGCACTGCACGTGCACCGGCTCTGGCAGGCGCAGCTCCATGCCGACGTGGTACCCGGGCCATGGCTCCGCTGTCATGCCCTGCAGCGCGTCCATCACCATATCCATGCGCCCCCGCGTGTAGTCCTCGAGCCGGAGGATGCCGACGTCCGCGATCAACTTGAGACGCGTGGTCCCCGGCGGGATGCCCACGGCCACGTTCGAGACCAGCATGGACCAGAGGGCCTGGAGCTCGCTGCTGTGGTGGGCGGGGTATATCAGCGGCGCCAGCGACGACCCGGCCCACTGGAGCGAGCCCGCCACGTCGCCGGACGGCGGGATGGCGAACCGGAGATAGTTCAGCTTCGTTTTCTTGGACACCTCCACGCCTTCGGGCGCCGCCTCAAACTCGGTATAGCGGTAGAGCACCACGATCTCCTTGCCTCCCCCTTGTTCTCGGCTGGCGGCCGGGCGATCAGCCGGCGGCGGCACCACGACGGCGACGCCCAAGAAGCCGGCCGTGTTCCCCGAGGAGGCGAACCGCGGCGCCGGCCCAAGGAACCGGCCTTCGGGTACGTACTGCCTCCGGAGTAGCGGCGGCCCGCCCCTGACGCCGCTCGCCGCGGCCGCTACGCGTGAGTCGATCTTGATCGGCACCTCGACCTCGCCGTCGCTCTCCTCCTCCTCATAGCTGTCATCGCTGTCGTAGGACTTGCCGTCCTCCTCGTAGTAGCTGTCATCGCTGTCGTAAGACATCTCGTCCTCCTCGCCGGCGTCGGCCTGATCTCCGTCCCCAAGAACCGGCTCTTCTTCCTCCTTGTCTCCCGCCAAAACCGAAGGCGACGGGAGCGCGAGCACGCAGCCTTGAGGCCGGACAGCCGCGCCGGTGGAGTCGCCGGGCTGCTTCATCAACAGCGAAGCCATCTCGTCCATCGATCGATCAGCGCCGTCGTCGACCATGGCCGGGTTTATCTACGGCGGCGCGATGCTGCTTCTAGCTGGAGGTGGAGTTTGTTTCCGCCGGAGCAAGATGAGAATAGAACGTGTTGGCTTCAAACCCGGCCATGTTGCCCCGCCTTTTATCGACTCGCGCCCAATCCGAAACCGGCTCCAAGCAGTAGAATCGAAATATTTTGTGTTCGTCTCAAAATAGGAAAGAAACTCTTGTTGGAAAGCAATTGGAAAGAAACGCCTATTTTGCTTTCAAAAAAAGAAAGAAACAAGGGACGTCTAAAAAGGAGCATTCTAGACTTACGGACGAAGCTGTTACGGAGGGCATTACGGGATTACGTGTCCTTTCCTAATAAACTCTCTCCTCCCTGATTTTAGCTGTGGGCCTCTCCAATTTCCAATTAACTGATGCCACCTCTCCCTGTAGATTGGAATCCGTAAAAAAATGTCCGTGAGTGTAGCAAAGCTCGTCTAAAAATGCACGAAATTGGAAAGAAAAAAAGGGTCGCCGTTGCCGGGGATCGAACCCGGGTCACCCGCGTGACAGGCGGGAATACTTACCACTATACTACAACGACCTTGTTGCTAGTAACATTCGTTAGCATGAGAAGTCAAAAGTTACTTCTTCCCACAAGACATTCAGTCAATGTGTTTGCTCTTCTTGTTGTGCTTCTACCACCAGATTGCTCTCTTCCCCCTTCGTGCGGTGATTCTGGTGCGACCTGTGACGACGAGGAACAAGCAATCTCGCAAGCACAGGTAAGCTCCGAATGCGACCCGACGCACGATCCGCTAGCTGCTTCATCAACAGTGAGGAGACTGAAAGAAGTAGCATCAGAGAGGAAGGTAAGTCCAGAGGCACTGATGTCTTAGGCCTCGTTCGGTTTGGAGGATTTTTATAGAAAAAACATAGGAACAAGGATTCCAGAGGAAAATTTCCTATATATGCATTCGGTTTGTAGGAAATGCATACAGGAATTTCGTAGGAATACTATTCATTTCCTGTGTTTTTGGAGGAAACTACACATCCACTCAAAGCTCATTTTACGCGTAGGAATGAGGCAAGTCAATTCCTTAGGATGGCAAGTGCCATCCTATCAAATTCCTATACTACTCCTAATTCCTATGTTTTGATATCCTCCAAACCGAATGAGCCCTTACATCATAATAACGTTTTGAAACAAACCGACGATCATTACCAAGCTTTCTTCAAGGAAAAAGAACCAGGACAAGCAGCACAGAGTACATGGCACCCTCCAAGCTTTGAACGAGCTGAAGATCAACACTGATGGAGCGTTTTTTGGCTGAAACAAAAACTGGAGGGCTTTCATAGAGGAGAACATCAGTGGCCCTCTCTACATGCTGAAATCATAGCCGCTGTTAAAATGGGGTGGTCAGCTAGCAGCTTCAAAGCGGGTCAGTCCCATTTCTTTCGAAACCGATTCGCTCCTTCTAAAACAATGGTTAGGAAGCACTGATTGATGTCAACCGTTTGGCTGTTCTGCTCTGCAACGGCAAAGCTGAAAGAATTCCTCAAGCATAGCTTTGTTCAATGTGGTTCTAGTTTCGACAATATAAACTATAATAGCATATATGGTTGCTTTTAAGTATAGATGAAGATATGTGGCAAGCGATTTTCACTCCGTCCACTTTTGTAGTGCAGTCTTTGTATTTTGCTCCAAAAAATAGTCAAGAGTTGAGTTAAAAGTTCTACCCCCAACTGTAGATGCCACTCACCATACACACATACAAAAGAATGACACCACAAGCTGCGTATAGGCAGTAAAGATCTTTCTACTGCATGCTGACACACATACACAGCTTCCAGCTCCAGCTTACAACACCAAGCTCAAGCTTTCTTGGCGTGGGCGCCGGCCTCCGGCAAACACACGATCTGGGGCGCGTGTACAGAGTACAGGGTCGCATACGTGAGGAAAGAGGCGCTGCACGCCGCAAAGACCCTGAACCACACGGACGAGAACAGGGTCAGGTAGATGAAGACAGCCGTCATGCCGATCACCGCAACAAAATTCGCGACACACTTGAGCGTGGACAGATCTTCTTCGGTTCCTTCATTGGGGAAGTGGCCTTGTGTCAAGAAATCAGACAGGAGCTCGTCCTTCAGCCTGAACCTCTCCGTGAGCCAGTTGGATACTTCGTCCTCTGCTGTTGGTATGTCAGAGACCTGGATGATCTTGGTGTGGACGTGAACCTCGGAAGGGTCGACGCCGTACACGTTGTCCATGAAAGTTGGGAGCCGATGCTTGTATGCGATCGTGATGTCGTAAACTGCATTGATCAGCAAGCTGCAAGTCAGTGGGACTGTAAGAAGGAATACTGAAAGTAAATGTTGCAAAGCTGTTCATAGTCAACTAAATTATGTAGGTATTTCAAGCAAGTCACACTGCCCAGAATTCATCAGGCTTATGTTTCAGCTCTGCCAGTACAAGTCAATTGCACTGAGATTTTAGCAATATCAACAACAGTCAACCTTCTAGGATACCTGGAGCATTAAATGTACTTGGGATGTTGTTTCAGAACTAATAAGACAGGAAGGTCTAACTAATACTCCCTCCGTCCCATAATATAAGATCGTTTTGCAAGCTGTTTTAGCTTGCAAAACGATCTTGGGACGGAGGGAGTAATAATTTGAACAGACCAAAGCAGTCCAGCGTAAAGTGCTAATGTCTGATAAATGCACAAATACTAACACTCAGAAAATGGCTGTCAGGATCCTAACATTCAGAAAATTCCTTACAAATGCTAGAAAAAAGAATTGAGGTGATAAACTCCAAAGGAGAGTTATGAAGGGCGGAGACAGATGGTTACCAGCATCCAAGTTACTCCTCAGCTCTTGCAGGCAGCAATTGAAACCCTTTATCTTGGGAAGGAGGACATTTTTGAGAATAGGCAAACCATGCTCTGCCGCATACTCTTGACTTTTGATGCACTTCTTCTCACTGAGACGTTAGCACAAATCAGCATCCACATTGAGAAAAAAGGAACAAGTACAGGAAAATAGAAAATCTAGATGCAGAATGCTATTGTGCGAGTAAAGGAACAATTAATAAGTGCGTCCAATATCTAAATTCATTTTAGAGAATGCGAAATCTAGATCCTGGATCATTTGTCCAACCAAAAATTGGATCAATGCAATGCTGAAAGGTGAACATTCAACAGTAGTTTCAGCAGACCGGAATGTGTGCCCAAATAAAGCAGCTGGTAAATACAAACATTTAGTAATAAAAAGTATGGGAACAGATCATACGTATAATCAGTGCCTTCTGGAAAAACTGCGAGCCAAAGGGGATCCTTGGGGTTCTTCAGTTCAGAAAGCCTTCTTCGGATTAGTGGTTCATCAACCTCCCAATTCCGCTCTACTGGAATAAACTCAATAATGTGAAATGCCCAGTTGAAAATAGGCAACTTCATCAAACTTTTCTTGAGGATGTACTTGATAGACTGCAAACGGCCTTTCCTCAATGCAAGATCCCACAGGTACATCCAGTCTACCTCAGTTCTGTGGTTAGCAAACAGCAAGACACACTCTTTTGGGGGCACCTTTTCACCAGAGAAAACAAACCTTGTCCTGTTGATCTTCTCAAACAAAAAGGGAAACATGGCTAACCACATCCCGAACAGAAAGCACGTCCACTTTCTGCTGTAATGCACACTGAACAACCGTACAACGAAGGTTGTCACAGGGGCTAGGTAAACCATCATCATGCATGCAGTCACCGGCATAATCATCAAGCATAATACACCACGGCAGCGTCTCAATGCGTTCAACGGACGGTGTCTTGGTCCATTGTTAAAACTTGAAAGACCAGGAGGATCAACACTTTGCACTTGCTTTCCGTTCACATGATCCCCTAGGGAACCAGTTGAACCGTTCATCATGCAGTACCAAAATGTGAACAGTTGTTCTTTTCTGCAATTCACATTCCCAGCACCAAAGGAGCCATCTAGACTTTCACCTGCGATGGGAGAAATGAGATTTGCACAGTGTTAATTGAGACCAAGACATAAGCATGCTAAATTGCTAATACAAATTAGCGGTTTGCACAATTTATGCAAAAAGTGCACCTATAATTTTGCTGCTCTATGGAAATGTATAACAAAAACTAAGCAAAGATAGCCAAAATAAGGGACTACTAAAGGCCTGACACATGCCTTATGCAGTAACGTTGGGAAATATGTCAGTCTATAAAGCCTTAATCCAAGAGAAAGTTAACACAAAAAGATGGTTCCAACTAGCAGTAATTCTAAGTAAATAAATTAGCATACCCAATTTGGAGTTTACAGTGATACCACAACCAGAAAACCCTAAACAAATGTCAGTATCTGCAAGTCTAGAAGTTACAGGGAACCAGAATGCATGTTTCTATGCCCCTGTAGGTGATGACAAATGATAAAAAGTCCTTAAACTACGTGAGCAAATACATCCTGAAAGATCCAACCATAAATCTTACAGGCAGACCTAACTGATAGGTTGACACAGATGGTTTTCAGCATGTGAGCCATGAAACCTTGAACAGGGCATTCATGGCAACGATGGAACCCCTAACCAAACTGCACAACAGAACTATCACGGCAAATATCTGCCTGTCTCTACAAGTCTAGAAGTTGCAGGGAAACCAGAATGCTGCATGCTGTTTGTGATGGCAAATGAAGAACTATGTTAGTACACAAATCCTGAACCTGAAAGACCCGACCACAAAGCTTACACACAGACTTAACTCACAGGTTGATACAGGTGGTATTCAGCCATGTAAGGGGTCAAATCTTGAGCAGGGCATTCATGGCAACGACGGAATCCCTAACCAAACTGCACAGCAGAACTATCATGACCAGCCGTCAGGTTAGCGCACACACACTCTAAGCATAATCACGAGCGATCCTAGCAAGCACCAACAGAGAAAATCCCACCAGAATCGACCGGGCATGGAGCAGCATCAGAGACAGCCTGAACACCGCTCGAGATTTCCCCACTTGTCGCCCTTCCCCTGGCACAAGGCCGTGGCGTGGCTGACGAGCTCGACCATCCCGGGATCCAATCCTTCCCCGAGCGCGCTCGAACATCTCGGCAATCCCCCTAGATACAAATTCGGTGCGAAATGCTGCTACCTCGCCTCACCTATCTGACTATCGGCACAGAGGAAGCTCGCTCGTGCTTGGCGGAAGCGGAGGAGATCCGCGCGGATCTGCGGCGGGGGGGGCAGGGAGGGAGGGGAAGCCGGCGGGGCGAGAGGCTTGCGGTCGCTGCGGGCGGCCGGCGGCGAATTTGGAGTTGGGCTGGGTGTGTCTGTGGGGTTTTGGCTGCGGCTGGTGGAGGAAAGCAAGTGTTCCGGGAGGGAGGGATTGGGTTGTCAGAGGTGGTGGATGGGCGTGGTGGGACGCGTGGGTGCGAATCTGGAAGGATGGGGAGGGCGATGGTGGCGGGGTGCGTGCCGACTTGCGTCCGGAGGTCACGCCTGAATGGATCGCCACAAAAGGAATCATCGCTGAACTGGTACACGTGCAGCGCAGATGAAGTGTTTTTTCAAGAATCTTCTTTAAGAAAAAAAAGAGACGCCGTTGCCGGGGATCGAACCCGGGTCACCCGCGTGACAGGCGGGAATACTTACCACTATACTACAACGACTTTGATGTTCCATTCGTCACTGCAATCTTATTATTCTTATGAAAGACTATTTGCTTCATAAACTAGTCTGCAGGAGCACTACGTATACAAGATTCACAATTCATATCGCCACATTCTGCATACAGACACAATATCAACCGCTTTTCGTCCATTCCCGACTCGTAGCTGAAGCTCACTTCTCCTCGTCTCTGTACAAACGAAGCCAGTCGCAGCAGGCAGAGCATCCGTGTCCTGTGCTAGAACCAACCTCTGACTCATGACGGCGGGCATGCATGCTAGAACTAGAAGGAGAAGTCGTCGTCCTGGTTGGGCTTGGGCGAGGCGAGGATGGCGGTGTAGAGCCGGAGCTTCTCCTCGCCGAGCGACGAGCAGCGCGACAGCGGGCGGCGCGGCCGGATGAAGGACAGCGACTCCAGCGTCTTGCGGTGCTTGTAGCGGCGCCACGCCAGCTGCACGGCCACGGCGGCCCACGTCCGCCACCCGGGCGAGTAGTAGCGCGCGCTCCGCCGCACCCGCTCGTTGGTGAAGGTGTAGCGGAAGTGCTGCGTCACGTACTTGACGTCCGCCGCCTCCAGCCCGAACACCTCCGTGCTCTCCAGCGTCACCAGCGTCGCCGACGACGCCGGCAGCCGCCCCACGAACGGCCGCCCCAGGCACCACGACAGCAGCTCGTCGCCCGTGAAGTTGCCCGGCCCCAGCATGCAGCTGCTCGTCGCCCCGTTCCGCAGCTCCTGCCGGCACTGCAGGTGCCCCCGCACGATGAACACCATCCGCTGCACCGGGTCACCCTCCCGCACGATCTGAACGACGAAACGCCACAAGTTAACAACAACACCATCACAGCAATTGATTGATTTGTCAGAGCTCCGAGCTTACGGTCTCGCCCTTGGGGTAGATGAGGGAGCGGACGCGGTCGCACATGTTCTCGAGGACGAGGTCGTCCATGTGCTGGAAGAGCGGCACCTGGCGGACGAGGTCAAGGCAGAGGTGGTACTTGATGTCGCGGCGGAGCGCCTCGGGGAGGTCGCGCACGATCTGGCACTCGTCCACGCCGCGGGTGGCCGCCCAGCGCTGCCGCTCGAACTGCCGCACCCGGTGCCGGTAGCTCTGCGGCAGGTCCTTGCGCTTCATCCACCACTCCAGGCTCCGCAGCCGCGTGTGCATCGCCTGCTTCTTGGACGTGGTCGCGTTCAGGAACACCTTGATGTTGCCGATGAGCATGGTGACCAGGATGAGGCCCCCCGTGATGGTGACGATGTTGAACACGATCTCCAGCCACTCCGTCGTGCTCTCCAGGTTCCCGAACGTGCTCAGCGTCATGAGGCCCCAGAAGATGGGGAGCAGCATCTTCTCCAGCCGGCTCGTGTTGGCCACCAGCATGACGGTCCACTTGTACGCCCCGAACTGGTACTTGTCGCCGCTGACGAGGCACACGCTCCTGGCCTTGGCGTCCGTGGCCCAGGCGAGCCTGTCGCCGACGACTGATGCCGCGGCGCCGGTGCCGCCGTAGTACAGAGGGTTGGGGCACGCCAGCGGCCCGGACGCGCACCCCGACGGCCCGGAGATGGAGCACTGCTCCTTGAGGCACTTGGTGGCCCTCTGCACCCCGAGCAAGTACCAGCACGCGCCCACGGCCTGAAAACACGATGCCCGTTAGCAAGTTGATCATCCGTGCATGCAGATGGATGTGAGCGAGTGTGACTGACGTGTGCGGCGACGAAGTATGCCATGAGGTTGAGCACGATGCCCCACCAGATGGTGCCGAAGATGTGGCCGGACTGGTCCTGCGTCCTCCGGAGGAAGGACACGGAGTGGTAGATCTTGGGCAGGTACTCCAGCAGGAACGCCACCAGCAGCACCGTCATCACCGCCGTCGTCGACCCCGCGCGGATCATCGCCGGCGCCGCAACCCAAACCACCACCTGCAATGCAGTTAATGCAGTTGCGCGCGCGAACACATGGGTTATGCATCAATCGTCCATCGCCACGTACATCGACCAAATTAAACTATGCATACGTACCACGCGACACAACACGAGCAATAATTAAACAACAAACAGGTTAAGTACCAGCACGTGTACGATTCTTCGCGTAGCGGGATGTCAACGAGCTAAGGACTGCATCGTGTGTTCGAATGGTGAAAGGGGCTATACAAAGTTTTTTTTTTTTTTTTTTTTTTGCGGGAAAAAGTTTTTTTGTTTAGATGGAGGGCTATACAAAGTTTTGTCTCTGTAATGCAAAATGCGCCACGCGTGCGAGTGTTATTATGTTTCTAAGATTGACATGGGGGCCGATATATAGTACTGCACGAATCGATGGGATTGATACGGCGATCGGTACGTGCCAACCTACGGCTGCCGATTGTTCAGCATCCCCGCAACCCACAGCAATGCTGGCATTCTGAACAATCTGCAAATATTCCCGTTCAGTCTAGTGTACAGCATTTTCCTTTTGGCGATTTTCCAAAACTGATTATAAGGTTAATTTGGACAGACAAAAACAGACGCTACCCATGCCCTACGACCTACGTACGTGCGTGCCTCTTTTCTTTTCTTTTTTCTTTTTTTTTTGCAACGAAATTGGGAGCTTTATTGATGAAGTATCATAGGGTAACGTAGCCATACACGTACTGTGCTATTTAACGTGGAGCATGGCAGCATGGCACAAGTGTGGTTGATTGGAATCTGGAACGCGGGATAGGGGTTGTGGTACAGGGCCCAACGCATGCCATGCATGTTCCTATTCTGGCAGCGTAACGCGATGGTGCACCGCGTACGACGTACGGTCGGCGAACAAGGCGACGATGCAATGCAGCCACGGAAACTCCAAAGCCGTGGCCCTGTGCAGACCGCTTGGACTTATGTGTGTTACGAGCCGATCAGCTGACAGGGACCGCACTCGATCGCCTGTTGAACAACTTTCCAGTTTATGTGCGAATATTCCCCTTCTGTATGTGCATTCTGAGGTGTGAGATAAGATGGCGTGTCACTGCATGGTACAGTAGTTTGCAGATCATTTGTCTTCTGAAGGAAAATGTTGTCCAAGTAAAGTCTTTTTTTACTGATCTAAATAGTGTATACTCGATTGTGGTTAACTGAATTTGGCTATGGGTTAATTACTATTAAAAAAATCTTATCTTCATGAACAGCACAAGTAGTCAAGATGAAGTGTGGCGTGAAGAACGGCGAGTTGTGGTAACGAATAGCAAACTGAGCAATAATCTGGATTGTCCGGTGATAAACAATGGATTTCATGCATCACATGCTTTTGCACACCCAAAAAAGAGACTAAATTCAATGTAAGCAACATCAGCAGTTGAGCCTGCGCTCTAGATTATCCAAAGAAAGTGAAGGGTGATCCTAGCAAAAAGCAAACCAAGAAACAAAAAGGGAGGTGGAATATAAAATCCATTGCATCAATATTTGTGTCTTTGATCATGCAGCAGGTTTTCAAGGAAGTCCAGATGGAAATCATTTTGGAAGAGGCACGCACCTGCATCACGGGGAGGATGACGAAGAAGTCGAGCGCCATCCCTTTCCTGGACCTCGCGTACGCCGGCAGGCTTCGCGCGGCCGCGGCGTCGACCTCCGCCTGGTCCGCGTCCGCCGCGGCCTGCTCCTCGTCGGCGATCCCGCGCCGCGTCCGTTTCGCCGCCGTGGCCGCGGCCCGCGCTACGCGGAGCTGCGTGACGAAGTTCCACGCGTGCAGGGCGTCCACCATGCAGCGGAGCACGGTGACCGCGGCGGCGAGCCAGCCGTCGAGGAAGACGCACATGAGCGGGCCGCTCACCGACACGGCGTACAGGAAGAGCGGGTCCACCATGAGCCCCGCCGCGCAGGCCAGCAGGTAGGCGCGGTTCCACTCCCGGACCCACCTCGCGCGCGGGTCCAGCGCCCACGTGTCCCCGACGCGCCACTGCCCCAGCTGCTGCCGCCGCCGCTGCCACCGCCGCCGGAGCTTCACGCCTGTGCTGCCGCCTGACCTGCTGCTCTCAGTCTCGACCCGCAGCGGCGTCGACTCTCCTGCTGACCGCGCGTCGTCGGCGCCGGAGGGCGAGGCGGCGAACGAGGGCGAGGAGCGCGTGGAGAGCTCGCCCGACATGGCGGCGCTGCGCAGCTAGCTGGCTACCGCGGCGCCGGCGAGGCCGTGGATGGATCGCGCGGCAGAGCGCATCAGCTTGCGGGATCGTGTGAGGTGGATTGATCAGCTTACATACAGGTTACAGGTAGCTAGGGTAGCTCGCGCATTGATCAGTATTCTGTACGTGGATATATGACACACCGGTGCGTGCAACCACAGTTGTTAGAGTACGTGTGTGTGCACGTCGTGCGTCTGTGCACGTCGTGCGTATGAGTATGGTTAGGCCCGAGTCTTAAGGCTAGCTTTGTGAGTCTGGTTAGGCATGTACAGATATATATGGTGTAATCTCCGAATCAATAAATACAGCGAGCATTACACGCGAGTTTCCTCTCTCTCCCATCGTTCCAACTCTAATATGGTATCAGTTTTCTAGATCCTCAATTTCCGCTGCCTCCTCCTCTACCTCGCATCATGAGCTCCTCGTCCGAACTCTCCTCCGGCGGCTCCGATTCCGACGAGGAGTTCGGCCCTCCCGTGGCCACCCAGACTCTCCCCACTCTCCAGATCCAGAGTCTTCGCATCCGTGACCACGTCTTGGTCATCCTTGACTTCGAGAAGGAGAACTATGGACTTTGGCGTCGTCAGTTCCTCGACGCCCTCGCCAAGTTCGGGCTCACTCATCACGTTGATGGCTCGCCGGCACAGGCCTCCTCCGACTGGGTGCTCACTGACTTCGCCATCCTTTCGTGGTGCAACGCCACCGTGACTCCCTCAACCCTGGAGATCGTTGCGGACCGCAAGGAGACGGCGTACACGCTCTGGCGTTCCCTTCGCTCTCTCTTCCGCAGCAACCGGGACGCCCGCATCACCTACCTCCTCGACGAGTTCCATGGCTTCATGCAGGGCGAGCTTTCCGTCGTCGACTACACCTCCTAGCTCAAGCAGATGGCGGACACTCTCCGGGACCTTGGGCATCGTGTCAAGGACCGGGATCTCGTCCACAACGTCCTCCGCGGCCTCGACGACCGCTTCCAGCACGCCGTGCCTCACATGACGAGCGGACGCCTTCCCTCCTTCATCAAGCTGCGCGCCTTTCTCCAGCTCGAGGAGCAACGGCTCGCCCGCCAGGCGCGCGTCGCCGCCCGCTCCGCCCTTCTGGCGCACGCACACGCGCTCTACGCTGCTCGCCCGCCCCCGCCTGCACCAACCTCGGCCCCCTTCCTCAACATGGCGCCGCCGGGCCTCCCATCTGCAGGTGCCGGCCCCTCTGCTGGCTCTTCCAGGTCGCGCGGCCGCAAGAAGCGCAAGCACAACCAGTCTCAGGGCGCCGGCTCCTCCTACGGCGGGGGCGTGCCTGCCCCCGGCCACCACGGCGCCGGCTCACGCCCTCCCACCACTGTTGCCGGGACGTTTCAGGGCATCCTTGGCGCGCGCCCTCCTGCTCCTGCGCCCCAGCATGCGCTCCAGGCGACGTCTAGCCCCGCACCGTCTCCGCAGTGGGACCAGGCCGCTCTCATCGCGGCGCTCCATCAGATGTCTGTGCAGCCGCCCTCCACCCCCGGCGGCGACTGGGTCTTCGACAGCGGCGCGTCGTCCCACATGAGTTCAGGCGCTGGTATATCCTTTTCCTCTCCCACCTCAACCTCTCCTTCCTCCATCGTTGTAGGCTATGGTTCCATCCTTCCCATCGTAGGCATTGGTTCTGCCTCTCTTCCCACTTCCTCCCGTCCCCTCTCTCTTCTTGAAATCCTCATCTCTCCCTCCCTCATCAAAAACTTAGTTTCTGTTCGAGCTTTTACTCGTGATAATTCTGTTTCGGTGGAATTTGACCCCTCTGGTTTCTCTATCAAGGACCTGGCCACCAAGACGGTGCTTCTCCGATGTGACTCTGCCGGCGACCTCTACACGTTCGCGCATCCTCGCAACTGCCTCGCCGCCACCGTCATCGCCAACATATGGCACCAGCGCCTCGGTCACCCCGGCGCCGCTGTCCTCGCCAAGGCCTCTTCGTACTTCAAGTTCACCAACAATAAAAGCTCGACGCCTCACTGCGATGCTTGTCGTCTAGGCAAACACATTAGGCTCCCATTTGTTTCATCTACTTCACAAACAACTTTTCCCTTTGAACTTTGTCATTGTGATTTATGGACGAGTCCCGTCTTGAGTGTATCCGGCTATCAATACTATTTAGTCATTCTTGATGATTTTACTCATTATGTGTGGACCTTTCCGCTTCGTCGCAAGTCCGAAGTTCATCGCCTCCTCGTTCTCTTCTACGCCTATGTCCAAACACAATTCTCTCGCCCCATACTTGCCTTTCAAACCGACAATGGTCGTGAATTCGACAACGCTGCCAATCGTACTCTCTTTGGGTCCCATGGTACTCTCCTACGACTCACCTGCCCATACACTTCCCAACAAAACGGGAAGGCGGAGCGCATTCTTCGCACTCTTAACGACGGTGTCCGTACCCTTCTTCTCCATGCCTCCATGCCGCCACGTTGGTGGGCTGAAGCTCTCGCTACTTCTTCCTACCTTCTAAACCGGCGTCCGTGCAAACCTCGCCTCATCACCACACCGTTCGAGTTGCTTTTTGGCCGCGTACCTGAGTTCCGTCATTTACGCGTGTTCGGATGTCTCTGCTATCCCAATCTACTCGCTACGACACCTCATAAACTTTCCCCCCGTTCTGTCGCTTGTGTATTCCTTGGCTACCCGGACGATCGGAAAGGCTATCGTTGCTACGATCCCATCTCACGGCGTATCATCTTTTCTCGGCACGTTACGTTTGTGGAATCTGTCTTCCCGTTTAAAACGCTGCCCGATCCATCCCCGGTCTCAACAGAAAATCCAGCCGATGCCGCTCCCGTTGATTACGTCGCTCCCGAACCGGCCGCTCCATGCACGCCACTTGGCTCGGGCCCCAACTCCCCCATCCAAACTGCCCACGCACCCACGCGCATGCAAACCAGCCCCACCCCCACGCGCATGCAGGCACGCACTCCTCCGTCCGCTGCACGTGGTTCGTCTCCCGCCCCAACGGCCCCACCCTCCCCTAGCGCTCAGCCAACCATCTCTCCGTCTACCACCGCTGTGACCCCGCCGCCGGCATCACACGTTCATCCGATGCTCACGCGCGCTCGTCACGGCATTTTTCAGCCAAACCCACGCTATGCAAACTTGCAGGCCACGACCATCTCTCCGATTCCCTCCTCCGTCCACGCTGCGCTTCAAGATCCTAATTGGCGCGCGGCTATGCATGCCGAATATGATGCTCTCATGGCCAACTCTACCTGGACACTTGTCCCACGACCGCCTCACACAAATATCGTATCCGGCAAGTGGGTTTTCCGGATCAAAACAAAAGCCGATGGCTCGCTGGATCGCTACAAAGCCCGTTGGGTTGTTCGTGGCTTCGCTCAACGTCCGGGCATCGACTTTGGGGAAACTTTTTCTCCCGTGGTCAAACCGGCGACGATTCGCACCGTGCTCACACTGGCATGCTCACGCGGCTGGCCTGTCCACCAGCTTGACGTGAAAAACGCTTTCCTTCACGGTGTTCTTGATGAGCAGGTCTACTGCTATCAGCCGGCTGGGTTCGTTGATGACACTCGTCGTGATCATGTTTGTCGACTCTCCAAGTCGTTGTACGGCCTCAAGCAGGCGCCACGGGCTTGGTTCCACCGCTTCGCCACCTTCGCCGCCACCATCGGGTTCACCGCGTCCCGCTCCGACGCCTCGCTCTTCATCCTACGGCGGGGCAGTGATGCCGCCTACCTACTGTTGTATGTCGACGACATCGTCCTCACCGCCTCATCGACGACCCTTCTCCGCCACATCGTCGATCAGCTCCAGCACGAGTTCGCCATGACGGACATGGGTGATCTCCACTACTTCCTCGGCATCCGAGTTCATCGCATGGCGCGTGGGTTCTTCCTCGACCAGGCCCAATACGCCGACGAGCTTCTTCAACGAGCCGGCATGTCTCGGTGTCACCCTGCATCCACCCCAGTTGATACGTCACCCAAGGTTGCTGCTGATGCCGGCTCCCCGATGGACGATCCCTCCGAGTACCGCAGCCTCGCTGGTGGGCTTCAGTACCTCACCATGACACGCCCTGACTTGGCCTATGCAGTACAGCAAGCATGCCTACACATGCATGATCCTCGTGACAGCCATCTTGCCATCGTCAGACGCATCTTGCGGTATGTGCGCGGCACCTCCACCTATGGCCTCTTCCTGTCATCTTCCACCTCCACAGAGATCGTGGCTTACTCCGATGCGGATTGGGCCGGCTGCCCGGACACTCGACGCTCTACCTCGGGCTACTGCGTCTACCTCGGCGGCGCACTCGTGAGTTGGTCCTCCAAGCGGCAAACCACCGTCTCTCGCTCTAGCGCGGAAGCAGAGTACCGCGCCGTCGCCAACGCCGTTGCTGATTGTGTTTGGCTACGGCAACTTCTCGATGAGCTTGGTTGTTCTCTCCCGAAGGCCACGATTGTGTTTTGCGACAACATCTCAGCGGTGTACATGTCCACCAATCCAGTGCATCACAGGAGGACTAAACATATCGAGTTGGACATCCACTTTGTCAGGGAGAAGGTGGCTCTCGGCGACTTCCGGATTGTACATGTTCCTACCACTCAGCAACTTGCAGATATTATGACCAAGGGCCTCCCGGCGGCAGCTTTTCAAGCTTTTCGTTCCAGTCTATGCGTCTTGCCAGGCGACGACGGCTCGACTGCGGCGGGGTGTTAGAGTACGTGTGTGTGCACGTCGTGCGTCTGTGCACGTCGTGCGTATGAGTATGGTTAGGCCTGAGTCTTAAGGCTAGCTTTGTGAGTCTGGTTAGGCATGTACAGATATATATGGTGTAATCTCCGAATCAATCAATACAGCGAGCATTACACGCGAGTTTCCTCTCTCTCCCATCGTTCCAACTCTAATAACAGTACGTACTGTGCCGAACTGAAATGACCACGCTAACCTCCCCGGCCCAAGTAGGGATTATCTACGTACTTAATAGCCTACTGATCAGTTACGATCGAGTCGTATATAAGTATGAGCATATAAGTATATTATAGTACAGTACTAGTATGAGCTTAGTCTGAAGAGTCCATTTTAATTATGTGGAACTAATGATTAGTGAGATCAGTGCACATCATTTGTGGAGTATGTGATTTTTTTTAAGAGTATGTGATATGCATTGCGTAGTATGAGCTCTTCGAAACCTGAAGGGTTTATTTGTGATGGAGAACCGGAAGTGTGTGGAATAAAATGGTTTGCGCCAACGTACTAGAAGTACAATGATATGATTCGATCCGGCCGGGACTTGCGTGATTGTGTTTTCGTCGATCGGTGGCGCTGTCCAAGAAATGAATGGACGCGGAGTCGACGACGGAAGGCAAGACAGCGTGCATGCGAGGTGTGCAGGCCAAGGCTAACGACCAAGGTTGGTCCCGGCGCCCGCCCGGCCAGTGGCCACCCTAGCGAGGCGATATCCATCACACTCCGTCGTGTCTATTCTGGATCTCCGTCAATAAATATGCTCCGTCTCGTCAGAGATTGTCGCCTCGATCATTCGATGATTACTTGATCGGTTAGATAGATACACACTCCTCTCCCGCTCTCATCAGGGGAGTTTTTCACCGTCGGATATGATCTACCCGGTGGATAGTACTACACCGCGGCCATGGGATCATGGAGCAAGCCCGGCCGCCAACCGATCTGTCGGATACTTGCTGGATGTTTTTACGTCGCCCGAATCATGCATCCAAAGCTGCTAGCCGGTAGGCTCCGCTCGGAGCTTGGAATGCAAGAGCGATCAGCCTCCTTCTCCTGTTCTCCGATTGCCACTGCCATTCCACACCACACGCATGACAATTGGACCGGTCGCCCAACATTTACGATTAACCAATTATTGAGCTATCCTAAAAAAGCCAAAAAAAAAATTGAGGGAAAAAAACGAATTATTGAGCTAGTATGAATGTGGTGATGTTGACGCGGGTAGCCAGGAGCATTCAATTGCTATACGGTGGTTGTGCTATTTTCCTATATTTTTTGCGAAATCGGAATGTACGTGTGTGCAATCTTTTTACGCTATGAAATCGTACAATATGTTCAAATGATTGAAATTATCAATTAGATGGCCCAATCTGGTAGGTGTTGGGCGACCGGTCCAGTGATGAAATTATGTTGATGGCCACAGGAGAGAAGACAAAGTTATAGCAACCTAAGTGTAGCTCAGACCTTGTGTCGGGACCTGTCCATCTGGGTTCAAGTCTTAGACTTTGGCATGTGTGTTCTCGCTATTCTGAATTTATTCCGGGATACAATGCCTTTATTTTTTCAGTGGTAAGCACCGTGCCCGTCGACAACGAAGCGCCTTTGAAGACTTTATCAATCTCAAGACCTACCGGCTCAGTCACTCGGAGGTGCTCATAGGGATACGATGTGTGTATGTACATTCATAAGAGTGTGTATGTGTGTGAGAGAGCGTCTGCTTTTGTATTGTGTTTCAAAAACAGACAAAGTTATAGGATAGGATGAGTACGTAAAGTGCTTTATGTACAAGGTTTTGTGACATATTTTCTATTTCACGTCAGGTTTTAGAGAACCATATAAACAATTCTAGTGTGTTGGTTGGTCTAAATAACTCTAGTGTGACCGGATTATGTAAATCATGTTTGAAAGCATACATTTTATGGCACACGGATTGAATTTGGAGATTACATTGAACAAAACAAGTGTCCCACTTCACCTCATCCTGACATCATAGCCGACACCGCGTAGTCTGTGGTTTTTCATTCCCATGGATTATCTGCCCTTGATTTAGTAGATGGTTGTCAGGCAATTTGGTATGTCCTAATGGTGGTGAAGACGACAATGGTATAAAGTTTGTTTTGGTTAATTGTTCTTCTCTTCCGGTCTTCTTACCTAACAATACATTGATGAAGTAACAGTTTGCCATTTTGCCTGGCAAGAGTATTGTGTCCTTGACGCAATGCGTTCAACGATCATAGGTTCTCATCTAATGTGGTGGAGGGATTAGTCTAGTTTATGAAGGATTACTCTTTCGCCGTTTCTCCAGCCGAAGTATAGGCGAATGTCGAGATGCGAAACATGGAGCGAGAGCCTATGACCTTGATGCAACTTTTAGTTTTATCAATTGTCATTATTGTTCGAGCTTGTTTAGGTTTCTTTGACCTGATGCACTTTGTTAGTCAATTTAAAACAATCATATCGTGGCACTAAAATTAGTTTAGGTGGCAAGCTAATCTAGTAGTTGCAAAGATAGTGACACTTGGATTTGTTTGGTTTAATAAGAGATCCTACCTGCATTATACTCCCTCCATTCCACATTGTAGTGCGTCCGCGTTTTTTGAGATTCAAGTTTGACCATAAATTTAACCAACGTGGGCGACTGCGCCTTTGCTCTCGCCGCAGTCGCCCACGTTGGTTAAATTTATGATCAAATTTAAATCTCAAAAAACGTGGACGCACTACATTATGAAATGGTGGAAGTATATAGAAAGGAGATGAATGCTACTAGAAGCAATATCGGATTTGTTATTTTCAGCATGGTCAAGCGTCTCGCATAGATGCATCCATGGTCCATTCGTTGTTTTAACGAAAATAATAAGAAACCTTTTTTTTGGGGTCAAATGACCTTGTATTTTGGTGGAGGTACAAACCATTTGCATGCACGGGATCGACGTGTTTGTACATATACTACCTGTGTCTCTTAATATAAAACCTTTTTGCAGTTCAATTGATCGGCCTTAATTTGGAGATGAGCATTTGTACATGCCTTGATCTGCCGCCTGAGACAGACATGCATGCAAGGTTACTTGATCTTTTATAACCAGAAGGAGACAGAATGCTCCGCACAGATATTAACTCGATTTACATCTGGGAGAACAAAAAGAAAAATGAAAAAAAAAACAATTACAATCATCAGTCATTCTGTCATTGACGTCGGCCCGTCGCATTGTGCGGCTTCAGCTTGCACGGACAAAAATGCTTTACGGCATCGGCCTCAGATGGACGCCGCCACGCCGGAGCCGACGTCGTGATCGGCATCCAACGCATACCGTACGTACTCGTAATGTACGGCATCCGTGTACACTGATCGGTCACGCTTCAAATAATGCATTCCACATCTGTATACCTCAAATTAGAAACCTCAAATCTTTAAATGGAGCTAGTCCGGCTCCGCCGTGCCCATGTCCGGCGGCCGGATGCGCTCCTCCGAGTGTTGGTCTGGTCGCCGGCAAGGTAGAGTAGGGCATGAGACACGAGCCGGCTCACGGGACTCAAGGCGCCGCCGTCTCCCATGCCGTACTCTTCCTCGTCGGAGCCCGTAACCCGGACGGTGCCGGTGGACGTCAGATCGATGATGGATCCGTCCTGGGACGAGCCGACGTCCACTACGACGCGGTTGCGGCGCCCGGATTGCACCATACGGGGCACCGGAGAATGCGACTCCGCCTCGCCGCCGCGAGGGCTGCCGCCGCCTCCCGCGCCAGGCACGCCGTGCCATGTTTGCGTCGGACGACAACCATGGCGCGTCCTGCTGCTCCACGCGCCAACGGAGGGGTTGCGCGTCCGCCACCGCATTCGGACGCCAGGCGGACCGCACCGCCTCCGGTGAGGCAGCGACGGCACACCGAGCGCTGGATCCATGCGCCATTTGGGCGGACGCGATGGATTCCCGACAGAAGGAGTCCGCGCGCTGCCTCGCACGGGCCTCGTCCCGGGAGCGGCGGAGCGCAAGCCGGACGGCCATCTCCTCCTCGGGGCCGCGTGGGATGAGCTCGGGGTCGACGGATCTGGAGGTGAAGGACTCGGATCCGCTGCCCGCCATGCCGGAAATGGCCGGAGATCGGTGCCGGTGAGCTTGGATGGCGGAGGGGAGTGGAGTGAAGTGACTAGGGTTTGGTCCGGCGACCGGATCGGGAGGAATATATGTCGGGTCGAGGCGGGCCAGCGCGGGCCAGACCGACGTGGCGGGCGTGCCCGGACGCCCCATATCCGCCCCATATTTAGGCTGTATAAGAAAGGTGCCGGTCAGGCCGGGCATTTGAGGCCCATTTGAGGCGCCCGACTGGGTTGAAATTTCGTTACCGGTCAGTGACCGGGCGGCTCGCCCGGACGTTTGAGGGGGGTTTGAGGAGTCCGGCTATAGATGCTTTAATCAACCCCAAGGTCGGATTGGCCGGGCTCGTCGTGTACTCATGCTTTGTCCTGGGCGCTCGCGTATCCATCCATCACACTCATGTCTATTCTCCCCGCGGAATAAAACGCTCCGTCTCGTCGGAAAATATTTGTCATTTTTTTTAGCTTAAAAAATTTGTCATTTGGTGATCACTTGATCACAGTTAGATAGGCATACACTCTTCTCCATCCATCACTGTTAGATACGCGTCTATCGAGTAATAATAACGGGAGATTTGTCCAACGTGCGGGCCTATTTACACTGACAGAGCCGTTTATCTGAGGGAATAATATCGAGTAATAATACGAAATCCTTGTGAAAACGATCCTTTCGGCTGGAATAAGGGCATCTTCCAGGCGACCCGCAAACCGCCCGTATCCGTTCGGACCACGGAAACCATCCAACGCGAATCTGTATCGGTCTGCGGCGCGGTCTGGACACGTTTTCTTCCGTAAACCGGAGACAAACATGGAAAGGTTTGCGGGAGTCCTGATACCAGACACGTAGGACTCCCACACCTCCGGCCCACGGTTCTTTTCCCGGACCCCGCGCCTCCATCCTCTCCATTTTCTCTCCTTCCTTCTTTCTCTCTTACCTTCGTCGTCGCTTCACCAACCCGGCCGTCATGCCACACCCCTGCCGGAACTCTACGTCTCCGTCACCTCCAGCGTTTCAGCCGGGCTCCACCCCGCTTCTCCTCCGTCGCCGTTCAACCCTTGTCCTCCGACCGCCCCGCCAGGTACCTTTGAACTAGTGTTATATTCACCATTCCCGGCAACTGTTCGATGAATTGCCAGAGCTAAAACAGTTTTCTCTTCTTCTTTCTAGCAATGGATTCTGATTTGGAGTACATATACGAACACTATGTTGAGTCGTCCGACGGCTCATCCGACGAGGAGGAGTACTCTGATGAGACGGCGAAGATGTTGGCGGTCCTTGAAGACGCAGAGCGTGCGGAGGAGCATGTTCTCAATTTCAAGGGCTCGATCAAGGGTCATCGAGTGCTCAACCGCAACAGGGCACGTGGCCATTTGACACTAATGGCCGACTACTTTGCCCCGGATGCACTCTTCGCTGACCATTTTCGCCGGCGTTTTCGGATGCGCAAGACGGTCTTCGATCGTTTATACCATGGCGTCCTATCCTATGATGACTACTTCGTCTTGAAGAAGGACGCCGTGGGAACGATTGGGTTCTCTGGTTACCAGGAGTGCACGGCCGCACTCCGGATGCTAGCATAGGGCACGGCCGCAGATTCGTGGGACGAGTACCTACGGATGTCTGAGAGCACGTGCGTGTAGGGAACGCGACAGAAAACAAAAAATTTCCGCACTACGAACATGCCCAGGATCACTATGGAGATGCATACAAGGTTTGATCTGATCGTTACCGACTCGTGGCGCAGCAGAAGTAGAGTCGATGTAAATCGTCGGTGCAGATACCCGCAGTTAGGATTTACAACCTCCCAACCGCGAGGATGTACTCCCTCGTTTGCTCCTCGGACAGGCCCTCGGACAACCCTTCGGGAGGCGGTCGGACAGTCCCCCGGACGGTGTCATGGACAGCCCTTCGGAAGGCACTCACAGAAATTCGGACGGTCATTCGGACAGCCCTTCGGGAGGCACTCTCGAACAGCCCCTCGGGCAAAAAGATCGAACCTATGACCTCTCTACGGGGTTGCACACATACGGTGTCAGCTATCCGGCAGCGCTTCGCCGTCCAGAACTAGTTCCCACCGGAACCCAGACAGCCTTTCGGCTCTACGAAACTATTTCGCTGGGAGGGAGAGAGAAAGCCAGATCATGCATGGCATGTGTATGTGAGAAAGAGTTAGTGTGGAGAGTGCCTCTCCATCTCTATTTATAGGAAAAACCAAAGGGTAGGGTGGCACATGAAAAACTCAAAATGCCCATGCTTTATGTCACACATAAATGGCATAATGGGGAGGTAAGAGGAGCTCCCTTGGCTGCCCACCCCATGTGCCCCCCCAAAGAGGTTCCCATCCATCCATGTCATCCCCTAGATCTTTTGGGACAAAGCCCAAAAAGGTGGCTTTCCAAAAAGCAACCATAAAGTGTTTTTCATTATTCACGAAAACATTTTTCCACGACCGTTAAATCCGAAAATATTTATGTGGGCCTAGAACATTTTCAGTACCCCCGAAAATAATTTTGGACGCGTTCCGAAACAATTCCGGATCAGTGATTTTCATCAGCGAAAAGCAACCAAAGCGGTTCCGGCAGCTCCAGAACATTTTCGATTTTTTTCTCCGGAAAAATTCCAAAAGTTCTCAGAACAATTCTGGCACCGTCCAAATAGTTCCAGGCGTGTGCCGAAACCATTTTGACTTAATGGTTTACTCCGAAACAACTTTTCGGTTTTACCGAAACCCTTCCAGTGTTCTCTCTCCGGAACTCTTCCGTTGTCTCCGAAACTTTTCCGGTGACTTTCTCTCAGACTCCCTGTCTAGTATTCAGCAGATAGATGACCCTTAAGCGTGTGACCCTATAGGTTCGGTGAAGTATAGACATGACCGGAACACTTTTCGATCAATGATCAATAGCGGAACCGTGGACACCCATATTGATCCCTATACCCACACGAATGAATATTCGAGTGAACCTCTAGTTTCCGTGTGCTATTCCTGCTGCTTCACGATATGTTACAAACACCCGAGGTGAGACTTATCGGCATCCCCGTGGATCAACAACTTGTCCACTATGTTAGTTACCTCGTTACCGGTTTTGTTCTCTTTTCTCGTTCCCGTGTTCCGGCATCCCTATGATCAAATCACATTGTGTCTGGCTAGACGATGATGGATACCGTAACACCGAGAGGGCCCAGAGATATCTCTCCATCGTCGGAGGAGCAAATCCCAATCTTGAGCTATCAAGTCCCTTGTCATACTTTTTCATGAACCCGTAAGCCGCCGTAATAACCACCCAGTTACGGATGACGTTTAACAAACCCCAAAGTTCATGAAGCAAGCATGAAGAAACTCAATACTCTCATGGTCTAAGGAATTATGCAAACGTTAACTTTCTCTGTGTTATTAACCATTAACTTGTGACGAATGTATCTCATAGCATAACATCAATTCGGGTCGATTCAACACAAGTGTTCTTCTAACAATGTGCCCTCAAAGTTTGCTGGCATAGTCATGCCCATGATCAGGAAAACAGGATCATCATGCAACACTTGAGCTAGTCTTAGAGGCATGACTAGGAATACAATTTATCGTTTATTATTCCACACGTGCATATGAGTTTCCCTCCGAGCCTCGTGGTTATTGTAGACTCGAGAACCATAGCAGTTATAGCACGTAATATAAACATAATTATGAACATGGAGATAAATAATAACATTTATTATTGCCTCTAGGGCATATCTCCTACAGACTCCCACTTGCACTAGAGTCAATAATCTAGTCAATGCTAATGCACTTTTCACCTATGGCATACTGGTGTAAAATATGCTTCGCTTGTGGTATAGTCTTCGTATAACAGACCTGACAACTTCAGGGCCGTGTGTATTTTTGCATATCCTCGCATTTTCACGCTTTTACAAAATAAATATTTTGTGTGGACTTGGCTTTGTATATATGTGAATCACTGGTCGAACCTAGATTCCTCAGACTGAGTTATGGAGCAACTATCTATAATAGTGTCCCATTGACCAAAGCCATCTTGGAACCATACTAAGTTCATGAATGAACTATATGATTCAACATCTTCTTTGTCGTTTCCAAAGTGTCAACATACTTAGCCTTTGTTATAGAATTCGCCACAGTAACCTGTTTGGAACAATTTCCAACTTACCGTGCCACCATATCGTGTTTTACACAAAACCCTTAACTTAAATCGAAAATCGCTTGGAGCATTGATGAAGACTGTATCGATGTAACTACTTACAACGAGCACTTCATAATCTCTGCTTGCGAGAAAACATGTCATCAGTGCTACTTTAGTACTTAATGACATTTTTCACTGTTGTCCCATGATCAGTACTTTGATAACTTTGGTATCTATACTCGCAACAGCTTGGGAATATCGGACATATCTGATTGTTTTACATACCATGGAATACATGATTAATCCAAACACAAGAGTGTGTGGAATCTCCATCATGTATTTTGCTCATTAGTGTTTTAGGACACCGAGTCTTGCAAAACTCTTTCCATGTGACTTCGGCAAGAATCACTCCTTGGTGTTCTTATACTAAACTGTTTTAGCATCTTGTCAATATGTATTTTTGGCTTAGCCTATTAGGCAATCCTATCTCCGTAGATAATTATGCCTAATATCAAGGCTACTTAGCCCAAGCACTTCATCGAAAAACTATTTTCAATGAAGTCCTAATTCGTATCAAGAAATTTATATTATTTCCAATCAACAATGTGTCAAGCACACAAGGTTTTCAGAAATATTATTATGCTCCCACTTACTTTCTTGTAACCACAAGCATCTTCGTTATCCATTGATGACTCAAACTCTTTTGACTATTTCATCAAAAACAAAGATTCCAACTCCATTTTGCTCTCTTCTGTCCATTGCTGGAACTCTGAAGTTTGCATACTCACTAGCATCCTCTAGATTGACATAACACCTTGGACTGTATCACATGCAAGTCCTAGGTAGCATTTCCATCTCATGGAAATCTTTTTGGCATCCATGTATCATATCTCATGATTGAAATATGGATCAATTGCTAGTTTAACCCGAACCGACTTTAAGCATCGCTACGGAGAGACAATCTCGTCGTAGTTAATTCCTTGAATTTGTTATAAGCAACAAGTCGAGCTTTATGGATAAAACATTTTTATCCGCATCAGTTTATAGTTCCATTAATATTCGAGACTTTAAGTCTTTCGAAGGGTTTATCAAGATCTAATCTTGAACCATTTATATGGATACCACTAGTAGAAAACAGGGCATTAGTCCCGGTTCCTAAGGGCCTTTAGTCCCGGTTCTGCAACCGGGACTAAGCAATCGGGACTAAAGGCCCCCACTTTTAGTCCCGGTTGTGTTACGAACCGGGACTAAAGGAGCTCCACGTGGCCGCTGTGGGGTGCCCAGGCAGGAGGACCTTTAGTCCCGGTTGGTAACACCGACCGGGACTAAAAGGCAGCCAAGCGTTGGGGTTTTTTTTTAAATGAGGGGTTTAGGGTTTTGGAGGGTTTAGGGGTTTCATATTGTGTTTCCCCCTTTTCTTTTTCTGTTTACCATTCAATTCTTTTACATTTAGGGTTTTCGTTTTTATTTTACGTTTTCCATTCAATTCGACGCTAGCTACTACATATAGCAATGAAGGAACCATTACACAAATCGTCATGAATATAGAGAGAAGTGACCTCTCTTTCTCCGTGCTTGGTCGAACAACAAGTTTTCGTATATCTATTCGACGCTACTACGTATAGTACACGTTCATGCATATATACAATGTAACATCTCTTACGATCCCTAATATCTAATTACCAACATTCACTTCCAATTCTCGATGGTATTGTCCGGTTTTAGCTATGATCTCTTGAAGGAAGAATCCCGCCAATTCCTCTTAAATTGCTCGTATGCGAGCCTTTGGTACGAGTTCGTCCCGCTTCCATTCGATCTAATTTAAAGAAGGGGGTCTATATATATATATATATATATATATATATATATATATATATATATATATATATGAATGAAACTCAACACAATTGATGGTAATAAAATAATTTTGTGAATATTGTTTACGTACTTCAAGTTTTTCAAAAAATCTGCCCGTCTCAGAGGTCGTCTGGCGAATGAACTCGCGAACGTAGTATCCACATAATTTATTCTCGGATCCCTGCCTCGAGCACTTTACGAGAATAGAGTTCAATCAAAATAATAATCAAGCATGATAGTGGTATTGAAACTAGAATCAAAGAGATGCGCGGACCTAGCTAGTACTACTTACACTGAGTTGTTCAAATCGCAGCTCCTCTCTCCATTCACCCCTAACCTGCTTGGTGAACTCTTTCCAAACCCTGCCCGGCAAAGAAAATGAATAAAGGAGTTATTAATTACTTGATATCAGGAAATGAACGATAGTTGCCGATATAGTGCGATAATGATTGAAATTACATCTGGAGAATTTTTTGCAGGTCCGCCCACATCTTAGGGTCTTTACGTAACGAGTCCATGACAAGTACTTTTCCTGCATCAAACTGAATGACTAGCAGAATAAAGTGGAACCTGCGCACGCATAGCTCATCAATTACACTTAACATCGAGTAAGCGAAACAGAATGATGTGTACAAGACAGTATAACACTCACTGGAAGTTGTAAGGAAATAGTATTTCCCTTTTGGCTTGTTGTTTAATTAATGCCCTTAGCAAGTTCTTCTCTGTATCCTTGGGGTTCCATTTTACCGTAGCTTCATGAATAGTATTTGGGTTAATGAACCCAATGTCATAGATTTGTCCTCTTTTGCATTCGAGGATCTTCTTTCTGCATAATATATATAGTGAGGATAATTATACATGCAATGAACGAGCTGAGCTAGAGACTTAATTACAGAAATGATACTTACAAACAATAGCAACTGGCGATAGATTTGTCGATGGCGTCTTGATTGTATAACTGAAATAATTCTTCAAAATCAATGAAAATCTCCTCGTCTCCATTGAAGTAATGCTCATCTTTAATTCCCGCAATGATATAGTTGCTCCCTTGCTTTGAGGATTCCAAGTACCAGTCATGCAATCTTCGCATCATCGTTGGTAGATGCGGGAGCTCCTCAGGTCTGACGAGAGGCTTCCCGTGCTCGAATTTAAAGGCTAACTCAGCCATTTCGAACTGTACCTCATCGCCTAAGTAATCACCAAGAGTGAAACCAGGATCAGTGGCCGCTACCCCCGGATCATTAGCGATATCGGTAAACACCTTGAGCGGGGGGCATGATTGGTTTTTCTGTTCGCCGAGCTGGGGAATTGTTTTCCCCCTTGCACTACTGCTACTTCCCGACCGCTGCTGTGGATCTCTATATGACTTTACAATAGAGCGGTCATAGTTTGATAGCAGCGGAGACAGCGGTGGTTTTGTAAGGTTTTCCAGCAAGCGCCTCGCTTTTACCGGATCTATTTTCTTCGTTGGATCTGGACGGGTCGGTGCAAGCTGGCGTTTCACGTCGACAGCCACGATCTCCTTGGTTTCCTCCTCAGTCATGTCGTATGGTAACTTGGCAGGAGCCTGCTTGACGCTACCTGCTCTGGATTTCTTTGCTGTTGTACTACTAGCCGCCGGAGCGGCGGCGGATCTCTTCCGCCGGTGCTGAGGCGGTGGAGGAGGCGGAGTCAGCTGACGCGGCGGATTCTGCTGAGGGGCCTCCTCCGGCGGAATCCGCTGACGCAGCGGAGACAGCTGAGGCGACGGAGTGTGCTGACGCGGCGGAGATGGCTGAGGCAGCGGAGACGGCTGAAGCAGCGGAGATAGAGCTGGACTGTGAGGAGTCTGCTGAGGGGCCTCCTCCGGCTGAGTCTGCTGACGCGGCATCCAGTATGGAAGCACGATGTGTTCCTTTCTCCATAGAATGGTAGTCCTTATGGCATCTCCCAGATGAGTCTCCCCTTCACCTGTAGGGTACTCAAGCTCCAGCTGCTCAAATCCGTTGGTAACTTCATCCACACCGACAACAGCATAGCCATCTGGAATCGGAGAGCAATGGTAAGTTCCATCAGGTACACGAGGTAAGGCATAGACGACCGCCACCTTCAAGGTTATGTTCATGCATTTCGCATGTAGATCACAATGTTCCCTCTCCGTGATATCATCCACGGGGTAGCGAGGAGCCGTGATATCAGGCCGAATGAGCTCCGTGGAAGCCACGCTGCTTTTCCGCTGAGATGGTGGGGTAGCTCCGTGGGCAGTATCGAATGAAGCTTCTTCGTGCCGCTGAGATGATGGGCCGGTAGCTCGCTGGCTAGTAAGTGCCTCTATTTGCTTCTGCTGCAACGCTACTATTTCTTCTACCTTCTGCAGCCGGTCTGCATCCTCTTTCTTCTTTCTCCCTCAGCTTCTCACTACTAGGAAATACCTTATAGGTGGAGGCTTAACAGTAGCGAGGGGCAAACACCGGCGCTACTGGTAATTAACAGTAGCGCGTTCTAAGGACATGCGCTACTGGTATCAACTTAGCAGTAGCGCGGGTGTACGTGACATCGCTGCTGGTAAATGGGCCCCACCGTACCCACCAGGCCACGAATAGTAGCAGCGCGGGCTGGGGAAAAGGCGCTACTGCTATTGCTATTAGCAGTAGCGCGGGTCAGGTACCCACCGCTGCAACTACGGCTGCACTGTCCCACGTGGTGGTCCCCGCTTAGCAGTAGCGCGGTTTGCGGACCAGCGCTGCTGCTATTGATCTTAGCAGTAGAGCCGTTCGCCGACACGCGCTACTGCTAAGCCGAAGCTGGCACCTTTTGCAGCCCCCTTTCCCCCCTCCCCCTCCTCTCTCCCTCACTTCTTCTCCCTCACTTGCTTTCCCCATTAGCTAGCTTTCTTCTCTCTTCTCTCTACTTTAATGCCCCCTCCACCATCTCCATTAATGCACCACTTTTCTCTCTTAGCTTCCTCACTCTTCTCTCCTCCCTCCACTAGTTAGAGCTAGCCATTTCCTTCCCCTACTAGCTATAGATCTATCCATTTAGTGGAACCTATCAACTCCCCAAATAGATCTATTCTTTAATGGAGTAAAGCCATCTAGTCACCGTGCTTCTCTCTCGAGATAGCTAAGTGAGTAAAAAATTGTGCTTTTTGGAAGAATTAATGGAAAATATGTGTGCGATATGACCGAATCGGGCGATATGATGGAAATTATGCGTGTGGCATGAGTTACCGCCTATATGTTTATTTGCCGAATTGTGTGTGACATGAGAGTTGCTTATGTTTTGCCGAAATGTCGATTTATTTTCGTTTCGGCGAATTTCGGGCAAACTCTATATGTCCTTTTTTTAGGGAAGGTCATGTCGAATTTTTGTATGAATTTGATGCATGCATGAATGGATGCGTTTATAATCCTTTTGCTTATTAATTATACCACGCAGGCGATCATGAAGGTCAGTGGAATGATGGTGGAAAGATGGTTGCGATCCTCGGTGCACGACATGTATGAAAATAACCGGAAGGAGATTTTCTGTCCGTGTCGAAGATGCAAAGGAGGAGTCTTGCTCGACCCCTTTAAGGAAGGCCATTTGAAAGCGCACCTGCTCATGACTGGTTTCATGGATGGCTATACTCGGTGGATAAGTGAAGATGATGACGTCGATGGGGCAGCCAATGACGACATTGGACCAGACGAAGAGATGACCGATAATGGTGGCGGAGAAGAGGCCGGACATGGCGGCGGAGAAGAGGCCGGACATGGGGGCGGAGAAGAGGCCGGACATGGGGGCGGAGAAGTGGCCGGACATGACAGAGAAGACACGGACACGCCGGAGCATTCATCGCTACTAAGTTCAGTCGTGCGGGACCCTCATGTTCGAGACCTGCTTCGCAAGAAGACGACTAACGACAGAGCTGCTTGTAGAGAGGAGGCCAAGCTGGAGCAACTGGAGGTAGACTCTCATACTCCATTGTATGATGGTTGCGATCCCGAGGTGACCCGCTTGAGTTTCACGCTCGAACTTCTAAAGACAAAGGCTAAAAACAAATGGACCGACAGAAGCCTCGATGAGCTTCTCAAGTATCTAAAGAAGGTTCTTCTCGCGGGGAACCTGTGTCCTACTAGTGTCGATGAGGCCAAGAAGATCGTGTGCCCTCTTGATCTGCCGCACATTAGATACCATGCATGCATCAACGATTGCATCATTTATCGGAAGGAGCACGCGGAAAAAAACAACTGTCCGGTGTGCAATGCTTCTTGATACAAGAAGGCCAAAAAGAAATCTCCCTAGAAAGTTGTATGGTACCTACCGATCACTCCCCATCTGCAGCGTTATTTCATAGATCCTAAGGAAGCAAAGCTCATGCGCTGGCACGCGGAGAGGGTGAAGCCCGACGATGGAGATGATCCGAAGCTGAGACACCTCGCGGATGCAAGCCAGTGGAGAGCGTTCAACGCCGAATATCGATTTTTCGCAGGTGATCCAAGGAACATCGTGCTTGGCGCGAGTATCGATGGCATGAATCCGTTTGGCAACCAGAACACCAACCATAGCACATGGCCCGTGTTTGTATGGATGTACAACCTTCCCCCCTGGAAGTGCATGAAGACAAAGTACATACACATGAGCATGCTGATTCAAGGGCTGAAACAACCGGGAAATAATGTTAATCTGTATCTGGGGCTACTTCAAGAGGAGTTAGACACGTTATGGAAAACACCGGCCAAGACATGGGACGCCAGCAAAGGCGAGTATTTCTATATGAGAGCCGCGCTGATGACGACGGTGCACGACTATCTCGGTTACGGATATGTCGCAGGCCAGGTGTGCCACAGATATTGCGGATGCACGCGGTGCATGGATGATACAACGTCTCAGCAGCTAACGAAAGAAGGCGGGTCTGGGAAAATCGTGTACATGGGGCATTGAAGATGGCTCGCGAAGGACGACCCATGGAGAAACCGTGGAGATCTATTCAATGGTGAGGCTGAGCATCGAGGACCTCCACGTAAGAGGAGCGGCACCAAAATCGATGAGCTGTTGAAAAACTGGGAATAGTGCCCCGCGCCGGGAAAGATGAAAAAGGTGTCGGAGCCGCTGCTGAAGGTATGGAAAACGAGGTCTGTTTTCTGGGACTTGGAGTACTGGCCCAAACTCGACATGCCTCATTGCCTTGATCAAATGCATATCACAAAGAATGTCCTTGAGAGCTTGCTTGCAACACTGATGAACATGCCGGATAAGACCAAGGATGGGCCGAAGGCAAGAAGAGACTTGGAAGATTTGAACATCAGGGCAGATCTCCACATGCCGCCCCGTAAAAAGTTGGAGGAGACGGAGACGGAGACGGAGGCGCGGGACCAGGGCAAAAAAGTCAACAAGAAGGAAGAGAATTATTGCCCCCCTTCTTGCTTTACCTTAAGTCCGAAGGAGATCGATCAATTCTTCAACTGCCTTACCAGAATCAAAGTTAGTTCCGGTTACTGTGGGAAGATAAGCAGATTTCTAGACACCAAGAAGAAAAGGTTCAGCGGGATGAAGTCTCATGACTGTCATGTGATGATGACGCAGATACTTCCTGTTGCCCTTAGAGGGATAATGGACAAGCACGTCCGTGACACGCTTATTAGTCTCTGCAACTTTTTCGACGTTATCTCTCGAAAGTCGATCAGTGTGAAGCAGCTCCGAAGGCTACAGGAAGAGATCGTTGTGATACTAAATGAGCTTGAGATGTACTTCCCGCCCGCGTTCTTTGACGTCATGGTGCATCTGTGTGTCCACATTGTGGACGACATCATATACCTCGGGCAGACATTCCTGCACAACATGATGCCGTTCGAGAGGATGAATGGGGTCATCAAAGGATTCATTCGTAACATGTCCCGTTCGGATGGAAGCATCATCCAGGGCTATCTGACCCAAGAGTGCACCTCTTTCTGCGAGAATTATCTATATGGCGGAGACCCTGTTGTTGGTTTGCCCATTAACAAGCAGCTTGGGAGGCTTGGAGGAGAAGGTCACACCAACGGCTGGAGGGAACTGCATGTGGACCACTCAGGTCGACGCAATGACTTTGACAGAGCAAACTTAGTAGTGCTACAGCACCTAGACGTGGTAGATCCTTTCGCGACACTGCACAAAGAAACCATCGCAAAGAAGTATCGTGACCGGGGGCTATGCAAGATGAACGCCGAAGTTATTAGAGAGCACAACTCCACTTTCCTGCCTTAGTTCAAAGAGCATGTTCTTGTTAATCCCCCGGAAGAGGGCTCTATGGACGGATTGCTCATATACGCCTTAGCACATGGCCCCGCGGCCAACCTCGCGACCTATCAGGCATACGATATCAATGGATACACGTTCTACACGGAGGCCAAAGATATAAACAGTGATTTTTAGAACTCAGGGGTGACGATGGAATGCATGACCGGCGACAACGCCGCAACCGAAAGATTCTACGGAAGGGTCGAATAGATCTGGGAGCTTGACTACTCAGGACTGCACGATGCGACGATGTTCCGTGTCAGATGGGCTAAGAACGTCGAAAGAGAAAACCGGTATTTCACTACCATGTCTATACCCGACGCCAAGAGCGCTACCGTGAACGCCATCGCAAAAAATGAGCCATGGGTACATGCTAAGCACGTGACACAATGCTTCTTCATAACCGACCCGAGCAATCCCAGCCGTGTTGTCGTGAGGAGAGGCAAAAGGAACATCATCAGAATGGATGGAGTCGCCAACGAGGAAGACTACAACCAGTACGACAACCCGATGAGGGAAGATGACGATGACGATGAAGCATACGTCAAAAGAAGAATCAATACTACATTACCTAAGAAAGATCGTACTCCATGGAAAAGGAAAAGTCACAACGAGGGGCTCAATTATTCGACAGCGAACAAGAAGGGAAAGAAGCTCACTCAGAAACGAAAACGTCGACGCTGAGAAACCATCATTTATATATATGTATTTATTTTGTGTACGCACTTAATCGTTATCGGTCAAATGATATGTAATATATATCGTCGCCTGAGTTATATACATTGTATCCGATCCCCTTCTTCCCGGCTCGGTCGTCTTTCGGAAAAGAAAATAAAATGAAAAGAAATAGAAAAATGAGAAAGGAAAGAAGAAAATGAAAGGATTAGAAAAGGAAATGAAAAGAAAAAGAAAAAGGAGAAAGGAAATAAGAAAAATAAAATGAAAAGAAAAAGCAAAAGGAGAAAATGAAAAGAAAAACCAAAGGAATAGCAGTAGCGCGTTTATGGACCCGCGCTATAGTTAACTTAGCTGTAGCGCGGGCTACCCAAACCGCAGCTATAGCTAAGTTAGCTATAGCAGTAGCGTGTGTCCACACCCGCGCTATAGCTAAGTTATCTGTAGCGCCGGTTTGGGTAGCCCGCGCTACAGCTAAGTTAACTATAGCGCGGGTCCATAAACGCGCTACTGCTATGTTTGAGTTAACCGCACCGCGCGGGCCTTTCTTCCCCAATTTCCCCCATTCCCCCCATTCCATCCCCTTGCCCTCCTCCACGCCGTCGCCGGAGCCCTTGTCGCCCTTGCCTCCTCGCGCCGTCGCCGGAGCCCGTCCTCGCCGCGCCTGCCTCCTCCTCGACGTCGCCGCGTGCCTGCCTCCTCCTCCTCCTCGACCTCACCGCGCCTGCCTCCTCCTCGATGTCGCTGCGCGCCTGCCTCCTCCTCGACGTCGCCGCGTGCCTGCCTCCTCCTCCTCCTCGACCTCACCGCGCCTGCCTCCTCCTCGATGTCGCTGCGCGCCTGCCTCCTCCTCCTCGACATCGCCGCAAGTCCAACCTCCTCCTCCTCCATCGACCTCGCCGCCCTGTAAGCCCCTCCTCTCCCCTCCCCTCTTGTCTCTCTCTGCTCTCTCTCTCTCTCTCTGCCATATGTATGAACCCTAGGTTATTTAGTGCTAGATTAGTTCCATATGAACCCTAGGGTTAGTGCTAGATTATGAAACCTAGGTGCCATTTGAACCCTAGGTTAGTGTTATGAACCCTAGTAAAAAAATTATTGCTAGGTTATGAACCCTAGCTAGTTAAAACAGAATTATTGCTAGGTTAGTGCTAGATTATGAACCCTAGTTAAAACAGAATTGTTGCTATTTAAAAAATCTTAGTTCAATCAATTGTTGCTATTTAAAGAAAAAACAGAAGTTCCTTGTTTGCATCAATCAATTGTTAGCTAGGGTTTTTTGAGAAGTAGCTATTGTTTTGTTTAGTTAACACTAGTAGATAGGAATTTAACTAGGGTTCTTTATGGTGAATTTCTTTGAATAATTAAAGTGCATGAATTTCTTTGATATACATGATGTTGGCTATTGATGGTGAACATATTTTGAATAATTGAAGTGCCAAATGATGTTGGCTACTGTTGTTGCCATATGATGTGCCAAATGATGGAGATGATGTGCTATTGTTGCCTATGTTGGCTTTTCTTGTTTGCAGGGAAATGATCCGAGTGGCCTATGTTTTGCCGGAATGTTGATTCATTTCCGTTCCGGCGAATTTCAGGCGCTCGATATGTCCACTTTTTAGCAAAGGTCATGCCAAAATTTCCCGTGAATTTCGGCATGACTTGTGCTAGAAAGTAGGCATATCGAGTGCCCGACATTTGCTTGGACGGGAATGAAACGGCATTCCGGCAAACCATAGGCCTTTTTTTATGTCATTACTCATTTTATTATAGTTTAAGAATTAAACGAGCAGACTTAATCGTAGGAAACATGTCGAACAACGACGAGACCGGGGCTTCTGACCACGCTGCCGACGACATACAATATGACCGTGAACATGATTACCTCAACTTTTTCTCTAGTCAGCAAACAAAAGGTTTGCAGGGCGACCTGGTCATAGCGGACGATGGTACTGCCGCCGACATCGACACCGATGGCACCGGCACCGATGGCGGCACCGAGACCGGCGCCGAAGGCGGTAACGAAAAGAAGAAGCAGAAGAAGCAGAGGACACGACGCCCTAACAAACTCGGCATCAGAAGAATCCTGGTCACAGAGATGCACCCCGGCAAATTCGAGCCAATAGCGCCGGATGAACCTCACAAGTGCTATGGCAACCAAGTCGGATGCATCCTACGGGAAACCGTGAGCATCAACGACAATGACTTAAGGAAGAAACCACATCTGGAGCACTTGCTCCTAACGAAGCTGCACAAGAGATTCCAGTTCCCCGGCCGGGATGACCGCATAGAAAACCCATGGGATGATGCTGCCATGAAAGATATCAATAACCACGTCATGGGCATGTTCAGCAATGATTTGGCCGCCTGGAAAGGGAGGGTGAAACGAGCGATTGATGCTAACGAACCCCTGTCCAAGATTTTGGCGGACAATCCGATACTTACGGCAGAGGAGTTCGAAAAGTTCAAGGACACTTCCGCTACCGAGGCAGCCAAGATTAAGTCTGAGAAATACAAGGGCCTTCAGCAAAGGAACACGGGGAACCAACACCTCGGAAGCCGTGACTACATTGGCAAGAGGCCCATATGGGATAAGGAGGACGCAGAACGTGAAGCCGCGGGGATCCCAGACCCCTACGCGGAGTTCACCGACCCGCAGGAGCGTGACTTCATCAGGGCCCGGTACAAGTGGGACAAGGAAAAGAAGGTTTGGTACACGGACCCAATCACGAGGAAATTGATTAGATTACTGGTAATTATTCTTTTACCACCTTACATTTAGCTTCTGATCAAGTGGACTACACGTTGTAGTAACATTCGTAAACGGTTCACGTTCCTTTTGCAGAAGGAGCAACACAGGCTTGCGGCCCAAAGCGACTCGTCGTCTCTGTCGTCGATGAGGCCCAAGTGGGACACCCCTCTCAACCGGGCCTTGAACCAACTGAAGGGACTCCCTTTGGAACAGCGGCCGCAATATGGACGTGTGCATGGCGTCGGAGACGGCGCCATGTGGAAGTACTACTACAACGAGGGCCCGGGGGCCAAAAAGCAGAAAAAGAAGTTCAGTCAGTTGAACATCGACGAGAAGGTGAAGCTTGCGGTCGAGAAAAATGCAGCTGAGGCCGAGAAAAAAGCAGCTAAGGCCGTAGAAGCGAACAGAAATGAGTTGGTCCAGCAGGCAGTCAATGCAGCTGTAGCTGCCTGCAGAAATGATTTCGCTACTAACTTGTTTCCGGCTATTATCGACTGGACGAAGCAAAATCCAGACAAGACGGCACAGGATTTTCCCATGGCCAGCTTCATCAGGAGCAACTCGGTGAACATCGCACCACCACCACCTGCTGCCGCTACCACACAAGGTCCTGCTCCCGCACCCGCTCATAGCAGCCCGTCCTCTGTCTCTGGCGTGCTAGGCGGGCCTTCGTCTTTGGCTGACCTCGACGCCCTCACGGTAATTACACGTCGCACCAACATATATATAATCTTCCGTTTTTCGTTGCCTTTCGGATGTCTTACGCCGCAGACATGTCTTCGCAGGCCGACGAAACCCCGTGCACCGTACTCTACATGATCAACGGCCGGAAGGTGGACGTGGGAAAGGCAGTGATAATAAAGCCCTTGGAACTCACGTTCCACGGCCAGCCGATCCCCGTTGGCACCTTCAGGGTTACCTTGTCGAGTGTGAAAGCGGGCCACGAGGATTTTACTCCTCCAGTACGGCTCGGGGGAGAGGAGGACGAGACCCCAATGCGGCTTGGAGAATGCAAGGGTTGGATGCTGCTCTGGCCGAAGAATCTTCTTCGTCTGGAGGCAGCCGAGAGCACACCAATGACCACACATCAGCAAGGTATGAACACCACCACCCCGCCTACGCAATTACCAGCGCCTCTCGTGCCGAGTGAGAGCGGCGGACGACGCGAGGAAGGGGGTCCAATAGTGGATGATGTAGTCGGCCCCGTGGAACAAGGAATGGATGATGAGATTGAGGAGGAGGACCCTCTCCGGTTCCTCAATACCGGTTCCGCCTATGACGACGGACAAATGATGAGTCAGCCATATGACTCGGGCTATGAGCATGCAGATGAGGAGATGGATGATGTGCCCGGGCAGGAACGTCCTAGAGTTGATTGCAAGAAGTCTCTCTTCATGCAATCCTCACAGGACACGCCTCCAGATGCCGCCTCAATGCAGGGTCATGTAGCCGAGGGTCGTAAAGTGCTTAGCCCGACGACACTGGTGGTGTGGGTAAGGAAGGGTCTGGACGGTGAACCCAAGAAAAAGGAGAGGAAGAGACCGCCGAAGAGAGGCACTGCTGCCGCCAAAGCTGCCAAAGCTTCTAGCAGCCAGCCGACCGATTTTGCAGACCGTGTACCGGTCAAAGGTGCGGCGATGTACCATGTCGCGGGCGAGCCGATCCTACGGCCGAAACCGCTAGAGGGCATATCAGGGGATCTCAGGAGACTGCACGACCATGTGCTGTCGACTGAGAAAAGCCTTCTCGCCTCGGAGGATCCAGGATATCCGCTTTACGCGGTTCGTGTGCCTCAGGCCAAGTGCTACGTCGACACACTGCCCGCGGAGGTGTTCTTCCTGCGGTTTGATCACATCTTTGAGATGTTTCTCACGAGTCGGCTCGATTTTACGATCGTCCGCCTTTTTGCGCTACATATGAACTTTGTCATCAGGAGAGAACAAATCTCGGAAATCTCGGTGGCGGATCCATACTACATGCATGAGTCCTCCTTGAGTCTCGGCGAGTTTGAACGTAAAGCTGCTAGGGACTACATCGAATACTTCATGGTAACGAATAAGGACAAGGAAACGATTCTCCTGCCTTATCATCCAATGTAAGTCATTGCCGGACAACCCTTTCGTACGTTTCAATCATTCCTTCGCTCATATGGAGACTAATTTGAGGTGTCTTTATTTTCCGCAGCAACGGGCGCGCCGTCCTTATCGTTCTTTTCCCGCGAGTCTCCCACGCCGTGTATTTCGACTCGTCTAGAAACTTCGAGAAGAAAGACTACACCCACATAATGGATATTCTGGATGATGCTCTCCACGGCTTCAGCATGAGGGGTGGCCACATGGTGATCAGGAAACAAAGGAAGAACAAGCCAGGTTTCTCGCATAAAACTACCTTCCGCTCCATCCATCAACCGACAACAAGCAAGAACGATGGATTCTACCTCCTCCATCTCATGATGGAGTTCAGAAGGGATCACCAACATCTTCGCATGACAACAAGAAACGATGAACATATCCGCAAATGGGCAGAATCCTTAGGACACGAACTGGATTATAGAGTCAGAGATGAATTCTTTCGCATCCAGAAGGACATTGCAACGATCATCATGAAAGAAGTTGTCGAAGAGAAGGGGATGTTCCACCACGGCCCTATATCGCGAGCTGACGTCAGAACTCGCATAGGCATGCAACGTCAAGACCTGACGCCGTTCACGAAGCTAGGGTGCATCCTCCCGGATATGGATGGGTGGAACTTCCAGTGATTGACGATGCCGATGATGATGTGTCGGTTGAACTTGTAGTTTTTGTAGCGATGAAACTTTGTGATGTCAACGGTCCTACTGAACTTGCGTAACGCTAGTTTGTTAGTTTGGGTACGATGACCTGCGTACATCTAGTTAATTAGTTTGGGTACGGTGAACCTGCGTTGATTAATTATGTTTACTATATGTTGCATCTATTAGCTAACTCTTTCTTTTCGTGTTGCTCAAATATATTATGTTGCATATTATTGTTGAATTCGCTTGATGAAGATGCATCTCTAACAGGTACATAGTTCCTTGATGGCGAAGAAGTGCTATGCCGTGTACATAGGGAGGGTTCTGGGAGTGTACGTTGAGTGGCCCGAGTGTCAGGCCCAAGTGTCACGGTTCTCGGGTGGCAGCCATAAAGGGTTTGATAGCAGACAAGAAGCAGAAGCTAGTTACTTGAGGTTCACGCTAGCGCGAGAGAGGAATCACAACCGGCGCCTCATGTACTGCATAATTCCGCTCTTACTCATAGTGATAGCTCTTCTCTTCTATATCATCGTTTTAGATGGATGATGAAACATGTGTATGGGATGACGATGTAGTTGCATGTATTCGAGACATATCATAACTTGTATCGCTATTTCGAGATCGATGATGATGAGAGACATCATTTGTGTTGGATGATGATGGCATGATTTGATGAGAATATTTGCATGTGTATGATATGATGAGACTATTGTGTGTATGATATGACAGGCTATTGTATAAACCTATTAAAAAACAGAGAAAAAACGCTGCAGAAAAAATTTTACAGACAATAGTAATAGTAGCGCGGGGTATGTGTGTAGCAGTAGTGCTGCCTTAGCAGTAGCGCGTGTTAAATAGGTGCGCTGCAGCTTTTAGCAGTAGCGAGGTTCACCTAAACGCGCTACTGCTAAACTCTGTTAGCAGTAGTGCGGGTGGAACAGCGCTACTGCTAATAGTTAGCTGTAGCGCCGTAGCAGTAGCGCGCCCACCCACGCTACTGATATTACAAAACCCCGCGCTACTGCTAGGGTTTTCCCTAGTAGTGTCTATAAGTGTCTCTGCTGTCGGGAAACCCAACCTTCCACGGAACAGAGCTTGATGTGCCTCGTGTTCGTCCAGGGTGTTCAGGATTCCCGAGGGCACGTGACAGCACGTCCTTCTCTCTGTCGGGATGGAACTTCCCTTCCTGCACGGCCTGGATTGCATCCTGAATGTTTTTGACGGGTGTTGCAAGTTGAGCTTTCGTATAAACACACTTCCTTGTTTCTGGGTGCAAAGTTCCCCCATGCCCGAAGAATCAAGTCCTTGCCCATTCGGGCCAGTTCAATGTCTCTGGATGGATCCCTTTATCAAGCAGGTCGTTCTCAGCTTTTTCCCACATAGGCCGGGCAACCTTGTAGCCACCTGACCCCGTAACATGGTGATATTCCTTCTTTGGAGCATTTTGCTTATTTATCAGTGACCTTTTCTTACCTTTCTTCGATGTCTTGTACACCACAAATGCGGGCCAGTGATCTTTCATCTTCTCATATTGACCGGTGAATGTTGGAGTTTTATCTTTCAGGACAAACTTTTCGTGCAATCTTTTCTTCCAGTTCTTGAATTGTTTGGCCATCTTCTTAAGAGCCCACGCCTTGACTTTTCGCTCTACAACATTGCTATTTGGATCCACCTCTGGCGGTAGGCTGAAATTTGTCATGAGCGTATTCCAAAGCTCATCTTTGGATCTATCGTCGACATAAGAAACTCCATCGTCCGCCTTTGGCTTATTCCATTCTTCAATGCTGATCGGGATGCCGTCCCTAACAACAACTCTGCACTGACTTATAAATCGGTCTGCGGTCCGCTTGGGAGCAGTCGGATTGCCATCTGCAGCGATTTCTTCGATCGTGAACCTTTCATTCTCGCCCAACCTTTTCTTCGGGCCTCGTCTCTTTACAGAAGATTGGCTCGATCCGGAGGGCTAAAAGAAGAAAGAAGCATTAATATATGTACATACAAATCAATTAATGCATCTAGGAAGCAGGCTTAATTAATATACCTCGCCGGACTTTGCAACAGTTAAGGCTCCAACACCGCCGGAGCCGTCATCTTCTCCCTCCATTCGATCACCGGAGCCGTCATCCTCTCTTCCCTCACCATCGGAGTCGTTGAGAAACTGCGAGGTGATATCATCACCTCCGTCGCGGATTATATCCCCCAACATCTCTTCTTGTTCTAAGTTTCTGTCATGTTCCATAGTTTCTGCAAAGACTTGCAAGTTATTTCAATGCTATAAAAAAATTATTAAAACAAATTCACATTTCTGGTTGTCGCCGCTGAGTCGACGACGAGGATGCGGGCCGGGCATCGTCGCCGAGAACAAATTCCTATGAAAACAAATCAGGTCTATTTCTCATTCATTGTGAGACGTTGCTCCAGCTCGCCTTTATTTCATTGTTTGCATGAGATTTCTTTAATTTTTTTTCTCTCACCACATGTCTATATTTTTTATACACCTATCAAATACACGATTCCCATTTTTTATAATATATGTTTTAATACCAATTTTTATTCATACACATTGTACATTTTTGTATACATCTAAAACATTTTATACACATCTAAGTGATTAACTTTTTTCAAATAAATATCATTGAATTTTTTCTAGTGACAAAAAAAAAAGAGGAGGTGAAGGGGGATTCGTAGCTCACCCTCGGCTGTAGAGGAAGTAGTTGATCAGCGGAGGGAAGATCGGGGACCAACAGCTCTGACGTGGATAAACACTCCTCGGAGATGCAACACCACAAATCTGTAAATTGCACCGATTTAAAAATTTAGACCATCACATATCATATAGCTTTTAACAACATCTCAAATTGCAAAATAAGTTTCATCAATTATTTACTACATATTCGCATGAGAAAAATAGCTCCAAAAATATCTTCTTAAATTACAAAATGGCAAATAATGTATCTTATGAATCAACATGACCTAACACTAACTTGATCAACATCCATCCATCCATCCATCATTAACTTGACCAACATCCATTCATCAATATTTTACAAACTAAGTTTCAAAAAAAATTGACCAACATTCCATCCATCCATCCATCTATGAATCTAACAACATCCATGCATCCATCTAACACAAATTCATCCATGCATCCATCCACCTAACAAACAGTAGTTAACAGTAGCAAGAAATTGATAAAAAAACATGAAAAAAATGAAGAATGCTCACTGGCCGGGGATCGGAAGAGGGGCATCGTGGGCGCGGGTGCAGCGGGTCACTCCGGGGAGATGCGACACCACAAAGTCTGCAAATTCCACCGAGTGAAAAAAAATTAGATCATCACATCACATACAACATTGCCACATTATCCATATACTTCAAATCCTAAATTTTCTCAAGTGTTAATTTCTTTTGCATTTTTGTTACATTATCATCATACCTTCACATTGTAATCCATAGCAAGATCAAGATCATCATCATACCATCACATTATCCATACAATACCTAAATTCTAAATCCATAGCAATACATGATGCATCCATCTAATTACGTAACTATCATCATACATTTGCATTTCTTGCATTCTTGTTAAATGTTTTTTTTTTGCATTTTTTAAAATGAAACCATATGCATCAATCCATGCTGCATCCATCCATCTAACCATCCATCTAATTACATAACTATCAACAACAACAAAATTAAAAAAGAAAGAAGAAAACCTATTGCTACAGAAAGATGGATAGGGGAGGGTAATGTGCTCTCCGTGGGGGAAGGCCGGCGCGGGGGAGGGCAGGCACGGGGGGAGGGCTGGCGCGGGCGGTGGAGGGCCGGAGCGGGCGGCAGAGGACCGACACGTACGGGCTCGGGCACGCGGCGCGTGGAGGAGAGCGGCGACGTCGAGGGGGCACGCGCGCGTGGAGGAGCGGCGGCAGGCGTGGAGGAGGGCGAGGAGGTCCGGCGACGGTCAGCGGGCTCGGGGACAGCTCGGAGGCGACGGCGATCTCCGGCAGCCTAGCGGCGTCGTGGTGTGGTTCGACGTCGGGGGCTGGAGTGGAGAGGAAGGACAAAACGTGGTTAAATACCCACAGCTTTAGTCCCGGTTGGTGCCTCCAACCGGGACTAAAGGCCTACCTTTAGTCCCGGTCCGAGCCACCAACCGGGACTAAAGCTAAATTTCAGCAGCCCAAAGGGCGCGAAACCCAGGCCTTTAGTCCCGGTTGGTGGCTCGGACCGGGACTAAAGGTAGGCCTTTAGTCCCGGTTGGGGGAACCAACCGGGACTAAATCTATTTTTCCTATTTTTGGTTTTAGACCTTTTTAGTATATTTTAGTTTTAGTTTTCTTTTAAACAGATTCAAAAACAGTAGCATACATGCCTAGTTTTGATTTAATTGTTTTTGCTATTAAAGTTTTTAACAAAAAATACTTTATGAAAATTTTAATTGCATAAATTTTATATAATTTTAAGTTAATATTATTTTGATCATAACTAGAGTTTTATAAAGCTTTTGAGTTGATTCTTTTTGCTATTGAAGAATATTATAGTTTTGTTTTAGTTGATCATAACTAGAATTTTATATAACTTTATTTGATGATATAGATTTTCATCAGATAGTGACAAATAGTTCTATCAAGTTATTTTTCATAGGTACCATTGCCGCAACATTTCGCATTGAAGGGCCAGCATCAGGTTTGTCAATATGTTTTTGAAAATATGACACAAGGCGATCAATGCTGTCAAAATCTTTCTTCCGGAATCTAAAGCCCTTTGAGTATAACCCAACATACTCATGATGTGGGTTTGTACTCCTGATGTAAGATAATATAAAGGTGCCTGGATGTTCATGAGATATGCCAAAACAATAGAATATTCTCGAGAATGGCCATCTGATATGTTGTCCTCAGTTTCACCAGAAAGCAACCAGAGAACTCCTCATCTGGACCTCCAACTTTATGTCATACAACGTTTCTCTCTTATCATCTCCGATGCTTGTGCTGTATTCATCTATGTCAAGACGTTTAAGCCATGTCTATATTAACCTTGTTATTTTATATGGAGCCACCAACCGGGACTAAGCGCGTATGATCAACCTTGCAAAACTTGGGACTGAAATCACTACAACTGGTGAGGGTGTGTATGGCCTATGTCTGTCAACCTCAAGCGACTTATCTGGAATGCTCAGAAGACATTCATATTTTGTTTGGACATAATTGCATTGATTAACTCCTCTGTATAATTAAAATACTAAAAGGATAGGAATAATTGAAATTTCATAACTTAATAAATAATTATTCTAAAATCATGTTTCAAATGCCAAAATGCCCTAGCTAGCTCTTACAAAGATTCCCTCCGATTTGTCCGAAGTGGCACTTTCCAGCTAAAACTTTTTCTTCGCGTGTGTCCCTTGCTTATTGCGCCATAACCATGGATAATCTTCATCATTTAACAGGATGCTTGGGTCAGTCTTCACTGTGAAGGGAGGAATTTCATGAAACTTTTCATAATCTTCTGACATGTCTGTCTTGTCCTCCACTCCCACGATGTTTCTTTTCCCTGAAAGAACTATGTGGCGCTTTGGCTCATCGTATGATGTATTCGCTTCCTTATCTTTTCTTTTTCTCGGTTTGGTAGACATGTCCTTCACATAGAAAACCTGCGCCACATCATTGGCTAGGACGAATGGTTCGTCTGTGTACCCAAGATTGTTGAGATCCACTGTTGTCATTCTGTACTGCGGGTCTACCTGTACCCCGCCTCCTGTCAGATTGATCTATTTGCACCGAAACAAAGGGACCTTAAAATCACGTCCATAGTCAAGTTCCCATATCTCCTCTATGTAACCATAATATGTGTCCTTTGCCCTATTGGTGTTTGCTGCATCAAAGCGGACACCACTATTTTGGTTGGTGCTCTTTTTATCTTGGGCGATCGTGTAAAATGTATTCCCATTTATCTCGCACCCTTGGAAAGTCAATATAGTCGAAGATGGTGTTCTGGCCAACAAGTACAGCTCATCTCCAACAGTGGTGTTACCCATGAGATGTGTTTGCAACCAACCGCCGAAAGTCCCCATGTGTTCATGTGTAATCCAGTCGTCAGACTGCTCCGGGTGTTTGGAGCGTAAAATATTCTTGTGTTCATTGATATACGGGGCCACCAAGGTAGAATTTTGTAGAACTGTGTAGTGTGCTTGCGCCCAAGAATGCCCGTCCCTACATATTATTGCTTTTGGTCCTAGCGTGCCTTTTCCACCCAGTCTCCCCTCATGCCGCGATTCAGGAACACCAATCGGCTTAAGGTCAGGATTAAAGTCAACACAAAACTCAATGACCTCCTCTGTTTCGTGGCCCTTGGAGATGCTTCCTTCTGGCCTAGCACGGTTATGAACATATTTCTTTAAGAATCCCATGAACCTCTCAAAGGGGAACATATTGTGTAGAAATACAGGACCCAAAATTGCAATCTCGTCGACTAGGTGAACTAGGACATGCATCATAATATTGAAGAAGGATGGTGGGAACACCAACTCAAAACTGACAAGACATTGGACCAAATCATTCTGTAACCTTGGTAGGATTTCTGGATCAATTACCTTCTGAGAAATTGCATTGAGGAATGCACATAGCTTCACAATGGCTAATCGAACATTTTCTGGTAGAAGCCCCCTCAATGCAACCGGAAGCAATTGCGTCATAATCACGTGGCAGTCATGAGACTTTAGGTTCTGGAATTTTTTCTCTGCCATATTTATTATTTCCTTTATATTCTATGAGAAGCCAGACGGGACCTTGATACTGAGCAGGCATTCAAAAAAGATTTCCTTCTCTGCTTTGGTAAGAGCGTAGCTGGCAGGACCTTGATACTGCTTTGGATGCATGCCGTCTTTTTTGTTCATACATTGCTGGTCCTCCCGTGCCTCTGGTGTATCTTTTGTCTTCCCATACATGCCCAAGAAGCTTAGCAGGTTCACGCAAAGATTCTTCGTCACGTGCATCACGTTGATTGCAGAGCGGACCTCCAGGACTTTCCTATAGGGTAGGTCCCAAAATATAGATTTCTTCTTCCACATGGGTGCGTGTCCGTCAGCGTCATTCGGAACAGATTGTCCGCCAGGACCCTTTCCAAAGATTGCTTTTAAATCCTTGATCATATCAAATATATCATCACCAGTACGGGGGACAGGCTTCTTCCGGTGATCTGCCTCACCTTTGAAATGATTGCCTTTCTTTCTTAAGGCATGCTTGGTCGGAAGAAATCGACGATGTCCCAGGTACACATTCTTCTTACATTTGTCCAAATATATACTTTCAGTCTCATCTAAATAGTGCGTGCATGCGTTGTATCCCTTGTTTGACTGTCCTGAAAGGTTACTAAGAGCAAGCCAATCATTGATGGTTACAAACAGCAACGCTCGTAGGTCAAATTCCTCCTGTTTGTGCTCATCCCACACACGTACACCTTTTATATTCCACAGCTGTAAAAGTTCTTCAACTAATGGCCTTAGGTACACATCAATGTCGTTGCCGGGTTCCTTAGGGCCTTGGATGAGCACTGGCATCATAATGAACTTCCTCTTCATGCACAACCAAGGAGGAAGGTTATAGATACATAGAGTCACAGGCCAGGTGCTATGATTGCTGCTTTGCTCCCCAAAAGGATTAATGCCATCTGCACTTATACCAAACCATAAGTTCCTTGCGTCACCTGTAAACTCCGGCCACTTTCTCTCGATTTTTCTCCACTGCGACCCATCAGCGGGTACTCTCAACATCCCGTCTTTCTTACGGTCTTCTTTGTGCCATCGCAACAACTTGGCATGCTCTTTGTTTCTGAACAGACGTTTCAACCGTGGTATTATAGGAGCATACCACATCACCTTGGTAGGAACCCTCATCTTGGGGCGCCCTCAACATCACCAGGGTCATCTCGTCTGATCTTATACTGCAATGCACCGCATACCGGGCATGCATTCAAATTCTCGTACTCCTCACCGTGGTAGAGGATGCAGTCATTAGGGCATGCATGTATCTTCTGCACCTCTAATCCTAGAGGGCAGAGAACCTTCTTTGCTTCGTACGTACTGTCAGGCAATTCGTTATCCTTTGGAAGCTTCTTCTTCATTATTTTCAGTAGCTTCCCAAATCCCTTGTCGGATAAACCATTCTCTGCCTTCCATTGCAGCAATTCTAGTGTGGTACCGAGCTTTGTGTTGCCATCTTCGCAATTTGGGTACAACTGTTTTTTGTGATCCTCTAACATGCGATCGAACTTCAACTTCTCCCTTTCACTTTCGCATTCTCTCTGTGCATCAACAATGACCCGGCGAAGATCATCAGCGGGCACATCTGGTGCCTCTTGATCTTCAGCTTCCCCCGTTGCAGTATCACCGTATTCAGGGAACATAGGATAGTTGTCATCATCCTCTTCTTCTTCATTGTCTTCCATCATAACCCCTCTTTCTCCGTGCTTGGTCCAACAATTATAGTGGGGCATGAAACCCTTCTCAAGCAGGTGGAAGTGAAGGGTTTTCGAGGAAGAGTAATCCTTCGTATTCTCACAGACAACACATGGACAGTACATAAAACCATTCTGCTTGTTTGCCTCAGCCACCTCGATAAAATTATGCAGGCCCGTAATGTACTCGGAAGTGCGTCGGTCACCGTACATCCATTGCCGGTTCATATGCATTATGTAATTAAGTATATTAAAAACCATTACAGAACATCATGAATAGAGAAATGACCAAATTAATACAAGTTCATCATCACATTAAAACCAAAGTACAGTAGTGATCAAATGTTATTACTGCAAAAATAAATACATAAAGTTCATACATAGTTCTCATAAAACAACATACAACTATGTAAAACATTTAAATGCAACAACAAATGCGATCAAAATCGCAACTAAGGTAACAATTGATCCAACAGCATAATGATACCAAGCCTCTTTATCAATGGCATATTTTCTAATCTTTCTAATCTTCAAGCGCATTGCATCCATCTGGATCTTGTGTAGATCGACGACGTCGGCAACATGCAACTCCAATTTCATCTTCTCCTCTTCAATTCTTTTCAATTTTTCTTTCAAATAATTATTTTCTTTTTCAACTAAATTTAACCTCTCGACAAGAGGGTCGGTTGGAATTTCTGGTTCACATACCTCCTAGATAAAAACATCTATGTCAAGTTGGTCGGCATAATTGTCATAAACACTAAATGAAACAAATAGTTATAAAAGATAATATACCACATCCAAATCATAGACCGGACGAGAGCCGACGAGGGCGGATACCAAAACCATGGCACTATATAATAACAAACAATAATACAAGTAAGAAAATTATACAAGTAGCTATCTAAATCATACAAGTAAGAATTTGTTCTTTAAAAAAAAGATAAGAACAAGAGGCTCACCACGGTGGTGCCGGCGACGAGATCGGCGCGGGCGATCGACGGCGGTGAGGATGGGGACGGGGACGGGACGGCACCCTACACATGTGCATACTAAGAAGTTAATTTGAGCTCAAATTATGCATCTAAATCAAATAAACTCCCACATACACTCCTCCACTAAAACCCACAAACCACTCTACTTCTAGAGCATATGAAATGAGCTAAACTAGCAGTGAGAGATGAAAGGATGAAGTTGCTAACCTTTTAGAACAGTTGGATAGTTGGTGCACCGCCAAATCTAGACAAATCTTGGGGAAAATGGAGCTTGGAGGTCGATCTTGGAGGATGAACAGAGGAGAAAGCTTAAGTGTGGCTCGGGCATTTCATCAAACACCTCATGTGCATAAGAAGTGAGAACAGAGTAGCACACACACCTCCCACCTTCTACGGCCAAAAAACAGAGGAGAGGGCGGGCAGGGGCGAGGATATATATAGGCATATTTTTAGGCCCGGTTGGTGTCTAGAACCGGGACTGAAGACTAACCTTTAGTCCCGGTTGGAGACACCAACCGGGACTAAAGGGAGCGAGGTCCTTTAGTCCCGGTTGGTGTCTAAAACCGGGACTAAAGGTCACAGTCGAACCGGGACTGATGCCTGCCGAGGCCCGGCCGGCGTCCTAGCCGCTCGAACCGGGACTGATGCTCACATTAGTCCCGGTTCGTAACATGACCGGGACTATTGCTCTGATCTGGCCAGAACCAAAGCCCTATTTTCTACTAGTGTACTATCTCAGATTATATTGGCATTTAGCCAATTCCGGAGTCAGAGTCCATCAACACTTCCTTGTGTATCGTAGGTATATTGTTGTCTAACAACAATATCTCGTTTGCGCACCTGAGAGGTTTGCACGAGTTTTGCCCATGTGGTTCAGCTGCAAGTTCGACCGAAGTCCATATATCTCATGTAGAGGCTTCCGTATCAGTCGCGGTAGGAAACTCTAGAATCACTTCCAAGGTCTCTTTCCTTTGACCTGATAACGAAGATACTGTTATCTCGTCGAGTTGCACTGTCCTCCCACTCGCCCTTTTGCAAGAACCATTTTCTTCAAAATCATGCCACTTTTTGTGGCAAACATTTTTTGCCTCAGTATAGTGATGGAGGAATACCCAATAACTTGGGATAACCTACAAAGTAGCACTTGTCTGATTTTGAATAGGTTTGTAAATATTTTACACAAGCCCCATATTCTAAATGTTAAGAAAAGATATAACATGGTTGGGGTTACCATATGTTGGTGCAATATTTGCCCTCCTGTGTTTTGGAGATTGTTGACAGAAACAGATATGGACTGATTTGTTTGCTAGTGCACACAGAGAGAAATAGTCCATGCAGTTCCGAAGAGAATGTTGTCTCCGGTGTCAAGTTCAAGGAACTTCACCGAAGAATATCTGTGCAGCAGAGAAGAATGAGCTACATCCATTGGATTCATGTAGACGAGAAGATTGATGTGAAGGAGTTAACCCCTCGAAATTTATTGCTGACGCAAAGCAATTTTTATTCGGTGTGTCCGAAGAAGAATGACTGCAGTCGATAAGGTTGAAGACAAAGCGAAGATGTAGCATTTGTTTCGTTGTTCTTCTTTGTCTTATTTGAGTCATAGGACCTCCGTACTATTAAGAGGGGTATAGGTTCTCGAAGCTTAGATCCGCTGTGATGCTTAGCCCAAACCTATGCAAGACTGAGAGAAATCTCTTTATGCTTCGAATGATTACCTGCCAGCAGAAGATGTTGTTCTTCTGTGCCGCGGGAGATATCTTTCGAACTGAGGAGTTAGCATTACTTGCTCCGCAAGGAATGTTACCGTTGTGCTCAATATCCGACCGTTGGACTCGTGTCGTTCGGCCATTGGCTGCCCCACATGTCTAATTTGGTCTTTTCCCTTCAGGGAAGGCTGCGGCTATAAATAGCCACCCCGCTCCAACGTTGCCAATTGGCTGCTCTGAGTATCCCCTCTCCGAGTGATTTGAGTTTAAGATCCACCGAGAGAAATCTAAGAACCAAAACTTAGACAGTGGTTGAGCATCACAGTAGTTCTGAGTAAAGAGTTCTGGTACCTATTACTCTTGAGAGCTGCACACTCTCTAGATGGATAGGCGTCGGCTCGAGTGTCGAAGAGTAATTGTCTTCACCGAGCAAGATCTTCAGCAACCAAGAGTCATTGTGGTTTGCGAAGAAGTCTGTCGAAGGTTTGGAGATTGCCGACAAGTATCTACCACGAGTGAAATCAACTGGAGTCTGATCAGCTCCTGTCGGGGCCAGATTTCCGGGACATGATATCCCAGAAATTAACCCCTCGTGTCGTCACCAGCCCAGGATTACTGTTACTGGTGGACACGTCCTTGTTACAGATTACCAAGCAATTACAAGAATTGGATACAAGACTATAAAGGTCTAATGATACAACAATGATTTCTGGTGAGGATGACGGAAGCGATTCGTGGTTCTCCAACATCGATGGGGCTCCATTCCCACAGGAATCGGCTGACTAGGATAATTCCTATCCCGCGTGGCTGCTATCCTAGGCTCCGCAGGGACGTCGTGGTAATACTCCGTGTGGAAATCCTGACCTGGCCAATTAAATAGCCAGGGACAAGCCTGTGAGTACGTTTGAATGTACTCGCAAACATAAAGAACAAAAGATATACCAAATGCATAAGCTCATGATGGATTAAATGATATGCTCATGCTGACTGAAATTTAAAACATGGCATGATAAATATTAGCATGCGCAGAAAAATTAAATTGTTAGTGACAAACCAAGAAAGTTAAAAGTGGACAATCGGGCGAGACTGAACCGCCCGAGAATCCAAAAGAAATGCCAAACGGGTGTCTAAAAGAGTATCGGGCGAGACAGACCGCCCATGAACTCAAGCGACGCCACGAGAGGTCTTGAAAAGAAATGCCAAACGGGTGTCTAAAAGAGTATCGGGCGAGACAGACCGCCCATGAACTCAAGCGACGCCACGAGAGGTCTTGAAAAGAAATGCCAAACGGGTGTCTAAAAGAGTATCGGGCGAGACAGACCGCCCATGAACTCAAGCGACGCCACGAGAGGACTTGAAAATAAATGAGTGCCCGGGTAGTCTAGCCAGCCCATGAGACACTCAGGAAAATAAAATAAGAGAAACAGGTTAGTCCACAATAATATGCATAGAAACAATAATATTCACAACCATAATATTCGTGATAATAAAAATATCCATGACAACAACAATATTCGTATCATCAAAAATTCATGATAATATCAGTAGTGGCAATAATCATTCTGCAAAAATAATTCATGCTCAATTTAATTATTTTCCTCCGGAGACCGACACTAAGACCGACACTTGACCAACCCAGACTGTAGTCCTTAACCGCGAACACGGCTATTCAAATAGGTATAACTCTGCAGAGGGTGTACTCTTTACCCACAAGTAAAGGATTTCTTTAGTCAGCACCGTGACACTGACTAATTCCCATTACGGTCTTTGGGTTGAAAACACACCTAACCAGCACACACCAGCTTAACTCACCAGAGCCAGGAATCACCCAAGGCAATGATAAAGTAAAACTCTAAGTGGGAAGGCCTCATTCAACGGCCTCCAATAGCATGGGATCAAAATATTTATATCGGCGCGCAAAACAGGGGTGCGACCCCTCTCCGGCTACAACCGGAGACACCCATGCCCCCTGACCAAGTGACATGCCTACCAGTGATCAATGGTATCTTTCACTATGGCCTCTCTATACGGTGTGTGCGAGAAAGGGGTTAACAACTTACTGAACCATACCCTACCTACGGCAGGGACATGTGGTAGCACTGATCAAGTTTGGGGGTTACCGGAACAAGACTCGATCTACGGTCGACTCAGGAGGTTTAATTTTTCCTGCAGTGGTTAGCACAACATATTTTCTCAGTAATACCCAACAGGGTCACCATCTGGCATGTCCCAACATGCCCTCACTGATCATTCTCGTCACAACGAGTTTTCAGTTTCACGGTCACGTTTCTTGTGACTGATTCTTTCCTGCAGATTAGTCCGAACCAACATGGGCATGTGAAAATAACCATGCTCACTCATACTTCATATTTAAATGGAGATAAAATATTTTCAAGGGTTCATGCATGCATAACTAGCAATATGCAAATTTGAATTCAACCTATGCATGATTCAATTATTCGAGCAAATATTTAACCATGCAAACACCATATCAAGTGTTCAAAATGCTTGCCTTGATCATGCAGAAATATTGAGTGCACTCCAAAAGTTTTGAAAATAATATCTTCCCTCCATTTCCTATTTTCAAAAATATGGCAATTACCACACAAATATTAAGCAGGAAAATAAAAGTGCTCTAAAAATGGGAATTTCACTTTTCTAGGGCTTCTCTGGCTATATGAAAAATAACCAGAATGTACCTACTATTTATAGAGCTACTAAGATTTTTGAACATTTCAATTAGGTGGAATTATAGGAATAAAGGATCTGCAAGAATTTTTATAGAAAGCATTTTTATAAAAAGAGTTGTGGCACCTGTTAAATGAGGCATGATTTTAGAAGCTTTTACAATTTGGTTTCACTGGATTTGGAGTTGAGATGATTAGTCTGGGAATTTTATAAGTTGACTTATATAAGAAAATGACCTATTAATTAGCTCAGGCAGAAATTAAGATTAGTAAAAATGTTCACTGAGGCTAGTTAAATAGAGAGAAATTTTATAGGTCCGTATAAATTTGAATCATCGCCTGATAGTTTCAAATGAACTCCGCGGAATATTTATGTCTCTGAGTAAAAAGAAAAGACAGAAAGAATCCTGACGGCTGGAGGCGCGCAGCAGGCGAGGCCCAGTTAAGTGACGCCACTAGGCCGAGCCTAGAGACGCAGCCACGCGGGGCGAACCGATGACTCACCGACAGGTGGGGCCCACCTGTCGGGTTTGTCCTCCACCTCGCGCGCGCCCGGACAGAAACAGAGGAGGGTTTCGACGTCCGACACCGGCGAACGGTGGCGCAACTCGAGGAGCTGAGGCCACCAGCGTGACCAGGAGAGCCTGGCGATCCCGGCGAGGTACGGCACAGTCGCCGGGGAGCCCTATCTCGCCGGCGACGAGGAACCCCGAGAGGCTCCGGCGGAAATCGAAAGGGGGCTTTCACCCACGGGTTTGCTCCGGCCAAATTGAGGAGGGGAACGGATCCGTGAGATCTTTATGAGACTATTGGTGAAGGAATTGGGGAGGGGGGAGGCTTTGGAGAGGTGGGGAGCTTCGACGAAGTGGTGGTGGCAGTAGCTACCAGAGGCGAGGAGGACGGCCGCTACCGGCCGTGAGGTTGCTCTGGGAGGCCTACAGAGGGAGGAGGGAGTGTGGTGGTGAGTGCAGCGAGCCCGGGACGGCCAATTTATAGGCGGATTACGTCGGTTGGGCGGACTGCTGTTTCACCGACTCCGACGGCGGCCATTAATGGCGAACGAGGCGGTGGCGTGGTCGGTGGTGGACGGCGGGGTTCGGTGAAGGCGATGGCCGTCCGCAATTAAGGTGAGGCGCGTTGGCTGGCTCAGAACTGAGCCACGCGTCGTGGACGGCGCCGTGACAGCGACGGGTGTGAGGCGATGGAGATGCTGGCCGGTGGTGGGCGGCGCCAGGGGGAGTGCTCCGGTGCGGGGGAGGCTGCGGCTAGTGCAGGCGGCCGGCAGAGCGTGCGGGGCAAGCCAGGGGAGGGCAGCAGTAGGACTCGCGGTGCTCGGGCGTCGGCGGGGTGCAGTGCGGGCGTTCTGGGCACGCCGACCAGTTGCTCGATCAAATGCCAGAGCGGCCTATATTGATCCATTCAAGTTGATCTTTGGCAGGTTGATGCTCTTGGAGATGGCAAGGCTGGTGGACATGTTGTTTTGGACAAAAGAGCAAGTTTCTGATGCAACTTGGAAAGTTGCAAAATTTCAGTCATGCTCACCAGGTGTTTGACAATATGCAAGGGCTATCTAGAGAACTTTGCTGGAAGTGATATTTGGCAGGATGGTGTCTCTTTATATCATGAAGATGATGGTGGAGTTGGTTTGACAAAAAGAAATACTTGCTAATGCAAGTTGGGAAGAATTTCAGTTCTGGACAGAAAGTTGGAGGATTAATTTGGTGAACTAGAATGTGGCAATTGGAGCTGTTCTTCTGGACTTAAGGGTTTTGTTGAAAGGACTATAAGTGGGAAAAATTTCAGAATTTTTGGATCAAGGAAAAATAGGGTTGTAGTTCAAAGCTGAATTTGGACTAGAAAAGAAAACAGGATGTTTTACTAAAAATTTCCAAAATACCAAGTTGGGTTTTTGCATAAAAGTGATCTATAGGCCTCACATGACCCCTCATAATTTTTTGTGGAATTTTAAAATAATTATTTAAAATAGTTGTAGTGCAACAGAGGCATTGCAAAAATTGAAAATGCTATAAAAATGATTATCTTGGGCAAAATTTTATTATGAAAATAATTCCTACTGTTATTTAAAATATAATTGAATTGATTTAAGACAACTACTAAATCCCACAATATTTTACAAAAAAATTTCTAAATGGAGGGAAGAATTTTGAAAACAGAAAATAGAAAATACTCTAAAATAAATAAAAGATCTAATATAATTCAAAATTTTATTTCTGGCCAAATTTTACTTAATAAAAATATGGTTAAATTTTAGGGGTGTTACAGCTCCGAGTTGAAGGAGAATAGAGCAAAGAGAGTTTATCTTCTATGTTAAATCACAACCCCTCCAACCAGACGTAGTCCTTTGGCAGAAGGGCGAACTGGTCTTCCAAATTCATCTGTCGCCATCGAGCACCACTGGTTCACTCTACTTTACTGCATCATCTTCAGCAGTTTACTTTCGTGCTCTATGTCGATAGTATTGATCTGATCTATCATAGTTCTTTGCTTTTCATTCGCATCCTCATCATTCATTTCTGTCATTTCTGTCTAATGAATATCTCATCGCACTTGTGCATGTTAGCGTGATTTCATTCAGTGCCGTATCCATTCACCTCATCACTACTTCCCTTGCATTTCCCTCGCAGTTCATACCTAGTTTTCCCTCATGCTACTGCATCTGTACTTATAGTGCATTACCATCATAATTGTCAAACCTGTGATATTTCTCGCTCGAACTATTATTGCTTCCTACATCGATAGATATGTTCCTCTACAGCGTGCTTGATTAAGTACCTTACTACCGAACCTTATTTTCGCTGCTGTGTTTGGGATCAGTTCAGAACATTCGCAAGAATTTTTTTGAATCTCCCATTCACCCCCCCTCTGGTCGATATACTCTCGGTCCTAACACTATACCATGGCGGCATTTCAACAGATCTGATGGCGCTCTTTTCAGTGTAAAAGCCGCAGTCTCTAAAGCATTACTTTAAAAAGGGATAATGGCAAATTGATTTATGTCATCTTTGATCTTACCATGTCATAAATGGTTCGATTACATCTTCACAGACATTCCACTCACAGTGGTGTTCCAGGAGGTGTAAGTTATGAAAACTCTTTTCACAACTCATCAGACATTCACTAAACTTGTAACTCAAAATATTCCTTTCCGCAATCTAATTGTAGAAACATAATTTTCTGGTTTACAATAATTTCTACTTCATTTTGAAAACCTTTTGAAAGATTTCAAAAGATCCAGACTTACGTCTCATCAAGTAAATATCCATATATCTACTTGAGTCATTTCTAAAGATAGATAAATCCACTACTAGCAACAACATTTATTGGACTACACACATCATAATGTATGATCACCAATAAGTTCGTTGCTCGTTCCTTATGGCCCGTGAACGGTATTTCAGTCACTTCACTTTTTGGACGAAAGTTGCAAGTGTCAGATGATTCATAATCAAATGACTTCAAAATCCATCATAATGGAATTTTTTCATGCGGGTTTCTCCAATGTGACCAAATGCAGTGCCACACATATGTGGTATTCTTTTAGTCTTGCGACATTTAGCGTCAGTGTTATGGATGTATCATATTACAGTCAATATTCATAACATATATCCCATCCATGATGGAAGAATGGTCCTTATGTTATTCATGATACTGAACAACAATTGTTCTTTTATGAACAACCCTCTTGCAACAAACATTATGCAATGGGCTAGAGTGTATAAAACTCTAAAATGAATTATGAAAGTAAACACAGAGGTAATATATTATTATCAATATACATAACATACATCTGATCCATAATGAAAGTATGGCCCTTATGTTATTCATAACACTGAACATCAAAAGTTCTCTTATGAACAACCTTCTTGCAACATACAAACAGTAATACACCGATGAAAGGTATAGTAACATTTACTATGTTCCCAGCGCGTATCTAAACCTCACTCCCGGCAAGTCTTTTAGGCCATACTAGTTCTTGCATCGAGTCCCAACAGAATGCAATCGAGCGGGTATCTTTGTGGTCAACTCACAATACCCAAGAATTACGGACTAACAGTTTAATCACAATTCCCAAGAACTATTTCTTTTGACTAGCCTTCCAAACATCAATAACGTGTATGACTTTCATACATGAGCTGTACATTCCAGTCTTCTTTCTTTTTGCCTTTATACTTCTAACAGTTTAACTTTCAGTATTTCTCCTACTCTCAGAAGAAGCACCCAATTTTAAGAGTGGCGTTGGCCCCGGACTTCCTAGGCGTGTAAGTCACACTAACACCCTTTGGATATTTCCTTTCTCTTTAATTTGTTGTTTTATTCACCTTCATCATATGACAGGCGTTCTTCCGGATCCCTCTCTCATCAGTGTAATGCACGGTAAACACTTTACTAATACTTTGCAAACAAACATTGCTTTGTATATTACATATCTTTTAGCCTTTGTCTGTCTCTGAAAATGATTTTCAGCTTCCATGAATATCACATAACTATCCCAAACTTTTGAAGTTCGGGTCTCATGGAAGCAAACATATTGCACTTGACCATAACGGAATTCTAGCTTTTGGATCGAAGGACGAGAGTCACATCATCCATAGCATTAGCGGGAGAATACCGAAAGCATGCGATAGGACAAAGTCCTTCTCGGCACTCTTGAGGACAATCCTCACATTACGTTACCAATCGTAAAGTTTTAACCAGATAAATAACAACTTATTCAATTTTAATAGGGAAGGTGGAAACGCAAGCCAATATTCTATAACTTTTATGCAAATTACACTTAGACTATGTTCATAATTAATTGCACTAATAATTAAAAGAATTAATTATAAAGTGCGCTCCCACTCAAATCAATATCTCTCATAATTGATTGTGAGTGATACAATACCCATATTGAAATTCAACGCCAAGGATGTATCCATCTCAAGTGACGAGAATTGCAATCAGTAGGCCAACTTGCCAATCACATCTCTATGTGACTCTTGTTCATCTTTCGATGGGCCTGTTCCGAGCTCAGGATGATCCTCCGGAACGTCAAGACAACCAAGTGATCTCGCTGCGAGGTCTCAACTCACCCGCCTCATACTTCTCTAATCGTTCGTATCCATGTATCCATGTGATATCCCGAAGAGATAGGTGCCGTGACGGTGCTACACTTGGGAGAACACTAACTACTTGATATTTTTGTGAGAGATCACCCTAATAAAAAGCGACTACCGCGCAATCAAAAGGGTGCATCATAAGGGATAAACATCTCAGGCAATTCATAATAGCATGATATGGTATAGCCATTTCTGACGGAGAAGTCTTTAATTTCTTCGTCTTCGGCATTTGCGTCGGTGTTCACCTTCGCGAAGATTGCCACCACCTTGTCGATGCACCAGATAATATTGCTATCTCTATAGCTAATAAAATAAGTGCATTACATAAGGTTGACACGCAGGTCATTAAAGTGACAATCATGTGGCTCCAGCCATCATGCCGAATCATGACACGCAGGTCATGTTAATTAATTTTACATCATATAGTCATCTCATACATAATCAAATTAAATATGAGCATAGCTATACCACATCTCATGTCATCCTGCAAAACCAAGTTAGACGCCTCTAATCGGTTTGTGCAAAATTTTATTTTACGTGGCTTCTAAGGTTTCAACACAAACCGAAGCTACCAACGTTCATCATCAAGTATGATTATTCAAGTCGCTAGATTAACTTTGCGGGGCATATGAAACATGAGATAATAAAATCTGGAGCCCCATACTGAACTTCGTCATACGCAAGAACCCCGTGCAGATCATATCTGCATTGCCCTTTAGTCTACGAAACATCCATCTTTCTTTAACTATGGTAGAACCCAAAGACACTGAAGCACTTCGTTGATCTGTCAATTAGCATGCTCAGGAGCAGCATGAAAGGATCACGGATTGCCAGAACTTTGTGAGATTCTTCCATGTCAACAAGATCAGGACTACGCAAATTCAAGGGGAGCAACAGGAACATCGGGTAACAGATTTCATCTGCTACCCGCACAAATAATTTTCAGTAATAGAATTCAACTACTACAAATTATATTGTGCAACACCCATACATCTCTATGTATTCTAGATCGTAACCTGCATCTACGCATAGCATGGCTCATGATGCCACTGTAGGGAACACGACAGAAAACAAAAAAATTCCGCACTACGAACATGCCCAGGATCACTATGGAGATGCATACAAGGTTTGATCTGATCGTTACCGACTCGTGGCACAAAGGAAGTAGAGTCGATGTAGATCGTCGGTGCAAATCCCCGCAGCTAGGATTTACAACCTCCCAACCACGAGGATGTACTCCCTCGTTTGCTCCTCGGACAGCCCTTCGGGAGGCGGTCGGACAGTCCCCCGGACAGCCCTTCGGGAGGCACTCACAGAAACTCGGACGGTCCCTCGGACAGCCCTTCGGGAGGCACTCTCGAACAGCCCCTCGGGTAAAAATATCAAACCTACGACCTCTCTATGGGGTTGCACACATACGGTGTCAGCTATCCGGCAAGGCTTCGCCGTCCAGAACTAGTTCCCACCGGAACCCAGACAGCCTTTCGGCTCTACGAAACTATTTTGCTGAGAGGGAGAGAGAAAGCCAGATCATGCATGGCATGTGTACATGAGAAAGAGTGAGTGTGGAGAGTGCCTCTCCACCTCTATTTATAGGAAAAACCAAGGGGTAGGGTGGCACATGAAAAACCCAAAATGCCCATGCTTTATGTCACACATAAAGGGCATAATGGGGAGGTAAGAGGAGCTCCCTTGGCTGCCCACCCCATGTGCCCCCCCCCCCAAAAAAAGAGGTTCCCATCCATCCATGTCATCCCCTAGATCTTTTGGGACAAATCCCAAAAAGGTGGCTTTCCAAAAAGCAACCATAAAGTGCTTTTCACTATTCACAAAAACATATTTCCGCGACCGTTAAATCCGAAAATATTTATGTGGGCCTAGAACATTTCCAGTACCCCCTAATATAATTTTGAACGTGTTCCGAAACAATTCCGGATCAGTGATTTTCATCAGCGAAAAGCAACCAAAGCGGTTTCGGCAGCTCCGGAACATTTCCGGTTTTTTTCTCCGGAAAAATTCCAGAAGTTCCCAGAACAATTCTGGCACCCTCCAAAAAGTTCCAGGCGTGTGCCGAAACCATTTTGACTTAATGGTTTACTCCAAAACAACTTTTTGGTTTTACCGAAACCCTTCCGATGTTCTCTCTCCAGAACTCTTCCGTTGTCTCCGAAACTTTTCGGTGACTTTCTCTCAGACTCCCTGTCTAGTATTCAGCAGAAAGATGACCCTTAAGCGTGTGACCCTATAGGTTCGGTGCAGTATAGACATGACCGGAACACTTTCCGATCAATGATCAATAGCGGAACCGTGGACACCCATATTGATCCCTATACCCACACGAATGAATATTTGAGTGAACCTCTAGTTTCCGTGTGCTATTCCTGTTGCTTCGCGATATGTTACAAACACCTGAGGTGAGACTTATCGGCATCCCCATGGATCAATAACTTTTCCACTATGCCAGCTACCTCGTTACCGGTTTTGTTCTCTTTTTTCGTTCCCGTGTTCCGGCATCCCTGTGATCAAATCACATTGTGTCTGGCCAGACGTTGATGGATACCGTAGCACCGAGAGGGCCCAGAGATATCTCTCCATTGTCGGAGGAGCAAATACCAATCTTGAGCTATCAAGTCCCTTGTCATACTTTCCCATGAACCCGTAATCCGCCGTAATAGCCACCCAGTTATGGATGACGTTTAACAAGCCCCTGTAGGGTAACGCAATAGAAAACAAAAAAAATCGGTACAGCGAGCACGCCCAGGATCACTATGCAGATGCATACAAGGTTTGGATCTGATCGTTACCGACTCGTAGCGCAGCTAAAGAAGAGTCTATGTTGATCGTCGGTGCAGATCCCCGCAACTAGGATTTACAACCTCCCAACCACGAGGATGTACTGCCTCTTCAGCCCCTCGGACAGCCCTTCGGGAGGCGGTCGGACAGTCCCCCGGACGATGTCACGGACAGCCCTTCAGGAGGACCCTCGAAACTCGGACAGTAACTCGGACAGACCTACGGGAGGACCCTCGAACAGCCCCTCGGGCAAAAAGATCGAACCTACGACCTCTCTACGGGGTTGCACACATACGGTGTCATCTATCCAGCAGGGCTTCGCCGTCCAGAACTAGTTCCCACCGGAACCCAGACAGCCTTTCGGCTCTACGAAACTATTTCGCGGGGAGGGAGAGAGATGGCCAGATCATGCATGGCATTTGTATGTGAGAAATAATGAGTGTGGAGAGAGCCTCTCCACCTCTATTTATAGGAAAACCCAAGGGGTAGGGTGGCACTTGAAAATACCAAAATGCCCATGAAAGGTGTCCTTCACAAGGGCATAAAGGGGAAGGCAAGTGGGTAAGTGGGGCTCCATGGAGGAGCCCCCCCTTGGCCGGCCACACCCCTTGTGGGTCCCCCCCAAAGGGGCTCCCATCCATCCATGTCATCCCTAGATATTTTGGGACAAAGCCCAAAAAGGTGGCTTTCCAAAAAGTAACCAAAAAGTGCTTTTCATTATTCACGGAAACATTTTTCCGCGACCGTTAAATCCGAAAATATTTTTGTAGGTCTTAGAACATTTCCAGTACCCACTAAATAAATTTTGGACGCGTTCTGAAACAATTCTGGATCAGGGATTTTCATCAGCAAAAAACAACCAAAGCGGTTCCGGCAGCTCCGGAACATTTCCGGTTTTTTCTCCGGAAAAATCCCAGAAGTTCCCAGAACAATTCTGCCACCCTCCAAGAATTTCCAGGCATGTGCTGAAACCATTTTGACTTAATGATATACTCTGAAACAACTTTTCGGTTTTACCGAAACTATTCCGGTGTTCTCTCTCCGGAACTCTTCCGTTGTCTCCGAAACTTTTCCGGTGACTTTCTCTCACACTCCCTGTCTAGTATTCAGCAGATAGATGACCCTTAAGCATGTGACCCTATAGGTTCGGTGAAGTATGGACATGACCAGAACACTTTCCGATCAAATCAACATCGGAGCCGTGGACACCCATATTGACCCGTATACCCACACGACTAAATATTCGAGTGAACCTCCAGTTGCCGTGTGCTATTCCTTTTACTTCGCGATATGTTACAAACACCCGAGGTGAGATTTATCGGCATCCCCATGGATCAACAACTTGTCCACTATGCCAGTTACCTCGTTACCGGTTTTGTTCTCTTTTTTCGTTCCCGTGTTCCGGCATCCCTGTGATCAAATCACAATGTGTCTGGCCAGACGATGATGGATACCGTAACACCGAGAGGGCCCAAAGAATATCTCTCCATCGTCGGAGGAGCAAATCCCAATCTTGAGCTATCAAGACCCTTGACATACTTTTCCATGAACCCGTAAGCCGCCGTAATAGCCACCCATTTACGGATGACGTTTAATGAACCCCAAAGTTCATGAAGCATGCATGAAGAAACTCGATACTCTCATGGTCTAAGGAATTATGCAAATGTTAACTTTCTCTGTGTTATTAACCATTAACTTGTGACGAATGTATCTCATAGCATAACATCAATTTGGGTCGATTCAACACAAATGTTCTTCTAACATTGTGCGCTCAAAATTGTCGGCATAGACATGCCCATGATTAGGAAAACGTAATCATCATGCAACACTTGAGCAAGTCTCAGAGGCTTTACTAGGAATACATTTTACCGTTCATTATTCCACACGTGCACATGGGTTTTCCTCAGAGCCTTTATGGATATACGGGCTCGGGAACCACAACAGTTATAGCATGGAACATAAACTTAATTAGGAACATGGGGATAAATAATAACATTTATTATTGCCTCTAGGGCATATCTCCTACAGACTCCCACTTGCACTAGAGTCAATAATCTAGTCAATGCTAATGCACTTCACACCTATGGCATACCGGTGAAAAAATGCTTCGCGTGTGGTATAGTCTTCGTCTAACGGACCTGACAACTTCAGGGCCGTGTGTATCTTTGCATATCCTCGCATTTTCACGTTTTCACGAAATACATATTTTGTGTGGACTTGGCTTTGTATATATGTGAATCACTGGTCGAACCTTGATTCCTCAGACTGAGCTATGGAGCAACTATCTACAATAGTGTCCCATTGACCAAAGCCATCTTGGAACCATACTAAGTTCATGAATGAACTATATGATTCAACATCTTCTTTGTCGCTTCTAAAGCGACAACATACTTAGCCATTGTTATAGAATTCGCCACAGTAACTTGTTTGGATCAATTCCAACTAACCGTGCCACCTTACCGTGTATTACACAAAACCCTTAACTTAAATCGAAAATCGCATGAAGCATTGATGAAGACTGTATCAGTGTAATTACTTACAACGAGCACTTCATAATCTCTGCTTGCGAGAAAACATGTCATCAGTGCTATTTTAGCACTCAATGACATTTTTCACTGTTGTCCTATGATCAGTACTTTGATCACTTTGGTATCTATACTCGCAACAGCTTGGGAGTATCGGACATATCTTGTTGTTTTACATACCATGGAATACATGATTAATCCAAACACAGAGGTGTGTGGAATATCCATCATGTATTTTGCTCATCAGTGTTTTAGGACACCGAGTCTTGCAAAAACTCTTTCCATGTGACTTCGGCAAGAATCACTCCTTGGCGTTTTTAATGCTAAACTGTTTTAGCATCTTGTCAATATGTATTTTGGCTTAGCCCTATTAAGAAATTCTATCTCGTAGATAAATATGCCTAATATCAAGGCTACTTAGCCCAAGCACTTCATCGAAAAACTATTTCAATGAAGTCCTAATTCGTGTCATGAAATTTATGTTATTTCCAATCAACAATGTGTCACGCACACAAGGATTTAGAAATATTATTATGCTCCCACTTACTTTCTTGTAACCACAAGCATCTTCATTATCCACTGATGAAATCAAACTCTTTTGACTATTTCATCAAAAACGAAGATTCCAACTCCATCTTGCTCTCTTCTGTCCATCGCTGGAACTCTGAAGTTTGCATACTCACTAGCATCCTCTGGATTGACAAAATTACTTTGGAATGTATCACATGCAAGTCCTAGGTAGCATTTCCATCTTATGGAAATCCTTTTGGCATCCATGTATCATATCTCATGATTGAAATATGTATTAATTGCTAGTTTAACCCGAACCGACTTTAAGAATCGCTATGGAGAGACAGTCTCGCCGTAGTAAATTCCTTGAATTTGTTATAAGCAACAAGTCGAGCTTTATGGATAAAACATTTTTATCCTCATCAGTTTATAGTTCCATTAATATTCGTTAGACTCTAAGTCTTCCGAAGGGTTTATCAAGATCTAATCTTGAATCATTTATATGGATACTATCTCGGATTATATTGGCATTTAGCCAATTCCGGAGTCAGGGCCCATCAACGCTTCCTTGTGTATCATAGGTATAATGTTGTCTAACAACAATATCTCCTTTGCGCACCTGAGAGGTTTGCATGAGTTTTGCCTACGTGGTTTAGCTGCAAGTTCGACCGAAGTCCATACATCTCATGTAGAGGCTTCCGTATCAGTCGCGGTAGGAAACTCTAGAATCACTTCCAAGGTCTCTTTCCTTTGATCTGATGATGAAGATACTGTTATCTCGTCGAGTTGCACTGTCCTCCCACTCACCTTTTTGTAAGAACCATTTTCTTCAAAATCATACCGTTCTTTGTGGCAAACTTTTTGCCTCGGTATGGTGATGGAGGAATACCTAATAAATTAGGATAACCTAAAAAGTAGCACTTGTCTGATTTGGAATAGGTTTGTAAATATTTTACGAAAGCCCCATATTCCAAATGTTAAGAAAAGACATAACATGGTTGGGTGTACCATACCATGGCATCATTTCAACAGATTTGATGGCGCTCTTTTCAGTGTAAAAGCCGCAGTCTCTAAAGCATTACCTTAAAAGGGATAATGGCAAATTGATTTATGTCATCTTTGATCTTACCATGTCATAAATGGTTTGATTACATCTTCATGGGCATTCCACTCACAGTGGTGTTCCGGGAGGTGTAAGTTATGAAACTCTTTTCACAACTCATCAGACATTCGCTAAACTTGTAACTCAAATATTTCTTTTCTGTGGCGCCCCGCCTGATTACCACTGTAGCCAGACGGTCGCCACACACACCAGCCCAGGAAATCACTCTGGCATGCGCTTTTACAACAAGTATCATGAACACGGGCGTTTCTATTAATGGATATATAAGTCTTACATGATATTTTACAAAGGTGATGGCAGCGGACAAGCTCTATCTAAGGCAGCATGGTCTTGGTGCGGCTCCAATCCACAGGGATCTGACTGGGTTACTCTTCTAGCCCACGAACACTCCGGCTCCTCGCTAGTGGACGTCGGATCCTGAGGTGAACCTGGCCACATTGAAGGCCGCTGAGTACTTTTGAATGTACTCGCAAGCAAACCAAACCAACATATACACCAAGCAAAGCAATCCATGGCATTCAAGCATGCATTTGTTATCTTAACATTATTAACTATCATGGACTGAAATAACTATCTAGCCATATTATTCATCATGTCATAACAGGATTATCTAGCAACATAACTACTAAAGTAAATACAATATGACGAAGATAAAGCATATCAAGTAGCGAGTTCATACTTCAAATATTCTCATAGTTCAATCCAATTTTAATCCAAATCCTTCGGTCATACGACCGTCTTTCCCATAGCCATCCCATGGCTAGCATCCCGTATTCCTGACATCATCCGATGTCCATGCATTTGTGCTGTACATCTGACAAATCTTACCCTTCTCTGGTTCAGTATTAGCAATGTCATATGGTTTATTCCTCCAGACTCGACACAGACCAAATAGTGTGACCTAGTACGAACTGTGTCCCATGACCGAGGACGCGGCTATTCGAATAAATTTACACTCTACAGAGGTTGCGCATGTTATCCACACCATGGAGCTCCTGGCCTCGTACATCAGTACATGTTCCCATTTGGGTGGACCGGTGCTGCTCCAACAAAACTTGTCTATTGCCTGGCACTCTTACAGTCCCACTGACAATCATCCCCCTACCGGGTCATGCCCGGGGTGGCCCCTGTGTCACTCCTGACACCTGCCACCATCGTGGCCAAACAAAACTGGCCCAAACGGGGACCTGAGCTCAAAAAACCTAGGCTCACAAGGTTATCGCCGCCTACCGGGCCAGGGTAGCACGCACGCATTGTAGGAGATATGCCCTAGAGGCAGTAATAACAATTATTTTGTATCTCCGAGTTTGTAATGAATGTTTATGTTCCATGCTATAACTGCAATGATTCTCGAGTCTGCAATATCCACGAGGCTCGGAGGGAAACTCATGTGCACGTGTGGTATAATAAACGGTAAAATGTATTCCTAGTCTTGCCTCTAAGACTGGCTCAAGTATTGCATGATGATCCTGTTTTCCTGATCATGGGCATGTCTATGCCGACAATTTTGAGGGCACAATATTAGCAGAACACTTGTGTTGAATCGACCCGAATTGATGTTATGCTATGAGATACATTCATCACAAGTTAATGCTTAATAACACAGAGATAATTAATGTTTGCATAATTCCTTAGACCATGAGAGTATCGAGTTCCTTCGTACTTTGGGGTGTGTTAAACGTCATCCATAACTAGGTGGCTATTACAGCGACTTACGGGTTCACGGAAAAGTATGACAAGAAATGAGATAGCTCATGATTGGGATTTGCTCCTCCGACGATGGAGAGATATTCTCGGGCCCTCTCGTGTTACGGTATCCATCATCGTCTGGCCAGACATAGTGTGATTTGATCACTGGCATACCGGAACACGAAAACGAGAAAAGAGAACAAAACCGGTAACGAGGTAACTGGCATAGTGGACAAGTGGTTGATCCATGGGGATGTAGAAAATCTCACCTCGGGTGTTTGTAATATATCGTGAAGCAACAGGAATAGCACACGGCAACTGGAGTTTCACTCGAATATTCATTCATGTGGGTATAGGGGTCAATATGGGTGTGCACGGCTCCGATGTTGAGCATTGATCGGAAAGTGTTCCGGGTCATGTCTATACTTCACCGAACCTATAGGGTCACACGCTTAAGGGTCATCTATCTGCTGAATACTAGACAGGGAGTCTGAGAGAAAGTCACCGGAAAAGTTTCGGAGACAACGGAAACGTTCCGGAGAGAACACCGGAATAGTTTCGGTAAAACTGAAAAGTTGTTTCGGGGTATGCCATTAAGTCAAATTGGTTTCGGCGCACGCCTGGAAATTCTTGGAGGGTGCCAGAATTATTCTGGAAACTTCTGGGATTTTTCCGGGATAAAAACCAGAAATGTTCCGGAGCTGCCGGAACCGGTTTGGTTGCTTTTCGCAGATGAAAATCACTAATCCGAAATTGTTTCGGAACGCGTCCAAAATCATTTGTGTGGGTACTGGAATTATTCTAAGACCCACAGAAATATTTTCGGATTTAACGGTCGCGGAAAATTGGTTGCGTGAATAGTGAAAATCACTTTATGGTTAATTTTTTGGAAAGCCACCTTTTAGGGCTTTTCCCAAAAGGCTTCTAGAAGGGATTGGGGAGAAAGGAACCCCCTTGGGGGGGCCTAGAGGTGGCCGGCCAAGATGGAGCTCCTCCATGGAGCTCCACTTGCCTTCCTTGTATGCCCTTATGGAGGATCCATGTGATGGGTTTTTTGGGTATTTTTCCCCTTGGGCTTTCCTATAAATAGAGGTGGAGAGGTGCTCTCCACACTCATCCCTTACTCTCATACACATGCCATGACATTTCTGGCTTCTCTCTCCCTCCCAGCGAAATAGTTTCATAGAGCCGAAAGGCTGTCTGGGTTCCGGCAGGAACTAGTTCTGGACGGCGAAGCCCTGCCGGATAGCTGACACCGTATGTGTGCAACCCCGTAGAGAGGTCGTAGTTTCGATCTTTTGCCCGAGGGGCTGTTCGAGGGTCGTCCCGAAGGGCTGTCCGAGTTACCGTTCGGGTTTTGAGGGTCCTCCCGAAGTGCTGTCCGTGACATCGTCCGAGGGACTGTCCGACCGCCTCCCGAAGGGCTGTCTGACGAGGGAGTACATCCTCGCGGTTGGGAGGTTGTAAATCCTAGCTGCGGGGATCTGCACCGACGATCTACATCGAATCTACTTCCGCTGCGCTACGAGTCGGTAATGATCAGATCAAACCCTGTATGCAGTCTCCATAGTGATCCTGGGCGTGCTCGCTGTACCGGAAATTTTTGTTTTCTGTCGTTTTCCCCTACACGCATAACCTCCCCTCTTTGGAGGTACTGACAAGAGGCAAGACAATAGACCAAGCTAGGGCCTTCCCATAAAGGCGAGTGTGGCTGCACTAATGAGCTCGGTTCAGTGGCACTATGACTCGATCCAGCCGACGGAGGAGGTTGTAATTATTAGGTCACATTTCTTAACATGGCAATATCAGTAACAATGCATAATGTAGCAGATATGGAAACATAAAAACCTATCCCCATTTTGTCACCTACGAGTCACTAGTGTGATAACATGATGAGCATTCGCAGGTAATGTAAATAGCAAGTTCAACCTAGCAGGAGGTTAATTATTTCTAACACAGGCAGGTTCATTAATTATACACACAAGAATAACACAGAGCAATGCTTTAGGGCATATATCAGATGGTCGGGTTGCCTGGGGGTCGAGGAATGCTCCGGGAAGAAGTGCGATCACCTCGCGGAAAGATTTGTCGGAGAAGTTTCCCATTCGGAGGACTGAATATACGGCAGGGGCAAAATGGACATTTTCAAAAAGTGTCAACATTATGAAAGTGACCTCATCTAAACGGGCTCGACGAACAGAGAACGTGGGCTTTGGAATCACCTGAATCGGAGTCACGGTTGCGGAGAAATGACCGTTCGTTCGTTAGGCAGAAAAACAAATAAAAACTATGCTTTTCTGCTGCTAACTGGTGAACGTCCGCTATATAACCGTTTCGGCCGGCAGGTGAAAAACAGAAAGCGTATTTCTGAAAATATGCTTTCGAGAAGGGAAAACGTAGTTTTGGCCAAAGTTGAGTTCGAATATGCCTCCCTAAGTGGAAAACATATTTCTGCAAATACGTGTCCACTTAAACTTGAGCGGGCCCGGAGTCACCGCTTTGTTAGGCTGATAGGTGGGGCCGCCGGGCCCACTGGCCATCTGGAGGCGAGGTCGTCGCCTTCAACCTCCTACGCCCGCGTCTGGCCGAGGGAGGCGCGGCTCCCGCCGGTGATTGCCGGCGATTGGCTGCGCCGCCGGCGACGCTCCGCCTACCCACCTATTCAAGACGCCAAGGCGCATCCATCCAGGAAGGTAGCGGACCTCGGGGAGGGCGGGAGCGACTGTGCCACTGACCATGGTGGACAGCGGCTTCGGGCGATGATGGACTCGCGTCCCTGGGCCACCGGAGGAGGAGTAGGAGTGCTCCGGCGTTCCGCCTAGTCCTGGGGGCCTCTCTGGTGGTGGCTAGGTGAGGAGGAAGGGGCCAGAGTGCTCAAATTTGAGCAAGTGGAGGCAGTGGTCATGGCGGCTGTGGGAGGCGAGGCGAGCTCCTCGAGCTCAATTGACTGGTCGGGGAGGAGGCTAGGAGGGAGGAGAGGAGGCTGTGTGCTGGGAGGGGCCCGGGGATGGGCTATAAATAGCCGGGTGAGCTCGCCGGATAAGCTCGGCCGCCGTGGCCTTCTTATCCGTGCACTGGAGCTTCGAGGCGACGTGGCTGGACGGTTGCGGCGTCGGGTGACCTCCCGGGGAGTGGAGAGGCCTCGGGAGCGCTTGAGAGAGCTCGGGGGAGAAGATGACAGAGAGGAAAACGACGGCGTCATGGGCACACAGTGCAGCAGAGCTGCCATGGCGTGGGGAAGAAGAATGGGAAGGGAGAAGTTGCGGGAGAGGGTGCACGCGGCCACCGCGGAGCCACTGGACATGCCCGGACGAGCCATAGCTGGCCAAAGGCGACCGCACGGAGCAGGCAGTGCGCAGAGCGCGAGGTTTGGCTCGGCCACCATGTGGTCACCACGTCAACACGCGCTCTGGCGTTCTCCTGGATGCTACATCATGTCAACGGGGTGTCTCACTGCTTATATAGATGAGAGAAGTGGCTGGAATCGTCTAGATAGCTCTGAGGTGAGAAAGTTGGCATGAAGTTGTTTCTGAACAGAAACTTAGCTGGATCTTTCTGGAGAAATGGGTGAAGAATTGAAGTTGAACCTTTGTCATGATAGAATGAGGTAGGAAGGTGTAGATTCTGGCAAAATTTGAAGTCATTTGGACCAAGTTTGCATATACTTCCTTTGTAACGCAGAATTTGGTCCAGAAACTAGGTTTTGAAGCTGGGGTTAAATGGCTCAATGAAATGAGCTAAATTTTGGTGTAGAGAAGTGGTTTGGGTGGGAGAATGCACTGGTAAAATTTCATACCATTTGGATGCTCCTATATGGTACTTCCTTCACAGTGCTTTTCTCTGGACAGAAATCAGATGGAATTTTTGGGAGAAATTGTCTTGGCAAAATGATATGAATTTTTGCATGCTCACATCATATAGGGAATGTGAGGTCCTGGATTAATTTCAAGTATTTTGAAGCAATATAACATATAGTTGCTTCACAAACTCAAAATAGGTCCAGAGACAAGAATTGGATGATGTGCTCAAAATTTGAACTATGGAACTTGGGTTCTTGATGGAAATGGTGAAGATATGGATAGGAGAAGCTCCACAAATTATTTGGGATTTTTCCTGGCTACCAAAATGGTAGTTCCTTTAGAAAGTGCCCAAATTGCAATATTGGCTTTAAATAGGAAAATGCAATTTCCCTTATTTAATTATGGCCAATATTTTTACGAGAGCTCAATATGATCACAAAGAATATCTCCACAATTTTTCATGGACTTTGGAGATGGATAGATATTTTCCTGGATTTAATTCCTTAAACTGGCAGAAAAAGGAATTAATTTCAAATGAAAAATATTGCAAATGACTTAGCAATATTTTTGCATATCCAGGGTTTATAGATATAGGAGAGTCTTTGGGAAAAGTTTGGGAGGCAACAGATCAAAGGAAATTGGGTTTCCTTTGTAACTGCCAGAATTAGGGTTTCTCCTCCGATAATTCGGAGAGTAGGGTTTTGACGAAAAAACCCTGAGAATATATCTTGGGTGGCCAAGTTGGGTTGGAGAGAATCTCTGGTGTAATGGGGAAAGGCAAGGCTATATGACCATCTTCATATACCCAAGAGCGAGAGAAAATCCAATAACACCGAAAAAAAGACGGGAGTCCAATCCCGCGAAGGAAAAATTGAGGAGCGAAAATCAGGGTGTCACACTTTCCACAATCTAATTGTAGAAACATAATTTTCTTGTTACAATAATTTCTACTTCATTTTTGAAAACCTTTCGAATGATTTCAAAAGATCCAGACTTACGTCTCATCAAGTAAATATCCATATATCTACTTGAGTCATTTTTGAAGATAGATAAATCCACTGCTAGCAACAACATTTATCGGACTACACACATCAAAATGTATGATCACCAATAAGTTCGTTTCTCGTTCTTTTTGGCCTATGAACGGTATTTCAGTCACTTCACTTTTCGGACCAAAGTTGCAAGTGTCAAATGATTCATAATCAAATGACTTAAAAAATCCATTATTATGGAATTTCTGCATGCGGCTTTCTCCAATGTGATCAAATGCAGTGCCACACATATGTGGTATTCTTTTAGTCTTGCAACATTTAGCGTCAGTGTCACGGATGTATTATATTATTATCAATATTCATAACATACATCTCATTCGTAATGAAAGTATGGCCCTTATGTTATTCATAACACCGAACATCAACAGTTCTCTTATGAACAACCTTCTTGCATGATACTTTATGCAATGGGCTAGAGTGTATAAAAATTCTAAAATGAATTATGAAAATAAATACAGAGGGAATATATTTTTATCAATATTCATAACATACATCTCATTCAGAATGAAAGTATGGCCCTTATGTTATTCATAACACCGAATATCAAAAGTTCTCTTATGAACAACCTTCTTGCAAGATACTTTATGCAATGGGCTAGAGTGTATAAAAACTCTAAAATGAATTATGAAAATAAATACATAGGTAATGTACCGAGTATAGCAACTTTTACTATGTTTCCAGCAGATATCTAAACCTCATTACTAGCAAGTCTTTTAGGCCATAGTAGTTCTTGCATCGAGTCGCAACAGAATGCAATCGAGCGGGTATTTTTGTGATCAACTTTTAATCACTATACCCAAGAATCAGTGACTAACAGTTTAATCACAATTCCCAAGAACTATTTCTTTGACCAGCCTTCTATACATCAATAACTTGTATGACTTTCATACATGAGCTGGACATTCCAGTCTTCTCTCTTTCTTTGCGTTTATACTTCTAACAGTTTAACTTTCAGTATTTCTCCTACTCTCAGAAGAAGCACCCAACTTTAAGAGTGGCGTTAGCCCCGGACTTCCTAGGCGTGTAAGTCACACTAACATCCTTTGGACAATTCCTTTCTCTTTAAGTTGTTGTTTTATTCACCTTCATCATATGATAGGCGTTTTTCTGGATCCCTCTCTCATTAGTCAAATGCCCAGTAAATACTTTACTAATACTTTGCAAACAAACATTGCTTTGGATATTACATATCTTTTAGCCTTTGTCTGTCTCTGAAAATGATTTTCAGTTTCCATGAATATCACATAACTATACCAAACTTTTGAAGTTCGGGTCTCATGGAAGCAAACATATTGCACTTGACCGTAACGGAATTCTAGCTTTTGGATCGAAGGACGAGAGTCACATCATCCATAGCATTAGCGGGAGAATACCGAAAGCATGTGATAGGACAAATTCCTTCTCGGCACTCTTGAGGACAATCCTCACATTACGTTACCAATCGTAAAGTTTTAACCTGATAAATAACAGCTTATTCAATTTTAATAGGGAAGGTGGAAACGCGAGCCATTATTCTACAACTATTATGCAAATCACACTTAGACAGTGTTCATAATTAATTGCACTGAGAATTGAACAAGTTAATTCTACAGTGCGCTCCCACTCAAATCAATATCTCTGAAAATTGATTATGAGTGCTTTAAGACCCGCATTTCCATTCAACGCCATGGTTCGAGATGAACACAAATGGTGTGAACTTCAATCGGTAGGCAAACTTGCCGATCACATCTCTATGTGATTCTTGTTCATCTTTCGATGCGTGTGTTCCGAGCTCAGGACTGTCCAGCCTGAACGTCATGTGAACCAAGTGATCTTGCTGCGAGGTCTCAACTCACCCGCCTCACACTTCTCTAATCGTTCGCACCCATGGAGATCATGTGATGCCCCGAAGAGATACGGTGCTACACTTGGGAGAACACTAACTACTTGATATTTTAAGTGAGAGATCACCCTAATAAAAAGGGACTACCGCGCAATCAAAAAGGGTGCATCATAAGGGATAAACATCTCAGGCAATTCATAATAGCATGATATGGTATAGCCCTTTCTGACGGAGAAGTCTTGTATTTCTTCGTCTTCGGCATTTGCGTCGGTGTTCACCTTCGTGAAGATTGCCACCACCTTGTCGATGCACCAGATAATATTGCTATCTCTATAGCTAATAAAATAAGTGCATTACTTAAGGTTGACACGCAGGTCATTAAAGTGACAATCATATGGCTCCAGCCATCATACCGAATCATGACACGCAGGTCATGTTAATAAATTTACATCATATACTCATCTCATACATAATCGAATTAATATGAGCATTGCTATACCACATCACATGCACATCCTGCAAAACCAAGTTAGACGCCTCTAATCGGTTTATGCAAAAATTTATTTTACGTGGCTTCTAAGGTTTCGAAACAAACCAAAGCTACCAACGTTCATCATCAAGTATGATTATTCAAGTCGCTAGATTAACTTTGCGCGGTGTATGAAACACGAGATAATAAAATCTCGAGCCCCATACTGAACTTCGTCATACGCATGACCCCCGTGTAGATCATATCTGCATTGCCCTTTTGTCTGCGAAATTTCATCTTTCTTTTAACTATGGTGGAATTCAACGAACTGTTAGCACTTCGTTGATCAATCAGGATCGCGGATTGCCAGAACTTTGAAACTCCACCATGCCGTTATCAAGATCAGAAATACGCAAATTTCAGGGAAGCAACAAGAACATCGGGTAACAGATTTCATCTGCTACCCGCACAAATAATTTTCAGCAATAGAACTCATCTACTACAAAATTATATTGTGCAACACCCATACATCTCTATGTATTCTAGATCGTAACCAGCATCTACGCATAGCACGGCTCATGATGCCACTGTAGGGTAACGCGACAGAAAACAAAAAAATTCGGTACAACGAGCATGCCCAGGATCACTATGGAGATGCATACAAGGTTTTTTTTGACTGAGCTGCATACAAGGTTTGGATCTGATCGTTACCGACTCGTAGCGCAGCGGAAAAATAGTCTATGTTGATCGTCGGTGCAGATCCCCGCAGCTAGGATTTACAAACTCCCAACCGCGAGGATGTACTCCCTCATCTGCCCCTCAGACAGTCCCTCGGACAGCCCTTCGGGAGGCGGTCGGACAGTCCCCCGGACGATGTCACGGACAGCCCTTCGGGAGGACCCTCGAAACTCGGACAGTAACTCGGACAGCCCTACGGGAGGACCCTCGAACAGCCCCTCGGGCAAAAAGATCAAACATACGACCTCTCTACGGGGTTGCACACATACGGTGTCATCTATCCGGCAGGGCTTCGCCGTCCAGAACTAGTTCCCACCGGAACCCAGACAGCCTTTCGGCTCTACGAAACTATTTCACGGGGAGGGAGAGAGAAGGCCAGATCATGCATGGCATTTGTATGTGAGAAAGAGTGAGTGTGGAGAGAACCTCTCCACCTCTATTTATAGGAAAACCCAAGGGGTAGGGTGGCACTTGAAAATACCAAAATGCCCATGAAAGGTGTCCTTCACAAGGGCATAAAGGGGAAGGCAAGTGGGCAAGTGGGGCTCCATGGAGGAGCCCCACCTTGGCCGGCCACACCCCTTGTGGGTCCCCCCCCAAAGGGGCTCCCATCAATCCATGTCATCCCTAGATATTTTGGGACAAAGCCCAAAAAGGTGGCTTTCCAAAAAGTAACCAAAAAGTGTTTTTCACTATTCAAGGAAACATTTTTCTGCGATCGTTAAATCCGAAAATATTTCTGTAGGTCTTAGAACATTTCCAGTACCCACTAAAATAATTTTGGACGCGTTCCGAAACAATTCCGGATCAGTGATTTTCATCAGCGGAAAAAACCAAAGCGGTTCCGGCAGCTCCGGAACATTTCCGGTTTTTTCTCCGAAAAAAGCACAGAAGTTCCCAGAACAATTCTGGCACCCTCCAAGATTTTCCAGGCGTGTGCCGAAACCATTTTGACTTAATGATATACTCCGAAACAACTTTTCGGTTTTACCGAAACTATTCCGGTGTTCTCTCTTCGGAACTTTTCCGTTGTCTCCGAAACTTTTCCGGTGACTTTCTCTCAGACTCCCTGTCTAGTATTCAGCAGATAGATGACCCTTAAGCATGTGACCCTATAGGTTCGGTGAAGTATAGACATGACCGGAACACTTTCCGATCAATGATCAACATCGGAGTTGTGGACACCCATATTGACCCCTATACCCACACGAATAAATATTCGAGTGAACCTCCAGTTGCCGTGTGCTATTCCTTTTACTTCACGATATGTTACAAACACCCGAGGTGAGATTTATCGGCATCCCCGTGGATCAACAACTTGTCCACAATGCCAGTTACCTCGTTACCGGTTTTGTTCTCTTTTCTCGTTCCCGTGTTCCGGCATCCCTATGATCAAATCACAATGTGTCTGGCCAGACGATGATGGATACCGTAACACTGAGAGGGCCCAAAGAATATCTCTCCATCGTCGGAGGAGCAAATCCCAATCTTGAGCTATCAAGTCCCTTGACATACTTTTCCATGAACCTGTAAGCCGCCGTATTAGCCACCCATTTACGGATGACGTTTAACAAACCCCAAAGTTCATGAAGAAACTCGATACTCTCATGGTCTAAGGAATTATGCAAACGTTAACTTTCTCTGTGTTATTAACCATTAACTTGTGACGAATGTATCTCATAGCATAACATCAATTCGGGTCGATTCAACACAAATGTTCTTCTAATATTGTGCCCTTAAAATTGCCGGCAGAGACATGCCCATGATTAGGAAAACGTAATCATCATGCAACACTTGAGCTAGTCTCAGAGGCTTGACTAGGAATACATTTTACCGTTCATTATTCCACACGTGCACATGGGTTTTCCTCAGAGCCTTTATGGATATACGGGCTCGAGAATCACAGCAGTTATAGCATGGAACATAAACTTAATTAGGAACATGGGGATAAATAATAACATTTATTATTGCCTCTAGGTCATATCTCCTATAACCCCAAAGTTCATGAAGCAAGCATGAAGAAACTCGATACTCTCATGGTCTAAGGAATTATGCAAACGTTAACTTTCTCTGTGTTATTAACCATTAACTTGTGACGAATGTATCTCATAGCATAACACCAATTCGGGTCGATTCAACACAAGTGTTCTTCTAACAATGTGCCCTCAAAGTTTGCTGGCATAGTCATGCCCATGATCAGGAAAACAGGATCATCATGCAACACTTGAGCTAGTCTTAGAGGCATGACTAGGAATACAATTTATCGTTTATTATTCCACACGTGCATATGAGTTTCCCTCCGAGCCTCGTGGTTATTGTAGACTCGAGAAGCATAGCAGTTATAGCATGGAATATAAACATAATTATGAACATGGAGATAAATAATAACATTTATTATTGCCTCTAGGGCATAGCTCCTACAGTGCGGAGATGCCATGGTCAGGTTTGCAACTGCCGTAGTCGAGGTGTTCGGATCTCAGTACCTGAGAGAACCAATTGTGGCAGACACCGAGAGGCTCTTGGCAATCTCAGAATCAAGAGGGTGGCCTGGTTTGCTTTGATCTCTTGATTGCATGCATTGGAAATGAAAGAACTGCTCGAAGGCTTTACAAGGGCAATATCAGGGTCATGTTAAGAAGCCCACCATCATTCTTGAAGCAGTTGCATCACAGGATCTTTAGATTTGGCGCACTTTCTTTGGCATGTCCAGGTCTCATAATGACATCAATGTGCTACAGCGATCACCGTTGTTTGCGAGGCTGACTGAAAGAAAATCTCCTCGTTGCCACTATACTGTCAACAGACATGAGTACAACATGGGCTACTATCTGGTTCACGGTATCTATCCTTCATGGGCTACCTTTGTCAGCACCATCTCTAACCCGGTTGGCCAAAAAATGCTCACTTTGCTCAAAGACAAGAAGCAGCTAGAAAGGATGTCGAGAGGGCATTTGGAGTTCTGCAGGTCCGTTTTGCAGTTGTTCGTGGACCTGCTAAACAATGGGATCCGGAGACCTTGTGGGAGGTGATGACATGTTGTGTGATCATGCACAACATGATCGTCGAGGATGAGGGTGAGGATGCTGCCGCAACTCTAGAATTTGAGAACATGGGTGATCCTATCCAACTTTCTAGACCAGAATCCGGCCACATTTGAAGAGTTTATTCAAATGCATCAACAAATTCGGCATCGACCAACTCACGAGCAGCTGAAGGAGAATCTGATTGAACACCAGTGGACGGTTAAAGGGGACAACAATGTTGGGATGTAATATTTGAACTTTTAAAAATTCAAACTAGTGTTGCATGCGGCTATTTGAACGTCTGTAATCTATGTATGCGGCTATTTGAAGTCTGCAATCTATATATGCGGTTATTTGATCGGGCGGAATTAAAAAAAAAAAGAGGCCGGATGTATGCGGCTAGCGTTGGATGGCGGCCTCCCGCATCCGTGTCCGCGGTCTGACCCCCCTTATCCGCAGACGATGCGGGAGAAAATTTGCCCGTCGCCATTGGAGATGCACTGAGCGGAATATGGGTGAAGAGAAGCGGAGCCATGCATAAATCTGGCCTGTAGGTGGCGGCCTTGCCCGCGTGGCATCTTTTCGACCCGCGAGCGAACCGTCGGATCTACGGGAGACTCCACCGCAGCCATACGATGAAGCGAGACCGGCCGCGCGCCAGCCAATTTGTCCGCTACTCGCTGGCTGTTTTCCCTCCCGCTCTGTTTTCCCTCCCGCTCGAACCAAGATATGCATCGCGCGAGCTTTGGAGCTGATGAATCACCATCGACCTCTCTGCCATCGCCATTGCGCACCACATGCTCACGTACACGAGCGGCCGGCCGTGTGGCGGAGAGAGGCTAGCCCACCATTTACGATTAACCAATTGTTGAGCTACTGGCTAGGAGCATTTAATTGCTACTATCCGCAAAAAAAAAAAAAATTTGCTACTATATGGTGGTGGTGCTGTTTTTCTCATCTCTTTGTAATTTATAGAATCGGAGTATATGCGTATATATGATCTGTTTGAATGATTACAATTAGTCAATTCTATGGCCCACCTAGTAGGTGTCGGGTGGCCTCCAATGATGAATTTTGTTGAAGGTTGCTGGAGAGAAAAGAAGGTTATACTCCAAGTGTTTTGGACCAGGTTTAGTGATATGATTTGCATCTTGGTTCTCGCGTCAGGTTTCGGAGTACTTGAGAATTGTTGTGAGAAGCCTTAGTAATATTTTACTTCCTCCGATCCAAAATAAGTGTCGTCGTGACACATATTTTGGATCGGAGAGAGTAGTTTTTAGGAGAGCAAATTTGATTTTGAAGGAATGAAGGTGGTGAGCCGGTGACACACACATAAATAAGTATCTCGTGACTCCTCCTATCGTGGCAAAAGTAGTCGACATCAGTGAGTCTGTGGTGTTTTGTGTTTTTGATGTAGTGGATTGTCATCCGACGCGTCGGCTAGTCTTAGTAGTGTTAATGGCGATGATAAAATCGAGTTAATTTGTGTTTGGTAAGTGGTTCTCTGTTATTTTGTGCACATAGTCTTCTGACATGACACTTTTTTTTTGATAGAACGTCGGCTTTATTGAACACTTAGACAAAGTTACAAAGGGTCTCCCGGATACACTCTGGAGTAGAATGGAAAACAACAATACTAGACAAATTTTTACAAGACTTAGCTAACAGAAGAGCAGCTACATTAAATTGCCGACGAACATGCTTGAACACCACAGACACAAACCTCCTTGAAGCAAACTTTATATCATTGACCACAGTACCAATGGAGGAACGGTCAGAGATACTTATTGAATTAATCCTAGTAACCAGCGACTGGCAATCTGAGGCAAATATCACTTTGGAGAATTGTTCTTCTCAGGCCAGATACACAGCTCTTCGTAGAGCCAGAGCCTCCGCAAGTTCAGGCTCCAATGCCCCATGGATAGGTTCAGTACATGCTACCACACATGCTCCTTCATGGTTCAGGGCCACCACACCAGCCCCTAACATATTAATCTCTGAAAAAATTGCAGCGTCTGAATTGATGACAATCACACCTGGCGGCGGCGGAGTCCACATAGAGTTGGTTGAGGAAGACTCACGCCTGATAACAGGTACATGATTGAAAAGGTGCTGCAAAGTCAGATTAGTGTAAGCACGAATTTTCTCCATCGTATGACGAGGATTAGGAATTTCCGGTGAGTGTCGCGCGTCGTTACGTGCTTCCCAAATATACCAAAAGGACATAGCTAGTACCGCGATTTCCTTGTCTGAAGATCTGTCAAGGAATTCAAATAGCCACTGCTTAGTGTTTCTGAAAGTAGAACGACAAAGTTGGATATCTGCCCACTCCTTGATTGCATCCCATATGGCCCTTGCACGCGGGCAGAATAGAAATGCATGTTCCACACTCTCCAGTCGACCGCAGAAACAGCAACACGCAGCATCAGGGATGTGTCGTCGTTGTAGTTGTGCTCCTGATGGAAGACAATCTTGAGCAAAACGCCATAGGACAACTTTCATTTTATTGGGAGCTTTTACAGACACGTTGATGAATGAACAATTAGGCAATCCGCCTAGCAAATGATGCATCTTTAGCACAACGTGCTTAATAATCTTAGGTTTCCATCTACTCCCTCTGTTCCCTAATGGGTGCACATAGCTTTTTTTAAATCAAACTTCACAAACTTTGACTAAATTTAGAGAATAAATTATCTATATCTACAATACCAAACATATATAATATGAAATCTCTTTTCTAAAGGAGGCTGAAACCCCCGGCCTTTGCATCACCATGATGCACATAACCATTTTTATTAATTATTTAGCAGAGTATATAACAAAGTCAACCACGGTCGAACTATTACAAGGTATGAAAAAGCACCTATAACTAAGTCTAACTTGTTCCGCATGAATGCCTTCAGAAAGGGATAAGCGTCCTCGCGCCGTCATTGCCGCGTCCGATCATAAAAGGCCTGGAAAAATATTGTGGTGTTCCAGGATAACCAAATATCTACATCTAAAACATCAAATATGACATATTTTCTCTATAAATTTGGTAAAATTTTGCAAAGTTTGACTTAAAGAAATCCCAACATGCACTACATCTTGGAACAGAGAGAGTATTATGATCATCATCGTTTCCCGATGGACGTATCAATAAGGCCGTCCATTATGCTGCTCATCCTATGCAAGATTTGGGATGCCCAAAACTCCAAAGTATTTAAGGAAATTGATGTTGATTCCGACACCGTAATTCTCAATGTAATTGCTATCCTCACCCTATGGTCTCACCAGCTAATTTTTTTGAAATGAAGGAGCATGTCGGTCTACATGACTTCTTAAGCTCAAGCTCCTCGTGCTTTTGTAAGAAAATAAAACATTTTTGAAATATATTCAGGTGGGGAGTCTTTCCCCATCAGTGATGATTTCAAAAAAAAAATCAAAACATTTTTAGGTTGGTTCATTTTACGAGTTTGGTCTTTAGATGTAGATATTTTTCTATTTCAATTTGGTCAATTTTGCAAGTTTGACTTAAAGAAACCCTGACATGCACTACATTACGGAACGGAGAGAGTAGATGTACTCCCGGTATCAATCAAGCTGTTCATTATGATGCCCATCCTTGGGATGCCAAAACTCCAAAGTGTTCAGGGGAATTGATGTTGATTCCGACACCGTAATTCTCAATATAATCGTTGTCCTCACACTATGGTCTCACCGGCTAAAAAAAGTAAATCAAGCAGCATGTTGATATGTGGCATGACTTATTAACCTCAAGCTCCTCGTGCTTTTATAAAATAAAGTCGTTTTTGAAATATATTCAGGTGGGGAGTCTTTCCCCATCAGTGATGGTTTTAAAAAAAACTTGCCATAATATTTTTGGGTTGGTTCAGTTTACGAGTTTGGCCTTTCCCAGTTTCTTCGCCCAAGATGCAAATGACTGAAGAGATGTTAGAGACGAACTAGACAGTCAACAATTTTGAATAACTTTGACGTAACTTTTAGTTTTATCAACGGCTTTTACTATTCGTGTTTGTTTGCTTTTACTATTTGTGTTTTTTTAAGTTTCTTCGATCGGATATAGTTTCCAATTAATTTATAAAATTAAATAGTTTGCAAACCAAAAATGAATTTAGATGTCGATAGAAGAATTTTAAACTAAAAGTGGAAGTGCTCTGACCATCTGGCATCTCTGTATGCTGATGGTGCTGCCATCTTTGTTAAGCCCATCAAGGACTTTGGTCCAATTCCTCGCTTTTTCCCTGGCCTCATTTGGAGAAGTGATTGGTCTCGTTACAAACTGCACTAAAAGTCTTGTTGCTCCCACTCGATGTGACAACATAAATCTCGACGACATCCTACAAGCCTTCCCGGTGGTGTGTACCGTGTTCCCGATGAGATACCTTGGCCTTCCGTTGTCCGGCAAGCGCCTTAAAAGAATCAATTTTCAGCACCTTGTGGATAAGGTCGCCAGCAAACTTCCTCCTTGGCAAGGAAGGCAAGTCGCCTCTGAAGGCCGAGCTATCCTTGTTAAGGCGGTCCTAACAGCCATTGCCATTTTCTATCTCACACCACTTGACATCCTAGTGGAATTTCTTAAGATAATTGATAGTATTCGTCGTGCTTATCTTTGCGCGGGCACCGACAAGGTTTCCGTAGGAAAATGCAAGATAAATCGGGACCTTGTTTGCAAGCCTAAGAAATTTGGCAGTTTGGGTGTGCTCAACTTCGATAAATTTGCTAAGGCTCTTGGACTTTGGTGGTTATGGTTTGAGTGGAAAGACAAGAGCAAGCCTTGGATTGGTCTGGGAACGCCATGCATGGAAGATGATCGCGAATTCTTTGCTGCCGCTACCACTGTCACTGTGGGCAATGGGCGCATGGCGAGGTTCTGGAACTTGTCATGGCTGCATGGTTTGTGCACAACATCTTTAACATCTCCCGCAAGAAAAACTCCTCGGTCCAGCAAGCTATTGCCAAAAGCAGTTGGATCGCTCACGTTGACATCTCCAATGGCCTCTTCCTTGCACATGTCCAACAGTTTGTTGATCATTGGAGGAAGATATCCATGATCACCCTTGTTGACGAGGCAGAAGACTCCATTATTTGGATGTTCACCAAGGATGGGGTGTACTCTGCTTCCTCGGCCTACAAGGCTCATTTTGAGGGCCACACTTCTTCGGATCTCGTCCACTAGGTGTGGAGGTTTGGGCTCGCCCTCGGTGCAATTTCTTTGTTGGGCTTGTCCTTCAAAATAGGATTTGGACGTCTGACCGCTTAATTCGTCGTGGTTGGCCCAACTGCGGCCTCTATCCACTTTGCAAGCAATGTCAAGAGTCGGCGGCTCATCTCCTTTTCCAATGCCGCTTCACTACTCGCGTTTGGAATCACATTCTACCGTGGCTTGGCATGCAGCACATCACTACGACAACATGGCCGATGAGGGCGGTGAGAGACTGGTGGAATGGCAACCTTCTGATTCGCTTAGGGTCTCCCAAGATGCTTGCCCCTTTGATGATGCTCATTCTTGGGAGATTTGGTCGGAGCGTAATGCTAGAGTCTTCCGAAACACAGATGTCCCTTCCATGGTTATCATCAACATGATTAAAGAGGAGGTGTCTCTTTGGGCTTTGGCGGGCACAAAGCATTTGAGTATTGTAATGCCGTGAGAGTAGCCCTTTTATTTTGCCGTTTTGCCGCTCTTGTTCAAAACCTCCTTTCTTAATCAATGAAGTGACAAATCTTTCACCTTGTTTAAAAAAAAAGAGGTGATCTAGCTAACTAACAGTTGGAAAATCTAGTATTTAATAAGAAAATGACATTCGGATTAAATATGTTTTTTGGCTTGAGATCCTAACACCAACATAGGAAGGTGATGGATATTGCAAGCTAGAAGCAATTTCAATGGAAATTATGGCTTTGCTAATCCTCAAAAAGAAATTATGGCTTTGCTGTCTTGCAGACGGCCGGCTGTGAATTTCTTTGTTCCAGTTGACGTCAAGAACCATCAATCTGGTGTGGAGACCAGTGCAATATTTCACATTCGTTTGAACTCTAAGAACAAACATTATATGTTTTTGTATACTAGATTTAAAAATCATTACAACACCCTTAACATTTCGAAGATATATATGAGCAAATTTATAAAGTCGATTGAGAAATAAGGTTTCCCCAATCGAGGGAAGCAATATTATATATATTTTTGCGCCAGACGATCAATTATTATGCCAACTTGAATGTTAATCCATGGATAGTTATTTTTCTGAACAAGCTACAAGCTATTCTTCTTTTGCTGAAACCTGTTCGCAGAGAAGACTGGGTTTGGAATGGAAGGGAAACGAAGCTTCGAGGCAACTTCGTGCATTGATCTTCATCTTGATTCTTGTCAGCACTCAAGTGGAGGCTAGGGCTGCAAACGAGTCGAGTTCGAGCGAGTTGGATTAGGCTTAGCTCGGCTTACACTAAAATTCAAGCGAGCTCAAACCGAGTGAAGCTCAAGGTCGAGCTGTAGAAAGTGGCTCGTGATCAGCTTGTAACGATCTCGAGCTAGTTTCGAGCTAAATAAGATGATATTTTTTTAATAATCGAAGACAATATTTTCAAACAAGGTAAGCCAGAACACAACATAAGAAACCATTATATAATTTAACTTATTCTCTGTCAACTGAAGACTAGTACTTAAAAGCAAGAGATCATGAATGAACTAGGAAGAGAAGAAAACGAAGGTAAAATAACATGGTATTTAACACATGACTGATCACATACCATATTGGGGCTAAATTTTTACCGTAATTAATTAACCTTCCATGTTTGGTAGTAGGTAAAATGATGACAAATCGTACACAAAATATATGATAATAATTATTTTAGACAAATTATATGGTAATAAATTATCGCATTTCTTTTTAATATATATCAAAATTATGATATCGAGCTAAAATCGAGCGAGCCAGTGTTGGCTTAAGATCAACTCGTTTCTCGATCGAGCTGCATAAAGTGTTCATACTCAACTTATCTCTTTTCAAGTCGATCTCGAGCCGAGCCAAAATACGAGTCGATCTCGAGCGCCTCACGAGCTTCGAGCTTTTCTTGCAGCCCTAGTGGAGGCTACTGTGGACTGTAAACCTGAAGCGCATTTGCTGCTCCTCGATGCGTCGACGCTCTCGTTGCCGCCGGCCCGTCGCATTCGTGTCGATTGTCCAAACACACCCACGGCTCTAGCTTGCACGGACGACAACGACTCACGAGATTGATCGCAGACGCCGAGCCTACGTCGGATGAGGTTCCTCCTTCCCTTGATATGATTTAACGTACTATTTGCATGTGGCATGCATTGTTATTCCAAACATGGCATGTGCACGGGCAGTAGTACACACTGCAGGTTTGTTGTACATGATCACGGGTGTTGCAACGATCGGTCAAGGCGTCAAGCTAGCTAGCTCAACCAACGACGGTGCCGGCGACGCAGACCCACTGGCCCGGGAAGACGGCAGCGCACGTGATGTTGGGGTTCAGGGCGAGGAACTGCGCGTCGGGGATCCCCGCGCTCCGCGCCACCGAGCCGCACGTCTCCCCGGCATCCACGCCGTGCACCTCGGTGCACCGCAACCCTCACGGCCGGCGGTGTCCACGGCCGGCGGTGTCCGCGTCCGCGTCGTCCGGCTCGCGTGGCCGGCGGCGGCCGTGCCCTGCGCGAGCGCCGACGCCACCAGCGTTACCAGAAGGAGAGCGGCGGCGCGGTTTGTCGCCATTACGCTTGCGCGGATGGGGTGACCGACCGACGCGCGCGCGCTTCTCGGTTTGAGATGGGAGGATGCGCCGTGCACGGTTGGTCGGTCGGGAGAGTGACGTGCCTGCTGCTATTATATACGGGGTCACGCGTGCTTGAACTGAAGAGCGGCGCAATGAACCGGCGACGAGTCACTGCTCCGTCGGTTTCAGACACGTCTGCCGTGAAACGGCGCCGAACGTTCAACGCCGGGAGCGGTTTTCCAGCTGTTTTCTTTCTTTCGTTTTTCTTTTTGAGGGGAGTTTTCTTCCGTGCCCTGCCTTTTTTTTTATAAATGCCTATAACTTTATTCATACCCATAACAATTACAGATACACTGATTTGAACCTAAGATCCAAAAAAATATAAAATAACTCATTTGACTAAGAATTACAATGAAACCTCTTAAAAACACCTACTTCGCGGTATCAATCTCTGTTGGAAGAAATACTCCAAAAACTTCGGTAAAGAGGCTGCAATTGGACTGGAGCAACGATGTTGTCACTCTTTTACCCGCACGAACATTACCAATAATGATTTTTGAAAGCGCCTTGAGTCACCCATCCAAAAAGATGGGAAGCCTTGATCGATGAACGTACTTGGGCCGGGGATGATCCCCTAGAAGCGCAAGCCATCAAATCACTATATCTTCACCATGGTGTCGATGAAAGATTTCACCTCTACAAAGAATCAAACCAACAAAAAAAGCTTGACACAACAACATAAACTCATCATATCCGAATAATCGGATCTGCGAGGACAGAAAACTCTCTAATCTCATGGCACCGCCAAAAGAACGAGAGAAAATTTATTCTCACAAAATTATGATCACTAGACGTTGACGAAAAACATAGAGGTCTTGAAGATCCAAGGTCTCCCCACCTCTCAGCGCCAAGATGGCAGCCGGAGACGAGGGGACCTAAATTTCTCAGATGACGGCAACGACGGCGGCACAAGAAACCCTATCTATGAGAGATAATTCATTTGGCATTTCCTATACGGCGCTTAATGCGTCGCTTAAAGGCCCCCTGTACACTAGGTCTAGTAGCGGGCCGGACCATTTCTTTTCTTCCTGATCGTTTTTTGAATTTTTTTTTCAAAATTGATGAACTTATTTTCAAAATCGATGAACTTTTTTCAAATTTGTGAGCTTCATTTCAAAATTGATGATTTTTTTCAAAATCAATGAATTTTTTGAAATCCCTCTTTCTGAAAAAGTTTTCTTTTGAAAAGTCAACGGTGGACCGGTCAATCATGACAGGTCTACTCACGACCCACCGAAACGTTTTTTTAGGGAACGAGCGAACTAAAGTTAATGCCTCCAGTTGGGCTGGCCCATGAGGGATGCGGCGCGGGCGCCATTTCTCCTAACGGAGTTGAAGGCGTCGATTAGGGGCTCCCCCTTTGGGTTTTTTAAGGAGACGTCACATGCATTGACAGCCCCAAAATTTGGAGCACGGTCCATATTACCACGCTGACGACTAGACCCACGCAAGAGCCGTACACAACAATAAACTGTGTACCCGACCGAATTTGGCCCATGAGAACTTATTATCAATGAATGATGTCTGCGTGTAGCAATCTAGGTCTATTCTCTGCAAATGTTCTATCTCGTTTACAGCGAGGCTACCATAGGTCTCGCAGAAGGTTTTACCCCTGCGCTGTAGCTACTAGTCTGACCCGCCTTTTTCATCTTTTTTTTTCCTTCAATGGGTTTTGTTTTCTTTTTCGCCGAATTCACTGGTTCTCGCTCGGGTTTTTTGTGTTTTTTTCTTTTTCCTTTTTCTTTCTGATTTCATTGTCTTTCTGGATTTTTCCTTTTATGTTTTCTTTCCTTTTTAATTGGTTTTCTATGTTATTTACTTTTGATCGATTTTTTCTTTCTATTTTTTTATTTCTTGGTTTTTATTGGGTTTTTGCTTTAGTTTCTTTCTTTCTGTGTTCTTCTTTTATTTATTTCCTGGTTTTCATCGGTTTTCTTTGTTTCATCTCGGTTTCTCTATTTTGATTTCTTTGAGTTGGTTTCATCGGGTTTGATTTCTTTGTTTTGTTTTTATTTTTGGTTTTTATGTAGGGGAACGCGACAGAAAACAAAAAATTTCGGTACAGCGAGCACGCCCAGGATCACTATGGAGATGCATACAAGGTTTGATTTGATCGTTACCGACTCGTAGCGCAGCGGAAGTAGAGTCGGTGTTGATCGTCGGTGCAGATCCCCGCAGCTAGGATTTACAACCTCCCAACCACGAGGATGTTCTCCCTCGTCTGCTCCTCGGACAGTCCCTCGGACAGCCCTCCGGGAGGCGGTCGGACAGTCCCCCTGACGATGTCACGGACAGCCCTCCGGGAGGACCCTCGAAACTCGGACGGTAACTCGGACAGCCCTTCGGGAGGACCCTCAAACAGCCCCTCGGGCAAAATATCGAACTTACGACCTCTCTACGGGGTTGCACACATACGGTGTCATCTATCCGGCAGGGCTTCGCCGTCCAGAACTAGTTCCCACCGGAACCCAGACAGCCTTTCGGCTCTACGAAACTATTTCGCTGGGAGGGAGGGAGAAAGCCAGATCATGCATGGCATGTGTATGTGAAAAAGAGTGAGTGTGGAGAGTGCATCTTCACCTCTATTTATAGGAAAACCCCAAGGGAAAGGGTGGCACTTGAAATACCCAAAAAACCCATCTCATGGATCTTCCAAAGGGGCATAATGGGAAGGCTAGAGAAGCTCCATGGAGGAGCTTCCCATGTGGCCGGCCACAACTAGTGGGCCCCCCATGAGGGGCTCCCATCCATCCATGTCATCCCCAAGATATTTTGGGACAAAGCCCAAAAAGGTACATAAAGTAACCATAAAGTGATTTTTACTATTCACGAAACCATTTTTCCGCGACCGTTAAATCCGAACATATTTCTGTGGGTCTTAGAATAATTCCAGTACCCACTAAAACAATTTTGGACCCGTTCCGAAACATTTTCAGATCAATGATTTTCATCAGCGAAAAGCAACCACAGCGGTTCCGGCAGCTCCAGAACATTTCCGGTTTTTTCTCCGGAAAATTCCCAGAGGGTCCCAGAACAATTCTGGCACCCTCCAATAATTTCCAGGCGTGTGCCGAAACCAATTTGACTTAATGGTATACTCCGAAACAACTTTTCGGTTTTACCGAAACTCTTCCGGTGTTCTCTCTCCGGAACTCTTTCGTTGTCTCCGAAACTTTTCCGGTGACTTTCTCTCAGACCCACGGACTAACAGTTTAATCACAATTCCCAAGAACTATTTCTTTTTGACCAGCCTTCCAAACATCAATAACTTGTATGACTTTCATACATGAGCTGAACATTCCAGTCTTCTTTCTTTTTGCCCTTATACTTCTAACAGTTTAACTTTCAGTATTTCTCCTACTCTCAGAAGAAGCACCCAATTTTAAGAGTGGCGTTAGCCCCAAACTTCCTAGGCGTGTAAGTCACACTAACACCCTTTGGACATTTCCTTTCTCTTTAAGTTGTTGTTTTATTCACATTCATCATATGACAGGCGTTCTTCTGGATCCCACTCCTATCAGTCAAATGCTCAGTAAACACTTTACTAATACTTTGCAAACAAACATTGCTTTGGATATCTCATATCTTTTAGCCTTTGTCTGCATCTGAAAACAATTTTCAGTTTCATGAATATCACATAACTATCCGAAACTTGTGAAGTTCGGGTCTTATGGAAGCAAACATATTGTACTTGACCATAACGGAATTCTAGCATTTGGATCAAAGGACGAGAGTCACATCATCCATAGCATTAGCGGGAGAATACCGAAAGAATGTGATAGGACAAAGTCCTTCTCGGCACTCTTGAGGACAATCCTCACATTACGTTACCAATCGTAAAGATTAACCAGATAAATAACAGCTTATTCAATTTTAATAGGGAAGGTGGAAACGCGAGCCATTATTCTACAACTATTATGCAAATTTCACTTAGACTATGTTCATAATTAATTGCACTAAGAATTAAAAGAATTAATTCTAAAGTGCGCTCCCACTCAAACCAATATCTCTCATAATTGATTGTGAGTGATTTAAGATCCGAATATCAATTCAACGTCATAGAATCATCATCTCATGACGAGGATTTCAATCGGTAGGCCAACTTGCCGATCACATCTCTATGTGACTCTTGTTCATCTTTCGACGCATGTGTTCCGAGCTCAGGACGATCCTGCCATGAACGTCAAGACAACCAAGTGATCTCGCTGCGAGGTCTGACCTCACCCGCCTTACACTCGTACAATCGTTCGTACCCATGCATCCATGGCGCACCCCGAAAGGAAAGATGCTGTGACGGTGCTACACTTGGGAGAACACTAACTACTTGATATTTTAAGTGAGAGATCACCCTAATAAAAAGCGACTACCACGCAATCAAGAAGGGTGCATCATAAGGGATAAACATCTCTGACAATTCATAATAGCATGATATGGTATAGCCCTTTCTGACGGAGAAGTCTTTTATTTCTTCGTCTTCGGCATTCGCAAAATTTGCCACCACCTTGTTGATGCAATAAATAATACTGCTATCTTTATAGCTAATAAAATAATGCATTACAACAAGGTTGACACGCAGGTCATTTAAAGTGACAATCATATGGCTCCAGCCATCATGCCGAATCATGACACGCAGGTCATGTTAATTTACATTGTATAGTCATCTCATACATAATCAAATTAATATGAGGACTGCTATACCACATCACATGCACATCCTGCAAAACCAAGTTAGATGTCTCTAATCGGTTTATGCAAAATTTTATTTTACGTGGCTTCTAAGGTTTCAACCAAACCGCAGCTACCAACGTTTATCATCAAGCATGATTATTCAAGTCGCTAGATTAACTTTGCGGGGCGTATGAAACACGAGATAATAAAATCTCGAGCCCCCACTGAACTTCGTCATACGCATGACCCCCGTGCAGATCATATCTGCATTGCCCTTTTGTCTGCAAAATTTCATCTTTTTTTTAACTATGGTGGAATTCAATGAACTGTTAGCACTTCGTTAATCAATCAGGATCGTGGATTGCCAGAACTTTGAAACTCCACCATGCTATTATCTTGATCAGAAATACGCAAATTTCAGGAAAGCAACAAGAACATCGGGTAACAGATTTCATCTGCTACCCGCACAAATAATTTTTAGTAATAGAACTCATCTACTACAAATTATATTGTGCAACACCCATACACCTCTATGTATTCTAGATCGTAACCTGCATCTACGCATAGCATGGCTCATGATGCCACTGTAGGGGAACGCGACAGAAAACAAAAAAATTGGTACAACGAGCACGCCCAGGATCACTATGGAGATGCATACAAGGTTTGATCTGATCATTACCGACTCGTAGCGCAGCGGAAGTAGAGTCGGTGTTGATCGTCGGTGCAGATCCCCGCAGCTAGGATTTACAGCCTCCCAACCGCGAGGATGTTCTCCCTCGTCTGCTCCTCGGACAGTCCCTCGGACAGCCCTCCGGGAGGCGGTCGGACAGTCCCCCGGACGATGTCACGGACAGCCCTCCGGGAGGACCCTCGAAACTCAGACAACCCTTCGGAAGGACCTCGAATAGCCCCTCGGGCAAAAGATCGAACCTACGACCTCTCTACGGGGTTGCACACATACAATGTCATCTATCCGGCAGGGCTTCGCCGTCCAGAACTAGTTCCCACCGGAACCCAGACAGCCTTTCGGCTCTACGAAACTATTTCGCTAGGAGGGAGAGAGAAAGCCAGATCATGCATGGCATGTGTATGTGAGAAAGAGTGAGTGTGGAGAGTGCATCTCCACCTCTATTTATAGGAAAAACCCAAGGGGAAGGGTGGCACTTGAAATACCCAAAAAAAACCATCACATGGATCTTCCAAAGGGGCATAATGGGAAGGCTAGAGAAGCTCCATGGAGGAGCTTCCCATGTGGCCAGCCACAACTACTGGCCCCCCCATGAGGGGCTCCCATCCATCCATGTCATCCCCAAGATATTTTGGGACAAAGCCTAAAAAGGTCCATAAAGTAACCATAAAGTGATTTTTACTATTCATGAAACCATTTTTCCGCGACCGTTAAATCCAAAAATATTTTTGTGGGTCATAGAATAATTCCAGTACCCACTAAAACAATTCTGGATGCGTTCCAAAACATTTTTAGATCAATGATTTTCATCAGCGAAAAGCAACCACAGCGGTTCCGGCAGCTCTAGAACATTTCCGGTTTTTTCTCCGAAAAATTCCCTGAACTTCCCAGAACAATTCTGGCACCCTCCAATAATTTCCAAGCATGTGCCGAAACCAATTTGACTTAATGGTATACTCCGAAACAACTTTTCGGTTTTACCGAAACTCTTCCGGTGTTCTCTCTCCGGAACTCTTTCGTTGTCTCCGAAACTTTTCCGGTGACTTTCTCTCAGACTCCATGTCTAGTATCCAGCAGATAAATGACCCTTAAGCGTGTGACCCTATCGGTTCGGTGAAGTATAGACATGACCGGAACACTTTCCGATCAATGATCAACATCGGAGCCGTGGACACCCATATTGACCCCTATACCCACACGAATAAATATTCGAGTGAACCTCCAGTTGCCGTGTGCTATTCCTTTTACTTCGCGATATGTTACAAACACCCGAGGTGAGATTTATCGGCATCCCCGTGAATCAACACTTGTCCACTATGGCAGTTACCTCGTTACCGGTTTTGTTATCTTTTCTCGTTCCCGCGTTCCGGCATCCCCGTGATATAATCACATTGTGTCTGGCCAGACGATGATGGATACCGTAACACCGAGAGGGCCCAAAGAATATCTCTCCATCGTCGGAGGAGAAAATCCCAATCTTGAGCTATCAAGTCCCTTGACATACTTTTCCATGAACTCGTAAGCCGCCGTAATAGCCACCCAGTTACGGATGACGTTTAACAAACCCCAAAATTCATGAAGCATGCATGAAGAAACTCGATACTCTCATGGTCTAAGGAATCATGCAAACGTTAATTTTCTCTGTGTTATTAACCATTAACTTGTGACGAATGTATCTCATAGCATAACATCAATTCGGGTCGATTCAACACAAATGTTCTTCTAACATTGTGCCCTCAAAATTGCCTGCATAGACATGCCCATGATTAGGAAAATGTAATCATCATGCAACACTTGAGCTAGTCTCAGAAACTAGACCAGGAATACTTTTTACCATTTATTATTCCACATGTGCATATGAGTTTTCCTCCGAGCCTCGTGATTATTGCAGACTCGAGAACCATAGCTGTTATAGTTTGGAATATAAACTTAATTAGAAACATGGGGATAAATAATAACATTTATTATTGCCTTTAGGGCATATCTCCTACATTTTATTGGGTTTTCTTTATAAAAAAAATTCCCTTTTTCATCAGTTTATTATTGCCTCTAGTTCATGATTTTTTTTTCAAAATCGACGAACTTTTTCATATCGATGAACTTTTTCCAAAATCAATAAACTTTTTTCAAATCGATGAACATTTTTTCAAAATCAATAAACTTTTTCCTAATCAATGATTTTTTTTCCAAAATCGATAAACTTTTTTCCAAAATCGATGAACTTTTTTCGAAATTCATATTTATGAACTTTTTTAAACCCACGGACATTTTAATAAATCTATGAACATTTTAATTTGACAAACATATTTAAATTCAAAAAACAGGAGGCTGGTTTTTTTCCTTGAACCAGCAGCACAGCACAGGCGGAAAAAAATGCGAGCAAGGGCGAGTTGATGGAGCGAGCGAACGAAGCAAAAAGCGAAGCGGGAGCGATGGTTTACTGGGCCGGTCCACGAAGGTGGGCACGTGGGCGCCAGTTGCTTCCAGTGGCCGCTTAAGGCGCCACTATGGGCCGGCCCAGTTTACGGTAGGTACACTGCTTCCTTTTCTTTTTTGTTTTTTTTCATGTTTTTAGGTCATTTTTTGATTACATTTTTTCGTTTTACGTACACTTTTGAATACTCTAAACATATATATTACAAAAATTTACTTCGTATAATATTGTAAAAAAATGTCAATCATGCTTTGAAAAATGTTGAATGTGTATGCAAAAAATGTTGGCCATGTATTAAAAAAATGATGAAATTTCTTGATCATGTATATATAAATGTTGATCAAGCATTTAAAAAATATTGAACTAGCATTTGAAAAATGTTGAGCAAGTATTTTAAAAATGTTGAATAAGTATTAAAAAATATTGAACAGAATTTTAATAATGTTGAAAAAGTATTAAAAATGACGAAACAAAAATTTGAAAAATGTTGAATAAGTATTAAAAAATGTTGAACGAATATATGAAAAATGTGAACAAGTATTTGAAAATGTTGAGTAAGTATTAAAAATGTTGAACAAGTATTTGAAAAAAATGTTGAAATAGTATTAAAAAAATGTTGAACAAGTATTTGAAAAATGTTGAATAAGTATTAAAATGTTGAACAAGTATTTGAAAAAATGTTGAATAAGCATTCGGACAATGTTGAACATGTATACAAATACTGTCGATTACTTATTAAAAAAATATTTTTGACACATACAAAAATGTTGAGTGGAAACGAAAACAAGCATAAGAAAAAAAAAGTGGAGAAGAAAAACAAAACCAAACAAAAAATGGGAAAGGAACAAAATGCAAGAAAGAATGAAAAAAATGGAGATGAAAAAAATAAAAAATAAATGAAAACAGAAAAAAAAATCCGGATCGAATAGCTCAAGTAGGATGCGCCCTACAATTTACCACAAGAGGGAACCTAGGCGGAGTGGCTAGCAGCACCAGATCGCAGCCTGGATGCCAAGGATCGAACCCTGGTTCTCCCAGTTCCTCTCGTATATTTTTAATCCGTACGCGCGCGCGAGAGTTCCCCTTTCGCCTTACTTAAAGCGACAAATAGTCGCCGCGAGAGTTGGGACCTCCTAACCGGCGCCTTTAGTGCCGGTTGCTGGTTCTGGCGCCTATGCGCCCGAGAACCGGGCCGGCACGCTCGTCTCGTACGCTCATCTCGCTCGTCGCCTCGTTCGTTTCGATCGCAGTCCACGTTGCCTCGTTTGCGGTTGACCGGTCAACCGTTAACTTTTGAAAAAATAAAGGAAAAAAATAAAAATCCAAAAAAAATTGAAAAATGGAAAAAAATCGTGAATTCAAAAATGTTCACAAATTTTGAAAGAAAGTCACAAACTTCAAAATAGTCCACGAATTAAAAAAAAATCATCGAATTTGAAAAAAGTTCATCGATTTCATTGATTTTATAAAAAGTTCATCAAATTTGAAAAAAAGTTTAACAGGTTCATACTATTGTAGTTGTCACTTGTCAGTTTGATTCAACAAATCAATTAATCAACTGTTAGTAGTTAGTATATTTTATCACTTGTCAGATCAATCACAGATTACATATTTGCTTTGTACTAATATTAGAACTGCATAGGTCATGAAGAGGAAGACACCACCGATAATAATTTTTTCAAGCCAATTGCTACAAACTCTAACTCTATAGTCAAAAATGCAAATGCAACCGTGGAGGTGGATGTCACAGAGCAACCCATGCCATGACACCAAGATCTAAGGTATGGTATATCACTCTTCGATTTATATGAATTACAAGTTAGTAATTTTGTTAGATTGACTACAGAAGTACAAATTACATTCTAGTAGTAGTTAGGAACTTCCATATCATGAATCCTCATATACGAATACAAAATTACACAAGGAAAAAACCAAAAGATCATACTGTACTTCAATTTAATTAAGTTTATACTTTTGTTGATGTTTCAATAATGAATACAAATAAGGGCCACTCTACCATGTTAAATGCAAAATTTACTAAAAAGATGGAGCAACTATCAGACATAATAGCCGAAATCAGTTCAGTTGATATTCAAACTCCGATCGATATGCGGCAGCTGCAATACAAATTTCGAGATGTGAAATGCAAAGGACACCCTATAATATAGGTTTCAATTACCTTGCACCTTCAAGTGCCATTTTGCCGTCATAGTCTTCTTCACCCCCTCATGCTCAAATCCTGGATCCGCCCCTGCTTCGTCTCGCTATAAGCGAGATATAGGGGCACCCATATTTCTCGCCTGCTGCGAGACGTATCCTCGCCTTGCCTTGCCTCTCGTGTTGAGTCTTCTTCACCCCCTCATGCTCAAATCCTGGATCCGCCCCTGCTTCGTCTCGCTATAAGCGAGATATAGGGGCACCCATATTTCTCGCCAGCTGCGAGACGTATCCTCGCCTTGCCTTGCCTCTCGTGTTGGGGAACCTCACCTTAGTGAGCCGGGCCATCAAAGAAATTTTGGGAAGGTTCTATAGACAGGTTTTCGATTGATTTTACAACATTCCATTTGTTCCCTTATTGATTTTCTTCGGTTTTTTTGTTATTTCTTTATTTCCAAATAAATGTCAATTATTTTTAATACACGTTTTACATTTTAGTATGCATGTGTAACATTTCTTTGATATGCGCTGAAATTTTTCCAAATACAGGCTAAACATTTTTTTTTCAACTACATATTTGAACATCTCTCTTCAAATAAGTGTTAACATTTCTAAATATGTATTGAGAACTTTTTGAATGGTACGAAACATTTTCTATATACTACATGAATATTTGTGTACATTGTACAAACATTTTTAAAAAAATATCATGAACATATTCTTGACATACCTGATTTTTTTAAATGTCATGAACTTTTCTAAATTGTTGGAAACATTTTTTTAAAATTATGTGATCAATTTCCTATATTGTACCAACATTTTTCTATTTAGACGAACATTTTTGGAACTACTGATTTTGTTTTTCAATGGTGCGAAATATTTTATTTAAATTACACAAGCTGTTTTTTTACATTGTGTAAACAGTTTTAAAAAATGTCACAAACACTTTTTTTTAAGCAAACATTTTGTAAACGTCACAAACTTTTACTTAAGCTTTCAAAAATTTACGTAAAGTAATTTTTAAATTGGTATATTTTTTGGCAAGACAAACAAAAATGAAAAAAAAAGAAACGAAATGAAACAAAACAAAACGAGCGAACCAACTTTCGTTGAAACCAACGGGCCGACTCAGTAGCGCGTCCCACAAAGGAGGGGGTAACGCCGAAATCATTAATTAAGGAGCACTCTTTATAAAGGTCACTCGCACCTTCTCAGGTTGTAACAAGTGGCGCACTGCATGTGCGCCATTTGTCGCAACCTGGAAGTTTCTTTTTTTTCATAGATCCGTTTATTTAAAACGTTTTATCTCTTAAACCGTGCATCCAAATCTCGACCCGTTTTCAACGTTGGATTCCTCGCATCGAGATCTTCAAAACTAGATCTCATGTTGTTAGGTTTTGACGAACTTTTTTGTAGGAGATATGCCCTAGAGGCAATAATAAATGTTATTGGTTATCTCCCTATTCATAATTAGGTTTATGTTTCATGCTATAACTGCTATGGTTCTCGAGTCTACAATAACCACGAGGCTCGGAGGAAGACTCATATGCACGTGTGGGATAATAAACGGTAAAATGTATTCCTAGTCTGGCCTCTAAGACTGGCTCAAGTATTGCATGATGATCCTATTTTCCTGATCATGGGCATGGCTATGCCGGCAATTTTGAGAGCGCAATGTTGGTAGAACACTTGTGTTGAATCGACCCGAATTGATGTTATGCTATGAGATTCATTCGTCATAAGTTAATGGTTAATAACACAGAGATGGTTAACGTTTGCATGATTCCTTAGACCATGAGAGTATCGAGTTTCTTCATGCTTGCTTCATGAACTTTGGGGTTTGTTAAACGTCATCCGTAAATGGGTGGCTATTACGGCGGCTTATGGGTTCATGGAAAAGTATGTCAAGTAACTTGATAGCTCAAGATTGGGATTTGCTCCTCCGACGATGGAGAGATATCTCTGGGCCCTCTCGGTGTTACGGTATCCATCATCGTCTGGCCAGACACTTTGTGATTTGATCACGGGGATGCCGGAACACGGGAACGAGAAAAGAGAACAATACCGGTAACGAGGTAACTGGCATAGTGGACAAGGTGTTGATCCACGGGGATGCCAACGTGTCTCACCTCGGGTATTTGTAACATATCGCGAAGCAACAGGAATAGCACACGGCAACTGGAGGTTCACTCGAATATTCATTCGTGTGGGTATAGGAGTCAATATGGGTGTCCACGGCTACGATGTTGATCATTGATCGGAAGGGGTTCCGGGTCATGTCTATACTTCACCGAACCTATAGGGTCACACGCTTAAGGGTCATCTATCTGCTGAATACTAGACAGGGAGTCTGAGAGAAAGTTTCCGGAAAAACTTTTCGGAGACAGCGGAAAAGTTCCGAAGAGAGAGGTCACCGGATGAGTTCTGGTGAAACTGAAAAGTTGTTTCAGAGGATACCATAAATTCAAATTGGTTTTGGCACATGCCTGATAATTATTGGAGGGTGCCAGAATCATTCTGGAAACTTTTTGGAATTTTCCGGAATGAAAACCGGAAATGTTCCGGAGCTGCCGAAACCGCTTCAGATGCTTTTCGCAGATGAAAATCACTAAACCGGAATTGTTCCGGCTCGCGTTGAAAATTATTTTGGTGGGTACTGGAAATGTTCTAAGCCCACATGAATATTTTCAGTTCGATCAGACGCTGAAAAATGTCGTCGTGAATAGTGAAAGTGCTTTTTGGGAGAAAATATCTCGTGAATAGTGGAAACACTATTATGAATAGTGGGAAACACTATTGGGAGAAAATATCTCATGACTAGTGAAAACACTATTTCAAAATAGTGGAAAACACTATTATGAATAGTGGGAAACACTATTTATGAATAGTGAAAAATATCTGAGGGCATTTTGGTATTTTTACCATAGTCTCTCACCCTATAAATAGGGGTGAGGAGGCAGCCCAAAAGATCACTCTTACTCTCATACAAATGCCATGCATGATCTGGCTTCTTCTCTCCCTCCCAGCGAAATAGTTTCGTAGAGCCGAAAGGCTGTCTGGGTTCCGGTGGGAACTAGTTCTGGACGGCGAAGCCCTGCCGGATAGATGACACCGTATGTGTGCAATTCTGTAGAGAGATCGTAGTTTCGGTCTTAGTTCGAGAGTGCCTCCCGAAGGGCTGTCCGTGTGACTGTCCAAGTTTTGGAGGTCCTCCCGAAGGGCTGTCCGAGTGACAGTCCGAGTTTCGAAGGTCCTCCCGAAGGGCTGTCCGCGACACCGTCTGACCGCCTCCCGGAGGGCTGTCCGTGGGGCGGATGAGGGTATACATCCTTGCGGTTGGGAGGTTGTAAAATCCTAGCTGCGGGGATCTGCACCGCCGTTCGTCATCGACTCTACTTCCGCTGCGCTACGAGTCGGTAACGAAAGAGATCAAACCTTGTATGCAGTCTCCATAGTGGTCCTGGGCTGGTGCGTAGGTCGGAAATTTTTTGTTTTCTGCTGCGTTACCCTACAGTGGCATCAAGAGCCGTGCTATGCGTAGATGCAGGTTGCGATCTAGAATACATAGAGATGTATGGGTGTTGCACAATATAATTAGGTAGTAGATGAGATCTATTGCTGAAAATTATTTGTGCGGGTAGCAGATGAAATCTGTTACCCGATGTTCTTGTTGCTTCCCCTGAATTTGCGTAGTCCTGATCTTGACGGCATGGTGGAATCTCACAAAGTTCTGGCAATCCGCGATCCTTTCATGCTGCTCCTGAGTATGCTGATTGACAGATCAACGAAGTGCTAACAGTTCTTTGGGTTCCACCATCGTTAAAGAAAGATGGATGTTTCGCAGACGAAAGGGCAATGCAGATATGATCTGCACGGGGGTCACGCGTATGACGAAGTTTAGTATGGGGCTCGAGATTTTATTATCTCGTGTTTCATACACCCTGGAAAGTTAATCTAGCAACTTGAATTATCATACTTGATGATGGACGTTGGTAGCTTCAGTTTGTTTCGAAACCTTAGAAGCCACGAAAAAATAAAATTTTGCATGAACCGATTAGAGGCGTCTAACTTGGTTTTGCAGGATGGTTTGCATGTGCATGTGATGTGGTATAGCAGTGTTCATAATAATTTGATTATGTATGAGATGACTATATGATGTAAATTGATTAACATGACCCGCGTGTCATGATTCGGCATGATGGCTGGAGCCATATGATTGCACTTTAATGACCTGCGTGTCAACCTTATGTAATGCACTTATTTTATTAGCTATAGAGATAGCAATATTATCTGGTGCATCGACAAGGTGGTGGCAATCTTCGCGAAGGTGAACACCAACGCGAATGCCGAAGACGAAGAAATAAAAGACTTCTCCGTCAGAAAAGGCTATACCATATCATGCTATTATGAATTGCCTGAGATGTTTATCCCTTATGTTGCACCCTTCTTGATTGCGCGGTAGTCGCTTTTATTAGGGTGATCTCTCACAAAAATATCATGTAGTTAGTGTTCTCCCAAGTGTAGCACCGTCACGGCACCTAACTTTTCGTGGTATCACATGGATACATGGGTACGAACGATTAGGGATGTGTGAGGCAGGTGAGTTGAGACCTCGCAGCGAGATCACTTGGTTGTCTTGACGTTCTAGCTTGAAAGTCCTGAGCTCGGAACACGCCCATCGAAAGATGAACAAGAGTCACATAGAGATGTGATTGGCAAGCTGGCCTACCGATTGCAATTCTCGTCACTTGAGATGGATACATCCTTGGCGTTGAATTATAATTTGGATCTTGAATCGCTCACAATCAATTATGAGAGATATTGATTTGAGTGGGAGCGCACTGTAGAATTAACTTGTTTAATTCTCAGTGCAATTAATTTTGAACGCTGTCTAAGTGTGGTTTGCATAATAGTTGTAGAATAATGGCTCGCGTTTCCACCTTCCCTATTATAATTGAATAGCTGTTAAATATCTGGTTAAAACTTTACGGTTGGTAACGTAATGTGAGGATTGTCCTCAAGAGTGCCGAGAAGGACTTTGTCCTATCGCATGCTTTCGGTATTCTCCCGCTAATGCTATGGATCATGTGACTCTCGTCCTTCGATCCAAAAGCTAGAATTCCTTTTCAGTCAAAGTGCAATATGTTTGCTTCCATGAGACCCGAACTTCGAAAGTTTGGATAGTTATGTGATATTCATGGAATCTGAAAATCATTTTCAGAGAAAGACAAAGGCTAAAAGATATGAGATATCCAAAGCAATGTTTGTTTGAAAACTATTAGTAAAGGAGTTTACTATGCATTAGACTGATAAGAGAGGGATCCAGGAGAACGCCTGTCATATGATGAAAGGTGAATAAAACAACAACTTAAAGAGAAAGGAAGTGTCCGAAGGGTGTTAGTAAGACTTTCACGCCTAGGAAGTCCGGGGCTAACGCCACTCTTAAGTTGGGTGCTTCTTCTGAGAGTAGGAGAAATACTGAAAGTTAAACTGTTAGAAGTATGAAGGCAGAAAGAAAGAAGACTGGAATATCCAGCTCATGTATGAATGTCATACAAGTTTTTGATGTATAGAAGGCTGGTCAAAGATATAGTTCTTGGGAATTATGGTTAAACATGTTGATCACTAATTCTTGGGTATTGTGAGTTGATCACAAAGATACCCGCTTGATTGCATTCTGTTGCAACTCGATGTAAGAACTACTATGGCCTGAAAGACTAGCCAGGAATGAGGTTAAGATACACATAGGGAACATAGTAAATGTTACTATACCTTCCATCGGTGTATTACCTATGTATTTATTTTCATAATTCTTTTGGAGTTTCATGCTCCAGCCCTTTGCATAAGGTATCTTGCAAGAAGGTTGTTCATAAGAGAACTTTTGATGTTCGGTGTTATGAATAACATAAGGGCCATACTTTCATTATGAATGAGAAGTATGTTATGAATATTGATATTAATACATTACCTCTATAGTTACTTTCATAATTCATTTAGAGTTTCATATACTCTAGCCCTCTGCATAAGGTATCTTGCAAGAAGGTTATTCATAAGAGAACTTTCGATGTTCGGTGTTATGAATAACATGAAGGGCCATGCTTCCATCCAGGATGGGATGTATGTTGTGAATATTGATGGTAATATGATACATCCATAACACTGACGCTAAATGTCGCAAGACTAAAAGAATACCACATATGTGTGGCACTGCATTTGGTCACATTGGAGAAACCCGCATGGAAATTCCATTATGATGGATTTTGAAGTCATTTGATTTTGAATCATCTGACACTTGCAACTTTCCTCTGAAAAGTGAAGTGACTGAAATACCGTTCACAGGCCATGAGGAACGAGCAAAGAACATATTGGTGATCATACATTATGATGTGTGTAGTCCAATAAATGTTGTTGCAAGTAGTGGATTTATCTATCTTCAAAAATTGACTCAAGTAAATATATGGATATTTACTTGATGAGACGTAAGTCTGGATCTTTTGAAATCATTCGAAAGGTTTTCAAAATGAAGAAGAAAATATTGTAACAAGAAAATTATGTTTCTACAATTTGATTGCAGAAAGGAATATTTGAGTTACAAGTTTAGCGAATGTCTGATGAGTTGTGAAAGGGGTTTCATAACTTGCACCTCCCGGAACACCACTGCAAGTGGAAAGTCCGTGAAGATGTAATCGAACCATTTATGACATGGTAAGATCAAAGATGACATAAATAAAATTTGCCATTATCCCTTTTAAGGTGATGCTTTAGAGACTGCAGCTTTTACACTGAAAAGAGCTTCATCGGGTCTGTTGAAATAACGTCATGGTATGGTACGCCCAACCATGTTATATCTTTTCTTAACATTTGGAATATGGGGCTTGTGTAAAAGGTTACAAACCTATTCCAAATCAGACAAGTGCTACTTTGTAAGGTTATCCCAAGTCATTGGGTATTCCCCCACCACTATACCGAGGCAAACGATTTTGACACAAAAACGGTATGCTTTTGAAGAGAATAGTTCTTGCAGAAGGTGAGTGGGAGGACAGTGCAACTCGACGAGATAACCAGTATCTTCGTCATCAGGTCAAAGGAAAGGAACCTTGGAAGTGATTCCGGAGTTTCCTACTGCGACTGATACGGAAGCCTCTACATGAGATGTATGGACTTCGGTCGAACTTGCAGCTGAACCACGTAGGAAAAACTCGTGCAAACCTCTCAGGTGCACATACGAGATATTGTTGTTAGACAACAGTATACCTACGATACACAAGGAAGCGTTGATGGGCCCTGACTCCGGAATTGGCTAAATGCCAATACAATCCGAGATAGTTTCCATATAAGTGATTCGAGATTAAAATCTTGATACACCTTTCGGAAGACTTAGAGTGTAACGAATATTTATGGAACTAAAAACTGATACGGATAAAATGTTTTATCCATAAAGCTCGACTTGTTGCAATAACAAGTTCAAGAAGTTGACTACGATGAGATTGTCTCACCGTAGCGATGCTTGAAGTCGGTTCGGGTTGAACTAGCAATTAATACATATTTCAATCATGAGATATGAAACATGGATGACAAAAGGATTTCCATCTGATGGGAATGAAACCTAGGACTTGTATGTGATACAGTCCAAAGTAATTTGTCGATCCAGAGAATGCTAGTAAGTATGCAAACTTCAGAGTTCCAGCGATGGACAGAAGAGAGCAAAGTGGAGTTGGACTCTTCGTTTTTTGATGGAATGGTCAAAGGGGTTTGACTTCATCAAATGGGTATCGAAGATGCTTGTGATTCAAGAAAGTAAGTGGGAGCATAATAATATTTCTAAAAACCTTGTGTACTTGACACATTGTTAATTGGAAATAAATTTCTTGACACGAATTAGGACTTCATTTGAAAATAGTTTTTCGATGAAGTGCTTAGGCTAAATAGCCTCAATATTAGGCATGATGATCTATGGTGATAGATTTACCTAATGGGGCTAAGCTATGAATACATATTGACAAGATGCTAAAACTTTTTAGCATTTAAAACGCCAAGAAGTGATTCTTGCCGAAGTCACATGGAAAGAGTTTTTGCAAGACTCAGTGTCCCAAAACACTGATGAGTGAAATACATGATGGAGATTCCACACACTCTTGTGTTTGGATTAATCATGTATTCCATGGTATGTAAAACAACCAGGTATGTCCAATACTCCAAAGTTGTTGCGAGTATAGATACCAAAGTGATCAAAGTACTAATCATGGGACAATAGTGAAAGATGTCATTAAGTACTAGAGTAGTGCTGATGACATGCTTTCTCGCAAGCAGAGATTATGAAGTGCTCATTGTAAGTAATTACATCGATACAGTCTTCATCAAAGCTCCTTGCGATTTTCGATTTAAGTTAAGGTTTTTTTGTGTGTGATACACAATATGGTGGCACGGTAGTTGGAAATTGTTCCAAACAAGATACTGTGGCGAATTCTATAACAAAGGCTAAGTATGTTGACGCTTTAGAAGCGACAAAGAAGTTGTTGAATCATATAGTTCATTCATGAACTTAGTATGGTTCCAAGATGGCTTTGGTCTATGGGACACTATTGCAGATAGTTGCTCCATAGCTCAGTCTGAGGAATCAGGTTTCGACCAATGATTCACACATATGCAAAGCCAAGTCCACACAAAATTCGAATTTTGTGAAAGCGTGAAAACGCGAGGATATGCAAAGTTACACACGGAGCTGAAGTCGTCAGATCCGTTGGACATCAGGCTATACCACATGCGAAGCATATTTTACACCAGTATGCCATAGGTGTAAAGTGCATTAGCATTGACTAGATTATTGACTCTAGTGCAAGTGGGAGTCTGTAGGAGATATGCCCTAGAGGCAATAATAAATGTTATTGATTATCTCCCTATTCATAATTAGGTTTATATTCCATGCTATAACTGCTATGGTTCTCGAGTCTACAATAACCACGAGGCTCGGAGGAAGACTCATATGCACGTGTGGGATAATAAACGGTAAAATGTATTCCTAGTCTGGCCTCTAAGACTGGCTCAAGTATTGCATGATGATCCTGTTTTCCTGATCATGGGCATGGCTATGCCGGCAATTTTGAGGGCGCAATGTTGGTAGAACACTTGTGTTGAATCGACCCGAATTGATGTTATGCTATGAGATTCATTCGTCATAAGTTAATGGTTAATAACACAGAGATGGTTAACGTTTGCATGATTCCTTAGACCATGAGAGTATCGAGTTTCTTCATGCTTGCTTCATGAAATTTGGGGTTTGTTAAACGTCATCCGTAAATGGGTGGCTATTACGGCGGCTTACGGGTTCATGGAAAAGTATGTCAAGTAACTTGATAGCTCAAGATTGGGATTTGCTCCTCCGACGATGGAGAGATATCTCTGGGCCCTCTCGGTGTTACGGTATCCATCATCGTCTGGCCAGACACTTTGTGATTTGATCACGGGGATGCCGGAACACGGGAACGAGAAAAGAGAACAATACCGGTAACGAGGTAACTGGCATAGTGGACAAGGTGTTGATCCACGGGGATGCCAACGTGTCTCACCTCGGGTATTTGTAACATATCGCGAAGCAACAGGAATAGCACACGGCAACTGGAGGTTCACTCGAATATTCATTCGTGTGGGTATAGGGGTCAATATGGGTGTCCACGGCTCCGATGTTGATCATTGATCGGAAGGGGTTCCGGGTCATGTCTATACTTCACCGAACCTATAGGGTCACACGCTTAAGGGTCATCTATCTGCTGAATACTAGACAGGGAGTCTGAGAGAAAGTTTCCGGAAAAACTTTTCAGAGACAGCGGAAAAGTTCCGAAGAGAGAGGTCACCGGATGAGTTCTGGTGAAACTGAAAAGTTGTTTCAGAGGATACCATAAATTCAAATTGGTTTTGGCACATGCCTGATAATTATTGGAGGGTGCCAGAATCATTCTGGAAACTTTTTGTAATTTTCCGGAATGAAAACCGGAAATGTTCCGGAGCTGCCGAAACCGCTTCAGATGCTTTTCGCAGATGAAAATCACTAAACCGGAATTGTTCCGGCTCGCGTTGAAAATTATTTTGGTGGGTACTGGAAATGTTCTAAGCCCACATGAATATTTTCAGTTCGATCAGACGCTGAAAAATGTCGTCGTGAATAGTGAAAGTGCTTTTTGGGAGAAAATATCTCGTGAATAGTGGAAACACTATTATGAATAGTGGGAAACACTATTGGGAGAAAATATCTCATGACTAGTGAAAACAATATTTCAAAATAGTGGAAAACACTATTATGAATAGTGGGAAACACTATTTATGAATAGTGGAATCACTATTATGAATAGTGAAAAATATCTGAGGGCATTTTGGTATTTTTACCATAGTCTCTCACCCTATAAATAGGGGTGAGGAGGCAGCCCAAAAGATCACTCTTACTCTCATACAAATGCCATGCATGATCTGGCTTCTTCTCTCCCTCCCAGCGAAATAGTTTCGTAGAGCCGAAAGGCTGTCTGGGTTCCGGTGGGAACTAGTTCTGGACGGCGAAGCCCTGCCGGATAGATGACACCGTATGTGTGCAATTCTGTAGAGAGATCGTAGTTTCGGTCTTAGTTCGAGAGTGCCTCCCGAAGGGCTGTCCGTGTGACCGTCCGAGTTTTGGAGGTCCTCCCGAAGGGCTGTCCGAGTGACAGTCCGAGTTTCGGAGGTCCTCCCGAAGGGCTGTCCGCGACACCGTCCGGGGGACTGTCTGACCGCCTCCCGGAGGGCTGTCCGTGGGGCGGATGAGGGTATACATCCTCGCGGTTGGGAGGTTGTAAAATCCTAGCTGCGGGGATCTGCACCGCCGTTCGTCATCGACTCTACTTCCGCTCCGTTACGAGTCGGTAAGGAAAGAGATCAAACCTTGTATGCAGTCTCCATAGTGGTCCTGGGCTGGTGCGTAGGTCGGAATTTTTTTGTTTTCTGCTGCGTTACCCTACATTTTTTTCATGAATAAAACCGGACGAAAAAACCAGAAAGCAAACCCGTGCCTCTACGAGAAGAAAACGCGTTTTTTCGTTTCCGAGAGGCACGCCCGTGCCTCTCGCGGAAGCAAATCCGTGCCTCCACAATAAGTAAATCCGTGTATCTCGCGGAAGAAAAAAACGCGTATTTTTTCGTTTCCGATAGGCACGGGCGTGCCTCTCGCGAAAGAAAATCCATACCTCTCGCGGAAGGAAAAAGAAAGAAAACACATTTTTTTCCTGTTTCTGAGAGCACGGCCGTGCTTCTCGCAGAAGGAAAAAAAATAAATGTTTTTCCGTTTTCGAGAGGCACGGCCATGCCTTTCGCGGAAGCAAATCAGTGTCTCTCGCGGAAGTAAAAAACAAAAGAGAACTCGTTTTTTTTCTTTTCCGAGATGCACGGCCGTGCCTCTCGCGGAAGCAAATCCATGCCTCTGGTGGAAGAAAAAAAACACATTTTTTCGCGCATTTTTTTAAAATTTGTTTTTGTCCAAAGGCTAAGAAGACTGGTGGAAAACCGAAAAGCCGAAAAGGCCCCCTGTACAATACGTCTAGAAGCCGGCCAGCCCATTTCTTTTTACCTGTTCACTTTTTTCTACGTTCCACCTGGTGTTTCTATGTTTTCTTTTTTCATCTTCTTTCTTCTTCCTTTTTTTTCTTTTTCAAATTGCATGAACCTTTATTTCTAAAATGATGAGCTTTTTCAGTATATCTATTTTTTTTTTGAAATGATGAACTTTTTTTTGAAATCGATAAACTGTTTTTTCAAAATTTGAGGAACTTTTTCCGAAATTGATGAAAATTTTCAATTCGATGATTTTTTTTCCCAAATTCATGATTTTTTTAAAAAAAAATGGTGAACTGTTTTCAAGACCGATGAACTTTTTTTAGTTTTTCTGATTTTTTTTTCAAAATTGATGAAATTATTTACAAAATCGATGAACTTTTTTCAAGTTTGTGAGCTTTGTTTCAAGATTGATGATTTTTTTTTTCAAAATCAATGAACTTTTTTGAATTCCCTCTTTCTAAAAAAGTTTTCTTTTGAAAAGTCAACGGTGGACCGTTCAATCGTGGCAGGTCAACCCACGACCCACCGAACCATATTTTTTAGGGAACGAGCGAACTAAAGTTAACGCCTCCTGCTGGGCTGGCCCAATAATGGATGCGACTCGGGCGCCATTTCTCCTAACGGCACTGAAGGTGCCCATTGGGAACCCTCCTTTGGTTTTTTAAGGAGACGTCACATGCAGTTACGACCCCAAACCATGGTGTAGGGGAACGCGACAGAAAACAAAAAAATTCGGTACTGCGAGCATGCCCAGGACCACCATGGAGACTGCATACAGGGTTTGATCTGATCATTACCGACTCGTAGCGCAGCGGAAGTAGAGTCGATGTAGATCGTCAGTGCAGATCCCCGCAGCTAGGATTTACAACCTCCCAACCGCGAGGATGTACTCCCTCGTCTGCCCCTCGGACAGCCCTCCGGGAGGCAGTCGGACAGTCTCTCGGACGGTGTCACGGACAGCCCTTCGAGAGGACGCTTGAAACTCGGACGGTCACTCGGACAGCCCTTCGGGAGGACCCTCGAAACTCGGACGGTCACTCGGACAGCCCTTCAGGAGGCACTCTCGAACTAAGACCGAAACTATGATCTCTCTACAGAGTTGCACACATACGGTGTCATCTATCCGGCAGGGCTTCGCCGTCCAGAACTAGTTCCTGCCGGAACCCAGACAGCCTTTCGGCTCTACGAAACTATTTCGCTGGGAGGGAGAGAGAAGCCAGAAATGTCATGGTATGTGTATGAGAGCAAGGGATGAGTGTGGAGAGCACCTCTCCACCTCTATTTATACGAAAGCCCAAGGGGAAAAATACCCAAAAAACCCATCACATGGATCCTCCATAAGGGCATAAAAGGAAGGCAAGTGGAGCTCCATGGAGGAGCTCCATCTTGGCCGGCCACCCCTAGGGGGGCGCCCCCAAGAGGGTTCCTTGCTCCCCACTCCCTTCTAGAAGCCTTTTGGGAAAAGCCCTAAAAGGTGGCTTTCCAAAAAATTAACCATAAAGTGATTTTCACTATTCACGAAACCAATTTTCCGCGACCGTTAAATCCGAAAATATTTCTGTGGGTCTTAGAAAAATTCCAGTACCCACTAAAATGATTTTGGATTCGTTCCGAAACAATTCTGGATTAGTGATTTTCATGTGCGAAAAGCAACCAAACCGGTTCCGGCAGCTCCGGAACTTTTCCGGTTTTTATCCCGGAAAAATCCCAGAAGTTTCCAGAATAATTCTGGCACCCTCCAAGAATTTCCAGGCGTGTGCCGAAACCAATTTGACTTAATGGCATACCCCTAAACAACTTTTCAGTTTTACCGAAACTATTCCGGTGTTCTCTCCGGAACGTTTCCGTTGTCTCCAAAACTTTTCCGGTGACTTTCTCTCAGACTCCCTGTCTAGTATTCAGGATATTGATGACCCTTAAGTGTGTGACCCTATAGGTTTGGTGAAGTATAGACATGACCCGGAACACTTTCCGATCAATGATCAACATCGGAGCCGTGGACACCCATATTGACCCCTATACCCACACGAATGAATATTCGAGTGAACCTCCAGTTGCCGTGTGCTATTCCTGTTGCTTCACGATATATTACAAACACCCAAGGTGAGATTTTCTGCATCCCCATGGATCAACAACTTTTCCACTATGCCAGTTACCTCGTTACCGGTTTTGTTCTCTTTTCTCGTTTCCGTGTTCCGGCATCCCAGTGATCAAATCACAATGTGTCTGGCCAGACGATGATGGATACCGTAACACCGAGAGGGCCCGAGAATATCTCTCCATCGTCGGAGGAGCAAATCCCAATCTTGAGCTATCTCGTTTCTTGTCATACTTTTCCGTGAACCCGTAAGCTGCCGTAATAGCCACCCAGTTACAGATGACGTTTAACAAACCCCAAAGTTCACGAAGCAAGTACGAAGGAACTCGATACCCTCATGGTCTAAGGAATTATGCAAACATTAACTATCTCTGTGTTATTAACCATTAACTTGTGACGAATGTATCTCATAGCATAACATCAATTCGGGTCGATTCAACACAAGTGTTCTGCTAACATTGTGCCCTCAGAATTGCCGGCATAGCCATGCCCATGATCAGGAAAATAGGATCATCATGCAATACTTGAGCCAGTCATAGAGGCATGACTAGGAATACATTTTTCCGTTTATTATACCACACATGCGCATGAGTTTCCCTTCGAGCCTCGTGGATATTGCAGACTCGAGAATCATTGCAGTTATAGCATGGAACATAAACATTCATTACAAACTCGGAGATACAAAATAGCTGTTATTACTGCCTCTAGGGCATATCTCCTACAGACTCCCACTTGCACTAGAGACATAATCTAGTTACATGGCTTCCCTAACACCAATGGCTATCCGGTGTTGCTCATGCTTTGCTCGTGGTAGAGGCTTTGTCATCGGGTCTGACACGTTTAGATCCGTGTGAACTTTGTGTACTTTCACTAAACCCGCTTCGACATGATGTCAAATGAGTTTATATTTGCGTTCAATATGTCTTGTCTTATGGTGCGAACTTGGCTCCCTTGCCTGAGCCACGGCGCCACTATTATCACAATAGATCTCCACCGGGTCCAGAGCACTTGGAACACACCAAGGTCTTCAAGAAATTGCTTGATCTATACCGCCTCCTTGGAGGCTTCTGAAGCTGCAACATATTCCGCCTCCGTCGTAGAATCCACCACAGTCTTTTGTTTGGAACTTTTCCAATCAACTGCGCCACCGTTCAAAATGAAAACATAGCCTGATTGAGATTTGAAGTCATCTGGGTCAGTCATGAAGCCTGCATCTGTGTAACCACTTACAATGAGCTCTTCATCACCTCCGTACACAAGGAGTAAATCCTTGGTCCTTCTGAGGTACTTAAGAATACCCTTGACTGCGGCCCAGTGTTCCAGTCCTGAATCACTTTGGTACCGGCTGCTAACACTTAGCGCATAGGAAACATCCGGTCTTGTACATAGCATGTCATACATAATAGAACCAACTACCGAGGCATATGGAACATCATTCATCTGTACTCGCTCATCGAGAGTCCGAGGACACTGATTCTTGCAAAGCACTGTGCCAGGTGACATGGGGAGTAGGCCTTTCTTGGAGTTCTCCATGTTGAACCTTTTCAACACCTTGTCAATGTACGTGCTTTGGCTAAGCGCTATCAGGCGTTTTGATCTATCTCTATAGATCTTGATGCCCAATACATATGCCGCTTCGCCTAAGTCTTTCATTGAAAAACTCTTCTTCAATGAGTCTTTTATTTCGCTAAGAAAATTCACGTCATTTCCAATCAATAATATGTCATCCACATACAAGATTAGAAATGCTTTTGTGCTCCCACTAAACTTCTTGTAAACACAAGATTCTTCGTCATTCCTGATGAAGCGAAACTGTTTGACCACTTCATCAAAACAAATGTTCCAGCTCCTTGACGCTTGCTTCAGACCATAAATGGCTTTCTGAAGTTTGCATACCTTTCCAGCATCCTTATGAATGACAAAACCTTCAGGCTGTATCATGTATACATCTTCTTTGAGATTTCCATTTAGGAAAGCCGTTTTGATGTCCATCTGCCATATTTCATAATCGAAATAAGCAGCAATTGCTAGTAATATCCGAACAGACCTAAGCATAGCTACGGGCGAGAAAGTCTCGTCGTAGTCCACTCCTGGAACTTGCGTGAACCCTTTCGCGACAAGTCTAGCTTTGTGGATAGTAATGTTACCATCCGCGTCCGTCTTTCTTTTGAAAATCCATTTACAACTAATGGGCTTTACGCCTTCTGGAAGTTCTTCCAAGTTCCAAACTTGGTTTTCGTACATGGATTCCATTTCGGATTTCATGGCCTTGTGCCATTCCCTTGAGTTGGGCCCCGCCATCGCTTCCTTGTAGTGCGCAGGTTCATCGTCTTCAAGAATGAAGATTTCGTTATGAAACCACTCAGGTGGCTGGATAGCCCTACCTGATCTGCGCGGTTCAGTTACAACATTGTCTGAAGTTTCCGCATCACATGCGACAACTTCCGGCTCGGTTGTAGGGATAATTTGCGGAATTTCTTCCGGTTCCTCAGCCATAACAACGGTTGCCGAAGATTCACTAATCTTATTAAGTTGTATTGTCCTCCCACTCGGTCCTTTAGCGAGAAATTCTTTTTCGAGAAAGTGTCCAACCTTTGCGACAAACACTTTGCCCTCGGATTGGTTGTAGAAGGAATACCCAACGGTGTTTTTGGGATAACCTACAAAGTAACATTTGTCTGATCTGGGATCGAGTTTGCTTGGCTGTAAACGCTTTACGTATGCCTCACAACCCCAAATTTTGAGATGTGACACACAAGGTTTCTTATCATGCCACATCTCATGTGGTGTCGTCTCAACAGACTTAGACGGTGCTCTGTTTAGTGTGTGAGCGGCAGTTTCTAGTGCGTGACCCCAAAAAGATATCGGTAGATCTTTAAGAGACATCATCGACCTCACCATGTCCAACAGGGTTCGGTTACGTCTTTCCGATACTTCGTTTCGCTGTGGAGTTCCGGGAGGCGTAAGATGTGAAACGATTCCACGGTCACTCAGATGTTGGCCAAACTCATGACTAAGATATTCGCCTCCGCGATCAGACCGCAGAAACTTAATCCTTTTGTTACGATGATTTTCTACCTCATTCTGAAATTCTTTGAACTTTTCAAAGGTTTCCGACTAATGCTTCATCAAGTAGACCGACTTAAATCATCAGTAAAAGTCACGAAGTAGAAATGCCCACCCCGTGCGGCTGTGCTCATTGGACCACATACATCACTATGTATTATTTCCAATAATTCACCCGCCCGTTCAGGATGACCCGTGAACGGCGTCTTTGTCATTTTCCCTATCAGACAAGCTTCACATGTGTCAAATGATTCCAAATCAAAGGACGGTAACACTCCATCTCTCTGGAGTCTTTGCATGCGTTTCTTTCCGATGTGGCCAAGACGACAGTGCCACATGAAAGTGGTGGTGGTATCAGCCTTCTTAAGGCGTTTAGCATTTACGTTAAAGACATCATTTCCACATTCAAGATTTAGTATGAAAAGGCCCCCAACAATGGGTGCAAATCCATAAAACATATCCTTACAATAAAGTGAACAACCATTGTTCTCAGACTTGTACGAATACCCGTCGTGTACTAAACATGATCCGGAGATAATGTTTCTACACAATAGTGGAACAAAATAACAGTTACTTAGTTCTAAGATAAATCCTGAAGGGAGACGTAGAGGCATAATGCCGACGGCTTGAGAGGCGATCCCAGCGCCGTTCCCGACATGCATCATGACTTCATTCTTTGCTAGCTTGCGCACCTTCTGCAGTCCCTGTATCGAGTTGCAAATGTGAGCAACCGATCCGGTATCAAATACCCAAGACTTAGAATTTTCGCTAGCAAGCAAAACGTCAATGACATTAACTTGTATAACAATTATACCTTTTCCGGTTTTCCCGGACTTCTTATCTTCCAGTTACTTCTTGCAGTTTCTCTTCCAGTGTCCTGTGCCCTTGCAGTAGAAGCACTCAGTTTCATTCTTGGCTCCGCCCTTAGAGTTGCTTTGGGAGCCGGTCTTACCGGCGCCCTTGCCCTTCTTTGGCTTGCCTTTCTTTTTGAAACTAGCGGTTTTATTCACAAGCAACACTTGATTGCGATTTTTCCACAGTCCTCCTTTCGCAGTTTTCAGCATGGCGAGCACCTCTTCCGGTGTCTTCTCCATCCCACTCATGTTGTAGTTCATGGTAAAACCGTCGTAAGACGGGGGGAGTGAAGCAAGCAACATGTCCATCATATGGGCCGGTGGAATTGGAAATTCCAGGGTTTTAAGCCTTTCATCGTAGCCAATCATTTTGACCACGTGTTCGCCAACTGAACTGCCCTCAGCCATCCTGCAATCCATCACGGCCTTCATGATATCAAATCGTTCAGACCGTGCGGTTTCCTTGTACAGAGCATCCAATTCCCGGATCATGTCGCGGGCATTATGGAATTCAAAATGTTTTTGAAGCTCTGGACTCATGCAAGCTAGCATGAGGCACTGCACTAAGTTGTAATCATCATCCTTAGTGGCCCAGACATTTTGTTCATCTTCCGGGGCAGTTGCCGCCGGTCTAGCTGGAAGAGAATTTTCAAGCACATACATTCTCTTAGCGCTCCTGAGGACAATCCTCAGGTTGTGGACCCAGTCCGCATAGTTGTTTCTAGTCACAGCTAACTTCTCTTTCTCTAACATCGGGCCTAAGTTAAACGCGGCATTGCGAGCCATTTGATCTACAACGGTAAACACAAGTTTCACTTAGACTTTGTTCATAATGATTTTGCACTAGTGAATAAACAATTTTATTCTAAAGTGCGCTCCCACTCAAATCAATATCTCTCAAAATTGATTATGAGTGACTCAAGATCCAAATTTCAATTCAACGCCAAGGATGCATCCATCTCAAGTAACGAGAATTTCATTTGGTAGGCCAACTTGCCAATCACATCTCTATGTGACTCTTGTTCATCTTTCGATGTGCGTGTTCCAAGCTCATGACTTTCATGCCAGAACGTCAAGACAACCAAGTGATCTCGCTGCGAGGTCTCAACTCACCCGCCTCACACTTCTCTAATCGTTCGTACCCATGCATCCATGTGATACCCCGAAGAGATAGGTGCCGTGACGGTGCTACACTTGGGAGAACACTAACTACTTGATATTTTAAGTGAGAGATCACCCTAATAAAAAGCGACAACCGCGCAATCAAAAGGGTGCATCATAAGGGATAAACATCTCAGGCAATTCATAATAGCATGATATGGTATAGTCCTTTCTGACGGAGAAGTGAAGTATTTCTTCGTCTTCGGCATTTGCGTCGGTATTCACCTTCGCGAAGATTGCCACCACCTTGTCGATGCACCAGATAATATTGCTATCTCTATAGCTAATAAAATAAGTGAATTACTTAAGGTTGACACGCTGGTCATTAAAGTGACAATCATATGGCTCCAGCCATCATGCCGAATCATGACACGCAGGTCATGTTAATAAATTTACATCATATAGTCATCTCATACATAATCGAATTAATATGAGCATTGCTATACCACATCACATGCACATCCTGCAAAACCAAGTTAGACGCCTCTAATCGGTTTATGCAAAATTTTATTTTTACGTGGCTTCTAAGGTTTTGACTTAAACCACAGCTACCAATGTTTTATCTTCAAGTATGATTATTCAAGTCGCTAGATTAACATCGCGGGGTGTATGAAACACGAGATAATAAAATCTCGAGCCCCATACTAAACTTCGTCATACGCATGACCCTCGTGCAGATCATATCTGCATTGCCCTTTCGTTTGCGAAATTTCATCTTTCTTTTGACTATGGTGGAACCCAAAGAACTGATAGCACTTCGTTGATCAATCAGGATCGCGGATTGCAAGAACTTTGTCAAATTCCACCATGCTGTCTCGAGATCAGAAATACGCAAATTCTAGGGAAGCAACAAGAACATTGGGTAACAGATTTCATCTGCCACCCGCATAAATAATTTTCAGCAATATATCTCATCTACTCCAAAATTATATTATGCAATACCCATACATCTCCATGTATTCTAGATCGTAACCTGCATCTACGCATAGCACGGCTCTTGATGCCACTGTAGGGGAACACGACAGAAAACAAAAAAATTCGGTACAGCGAGCACGCCCAGGACCACTATGGAGACTGCATACATGGTTTGATCTGATCATTACCGACTCGTAGTGCAGCGGAAGTAGAGTCGATGTAGATCGTCGGTGCAGATCCCCGCAGCTAGGATTTACAACCTCCCAACCGCGAGGATGTACTCCCTCGTCTGCCCCTCGGACGGCCCTCCGGCAGGCAGTCGGACAGTCCCTCGGACGGTGTCACGGACAGCCCTTCGGGAGGACGCTTGAAACTCGGACGGTCACTCGGACAGCCCTTCGGGAGGACCCTCGAAACTCGGACGGTCACTCGGACAGCCCTTTGGGAGGCACTCTCGAACTAAGACCAAAACTACGATCTCTCTACAGAGTTGCACACATACGGTGTCCTCTATCCGGCAGGGCTTCGCCGTCCAGAACTAGTTCCTGCCAGAACCCAGACAGCCTTTCGGCACTACGAAACTATTTCGCTGGGAGGGAGAGAGAAGCCAGAAATGTCATGGCATGTGTATGAGAGCAAGGGATGAGTGTGGAGAGCACCTCTCCACCTCTATTTATAGAAAGCCCAAGGGGAAAAATACCCAAAAACCCCATCACATGGATCCTCCATAAGGGCATAAAAGGAAGGCAAGTGGAGCTCCATGGAGGCGCCCCATCTTGGCTGGCCACCCCAAGGGGGTTCCTTGCTCCCCACTCCCTTCTAGATGCCTTTTGGGAAAAGCCCTAAAAGGTGGCTTTCCAAAAAATTAACCATAAAGTGATTTTTCACTATTCACGGAACCAATTTTCCGCGACCGTTAAATCTGAAAATATTTTTGTGGGTCTTAGAATAATTTCAGTACCCACTAAAATGATTTTGGATTCATTCCGAAACAATTCCGGATTAGTGATTTTCATCTGCGAAAAGCAACCAAACCGGTTCCGGCAGCTCCGAAACTTTTCCGGTTTTTATCCCGGAAAAATCCCAGAAGTTTCCAGAATAATTCTGGCACCCTCCAAGAATTTCCAGGCGTGTGCCGAAACCAATTTGACTTAATGGCATACCCCGAAACAACTTTTCAGTTTTACCGAAACTATTCCGGTGTTCTCTCCAGAACGTCTCCGTTGTCTCCGAAACTTTTCCAGTGACTTTCTCTCAGACTCCCTGTCTAGTATTCATCAGATAGATGACCCTTAAGCGTGTGACCCTATAGGTTCGGTGAAGTATAGACATGACCCGGAACACTTTCCGATCAATGATCAACATCGGAGCCGTGGACACCCATATTGACCCCTATACCCACAAGAATGAATATTCAAGTGAACCTCTAGTTGCCGTGTGCTATTCCTGTTGCTTCACGATATATTATAAACACCCGAGGTGAGATTTATTGGCATCCCCGCGGATCAACAACTTGTCCGCTATGCCAGTTACCTCGTTACCGGTTTTGTTCTCTTTTCTCGTTTCCGTGTTCCGGCATCCCAGTGATCAAATCACAATGTGTCTGGCCAGACGATGATGGATACCGTAACACCGAGAGGGCCCGAGAATATATCTCCATCGTCGGAGGAGCAAATCCCAATCTCGAGCTATCTCGTTCCTTGTCATACTTTTCCGTGAACCCGTAAGCCGCCGTAATAGCCACCCAGTTACGGATGACGTTTAACAAACCCCAAAGTTCACGAAGCAAGTACGAAGGAACTTGATACTCTCATGGTCTAACGAATTATGGAAACATTAACTATCTCTGTGTTATTAACCATTAACTTGTGACGAATGTATCTCGTAGTATAACATAAATCGGGTCGATTCAACATAAGTGTTCTTCTAACATTGTGCCCTCAAAGTTGCCGGCATAGTCATGCCCATGATCAGGAAAACAGAACCATCATGCAACACTTGAGCTAGTCTTAGAGGCCAGACTAGGAATACATTTTACCGTTTATTATTCCACACGTGCATATGAGTCTTCCTCCGAGGCTCGTGGTTATTGCAGACTCGAGAACCATAGCAGTTATAGCATGGAACATAAACATAATTATGAGCATGGAGATAAACAATAACATTTATTATTGCCTCTAGGGCATATCTCCTACAGACTCCCACTTGCACTAGAGTCAATAATCTACTCAATGCTGATGCACTTTACACCTATGGCATACCGGTGTAAAAATGCTTCGCTTGTGGTATAGCCTGATGTTCAATGGATCTGACAACTTCAGCTCCGTGTGTATCTTTGCATATCCTCGCGTTTTCGCGTTTTCACAAAATTCATATTTTGTGTGGACTTGGCTTCCTATAAGTGTGAATCACTGGTCAAACCTCGATTCCTCAGACTGAGCTATGGAGCAACTATCTTCAATAGTGTTCCATTGACCAAAGCCATCTTGGAAACATACTAAGTTCATGAATGAACTATATGATTCAACATCTTCTTTGTTGCTTCCAAAGCGTCAACATACTTAGCCTTTGTTATAGAATTCGCCACAGTAACCTGTTTGGAACATTTTCCAACTACCGTGCCACCATATTGTGTATTACACAAAACCCATAACTTAAATCAAAAATCGCATGGAGCATTGATGAAGACTGTATCGATGTAATTACTTACAACAAGCACTTCATAATCTTTGCTTGTGAGAAAACATGTCATCAGTGCTACTTTAGTACTCAATGACATTTTTCACTGTTGTCCCATGATCAGTACTTTGATCACTTTGGTATCTATACTCGCAACAGCTTTGGGAGTATCGGACATATCTGGTTGTTTTACATACCATGGAATACATGATTAATCCAAACACAAGAGTGTGTGGAATCTCCATCATGTATTTTGCTCATCAGTGTTTTGGGACACCGAGTCTTGCAAAACTCTTTCCATGTGACTTCGGCAAGAATCACTCCTTGGCGTTCTTATGCTAAACTGTTTTAGCATCTTGTCAATATGTATTTTTGGCTTTAGCCTATTAGGCAATTCTATCTCGTAGATAAATATGCCTAATATCAAGGCTATTTAGCCCAAGCACTTCATCGAAAAACTATTTTCAATGAAGTCCTAATTCGTGTCAAGAAATTTCCAATCAACAATGTGTCAAGCACACAAAGTTTTTAGAAATATTACTATGCTCCCACTTACTTTCTTGAAACCACAAGCATCTTCGTTATCCATTGATGAAAACAAACTCTTATGACTATTTCATCAAAAACGAAGATTTCCACTCCATTTTGCTCTCTTCTATCCATTGCTGGAACTCTGAAGTTTGCATACTTACTAGCATCCTCTGGATTGACAAAATACCTTGGACTGTACCACATGCAAGTCCTAGGTTGCATTTCCATCACATGGAAATCCTTTTGGCATCCATGCATCATATATCTAGATTGAAATATGTATTAATTGCTAGTTTAACCCGATCTGACTTTAAGCATCGCTATGGTGAGACAACCTCATCGTAGTCAACTCCTTGAACTTGTTATTGCAACAAGTCGAGCTTTATGGATAAAACATTTTATCCACATCAGTTTATAGTTCCCTTAATGTTCGTTAGACTCTAAGTCTTCCGAAGGGTTTATCAAGATATAATCTTGAATCATTTATGGAAACTATCTCGGATTATATTGGCATTTAGCCAATTCCGGAGTCAGGGCCCATCAACGCTTCCTTGTGTATCGTAGGTATACTGTTGTCTAACAACAATATCTCGCTTGCACACCTGAGAGGTTTGCACGAGTTTTGCCTACGTGGTTCAGTTGCAAGTTCGACCGAAGTCCATACATCTCGTGTAGAGGCTTTCGTATCAGTTGCAGTAGGAAACTCTGGAATCACTTCCAAGGTTCCTTTCCTTTGATCTGATGACGAAGATATTGTTATCTCGTCGAGTTGCAGTATTCTCCCACTCACATTTTTGCAAGAACCATTCTCTTTAAAAGCATACCGTTCTCGGTGGCAAACCTTTTGCCTCGGTATAGTGGTGGAGGAATTCCCAATTACTTGGGATAACCTACAAAGTAGTACTTGTCTGATTTGGAATAGGTTTGAAAATATTTTACACAAGCCCCATATTCCAAATGTTAAGAAAAGACAAAGCATGGTTGGGCGTACCATACCATGGTGTCATTTCAACAGACCTGATGGTGCTCTTTTCAGTGTAAAAGCCGCAGTCTCTAAAGCATTACCTTTAAAAAGGGATAATGGCAAATTGATTTATGTCATCTTTGATCTTACCATGTCACAAATGGTTTGAATACATCTTCACGGACGTACCACTCACAGTGGAGTTCCGGGAGGTGTAAGTTATGAAACTCTTTTCACAACTCATCAGACATTCGCTAAACTTGTAACTCAAATATTCCTTTCGGCAATCTAGTTTGCAGAAACATATTTTTCTTGTTACAATAATTTCTACTTCATTTTTGAAAACCTTATGAATGATTTCAGAAGATCCAGACTTACGTCTCATCAAGTAAATATCCATATATCTACTTGAGTCATTTCTGAAGATAGACAAATCCACTGCTGGCAACAACATTTATCAGACTACATACATCAAAATGTATGATCACCAATAAGTTCGTTGCTCGTTCCTTATGGCCTGTGAACGGTATTTCAGTCACTTCACTTTTCGGAGGAAAGTTGCAAGTGTCAGATGATTCATAATCAAACGACTTCAAAATCCATCATTATGGAATTTCTCCATGCATGTTTCTCCAATGTGACTAAATGCAGTGCCACACATGTGTGGTATTCTCTTAGTCTTGCGACATTTAGCGTCAGTGTTATGGATGTATTATATTACCATCAATATTCATAACATACATCCCATCCATGATGGAAGCATGGCCCTTATGTTATTCATGACACTGAACAACAATTGTTCTTTTATGAACAACCCTTTTGCAACAAACATTATGCAATGGGCTAGAGTGTGTAAACTCTAAAATGAATTATGAAAGTAAATACAGAGGTAATGTATTATTATCAATATTCATAACATACATCTCATTCATAATGAAAGTATGGCCCTTAAGTTATTCATAACATCGAACATCAAAAGTTCTCTTATGAACAACCTTCTTGCAAGATACCTTATGCAATGGGCTAGAGTGTGTAAAACTCTAAAATGAATTATGAAAATAAATACATAGGTAATACACCGATGGAATGTATAGTAACATTTACTATGTTCCCAGCGCGTATCTTAACCTCAATCCGACCAGTCTTTTAGGCTGTAGTAGTTCTTGCATCGAATTGCAACAGAAAGCAATCGAGCGGGTATCTCTGTGATCAACTCACAATACCCAAGAATCAGTGATTAACATGTTTAATCATAATTCCGAAGAACTATTTCTTTGACTAGCCTTCTATACATCAATAGCTTGTATGACTTTCATACATGAGCTGGATATTCCAGTCTTCTCTCTTTTTGCCTTTATACTTCTAACAGTTTTACTTCCAATAATTCTCCTACTCTCAGAAGAAGCACCAACTTGAAGAGTGGCGTCAGCCTCGGACTTCCTAGGTGTGTAAGTCACACTAACACCCTTCGGACATTTCCTTTCTCTTAAGTTGTTGTTTTATTCACCATCATCATATGACAGGCGTTCTACTTGATCCCTCTGTTATTAGTTAAATGCATAGTAAACACTTTTACTAATAGTTTGCAAAACAAACATTGCTTTGGATATCACATATCCTTTAGCCTTTGTTTGTGTCTGAAAATGATTTTCAGTTCCATGAATATCACATAGCTATCCCAAACTTTTGAAGTTCGGGTCTCATGGAAGCAAACATATTGCACTTGACCGTAACGGAATTCTAGCTTTTGGATCGAAGGACGAGAGTCACATTATCCATAGCATTAGCGGGAGAATACCAAAAGCATGCGATAGGACAAAGTCCTTCTTGGCACTTTTGAGGACAATCCTCACATTACGTTACCAACCGTAAAGTTTTAACCAGATATTTAAGAGCTTATTCAATTTTAACATGGAAGGTGGAAACGCGAGCCATAATTCTACAACTATTATGCAAATTTCACTTTAGACAAAGTTCATAATTAATTGCACTAAGAATTAAGCAAGTTAATTCTACAGGGCGCTCCCACTCAAATCAATATCTCTCAAAATTGATTGTGAGTGATTCAAGATCCGTATTTCAATTCGACGCATTTGACGGGTGTAGGAGATATGCCCTAGAGGCAACAATAAATGTTATTATTTATCTCCATGTTTGTAATTAAGTTTATGTTCCATGCTATAACTGCTATGGTTCTCGAGTCTGCAATAACCACGAGGCTCGGAGGAAGACTCATATGCACGTGTGGAATAATAAACGGTAAAATGTATTCCTAGTCTGGCCTCTAAGACTAGCTCAAGTGTTGCATGATGGTTCAGTTTTCCGGATCATGGGCATGACTATGCCGGCAACTTTGAGGGCACAATGTTAGGAGAACACTTGTGTTGAATCGACCCGAATTGATGTTATGCCATGAGATACATTCGTCACAAGTTAATGGTTAATAACACAGAGGAAGTTAACGTTTGCATAATTCCTTAGACCATGAGAGTATCGAGTTTCTTCATGCTTGCTTCATGAACTTTGGGGTTTGTTAAACGTCATCCGTAAATGGGTGGCTATTACGGCGGCTTACGGTTTCATGGAAAAGTATTTCAAGTAACTTGATATCTCAAAATTGGGATTTGCTCCTCCGACGATGGAGAGATATCTCTGGGCCCTCTCGGTGTTACGGTATCCACCATCGTCTGGCCAGACACAATGTGATTTGATCACAGGGATACCGGAACACGGGAACGAGAAAAGAGAACAAAACCGGTAACGAGGTAACTGGCATTGTGGACAAGTGTTGATCCACGGGGATGCCGATGATTCTCACCTCGGGTATTTGTAACATATCGCGAAGCAACTGGAATAGCACACGACAACTGGAGGTTCACTCGAATATTCATTCGTGTGGGTATAGGGGTTAATATGGGTGTCCACGGCTCCGATGTTGATCATTGATCGGAAAGTGTTCCGGTCATTTCTATACTTCACCGAACCTATAGGGTCACACGCTTAAGGGTCATCTATCTGCTGAATTCTAGACAGGGAGTCTGAGAGAAAGTCACCGGGAAAGTTTCGGAGACAACGGAAACGTTCCGGAGAGAGAGCACCGGAATAGTTTCGGTAAAACTGAAAAGTTGTTTCAGGGTATACCATTAAGTCAAATTGGTTTCGGCACATGCCTGGAAATTCTTGGAGGGTGCCAGAATTGTTCTGGGAACTTCTGGGATTTTTCGGAGAAAAAAACCGGAAATGTTCCGGAGCTGCCGGAACCGCTTTGTTTGCTTTTCACAGATGAAAATCACTAATCCGGAATTGTTTCAAAACGCGTCCAAAATCATTTTAGTGGGTGCTGGAATTATTCTAAGACCCACAGAAATATTTTCGGATTTAACGGTCGCGGAAAAATGTTTCCATGAATAGTGAAAGTGCTTTTTGGGTGGCTTCTTGGAGAAGCCACCTTGAGGGCCTTTTGGTATTTTCCCCCTTGGCTTCTTGGAGAAGCCATCCTTGGGCTTGACCTATAAATAGGGGTGGAGGGGGCTGCCTAAAGAGACACTCTTTCTCAACATACACAAGCGATGCATGATCTAGCCTTCTCTCTCCCTCCCAGCAAAATAGTTTTGTAGAGCCGAAAGGCTGTCTGGGTTCCGGTGGGAACTAGTTCTGGACGGCGAAGCCCTGCCGGATAGATGACACCGTATGTGTGCAACTCTGTAGAGAGTTGAAGTTTCGGTCTTAGTTCGAGAGTGCCTCCCGAAGGGCTGTCTGAGTGACCGTCCGAGTTTCGAAGGTCCTCCCGAAGGGCTGTCCGAGTGACCCGCCCGAAGGGCTGTCCGTGAGGCCTCCCGGAGGGCTGTCCGAGGATCCGTCCGGTGGGACTGTCCAGAGGCCTCCCGTAGGGCTGGCCGAGGATCCGTCCGGTGGGACTATCCGAGGGACTGTCCAGAGGCCTCCCGGAGGGCTGTCCGAGGATCCGTCCGATGGGACTATCCGAGGGACTGTCCAGAGGCCTCCCGGAGGGCTGTCCGAGGATCCGTCCGGTGGGACTATCCGAGGGACTGTCCCGAGGCCTCCCGAAGGGCTGCCCGGAGATCCGTCCGGTGAGCTGACGAGGGAGTACATCCTCGCGGTTGGGAGGTTGTAAATCCTAGCTGCGGGGATCTGCACCGCCGATCGTCATCGACTCTACTTCCGCCGCGCTACGAGTCGGTAACGAAAAGATCAAACCTTGTATGCAGTCTCCATAGTGGTCCTGGGCTGGTGCGTAGGTCGGAATTTTTTTGTTTTCTGCTGCGTTCCCCTACAGTGGCATCATGAGCCGTGCTATGCGTAGATGCAGGTTACGATCTAGAATACATAGAGATGTATGGGTGTTGCACAATATAATTTGTAGTAGATGAGTTCTACTGCTGATAATTATTTGTGCGGGTAGCAGATGAAATCTGTTACCCGATGTTCTTGTTGCTTCCCTGGAATTTGCATATTTCTGATCTTGATAACAGTATGGTGGAGTTTCAAAGTTCTGGCAATCCGCGATCCTGATTGATCAACGAAGTGCTAACAGTTCATTGAATTCCACCATAGTTAAAGAGAAAGATGAAATTTCGCAGACGAAAGGGCAATGCAGATATGATCTGCACGGGGGTCATGCGTATGACAAAGTTCAGTATGGGGCTCGAGATTTGATTATCTCGTGTTTCATACACCCCGCAAAGTTAATCTAGCGACTTGAATAATCATACTTGATGATGGACGTTGGTAGCTTCGGTTTGCTTCGAAACCTTAGAAGCCACGTAAATTAAATTTTTGCATGAACCGATTAGAGGCGTCTAACTTGGTTTTGCAGGATGGTTTGCATGTGCATGTGATGTGGTATAGCAGTGCTCGTATTTAATTTGATTATGCATGAGATGACTATACAATGTAAATTAACATGACCTGCGTGTCATGATTCGGCATGATGGCTGGAGCCATATGATTGTCACTTTATTGACCTGCGTGTCAACCTTAAGTAATGCACTTATTTTATTAGCTATAGAGATAGCAATATGATCTGGTGCATCGACAAGGTGGTGGTAAACTTTGCGAAGGTGAACACCGACGCGAATGCCGAAGACGAAGAAATACAAGAGTTCTCCGTCAGAAAGGGCTATACCATATCATGCTATTATGAATTGCCTGAGATGTTTATACCTTTGATGCACCCTACTTGATTGCGCGGTAGTCGCCTTTTATTAGGGTGATCTCTCACTTAAAATATCAAGTAGTTAGTGTTCTCCCAAGTGTAGCACCGTCACGGCACCTATCTTTTCGGGGTGCGCCATGGATGCATGGGTACGAACGATTAGAGAAGTGTGAGGCAGGTGAGGTCAGACCTCGCAGCAAGATCACTTGGTTGTCTTGACGTTCATGGCAGGATCGTCCTGAGCTCGGAACACACGCATCGAAAGATGAACAAGAGTCACATAGAGATGTGATCGGCAAGTTGGCCTACCGATTAAAATTCCTGTCCTGAGATGATGATTCTATGGCGATGAATTGAAGTTTGGATCTTGTATCACTCAAAATAAATTATGAGAGATATTGATTTGAGTGGGAGCGCACTTTAGAATTAATTCTTTTAATTCTTAGTGCAATTAATTATCGACACTGTCTAAGTGTTATATGCATAATAGTTATAGAAGAATGGCTCGCGTTTCCACCTTCCCTATTAAAATTGAATAGCTGTTCAAATATCTGGTTAAACTTTACGGTTGGTAACGTAATGTGAGGATTATCCTCAAGAGTGTCGAGAAGGATTTTGTCCTATCGCATGCTTTTGGTATTCTCCCGCTAATGTTGTGGATGATGTGACTCTCGTCCTTTGATCCAAAAGCTAGGATTCCGTTACGGTCAAGTGCAATATGTTTGCTTCCATGAGACCCGAACTTCAAAAGTTTGGGATAGCTATGTGATATTCATGGAACTGAAAATCATTTTTCAGACACAAACAAAGGCTAAAAGATATGTGATATCCAAAGCAATGTTTGTTTTGCAAACTATTAGTAAAGGTGTTTACTATGCATTTGACTAATAACAGAGGGATCCAGTAGAACGCCTGTCATATGATGATGGTGAATAAAACAACAACTTAAGAGAAAGGAAATGTCCAAAGGGTGTTTGTGTGACTTACACACCTAGGAAGTCCGGGGGTAACGCCACTCTTAAGTTGAGTGTTTCTTCTGAGAGTGGGAGAAATACTGAAAGTTAAACTGTTAGAAGTGTAAAGGTGAAAAGAGAGAAGACTGGAATGTCCAGCTCATGTATGAAAGTCATACAAGCTATTGATGTATAAAAGGCTGGTCAAAAGAAATAGTTCTTGGGAATTATGATTAAACATGTTAATCACTGATTCTTGGGTATAGTGAGTTGATCACAGAGATACCCGCACGATTGCATTCTGTTGCGACTCGATGCAAGAACCGCTACGGCCTAAAAGACTTGCCGGAGTGAGGTTTAGATACGCACTGGGAATATAGTAAATGTTACTATACCTTCCATTGGTGTATTTCCGTCTGTATTTATTTTCATAACTCATTTAGAGTTTTACACACTCTAGCCCATTGCATAAGGTATCTTGCAAGGAGGTTGTTCATAAGAGAACTTTTGATGTTCGGTGTTATGAATAACTTAAGGGCCATACTTTCATTATGAATGAGATGTATGTTATGAATATTGATAATAATACATTACCTCTGTGTTTACTTTCATAATTCATTTTAGAGTTTTACACACTCTAGCCCAATGCATAATGTTTGTTGCAAAAGGGTTGTTCATAAAAGAACAATTGTTGTTCAGTGTCATGAATAACATAAGGGCCATGCTTCCATCGTGGATGAGATGTATGTTATGAATATTGATGGTAATATGATACATCCATAACACTGACGCTAAATGTCGCAAGACTAAGAGAATACCACACATGTGTGGCACTGCATTTGGTCACATTGGAGAAACCCGCATGGAGAAATTCCATAATGATGGATTTTGAAGTCGTTTGATTATGAATCATCTGACACTTGCAACTTTCCTCCGAAAAGTGAAGTGACTGAAATACCGTTCACAGGCCATAAGGAATGAGCAATGAACTTATTGGTGATCATACATTTTGATGTATGTAGTCCGATAAATGTTGTTGCTAGCAGTGGATTTATCTATCTTCAGAAATGACTCAAGTAGATATATGGATATTTACTTGATGAGACGTAAGTCTGGATCTTTTGAAATCATTCATAAGGTTTTCAATATGAAGTAGAAATTATTGTAACAAGAAAATTATGTTTCTGCAATTGGATTGCGGATAGAAATATTTGAGTTACAAGTTTAGCGAATGTCTGATGAGTTGTGAAAGGAGTTTCATAACTTACACCTCCCGGAACACCACTGTGAGTGGAATGTCCGTGAAGATGTAATCAAACCATTTATGACATGGTAAGATCAAAGACGACATAAATCAATTTGCCATTATCCCATTTAAAGGTAATGTTTTAGAGACTGCGGCTTTTACACTGAAAAGAGCACCATCAGATCTATTGAAATGACTCCATGGTATGGTACACCCAACCATGTTATGTCTTTTCTTAACATTTGGAATATGGGGCTTGTGTAAAATATTTACAAACCTATTCCAAATTAGACAAGTGCTACTTTGTAGTTTATCCCAAGTAATTGGGAATTCCTCCACCACTATACCGAGGCAAAAAGGTTTGCCACCAAGAACGGTATGCTTTTAAAGAGAATGGTTCTTGCAAAAAGGTGAGTGGGAGGACAGTGCGACTCGACGAGATAACAGTATCTTCGTCATCAGATCAAAGGAAAGAAACCTTGGAAGTAATTCCAGAGTTTCCTACTGCGACTGATACAGAAGTCTGTACAATAAAATGTATGGACTTCGGTCAAACTTGCAGCTGAACCACGTAGGCAAAACTCATGCAAACCTCTCAGGTGCGCAAGCGAGATATTGTTGTTAGACAACAGTATACCAACGATACACAAAGAAGCGTTGATGGGCCCTGGCTTCGGAATTGGCTAAATGCCAATATAATCCGAAATAGTTTCCATACAAATGATTCAAGATTATATCTTGATAAACCCTTCGAAAGACTTAGAGTCTAATGAACATTAATGGAACTATAAACTGATGTGGATAAAATATTTTATCCATAAAGCTCGACTTGTTGCAATAACAAGTTCAAGAGTTGACTACGATGAGGTTGTCTCACCGTAGCGATGCTTAAAGTCAGATCGGGTTAAACTAGCAATTAATACATATTACAATCTTGAGATATGATACATGGATGCCAAAAGGATTTCCATGTGATGGAAATGCAACCTAGGACTTGCATGTGATACAGTCCGAAGTATTTTGTCAATCCAGAGGATGCTAGTAAGTATGAAAACTTCAGAGTTCCAGCAAAGGACAGAAGAGAGCAAAATGGAGTTGGAATCTTCATTTTTGATGAAATAGTCAAAAGAGTTTGTTTTCATCAATGGATAACGAAGATGCTTGTGGTTTCAAGAAAGTAAGTGGGAGCATAATAATATTTCTAAAAACTTTGTGTGCTTGACACATTGTTGATTGGAAATAATTTAAATTTCTTGACACGAATTAGGACTTCATTGAAAATAGTTTTTTGATGAAGTGCTTGGGCTAAATAGCCTTGATATTAGGCATATTTATCTACGAGATAGAATTGCCTAATAGACTAAAGCCAAAAATACATATTGACAATATGCTAAAACAGTTTAGCATAAGAGCGTCAAGGAGTGATTCTTGCCGAAGTCACATGGAAAGAGTTTTGCAAGACTCGGTGTCCCAAAACACTGATGAGCAAAATACATGATGGAGATTCCACACACTTTCGTGTTTGGATTAATCATGTATTCCATGGTATGTAAAACAACTAGATATGTCCAGTACTCCCAAGGAGTTGCGAGTATAGATACCAAAGTGATCAAAGTACTGATCATGGGACATCAGTGAAAAATGTCATTAAGTACTAAAGTTGCACTAATGACATGTTTTCTCGCAAGCAGAGATTATGAAGTGCTCATTGTAAGTAATTACATCGATACAGTCTTCATCAATGCTCCATGCAATTTTCGATTTAAGTTAAAGGTTTTGTGTAATACACGATATGGTGGCAGAGTGTTCGGAAATCATTCCAAACATGTTACTGTGGCGAATTTTTTGTTTTCTGCTGCGTTCCCCTCCATGTGAAGCAACATGAATAGCACACGGCAACTGGAGGTTCACTCGAATATTCATTCGTGTGGGTATAGGGGTCAATATGGGTGTCCACGGCTCCGATGTTGATCATTGATTGGAAAGAGTTCCGGTCATGTCTATACTTCACCGAACCTATAGGGTCACACGCTTAAGGGTCATCTATCTGCTGAATACTAGACGGGGAGTCTGAGAGAAAATCACCGAAAAAGTTTCGGACGAAACGGAAACGTTCCGGAGAGAACCCCGGAATAGTTCCAGTAAAACTGAAAAGTTGTTTCAGGGAATTCCATTAAGTCAAATTGGTTCCGGCACACACCTGGAAATTCTTGGAGGATGCCAGAAGTGTTCTGGAAACTTCTGGGAATTTTCCGGGATAAAAACCGGAAATGTTCCGGAGCAGCCGGAACCGCTTTGGTTGCTTTTCGCTGAAGAAACATTGTTCTGAAATTGTTTCGGAATGCGTTCAAAATTATTTTAGTGGGTACTAGAATTGTTCTAGGCACACAAAAATAATTTGGGATTTAACGGACGCAGAAAAATGTCTTCGTGAATAGTGAAAGTGCTTTTTGGATATTTTTTTGGAAAGCACCTTTTGGGATATTTCCCAAAAGGTTTCTAGAAGGCTTGGGGGCTAAGAAACCCCCCTTGGGGGCGCCCCCAAGAGAGGTTGGCTGGCCACATTGTGGGCTCCTCCATGGAGCCCCACTTGCTCCATTAAATCTCCTTTATGCCCTTGTGGAAATTTTCCTTCATGGGCATTTTGGGTTTTTTGGAAGTGCCCATCCTACCCCTTGGCTTTCCTATAAATAGAGGTGAGGGGGCTGCCCCAAAACTCATGCTTGCTCTCATACACATGCCATAGACTTGTCTGGCTTCTCTCTCCCTCCTAGCGAAATAGTTTCGTAGAGCCAAAAGGCTGTCTGGGTTCCGGTGGGAACTAGTTCTGGACGGCGAAGCCCTGCCGGATAGATGACACCGTATGTGTGCAACTCTGTAGAGAGATCGTAGTTTCGGTCTTAGTTCGAGAGTGCCTCCCGAAGGGCTGTCCGAGTGACCGTCCGAGTTTCGAGGGTACAACCGAAGGGCTGTCCGAGTGACCGTCCGAGTTTCGAAGGTCCTCCCGAAGGGCTGTCCGCGACACCGTCCGAGGGACTGTCCGACCGCCTCCCGAAGGGCTGTCCGAGGGGCAGATGAGGGAGTACATCCTCGCGGTTGGGAGGTTGTAAATCCTAGCTGCGGGGATCTGCACCGCCGATCGTCATCGACTCTACTTCCGCTGCGCTACGAGTCGGTAATGAAAAAGATCAAACCTTGTATGCAGTCTCCATAGTGGTCCTGGGCTGGTGCGTAGGTCAGAATTTTTTTGTTTTCTGCTGCGTTCCCCTACAGTGGCATCATGAGCCGTGCTATGCGTAGATGCATGTTACGATCTAAAATACATAGAGATGTATGGGTGTTGCACAATATAATTTGTAGTAGATGAGTTCTACTGCTGATAATTATTTGTGCGGGTAGCAGATGAAATCTGTTACCCGATGTTCTTGTTGCTTCCCTGGAATTTGCATATTTCTGATCTTGATAACAGCATGGTGGAGTTTTAAAGTTCTGGCAATCCGCGATCCTGATTGATCAACGAAGTGCTAAAAGGTCTTTGAATTCCACCATAGTTAAAAAGAAAGATGAAATTTCGCAGACGAAAGGGCAATGCAGATATGATCTGCACGGGGGTCATGCGTATGACGAAGTTTAGTATGGGGCTCGAGATTTTATTAACTTGTGTTTCATACACCCCGCGATGTTAATCTAGCGACTTGAATAATCATACTTGATGATATAACGTTGGTAGCTGCGGTTTGTTCGAAACCTTAGAAGCCACGTAAAATGAAATTTTGCATAAACCGATTAGAGGCGTCTGACTTGGTTTTGCAGGATGGTTTGCATGTGCATATGATGTGGTATAGCAGTGCTCATATTAATTTGATTATGTATGAGATGAGTATATGTTGTAAAATTAACATGACCTGCGTGTCATGATTCGGCATGATGGCTGGAGCCATATGATTGTCACTTTAATGACCTTCTTGTCAACCTTAAGTAATGCACTTATTTTTATTAGCTATAGAGATAGCAATATTATCTGGTGCATCGACAAGGTGGTGGCAATCTTCGCGAAGGTGAACACCGACGCTAATGCCGAAGACGAAGAAATACTTGACTTCTCCGTCAGAAAGGGCTATACCATATCATGCTATTATGAATTGCCTGAGATGTTTATCCCTTATGATGCACCCTTCTTGATTGCGCGGTTGTCGCTTTTTATTAGGGTGATCTCTCACAAAATATCAAGTAGTTAGTGTTCTCCCAAGTGTAGCACCGTCACGGCACCTAACTTCTCGGAGTGCGTCATGTACACATGAGTACAAACGATTAGGGAAGTGTGAGGCGGGTGAGGTCAGACCTCGCAGCGAGATCACTTGGTTGTCTTGACGTTCTGGCTTGATCGTCCTGAGCTCGGAACACGCCCATCGAAAGATGAACAAGAATCACATAGAGATGTGATCGGCAAGTTGGCCTACCAATTGAAATTCGCGTCATCAGTGATGAACCCGTCAATGGCGTCGAATTGAAATACAGATCTTGTATCACTCACAATCAATTATGAGAGATATTGATTTGAGTGGGAGCGCACTTTAGAATTAATTCTTTTAATTCTTAGTGCAATTCATTATGAACTTTGTCTAAGTGTAAATTGCATAAATAGTTGTAGAATAATGGCTCGCGTTTCCACCTTCCCTATTAAAATTGAATAGCTGTTATATATCTGGTTAAAACTTTACGGTTGGTGACATAATGTGAGGATTTTCCTCAAGAGTGCCGAGAAGGACTTTGTCCTATCGCATGCTTTTAATATTCTCCCGCTAATGCTATGGATAATGTGACTCTCGTCCTTCGATCCAAAAGCTAGAATTCCGTTACGGTCAAGTGCAATATGTTTGCTTCCATGAGACCCGAACTTCAAAAGTTTGGGATAGCTATGTGATATTCATGGAACTGAAAATCATTTTCAGACACAAACAAAGGCTAAAAGATATGGGATATCCAAAGCAATGTTTGTTTTGCAAACTATTAGTAAAAGTGTTTACTATGCATTTGACTAATAACAGAGGGATCCAGTACAACGCCTGTCATATGATGATGGTGAATAAAACAACAACTTAAAGGAAATATCCAAAGGGTGTTTGTGTGACTTACACGCCTAGTAAATCCGGGGCTAACACCACTCTTAAGTTGGATGCTTCTTCTGAGAGTAGAAGAAATACTGAAAGTTAAACTGTTAGAAGTATAAAGGCAAAAAGAGAGAAGACTGGAATATCCAGCTCATGTATGAATGTCATACAAGTTATTGATGTATAGAAGGCTGGTCAAACATATAATTCTTGGGAATTATGATTAAACATGTTAATCACTAATTTTTGGGTATTGTGAGTTGATCACAAAGATACCCGCTCGATTGCATTCTATTGCAATTCAATGCAAGAACTACTACGGCCTAAAAGACTTGCCATGGTGAGGTTTAGATACGCGCTGGGAATATAGTAAATGTTACTATACCTTCCAACGGTGTATTACCATCTGTATTTAATTTCATAATTCATTTAGAGTTTTACACACTCTAGCCCATTGCATAAGGTATCTTGCAAGAAGGTTGTTTATAAGAGAACTTTTGATGTTCGGTGTTATGAAAAACATAAGGGCCATACTTTCATTGCGAATGAGATGTATGTTATGAATATTGATAATAATACATTACCTCTGTATTTACTTTCATAAATCATTTTAGAGTTTTATACACTCTAGCCCATTTGCATAATGTTTGTTGCAAGAGTGTTGTTCATGAAAGAACAATTGTTGTTCGGAATCATGGATAACATAAGGGCCATGCTTCCATCATGGATGGGATGTATGTTATGAATATTGATGGTAATATGATACATCCATAACACTGACGCTAAATGTCGCAAGACTAAGAAAATACCACACATGTGTGGCACTGCATTTAGTCACATTGGAGAAACCCGCATGGAGAAATCCCATGATGATGGATTTTGAAGTCGTTTGATTATGAATCATCTGACACTTGCAACTTTCCTCCGAAAAGTGAAGTGACTGAAATACCATTCACATGCCATAAGGAACGAGCAACGAACTTATTGGTGATCATACATTTTTGATGTATGTAGTCTGATAAATGTTGTTGCTAGCAGTGGATTTATCTATCTTCAGAAATGACTCAAGTAGATATATGGATATTTACTTGATGAGACGTAAGTCTGGATCTTTTGAAATCATTCATAAGGTTTTCAAAAATGAAGTAGAAATTATTGTAACAAGAAAAATATGTTTCTGCAAACTAGATTGCCGAAAGGAATATTTGAGTTACAAGTTTAGCGAATGTCTGATGAGTTGTGAAAAGAGTTTAAATAACTTACACCTCCCGGAACACCACTGTGAGTGGAATGTCCGTGAAGATGTATTCAAACCATTTGTGACATGGTAAGATCAAAGATGACATAAATCAATTTGCCATTATCCCTTTTAAAGTAATGCTTTAGAGACTGCGGCTTTTACACTGAAAAGAACATCATCAAGTCTGTTGAAAAAAAACGCCATGGTATGATACGCCCAGCCATGCTCTGTCTTTTCTTAACATTTGGAATATGGGGCTTGTGTAAAAAATTTACAGACCTATTCCAAATCAGACAAGTGCTACTTTGTAGGTTATCCCAAGTAATTGGGAATTCCTCCACCACTATACCGAGGCAAAAAAAATTTTGCCCACAAAAACGGTATGCTTTTAAAGAGAATGGTTCTTGCAAAAAGGTGAGTGGGAGAACAGTGCAACTCGACGAGATAACAGTATCTTCGTCATCAGATCAAAGGAAAGGAACCTTGGAAGTGATTCCAGAGTTTCCTACTGCGACTGATACGGAAGCCTCTACATAAGATGTATGGACTTCGGTCGAACTTGCAACTGAACCGCGTAGGCAAAGCTCGTGCAAACCTCTCAGGTGCGCAAGCGAGATATTGTTGTTAGACAACAGTATACCTACGATACACAAGGAAGCGTTGATGGGCCCTGACTCCGGAATTGGCTAAATGCCAATATAATCCGAGATAGTTTCCATATAAATGATTCAATATTATATCTTGATAAACCCTTCGGAAGACTTAGAGTCTAACGAACATTAATGGAACTATAAACTGATGTGGTTAAATGTTTTATCCATAAAGCTCGACTTGTTGCAATAACAAATTCAAGGAGTTGACTACGATGAGATTGTCTCACCGTAGCGATGCTTAAAGTCAGATCGGGTTAAACTAGCAATTAATACATATTTCAATCTTGAGATATAATACATGGATGCCAAAAGGAATTCCATGTGATGGAAATGCAACCTAGTACTTACATGTGATACAGTCCAAGGTATTTTGTCAGTCCAGAGGATGCTAGTAAGTATGCAAACTTCAGAGTTCCAGCGATGGACAAAAGAGAGCAAAAGGGAGTTGGAATCTTCACTTTTGATGAAACAGTCAAAGGAGTTTGATTTCATCAATGGATAACGAAGATGCTTGTGGTTTCAAGAAAGTAAGTGGGAGCATAATAATATTTCTAAAAACTTTGTGTTTGACACATTGTTGATTGGAAATAATATAAATTTCTTGACACGAATTAGGACTTTCTTGAAAATAGTTTTTGATGAAGTGCTTGGGCTAAATAGCCTTGACATTAGGCATATTTATCTACGAGATAGAATTGCCTAATAGGCTAAATCCAAAAATACATATTGACAAGATGCTAAAACATTTTAGCATTAAAATGCCAAGGAGTGATTCTTGCCGAAGTCACATGGAAAGGGTTTTTGCAAGACTCGGTGTCCGAAAACACTGATGAGCAAAATACATGATGGAGATTCCACACACTTTCGTGTTTGGATTAATCATGTATTCCATGATATGTAAAATAACCAGATATGTCCAGTACTCCCAAGGAGTTGCGAGTATAGATACCATAGTGATCAAAGTACAGATCATGGGACAACAGTGAAAAAATGTCATTAAGTACTAAAGTAGCACTGATGACATGTTGTCTCGCAAGCAGAGATTATGAAGTGCTCGTTGTAAGTAATTACATCGACACTGTCTTCATCAATGCTCCATGCGATTTTTGATTTAAGTTAAGGGTTTTGTGTAATACACAATATGGTGGCACGGTGTTTGGAAATCGTTCCAAACAGGTTACTGTGGCGAATTCTATAACTAGGGCTAAGTATGTTGCCGCTTTCAAAGCGACATAGAAGATGTTGAATCGTACAGTTCGTTCATGAACTTAGTATGATTCCAAGATGGCTTTGGTCAATGGAACACTATTGAAGATAGTTGCTCCATAGCTCAGTCTGGGGAATCAAGGTTTGACTAGTGGTTCACATATATACGAAGCCAAGTCCACACAAAATATGAATTTTGTGAAAGCGTGAAAACGCGAGGACATGCAAAGATACACACGGAACTGAAGTTGTCAGATCCGTTGGACATCAGGCTATACCACATGCGAAGCATGTTTACACCGGTATGCCACAGGTGTAATGTGCATTAGCATTGACTAGATTATTGACTCTAGTGCAAGTGGGAGTCTGTAGGAGATATGCCCTAGAGGCAAGAACAAATGTTATTTTTTATCTCCATGTTCATAATTATGTTTATGTTCCATGCTATAACTGCTATGGTTCTCGAGTCTGCAATAACCACGAGGCTCGAAGGAAGACTCATATGCATATGTGGAATAATAAACGGTAAAATGTATTCCTAGTCTGGCCTCTAAGACTAGCTCAAGTGTTGCATGATGGTTCTGTTTTCCTGATCATGGGCATGACTATGCCGGCAACTTTGAGGGCACAATGTTAGGAGAACACTTGTGTTGAATCGACCCGATTGATATTATGCTATGCGATTCATTCGTCACAAGTTAATGGTTAATAACACAGAGAAGTTAACATTTGCATAATTCCTTAGACCATGAGAGTGTCGAGTTTCTTCATGCTTGCTTCATGAACTTTGGGGTTTGTTAAACGTCATCCGTAAATGGGTGGCTATTACGGCGGCTTACGGGTTCATGGAAAAGTATGTCAAGTAACTTGATAGCTCAAGATTGGGATTTGCTCCTCCGATGATGGAGAGATATCTCTGGGCCCTCTCGGTGTTATGGTATCCATCATCGTCTGGCCAGACACATTGTGATTTGATCACGGGGATACCGGAACACGGAAACGAGAAAAGAGAACAAGACCGGTAACAAGGTAACTTGCATAGTGGACAAGTTGTTGATCCACGAGGATGCAGAAAATCTCACCTCGGGTATTTGTAACATATCGCGAAGCAACAGGAATAGCACACGGCAACTGGTGGTTCACTCGAATATTCATTCGTGTGGGTATAGGGGTCAATATGGGTGTTCACGGCTCCGATGTTGATCATTGATCGAAAAGAGTTCCGGTCATGTCTATACTTGACCGAACCTATAGGGTCACATGCTTAAGGGTCATCTATCTGCTGAATACTAGATGGGGAGTCTGAGAGAAAATCACCGAAAAAGTTTCGGACGAAACGGAAATGTTCCGGAGAGAACCCAGGAATAGTTCCGGTAAAACTGAAAAGTTGTTTCAGGGTATTCCATTAAGTCAAATTGGTTCCGGCACACGCCTGGAAATTCTTGGAGGATGCCAGGAGTGTTCTGGAAACTTCTGGGAATTTTCCGGGATAAAAACCGGAAATGTTCCGGAGCAGCCGGAACCGCTTTGGTTGCTTTTCGCTGAAGAAACATTGTTCCGAAATTATTTCGGAATGCGTTCAAAATTATTTTAGTGGGTACTGGAATTGTTCTAGGCACATAGAAATAATTTGGGATTTAACGAACGCAGAAAAATGTCTTTGTGAATAGTGAAAGTGCTTTTTGGATATTTTTTTGGAAAGCACCTTTTGGGATATTTCCCAAAAGGTTTCTAGAAGGCTTGGGGGCTAAGAAATCCCCCTTGGGGGGCCCCCCAAGAGAGGTTGGCTGTCCACATTGTGGGCTCCTCCATGGAGCCCCACTTGCTCCATTAAATCTCCTTTATGCCCTTGTGGAAGTTTTCCTTCATGGGCATTTTGGGTTTTTTGGAAGTGCCCATCCTACCCCTTGGCTTTCCTATAAATAGAGGTGAGGGGGCTGCCAAAAAACTCATGCTTGCTCTCATACACATGCCATAGACTTGTCTAGCTTCTCTCTCCCTCCCAGTGAAATAGTTTCGTAGAGGCGAAAGGCTGTCTGGGTTCCGGTGGGAACTAGTTCTGGACGGCGAAGCCCTGCCGGATAGATGACACCGTATGTGTGCAACTCTGTAGAGAGATCGTAGTTTCGGTCTTAGTTCGAGAGTGCCTCCCAAAGGGCTGTCCGAGTGACCGTCCGAGTTTCGAGGGTACTCCCGAAGGGCTGTCCGAGTGACCGTCCGAGTTTCGAAGGTCCTCCCGAAGGGCTGTCCGCGACACCATCCGAGGGACTGTCCGACCGCCTCCCGGAGGGCTGTCCGAGGGGCATATGAGGGAGTACATCCTCGCGGTTGGGAGGTTGCAAATCCTAGCTGCGGGGATCTGCACCGCCGATCGTCATCGACTCTACTTCCGCTGCGCTACGAGTCGGTAACGAAAAAGATCAAACCTTGTATGTAGTCTCCATAGTGGTCCTGGGCTGGTGCGTAGGTCAGAAATTTTTTGTTTTCTGCTGCGTTCCCCTACACCTAGGGCCTTGGAGGGCAAGCCACCAGCCCCCTCCATGCCTATATAAAGGTGGGGAGGCGTTGGGGGCAGCCACCCTTGGACCCTTGCCCGTTACCTCTCCCAACTCCTCCCATGTTTCACCGACACGCGCTTGGCGAAGCCCTGCCGGAATTCCGCTGCCACCACCACCACCATACCGTCGTGTTGGTCCCGATCTCATCTACCACCTCTCTCTCGCTTGCTGGATCAAGAAGGAGAGGACGCCGCCGAGCCGCACGTGTGCTAAACTCGGAGGTGCCGTCCTTTCGGCACTTGATCGGGAGTTCGTGGACGGATCGTGATTGGATCGCGAAGACGTTCGACTACATCAACCGCATTTCTTAACGCTTCCGCTAAGCGATCTACAAGGGTATGTAGATGCAATTTCTCCTCTCGTAGATGTTCATCTCCTAGATTGATCTTGGTGAGCGTAGGAATTTTTTTGTTTCCCATGCAACGTTCCCCAACAGTGGCATCATGAGCTAGGTCTTTGCGTAGATGAAATCACGAGTAGAACACAAAGGAGTTTGTCGGCATTGATATTCAGATTCCTTCCTTCCTTGGTCTTTTCTTGATTCAGCGGTATTGTGGGATGAAGCGGCCCGGACCAACTTTACATGTCCATGTACATGAGACCGGTTCCATCGACTGACATGCGACTTTGTTGCATAAGATGGCTGGCGGGTGTCTGTCTCTCCCACCTTAGTTGAATCGGATTCGACGAAGGCGGTCCTTGTAGAAGGTTAAATAGCAACTTGCATATCACCGTTGTGGTTTTGCGTAGGTAAGAATCGTTCTTGCTAGATACCCATAGCAGCCACGTAAAACATGCAACAACAAATTAGAGGACGTCTAACTTGTTTTGCAGGGTATGTTGTGATATGATATGGCCAAAGACATGATGAAATATATTTGATGTATGAGATGATCATATTTTGTAATAGTTTATCTCGGCTTGCATGTCAATGAATACGGCAACCGGCAGGAGCCATAGGGTTGTCTTTAATTATTGTATGACCTGCGTGTCAATCATTAAGCGCTATGTAATGCTTTACTTTATCGCTAAACGGTAGCAATAGTAGTAGAAGCATGGTTGGCGTGACAACCCCGATGGCGACGCGATGATGGAGATCATGGTGTCATGCCGGTGACGATGGAAATCATGCCGGTGCTTTGGAGATGGAGATCAAAAGCACAAGTTCATGGCCATATCATGTCACTTATGATTTGCATGTGATGTTAATCTTTTTATGCATCTTATTTTGCTTAGGACGACGGTAGCATTATAAGGTGATCCCTCTCTAAAATTTCAAGATAAAATTGTGTTCTCCCCAAGTGTGCACCGTTGCGAAAGTTCGTCGTTTCGAAGCACCACGTGATGATCGGGTGTGATAGACTCTACGTTCACATACAACGGGTGCTAGCCAGTTTTGCACATGCGGAACACTTGGGTTAAACTTGACGAGCCTAGCATGTACAGACATGGCCTCGGAACACAAGAGACCGAAAGGTCGAACATGAGTCATATAGTAGATATGACCAACATGGAGATGTTCACCATTGAAACCACCTCATCTCACGTGATGATCGGACTTGGGTTGGTGAATTTGGATCATGTTAGACTCGGACGACCGGAGGGATGTCGATTTGAGTGGGAGTTTTTAAGTAAACTAAACTCATTATCTTGAACAATAGTCTAAGTTGTCTTTGCAAATTTATGTTGTAGATCAATGGCTCGCGCAGTAGCTTCCCTGAATTTCAATGCGTTCCTAGAGAAAGCCAAGCTAAAAGATGATGGAAGTAACTTTGTAGACTGGGCCCGTAATCTGAAGATTATCCTCACAGCTGCCCAAAAGGCTTATGTCCTTGATGCACCGCTTGGTGAGCAACCCCCTCCAGCGTCTGTGGACGTTATGAACGCCTGGCAGGCGCGTGTTGATGACTACTCAATAGTTCAATGCGCCATGTTGTATGGCTTAGAATCGGGACTTCAAAGGCGTTTTGAACGTCATGGAGCATATGAGATGTTCCAGGAGTTGAAGTTTATTTTTGAGAAGAATGCCCGGATCGAGAGGTATGAGACCTCCAATAAGTTCTATGCTTGCAAAATGGAGGAGAACGGGTCTGTCAGTGAACACATACTCAAAATGTCTGGGTATTACAACCGTCTGGCTGAGTTGGGAGTTGTGCTCCCGCCAGAGGCGGTCACTGACAGAGTTCTTCAATCGCTACCACCTAGCTACAAGAGCTTTGTGTTGAACTATAACATGCAAGGGATGAACAAGTCAGTCGCCGAGCTGTTTGTGATGCTGAAAGTCGCTGAGTCAGACATCCAGAAGAAGCATCAAGTGTTGATGGTCAATAAAACCACTGGTTTCAAGAAGAATGGCAAGGGCAAGAAGGGAAACTCCAAGAAGAGTGGCAAAGTAGTTGCCCCTCCCGTGAAGAAACCAAGGCTGGACCCAAGCCGGAAACTGAGTGCTTCTATTGCAAGGGAACTGGCCACTGGAAGAGGAATTGCCCCAAGTATCTGGCCGACAAGAAGGGGGCCAACGCCAAACAAGGTATATATGATATACATGTTATTGATGTGTACCTTACCAACTCTCGTTGTAGTGCCTGGGTATTTGATACCGGTGCGGTTGCTCACATTTGCAACTCAAAGCAGGAACTGCAGAATAGACGGAGGCTGGCGAAGGACGAAGTGACGATGTGCGTGGGAAATGGTTCCAAGGTTGATGTGATCGCCGTCGGCACGCTCGCTCTTCGATTACCATCGGGATTAGTGATGAACCTGAATAATTGTTATTTAGTGCCTGCGTTGAGCATGAACATTATATCTGGATCTTGTTTAATGCGAGACGGTTACTCATTTAAATCAGAGAATAATGGTTGTTCTATTTATATGGGTAATATCTTTTATGGTCATGAACCCATTGTGAGGGGTTTATTCTTATTGAATCTCGATAGTGATGATACACATGTTCATAACATTGATGCCAAAAGATATAGAGTTGATAATGATAGTACCACTTTCTTGTGGCACTGCCGCTTAGGTCATATTGGTGTAAAACGCATGAAGAAACTCCATGCTGATGGACTTTTGGAGTCACTTGATTTTGAATCACTTGACACATGCGAACCATGCCTCATGGGCAAGATGACTAAGACCCCGTTCTCCGGAACAATGGAACGGGCTAGTGACTTGTTGGAAATCATACATACTGATGTGTGCGGTCCGATGAGCATTGAGGCGCGCGGTGGATATCTTTATTTTCTCACCTTCACCGACGATTTGAGTAGATATGGGTATATTTACTTAATGAAACACAAGTCTGAAACGTTTGAAAAGTTCAAGCAATTTCAGAATGAAGTTGAGAATCATCGTAACAAGAAAATCAAGTTCCTATGATCTGATCGAGGGGGAGAATATCTGAGTTATGAGTTTGGCAGTCACTTAAGACAATGTGGAATTGTTTCACAATTGACACCACCTGGAACACCATAGCGTAATGGTGTGTCCGAACGTCGTAATCGAACCTTATTGGATATGGTGCGTTCTATGATGTCTCTTGCCGATCTGCCACTATCATTTTGGGGTTATGCGTTATAGACAGCTGCATTCACTTTAAATAGGGCACCATCTAAGTCCGTAGAGACGACACCGTATGAACTATGGTTTGGCAAGAAACCTAAGCTGTCATTTCTTAAAGTTTGGGGATGCGATGCTTATGTCAAAAGGCTTCAGCCAGAAAAGCTTGAACCCAAAGCGGACAAATGCGTCTTCATAGGATACCCAAAAGAGACGGTTGGGTATACCTTCTATCTCAGATCTGAAGGCAAAGTGTTTGTCGCTAAGAATGGGTCCTTTCTCGAGAAAGAGTTTCTCTCGAAAGAATTGAGTGGGAGGAAGATAGAACTTGATGAGGTTGTTGAACCTTTATTTCAACCAGAGAGTAGCACTGCGCAGAAAGATGTTTCTGTGGAACCTACGTCAGTTGAAGAGGAAGCTGATGATGGTGATCATGAAGCTTCGGATCAAGTTACTATCGAACCTCGTAGGTCGACAAGGATACGTACTGCTCCTGAGTGGTACGGTAACCCTGTCTTGAATGTCATGTTGTTGGACAACGATGAACCTACGAGCTATGGAGAAGCGATGGTGGGCCCAGATTCCGACAAATGGTTAGAGGCCATGAAATCCGAGATGGGATCCATGTATGAAAACAAAGTGTGGACTTTGGAAGTATTACCTGAAGGGCGAAAGGCCATTCAGAATAAATGGATCTTCAAGAAGAAGATGGACGTAGACAGTAATGTCACCGTCTATAAAGCTCGACTTGTGGCAAAGGGTTTTTCACAAGTTCAAGGAGTTGACTACGATGAGACGTTCTCACCTGTAGCGATGCTTAAGTCCGTCAGAATCATGTTAGCAATAGCTGCATTTTTCGATTATGAAATTTGGCAGATGGATGTCAAAACAGCGTTCCTTAACAGTTTTCTTAAGGAAGAGTTGTATATGATGCAACCAGAAGGTTTTGTCGATCCAGAGAATGCTGACACAGTTTGCAAACTCCAGCGATCCATTTATGGACTGGTGCAAGCGTCTCGGAGTTGGAATCTTCGCTTTGATGAGGTGATCAAAGCGTTTGGGTTTATACAAGTTTACGAAGAAGCTTGTATTTACAAGAAAGTGAGTGGGAGCTCTATAGCGTTTCTAATATTATATGTGGATGACATATTACTGATTGGAAACAATATAGAACTTTTGGAAAGCGTGAAGGAATATTTGAACAAGAGTTTTTCAATGAAGGACCTAGGAGAAGCTGCTTTCATATTAGGCATCAAGATCTATAGAGATAGATCGAGACGCTTAATAGGACTTTCACAGAGCACATACCTTGATAAAGTTTTGAAGAAGTTCAAAATGGATCAGTCCAAGAAGGGGTTCCTGCCTGTTTTGCAAGGTGTGAAGTTGAGTAAGACTCAATGCCCAGCGACTACAGAGGATAGAGAAAAGATGAGTGTCATCCCCTATGCTTCTGCCATAGGCTCTATCATGTATGTGATGCTGTGCACAAGACCAGATGTCAGCCTTGCCATAAGTATGGCCGGAAGGTTTCAAAGTGATCCAGGAGTGGAACACTGGACAACGGTCAAGAATATCCTTAAGTACCTGAAAAGGACTAAGGAAATGTTTCTCATTTATGGAGGTGATCAAGAGCTCGTCGTAAAGGGTTACGTCGATGCAAGCTTTGACACTGATCCGGATGACTCTAAGTCTCAAATCGGTTACGTATATATTCTAAATGGGGGAGCGGTAAGCTGGTGCAGTTCCAAGCAAAGCGTGGTAGCTAATTCTACATGTGAAGCGGAGTACATAGCTGCCTCGGAGGCGGCGAAGGAAGGTGTCTGGATGAAGCAGTTCATGACAGATCTTGGAGTTGTGCCCAGTGCACTGGACCCGATGACTCTGTTCTATGACAACACTGGTGCCATTGCTCTAGCCAAGGAACCAAGGTTTCACAAAAGGACCAGACACATAAAGAGACGCTTCAATTCCATCCGCGATGCGATCAAGGAGGAGGACATAAACATTTGCAAAGTGCACACGGATCTGAATGTTGCAGATCCGTTGACTAAACCTCTTCCACGGGCAAAACATGATCAACACCAGAACTCTATGGGTGTTAGATTCATAACCATGTAATGCTAGATTATTGACTCTAGTGCAAGTGGGAGACTGTTGGAAATATGCCCTAGAGGCAATAATAAAATGGTTATTATTATATTTCCTTGTTCATGATAATCGTTTATTATCCATGCTATAATTGTATTGGTTGGAAACACAAATACATGTGTGGATATGTAGACAACAACATGTCCCTAGTGAGCCTCTACCAGACTAGCTCGTTGATCAAAGATGGCCATGGTTTCCTGGTCATAGACATGAGTTGTCATTTGATAACGGGATCACATCATTAGGAGAATGATGTGATGGACAAGACCCAAACTATGAACGTAGCATATGATCGTGTCAAGTTTATTGCTATCGTTTTCGCATGTCAAGTATCTGTTCCTATGACCATGAGATCATGCAACTCACTGACACCGGAGGAGTACCTTGTGTGTATCAAACGTCGCAACGTAACTGGGTGACTATAAAGATGCTCTACAGGTATCTCTGAGGGTGTCTGTTGAGTTGGCATGGATCAAGACTGGGATTTGTCACTCCGTATGACGGAGAGGTATCGCAGGGCCCACTCGGTAATACAGCATCACAATGAGCTTGCAAGCAATCTGACTAAAGAGTTAGCCACGGGATCTTGTATTACGGATCGAGTAAAGAGACTTGCCGGTAACGAGATTGAACTAGGTATGGAGATACTGACGATCAAATCTCGGGCAAGTAACATATCGCCGGACAAAGGGAATTGCATACGGGATTGACTGAATCCTTGACATCGTGGTTCAACCGATAAAGATCTTCATTGAATATGTAGGAACCAATATGGGCATCCAGGTCCCGCTATTGGTTATTGACCGGAGAGGAGTCTCGGTCATGTCTGCATATTCCCGAACCCGTAGGGTCGCACGCTTAACGTTCGGTAGCGCTAGGGTAGTATTGAGATATTAATAGTGGAAAGTCCGAAGGTTGTTCGGAGTCCCGGATGGGATCCGGGACATCACGAGGAGCTCCGGAATAGTCCGGAGGTAAAGATTCATATATGGAAAGTTGTTATAGGGTTCCAGAAAAAGTTCGAGTTTTTTCGGTATTGTACCGGGAAGGTTCTAGAAGGTTCCGGAGTGGGGCCCACCTACATGGGGGACCCACATGAACGTGGGTAGTGGGGAAAGTCCCCACAACCCTGGTCTAGGCGCACCAAGATCCTCCCTTAAAAGGAATAGTATCATATCCCAAAGGGATAAGATCAGGATCCCTAAAAGGGGATAGCGATCGGTGGGGAAGGAAAGGAGGGATTTCCTTCCTCCCCCTTTGGCCAACGACCCTATGGCCTTGGAGGGCAAGCCACCAGCCCCCTCCATGCCTATATAAAGGTGGGGAGGCGTTGGGGGCAGCCACCCCTTGGACCCTTGCCCGTTACCTCTCCCAACTCCTCCCACGTTTCACCGGTACGCGCTTGGCGAAGCCTTGCCGGAATTCCGCTGCCACCACCACCACCATACCGTCGTGTTGGTCCCGATCTCATCTACCCCCTCTCTCTCGCTTGCTGGATCAAGAAGGAGAGGACGCCGCCGAGCCGCACGTGTGCTAAACTCGGAGGAGCCATCCGTTCGGCACTTGATCGGGAGTTCGTGGACGGATCGTGATTGGATCGCGAAGACGTTCGACTACATCAACCGCGTTTCTTAACGCTTCCGCTTAGCGATCTACAAGGGTATGTAGATGCAATCTCTCCTCTCGTAGATGTTCATCTCCTAGATTGATCTTGGTGAGCGTAGGAATTTTTTTGTTTCCCATGCAACGTTCCCCAACAGAAGGGTGCATCATAAGGGATAAACATCTCAGGCAATTCATAATAGCATGATATGGTATAGCCCTTTCTGACGGAGAAGTCTTGTATTTCTTCGTCTTTGGCATTCGCGTCGGTGTTCACCTTCACGAAGTTTGCCACCACGTTGTCGATGCACCAGATAATATTGCTATCTCTATAGCTAATAAAATAAGTGCATTACAAAAGGTTGACACGCAGGTCATTAAAGTGACAATCATATGGCTCCAGCCATCATGCCGAATCATGACACGCAGGTCATGTTAATTTACATCATATAGTCATCTCATACATAATCAAATTAATATGTGCACTGCTATACCACATCATATGCACATGCAAACCATCCTGCAAAACCAAGTTAGACGCCTCTAATCGGTTTATGCAAAATTTCGTTTTACGTGGCTTCTAAGGTTTCGAACAAACCGCAGCTATCAACGTCCATCATCAAGTATGATTATTCAAGTCGCTAGATTAACTTTACGGGATGTATGAAACACGAGATAATAAAATCTCGAGCCCCATACTGAACTTCGTCATACGCATGACCCCCGTGCAGATCATATCTGCATTGCCCTTTTGTCTGCGAAATTTCATCTTTCTCTCTAACTATGGTGGAATTCAATGAACTGTTAGCACTTCGTTGATCAATCAGGATCGCGGATTGCCAGAACTTTGAAACTCCACCATGCTGTTATCAAGATCAGAAATATGCAAATTCCAGGGAAGAAACAAGAACATCGGGTAACAGATTTCATCTGCTACCCGCACAAATAATCATCAGTAGTAGAACTCATCTACTACAAATTATATTGTGCAACACCCATACATCTCTATGTATTCTAGATCGTAACCTGCATCTACGCATAGCACGGCTCTTGATGCCACTGTAGGGGAACGCAGCAGAAAACAAAAAATTTTGACCTACGCACCAGCCCAGGACCACTATGGAGACTGCATACAAGGTTTTTGATCTTTTCGTTACCGACTCGTAGCGCAGCGGAAGTAGTGTGGATGGCGATCGGCGGTGCAGATCCCCGCAGCTAGGATTTACAACCTCCCAACCGCGAGGATGTACTCCCTTGACTGCCCCTCGGACAGCCCTCCAGGAGGCAGTCTGACAGTCCCCCGGACAGTGTCGCGAACAGCCCTTCGGGAGGACCTTCGAAACTCGGACGGTCACTCGGACAGCCCTTTGGGAGGACCCTCGAAACTCGGACAGCCCTTCGGGAGGCACTCTCGATCTAAGACTGAAACTACGATCTCTCTACAGAGTTGCACACATACGGTGTCATCTATCCGGCAGGGCTTCGCCGTCCAGAACTAGTTCCCACCGGAACCCAGACAGCCTTTCGGCTCTACGAAACTCTTTTCGTGGGAGGGAGAGAGAGAGAGCCAGACGAGCATGGCATGTGTATGAGAGCAAGGGATGATTGTGGAGTGCACCCTTCCACCTCTATTTATAGGAAAGCCAAGGGGTAGGGATGGCATACAAAAAATACCAAAATACCCCCACTTTATGTCACACATAAAAGAATAAAAGGCAAAAAGGGATGGCATGTGGAGCTCCATGGAGGAGCTCCACCTTGGCCGGCCACCCTCATGCCCCCCACAAGGGGGCTTTCTTAGTGCCTAAGTCATTCTAGAAGCCTTTTGGGAAAATCCCAAAAGGTGGCTTTCCAAAAATTGACCATAAAGTGATTTTCACTATTCATAGAGACAATTTTCCGCAACCGTTAAATCCGAAAATATTTTTGTGGGTCTTAGAATAATTCCAGTACCCACTAAAATGATTTTGGATTCATTCCGAAACAATTTCGGATTAGTGATTTTCATCTGCGAAAAGCAACCAAACCGGTTCCGGCAGCTCCAGAACATTTACGGTTTTTGTCCCGGAAAAATCCCAGAAGTTACCAGAACAATTCTGGCACCCTCCAAGAATTTCCAGGCGTGTGCCGAAACCAATTTGACTTAATGGTATACCCCGAAACAACTTTTCAGTTTTACCGGAACTATTCCGGTGTCCTCTCCGGAACGTTTCCGTTGCGTCCGAAACTTTTCCGGTGATTTTCTCTCAGACTCCCTGTCTAGTATTCAGCAGATGGATGACCCTTAAGCGTGTGACCCTATAGGTGTGGTGAAGTATAGACATGACCCGGAACACTTTCCGATCAATGATCAACATCGGAGTCGTGGACACCCATATTGACCCATATACACACACGAATGAATATCCGAGTGAACCTCCAGTTGCCCTGTGCTATTCTTGTTGCTTCACGATATATTACAAACACCCGAGGTGAGATTTATTGGCATCTGTAGGAGATATGCCCTAGAGGCAATAATAAATGTTATTGTTTATCTCCATGTTCATAGTTATGTTTATGTTCCATGCTATAACTGCTATGGTTCTCGAGTCTGCAATAACCACGAGGCTCGGAGGAAGACTCATATGCACGTGTGGAATAATAAACGGTAAAATGTATTCCTAGTCTGGCCTCTAGGACTAGCTCAAGTGTTGCATGATGGTTCTGTTTTCCTGATCGTGGGCATGACTATGCCGGCAACTTTGAGGGCACAATGTTAGGAGAACACTTGTGTTGAATCGACCCGAATTGATGTTATGCTATGAGATTCGTTCGTCACAAGTTAATGGTTAATAACACAGAGAAGTTAATGTTTGCATAATTCCTTAGACCATGAGAGTGTCGAGTTTCTTCATGCTTGCTTCATGAACTTTGGGGTTTGTTAAACGTCATCCGTAACTGGGTGGCTATTACGGCGGCTTACGGGTTCATGGAAAAGTATGTCAAGTAACTTGATAGCTCAAGATTGGGATTTGCTCCTCCGACGATGGAGAGATATCTCTGGGCCCTCTCGGTGTTACGGTATCCATCATCGTCTGGCCAGACACATTGTGATTTGATCACAGGGATGCCGGAACACGGAAACGAGAAAAGAGAACAATACCGGTAACGAGGTAACTGGCATTGTGGACAAGTGTTGATCCATGAGGATGCCGATGATTCTCACCTCGGGTATTTGTAACATATCGCGAAGCAACAGGAATAGCACACGGCAACTGGAGGTTCACTAGAATATTCATTCGTGTGGGTATAGGGGTCAATATGGGTGTCCACGGCTCCGATGTTGATCATTGATCGAAAAGAGTTCCGGTCATGTCTATACTTCACCGAACCTATAGGGTCACACGCTTAAGTGTTATCTATCTGCTGAATACTAGACAGGGAGTCTGAGAGAAAGTCACCGGAAAAGTTTCGGAGACAGCGGAAAAGTTCCGGAGAGAGAGCACCGGAATAGTTTCGGTAAAACTGAAAAGTTGTTTCAGGGTATACCATTAAGTCAAATTGGTTTCGGCACACGCCTGGAAATTCTTGTAGGGTGCCAGAATTGGTCTGGGAACTCCTGGGATTTTTTGCAGAAAAAAACCGGAAATGTTCCGGAGCTGCCGGAACCGCTTTGTTTGCTTTTCGCAGATGAAAATCACTAATCCGGAATTGTTTCGGAACGCGTCCAAAATCATTTGTGTGGGTACTGGAATTATTCTAAGACCCACAGAAATATTTTCGGATATAACGGTCGCGGAAAAATGTTTCCGTGAATAGTGAAAGTGCTTTTTGGGTGTCTTCTTGGAGAAGCTACCTTGAGGGCCTTTTGGTATTTTTCCCCTTAGCTTCTTGGAGAAGCTACCCTTGGGCTTGGCCTATAAATAGGGGTGGAGGGGGCTGCCTAAAGACACACTCTTTCTCAACATACACAAGCCATGCATGATCTGGCCTTCTTCTCTCCCTCCCAGCGAAATAGTTTCGTAGAGCCGAAAGGCTGTCTGGGTTCCGGTGGGAACTAGTTCTGGACGGCGAAGCCCTGCTGGATAGATGACACCGTATGTGTGCAACCCCGTAGAGAGGTCGTAGGTTCGATCTTTTTTGCCCGAGGGGCTGTTCGAGGGTCCTCCCGAAGGGCTGTCTGAGTTACTGTCTGAGTTTCGGGGGTCCTCCCGAAGGGCTGTCCGAGTGACCCGCCCGAAGAGCTGTCCGTGAGGCCTCCCGGAGGGCTGTCCGAGGATCCGTCCGGTGGGACTATCCGAAGGACTGTCCAGAGGCCTCCCGGAGGGCTGTCCGAGGATCCGTCCGATGGGACTATCCGAGGGACTGTCCCGAGGCCTCCCGAAGGGCTGCCCGGAGATCCGTCCGGTGAGCTGACGAGGGAGTACATCCTCGCGGTTGGGAGGTTGTAAAATCCTAGCTGCGGGGATCTACACCACCGATCGTCATCGACTCTACTTCCGCTGCGCTACGAGTCGGTAACGAAAAAGATCAAACCTTGTATGCAGTCTCCATAGTGGTCCTGGCTGGTGCGTAGGTTGGAAATTTTTTGTTTTCTGCTGCGTTACCCTACAGCATCCCCGCGGATCAACAACTTGTCCACTATGCCAGTTACCTCGTTACCGGTTTTGTTCTCTTTTCTCGTTTCCGCGTTCCGGCATCCCAGTGATCAAATCACAATGTGTCTGGCCAGACGATGATGGATACCGTAACACCGAGAGGGCCCGAGAATATCTCCCCATCGTCGGAGGAGCAAATCCCAATCTCGAGCTATCTCGTTCCTTGTCATACTTTTCCGTGAACCCGTAAGCCGCCGTAATAGCCACCCAGTTACGGATGACGTTTAACAAACCCCAAAGTTCACGAAGCAAGTATGAAGGAACTTGATACTCTCATGGTCTAAGGAATTATGCAAACATTAACTATCTCTGTGTTATTAACCATTAAATTGTGACGAATGTATCTCATAGCAAAACATCAATCGGGTCGATTCAACATAAGTGTTCTTCTAACATTGTGCCCTCAAAGTTGCCGGCATAGTCATGCCCATGATCAGGAAAACAGAACCATCATGCAACACTTGAGCTAGTCTTAGAGGCCAGACTAGGAATACATTTTACCGTTTATTATTCCACGCGTGCATATGAGTCTTCCTTCGAGCCTCGTGGTTATTGCAGACTCGAGAACCATAGCAGTTATAGCATGGAACATAAACATAATTATGAGCATGGAGATAAACAATAACATTTATTATTGTCTCTAGGGCATATCTCCTACATCACGATATATTACAAACACCCGAGGTGAGATTTTCTGCATCCCCGTGGATCAACAACTTGTCCACTATGCCAGTTACCTCGTTACCGATTTTGTTCTCTTTTCTCGTTTCCGTGTTCCGGCATCCCAGTGATCAAATCACAATGTGTCTGGCCAGACGATGATGGATACCGTAACACCGAGAGGGCCCGAGAATATCTCTCCATCGTCGGAGGAGCAAATTCCAATCTTGAGCTATCTCGTTTCTTGTCATACTTTCCGGTGAACCCGTAAGCCGCCGTAATAGCCACCCAGTTACGGATGACGTTTAACAAACCCCAAAGTTCACGAAGCAAGTACGAAGGAACTCGATACTCTCATGGTCTAAGGAATTATGCAAACATTAACTATCTCTGTGTTATTAGCCATTAACTTGTGACGAATGTATCTCATAGCATAACATCAATTCGGGTCGATTCAACACAAGTGTTCTGCTAACATTGTGCCCTCAAAATTGCCGGCATAGCCATGCCCATGATCAGGAAAACAGGATCATCATGCAATACTTGAGCCAGTCATAGAGGCATGACTAGGAATACATTTTTCCGTTTATTATACCACACGTGCACATGAGTTTCCCTCCGAGGCTCGTGGATATTGCAGACTCGAGAATCATTGCAGTTATAGCATGGAACATAAACATTCATTACAAACTCGGAGATACAAAATAACTGTTATTACTGCCTCTAGGGCATATCTCCTACACATGGAGCACGGTCCATAATTACCACGTTGACGACAAGACCCACGCAAGAGACGTACGCAACAATAAACTGTGTACTCGACTGAATTTGGGCCATGAGAACTTATTATCAATGAATGATGTCTGTGTGTAGCAATCCAGGTCTATTTTTCTCCGCAAATGTTATATTTCGTTTATAGCGAGGCTACCATAGGTCCCGCTGAAGGCTTTACCCCTGTGCTGTAGCTACTAGACTGCCCGTTTTCATCTTTTTTTTGCTTTGCTGGGTTTTGTTTTCTTTTTCGCCTAGTTCGATGGTTCTCGCTTGAGTTTTTTGTGTTTTTTATTTCGTTTTTCTTTTTGAAATCATTGTTTCTTGGTGGATTATTTTGTTGCCTTTTATGTTTTCTTTGCTTTTTAATAAATTTGCTATGTTTTTTTCATCGATTTTTTGTTTTTATTTTTTCTTTCTCGGTTTTAATGATTTTTTTTGCTTTAGTTTCTTTCTTTCTGTGTTCTTCTTTTATTTATTTCTTGGTTTCATCGGTGTTCTTTGTTTCTTCTCAGGTTTCTCTATTTCCATTCTTTTGAATTGGTTTCTTGGGGTTTGATTTTCTCTACATTGTTTTTTGTCATTTTTCATCAGTTCTCTTTCTTGGGTTTTATTTATTTTTATTAGTTTTTTGTCATTTTTCATCGGTTTCTTTTTGGTTCAACAAATGTTAACTTTTTTTGGTACACATTAAACATTTTTCGCATACATCTGAAACATTTTTGTCTATAAATGGTTAAGATTTTTGAAATACATGATTAACATATTTTGAGAACATATGTTTTTCCAATATCTACCATTTCCCATACACATTGTGATTTTTTCTTATATAGCTAATAATTTTTTCTAATACATATTTAGCATTATTCAAAAAAAGTCAGCATTTTTTCTATAAACATTTTTAACATTTTTCAAATGCTTGATTAACATTTTTCAAATATAAAATTAAGATTTTTTTAATACATGGTCAACATTCTTTTATAAACATTTAACATTTTTTAAATGCTTGAATTAAAAAATTAAAATGGAAGATTAACAATTTTTATTATATTTTCAATATTTTTCTATACACATTTAACCTTTTTTCAAATGCTTGATCAACATTTTTCAAATACTATTTAAACATTTTTTTAAACCCAAATGCTTATTAGTGTAGCTGCACTAATTGGGCTTCGTGAGCGCACGCGGTACGCGACAAAAAACTCACACGACACGGGGTGCATCCGAGCAAACCTGCCATAAAGGGTAATTAGCATCCCATGTCATCATTACACTACAAAAAAGGAAAGTATCTGGTCCTCATCCCTTCGAACGCTCCATACTTTGCACAAATCAGTCAAGAAAGAAAAGTATGTGCATTTATTTGGGTTTTATAAAATTTAAAAAGCCATAACTTTTGGTTGGAGTATTGGAATTTAGATTCGTTTCACCGTTGGGTTTCTCGCAACGAGCTCTTCAAAACTAGATCCCATATGGGTATGTTTCGACGAACTTTTTTTAGAGCAACTTTGTGTACTGAAGAGGCAACTTTAGTGCTATAGGAAAGCAATTTCTTCTTAGTTTGCCTACTATGATTGCCTATCAACGAGAAGTCCTTATAAGTTGCCTCCCATGACTATCATGTTCACTAAATTCATATATAAATTGTCTACCACACTATCGAGTATGCTAACACTATGTTTCAGAGTATAGGCACATGAGCTACGCCTACAAACAACTTCTCCTAACACCGTAGCTAACTAATTAGCGATGACATGCAACTAGGCATCATTGTTAGGCAACTAATTATCATTGTTAAGTTCTTGTGATTTGTTGGGGCAGTTGCTCGGATTTGTTTTGAACAGGTTTTTGCATTTGTCTTTTTTGTAATGTAGTTGCTTGGTTTTATTAGGACAGTTGCTTGGATTTTTTTTCTAGAACAATTTTTCATTTTGCTAGAATAGATAAGTTGCATGGGGAGAGGGGTCATATACTTGTCCACAAACCCTATTCAAGTTGGTCATATATTTTTTTTCTGCCTAAAGTAGACAATCTAAGTAGTAATGCTAGGGACAGTTGCTTGGTTTTGCTAGGACAATTTTTCCATAGTTGTCTTTTAGTAATGCAGTTACTTGGATTGGATAGGATAGTTGCTTGGTTTTGTAGGACAGTTGCTCGATTTTGCAACTTCACAATATATGTAGGCAACTAATTTGTAAATTAGGCAACTCAGCAGCAATGTAGGCAACTAATTACCAATAGCAGGCAACTGAGCATCAATGGTAGGCAATTCTGTAGTATTTTTAGGCAACTAAGCAGCCACGATAGGCAAGTCGAGATAATGTTAGCAAAATTAACAGGTACACATAGTGCAGTGAAGTTGCTTGCATGTAGCACTAAAGGCGCCAAATGTTTCATGTGATTATCTTATTTTTACACAAAACCAACCTAATATGCAGTCCTACTAGGCCAAAAAGAAAGAGTTGTTGCTTCCCTATAATGCTACTTAGAGGTGAAGGTAGTCAATTGAATCATGGTAACCAACTTAGAAGGACTCCCGGCTCATAGGTAGTCATACTTGGCAATAAAAGAGAGTTTCTTTCCTGTATCACTAAAGTTGCCTCCGTAGCACACAAAGTTGCACTAAAAAAAACTTTGTCGAAACCCTTCCATGTGGGATCTAGTTTTGAAGAGCTCGTCACGAGAAACCCAACGATGAAAACGGATCTTGATTTCGACGCTCGAATCAAAAGCTATAGCTTTCTAAAAAAATTGAAACCACAAATATATGCACTTGGGCTCTTGACTGAGGTACTTGAGGTTGAAGGATCATGTACTTTCCTTTTTTTGATAGACTAGGATGATGTGGCACAAGAGTTTCCAAATACGGGGGTATGCTCGGGCACTCCATCCGGCGCCCGCGCGCTGCCTATCCATGTCCTTTTTTAAAATTGCTTTTTAAAAAATATTCACGATAAACTTTTATCACACACATTGTATATTTTTTTTCCTTATACATTTTTCGTAGGCATAAAAACAATTTTTCTATACACATTTAAAAAATTTGAAGCGCTTGGTTTACACTTTTTCTCAAAATGTTTTATATAATATATTAAATTTAGAATATTAGGAACTATAAATAAAAATAAAAAGAAAAAAGAAAACAAAATACAAAAAAAATGGGGCTTTGGCCTCTAGCACACTCTGTCCAGCCCCCTCTTGCCGCCCTTGAGGCAAGGGTTCCCTTCGTCTCACTATAGGCGAGACATAGGGGCTACCATATTTCTCGCTAATTGCGAGACCTATACTCGCCTTGCCTCCCTCACCTTAGTGAGCCGGGCCATCAAAGAAGTTGTGGGAAGGTTCTATAGACATGTTTTTGACTGATTTTAGAACCTTCCATTTGTTCCCTTATTTATTTTCTTCGATTTTTTGTTATTTCTTTATTTCAAAATAAATGCCAATTATTTTTAATACATGTTGTAAATTTTAGCATACATGCGTAACATTTCTTTGATATGCGTCGAACATTTTTCAAATACATGCTGAACAGTTTTTTCAAGTACATATTTGAACATCTCTCTTCAAATAAGTGTTAAAAATTTCTAAATACGAATTGAACACTTTTTGAATGGTATGAAACATTTTCTTTAAAATACAAACATTTAAAAAATATATTATTAACATATTCTTGATATACCGGAACATTTTTTTTAAATGTCATGAATTTATTAAAATTTTAGGAAATTTTATTAAAAAAATATGCGATCAATTTCCTATATTATACCAACATTTTTATATATAAAAGAACATTTGTTTGAAATACTGATTTTGTCTTTGAATTGTGCGAAACATTTTATTTAAATTACACAAGCTGTTTTTTACATTGTGTAAACAGTTTTTAAAAAATGTCACAAACAAAATTTTTGAAGCATACTTTTTGCTAAACGTCACAAACTTTTACCTAGGCTTTCAAAAATTTATGTAAATTGATTTTTAAATTGGTATATTTTTTTGGGAATACAAACCAAATTGAAAAAAAATAAGGAAAATATAAAAAGAAACGAAATGAAAGAAACAAAACAAGCGAACCAACGTTCGTAGAAAATAACGGGCCAGCTCAGTACTGCGTCCCGTAGAGGAGGGGGGAACGCTCGTACTCGCTACGGGCAAGACATATTCCCTCCTGTCAATGCACGCCAATGTTACAGGTGGTCTATTGTGCTCAAGTCTTATTTGACGCGCTCAGCGCCGGTTATAGTGCGCGGCTATGTCCCCGCCAGTTGCCAAGCACTAGTCGGCCTCACCTCAGGGAATCGGTAACCATGTGTAACGTCATATTGATGTTGTGATGTCGACACATGTTTTTGTTTTTCTTTATTTTTTTTACTTTTTTATATTTTCAAATATTATAACTACATATATTACAATATATACTTTATTTTTTTGGAAAATGTTAATCTTGTATTTGAAAAAATTGAAACGTGTAAGTGCAATTTTACGGAAAATTTTAATTATTATACGACAAAAATTTATGACAAAAAATTCTCAGATGTTTGAAAGGGTGTAAGTGCAATTTTCAAATTGTTCTTACAGTGTAAAAAAATGTTCGTCTAATTCAAAAAAAAAAAATATTTCGTCAAGAAATGTACTTCACATTTTAAAAATGTTTACGAGTTTCAAAATGGTGTTTGTAAAGTATTGAAAAAATGTTTATAAAAATCAAAGAAAATGTTTGCATAGTTAAAAAAACTGTTTTTATCATTCAAAAAATATAACAAGGTGTATTGGACAAATTGTTTAACACCTATTCAAAAAACATTCAAAACAAGTATTTAAAAAAAATGTGAAGATCACGTATTTAAAAATATTAAACGTATATAAAAAATGTTTTAGATCTATATGAAAAATGCAAAATGTGTATAAAAAGTTGACATGAAAACATATATTTTGCAAAAGTGTCATCGCTACAGTTCAAAATTTAAATAAAGCTGCACTAAAGCCATGACACTTTTTTATGGATCAGAGGGAGTAATTGATAAATGTTTAATGAGTACAAAATAAATGTCCTTCTATATCTAAAAAATGTACAACACCAATTAAAAATGTAGACATGTGTTAAAAACCAAAAACAATGAATGAAAGACAAAGAAAGAAAAAAAACAGAGAAAACCAGTAAAAGACAAAAGGAAATGTAAAAGAAAACCAAATTAAACGAACAAGCAACAAAAAAACCAGAGTTACCGAAGAAAGAAAGAAACAAAAAAACAGTGAAAACAAGCCCGAAGTATTATGAAGAAAGAAGAAAACCGGTGTAAAAAAAAAGAGGATAAAGAAGAAAAATACCCAATAAAAGGCTGTATAGCAAACCACCTAAGCGGCCCGGAGGCAACGAATGTAGCAGAGCTAATGGGCCGGCCCGCTTGTCATCCCCTATAGCCGATTCCTAACAGCAATCGGTACGGGCGAGACATAGCCCTGCCACCAGTTATAGCCTATTGTACAAACCGACGCAGACCCCCTGATCTCGGCACACTTACTTTTTCTCCCTTTTTTGATACCCGTTGAACATTTTTCAAATATATATTCCAAAGTTTTCTTTGAATATATGCAAAATATTTCCGAAATACATGTTGACCATTATTTTGAACGGTTCGCAGCATTTTTATTACAACTAAGCGCACATTTTATAAACATTTTCTAAAAATGTCATGAACATATATTTTTAACATGTGCACATTTTTTTAAAATGGAATAGAAGATTTATTTGAATTTAACGAATATAAAAACATTTAAAAATGGAACGAAACATTTTTAAATTCAATAAATATTTTTATAAATATCACGAACATTTTTTATGAAACTGGTGAACATTTTTAAAATGCCACAAAATAGATTTTTGAACAGTACACACATTTATTAAAAATTGCATGAAGAAATCTTTTACACCGCGTTTACATTTTTTAAACATGCAATAAATGTTTAAGTAAACTAATTTTTGAAATATATAATATTATTTACAATATTTCCAAAATGTAAAAAAAGAAAACAAAACTAAGGAACCGGATGAAACTAACGAACCTAACACTAGTACACTTCTAAGTGGGCCCACCATACGCCCTGCTTGAGGTGAGGCAGCCATCGGTCTTGCACGAAGAGATACCTAGACGCGCTCGTCAATCGAACAAGTGCATGTGTATGACATGATGCAGTGCAACACGAATCTAAGATTCTCGAGCACAAGCAAAAGAAAAGAAGACAACGGTCGCCCGAATTTCTATCCGACTCCCCTTGCCTCCAGCCGCCATGTCGACGTGGTGAGGTGGGGGAATCTAGTGTACGGTGCTCGTACTTGTGTTACAATTGTCGTTTCAAGATGTGTTTTGTGGTCCTTAACAGCAATATACTGGCGGTGGACGCAGTGTCGTTGAAAATAAATGTCACCTGGTTCTTCCCCTATTGCGGCGATGCTTTTTCAAGCGATGTTATAGAGCGATAACTATGTTTCGTCTGCGGGTTTGGTGCAATTGTTCTTGCAGTGTTGAGGTTTATCTCCTCGCACGACCGATCTTTCAGACCTATTGTGTTTTTGTCAAACTGTCTTGGAGCTTTGGTTGGTTTGAATTTTTGTTTAGCCGGAGGCTTTCCTTGTTATTACAGTGAAGATCTTGCAGTTCGACAGTTTGCACTTATAGGGGATAATCCCCGCCCAAGTCCGTTGATCATTTATGGCTTCCCATATTTCTGGATGGGCGAATCCAGAGGCTCTCTGAAAACTTTATCGGTAATCACGTTCGTGCAGATGTACAAGTAGCAGTGTCGCCACTACGGTCTTATTACATTGTCTTTGTTCAAGGCATGGGAGAAATTTGTCTTTCAACAAATATTACCACGAAAAATGTGTATCCAAGAGATTTTATTGTAATTCTTAGTTGTAAAAGTTACTTTGTAATTTCTTGGATCTTTGATCCAAAGCATTGTACATGTAATGATTTTCTTTGTTTGAATAAAGTTACATGTATGTGTTTTAAAGAAAACATGATGCACTGCACGAGTCGTAGAGCTATCAGATTTTTTCTCCGAGAGTACACAAATCGTGTAACATAGCTTTACAGAAGGAAGAGAGTTAATTACAAGACATGGAAACCATGCTCCCGCCACAAATGGGCAAGAAGCAACACCCAACTCCTACTCCAGCAACAAACACAATCCCTCACAAAAGATCAGCCTCCTGGCCAACGCCCACATGCTGAACTCCTCAACAATGCAGGAGACAAGCTCCGAAGCATTGGCAATGTCCAACGTATTGCGAAAAACAGGCCCATTGCGCTGTCTCCAAAGGTTCCAGTTATCAGACTTGCTCCCTGCATTGCATTCGAGTAGGGCGTCTGATGGACTTTGCGCGCGGGAACTACCATCGTATTCAAGGTGATAGATTCAGTTTCTTCTTCTGGGAAAGATTTTCCTGCAGGCCTCTTGATCTCCAGTCCTCTAGCCTGCCGTGAGCCACTGAGCATCACCGCCTCTCATGAGCGTCTGCTTCCTGCCTGTGCCATGGCAGCAAGTATCACATCCACACCACACCAGCGACGTGCAATGGCCATAAAACCTCGATCCAGCAGCAGGGGCCGGCGCATATGATGCCACATTTTAGTCCAGAGGCCTAACTGCCACGCCGCATGCTACCTGCATCCACATTTCGGTCTCATATTTACTGCAGTTTTTCCCCTTCCCTACACCTCGAGCTTAATTTGCCGTGTGCCAAAGTGCAGTCTAATCTACACCACGTAACTAGTAGTCCATGGATAAGCTGGGGAGCAAGACGAGATAGTGGAGTTTGATGAGGTCGTACTCCCCCACAGCCCACACACACACCCAAAAAAGAAAAGGAAAAAAGCTAACGTACGTGATGAACAGTAAAGACACGCAGCTCAACTCAAGTCTGGAACTGCTAGTGCAGACAAAAGCAGATTTTCTTTCCTCCCTCCATGGCTAGTCAGGGTCTGCCGGCCGGGACCAAGCTAGAGCCGTAGAGCGCAGCATCTATCTACACGCCGAGGTGATGAGCATCTCCGGTGGCAGGCAGGGCAGGCGCCGATCGCACACACACAGCACACAGCGCCTATAGCATGATCAATGCCACAGCGAGCGGCACGGCGCTGCTGCCGCTGCCGCAAGCGGCTGCCGGCCGGGGCGCGTGCATGCCGCCGCGGCAGGGAAAGGGACGGCCATGGAAACCGAAGCGGATCCCAGCGCAGATACGACCGATCTCGATGCCCATCATCGTCCCATGCAAAGTAGCCGTCTCCACTCTCCACACATGTTCCTCTGTGTGTGTGTGAGAGAGAGATACCATACGCCTCCAGCTAAAGCCTGCATGCCACTGCTTGGTCCCTCCCCATCCCATAGGTGCCTGAATTGATCTGCGTGGGCGTGCGTGCGTGGTCGTCGAGGGAGATGGCCACCTGCAAACTGCAACTGATCATGGCGCCGAGATCGAGATGCTGGCGAATCTGTGGCAGTGTGGATCAGGCTGCCTGTCGCTGGGCTGCATGCAAAGCACTGCGTGCATGCCGGTGTCACTGCCAGTTCTCACCGATGGCACCCAGTGCTTTGAACTCTCTCCTGGACCAGCTTTTGCCCGTAGCAAGCTGCGACAAAGGCAGGCGATCGGATCGACCCGGCCAGTGTGCAAAAGTAGCATTGGCTACACTTTGCCATGGATCCTACTAGTACCAGCTATCATCATCGCCTAGGGCCTTGCCAAGAGCATACACTGCAGCCGATCATCTTTGCCACACGGGAGGAAGTTTTGTGCTGGTTCTGGTCGATGTGTGTATCTGGCTTTCTGCTGCGCACTATTTACAACGTTTCTTGGAGCACGACGAGGATTTTGGAGCTACAAACAAAAGATGCAATAAAAGAGGACTGGCAAGAAAATGACACAAGAGCGTCTCTCCCTATGTGCCGGCAGCCACTCCGGCTCCAGCGGCCACCTCACGTCCTCACCCGCCGCTCACCACCCCGGTGACGGCATCCACCTCCTAGGGGCTCCCATGGCTTCATGGGTGGGTCTCCCTCTCGGCGGCGTCCACGGAGTCACCCTCCCCTTCTCCCCGGACGACTTTCCGCTCCATCATCGTCCCGCAGGTGGTGGGCATGGCCTTCGGGCCATTGGTCCAAGGTGGGGGTGCTGGCTCTTCTTGCCCTCCAGCGGCCGGTGGCGTGGCCAGGCATATGAAGAAAGACCGTCTTCATACGAAGAAAGACCGTCTTGCCCGCGGCACCTATTGTCGCCCTCAACCCTCTCGGCGGCTGAACATCCTTTCCACGGTGCGGGCGTTGGCATCGCATATTCCGGTGGTGCTCCATGGATGTTGCTACAACCGCGGTGGTTCGGGCCATATCTCCGATGCCTGCATGGACGAGACGCGTTGCGTGCGGTACGGCGGGGAGAGTCACATCTCCAAGGGTTGCACGCGCCCCCGAGCACTTCTCCGCTGGTGCAACCTCCCCGACTGCCGCCGACCACGAAGCTTGCCAAGTGATGTTCTGCAAGTACACAGAGTTTAGTTGTAACAATTTTGAAGTAAGAGTATCGATCCCACAGGAGCATAGCAAATGGTCGAGTGTTTGACAAAAAACTACCACATTTCACGTAAACGTCCCACAGAACTACCACATTTTGAAAAGTGACCGAAAACTCCAGATTAGTACTAATTTTGTGACAAAAAACTACCAAGTTGAGTTGATGACAAATTTAACGCTTTTAAGAGCGAATCTGACAGGGCTGGCCCACCGGCCAGGGCGGCGGCCGCGCTAACGGCTAACGGCGCTCGCCTGCAGCCCGTTAGTGTCGCCTGTTGGTCGGACCAGGACTAACCTGGCCGACCGGCTCCCTCCTCCCCGTCATCCCTCACTCTCCCCCGAGCTCGCTCACTCACTCACTCTGCTATCCTCTGCCTCTCTTCTTCTTCTTCTCGCACTCCGGTGACGCCGCGACCATGCCGTCGTGGCCCAACAGCAACGAGAGCTCTGACGATGATGAGTACATGAGCGAGTTCAGTAGCATGCACATGGAGTACTTTGTAAGTCAGCTCACTCTCTTCTCTCCTCTCCTCTGCTAGGGTTAGGGTTAGGGTTTGAAGATAATTTGGATTTCTTCCATTTAAGTTCATATCTGTGAGATGTAGTTGATATATATGTGTTTGCTGCTGCAGCAAACTCCAGAAACTGTGATAGACCCAAGTTTCTGTGGGCTTGTGACTGAATCTGAGCCTAAGTGCATCCTGCACAGGCAGAGGCCAGGCAAATTTGTGGCATTTGAAGGCATTGACACTGGCAGGAGATTCATAAGATGTGCTACTGAGGTAATGAACCAAGTTGTGATTGATTCATTTTGTGCTTTTCTGAATTTTGCTACTTTTCTGAATTTTGCTTAATTGTAACAACATTGCTATGTCTGAATTCTGTACTTGTAGCAAAGAGCAATGGAAACATAGCAATGTTTTGTATTTGTAGTATAGAGTTAGCTAGTGTAGGTACATATATGATTAGTGTTTATGATTTGTTATTGTGAATATGTTTGTTACCGAAGAATATAGCTCACTGTAAATTTAACTGAATTTTCAGGATGGTGTGAACTGTGGTGTTGTGGAGTGGGTAGATGCCCCTTGGCCTGTAATTCTGCAAAGGTGCTTAACCAAGCTCTAGGATATGTACCATGAGCAGAACCTTGGTAGAGTCTCAGGATAATGAGGCTCATGAGAGAGAGGTTGCAAACTGAAGAAGGAGCTGGATTCTCTGGGCAATCAGTACAGCCAGCTTGTGAATGATATTTCCAACTTGTTTGATTATCAGGATGGAATGAAATCTCATGACATGGATTACACAAGCCAGGCAATCAATGAACTGAAGGAGAAGAAGAAGCAACTTGAGGACCAGGCAAAAATTGAGCTTCAAATGGAGAAGCTTAAGCTAAAAAATGAACAGAGGTGCATCCTGCAGAGTCAAGCTGATATAATCCATAACACCAGGAAGGCCATGAAGGAGGTAGAGGTGGATAGGGACCTCCTTAAAGAAGAGAAGAAGAAGCTGGAGCATGTCATTGCTGAGCTCCTGAAGGCTGGTCATGGGTGCAACGAAAAGCTGGACAAGATCAAAGAAGTTGTCATGGAGGAGTGAAGTGGTACCTATGGTTGGTAAGTAAATATGAGGCCTATATATATAACTGGACTAGTACTGGAATCTGATGCAGATATGCATCTTAGTATTAATATGAACTCCCTATTAACTGCCTATGGTTTCAGATCATTTTGGTTGTGCTGTGGGGTGCTGTAATGCCCCTGATCTGTAATGCTCTAAGATTATCCTAGGTGTAATGCCCCTGATGCTAAGTTAAGAACCATATTATCCAGATGAATTTTATATCTCTCTGTATTATCATAAATGGTTGCATCCCCTACCTGCAATTTGATGCTGAAAGCTAGTTGTTGGTAATACTGAAACTGAAACTTGGTAACAGTAAACAACACTGAAACTGAAACTAAAGCTGAAATTGAAACTGCAACTTACATTACATAGGAGGTAGCATAGATAACACAAATTATTTTGGTAATACTGAAGAAAAAGAGTTCACATAGGAGGCACCATAGATAGCATTACATAGATTGCACAAATAGTTTGAGGATAACTGAAACTTGCTAACACTGAAACTGATTGTTGGTAACACTGAATAACACTGAAGATAACTGAAACTGGAGATAACTAACGAAACTGAATTTGAAACTTTCTGTTTTAGATTCAGTTTCACTTAGGCGCCTGCCCTGCTAAGCGGCCTGAGCGTCGTACCTCCTGCTTCACTTGGGTAGGATTATTTGGCGGCACCTGCACCTCCTCTTCTTCTTCATCTTCGTCTTCATCGATGACGATGATGGGAGGAGGACGGCGGCGAGCCTGCAGTGCTGGTGGTGCGACGATCTGTAGGTCGTCGTCGTCTTGGTGCTTCTCTGCGTTTGCTTGAGCCATAGCTTGTGCTGGAGCGACGTACTAGTGGTCTGCCCACCGCTGCCTCTGCCCAGCATCGGCGGAGTCCGGCTCTTTCATTGCCCATAGCAGCATGTCTATGGGCAGGATCCCCTTACCTGGGTTTCCATACTGCTGGTCCATGCGTTGCTTCTCCTCACTCGTCGCCTTCTTCCTCACATCCTCTGCTGAATCCACCAGCCCTTGAGCGCTGGTGTATCTCATGGCGACCTTCATATAGTCGAGGAAGAGGTCTTGGTCGCCGCGCGCTGAACCAAGAAGCATGGCAACCCATCCCTTGCCAGTTGGGAATGGGTTGAGCCATGGGTCTGAAGAAGAGGAGGAAGCAGCCATGGTTGGAGCAGGAAGGAGAGTTGTGAGCTTGGTGAGTGAAGTGGTGAACTAGTAGAGTAGTTGAAGAAAGAGGAGATGTAGTAAAGTAGGGTGGAGTTAAAGAGAGGTGGAGTGAGGCAGTGGAGAGCAGTGGAGAAGTAAACTTCCAGTGCTAATTTGACTGATTTGACAGGGTGGTAGTTGTGCTGTAGTTATTGTGTGGTGAAACTTGTGCTGGTTAAGTGATGTTAGTGCCTGGTCAAAGTTGTGAGAAACTTGTGATAATTGAATGATCAATTGATTTGGTTGAGTGAGGTACTGTTTAAATCAAACCAGTGCAGACTAATTCAGAGAAAAAAGATTCAGACTAGTAAAGACCAAGAAATATTCAGACTAATATAAAACACAATAACATCTAGCAGACATAAAAAAGAGCAGACATAGATAGTTGATAGCAGGTTTCATACAGATAGATCTAACATGCTAACTTAAAACAGAGTAGTTCACTGGAGCACACACATAGATCTAACTTACTAAACTTAAAACAGATAGATTTTCAAGCACTACACTAGACCATACACTGCAGCATCTTCATCTCCATTGCAGCATCCTTAGTCCTTCCGCAGCAGACGAAGACGCTCTGAATGACGAACAGGACCTTCGATGCTCTTCTTTTTGGCCTTGTTCAGCTTGCTTGATGAGCATGCTGCCTGCTCCTGCAGTGGTGGCCGCTCCAGCTCCGGCGGCGCCTGCTCTGGCTGCATCTCCACCATCCTCATGAGTGGGAGCACTGTCACGACGCGTTCAGCCAGGTGATCGACCGGACGCAGATTCAGGCGGTCCTGGTACAGATACCAACGGGCGCGCTGAAAAGGGTCCGGCGAATCCCTAGCCTCACCCATCGCCCAGATGAGGTTTTCAATCAAGGGACGATGGAGGTCAGGCAGGCGCTCCCTCTCCTCGGCGTTGGCGGCAGCCCTGACGGCGCACGCTTGCTTCTGCAGCATGGTAGGGCTGCTGAACCAAGTTCTCACCTCGCGCGCGTACTCCAGCTTCTTAGCGTCTAGGGCCCTCTGCCAACCCTCGCCAAATGCCATCGCCAGCGTGAAGGTGGTTTTTTTGATGGGAAGTTGGATAGGCAAGTGGTTGAACAAAGATAAGAGAGGAGAAGTGGAGAGAAGTGGAGACTCCACGTTTTGGCTGTTGGTTTTAAAGACATGGGTAGTACTTGTGTGGGTGCTTCTAGACCTACATTAACTACGGTGAACCACCAGGCACAAACAATTTCATAGCACAAATTCAGAAAATTCAGTTCAATCCACATACATTCAGAGAAATACAAATTCATACAACAGTTCACATTCATTCAGAGACAAATCCACACATACATAGAACCAGAGACTTGGAGAAGTCAGATAACAATGGACAATTGAACCTCGAGCTGCTTCAAGACACCGAATCGAGGATTCTACTCCACCTAGTCCTTGTATTTCTCTAGCCCAAGCAGAGGCTTCTATATTTTTAAGCCATTTCCAAGCATCCTCAGACTGTGCTTTCAGCTCTGCCATCCCTAATTCATGCCCATGTCTAGTGTAAGAGTAGCTAGACTTGTCAACACACTTCTTTATTTCTTTGCTTCTATAACCAGCTGATTGGAAGTTGGCATATATGTGCCTAAGACAGAATCTTTGAGGTGAATCAGGAAACACTTCATTTATTGCCTTAAGTAAACCCTGTACATTCACAAAATAGTTCTACATATGAACACACTGAAATAATTCACTGAATTACTATAGCAACAATGATCAATGATTTAGTTGCTAACCTTTTGCCTGTCAGATATTATTGTGTATGTTCCAAATTTGTTACCACTACCAATGCAGCATCTCAACTGAGTTAAAAACCAAGTCCAACTGTCTCCATCTTCCTTGTCAACCACACCAAAAGCTATGGGGTAGATGTTGTTGTTGCCATCCCTTCCTGTGGCAGCAAGAATTTGTTGTCCAGTGGTTAACTTGATGAAACATCCATCAAGCCCTGGATGCAGTCACACATTAGCTACAGAACAAATATGACACAAAAATAAGTACAGCACAATCATGAAAAAATTACCTACAAATAGTCTGCAACCATTAAGAAACCCTTCCTTTGAAGCTGCCAAATAGTAGAACATGTACTTGAATCTAGGAGTGGGTGCAGGGTTTTCTAGGTCAACAAATGTTGTTACAATACACCTGCTCCCAGGGTTTGTATCAAGAACAGCTTGAAGATAATCCCTCAGCCTTAAGTACTGCTGCTTGTGGTCATCTTGCACCACACCAACAGCCTTCCTCCTTGCCCTATAGGCCACACTTCTTGAAACATCAACTGAAAACTTAGTCTTAGTCTTCTTTATTAATGCATCCACAGGAGATCTAATGTCTTCTCTCAATGCTGGTTGTACTGATTTGGACAACCACTTTGTAGTAACCTTTGTGGTCTCTGCACATGCTCCACAAGTGTGCAGCATATCACACTTCTTGATGCAGAAAGTTTGTTCATGAGCTATCTTAGATGCACTCATATAAAAATCACATCCATGGGCTCTCTCTAAGCACCAAACAATAATCCTATCAGGGGCATTTCTGTGATACTGGAAATTCCTCAGAGTCCTGATGTGAAAATCCCTAAGTGCATCTCTGAACTCATAAACATTGGTGAAGCACAATCCCTTACAAAATTGTTCATGTGGATCTGGAAGCTTGTCATTGAACCATAGCCTTTCCTTTAACTTCTTCAACATTCTCTTCCTACCACTTGTTAGTTTGAAAGCTCCTTCAGGCTCATCTTCTTCATCACTAATGCCAACATCACCAGGAAAACAAAATTCATCCGCTTCAAGAACCCAGTCTGGTTTTTCCTTTTTCTCAACCTCTTGGTGGGATTTACTGGTTGGACCAGGGTTTCTGACTGGCTTAAGTTTCTGGACCACTGATGTATCTTGTTTTGCAGCTTCTTCTTCAGAGGAACCTAGATGTAATTGCACATTGTTGTCATCTGAAACTGACTGCGCATCATCAGAAAGAAATTCAGACACATCAGTGTCACCTTCAAAATGGTTAAGGTCAGCTTCCCTCTGAAGACTGCTTTTTTAATCTCATCCTTTCTGTCATTCCTTGCATCCACCAACTTTGTGCAACTTTGTTGAGTGTTAATGCAATGTTCAGCAAAATAACTATCTCTGTTTTCATCTGCATTACATGGCACATCTGCTCTGACAACTCGTATGTTCACACTCTTTTCCTTCTCAAAGTGGATCAACATCTGCTGCACATCATGTTCAGAACCAAGATGCTCAATACCTTCTATTCCTTTCTCCTCATCAGCAACATAGTACATATAATCATCAGCTCCACAGCCCACACTCCCAATAAGAGAAACCATAGTAAAAAATTATATGTCTGACTGGTAAATTCTTCTAACCACAGAATCTCTGGCTAGGAAATGGAACCAAATTTCCCACTTTGGGTCATCAATACTGCACCACAAATTGGAATAATTATAATTAAATGGTCTACACAATATGAAGTTTCTGACAGTTGAAATTTTTCAGTTTTCTGACAATATGGATTCAGTCACAACACAACAAAATGTTAATGTTCCCAACAGATTTCAATTCCCATTGTGCTTAATCATGGTTCTAATCTAAATCTAACTGTGCAACTAGCCTATATATCGTGCTTCTTTCTTAACAAATCCTACAATTTCAGAAAAACAATTAGAGATCAGTTGCCATACCTCGCGCCGCCGGCAGGACAAGGAAGCTTGCGCCGGCCTCGAGGTGCGCTTCTTCTCATCGACGGTACTACAGCCGGAGGCGGCCTAACAAAGGTCTGGGACGGCTGATATTGCGGCTGGGAATGGTGTTCGACCGCGGAGCTACTGCTGCCTAGCCAGTTATCAACCTCGAAGAAGCCGACATCACCGCCGTCCAACACGTCGGGGGGGATGCCTCCAATCGATTCGACGCCGGAGTTTGGATCCGCCGCCGCCATCAACGACGACGGTTAGGGCTAGGGACGAGAGCTCGGGGGAGAGTGAGGGATGACGGGGAGGAGGGAGCCGGTCGGCCAGGTTAGTCCTGGTCCGACCGACAGGCGACACTAATGGGCGGCAGGCGAGCGCCGTTAGCCGTTAGCGCGGCCGCCGCCCTGACCGGTGGGCCAGCCCTGTCAGATTCGCTCTTAAAAGTGTTAAATTTGTCATCAACTCAACTTGGTAGTTTTTTGTCACAAAATTAGTACTAATCTGGAGTTTTCGGTCACTTTTCAAAATGTGGTAGTTCTGTGGGACGTTTACGTGAAATGTGGTAGTTTTTTGTCAAACACTCCAAATGGTCTTTGCCTCTTTTATAGAGGTTTATCTGGATGTGCCCGCACGTTAATTGTGATCCAAAACAAAAGCGGTGCGAAGGTGAAAATATCACGAGTGTTGCGAATATAATTTAACCTACGCAAAAAACAAGTAAAAGAACAAGAGAGTAACGTAAACGATGAAAACAACAATAGGGCTGAGGTGTTCTCAAGGAATCATGATTCATCACTAGTATGTGTTTTACGTAACTAAAGGGATGCAGAATTCTAGGTTCAGATAACTGGTCCATTGCATATGTTTTTATAAGTGGACGGTGCCAAGTGCAGATAGGTGCGTACATGCAGCAACTCCATATCTCATACGCCAACATCGCTCCTCCTCACATTCAGGTTATGAAAACACTGATTAAGGGTCTCCCGTGATAACAACTTAAAGGCGGTCTCCGTTATTCCCCTATCATGGCCAGGAATGGAAGGGAGGTAGTTACTATCACCTCTATACGTCCTCAACCCACCATTGCAAGTGATAGTAATACCCTTTCCATCCATAAATAGAAACAAAATAAAGCATTTGTTGCCATGACGACAACTTTTGTTTGTGCCTTTATCATATGTATTCGAAGAATTTTCCATGGTTACTTTAGATGTATTTTTGCCATTGCATCTTTTTGAAATGTAGTTTATGGATCATGGCAAAAAAAATCTTTTTTCACCAATTTTAAATGGAATTTTTTTAGATGGAATTTTTTTACTTTTCTAATTGAATCATGACAATTTTAAATTCATGGAGCATGGCAAATGTACTTTTCAGGTCATGGCATTTTTACTATATGAATACATACATGGCATTTTTTTCTTACAAAAACCATGACATACTCTATAACACTAAGCTCCCTAGTTTTAAAGAGCTCACATTCAATTGAGGTCTCCAATTAGAATTAGATCACCCGATTTTGACCGGGTCAACAATTTCTCAAACCTCGCTCATTCAATTCTTTTGTACTATACACTATCTTCCTAATTTTCAAGGCCTCACAATTAATTGAGGTATTCAATTTAGAATTGGGTCAACTGATTTTGATCGAGTCAACACTTCTCAACCTCTCCCATTTAATTCTTTTAATTCACTATGTTCCCTAATTTTGAAGCTCTTTCATTCAATTGAGGTATTCAATTTTGGATTTGATTTATGATTTTGACCGGGCAGACGATTTTTCAAATCAATCAGCAGCAACCGGCCTATAAAAACATATCAATCCCGCGCACCCTCCCACCAACTGGGAAAAAGAAGCGCCACCATGTGGTATTGTAGCACCAATATAGTAGTACACGCGACCACAGACAGAGAAATTTCCCCACATAAATATAGGTTGGTTAGCGGATAACACAGAATCACACCACGAAAGGCCCACCAAATCACCGCATTATAAATAAAAATATAACACACTCTAAAAACTCCCCCACCCACCAAACTAAATATTCCATCAGTTCCAAAATATAACGGGTATTGGTTTTGTAAAAATATCGACATCCACAATATTAAACAAAAAAAGTATGAAAATTCATTTCATGATGATTTTTAAAATAACAAGTTGATATTATGGATTTTGATACATTTCTCTACAAATTTGATCAAACTTAAAAATGTTTGACTTTTCAAAAAAGCAATACACCTTATATTTTCAAACAGAGTGATTATTTTTTGAAGAAACCGAATAACACCAACGGCGCAGCAAAGCGCGCCCAACCCTTCTAGTTTATAAACTAAAGGCCATGGCAATTTATAAAATACATCTGCTATGGTAATTTTATGGGACAATTCCATTTCTCCCCCTAACTTGAGCCACCACCTGGGATTTGCCCCTAATTTTCATAACTTGTGTTTACTTTACATACATGGCATTTTTCTCATACAAAATATGGCAAATTTTATTAAAATACTATGGCAAATTTGATATGAATCCGCCATGGCAATTTTGTTCATAATTTGTGTTTACTTTACATACATGACATTTTTCTCATACAAAACATGGCAAATTTAATTAAAAATACAATGGCAATTTTTATATGAATCTACCATGGCAATTTTTTTGTTCATACTTTTGTGCTTCAACTATTCATTCTATATACGAACATGGCAAGTAAAATCATATGTACTTTCGTTAAGTTTTATAGATGTTTTGCCATGGGGCAACTAAAGCATATGTTTATAGTAACTTTTGTTTTTCATGCCTTTTTCATATGCATTACAAGGTTTCTTTTGCAATGGTTACTCTAGATGTATTTTTGCATTGGCATCTTTGAAACGTAGTTTATCGATCATGGCAAAAAAAATTGCAAAAAATTGGAAAACAAAGACAATTTAAATTCATGGAGCATGGCAAATGTAGTTTATGGGGTCATGTATAACTATATGAATACATACATGGCAATTATTCTTATACAAAAGCATGACACTTATAATTAAAACACCATGTCAATTTTTAACATGCAATTTTTGCAATTGCAATTCTGTTCATAATTTGTGCTAGTTTACATACACGGCAAATCCCTCATACAAAACACGAAAATTTTACTTAAAATACCATGGCAAATTTTGATATGAATCTGCCATGGCATTTTTCTTGTTCATACTTTATTTTCAACTTTTTTGTGTTCTTTTCACACACGACAAATTTCGAATACAGTATATGGGAATTTAATAAAAAATACCATGGTCTTTGTTTTTCATATGAATCTGCCATGGCAATATTTTTGTATTTTGTTCATTCTATTTTTTTCCTGGTAATTTTTCCCATGTCATTTTCTTAACATAATTTTTGCCATGGCAATTTTGAAATTTTTCCATGGCAGATTTGCCATGCTTTTCTTAGAAATTAAATCCGTTGTAAACCTTGCCATTGTAAAAATAATAATATTCATGGCAAATCATAAAATAGTTTGGTCAAACTTGAATGACGTTTTTAAAGGCCTTCTACTGTATGTGCTCATATATGGCCCCTTTTTTCGCTCGTCCATTCTTTTTTCCTTGGTGACAAGTTTTGTCGATTGGGTGAACGTATCGGCCAAATCCTATTCGGCGCCTTCTGCGCCGCTTAACATACATTTTGTACACGGCGTCTAAAGGCGCTCAGGATGGGCCTGTTCATCTAAGGGTTGTAGCGAGAGTAGCTGGTCCTGGTTTTGGGAAGCTACCTAGCCGCCTTTTTCATTTTTGTTTTTTTTCTGACCGGATTTGTTTGGGTTTTTATTTATTTATATTATTTTTCTTTTCTTTTATATTTTATACTTTTTATTTTCTTTTTCAAATGCACGAACCCTTCTCTAAAATTGATGAACTTTTCTCAAAATTGATGAACTTAAAAAAAATTGTGAACCTTTTTTGATTTTTTTTTAAAATTGATAAACTTTTTCCAAATTGATGATTTTTCCCAAAATTGTTGAACAATTAAAAAAAATCAAAATCGATGAAGTTTTTTTCAAGTTTGTGAACTTTTTTTAAAAATTGCTGAATTATTTTCCAAATTCCATGAATTGTTTTCTAATTTTTCGATTTTATAAAAATTTGTGAACATTTATTTCATCCTTTTGTTTTCCAAATGTTTGAAGTTTTCAAAAAGTCAATGATCAACTATCAACTGTTTGACTGGTCAATGGTCAACTAGTCGGACCGGTTGAACCAAGCGATCGAGGGCGTGCGAGCGAGCTGAGGTTAGATGGGCCGGCCCATAGCGCGTGCGCGTGAGCACCAGCTGAGGTTGCTGGCGCCACAAGTGCCGTATAGGAGGTCCTGACATATCGTTCGCGCTGCGAGGTTTCCCAGATCGAACGATTACGAAATATGGCTGACTGGACGATTACGTTCGATCTGGGAAACGATATGTTTGGGTTGCTTCCTTGTCACCTCGTCGAGGATGACCACAAATACCCCACCGCCCAAACTCGTTCACCTGCTCCTCCCCACTCCATCTTCCTCTCCACTAATGCGGCCCCTTGGGGACATGGCAGGTGCACCATCCCAGCATCAGGGGGTTGAGCCCCCATCTCTTCCATGGTTGGTGCTTCACCCGGTCACCCATCGGCTGAATTGGTTGCTGGAGTAGTACCCAAAGAGTACTTGGCAGACAGTGCATTAGAAAGAGAAGTGCAATTTGGCAATTGCAAATCATAAAATCGGAGGCGATCACCAAAGTGCAATACCTCCTATTGTGAGACTGGGCACTTTGAACATGGGGGAAATGCCGGAGGCCATTGCTGGGTGCTTTATGTTCATTCTCTGTTAGATTGTTCTGTTCATGCACTAGGTCATTAATCATCGAACATTTTTGCCGTTGGAGCATTTAGATCATTCGATCACCCAGAGCTACATAGGCAGGAAATTTGTTGGTGCAATGTTTTGCCCCCTTATGTTTTAGAGATTGTTGCCAGAAACAAGAATGGACAGATTTGTTCGCTAGTGCACACAGAGAGAAATAGTCCATGCAAGAGCGAGGAGAATGCTGTTCTCGGTGTCAAGTTCTAGGAACTTCACCGAAGACTTTCTGCGTTGCAGGGAAGAATGAGCTTCTGATAACCCACAAATATAGGGGATCGCGACAGTCTTCAAGGGTAGTATTTCACCCAAATTTATTGATTCGACACAAGGGGAGCCAAAGAATATTTGTGAGTATTAGCAGTTGAGTTATCAATTCAACCACACCTGGAGAACTAAATATCTGCAGCAAAGTGTTTAGTAGCACAGTAGGAACAGTAGCAATAGGAACAGAAACAGTAACAGTAGCAGTTTTGTAGTGATTGTAAAAGCAGCAACAACGGTAGTAACACTACAAAAAAAGACACATCCGTGACATTATGGCCCGAACGAAAACTTTTTCTGTCATGGCATGACAATAATTGTGACAAAAACACGTATCATCATAGATGTGGTGGGCTCTTACTTCTATGACACAAAAATATGACAGAAAATGGGCTTTTCGTCCTGGGCGGGCCGGAGATGCACACGCATGACATTCTTTGGGCCGTCCATGACGTAAAAAATCATGGTAGAAGTGAGGGCGAGGAAATTTTCGGGGAGTTCCCGGTTACGGTGGGTGGTCGGGGCCGAGCGATGCAGTGTGGTTTGCGCGTTTCTCTCGTACGCGCGTGTGTGCGAGGCGTTCGCTAACTGAACCCGAGCGATCGCACTAGCTACGTACTGAAGCCGATCGATCCCTTTGCTGCTAACTGAACCCGAGCGATTCCTTCGCTGCTAACTGAACCTGAGCGATTCCTTCACTGCTAACTGAAGCCGGTCAAGCCCCCGTACATGCGAGACGTAGCCGGTGTTGGGTTGCCTCTCGATGAGCAGTGCCCGATGCTGCCACGTGCGCGATACGTGAGAACGAGTCGAGACGCATCGATTGAGCCCCTTGCGTGAGATGTGGTGAGTTGACCTAGCCGGTTGGTTGGCTGTGGATGAACAGTTCCCGTTGCTGCCGCCCGCTCGTACGCCCCACACCAGCCGGTGGGTTGGCTGTGGATGAATAGTACCCTGGCCGTGTGAAGGTGGTTGGCGCTGGATGAACATGACCCCGAGGAGGTCAGCCGGTTGGGGGTGGATGAACAGGACCCCGTGGAGGCTGGATGAACAGTAGCCGGTGGAGGCTGGAGGAAGTCGACGGTGGATGAACAGTAGCTGGTGGAGGCTGGAGGAGGTCGACTGTGGATGAACAGTAGTCCGTGGAGTTCCGTTTCGCGGTACGCCACACCCCTCCCGATGAACAAGACCCCCGTTTTGACCGTAGGCAGTTGGGGAGAAGTCCGTTTCCTCCGTTTTGCGGTACGCCAGAGCCCTCCCGATCAACAGGACACTGTTTCGACCATAGGCGCTCGAACAGAAGTCTGTTTCCTCCATTTTGCGGTACGCCAGACCCCCAGCGGATGAACAGGACCCCGTTTTGACCTTATAGGCGGTCGAACAGAAGGCCGTTTCCTCCGTTTTGCAGTATGCCAGACCCCAAGTCGATGAACAGGACCCCGTTTTGACTGTTCCGTCCAAGCCGGTTGGCTCCCGATGAACAGGACATGTTCCGACCCAGTCGCTTGGCTCCCAATGAACACGACGCTGTTTCCTCCGTTCCGACCCAGCCGGATGGCTGCCGATGAATAGGAGGCCGTTGCTGCCGTCCGTTGCCTCTCTCCATGTACACGAGCCCTGGCCATACGTATGCGCGAGTACGTGTTCGAGACCCCGCCCGTATATGTACGTACGTGGCCGTATTTTTTGCTGTGTGGCTGTACGTACGTGTACACGATTTAGACGAGGCTGCCTGAACTGCTACGTTGGGATTGTAGGGGAACGTGACAGAAAACAAATTTTTTTGGTACAACGAGCATGCCTAGGACCACTATGGAGACTGCATACAAGGTTTGATCTGATCATTACCGACTCCTAGTGCAGCGGAAGTAGAGTCGATGTAGATCGTCGGTGTAGATCCCCGCAGCTAGGATTTACAACCTCCCAACCGCGAGGATGTACTCCCTCGTCGGACAGCCCTTCGGGAGGCGGTCGGACAGTCCCCCGGACGATGTCACGGACAGCCCTTCGGGAGGACCCTCGAAGCTCGAACGGTAACTCGGACAGCCCTTCGGGAGGACCCTCGAACAGCCCTCGGGCAAAAGATCGAACCTACGACCTCTCTACGAGGTTGCACACATACGGTGTCAGCTATCCGGCAGGGCTTCGCCGTCCAGAACTAGTTCCTGCCGGAACCCAGACAGCCTTTCGGCTCTACGAAACTATTTCATGGGAGGGAGAGAGAAAGCCAGATAATGCATGGCATGTGTATGAGAGTTGGAGTGAGTGTGGAGAGCTCCTCTCCACCTCTATATATAGGAAAGCCAAGGGGAAGGGTGGTACTAAAAAATACCAAAACACCCATGCCTTATGTCACACATAATGGGCATTATGGGCATAAAAGGAAGCCATGTGGAGCTCCATGGAGGAGCTCCACCCTCGGCTGGCCACCCCATGGGGCCCCCCTAAAAGGGGTTCCTTTCCTTGCAAGCCAATCCCTTCTAGAACTTTGGGAAAAGCCCCAAAAGGTGGCTTTCCAAAAAGCAATCCAAAAAGCACTTTCACTATTCATGAAGACATTTTTCTGCGACCGTTAAATCCGAAAATATTTCTGTGAGTCTTAGAATAATTCCAGTACCCACTAAAACAATTCTGGATGCATTCCAAAACATTTTCGGATCAATGATTTTCTTCAGCGAAAAGCAACCAAAGCGGCTCCGGCAGCTCCGGAACATTTCCGGTTTTTATCCCGGAAAAATCCCAGAAGTTTCCAGAACAATTCTGGCACCCTCCAAGAATTTCCAGGCGTGTGCCGAAACCAATTTGACTTAATGGAATACTCCAAAACAACTTTTCAGTTTTACCAAAACTATTTCGGTGTTCTCTTCGGAATGTTTTTGTTGTCTCCGAAACTATTCCGGTGACTTTCTCTCAGACTCCCTATCTAGTATTCAGCAGATAGATGACCCTTAAGCATGTGACCCTATAGGTTCGTTGAAGTATAGACATGACCCGGAACACTTTCCGATCAATGATCAACATCGGAGCCGTGGACACCCATATTGACCCCTATACCCACACGAATAAATATTCGAGTGAACCTCCGGTTGCCGTGTGCTAGTCCTGTTGCTTCGCGATATGTTACAAAACCCAAGGTGAGATTTATCTGCATCCCCATGGATCAACAACTTGTCCACTATGCCAGTTACCTCGTTACCGGTTTTGTTCTCTTTTCTCGTTTCCGTGTTCCGGCATCCCTGTGATCAAATCACATTGTGTCTGGCCAGACGATGATGGATACCGTAACACCGAGAGGGCCCAAGAATATCTCTCCATCGTCGGAGGAGCAAATCCCAATCTTGAGCTATCTCGTTCCTTGTCATACTTTTCCGTGAACCCGAAAGCCGCCGTAATAGCCACCCAGTTACGGATGACGTTTAACAAACCCCAAAGTTCACGAAGCAAGCACGAAGGAACTCGATACTCTCATGGTCTAAGGAATTATGCAAACATTAACTTTCTCTGTGTTATAAACCATTAACTTATGACGAATGTATCTCATAGCATAACATCAATTCGGGTCGATTCAACACAAGTGTTCTTCTAACATTGTGCCCTCAAAATTGCCACATCAATTCGGGTCGATTCAACACAAATGTTCATATCCTGTGCTGCCACAGTGCCGTCCAGTCTTGGCGTGTGCTAGCGGTATTGATGTTACAGTAGCTTTCTAGAAGAAGCAAATTCAACAAAGAGTGAAATGATGGTTGCTTCGTCCGAGCAACTTATAGTTGGATAGGTGGGGCCTTGTGATTTGACGGCTCATTAGTCATTATTACTGTGGCGCTACGACCGGGTGAGTCTCCCCTGCAGTTCTGCGTGATGCACTCTAATTTTGGTGCATGGCAAGTGGACCTAAATGGTGGATGTCCCATATGTCGGTGAACGAAAGTATTCTACCCGCTATGGAGGAGAAGCAAGGAAACCGCGCGGTAGAGTGTCACTGCTGTTTTATATTTATTTCTTATTTTTAGCATTTCTACTGTTACGACGGAGGAGTGCGAAACACGGCAGCCCGGTGAACTTGCATGTGCAGTGGTTCATATACTGTTTTTATTTAATGACTTGATGATTTGAAGATTGCTCACCACGCCTGCTGCTTGGTGTGCAGTGCTTCATACGGCAAACTTGTCTTAAGTCCGGCACGTAGCCTAGAGATCAAGATACGGGGATAAATTGCTGCTTGGCACGTGCCGGATGTCACACACGTCAGCGAAAGGACGATGACAGGAATAGCGTGGGAGGGTGTCTCCACTTCTTCCATTTTGATGAAAGCAAGCATCTCCACTCTACGAGGGAGGAGCGCGAAACACGGCAGCACAGGTGATATGACCGTCCGGTTTTTCTTTGAGGGTGATTTGACTGTGTAGTTGGAGGGTCGGAGACCACACGTAGTACATAACGATACAAAGTGTGACCCGAAGAGACAGACGCGTCTAGTTGGAAGGTCTCGGACCATATACATAAACAAATATCCAACCTAATACGGAGTATGTGCCTGCAATTAATATAGTAGAGTACTTAGGCACGTACATCATAATATCAACGTGCATTGCACGTAATATTTAGTGCTAGTAAGTTCTAAAAGACAAATGCGAACATGCCACGCAGGTTCATACTATTTGTGCCTGGCTACTTCACCTATATTTACTGCGGTACATTACTCAGGTTCGTAGGTGCCTGGGTACATGTCTGTTTCGTAGTTCCAGTCCCAGGTGTTCTTCATAGATGGCACGATCCATAACGGAGGGCAACAGGAATACATATCATCGCAGCTTTTTAGTGTGGCTCCCCACGATGGAGACTCATCCAAGCTGAAGCGGCATAAGTCAGGGATAGGGGCGTTCAAGATATTAATCCGGTGGTGCGCAATGAAAACGCACCCACTCTTCATGAACGGCAGGCCGTTGGCGTCGTGCACGGAAGGTGACATCGTTTTCACTATGGGGTAGCTGTCCCCAACGAAAACCGAGTACTCTTTGAGTGTGTTCCTCCGCGCCCAGGTAGCATCACGGGGGTCGAACACGCAGCCGTTCATCTGGTACACCTGGCATCTCAGACCTGGACACATGGTGACGAGCATGGTCAAGGTCCATGCAGGATAAATGTTGTGCAGCAAGCACAATAAGGTGGCGTAAGTAGAGGATAAGGATTAAAATAATATATTCTATATTTGCTTATTTCATGATAGGGAAGGGAAGAAGTCTAGTAGGAGTAGATTAGAGCCAGCTGCGGCACGGGCTAGAAGAAACAATTTGAGAGTGTGACGTGGGCGATGTATATTAATTAAAGTAGGAGGAGTCCTAGTAGTAGTAGTACTTTTTTTATTAGATGGGATTCAGGCTCACTAGACAGTACATTGCGGAATTGAAATTGCTAATTATAACTTGTATTATAATGTTGCGTCGATGACTATCCCAATCAATAAAAAAAGAAAAGAACTACTCCTCATGGAGTATAACGAGACATGTATTGAAATGTTATAAGATGACATGGCAATAAGATAGTATACTCTAGCTCCTGGCTCTACTAGTCTTAGATCGGAGATAATGGATTACCTGGGTACATGATCAGGGTCCGATCGTGATAGATCGTGGCACCTTGCTACCCTTCAATGGTACCATGGGCAACGACTGCTAAGATAGTACGTCTCAACTGGGTGTCGTCAGTTACAAGGTTCCAAGTGAGACCGAATGGCCCGTGCACATCCATGAACGGCGATCTGATTTTGATCGGGGGATGAATTTTCCCTGCAAAATAGTGGAGCACTGTTAGGGATTACACCATGATGGTTAGGGCATCTCCAACGCGGAGCAAATCCCACAAACCATGATCGTTGGATCTGTTAGGCTCAACATTGATAAATGGCAGCGATTCGGCCCGCGGAAGAAATAAACGGCTAACAAATGCTTCTGCATCACTGTGGGTGGACAATCCAATTTTAAAAATTATAGTAGTAGTAGAGATAACTGGACAAAACTCATTACATTTTGAAAACTTTTCATATAAACCGGACGAAATTCATTACATTTTTCATACAAACCGGCATACAAACCGGATTAAAACCTACTTTAAACCTATTCTAAATGATCGCCGGCGCCCGTCCCCCATATCCGGCCATGACCCCGAGAACTGAAGCTCCGGCTATTGCCTTCGCCTTCTCCTGTTCCGAGTCGGCGCTCTCCAGCTCTGCCTCCGTAACCTCCTCCTCCGAAGCTCCAGGGAGTGAAGATTTCCGCCTCCATGTCGCCACCAATTGGAAAATCGGCCCTCGTTGTTGTGCCCAACGAGCTTAGGTTCGACGGGAGGGGAGAAGCGGTGGCCTTCTTGGGACCCTAGTGGCGGCGACCTACCATGCACTACTCTTCCTCGCTGCCGGCGGCGACCGTGCAGACGTGCCGGCTTCGTGATCGTGGAAGCGGAGCATGGCCGGCGCGGAGCTGCCAATGTGCTTCTTCTGCTCCGGCGATAGTCCGTCCTAGAGAGGTTTGGAGCGCGAGGAGGCCATGATGGGAGTGGTGCCGAGAGGAGAAAGGGACCAGTGGAGGATGACTATGGCTATGGCCGGGGCTGAAGTTTATATAGCGGGTGAATGGCAATGAGCGGCGGCAGGCGGACGGACGGGTGGCGCCGGAGTTGGACCTTAGCAACCGCATGTCATTAATGTGGGCGGCGGACAGACGGACGGCCGGCCGTGGTGTCGTTTCAACGCGGAGCAGTCGCGTGCACCGGGAAGCGGTGCTCTCTTGGCCGTCGCGCTGCTTCAAAGCCGGCGCCAGTGAGCGGTCGCGTCCGCTCTGCCCGGGAATGAATGCGGTACTGACACTCTGGTCTAGAGCGGCGCTGACCGTTTCAGGCGGGAAGCGCGCGTGGGCGAGAGAGGGGGTTTGGGTGGGCCAGGGCGGTCAGACGCGGGGTGGTGGTATTGATTTTGTAGTTTGCAAAAGTACTCAGTTAACACACTCAATTTTCTAAGCAATTGTGGTTAAAAACGTTAATTGCAATGTATGCATGCGTGACCAATAAATGACCACAAAAACTAGAACATGCATTGGTGAGTTTTCTCTTAATCCTTGCATGCAACGATTTAATGCACCTTGAAATCTGAACATGTGATGTGGAGAAATAAATTTGAAACTTATAAAACGAAAAAACTAAACATATTAAACCGGAAGAGAGGGAGTATACCGTAGGATGTGTCCCATACGAAACAAGTCCCCTGGTTTGTCACCGCGAAGATGTGGTTTAAAAGGAGCACGGCGTCTTTGTACTCGTACGACAACAAATCGCCCACAGCCAGCATGGTCCAGCTTTGACCGCCACGTGCAGGATGTTTCGTGAAAGCAATCGCGATGTCAAACACCATGATGAGAGAGTAATCTTTGTTGCCGCTCGACCTTGTTGGGGCTTCCGGGATTGCTATCTTCTTCAAACTCACCGTGGTTCCATTGTACCAATTCAGGAGGTGCCCCATTGGACGGCCGATCCCAATGTTGGACAAAGGTTCGACGGGAATGGTCTCACTGGTGTGAATGTTGTGCCAATTGATGTTGGTACCCTCCCGTATGTATGCAAGTCAATCTCCATTGGCACCAAGCCTAACCTGTGCAACAGTGGGCAGCGGGGTAATTATGAAATGGAACACGGAAGTAGTCTTTAGAATACATTTACGTGATCAAACTCATCACTGACCTGCTCATCGGACAAAATCCGAGTGCCCCTCAACGTCGGCATCTCAAGGGGCATCAACTTGCAACTACGGCCACGCCGTGCTGGAGAGACCCCCCCCCCCCCCCAGGAAACATCCTCGTCCTCAAGGACGCATGGCAGACCAACTAGCATGGCCTTCTCCCACGCATATTTATGCACCATCTTAAAATATTTGGTGCAAGCACCGCTGAGTCTTGCGGATGTAAGGAAGTCAGAGCGAGTTACGATTTCCCCCAAAGCATCGTCGTCCAAGGTCTCCCAACCTCGACGAGGACGAGAAACACCACCGCCTTGGGAATCCATAGCAATGGCGACAAACTGCCTTCTCCCTTTGGGAACTGGTTTAGACGAGAGGAGATGGTAAACGCATGGCTTCGTCCCTTCGGAAAGGATGTTCTGCGGGTGCGCATTAGCAGTAGTGCGCTAGTGCAGTTTATATTTGAGATCAGGGAGCCGGCGGGCGGTTCGTTATCCGGCACGTTTGCGTCCATCCACCTTCCCGTAATTAAAGCACGCACAACATTTACGACGACTGGGATTGGTTTGTTTTCCGGGCGCACTGACCAACGCAGACTAGCGGACCTCGTCGCCCTTTTTCAAGCACGACTTCGACAACTACGTGTGTGACATGGAAAATATCTAGTGCTACCAAGGCTTAGGTGCTACCGTGATACGGGTATCTAGGCCGTCAGATTCTAAAATCGAACGGCTCCCGGTAACTCTGCAACATTTGCAAAAATGCACATGAGCCCGTATCATGGTACCACCTAAGCCTCGGTAGCAGCAGATACTCTCTCGTGCGTGACATGCCTGCATGCAAATCTTGCATGTCAAAAATAAAAAAAAACATGCGAAGCGGAGCGGTAGGCTGTCAGCCTACATGTTATAGCCATGTCATCTACACGCAACCTAAAGGCCTGGGTGTACGTAGTACTAGTAGTTAAATATGCATTGTGTGGCACGAAAGTTCCTTGGAGATCATGCAGCAGCTAGTGTACTCCACAGCCCGCTTCTCCCCCTTCCTCTTCCACCGCCCAGGCACGTCCGCGGGCAGTGACCGGTCAACCCTAAAATAGTACTCCCTCCATTTTTATTTACTCCGCATATTAGCTTTGACTGAAGTCAAACTTTGTAAAGTTTGACCAAGTTTGTAGAAAACAATATGAACATTTACAGTGATAAATTTATATCATGTGAAAATATATGCAATGATGAATCCAATGATATTGATTTGACGCAGTGTGTGTGTGTGGCTTTACTCTTTGGATATGTACTCCACCTTTTGCAATGGGATATAAACATTAGTATAATGGTACGTTAGCTTGTGATTTACCTGACCATATTTATGTGATTGTGTAAATAAAAATTTCTCAATTCCTGCTCGTGATTTGCGTCATATTTTAATGAGAAGTTTGCTAACTAAATTGTAGTGGAATTTGTCCATGTTATAAGTAAACTAAGGTGATTGAGAATCATACGGGGAAGGTTGGACGAAAGGTGTGGTACGAACAAATACTCCACCTAGAGCATGCGTGTGTGTGGCAGGTCGAGATAATTGCACGTTTAGTCCTTGTACTTGCAGGCAATGTCTAACATGGTCCTCATAGTCAGAAAGTGCTTCAATACAGTCCTCATACATGCAAATACGGTGTGTATACGGTCCCTGAGGTTGCAACATCGGTCCTGGCTATACGCCTCGTGTATGTAGCTTGTATCCCACCACTGCCACATCAGAATCAATCCCACGGGTCGTGTGGACTGAGTCAAACCACTGGTCCACGTCTGTATGAGACCCACGTATCAGTGGCTGCGAGAAATAAGTGAGAATTAAAAGAAATGTGTAGACGGGGTTTCGAACCCGCAACCTCTGCTACATGCAGCGCGAGGCGAACAACCAGGCCAAGTGCAATTAATTTTTATCAAGATGCATACTTCTTAATTAGGTTAGCTTGGTTAGTAGATATCCTAGTTGGGCCAAAGTAGAACTCATCGTAACATGCATGCTGATTTAGTCCAGTTTGCACATGCGGATACGTTCCTAGACGTTTGCGTTTGCAGTAGTTGTTTTTCGAGCACAAGCCAAGTTTGAGTCTCATTCTTGTTGCTTGTGCTGTTTCTATCTGTACGATCGCCATATTCAAATAATTGATATTGTCGTAATGATTCTTAGTGTTAATGTAGCACGTGTTATGTGGTCATGAACATACATGCATGCACGCATGCATGCGCGAATAAACCAGAGCTTGTTACCCCGTCCCCTAAAAAAAGAGCATGTTACCACGAAAAATAAATAACCAGCGCATCTTTACCATACAATATAATAGAGCATGCATCTCTCTAACAAAAAATTGTAGGCACTTGGTCTGATGGTTAGCAAACAATTGTAGGCGCTTGGTTTGATGGTTAGCCTCGCGCCGCATGGTGCAGAGGTTGCTGGTTCGTAACCCCGAGACGTTCCATTCTTTTATTTATTCTCAACTGATTTCTCGTGTCCACTGACACGTTGGTACCACACGGACGTTTGACTCAGTCCGATCGACCTGTGGGATAGATGGTGACGTGGCAGTGGAGGCATACGGGCTACGTACGCGAGGTGTATAGCCAGGACCACTGTGGCAACTTCAGGGACTATATACACACCGTATTTGCATGTATGAGGATTGTATTGAAGCACTTCCTAACTATGAGGACCCTGTTAGACGCTGCCTGCAAGTACAAGGACTGACCATGCAATTATCTCGTGTCTGGTCGTATAGAGACTGTGTGAAAGAGAGAAGAGAGAGAGAGAGATGGTTTGTGTGTGTGTGTGTGAGAAATGGAGTCTTCGGTAGGGAAAGTAATTAAGTGTGTGTGGCTTCATCATAGAGAGGTGATGTCTAATTAAAAGAATTGTGTGCGATGATAATAACAAGCGCACACGGTTGATGGAACAAGTCGTGTGCTGACATCGCCGATTGCGGTGCACACGCCACGTACGCATCTGAGAACACTTTCCCACTGATACGTCTCCAACGTATCTATAACTTATGAAGTATTCATGCCATGTTTACAACAATTTTATATGGTTTTGGTATAATTTGATTAGAACTAACCTAGACTGACGTTGTTTTCAGCAGAACTACCGTGGTGTTACTTTTTGTGCAGAAATAAAAGTTCTCGGAATTGGCTGAAACTTTTTGGTGATTTTTTTGGAACATAAGAGACCCCCGAAGCTTCGTGGAAGGACCAGAAAAGTCACGAGGAAGCGACAAGCCTGCTAGGCGTGCCCTGGGGGGTAGGGAGGGCCTAGTGAGCTTGTCGCTCCCTCGTGGGCCCCTTTGACGTGAAACCAATGCCAAAAATTCCTATAAATACCAAAAACCCCAGAAAGAAACCTATAACTTCCACGCCGCAGCCGCAAGCCTCTATACCGAAGCGATCTCATCCGGAGCCCTGTTCCGGCACTCTGCCGGAGGGGGAAATCTTCACCGGAGGCCATCTTCATCATCCCGGCGGTCTCCATGACGAGGAGGGAGTAGTTCACCCTCGGGGCTGAGGGTATGTACTAGTAGCTATGTATTTGATCTCTCTCTCTCTCTCGTGTTCTTGACTTGGTACAATCTTGATGTATCACGGGCTTTGTTAATATAGTTGGATCATATGGTGTTTCTTCCCTCTCTATCTTCTTGTGATGAATTGAGTCTTTCCCTTTGAGGTTTCGTTATTGTTGGATTGAATATTTCAGATCTGAGAACACTTGATGTATGTCTTGCATGTGGATACCCGTGGTGACAATGGGGTATTCTATTGAGTCACTTGATGTATGTTTTGGTAATTAACTTGCGGATTCCCGTGACCTTGGGGTAATCTAGGCATATGGGTTGGTACACGTTTTCATCTCCTTTTATCCGATAGAAACTTTGGGGTACTCTTTGAAGTTCTTTGTGTGGATTGAATATTATGAATCTGAAGTTGTTTGATGCATATCGAATAATCAACTCACGGATACTTGTGGTGACATTGGAGTATCTAGGTGACATTAGAGTTGGTTGATGCGTATCATATGGTGTTATTTTAGTACGAACTCTAGGGCTGTTTGTGACACTTATAGGGATGGCTCAATAGATCGATCGGAAAGGATAACTTTGAGGTGGTTTCATACCCTACAACAATTTCATCTTATGTTCTCCACTAATAGGAACTTTGGAGTGATTCTTTGTCGCACATTGAGGGATTGTTATATGATTCAATTATGTTAGCACTGTTGAGAGATTGCACTAGTGAAAGTATGAACCCTAGGCCTTGTTTTCAAGCATTGCAATACCGTTTGTGCTCACTTTTGTTACTTGCTACCTTGCTGTTTTTATATTTTCAGATTACAAAAACCTATATCTACTATCCATACTACACTTGTATCACCATCTCTTCGCCGAACTAGTGCACCTATACAATTTACCATTGTATTGGGTGTGTTGGGGACACAAGAGATTTCTTGTATTTGATTGCAGGGTTGTTTGAGAGAGGCCATCTTCATCCTACGTCTCCCACGGATTGATAAACCTTAGGTCATCCACTTGAGGGAAATTTGCTACTGTCCTACAAAACTCTGCACTTAGAGGCCCAACAACGTCTACAAGAATAAAAGTTACGTAGTAGACATCAAGCTCTTTTCTGGCGCCGTTGCCAGGGAGAGGAACATATGCTTGTAGGTGTTGCAATAATATCAAGTTTCCTCTCTATGTGTTGAAAGTTTTGAAGTTATGCTTGTTTTGCCTTCCTATGCTAGTTGATTCTTGCACCCATAAATTGTTTGTTTTTCAAAATCCCTATGCATAGGAAGTGGGTTAGGCTTAAATGTGCTAGTCATATGCTTCATGATGCTCCCGTTATGTTTCAATTCTTTACTTTTATGTGAGCATCATTGAAATCATCATGCCTAGCTAAAAGGCTTTAAAGAAAAGCGCTTGTTGGGAGACAACCCAATATTTTTACCTACTATTTTTGTGTGTTCACATGATTAAGCTACTGTAGTAATCATGTTTTATAGCTTTTGTTTCAATAATGTACCAAGTAAAGCCTTTGGGATAGTGTGGATGATAGTTGAATTGATTTTGTGCAAAAACAGAAAGTTTTGCGTCCAGTGCTGGAATTTCTGTTCTGTACTGGAGCGTGAGAAAATACTGAAATTATTATATAGTATTGGGTTAAAAAAAATTACGTTGTCCTAATTTTTCAGAATTTTTGGAGGTACAGAAGTATGGTTTTTAAATCGCTCACTACATGCTGTTCTATTTTTGACAGATTCTGTTTTCGGTGCATAGTTTGCTTGTTTTAGTGTTTCCATAGCTTATATTGAGTAATATAAATTGTGGAAATGATGGAATACAGTAGGAATTATGTGAGAACAATTATGAATCTTTCCTTGACAGTACCTAAATGGATGATTTATTTTTATCATACTAACACTAGTGCAGAATCGGCCTATAGTGCCGGTTCGTAAGGGCCTTTAGTCCCGGTTCAGGAACCGGCACTAAAGGGTGGGGACTAAAGGCCCCCCCCCCTTTAGTCCCGGTTCAACACGGCCCGGAACCAAAGGCCCACCACGTGGCACGAGCCGGCGCCGGGGGCTGGGGGACCTTTAGTCCCGGTTGGTAACACCAACCGGGACTAAAAGTATTTCATTTAATTCTGGGTTTATGAATTATGGTTTATTTTTCCTTTTAATTTTGTGTTTTCCATTTAATTCTTTTTCATTTCAAACATATTTTATGCTACTACATACTGTACATGTTATGCATATATATAAATAGAATTTCTCGTAGAACCGATCATATATATATCATCGAATTTCTCGTACGACCATTCACATACACATATATATATATACAATTTGGTATATACAATTTCTCCTACAATTTGCGGATCATTACATGCAGGCATTACAGCTTGTAATGGTATTCTCCTTTGGGATCTATGACCTGGTCGAGCAAAAATCTCGCTATTTCCTCTTGAATTGCTCGTATGCGATCCGTTGGTAGGAGCTTGCCCCGCATCTCCGTCAGCTTTAAAGAAGGAGATCAAGATGAATATATTAGTTCTGTGTATATATATTAGATCATGATAAAAAAATTGTGGATAGTGTTCTGGCAAACGTACCCAAAGTTGTCTTTCAGATTTTTCCATTTCGGACGTCATCATGCGAATGGTCTCGCAAACATAGTATGCGCATAAATTATTCCCCGGCGCCTGGCTCAGCAACTTTACGAGAAAAAAAATTCAATCAGATAATAATTAATCATGCATGATAATGGTATTGAAACTAGAATTAATCAAGCTAGCTAGTACTCCCTCCGTCCGAAAAAGCTTGTCCCAAGCTTGTGCCTCAAATGGATGTATCTAGCACTAACTTGGTGCTAGATACATCCATTTGAGAGACAAGCTTTTTCGGACGGAGGGAGTACTACTTAATTACCTTGGGTCGCACCCATTTCAGCTGTTGTTTCCATTCGTCGGTGACCTCTTTGATGAACTTTTGCCAAGCCCTGCCGGCCGACAAAGAAAATGAATAAAGGAGTTATTAATTAGTTGATATTAGGAAATGAACTAAAGAGGCCGACATAGTGCGATAATGATTGAAATTACCTGTCGACCACCCCCTTCACGATTTCATATTCGGATGGGTCTTTATATAGTGAGTCCAGTACTTGAACTTTTCCCTTGTCAACTTCAATGATTAACAAGATCCAGTGGAAACTGCATGCGCACATGTTTGTATTATTAAGCGGGCATGTGCGTACTCATCAACTACACTTATTAACATCTAGTAAGCAAAAATAGAATTTGTAGTACAAGATATAGTAACACTCACCCGAAGTTGTAAGGAAGTAGTATTTCTGGTTGGGTGTTTAGTCGCTTCAAAAACTCTAGCAAGCTGATCTCTGTGTCTTTTCTCGACCATTCAATTGACCATGTCTCTTGATTAATCGTATTTGGGTCAATGAACCCAATGCCATAGCGTCTAGCTTTTTTCATTTCATACATCTTCATTCTGCATAATACCACAGAAAAGAATATAGTGAGGATAATTACAGGTAATGAACGAGCACAGCTAGCTAGAGACTTAAATTACAGAAATAAATCACTTACAGACAATAGCAACTGACGATAGATTTGTCGAGTGCGTCTTGATTGAATAACTGAAAGATCTCTTCAAACTCAACCCACAAATCTTTTGCATGGAAGTAATGCTCTTCCTTGACTTTCACCATGAGGGACTCTCGATCGGTCTTTGCTGCTTCTATCATGTACCACTTATGCAAATTGTACATTCTCGTTGGTAGAAGCGGGACCTGCTCAGGCTTGACCAGAGGTTGGACGCGGACATATTTCCATCTTAGTTCCTCCTCTTTAAACACGGGGAGTTCCTCGGTGCCTAGGAGTTGTTCAACAGTGAGACTGGCCTCTTTAGACTGCCTTTTATGATCGTCGGTTATTACCAGCTGATGGGCGGTACTCACATGTGTTTGTACAATGAGCGGGGGGATCGATTGCACTGCCTGTTCTCCCAGCTGGGGAACAGTTTTCCCGCTTTTTTTGCCAACTGCTTGGCTCGAGCTCGAGCTCGACTCCTTCTTTTGTTGTGCCTGATATAACTTCTTGATACAGCGCTCATAGTCTGAGTCCGTATGCTTGACAGCCGGTTGAGCATTATCAATAAAGTGTTGTATGACATCCTCACGTACTTTCTCCTTTGGCGGCGGGGGCGGTTTCGGTCCAAAATGGGCCTTCAATTGGGCAGCCACTTCGGCTTTGGTTTCCTCCTCAGTCAGGTGGTAAGGCAATTTCGGAAGAGGCTTGAGGCTTGGACCATATTTGTATTTCTTGCCTATTGTACCGCTAGCTGCCGTAGCTGCGGCGCCTCTCTTCCGCTGTTGCCTAGGCGGCGGAGCCCGCTGAGACGGCAGAGACGGCTGACGCGGTGCCGGACTTGGAGGAGGAGGAGTCGGCGGACGCGGTGCCGGCGGAGATGGCTGACGCGGTGCCGGGCTTGGAGGAGGAGGAGTCGGCTGACGCGGTGCTGGTGGAGGAGTCGGCTGACGCGGCGGCGGACTTGGAGGAGCAGGAGTCGGCTGACGCGGTGGCGGACTTGTTGCAGCAGGAGTCGGTGGCCTTGGAAAGACAATGCAATCCTTTTTCCATAGAATGATACGATGTATGGCCTCTCCCAGTGTGCTCTCCTCGTCACCTCCAGGAATGTCAAGCTGTAGCTCATAATATCCTGACATCACTTCATCAACCCCGACACGAGCATAGCCAGCTGGAATCGGATTGCAATGGAAGGTTGCTTCTGGGGGATTTGTTAAAGCATAGCCGTCCGCCACCTTCATGGATATGTTCTTCACTTTCATGTGTAGCTCACAAGTAGTCCTATCTTTGATATCATCCACAGGGTATCTAGCCAGCAGTGCATCATCGCCCGGGGTGGAACCCACGCTGCTTCTCAGCATAGATGGGACGGTGCTATCCAATGCTGGATCGATCTGCTCCTGCTGCCGCTGAGACGCCCTTTCCTGGCTAAGTGAGTCGATCTGCTCCTGCTGCCGCCTGAAAGCACGTTCCAACTCGAAGTGCCTTGATTCTAGGCCTTGAAGGCAGAGTGCTTCCTCCTTCCTCTTCTCCTCCTCCAGCTTCCTCTTCTGCTCCTCCTGCTGCTTCTTTCTCGCACGGCTTCTGTAATCGGTGTTCCAATCCGCAAACCCCTCAAACCACGGAACAACGCCTTTGCCTCGTGTTCTTCCCGGGTGTTCAGGATTCTTCAGGGCGCGCGTAAGCTCGTCATTCTCTCTGTTGGGCGTGAACTCCCCCGTTCGAGCTTCTTCTATTGCAACAAGTAAATCATCCTGAGCTTTTTAAGACTTGCCCGCTCCATAATCAGCCCTGTCTCTGGGTCCAACTTCCCCCCATGCGCATAAAACCAAGTCCTGCACCTGGGGGGCCAGTCCAATGTAACTGGAGTGACCCCTGCATCCATCATCTTTTGCTCAGCGCGATCCCACTTAGGCAGGGCCACCTGGTAGCCACCTGGCCCCTGAGTATGGTGCCACTTCTTTTTCGCAGCATTAATCTTGTTTTGTCTCGACCGTTCCTGAGCTAGTTCCGATTCCTTGAACTTCACGAACGCGTCCCAGTGACCTCTTGCCTTCTCCAGTGTTCCATTGAATTCTGGAGTCTGCTTTCCTGCTCTGACGTACGCGGCCCATATATTTTTCTTGTGGTTGTTGAATGCTATCGCCATCTTCTTAAGAGCACTCTTCCTGACTTTCGCCAGATCTACATCTGTCAAATGATCTGGTAGGGTGAAATGTGACATGAGCGATTCCCAAAGCAGATCTTTTGCTCTTTCGTCGACAAAAGTAACTCCTGGATCTCCCTTTGCTGGCTTTTTCCATTCTTGAACGGAGATCGGGATTTGGTCCCTGACAATAACTCCGCATTGACGAGTGAACTTGGTCGCATTCTTCTTAGGTTCAAGCGGTTCGCCATTTGATTTGATAGCATCGATGTTGTACTTTATGCCAGCCTGCAACCTTTTGGCCGGGCCTCGAACTGCCCTGCCGCTTGTAGAAGATTTGCTCGATCCGGAGGGCTAAAAGAAGAAAGATCGATTCGTTAATATATACAAATCAATTAATACATGTAATGATCACCGGATGGCTTATATAATAAATATACCTCGTCGGTCTTTGTTATTTGAAGAACATTTCCTTCGTCATCATTGTTGTCGCCTTCATCTATTCGTTCGTCTTCATCAAACATCATACACTCACCCATAGTGTTCAGATATTGCGAGCCGTCATCATGATCATCTGGGCTCGGGGAGCGTATGATGTCGAAAAGAGCCTCTTCTCCTTCTCTGTCGGTATTGTCCATAGCTTTTATTTAACTAATCCAGAAGAAAGATAAAATAATTTAGTATTCAAATTAGAATGCATGCAATCAATAAGGAAAAACTGAATCATAGTAGATAATATGCATCTCGAATAATCCAGATAATATGCATCATCGAATATAATCTCGAATACATCGTCTCGAATATTATCGAATAATATAATCTCGAATACATCGTCTCGAATATAATCTCGAATACATCTCGAGTATTATCACTAATACATCTCGAATATTATCATATATATAACATCATTAGCTAATAAAGATCGAATATTATCGAAGAATCTAGTTCACTCGCGGTTCCTGAGGCGCGGGCGGTGGACACCCAAAGAGAAGGAACCATCACACGATCATAGCTCGGGTGAGATCCCTGAAGAACCTGCCAGGTATTGGAGAACCTGACGTCCAACGCATCCATGTAGCGACGGACGTGCTCGTCCTCCTCCCTGCCACGGTGACGTACCACCTCCGGCGGGGCCGGCTGCCTCCGCACCGAAAGTGGCCCACGCGAAGGCCACCAAAGAAGCTCCGGGTCGACGACGGGACCCGGGGCCGGGTTCCTCACCAAGCTGCGCGCCCCTGAAGGTAGCACCTCCCAGTGCCAGCCCGGCAGAGCCCAGTCCCGAACGTGGCGCCTCTGAAGCAGGACGTCGTCGCGAACGAGTCGACGACAAGGATGCGGGCCGGGCATCGTTGACGTCGAGAAGAAATTCTTATGAAAAAAAAATCCTATATATGCAATGTCATTTTATTAGGAAATTTTGAATAAAATATCCTCTTTTCAATTATAATGTCCCATTCCTAGGTTATAACTACCCTAATAATATTCCTTTCTCAAAAAATTCCGAAACTTTTCCCACTTATATATAGTCCTTCTAACAAATATATATATGGTCAACTTTTTCCTATGCAACTTTTTTATATGCAATTTTTTTCTATACTATGATATACAACATTATATAAAATTAAAAAACAGAAAAAGAAACACTAATTAAGCATACTTCTATACATCCATTAAAAACAGAAAAACAACATTATATAAAAAAATTCTATACTAATTAAACACTAATTATATCCATCTAACATGCATTCATACATACATATATACTAGTGAAAAAATAGTCATCTAAAACAACTAAAACATCTAAATAAAACATCAAACATTCATGCATACATGTATAAAAAAAACTAGTGAAAAAAAATCGCCGGAGGGGGCGGCCGAGCGAGCTCACAGCGGACGGACGGCGGCGTCGAGGTGCAGGGGCGCGGACGGATAGCGGCGTCGAGGTGCAGGGGCGCGGACGGACGGCGACGGCGACGGCGAGGTGCAGGGGCGCGGCAGCCACGACGTCGAGGTGCGGCTGAGGTGCGGACGGACGGCGGCGTCGAGGTGCGGTAGGGGCGCGGACGGACGGACAGCGACGTCGAGGGGCAGGGGCGCGCGGACGGACGGCGATGGCGAGCTCCGGCAGCCTGGCGGCGTGGTGGTAGTCGAGAAGAAAGGCAGATTTGGGGAAAAATTTGTAAGTGTTTTATATATAGGAGGCACCTTTAGTCCCGGTTGGAGCCACCAACCGGGACTAAAGGGTGAAATTTGGCCAGGCAGAGCGGCGGGAAGACAAGCCTTTAGTCGTCGTTGGTGGCTCCAACCGCGACTAAAGGGGGGTCTTTAGTCGCGGTTGGAGCCACCAACCGCGACTAAAGGTGGTGTGCCAGGCGAGGGGCGCGGTGGATGTTTAGTCCCACCTCGCTAGTTGAGAGGAGCTCGCACCGGTTTATAAGCCCCGCCGCGGCTACCGTGTAGAGCTCCTCTCTAATGCAGGCCTTCTGGGCCTACCGCACCTGTGCCGCCCAGTGGGGCCTACTGGGCCGTACGGGCCTGCGTCCTGGCCCAACTAGAGGTTGGGTTTCTAGTCGTATGCAGGCCGTGGTGGCCCAATAGGCCGGCTTTTTTTAATTTATTTATTTTTTTGTTTTTTTTGTTTTCTGTTTTATTTATTTTCTTTTGTTTCTGAGTTGTTTTTTGCTTTATTTAGAGTTTCTTTGTGAATCTTTTTGCTTTAGGTAAAAAAATTTATAAACTTTCTGTTAGTGCCAGTAGTTTTCAAATTTGAATAGTTTAAATTTGAATTATTTGAAATTTGTGTGAATCACTAGTTTGTGAATAACTTTTCTTTAAAAATAGATTTTTCAGTGATTCTTTTTTCTGCTGTTTAATATTAGTGTGTTTTATCATTATATTCAATTTGGTAATTCTGAGGTTATTTAAAAAAATGAAATGCCTTTGTAACAGACGAGTTTTCGTCAGAAAGCGTGATACTTCGAAAGAGATTGTCCAGTTTGTACACGAAGTGCATCCAGATTTTGCCGTAACCCTCTCAACTTTTTAGCACATGCTATGTGGGTGAAATGATGATACCATGCCAACTTTCAACCTTTTCAGAGTTCATTTGTAGTGCTTTTCAATTTCAAGGTCATTTAGCTCAAAAAAATCAGTAAATGCATGAAAAATAGCAAATGATGTCAGAAAGGGTTGAAACTTGATGACGTAGCTTCAAATGGTGCATACTGAACGCACAAAAAGTCTGGAGTTGAAATAAGTTAAAAAAAAATGAAATGCCTTTATAACAGATGAGTTTTCGTCTGAAACCCTGATACTTCGAAAGAGATTGTCCATTTTGTACACGAAGTGCATCCAGTTTTTCCCGTAACCCTCTCAACTTTTTAGCACATGCTATGTGGGTGAAATGATGATACCATACCAACTTTCAACCTTTTCAGAGTTCATTTGTAGTGCTTTTCAATTTCAGGGTCATTTAGCTCAAAAAAATCAGTAAATGCATGAAAAATAGCAAATGAAGGCAGAAAGGGTTGAAAATTGATGACGTGGCTTTGGACATAATATTTCTTCGCGTTTCAAATGCCAAAACACATAAGTACCCTAACTATTACAAAGATTCCCTTCGGTTTGTCCGAAGTGGGACTTTCCAGATATATAAGTCCGGAAACTCACTAGAGAAGAAAGTGATGACAGTGAAGCCGGTCACATCCCAGAGTGGGATCTTTGGGTATAAAACTTTTTCTTCGCGTGTGTCCCTTTGCGCCGTAACCATGGACAATCTTCATCGTTTAACTTGATGCTCGGGTCAATATTCACTGTGAAGGGAGCAATTTCATGAAACTTTTCATAATCTTCTGACATGTCTGTCTTGTCCTCCACTCCCACGATGTTTCTTTTCCCTGAAAGAACTATGTGGCGCTTTGGCTCATCGTATGATGTATTCGCTTCCTTATCTTTTCTTTTTCTCGGCTTGGTAGACATGTCCTTCACATAGAAAACCTGCGCCACATCATTGGCTAGGACGAATGGTTCGTCTGCGTACCCAAGATTGTTGAGATCCACTGTTGTCATTCCATACTGCGGGTCTTCCTTTACCCCGCCTCCTGTCAGATTGACCCATTTGCACCGAAACAAAGGGACCTTCAAACCACGTCCATAGTCAAGTTCCCATATCTCCTCTATGTAACCATCATATGTGTCCTTTGGCCTATTGGTGTTTGCTGCATCAAAGCGGACACCACTGTTTTGGTTGGTGCTCTTTTTATCTTGGGCGATCGTGTAAAATGTATTCCCATTTATCTCGTACCCTTTGAAAGTCAATATAGTCGAAGATGGTAACTTGGACAGCAAGTACAACTCATCTGCAACAGTGTCGTCATGCATGAGACGTGTCTACAACCAACCGGCGAAAGTCCCCGTTTGTTCATGTGTAATCCAGTCGTCACACTACTCCGGGTGTTTGGAGCGTAGAATATTCTTGTGTTCCTCGATATACAGAGCCACCAAGGCGGAATTTGTAGAACTGTGTAGTGTGCTTGCGCCCAAGAATGCCGTCATGGCATATTACTGAATTCTTTCCTAGCGTGCCTTTTCCACCTAGTCTGCCCTCATGCCGCGATTCAGGAACACCAATCGGCTTAAGGTCAGGAATAAAGTCAACACAAAACTCAATGACCTCCTCTGTTTCATGGCCCTTGGAGATGCTTCCTTCTGGCCTAGCACGGTTATGAACATATTTCTTTAAGACTCCCATGAACCTCTCAAAGGGGAACATATTGTGTAGAAATACAGGACCCAGAATGGCAATCTCTTCGACTAGGTGAACTAGGACGTGCGTCATGATATTGAAGAAGGATGGTGGGAACACCAACTCGAAACTGACAAGACATTGCACCAAATCATTCTCTAACCTTGGTATGATTTCTGGATCGATTACCTTCTGAGAGATTGCATTGAGGAATGCACATAGCTTCACAATGGCTAATTGAACGTTTTCCGGTAGAAGCCCCCTCAATGCAACCGGAAGCAGTTGCGTCATAATCACGTGGCAGTCATGAGACTTTAGGTTCTGGAACTTTTTCTCTGCCATATTTATTATTCCCTTTATATTCGACGAGAAGCCAGACGGTACCTTCATACTGAGCAGGCATTCGAAGAAGATTTCCTTCTCTTCTTTGGTAAGAGCGTAGCTGGCATGACCCTGATACTGCTTTGGATCCATGCCGTCTTTTCCGTGCATACGTTGCTGGTCCTCCCGTGCCTCCGGTGTATCTTTTGTCTTCCCATACACGCCCAAGAAGCCTAGCAGGTTCACGCAAAGATTCTTTGTCATGTACATCACGTCGATTGCAGAGCGGACCTCTAGGTCTTTCCAATAGGGTAGGTCCCAAAATATAGATTTCTTCTTCCACATGGGTGCGCGTCCGTTAGCGTCATTCGAAACAAATTGTCTGCCAGGACCCTTTCCAAAGATTACTTTTAAATCCTTGACCATATCAAGTATATCATCACCAGTACGGTGGCGAGGCTTCTTCCGGTGATCTGCCTCACCTTTGAAATGCTTGCCTTTCTTTCTTACGGGATGCCTGCTCGGAAGAAATCGACGATGTCCCAGGTATACATTCTTCTTACATTTATCCAAATATATACTGTCAGTATCATCTAAATAGTGCGTGCATGCGTGGTATCCCTTGTTTGTCTGTCCTGAAAGGTTACTGAGAGCAGGCCAATCATTGATGGTTACAAACAGCAACGCTCGCAGGTCAAATTCCTGCTGTTTGTGCTCATCCCACGCACGTACACCTTCTATACTCCACAGCTCTAAAAGTTCTTCAACTAATGGCCTTAGGTACACATCAATGTCGTTGCCGGGTTGCTTGGGGCCTTGGATGAGCACTGGCATCATAATGAACTTCCGCTTCATGCACAACCAAGGAGGAAGGTTATAGATACATAGAGTCACAGGCCATGTGCTATGATTGCTGCTCTGCTCCCCAAAAGGATTAATGCCATCTGCACTTAAACCAAACCATACGTTCCTTGCATCATCTGCAAAGTCCTTCCACTTTCTCTCGATTTTTCTCCACTGCGATCCGTCAGCGGGTACTCTCAACTTCCCGTCTTTCTTACGGTCTTCTTTGTGCCATCGCATCAACTTGGCATGCTCTTTGTTTTGGAACAAACGTTTCAACCGTGGTATTATAGGAGCATACCACATCACCTTGGCAGGAATCTTCTTCCTGGGGCGCTCACCCTCAACATCACCAGGGTCATCGTGGCTGATCTTATAGCGCAATGCACCGCATACCGGGCATGCATTCAAATCCTCATACTCACCGCGGTAGAGGATGTAGTCATTAGGGCATGCATGTATCTTCTGCACCTCTAATCCTAGAGGGCAGACAGCCTTCTTTGCTTCATACGTACTGTCGGGCAATTCATTGTCCTTTGGAAGCTTCTTCTTTAACATTATCAGCAACTTTTCAAATCCCTTGTCAGATACACCATTCTCTGCCTTCCATTGCAGCAATTCCAGTGTGGTACCCAGCTTTTTCTTGTCATCTTCGCAATTTGGGTACAACCATTTCTTGTGATCCTCTAACATGCGCTGCAACTTCAGCTTCTCCTTTTCACTTGAGCAGTTTCTCTTTGCATCGGCAATTGCCCGACCAAGATCATCAGCGGGATCATCTGATGCCTCTTCTTCAGCTTCTTCCTGCATTGCCGGCTCAGCTTCTTCCCCCATTGTTGTACCATCGTATTCAGGGAACCCATGGCCAGGATAGCTGTCGTCATCCTCTTCTTCTTCATTCTCTTTCATTAGGACCCCTCTTTCTCCGTGCTTGGTCCAATAGTTATAGCCGGACATGAAACCGTACTCAAACAGGTGGACGTGAATGGTTCTTGAGTTAGAGTAATTTCGATCATTCTTACAGCCAGCACATGGACAATACATAAAACCATTCACCCGCTTGTTTGCCTCAGCCGCAACCAGAAAAGTACGCACGCCATTAATGAACTGGGGAGAGCATCGGTCATCGTACATCCATTGCCGGCTCATCTTCATTACACAACACCGAAAAGACCAAATTAATACAAGTTCATACATAAAGTTCATACACACTTGTTCTCATAAAACAACATACAAACTCTCTAGCTAAAGCATTTAAATGCAACAACAAATGCGATCAAGATCGCAACTAAGGTAACAATTGATCCAACATCATAGTGATACCAAGCCTCACTATCAATGGCATATTTTTTAAATTTTCTAATCTTCAAGCGCATTGCATCCATCTTGATCTTGTGATCATCGACGACATCGGCAACATACAACTCTAGTTTCATCTTATCTTCTTCAATTCTTTTCAATTTTTCTTTCAAATACTCGTTTTCTTTTTCAACTAAATTTAACTTCTCGACAAGAGGGTCGGTTGCAATTTCCGGTTCACATACCTCCTAGATAAAAATATCTATGTCAACTGGTTGGGCATAATTGTCATAAACACGAAATGCAACAAATAGTTATAAAAGAGAATATACCACATCCGAATCATAAACCGTACGAGGGCCCACGGGGACGGATATCAAAACCATGCCACTATGTATAACAAACAACGTATGGGTAAGAAAATTATACAAGCAACTATCTAAATCACACAAACATGATTTTCTTTTTATAAAAAGGATAAGAACAAGAGGCTCACCAAGGTGGTGCCGGCGACGGGACGGTGCGGGCGATCGATGGTGGTTACGATGGGGACGGGAAGGCACTAAGTAAACCACACCTACACATCCAAACTAAGAAGTTAATTTGAGCTCAAATTGCATATAAATCAAATAAACTACCACATATAAATACTCCCAAACTAAAACCCACAAATCACTATACTTATAGAGCATTGCAAGAGCTAATCTAGCAATGAGAGATGAAAGGACAAAGTTGCTAACCTTTGTGAACACTTGGATGGATGGGGTGTCTCCAAATCTTGACAAATTTTGGCAAAAATGGAGGATGAGCTCGAGGAAGAGGGGAAGAACAGAGAGGAGAGGAAAGGGGAAGAACAGAGAGCTAGGGCTGGACGAAGGGTTACACAAACCGGGACTAAAGGTTAGCCTCTATTACCGGTTCGTGACACGAACCGGGACTAAAGGTGATCGTGGGGCCCCAGCCTGACACCAGCCTGCCACCACCCTTTTAGTCCCGGTTCGTGTCACGAACCGGTACTAGAGGTTCAACACGAACCGGGACTAATGATGCCCGCCCCCCTAGCCGTTGGAACCGGGACTAAAGGTCACATTAGTACCGGTCCGTTTCCAAACCAGGACTAATGGGGCTCACGTAAAGTCCTTTTTCTACTAGTGTAACCTATCTCACAAGTTCCGTTAAGTTTTGTGTGATTGAAGTTTTCTAGTTTTGGGTGAGATATCGATATGAGGAGAATAAGGAGCGGCAAGACCCTAAGCTTGGGGATGCCCAAGGCACCCCAAGGTAATATTCAAGGAAGACTCAAGCATCTAAGCTTGGGGATGCCCCGGAAGGCATCCCCTCTTTCGTGTTCAACATTATCGGTAACCTCACTTGGAGCTATATTTTTATTCGTCACATAATATGAGTTTTTCTTGGAACATCATTTTATTTTATTTGTATTTGCTTGATGTTATCAATAATCATGTTTTTTATCTTTTAGTTCAATAAAATGTCAAGTATAGCCTTTACCATGCTCATTTTGCAAGTTTATGTGTTGCTGTTTGAAAACAGAAAGTTTTCTGTTATGTCCTGAATTTTTGTGAATTGTCAGGACATGATAAAAATCTGAATTTTTTTACAAAGTAAGCATGCATGAGTTCTCTGTCACGTGGTAATTTTTCAGAATTTTTGGAGTTAGGGAAGTATGAATTTTAAATCCCCCTTTATAGACTGTTCTGTTTTGGCAGATTTCGGTTATGGTTGCATTGTTTGCATATGTTTGCTTGTTTAATGTTTCTATTTGTGGATAGGAGTATTAAATATGTAGAGGCATTTAGTACGCAATGTTTAATTATAATTTTAGTGATTTGCTACAGTAGAGAATGTTAAGGTTTTGAGTTGATTTATACTAACTTATCTCACGAGTTCTTGTTGAGTTTTGTGTGGATGAAGTTTTTAAGATTTAGGAAAGGCCATGATATGAGAGGAATTAAGGAGATAGAAGAGCTGAAGCTTGGGGATGCCCAAGGCACCCCAAGATAACATTCCAAGAAGTCTCAAGCAACTAAGCTTGGGGATGCCCCGGTAGGCATCCCACCTTTCTTCATCAACACCTATCGGTTAGCCTAAGTTTTTACTTGTTCACATGATATGTGCTATTCTTGGAGTGTCCTTTTATTTTCATTTTGTTTGCTTTTTGAATAAAATTATCAAGATCTGAAATCTTTATTGAGAGAGAGTCTTCACATAGCTACTTAATTGTTTAACTACTCATTAATCTTCACTTATATCTTTTGGAGTAGTTTCTCGTTTACTCTCGTGCTTCATTTATATCCCAAGAGTAAATTATTGAATGAATTGAATATCATAAAGTTGAAATTATATGTGCTTCATATGCTTGTTTCATGCTTAGAAATATTTCACATTCGGTTTAGAACTTAAAATCTATTGAAGTTTGGCAATCACAATCTTAGTCATACAAGCAATTCATGAATGATTAGTATATGGAAGAGAACTTTCACATACAAATATATTATCTTGGACATCTTTTATGATTGTGAATACCCATTAATTATTTTCAAACTTGAGCAAATTAGTTGAAGTTGGACAAGGAAGACAACGTAATGAGTTATGTTTGGGTGTATTTGCATCGAAGTTATATTGTTATGGATCCTCTAACATATGGTGCTTGTTTAGAATCTTTTGCTAGCCTAAATTTCTGTACTAAGCGGGAATAGTGCTTGTGCATCCAAAATCCTTGAGCCAAGTTTCTTCCATGAGTGTCCACCATACCTACCTATATACGGTATTACCCTGCCGTTCTAAGTAAATTTGCATGTGCCACCTCTAATCATTCAAATAAGCATCTGTTTTGTGTGCCCGTACCGCTCATGAAGCAGCAGGGGGTGGTCAGTATCTTCCATGTTAAGCGAGTTATTCTCATGATGGGTGTTTATTCACTTGTCATTGCACGAGAGAGGGTGGTAATTGGGATGCCCAGTCCCGTAAAACACAAATATATAATTAAACAAACTCCCCTAGAAAGTTGACTGTATGGAGGGCACCCGAGGATTCGGTTAGCCATGGCTTGTGTTTGAATGGTTGAGGGGGAGTAAACTTTACCTTTCCGCTTGGGAACCACCTATAATGTGTTTAACATGGAAGATATTGAGAACTCTCGGTCGTGACGTTGACAGGAAAGGCGCACCACTCAAAATGTATTCATCTCTGTCTTAAGCTATGAGCTCTGGCACCTCTGCAAATCCCTGCTTCCCTCTGCAAAGGGACATTCCATTTACTTTTATGCTATTTACTTTCATGCTATTTATTTTTGTTGAGTCAACTTCTTATTCCAACCTATTTTATAGTTGGCAAGCATCATGTGGTGGGGATAGATCCAGGCACATATATCCATTCAAATATATTTGATCATGAATTATTATTGTTGACAATTATCTCTATGATAAATGAGTTGGGAGGCGAAATATTAAGCCCCTATATTTCTCTGTGTTCGATGGATGCCATTTGTTCTAAAAATATGCTTTGAGTACTAGCAATCATAGAAGACTATATGATAATTGCATATGTGGAGCTCTTACTTAGGCTCTGTTGAAGATAAGTTGAATTGTAATTGTTTGGTGACTAAGAACATAGGTTGTTAAGTTTCAGGAGAATGCATTGTTTAAACCATAACATGTGAATTGATTGCTACTTGATCATGATGAGTTTTATGAGAAAGAGTTGCTGTTATGATGCTAGGAAAAGTGATTGAAATTATCATTGATCAAACTTATGCACTATGCTAGCATTCACACTTCATAAATTATTTCTTTTATCATTTACCTACTCGAGGACGAGCAGGAATTAAGCTTGGGGATGCTGATACGTCTCCAACGTATCTATAATTTATGAAGTATTCATGCCATGTTTACAACAATTTTATATGGTTTTGGTATGATTTGATTAGAACTAACCCGGACTGACGTTGTTTTCAGCAGAACTACCGTGGTGTTGTTTTTTGTGCAGAAATAAAAGTTCCCGGAATTGGCTGAAACTTTTTGGTGATTTTTTTGGAACATAAGAGACCCCCGAAGCTTCGTGGAAGGACCAGAAGAGTCACGAGGAAGCAACAAGCCTGCTAGGCGCGCCTTGGGGGGGGGGTAGGGAGGGCCTAGCGAGCTTGTCGCTCCCTCGTGGGCCCCCTTGACGTGAAACCAACGCCAAAAATTCCTATAAATACCAAAAACCCTAGAAAGAAACCTAGAACTTCCACGCCGCCGCCGCAAGACTCTGTACCAAAGCGATCTCATCCGGAGCCCTGTTCCGGCACTCTGCCGGAGGGGAAAATCTTCACCGGAGGCCATCTTCATCATCCCGGCGGTCTCCATGATGAGGAGGGAGTAGTTCACCCTCGGGGCTGAGGGTATGTGCTAGTAGTTATGTGTTTGATCTCTCTCTCTCTCTCTCTCGTGTTCTTGATTTGGCACGATCTTGATGTATCGCGAGCTTTGTTAATATAGTTGGATCATATGGTGTTTCTTCCCTCTCTATCTTCTTGTGATGAATTGAGTCTTTCCCTTTGAGGTTTTGTTATTGTTGGATTGAATATTTCAGATTTGAGAACACTTGATGTATGTCTTGCATGTGGATACCCGTGGTGACAATGGGGTATTCTATTGAGTCACTTGATGTATGTTTTGGTAATCAACTTGCGGATTCTGTGAACTTGGGGTAATCTAGGCATATGGGTTGGTACACGTTTTCATCTCCTTTTCTCCGATTGAAACTTTGGGGTACTCTTTGAAGTTCTTTGTGTGGATTGAATATTATGAATCTGAAGTTGTTTGAAGCATATCGAATAATCAACTCATGGATACTTGTGGTGACATTGGAGTATCTAGGTGACTGTCGGTGTATAAAACATGGGTATTTTATATCCTGACTTATGCACAGACGATAGCAGCCTCCTTGCCGGCCGAGGCTTGCCGGGAACCGCCAAGGCTGAGATTCAAGGCCCAATTGCAGGTGCTACTGGAGAGAAGCTCAAGATACAGCACCAACAAGCACTCAACTAGTACCAAAGATAAAGACATTTCTTGCCGGCAAGGGCGAACCGGCAAGGTGAAGACCCAACAAGCCCCATACCGGCAAGCTTCTGCCAGCACGTCAGCGCTCCACTTCACCGGGCAGCTGGTCACTAATCGGTGAGGTGTCGACCACGCAGGCTGGTTGGTGAGGTTTGTCGGACACGTGTCGGCACGCAGGGAGATGATTTGACTCTAAAGACACCCGTCCAGGAGGCGTGTCAAAATAATACGAGGTAGCTGGGCGAGCGGTACAGAAACCTTGCTGGGGCTACCTCTCCACATGACACCTAACGGCGCATTTAATGCCTTTGTCTAAAACTGGCAGAGTTAGGTATGATAGCACTGTTTGCTATCTAATCGTTATGTAATTACTGTTTTGCCACTGTGGTAACCCCTTGAGCTATAAAAGGAGGGTCAGGGTAACAGTTAGAGGGATTCGGACCCTTTCTCAAACACGTGCACGTCTCGCATAGCAGCTATCTCCGCACCTTGCCGGGGGAAGCGCTCCTTGTACTTGTGCTCTCATACAACCAATACACCAAAAGCAGGAGTAGGGTTTTACGCTCCCGAGCGGCCCGAACCTGGGTAAATCCCTTGTGCCTTCCATTGATTCTGCTGTTTGTGCATGTCGATCTCCCCTGCCGAACAACAAAGGGGCTGGATGGCCCCATAGATGGTCGTACCCACGACATCTTTGGCGCGCCAAGTAGGGGTTTCACTTGCGCGAACCTGAACCAGTGGATTGCGCATCATCTTCGTCAACTTCATCATCGTCCTCCTTGTCGTCGATGGCCCCCAAGAAGAAGGGCATCACGATGACGCCCCCTTCGCACGCATCCACAGGCGGCGTAGGCGGCGCAGCCAATGCGGGCGGCGCGAACACCGCGGTTGGCACGACCAGCGCAGGCGGCGCGGTCACGATGCCCACTGCGGTCGGCACGGGAGACGAGTGCGCTGGAGGTAGTCGACTTCCTCGATCCTCTGGCAAGCGAAGCCGCGACGGCGCGGGCGGAGCGGACGGACGTCTTCCTCCTCCTCCTTGCCACGCCAACGAACGCAGCCACCGGAGCGGTAACGCCCGGACCGGCGCGAGCTGGGATCCCGCCGCGGCGGCGTCCAAAGATGCTGCTTCGGAATAGATGCCACGCCCCTCGCGCAACGGGCGCGGTATGGCTGCGAGCGGCGCCAACGACTCCGGACAGCGGCGACCTCATGGCAAGACTCATGTTGATCAAGTCCCCGGTCCTCAGGCACTGCCTCCGCCACGGCAACCTGCTGCTGATCATGCGCAGTGGCAGCAAGACCGCGATGGCGCTCCTGTTGGCTCTGCCAGGAGTAGAGCGACATCACGCTCTTCACTTCTGGCCATGCCAACCACAGCAGCGGAAGCAATGGCGCGAGCCCAGATGCTGCTAAATTTCCCTCCAGCGGCAGAAGATGGATGGGTGGAGAGCCACCATCCAAAGCTTGATTGGGTTCGCCGAGGCCATTAAATCACAGCAAGCGGAACCCTCGCAGCGTCTGCAGACAGCACCGGCAGCTCCAGCCGGTGGTCGCGTTGACGGTGCTGCGCTAACGGTGCAATCACCCCAGCAGCAACGCAAACAACCGCGGCAAGCTCAACGATCTTTTGAGCCCGACGAGATGTCGATGGCCTCTTCGGATCCGCGAGCACGGCAAGACCAGCGGCAAGTGCTACGAGACAGGCGGGTAGAGGACGCCCGCACCACCATTGAATGGCGCTGGGAGGCGCGCCGTGAATCCGACGTGCGCAACGGCCCCATCGTTAATGAGCCTGCGCCAGGGGTTGGCGGATATCTACCTTACGAGGTTGGGTGTCCTGCCTTCACCCGTGAGCTGCGGCAAGTCCGATGGCCGTCCGTCCGAGCCTTCAAGCCAGAAGTGCCGGAAAAGTGTGACGGCAAGCTAAACTCGGCAGAGTTTTTGGGCATCTACACGATTGCCGTGCAAGCTGCCAGAGGAAGAGATGAGAAAATCCTCGCCAACTACTTTCCGTTGGTACTGAAGCCCAACGTGAGATCTTGGCTAATGAACTTGCCGGAGAACTCCATTTCTTCGTGGGCAGATCTCTGTAACGAGTTTGTTGGCACCTTTACCGGAGGCCACAAGGCCCCTAGACAGCCCAGCGACCTGCAAGTGATCCCGCAAAGAGATGGAGAAACTTTACGCAAGTACATCCAGAGGTTCAGCCGTGTGCACCGTAACATTAATGATGTGCACCCCGCAGCCGTCATTGCCGCCTTCCACACAAACATGCGCAATCGAAGGATGCGGGAGAAGATGAACGTCAAACTACCCAAAACCGTCAACGAGCTCTATACGTTGGCGGATAAGTGCGCGCGTGCTGAGGAAGGGAGCAGGCTTCCCGGGGAGTACGCTGGTACGGAGGTGGATTCCGAGGATGACGATGCTGCCACCCCAAGGAAGAAGGGCCGAAAGCGCAACAGGAAGCGCAAATGCAAAACTGTAATGGCCGTCAAAGGTTCCTGCAACTCTGAGTCTGCTAAGAAAGCCAAGACTGAGAGCTCCGACAAGGAGGCAGCTATATGCGCCGCTTGCCAGGAGGCGGCGGCGAACGAGAAGGCCGGCAAGTCTGATGGGCCATACTGCAAGATTCACCACACCAAAGGCCATGATCTCCAAGAGTGCCGACAAGTCGAGCACCTTGTTGAGAAACAGAAGGCCGAATACGAAAAACGTGACAAAGAGAAGGGTCAAGATGGTGCCGGTGGATCCGGCAAAAAGGGTCGTGGTGGTCGAGGAGGCTGCCATGGCAAGGCCAAACAGCAGAAAGAAAAGCCTGCTAGAGGCCGAGAGAAGAAGGGGGAAGATGATGGGAGTGAGGAAGAAGAGGACGACAGAGAGTCGAGTGAACAAGAATTCCAGAAGGCAACTAAGGCCATGTGCGTTGATGGAGGGGCATCTTTGCACTGCTCTCACCGCCAACTCAAGCAGTGGGCTCGTGAGGTTAATGCGGCAGAGCCGGCAATGGGCTCTCAAAACCACTCAAGTGGTCACACACGCCTATCATTTTCGACGCGGAGGACCACCCTGATCGCACAACTGTGGTCGGGTGTTTGCCGTTGTTGGTTTCGCCAACAATTCGCAACCTCTAGGTCACGAAAATGTTAGTTGATGGTGGGGCCGGCCTGAACTTGATTTCTCCAAAGGTGATCAAGAGGCTACAGATTCCCGACGAGGAGCTCGAGAAGACAGGAACTTTTCAAGGAGTAAACCCAGGAAGAAGCCAGCCTAAGGGAAAGATCACATTGCCGGTGACATTTGGCGAGGAATTGAACTACAGAATAGAAAAGATTGTGTTTGACGTTGTCAAGATCCCTTTGCCGTATAATGGAATTCTTGGCTGCCCAGCGTTGGCGAAATTCATGGCAGCATCTCACTATGCTTACAACACATTGAAGATGCCAGGGCCAATGGGTATCATTTCCTTCAGCTCCGACAAGAAAGATGCAGTCATTTGCGTCGACAAGATGTACAGAGATGCGGTTGCAGCGGAGGCCGCCAAGGCACCAGCTTCCGCCAAGAAGAAGGAAAACAAAAAGTCCGGCAAGACCTCCAGCAAGGATTCCGGGAAGTGCACCTCTTCGGAGTGGTACGCGCCTGTTGAAGACTTGCCGCAGTGCTCTGCTGGTAAGAAATCCAAAGCTACTTCACCGACAACCAAAAAGGTGCCGGCAAGGGAGGACGGCACTGACGGTACCTTCACCATCAGTGCCACCCTTGATAGCAAATAGGAAAGCGCGCTCGTTGCCTTCCTGCGGGCGAATGTCGATGTGTTCGCATGGCGACCATCTGACATCCCTGGTGTTCCCAGGGAGGTAATTGAGCACCACCTTGCCATCTGCCCCCACGCTCGGCCCGTCAAGCAAAAGGTCCGGAAGCAAGCTTTGTAGCGGCCACCGTTCATTGCCGAGGAAATCAAGAAACTTGAAGCAGCAGGTTTGGTTAGAGGTGTACTACATCCAACTTGGTTGGCAAATCTAGTTGTGGTGCGGAAAGCAAACGGGAAGTGGAGGCTTTGTATTGACTAGACTGATATTAACAAAGCATGTCCAAAGGATCCTTTCCCCTTGCCGCGTATTGATCAAATTGTAGGCTCTACTTCCGGCTGTGATTTACTCTCCTTCCTTGATGCATATTCTGGGTACCATCAGATATTCATGGCCAAGGAGGATGAGGAGAAAACCGCATTCATTACTCCATGTGGCACATATTGCTTCGTGCGTATGCCTTTCGGATTAAAGAGTGCCGGTTCAACATTCGCAAGGGCAGTCCAGATTGGTTTTGAACCCCAGCTGCACAGGAATGTGGAAGCATATATGGATGATATAGTGGTCAAAACTAGGGACAAGTCAACCCTCATTCAAGATTTAGAAGAAATATTTGCAAACTTGCGCAAGATCAATCTGAAGTTCAATCCCGAGAAGTGTGTGTTTGGTGTCCCATCCGGCAAGCTTCTCGGGTTCTTTGTATCTCAACGAGGAATTGAAGCAAATCCCGACAAGATCAAAGCAATTGAGCAGACTGAAGCACCAAAAAGCGTCAAAGATGTCCGGCGTCTTGCCGGTTGTGTTGCTGCCTTGAGTAGATTCATTTCAAAATCTGCTAAGCGCGCCCTGCCATTTTTCAAGATTTTGAAAAAGGCAGGTCCAATGAGATGGACTCTAGAAGCGGAGGCCATGCTGCGGGATTTGAAAAGATACCTCTCCTCCGCGCCAACACTAATTGCACCTAGACCACAAGAGCCATTGCTGCTATATGTAGTGGCAACAAATCAAGTGGCTAGTGCTGCATTAGTGGCGCAGAGGGAAGTCGACGATGAGGAAGAGGCCGCTGCAAGCCCGTCCAACGACAAACCAGAATCTTCCCCGGTGGGGTCTGACCCCGACAAGTCAAAAACAGCCCAAGCAAGTGAAGCTGACCAGCAAGTGGTGCCGAAGAAGAAGGTGGTGCAACGACCCTTGTATTTTGTTAGTTCCCTTCTACAGGGGGCTAGATCAAGATACTCTGGCGTGCAGAAGCTGCTTTTCGGCCTCCTTATGGCCTCAAGAAAGCTGCACCACTACTTCCAAGCACACGAGATCACCGTCATCACTCGCTTCCCGTTGCAACGTATTTTGAGAAATCCAGAAGCAACCGGCAGGATAGTAGAGTGGGCATTGGAACTGTCAAGCTTTGCACTCAAGTTTGAAAGCACTTCAACCATCCAAAGCAGAGCCTTGGCGGAGTTCATTGCAGAATGGACACCAACGCAAGACAAAGAAACTCAAGAAACAGCTCTCCCCGGCAAAGAAGCAGTCGAAGAATGGATCATGTACTTTGACGGTGCCTTCTAGCTGCAAGGCGCCGGTGCCGGAGTGCTGCTTGTCGCACCCACAGGAGAGCACCTCAAGTACGTGGTTCAAATGCACTTTCCCAGGGAGCAAGCTACAAACAACACTGCTAAGTACGAAGGACTTCTTGCCGGTCTTAGGATCGCAGTGGACCTGGGGATAAAAAAGTTGATCGTCCGTGGTGACTCGCAGCTTGTTGTAAAACAAGTGAACAAAGATTACCAGAGCCCATTGATGGAAGCGTATGTGGAAGAAGTGAGGAAATTGGAAGAACACTTTGACGGGTTGCAAACGGAGCACATCCCTCGTGCGGAAAACAACATTGCTAATATCATGTCAAAGTGTGCCACTCAAAAGCTTCCCGTGGAACCGGGAACTTTTGTGCTCCATTTGGATCAACCAACAGTCACTCCATCAACGCAGGCCAGTAAAAGAAGGAAGTTGAATACCGGCAAGTACTTTCTGGCAGAACTCCCAGAAGCCGCCGGCAAGGACGTTACCGGGAACAACGACACGGCTGCCGGTTAGCAGCCGCTTCGCGCGGAACCTCGGGTTCTTGCCGCTGAGGCAAGCGCTCCCGCAGCCGAAGAAATGCCTTTAGTCCTCATCGTCGAGCCACAGGCTCCGGCATGGGCACAGCAGGTAGTTCGTTTTCTTCAAACAGGAGAACTTCCCGATGAGCAAGAAGAAGCTGAGAAAATAGCCCATCAGTCAAGTATGTATCAATTTGTGGATAGCATTTTATACAAAAGACGACCAAACGGTGTGAAATTGAAGTGTATTTGCCGAGAAGATGGACAGAAGCTGTTGGCAGAGATACATGGAGGCATATGTGGCTCTCACATAGGATCAAGGGCCCTTGCCGGCAAAGCTTTCCTGTAAGGCTTCTATTGGCCCACTGCCCTCCAAGATGCAACTGAGCTAGTAACCAAGTGTGAAGCATGCCAGTTCCATTCAAAGAACATACATCATCTAGCTCAAGCTCTCCAAACAATCCCTCTCTCCTGGCCCTTTTCGGTCTGGGGGCTCGATATCTTGGGCCCTTTCCCCCGTGCTGCCGGGGGCTTTGAGTTCTTGTACGTCGCCATCGACAAGTTCACAAAGTGGCCTGAAGTGGAGCCGGTGAGAAAGGTGACAGCACAATCAGCCGTCAAGTTCTTCAAAGGATTGGTTTGCCGTTTTGGGGTTCCTAATAGAATCATCACCGACAACGGCACGCAATTCACGAGCCACACCTTCATGCAGTATATCCAAGACCTTAGCAACAAAATCTGTTTTGCGTCCGTCGCTCACCCGAGAAGCAACGGCCAAGCGGAAAGGATGAATGCTGAAGTGCTGCGTGGCCTCAAGACTAGAACCTTTGACAGGCTGCACAAATGCGGAAAACACTAGATTGATGAGTTGCCGATAGTTCTTTGGTCACCCAGGACGACACCAAATTGAGCCACCGACCAAACACCCTTCTCCCTAATCTATGGTGCAGAAGCGGTGTTCCCCACGAAACTCATATACAGGTCACCTCGAGTGCTCGCTTACAATGAAGCTGAGCAAGAGCAGCTGCGGCAGGACGATGCAACGCTCCTCGAGGAGGATCATCTTCGGGCAGCTGTGCAAGCTGCATGCTACCAGCAAGCCTTGCGCCGCTATCATAGCCGCAAAGTGCACACCCGAAGCCTTGAGGAAGGCAACCTTGTTCTTCGGTGCGTTCAGTCCGCCAAGAAATCAAACAAGTTGATGCCGAAGTGGGAAGGCCCTTATCGGGTAGTACGAGTCACCAGACCTGGCGCATTCCGTCTGGAGACCGAAGATGGCACCCCAGTGCAAAACTCATGGAATATTGAGCATCTTCGCAAGTTCTACCCATAAGGCGCGGTGGCCGGGCATCCCGGCAACCCCTTTTGTACAAGCTTTGTGGGCAAGACTTGTAACCCTTTGTACAAAGCCAGGCGCAGATCCTGTGCATAATAAAGCTAAGTGTTTCGCAACTCTTCGTACATGTTCATTTATATATGGATACATGCAATGTTGTGATTTACACTTTAGTTTGTATGGAATGGCTGATGAACCGTCAAGGTTCCCAAGCCACTCTTTTCTCTTCTTTCTTTTTCTTAAAAGGACAAGAAGGATCCCTCACGCGCAAGTTTCCCGGGGGGAGTGGAGATGGGGTACCCTTTTAACGACGTTCAAGTGATCATTTCATGCGACGAGAAAAACAACACAAGGAAAAGCTAAGTTGAAAAACTCTAAAAAAATTTCCTTGTTACATTCGCGATCTCCCTTGAACGATTCTGTGTTTGTATGAGAAACCTGCACGCGAAGGGATCTTGTCGTGATCAGATTGCGCTCTTATCTTGCTTTGAGCCCGCTCGGCAAGATATGCAGCTGCATAGTGACGGCAGGTTGCCTTGCCGGTGGCGGTACTTCTGGCAAGCTGCTAAGGACCTGTTCCTCTAAGCGCTCGCGACAAGTGCCTGAACCGGCAAGCTACCGCGCTATGATCGGCAAGTTGCCTTGCCGACGGCGGCACATCCAGTAGGCTGCTAAGGACCCGTTCCTCAAAGCGCACGCGGCAAGTGTGTGCACCGGCAAGTTTCCAAGCAGCGTAGGAAACGCAATCATACAAAGGCAAAATAAAACGAGGGGAACGGCGCACATGCATTTAAGCGGCGCAAGTTATGTTACATCACAGAAACAGTGCAGGACTAACATAAGATCAAATGTATCTCTCACATGCAGCACAGTGATGGATGTAACGGCAAGCTCAATCCCAGCGATTACCCTGGATCCTGGGAATCTGGAGAACCTTGCCGGCATGGGGAGCAACAATCTTGTCGGCAGCGGTCATGTCGGTGTTTTCTGGCAGTTTCCTGAAGACCCTGGAGAGGTCAATGACAGGATTGCGATCAGCAATTTTGAGCAACACCCTGTACACGATTTCGCGCGCGAACTTTCGAGATTCATCAGCAAATGAAGCAGACCTGTCCTCGTGATACGTCTTCAAGGCGTCAATAAGGCCCTCGAAGAATTTGGTCATTCTGACGCTAGTGGCTTCCTTGTCGTTAACAGTGAAGCCCCAGCTCTTCATATCCATGACAGCAATCTGGGAAGAGATGCGCTCGGCTGCCGGTCCAGAGGGAAAGATTCTCGTGCAGTTGGGCATACTTGTTCTCAGCATCCCTCTTCAAGGCCTCTTCCTTCTCCAGCTTCTCCGTCAAGACCCTCTCCCTCTCCTTGGCAGATTCAAGGGCTGTTACCAAGGTGGCCAATTGGGATTTCAGATCTCCGATCGTCTTGGCGGCGGCATCAAGATCTTGGCTCTTGGACGACAGCTGCGTTTGCAAGTCCCCTAGAGTGCGGGCTGCCTTCAGCGCTTCATCCTTGAGGGCCTCGATTTCTTTGCCAGTACCGGCAAGATCATCCTTTAGCCTGGCCATTTGAGACTCCAGCTCTATCTTGGCGGAGGCAGCGGCATCAGCCTTGTCGGAAGCCTCCTTGAGCTTGGCGGCGCTCTCCAAAGCCAGAGTTTCGATGGATTTCTTGTGTCCATCTTCCAACTTTTGGGTCCACTGCTTAAGGAGCTCTTCAATTTCCTCATCCTTGCCGCGGAGTGTAGTGGCAAGGGCCTCTTCACGGGCGGCAAGTTCTTTATCTTTGGCATTGAGCAGCGCCTCACGCTCTGTCAACTTGCTGTTGCGAATTGCCACCTCTTCCTTGGCGGCAGTGAGCTTTTCCTCCTGCATTACAAGATTGCGGGCCTGCTCATTATACCATACGCGTAGCTCATCTGCTTTCTTCTTCAGTTTTTGCTCAACCAGATCCGCAGCTTTGCATTCTTCCTGGACTCTGTCCCATCTTCGGCTGTACCTTTCTTGGACGCCCTTGAACCCGACGGCCATGATCTCCATGAAAGCAAGATCTTCGGCACTGTCAGTCGCGTCGGTGGCCTCGCCGGTTCTCTGGGCCAAGGGGAGCAGAATCCGGGCTATTTCTTCATCAAAGTTTGGCCCCGCAGCGCCAGATGAGCTGGGGGCTCCAGAGTCGCGCTGGGAAGCAATTAACGCCAAGCTGCTTGACGGGGCTTGCAAGGTTGGCGCCGCCAGTCGGTTGTCGGGGTTCGGTGCATCGGTGTTGACGGGCACCTTATCCACATCCATCCTGGCGAGCTCGGACGCATCACCAGGAGACACTTCAGGCTCCTCGGGAGCCTCTCTGGTCTCTTCGGCAACTTGCACAAGAGTCTCTTCAGCGGCGATCTTGGCGGCTTCGTCAGCGACATCCCTTGCAATATTCGCTACCTCCACAAGGACTTCGCCTTCTTCAGGAGAGACTGGGGCTGTGGAGCGAGGCGAGAGCAAAGGCAGAATGAGATTCAAATCACAAGTCAAGTTCAAAAAAAAAATCTTTCCCGTGAGAGGTATGCAAATGCAAGAGGATTACCCGTTGGTGTTTGCCGAGGAAGGGCATCTCCTTCCCCGGCAACTCGCGTTGCCGGCGCGCGGTCATCAGTGGCCTCGCTTGTCGGGGTGGCCTCCGTGTGGGCAGGCTCGTCGGTGAAGGCCCTTGCCGGGGAAGTGCTCTCCGGAACATTGGTCGACGGGGGAGCTACAACGGGGTCTGCCTCTTGGCGTTCTTCTTCTTGTCGGACCTCCCCTGCCTCTTTGTCGGGCTTAGAAGAAGGAACTTCAATGCCGGCGCCAGTAGGCGGGATCTACACCACGTCCTCACGCAGGGGGCTGGGCTGGGGGCTAACGATGATGGTTTCAGCCGTTCCAACCCCCTGCCCAGCACTCGCCGCAGGATCTTGTGCTGTTGCAGATTTGGCCCGCTTCGATCGGTGCACAAGTAGTTCTGGGTCCCTGTCAAGACAAGAAAAATCAAGCTAAGATGACGAACAAATCGAATCAAAATTCGGTGGAGATAAGCAAGGTTACTTACTCCCCCTCCTCGGACTCGCCAAGGACGTCGAAGTCGTACACCACCGGCGGAGGCGATTCCCTAGCCCTCTTAAGTGCAGGGGGAGGTGAACCCGTCGGCTGAATTGATTTAACTTCTTCGACAACCTCTTGCCGGGGAGATGGAGGCTGGACTCGGGGACGTCAAGTTGATTGCCGGCATACCTCTTCCTGGTGGCCGGTCTTTGTGGTCGTCTTCTTCACCGAAGGACCAGCCCCAGGCGAAGAGGTGCGCACCGGCTCTTGACTGATTGCCCTCCGAAGACGGCACTTTTTCTTTGTCGGGGCTCGTGGGCCTTCTTCTTCTTCGGGTTCTCCGGCAGCCTCAGACCCGACAGCCTCACCCCCAGCATGCTATTCCTGTTGCTCTTCAGTAGGTTCTTCTTTGGGGTACTCTTCATCGTCCTCCTCAGCTGCCGCGGCGCCAAGACCGCCCGCCGCGTTGATCCTCGCGATCTCTACGGCCTTGCTGGCAATGTACGCCAGTTCTTCTTCGCTGGTGGCTCGGATAAGGTCTCTTTCCTTCCGGGAAGCTTTCTCCGTCAGATTGGAGGCCCAATCCATCTCATGCTCCAAGGAGGGCAGATCCCAGTCCACTTTTACCCCGTGAGCATCGTAGTCTGGCATCATCGACATGATGGAGTCCTTGGCGGAGTTGATGTGCAGCGGGATGATCTTGTCCGGCAAGTGAAATGTGCCAGTTTTTTTGGAACAACTGTTCGCAGAGGTAGGCATGCTCCATAACCGACAAGTTGTTGCCGGTCCCAGGATACAGTCGCATGACATCGGCGGCGTTCTGGTATTGCCAAGCGAATCTTTCTCTCTTCTACAATGGCGCTATGCGTCGCCGGAGGAAATCGGCGCCAACCATCTCTATGGTCAGATTGGCGGCCTTGAGGCGGGCGATTCTGTTCAGCGCCGGACGAAGTTTCGCGTCAGTAGCACCCATATGGCTCTAGTTCTTGCCGCGCTTGACTGCCACTATGCACGGTATGCAGAACTGAGGAAAATCCTTTTCCTGGATCCAGCACCATTCTGCCCTCCACTCGTCCCAGTTGAGGTGGAGCTGCCCGGCAAGATACTGGCCCTTGGTTTTTTCCCTGGGGATCTAGGTCACACTGCCGGAGAGGGATTTGTCTTCGATCCGGGGAATGAAGAAGTGGCGGAACAAATCCACATTGGGGGCAACTTCGATGAAATTCTCACACAGATGAGCAAAAACTGCCATGCAAGTCATCGCGTTTGGGGTAAAATCCAGCAATCTGAACCCGAAACTGAACACCATGGCGCTGAAGAAATCTGAGAATGGAGGGGCCAAACCGCAGTAGAAGTAAGCGCAGAAGAACGGGTACGAATCTGTGGGATCCTTGTCGCCTTCAGGAAGCAGCACAGGCACCTTGTGGTCCTTGGTGTCCCTTCCCCACATGTACGCATACCTCCTGATCAGCTCATTGGCATCCAAGGAGCACGGTGAGAATATCGCATTCTTCCTCCGCCGCTTTTCCAGCTCTTCCAGCGCCTTCTTCTTCTCCTCCGTCTTGGGATCGAGCGGCTTGGTAGGCTTCTTCCCTGCCGTGTCAGCTCTCTTGGGCGCCATCGGGAATTGGGGAGGAAGAAGGTGGTCGAGTCGGGATGGAAATCAGTGGCGGCGGCGGCGGCGGAAGCAGTTCTGGCGAGAGGAAGGAGACGAAGCAGGGGAAAAACAGGGGCAAATGAGCAGCGCCTCCTCGCGTTTGCCTTTTTATGGGGAAGGCGCGAGGGGCCTGGGTCTTCACTGTTTACCCTAGCGGCGCCCTTTTTACAGGCGCACTACCGCCAAATAACTGCAGCAGTCCACATTCCCACGCCCTGCATTTAATGTGCGGATTGGACGTGCGTCAGGATAACCATCATGACGAAAATTACAGTGGCAGTTTTCCCGCCGCGTGTCTATGCATTGTTTGGGCCTAGCCCAACGACGCTTCAGACGCGCATATGGCCCAGGCCCGGGGGCTCCTGTCAGTGTATAAAACATGGGTATTTTATACCCTGACTTATGCACAGACGGTAGCAGCCTCCTTGTCGGCCGAGGCTTGCCGGGAACCACCAAGGCCGAGATTCAAGGCCCAATTGCAGGAGCTACTAGAGAGAAGCTCAAGATACAACACCAACAAGCACTCAACTAGTACTAAAGATAAAGACATTTCTTTCCGGCAAGGGCGAACCGGCAAGGTGAAGACCCGGCAAGCCCCATACCGGCAAGCTTCTGCCAGCACGTCAGCGCTCCACCTCACCGGGCAGCTGGTCACTAATCGGAGAGGTGTCGACCGCGCAGGCTGGTTGGTGAGGTTTGTCGGACACGTGTCGGCACGCAGGGAGAGGATTTGCCTCTAAAGACACCCGTCCAGGAGGCGTGTCAAAATAATACGAGGTAGTTGGGTGAGCGGTGCAGAAACCTTGTCGGGGCTACCTCTCCACATGACACCTAACGGCGCATTTAATGCCTTTGTCCTAAACTGGCAGAGTTAGGTATGATAGCATTGTTTGCTATCTAATCGATATGTAATTACTGTTTTGCCACTGTGGCAACCCCTTGAGCTATAAAAAGAGGGCCAGGGTAACAGTTAGAGGGATTCAGACCCTTTCTCAAACACCTACACGTCTCGCGTAGCAGCTATCTCCGCACCTTGCCGGGGGAAGCGCTCCTTGTACTTGTGCTCTCATACAACCAATACACCAAAAGCAGGAGTAGGGTTTTACGCTCCCCAGCGGCCCGAACCTGGGTAAATCCCTTGCGCCTTCCATTGATTCTGCTCTTTGTGCATGTCGACCTCCCCTGCCGAACCACAAAGGGGCTGGATGGCCCCATAGATGGTCGTACCCACGACAGTGACATTAGAGTTGGTTGATGCGTATCATATGGTGTTATTTTAGTAGGAACTCTAGGGCTGTTTGTGACACTTATAGGGATGGCTCAATAAATCGATCGGAAAGGATAACTTTGAGGTGGTTTCGTAGCCTACAACAATTTCATCTTATGTTCTCCGCTAATAGGAGCTTTGGAGTGATTCTTTGTCGCACGTTGAGGGATTGTTATATGATTCAATTATGTTAGCACTGTTGCGAGATTGCACTAGTGGAAGTATGAACCCTAGGCCTTGTTTTCAAGCATTGCAATACCGTTTGTGCTTACTTCTGTTACTTGCTACCTTGCTGTTTTTATATCTTCAGATTACAAAAACCTATATCTACTATCCATACTACACTTGAATCACCATCTCTTCGCCGAACTAGTGCACCTATACAATTTACCTTTGTATTGGGTGTGTTGGGGACACAAGAGTTTTCTTGTATTTGATTGTAGGGTTGTTTGAGAGAGGCCATCTTCATCCTACGCCTCCCACGGATTGATAAACCTTAGGTCATCCACTTGAGGGAAATTTGCTACTATCCTACAAAACTCTGCACTTGGAGGCCCAACAACGTCTACAAGATAAAAAGTTGCATAGTAGACATCACCCACTTTAATTACACCATCCGGGAATCGTGCCGCCCTTCGAAACCGGAACCGTCAAATAATTTTGAGCTTGTTTCCCGTTGATACGTCCAATTTGCATCATGATTTCCTAGTGTTATTTATTATATTTTTGATCATTATTTCACCTTATGATACAATTCTTATGCCTTTTCTCTCTTAATTTGCAAGATTTACATGAAGAGGGAGAATGCCGGCAGCTGGAATTCTGGACCTGAAATAGCCATATCAGAGATACCTATTCTACAGAGCTCCAATTGATCTGAAATTTCACAGAGATTTTTTATTGAATATATAAAAAATACTGGAGAAAAGAGATAATAGAGGGGACCCACCAGCTGCCCACAAGGCAGTAGGGCGCGGCCCCCCTGGGCGCGCCCTAGTGCCTTGTAGGACCCACAGCTGGTGTCTGGCCCCCTCCCTCTGCTATATGAAACCATTGACCCTAGAAAAAAAATCAAGAGAAGGCTTTCGGGATGAAGCGCCGCCATCTCGAGGCGGAACCTGGGCAGGAGCTATTTTGCTCTCCGGCGGAGCGATTCTGCCGGGGATACTTCCCTCCGGGAGGGGGAAATCGAAGCCATCGACATCACCAACGATCCTCTCATCGTGGGAGGACCAATCTTCATCAGCATCTTCACTAGCACCACCTCATCTCAAACCCTAGTTCATCTCTTGTATTCAATCTTTGTCTCAAAACCTCTGATTGGTACCTGTGGGTTGCTAGTAGTGTTGATTACATCTTGTAGTTGATGCTAGTTGGTTTATTTGGTGGAAGATTATGTGTTCAGATCCTTAATGCTATTCAATACCCCTCTGATCTTGAACATGAACATGATTTGTGAGTAGTTACTTTTGTTCTTGAGGACATGGGAGAAGTCTTGTCATAAGTAATCATGTGAATTTGGTATTCGTTCGATATTTTGATGATATGTATGTTGTTGCTTCCTTTAGTGGTGTCGTGTGAACGTTGACTACATGACACTTCACCATCTTTGGGCCTAAGGGAAGGCATTGTGGAGTAGTAACTAGATGATGGGTTGCTAGAGTGACAGAAGCTTAAACCCTAGTTTATGCGCTATTCCGTAAGGGGCTGATTTGGATCCATACGTTTCATGCTATGGTTAGAGTTATCTTAATTCTTCTGTCGTAGTTGCGGATGCTTGCGAGAGGGGGTAATCATAAGTGGGAGGCTTGTTCAAGTACGAACAGTACCCAAGCACCGGTCCACCCACATATCAAATTATCAAAGGAGCGAACGCGAATCAAACAAACATGATGAAAGTGACTAGATGAAATTCCCATGTGTCCTCGAGAACGCTTTGCTTATTATACGAGTTCGTTTTGGCTTGTCCTTTGCTATAAAAAGGATTGGGCCACCTTGCTGCACTTTATTATACTTGTTACTTGTTACTTGTTACGAATTATCTTGCTATCAAAACTATCTATTACCGCTACTTTCAGTACTTGCAGAGAATACCTTGCTGAAAACCGCTTGTCATTTCCTTCTGCTCCTCGTTGGATTCGACACTCTTACTAATCGAAAGGACTATGATTGATCCCCTATACTTGTGGGTCATCAAGACTCTTTTATGGCGCCGTTGCCGGGGAGTGAAGCGCCTTTGGTGAGTGGAATTTGGTAAGGAAACATTTATATTATGTGCTGAAATTTACTGTCACTTGTCTCTATGGAAAGTAATCCTTTGAGGGGCTTGTTCGGGGTATCTTCACCTCGACCAAAAGCAATAAGAGTTGCTCCTCCACCTATTGAACCTCTTGAAAATATTTATGATGAAATTCCTTCGGGTATGATAGAGAAATTGCTAGCTAATCCTTATGCAGGAGATGGAACGGTACATCCTGATATGCACTTGATCTATGTGGATGAAATTTGTGGATTGTTTAAGCTTGCAGATTTATCCGCAGATGGAGTTAAGAAGAAAGTATTCCCTTTATCTTTGGAGGGAAAGGCATTGACATGATATAGGCTATGTGATGATACTGATACATGGGACTGGAACCGGTTGAAGCTGGAATTCCACCAGAAATTTTATCCTATGCATTTGGTTCATCGTGATCGGAATTATATATATAATTTTTGGCCTCGTGAAGGAGAAAGTATCGCTCAAGCTTGGGGGAGGCTTAAGTATATGTTGCATACATGCCCCAATCATGAGCTCTCAAGAAAAATAATCCTTCAAAACTTTTATGCTCGGCTTTCTCATAATGATCAATCCATGCTCGATACTTCTTCCGCTGGTTCCTTTATGAAGAAAACTATTGAATCCAGATGGGACCTTCTTGAAAGAATTAAACGCAATTATGAAGATTGGGAAATCGACAAAGGTAATGAGTCAGGTATAAATCTTGAGTTTGATTGTGTTAAATCTTTTATGGAAACTCATGCTTTTCGTAAGTTCAGTACTAAATATGGACTTGACTCTGAGATAGTAGCTACCATTTGTGAATCTTTTGCTGCTTATGTTGATCTCCCTAAGGAGAAATGGTTTAAAGATCATCCACCTATTGAATTGAAAGAAGAACCTGTTAGTGTTAAAGAAGAAACAATTGTTTACCATGTTGATCCAGTTGTGCCTACTGCTTATATTGAGAAACCTCCTTTCCCTGTTAGGACTAAGGAACAAGCTAAAGCTTCAACTGTAGTCAATAAGAGTAAGATTAGAGCACCTAGACCTTCTGAGCAAATTAAAGTTGTACCTAGTTGTCGGTGTACTAAAGTATGGGTCTTTTTAGTACCCCTTACTTGTGCACGGGCAGTTGTAGCCGTACCGCGGCAGGCCTTGCCGGGGAATAGCTAGGAGTAATCACGAGACTAAGATGCCAAGGAGACGTTCAAGTCAACGACCAGACAGAAGACCAAAGGGTTGCGGAGGCCCGGCAAGACCCTTGCCGGCAAGGCCTCGCGCCCGGCAAGACCCGGTCCCGGCAAGCCCCGGGCCCGGCAAGCCTCGGGCCCGGCAAGGATTCGGTCCCGGCAAGGCTCTGCACAGTGCAGCGCTATCGCTCCAGTGCGGCGGCCAGCCTTGTCGTTTAGGGCTTGTCTTCATGGTGACGTGGTGCGATGCTGGCCAAGAGATGCTTAAGCGGTTCTGATGGGATGGCTGCTTTTGCCCATCCCCTGTAAAGCTTTTCCAAGCCCGAGACGCTAAGGGACACCTCGACGGACACCTCACGGTGCATTTAATGAGTTTGTCCTAAGCCGTCAGGTTTAGGTATGATAACACTGTGGTAACACTGTAGCTACTTTCCACCTCATGCCTTATCTCGTACGCCACTGTGGTAGCCCCTTTGACTTATATAAAAGGAGGCCCGAGGCGTACAGAAAAGGGGGTTCGGAGGTCCATTCTGCATGCGTAGCTACTGAATACTGTAGCTCCCAGAACTTGGCCAAGGACATCCACAATAATACAATCAAAGCAGGAGTAGGGTTTTACGCATCCGTGCGGCCCGAACCTGGGTAAATCCCCGTGCGCTGTTCGTTAATTCTGCTCTTTGCGCAATCCTCTCCCCTTGCGGAACCGTAAAGGGATCCGCTCGATAGCGATCCCATAGGTGTTCGTTTCCCACGACATCTTTGGCGCGCCAGGTAGGGGTGTCGAGGTTGTGCGAAACTGATCTAGCGATCAGCGCGTCAGATCTTCGATCATCTTCACCACCATGGCTCCCAAGAAGAAGGGTTTCACGGCGGTTGGTCCATCCGCATCCGTCGTGCCTGATGCTGCGCGCGCAGGCGACGGGGTAGACGCGGGTGGAGGAGGTGGAGGCTCCGAGCTTCCACGGCGTTCCGGCGATCCGAGCCGGACGAGCAACAGGTCCAAGGATGGGGCTGCGCGACCTGCGGGTGGTGCAGCGACTTCCAAGGATGGAGCGGCGCCTTCCAGGACGAATACGCCGGCGCATGCACCGCGACCTTCTCAGGACGCGCGTGACGTGCGGCCTCAAGACATTGGTGGTTCTAGGCGTCCGCATGGGAAGACCCCTGCGCATCACTCCCAGGGTGCGCAGGGCCAAGTTCCGCGCCAGCGCGCTGGTGGAAGCCACGCGCGGGTGCAGAGTCGTGATGGTGCTCCTTCTAACCCTGTTAGGAGTTTGAGCACCTCACGTTCTTCGCACCTGTCGCCGCCGCCTACGCCAGCAGAGGCGTTGGTGCGAGCTCAGCTGCTCCTAGACTTCCCTCCCGCCGCGGAGAAGCTAGACGAGTGGCGAGCCGCTATCCAGAGCCTCATCGGCCTAGCCAACAATGACGTACCGCAGCAGGGTGAACCCTCGCGGCTGCAGTCGTCTAGGCTGCTGCGTGGCGATGGAGAGAAGACCGGAGCTGGAACGACTACGTTGCGTTCTCCTCCACTGCATCAAGAGCGGTCGTTAACTCGACGGACCAGTGCCCGTGAGGATGGTTCCACGGCGTCATCTGATCCGCGGGTTCGCCGAGATCAACGTCATGTTCTTCGGGAACGGAAGAAGGAGGATGCTCGAACCACCATCGAGCGCCGAAGGGAAGCACGTCGCCAGTCTGACAAGCACGCTGGGACTGCTGTTGACGAGCCCGCGCCAGGGTACCCTGGCTGCCTACCCTACGAGGTGGGTTGTCCAGCGTTTACTCGTGAGCTGCGGCAAGTCCAGTGGCCTAGCTCCCGCTCCTTCAAGCCGGAGGTACCGGAGAAGTACGATGGCAAGACCCATCCGTCCGAGTTCTTGAGCATCTACACCATCGCGGTGCAGGCTGCCGGGGCTCGTGACGATAAGGTACTGGCCAACTACTTTCCGTTGGTGCTGAAGCCCAACGTGAGATCGTGGTTGATGCACCTGCCCGAGAATTCCATCTTTTCTTGGGCCGACCTGTGCCATCAGTTTGCTGGCGCCTTCACCGGCGGCCATCAAGCTCCTGGCCAGGAGAGTGATCTGCACATCATTCCCCAGAAGGAGGGCGAAACTTTGCGCAAGTATATCCAGAGGTTCAGCCGCATCCAGCACAACATTCCCGACGTTCATCCCGCCGCCGTCATCAGCGCATTTCATCAGAATGTGCGCAATCGTAAGATGCGGGAGGAGCTGGCGATGAACAAAGTCAGGGATGTCGCCGAGCTCTACGCTTTGGCCGATAAATGTGCTCGGGCAGAAGAAGGAAGGAGGCTCCCCAGCGAGAACGCTGGCACTGGAGTCGACTCCGATAGCGAAGACGCTCCTGCCCCGGCAAAGAAGGGGCGGCGGAACAACAAGAAGTGCAAGGGCAAGGCCGTGCTTGCCGTTGAAGGTTCCGGCAACACCGGCACCGCCAAGAAGTCCAAGACCGACGACCCCGGCAAGGAGGTTGCCGGGTGTGCGGCGTGTCAGGCCTTGGCGGCTGCCGACAAGCCAGAAGGATCCGGCAAGCAGTACTGCAAGATCCACCGCACCAAGGGCCATGATCTCCAAGACTGCCGGCAAGTTGAGGAGCTTGCCGAGAAGCAGCGCGCCGAGTATGAAAGGCGCGACAAGGAGAGAGCCCAAGATGGTGCCGGAGGGTCTGGCAGGAAGCGCGGTCGAGGAGGTCGCCGCGGCAAGCCCAGGCAGCAGCAAGAGAAGCCTGCCCGGGGCCGCGCCAAAGAGCAAGGAGATGATGATGGTGATGCAGAGGGCGACGAGTCCAGCGAACACGAGTTCCAGAAGGCTACAGAGGCCATGTGCGTCGACGGGGGCGCTTCGTTGCATTTCTCTCACCGCCAACTCAAGCGGTGGGCACGTGAGATTAATGCGGCAGATCCCTCTATTGATGCACAGAAGCCACTGAAATGGTCCCACACGCCTATTATTTTTGACGCCGAGGATCACCCTGATCGCACAACTACGGTCGGGTGTTTGCCATTGTTGGTTTCACCAACGATCCGCAACCTCCAGGTGACAAAAATGTTAGTTGACGGTGGGGCCGGCCTGAACTTGATCTCGCCATACGTCATCAAGAGGCTGCAGAATCCTGACGAGGACCTTGAGGAGATAGGTTCTTTCCAAGGGGTCAATCCGGGAAGGAACCAGCCGAAAGGCAAGATCACGCTGCCGGTAACTTTCGGCAGCGAGCTGAACTTCAGGACGGAGAAGGTCGTCTTCGACGTCGCCAGGATTCCGTTGCCATATAATGGAATCCTCGGCCGCCCAGCACTGGCTAAGTTCATGGCGGCCTCGCACTACGCCTACAACGTCTTGAAGATGCCCGGTCCAATGAGCGTCATCACTGTCTACTCTGACAAGAAAGACGCGCTCATTTGCACCGACAAGCTCTACCGGGAAGCAGTTGCAGCGTCCGCCGCCAAGGCGCATGCTCCTGCCGCTCAAGATCCCGGCAAGAAGAAGAAGTCCGACAAGACCTCTGGTACAAACTCTGGCAAGCGCGCCTCTGCGGAGTGCTGCGCTACCGTCGAGGATGCACCGGAAAGCTCTGCCGGCCAGACCAAGAAATCCAAGGCTACTCCACCTAAGACCAAGAAGGTGCCCGCCAAGGAGGACGGGACGGGGGGAACTTTCACTATAAGTTCCACCCTTGATGACAAATAGGAAAGCGCGCTCGTTGCTTTCCTGCGGGCGAATGTCGATGTGTTTGCATGGCAACCATCTGACATCCCCGGTGTTCCCAGGGAAGTAATTGAGCACCACCTAGCTGTCTGTCCTCACGCGCGGCCTGTCATGCAGAAGGTGCGGAAGCAAGCTTTGGAGCGGCAAGAATTTATTGCAGAAGAGATTAAGCTTAAGGCGGCAGGCCTGGTTAGAGGAGTCCTCCATCCTACATGGTTGGCCAATCCAGTTGTTGTGCGCAAGGCGAACGGTAAATGGAGGCTATGTATTGACTTTACAGACATCAATAAAGCCTGTCCAAAAGATCCCTTTGCCTTGCCGCGCATCGACCAGATTGTGGATTCCACTGCCGGCTGCGATTTGCTGTCATTTCTTGACGCATACTCAGGCTACCACCAGATCTTCATGGCGAAGGAAGACGAAGAGAAGACCGCATTTATCACCCCGTGTGGCACATATTGCTTCTTGCGTATGCCTTTCGGGTTGAAAAGTGCTGGGTCGACCTTCGCAAGAGCTGTCTAGACTGGTTTCGGGGCCCAGCTACATAGAAATATGGAAGCTTACATGGATGATATAGTGGTCAAAACCAAGGACAAGGCAACGCTCATTCAAGATCTGGAGGAGACATTTGCAAATCTGCGCAGGATCAACCTGAAGCTCAATCCCAAGAAGTGCGTGTTTGGCGTCCCATCCGGCAAACTTCTCGGGTTCTTCGTATCTCAGCGTGGAATTGAAGCCAATCCCGACAAGATCAAGGCAATTGAGCAGATTGAAGCACCAAGACGAGTCAAGGACGTGCGCCGCCTTGCCGGCTGCGTCGCTGCTTTGAGTAGGTTCATCTCAAAGTCCGCTGAGCGCGCCCTGCCATTTTTCAAAATTTTGAAGAAGGCAGGTCCAATGAAATGGACTCCAGAAGCGGAGGCAGCGCTGCCGGATTTGAAGAAGTACCTCTCCTCTCCACCAGTACTAGTCGCGCCTAGGCCGCAAGAGCCGTTGCTGCTATATCTAGCGGCAACGAATCAAGTGGTTAGTGCTGCGCTGGTGGCAGAGAGAAAAGCAGAGGAGGACGCAGCGGCAACGGCAGGCCCGCCAAGTGACTTGCCGGGGCCGCCCCCGGCAGAGTCTGGTGCCGACAAGGAAAGATCCGCACAGTCCAGTCAAGCAGTGCAAAAGAAGAAGATGGTGCAGCGCCCAGTCTATTTCGTCAGCTCCCTGTTGCAGGGGGCTAGGTCGAGATATTCTGGTGTGCCGAAGTTGCTCTTCGGCCTTCTCATGGCCTCCAGGAAGCTGCGCCATTACTTCCAAGCACATGACGTCACCGTCGTCACTCGCTTTCCGCTGCAACGGATTCTCCGGAACCCAGAAGCAACTGGCAGGATCGTGGAGTGGGCGTTGGAGCTGTCATGCTTTGGTCTCAAGTTTGAAAGTTCTTCAACTATCCAGAGCAGAGCCTTGGCAGAGTTCATTGCAGAATGGACCCCAACGCCAGACGATGAAGTTCAAGAATCAGCGATTCCCGGCAAGGAAACAGATCGCGAATGGATCATGTACTTTGATGGAGCCTTTTCGCTGCAAGGCGCCGGTGCCGGCGTGCTGCTTGTCGCACCCACTGGAGAGCACCTCAAGTACGTCATCCAGATGCATTTTTCCGGGAGAGATCTACCAACAACACGGCAGAGTATGAAGGATTGCTTGCCGGTCTCAGGATCGCGGCAAACCTCGGGATCAAGAAGCTCATCGTCAAAGGTGACTCCCAGCTCGTCGTGAGACAGGTCAACAAAGATTATCAGAGCCCGTTGATGGAAGCGTACGTCGATGAAGCGAGGAAGCTGGAGGAGCACTTTGACGGTCTTTAGATAGAGCATGTTCCTCGATCAGAGAACGGCATTGCCGATGACCTGTCGAAGCGTGCCGCACTCAAGCTGCCTGTGGAACCAGGGACTTTTGTGCTCCGCTTGACTCAACCATCCGTGTCGCCATCGACAAGGCTTGATAAGAGAAGAAAGTTAAGTACTGGCGAGTACTTCCCGGCAGGGCTTCCCGAAGCCCCCGGCAAGGATCTTGCCGGGAATGACATGGTTGCCGGTGAGCAGCGGCTTCGCGCAGAACCTCGGGTTCTTGCCGCCGAAGCAAGCGCCCCTGCTGCCGGAGAAATACCGGTTGCCGGTGAGCAGCTGCTCCGCCAAGAACCTCAGGTTCTTGCCGTAGAAGCAAATGCTCCCGCAGCTGAAGAGTCGCCTTTAGTCCTTGTCGTCGAGCCACAAGCTCCGGCATGGGCACAGCAAATAGTCCATTTCCTTCAGACAGGAGAACTCCCTGAGGAGCAGGAAGAAGCTGAGAAAGTAGCCCGTCAGTCAAGTATGTACCGGTTCGTCGATGACGTCCTGTACAGAAAGAGACCCAACGGTGTGAAATTGAAGTGCATTCCTCGGGAAGATGGACTAGAGCTGTTGGCAGAGATTCATGGAGGCATATGTGGATCCCACATAGGCTCGAGAGCCCTTGTCGGCAAGGCATTCCGGCAAGGATTCTTCTGGCCTACTGCCCTCCAGGATGCAACGGCGCTAGTAACCAAGTGTGAAGCGTGCCCGTTTCATTCGAAGCAACTTCATCAGCCAGCTCAAGCTCTCAAGACGATCCCTCTCTCCTGGCCCTTCTCGGTCTGGGGACTCGACATACTGGGTCCCTTCCCCCGCGCTGCCGGGGGCTTCGAGTACTTGTACGTTGCTATCGACAAGTTCACGAAGTGGGCAGAAGTGGAAGCAGTGAGGAGGGTGACAACTCAGTCAGCAGTCAAGTTCTTCAAGGGTATTGTGTGCCGTTTTGGTGTGCCGAACAGGATCATCACCGACAACGGTACGCAGTTCACTAGTCGCACCTTCATGCAGTACGTCCAAGACCTTGGCGGCAAGATTTATTTGCCTCTGTTGCTCACCCAAGAAGGAATGGCCAAGTGGAAAGGGCGAACGCTGAAGTGCTGCGTGGTCTCCGGACCAGAACTTTCGACAAGCTGCACAAACATGGAAGACGCTGGATTGATGAGCTGCCGGCGGTTCTTTGGTCGATCAGGATGACGCCGAATCGAGCCACCGGCCAGACACCCTTCGCTCTGGTCTACGGAGCGGAGGCAGTTCTCCCCACGGAACTCATATACGGGTCACCTCGAGTGCTCGCTTATGATGAGCTTGAGCAAGAGCAGCTGCGGCAAGATGACGCACTGCTCCTTGAGGAGAACCGTCTTCGGGCTGCTGTGCGAGCCGCTCGCTACCAGCAAGCTTTGCGCCGCTACCATAGCCGCAAGGTTCACGCCCGGAGCCTTGAGGAAGGCGACCTTGTTCTTCGGCGCGTTCAGTCAGCCAAGAATTCCAACAAGTTGACGCCGAAGTGGGAAGGCCCTTACCGGGTAGTGCGAGTCACCAGGCCTGGCGCTGTCCGCCTGGAGACCGAAGAGGGCTTGCCAGTGAGCAACTCCTGGAACATCGAGCACCTTCGCAAGTTCTACCCGTAAGGCGCAGTTGTTCGGGTTTCTTGCTGTGATAGCGATACGGCCAGCAGGCTACTGACGACCCGAATCCAGCGCTCGCGGCAGCGTAACGCTCCGGCAAGATCCCGGCAATGCCATTCTGTACGAGTGTTGCCGGATGGCATGTAATCCTTTGTACAGAGCAGGCACATCCCTGTGCATATTTTATAAGATCTGTGTGCTTTACGTTTCTTGTTGATTTCATGTCATATATATGCATGTGTTATCTGAGATGTGTATTGCACTCGATCTCGGTAAGAGCTAACGAACCGTCAAGGTTCCATACTTTTATTTTCTCTTCTTTCTTTTTCTTAAGAGACAGAAGATTCCCTCGCGCGCAAGTTTGCCGGGGGGGGGGGGAGGAGAATGGTGGTATGGATACCAGACAACGTTCAAGGTTGGCGCCTTGCCGGAAGAAGAAGAATAGCGACGAAAAGCAAAGCTAAGTTGTTAAACCCCTTAAGCAGATTTTGATTTTTGTAAGGCTGTATTCCCTTGAACGATTTCTGCTTTGTATGGAAAACCTGCACGCAAGGGAATCTTGTCGTGATCGGCTGCGCCCTTACTCTGTTTCGAGTCCGCTCAACAGTCTAGGTGGCCGTGCTGAAAGCGCGAAGATTTCTTGCCGTGAGCAGCACCGCCCGCAAGCTGCTGACGACCCGAATCCAGCGCTCGCGACGGGGTTATGCTCCGGCAAGTTCCCAGCAAAGCGTAGGGTATACGTCATACAGAGAGAAATTGAACAAAGGGAATAGCATGCCATAATGCAAAGAGAGCAAATTATATTACATCCAGTGCTTGCCACGTTTCTGACATAAGGCAAATTGTCTTTTACATGGAATGCCGGCGGCAGGATGAGGAAGAGATGAGGCGGATGTGGCTAGTCCCGGCGATCGCCCTCGACCCTCTTCACCTGGCTCACCCGATCGACGATGGGCGCGACAAGCTCTTCGAGAGCCTTGACGTCCGCGTCCTTCGGCAAGCTCTTCAAGGCTTTGGAGAGGTCGATGCCAGGGTTCCTATACGCCACCTTCATCAACACCTTGCGGAGGATGAGCTGGCAGAGTTTCCGGGATTCGTCGGCCAGCTTGCTTGTCTGGTTCGCCTGGAGTAGCTTGAGGGCGTCGACGAGCTTGTCGAAGAACATGGTTAGCCTGGCGCTTGAGGATATGTTGTCGTCGACAGGGTATCCGAAGCCCGGCAAGTCCATGGCCTCCAGCTACGCGCCAAGCTTCTCGGCGACGTCCGCCAGCCTGGCAGTCTAGAGCTTCACGCTAGAAGTGTACTCGTTGTGGGTGGTGGCGGCGTTCTGGAGCAACTCCTGTTCATCGTGGAGGTCTTTCATAAGAGTCCTCTCACGAACTCGGGCGGCCTCAACAGACTCCTCCAGCGTGGATAGCTTCAGCTTCAGATCTTCAATGGAGTCCTTGGCGGAGGAAAGCTGCTGGACCTTCTCAGACGCGGCAGCCTGCGTCTCCATCAGGCTATGGAGAGCCTTTTCTCTCTCGGCCTCGAGTGCTGAGACCTTCTTGCCGTGGTCCTCGAGAGCGGCCTCCAGCTGCTTCGTCTTCTCCTCCAGCAAGTTCTTGGCGGTCTCCGCAGCTCCGGCAGCGTCGAGGGCCTCTTTGAGCTTGCCGGCATGGTCTTCAGTTAGAGCTCTGAGCGTCTTCAAGTGTTTCTGCTCATGCTCCTGGACCCGCCGTGCGACAAGACTTTCGAGCTCTTCATCCTTGTTGCGAAGCTTGGCGGCAAGCGCCGCCTCGCGCGCGGCAAGGTCCTCTTCTTGAGCGTCAAGGCTGATGCGGCGCTGCGTCAAGAGGGCTTCTGCCGCGGCGGCTTGCTGGGCGGCCTCCTCCTGCGCTTTCTCGATGTCTGATTGCTTCAGCAGGAGGATGTTCCGCTCTTCCGCCAGCTGCTCCCGGTAAATATTCAGCTCTTGGAGGGCCTCGCCGTACCAAGCCTGTGTCTCCGTGACGCGTTGTTGGAAGTCTCCTTCCGCGGCCTCGACGAGCGCTACCCGGGAGTCCAGTTTCTCCTTCAGGGCGTGGTAGAGCGTTTGGAGCTTCTGATAGTTGTCATTCATGGCTTGAAGCAGCTGCTCCTCCTTGAGCTCACTGGCGGCGGCGGCGGTGATTTCCCCGTCAAGATGTTCTCCTTCAACCAGCTCTTCGATGTTTGCCGACCCCAGCATGCTGACAACGTTCTTGCCGGCCCTGATGTATTGGCTTGAGGAGGGGGCCTAGGACGACGAGGGTTGGTCTTCGGCAATTGAGGGCCCCGCGGCAGTAGAAGCGCCTGGCGCTCCTGCGGCGGAAGCGCCGTCAGTATGGCCGTGGGTCTCCTCGCCGGCTCCCTCGGCGGACATCTTGGCGGCCTCCTCTTGCGCGGCCTTAGCGGCCTCAGCGGCAGCGGCCTTGGCGGCCTCAGCGGCAGCGGTCTTGGCGGCCTCAACGGCGGCAGCAGCTTTGGCGGCCTCGGCGGCGGCATGCTTGGCGGCCTCCTCGGCAGCAACCTTGTCGGCTTCAGTGGCGGCATCCCTGGCAGTCTCTTCAATGACAACGTCAGTGTCCATGAGCTCTGTCAGAAGAAGATTGAAAGCCAAGGAATTGATTAAGATGAATCTGGGAAGGAAGTTCAAGAAGACAAAAAGAAGAAAACCCAAAGCGACAAGAGTTCTTTGGGACAAGTAACTTTACCTGCGTCAAGGAAGAGGTTGCCGGAGCCTGCACTTGCCGGCCCCTCCCTTTCGTCGTGGTAGAGATTGCCCGAAGACTCGCCCCTGGGCGGTGTGGTCGACGGAGGTGGCATGGCAGAGGCAGCTCCCGCTGTTGCTTCTCGCTGTTGCCCCGCTCCTGCACGCCCGGAGATGTCAGCAGAGAAGATGCACGCCCCGGCATGCGCCAGTGGGTAGTGAGTAGGAGACTCACGCTGGGGGCTGCACCGGGGGCTGCGTCGAGGGCTGCATCGAGGGTTGCGTTCTGGGCTTGACTCCGAGCTGACGAGAACCGTTTTCGGCGCACCCGAGGTGCTTGCCGGCGGCTCGACGCTTGTTGAGGTCTTGGCCCTCTTCGCCATCCTCTGCGCCAGAGTCTCCGCATCCCTGAGGAGGCAAAAACAGAGCAAATTAATCAAGCAAAACTAGAAGGATAAGAATCAAGGCTGTGGCGGGACTCTTACTCTTCTTCTTCTTCCTCGGAGCTGATGGCGGAGAGGTCGAAGCCGACCCCCGCCGCAGTTCCTGACGGGGGAGGAGGAGGATTGGTCCTGGGCCGCTTGGCAGCGGCAGTTTGCGGTGCGGCCTCGCCGGCCACCCCTTTGCCGGAAGCCTCGCTGCCTGGGGAAGGTTGGCGGGCCGGAGCACCAGTGGCGTTCTTCCGGAGGACGCGCCTCTTCCTGTGTTGAAGAGCTGGGGGCTCTTCCTCCTCCTCTTCTTCCTCTTCGGCGGCGCCTCCGGCGGAAGAACTTCCGGCAGCGGCTCCGCTCGGCTCCCCGGCAGGCTGACCCCGCCCGGCAAGATCTTCCCGCAGCAAGTCCTCGCCTTCGCTGGACTCAGTGCTGCCGGCTTCTTCGGCAAGGTTCACCTCTTCCGCCCTATTGGCGATGTAGGCGAGCTCCTCCTCCGTGGTGGCGCGGACAAGGTTCTCCCCGCGGATGGCCTTCTCCGTCAAGTTGTCGAAGAACGCCAGCGCCTGCTCCGCGGACGGCTCGATCCACCTCTCGTCGATGTTATGGGCATTGAACACCGGCATCATGGCGATGATGGAGGTCAGCGACGAGTTGTTGCATAGTGGGACGACGCCTGCCGGCAAGTCTCCCACTGCTCCAGATTTGAACAGCTATTGGCAGAGGGCCGCGTGCCCTATGGCTGTCAGATCATTATCCAGCCCAGGCCGCACCCTCATGACGTCGGCGGCGTTCGCGTACTCCCAGGCAGGGCGCCCCTTGTTCTGCAGTGGGGCGATGCGCCGGCGAAGGAAATCCGAAGCAATCATCTCCACCTTCAACCCGGCAGCCTTGAGGCGCAGTATCCTGGTGATGGCGATGGTGAGCTTGCTGTCGTCGGGGTCCGCGGCGCCCCAATCCTTGCCGCGGACCACCTTCTGCTTTCGCACCTCGCAGAACGGTTTGGGCTCCTTTTCCCGGAGCCAGCACCACTTGCCGCGCCACTCATCCCATCTCTCGCGGTAGAGCCCCTCTGGGTACGTCTCCTTGGTTGCCGTCCTCGAAATCCAAGCGATGCTGCCGAAGAGGGCGTCGCCCTTTTGGATGCGGGGGTAGAAGTAGTGCTGGAAAAGTGCAGTGTTCGGGATGACCCCAACGAAATTCTCGCAAAGGTGCGCGAAGACGGACATACAAGTCACGGCATTCGACGTGAAATCTAGCAGCTGGAAGCCGTAGGTGAGCATGATATCTACGAAGAAATCCGAGTACGGAGGACAGAGGCCACACCAGAAGTAATCGGCAAAGAAGGGATAATCTCCTGGCTCTGCCCTACGAGAAGCTACACTCACTTTGGTGGCTGGGTGCGCTGTGGTCTCAGTCGCCCATGCGAACTGGTACCTCTTCTTCAAGGTCTCCGCGTCAAGCGTCGAGGGGAAGACAGCACGTTCCTTCCGCATCTTCGCCAACCTGCTCTCCGCGGCGGCCGCTTCCGCCGCCTTGCCCTTGCTCGGCTTAGGCGGCATGGTGGCTATGGAGGTGGGCGCTGAAGACGTCGAGAGCACGGTGGAGGAGGGTGGAGGGAGACAAGCTCTGCTTTGGGCGCGAGGAAGAAGACGATGGCGACGGCTCTGAGATTGAGATTGGAAAGGCGGAGGGGGGTAAATGAGCAGTGCCCTCTGCGATTCCCTTTTTTACGGGGAAGGCGCGAGGCAGGCTCTTTACCGCCCGCTTCTGCAGCGGAGTTTCCGCCCACGTCTCCCACGTCGCGCGGTTAATGCGCATAGTGGAGGGGCGTGGTAAAAGAGATAATGATTGCGAGCAGTTATTCCCTCCCACGCGTGCCCATGCACTGTTTTGGGCCTAGCCCAACAGGCCTGGCACCCGTGTGTGACCTAGGCCCAGGGGCTCTTGTCGGTGTACTAAAGTATGGGTCTTTTTAGTACCCCTTACTTGTGCATGGACAGTTGTAGCCGTACCGCGGTAGGCCTTGCCGGGGAATAGCTAGGAGTAATCACGAGACTAAGATGCCAAGGAGACGTTCAAGTCAACGACCAGACAAAAGACCAAAGGGTTGCGGAGGCCCGGCAAGACCCTTGCCGGCAAGGCCTCGCACCCGGCAAGACCCGGTCCCGGCAAGCCCCGGGCCCGGCAAGGATTCGGTCCCGGCAAGGCTCTGCACAGTGCAGCGTTATCGCTCCAGTGCAGCGGCCAGCCTTGTCATTTAGGGCTTGTCCTCATGGTGACGTGGTGCGATGCTGGCCACGAGATGCTTAAGCGGTTCTGATGGGATGGCTGCTTTTGCCCATCCCCTGTAAAGATTTTCCAAGCCCGAGAAGCTAAGGGACACCTCGACGGACACCTCACGGTGCATTTAATGAGTTTGTCCTAAGCCGTCAGGTTTAGGTATGATAACACTGTGGTAACACTGTAGCTACTTTCCACCTCATGCCTTATCTCGTACGCCACTGTGGTAGCCCCTTTGACTTATATAAAAGGAGGCCCGAGGCGTACAGAAAAGGGGGTTCGGAGGTCCATTCTGCATGCGTAGCTACTGAATACTGTAGCTCCCAGAACTTGGCCAAGGACATCCACAATAATACAATCAAAGCAGGAGTAGGGTTTTACGCATCCGTGCGGCCCGAACCTGGGTAAATCCCCGTGCGCTGTTCGTTAGTTCTGCTCTTTGCGCAATCATCTCCCCTTGCCGAACCGTAAAGGGATCCGCTCGATAGCGATCCCATAGGTGTTCGTTTCCCACGACACTAGTGTTGCAATGGTTAAAGATCTTTTGGTTGATAACATTGATGGACATGTCATATATTTCTGTGATGAAGCAACTAGGATTGCTAAGCCAGACCCTAAAGATAAAAATAAGCCTATAGTTGGCATGCCTATTATTTCTGTTAAAATTGGAGATCATTGCTATCATGGTTTATGTGATATTGGTGCTAGTGTGAATGCTATTCCGTTTACTCTCTATCAAGAAGTCATAAATGATATTGCACCCGTTCAGATTGAAGATATTGATGTTACTATTAAGCTTGCAAATAGAGACACTATTTCACCGCTTGGGATTGTTAGAGATGTTGAAGTCTTGTGTGGTAAGATCAAATACCCTACTGATTTTCTTGTTCTTGGAAAACCACAGGATGATTTTTGTCCCATTATATTTGGTAGACCCTTCTTGAATACAGTTAATGCTAAGATTGATTGCACTAAAGAAATTGTTAGTGTTAATTTTAGTGAGATGTCTCACGAGTTTAATTTTTCTATGTTTCATAGACAACCTCATGATAAGGCCTTGCCTCTATTGTTGTGCCTCCTACTGATCCGCTAGAATAATATTTGCTTGACGTGAGAATGACATGCATATGAGTGAAAGAAATGGAATAGATGAATTATTATTTAAACAAGCACCTATCCTTAAACATAATCAGCCTATTGAAACCTTGGGAGGTCCACCTCCACCCAAGGGTGATCCTGTGTTTGAATTGAAGCAATTACCTGATACTCATAAATATGCTTATCTTGATGGAAAGAAGATATATCCTGTTATTATTAGTGCTAACCTTTCAGAGCATGAAGAAAAGAGATTACTTAAAAATCTGAGGAAGCACCGTGCCGCTATTGGATATACTCTTGATGATCTTAAGGGCATTAGTCCCACTTTATGTCAGCATAAAATTCATATGGAGCCAGATGCTAAACCCGTTGTTGATCATCAAAGAAGGCTGAATCCTAAAATGAAGGATGTGGTAAGAACTGAAATATTAAAGCTTCTGGAAGCAGGTATAATTAATCCCATAGCTCATAGTAGATGGGTAAGTCCTGTTCATTGTGTTCCTAAAAAGGGAGGTATTACCGTTGTTCCTAATGATAAAAATGAACTCATCCCACAAAGAATTGTAACTGGTTATATGATGGTAATTGATTTCAGGAAATTAATTAAAGCCACTAGAAAAGATCATTACCCCTTGCCTTTTATTGATCAAATGTTAGAAATATTGTCTAAGCATACACACTTTTGTTTCCTAGATGGTTATTCTGGTTTCTCTCAAATACCTGTATCACCTGAAGATCAAGAGAAAACCACCTTTACTTGTCCTTTTGGAACTTATGCTTATCGTCGTATGCCTTTTGGTTTATGTAATGCACCTGCTACCTTTCAAAGATGTATGACTGCTATATTCTCTGACTTTTGTGAAAAGATTGTTGAGGTTTTCATGGATGATTTCTCCGTTTACTGAACTTCTTTTGATGATTGCATAAGCAACCTTGATCGAGTTTTGCAGAGATGTGAAGAAACTAATCTTGTCTTGAATTGGGAGAAGTGCCACTTTATGGTTAATGAAGGTATAGTCCTTGGGCATAAAATTTCTGAAAGAGGTATTGAAGTTGATAAAGCTAAGGTTGATGCTATTGAGAAAATGCCATGTCCTAAAGATATCAAAGGTATAAGAAGTTTCCTTGGTCATGCTAGTTTTTATACAAGGTTTATAAAAGACTTCTCTACAATTTCTAGACCTCTTACCAATCTCTTGCAAAAAGATGTTCCGTTTGTTTTTGATGATGATTGTGTAGAAGCCTTTGAAATACTTAAGAAAGCCTTAATTTCTGCACCTATTGTTCAACCACCTGATTGGAACCTACCTTTTGAAATTATGTGTGATGCTAGTGATTATGCTGTTGGTGCTATTCTAGGACAAAGAGTTTATAAGAAATTAAATGTTATCCATTATGCTAGTAAAACTCTAGACAGCGCTCAAAGAAATTATGCTACTACTGAGAAAGAATTTTTAGCAGTTGTGTTTGCATGTGATAAATTTATATCTTATATTGTTGATTCCAAGGTTACTGTTCACACTGATCATGCTGCTATTAAATACCTTATGGAAAAGAAAGATGCTAAGCCTAGACTTATTAGATGGGTTCTTCTGCTACAAGAATTTGATTTACATATTGTTGATAGGAAGGGAGCTGAGAATCCCGTAGCAGATAATTAGTCTAGAATGGAAAATGTTCTTGATGACCCATTTCCTATTAATGATTATTTTCCTGATGAACAATTAGCTATGATAAATGCTTCTCGTAATACTCCTTGGTACACAGACTATGCTAATTACATTGTTGCTAAATACATACCACCTAGCTTTACATATCAACAAAAGAAAAAGTTTTTCTTTGATTTAAGACATTACTTTTGGGATGACCCACATCTATATAAAGAAGGAGTAGATGGTATTATTAGACGTTGTGTACCTAAGCATGAACATGAACAAATCCCGCGTAAGTGTCAATCCGAGGCATATGGAGGACATCATGCGGGAGACCGAACTGCACACAAGGTATTACAATCTGGTTTTTATTGGCCTACTATTTTCAAGGATGCACGAAAGTTTGTACTTTCTTGTGATGAATGTCAAAGAATTGGTAATGTTGGTAGACGTCAGGAAATGCCAATGAATTATTCACTTGTTATTGAACCATTTGATGTTTGGGGTTTTGATTATATGGGACCGTTTCCTAAATCCAATGGGTATACTCATATTTTAGTTGCTGTTGACTACGTTACTAAGTGGGTAGAAGCTATTCCAACTAGTAGTGCTGATCACAACACTTCTATTAAAATGCTTAAATAAGTCATCTTCCCGAGGTTTGGAGTCCCTAGATATTTAATGACTAATGGTGGTTCACATTTTATTCATGTTGCTTTCCATAAGCTGCTTGGTAAATATGATGTTAACCATAGAATTGCATCCCCTTACCATCCTCAGTCTAGTGGTCAAGTTGAATTAACTAATAGGGAAATAAAATTGATTTTGCAAAAGACCGTTAATAGATCCAGAAAGAATTGGTCTAAGAAACTTGATGATGCATTATGGGCTTACAGAACTGCATATAAAAATCCTATGGGTATGTCTCCGTATAAAATGGTTTATGGAAAAGCATGTCATTTACCTCTTGAATTAGAACATAAAGCTTATTGGGCAATTAAAGAACTTAATTATGATTTTAAACTTGCCGGTGAGAAGAGGTTATTTGATATTAGATCCTTAGATGAATGGAGAACCCAAGCCTATGATAATGCTAAGTTGTTTAAAGAAAAAGTTAAAAGGTGGCATGACAAAAGAATTCAAATATGGGAATTGAAAGTAGGTGATCATGTTCTATTATACAATTCTCGTTTGACATTCTTTGCAGGAAAACTTCTCTCTAAATGGGAAGGACCGTATATCATCGAAGAAGTTTATCGCTCCGGAGCCATCAAAATTAACAACTCCGAAGGCAATAATCCGAGAGTGGTGAATGGGCAAAGAATTAAGCACTATATTTCAGGTACTCCCATTAACATTGAAACTAATACTATTGAAACAATTACACCGGAAGAGCACATCAAAGAGTCCTTCCGGAACACTCCAGAACCCTGAAAAAGGGTAGGTATGTGATGCGGTAAGTAAACCGACTCCAAAAATTCCATAAAAATTATTTCTGTCAGTTTTGGAATATTAGAAAAATTAAAAATATAAGAAACAGCCGAGGGGACCCACGTGTCGCCTACAAGGCAGTAGGGCGCCCCCCCCTAGGGCGCGCCGTGGTGCCTTGTGGGCCCCACGTGTGCCTTCCCGACTCCGTTTTCTTCCCGTATGCTTGTTTTGCAAGATAAAAATTCTTTATATATACTCCCTTATGTTTTGACCACCGTATCACAAGTTTCTCCTCTGTTCTTGTTTCGGGCTATTTTTCTGACAGATCTAGGTAGCCATGACGTCTCCAAGTTCGTCCAAGGACAAGTTTTATGAGAAGGTCATCAAACCGTACCTACCGGAGGTGATGAAGCACCCCCAAGCCATTGAGATGCATGAGGGGGTGCTCCACATCCGGGATGTTCAAGGACCTAAGAAGACCGGGAGTGAGAAGGCCAGGTTGGAAGCGGTGGAACAGGAGATCTTCAAGTGCCAGGGTATGGTGGAGCGCGGACTTTGTGCTAACCACTCCATGATCACAGAATTCATCCGTGAGCACAAGGTGGACGGCAAGAATATTGGGGATGTCATCTTCAAGCTCAATGATCGGATTGACTATCTTCAGGCTCAAATCTATGATCTACAAAACCAAAATTTTGAGTATGAGGCCAAGTTCAAAGGTATGAGTTTAGCTGCTAATTTCAGGACTCTGGAAACACGCTCGTCCTTTTATGATGGAGAACCTATGCCTTGGGAGACGGAGGACAAGCCCACTTCATCATCACCACCATCACCGAAGAAGGAGACTTGAGTACATGGGTATGGGCACTCCCCTTGGCTTGTGCCAAGCTTGGGGGAGGCGCCCCGGTATCGTATCACCATCACTTTCTCATCATCATTATCTATCTTAGTTCGATCCTTAGTTATTTCGTGATTTAGAAGAATAAAGTTTTAGTATGATTTAGTTTCGAGTGCTTGCTTTGTGATCTATCTATCTATGTAATCGTGTGTGAAAGTTATATAATAAAGATTAGTTTGAGTTGAGTATTTTGCTTTTGATGATCCAATCTTAGAAATAACTAAAGAATAAAAAGTCAGATCATATGATAATCCCATGGGGAGTGATGACTTCACATAAAAGAAGTATAATTGATAAAACTTGTTGGAAGTTGACAAACATAGCATTGGTCATTGTTGCAATTCATGAAAAAGTAATAAAGGAAGAGAGGTCTCACATATAAATATACTATCTTGGACATCTTTTATGATTGTGAGCCCCCATCAAATATTCTATGACAATTAGTTGACGTTGGACAAGGAAGACAACGTAATGGGTTATGTTTGCTTATATTCACATAGAAGTTATATTGTTTTGGATCCTCTAAAATGTGTGTTTGCTCCTATCTTTTGCTAGCCAAAATTCCGCACTAAGTAGAGATACTACTTGTGCATCCAAAAAACCTTAAACCTAGTTTCATGACATGAGAGTCCACTATATCTACCTATAGATTGAATAAGATCCTTCAAGTAAGTTGTCATCGGTGCAAAAGCAATAAAAATTGCTCCTAAATATGTATGAACTTTTAATATAAGGGAAAATAAACTTTGTACGATTTTGTGATGGTGGAGCAATAAAAGCGACAGACTGCATAATAAAGGTTGCTATCACAAGGGGCAATATAAAGTGACATTCCTTTACATTAAGAGCTTGCACACCCAAAAACAAAAGCACATGACAACCTCTGCTTCCCTCTATGAAGGGTCTATCTTTTACTTTATGTACTTACTTTCATGCAAGAGTCAATAGTAATCTTCTCTATTCCGTTTTTATTTTCTCTTTTGGCAAACATCATGTGGTGGGGATTGATCCATGCATATATATCCAGTTGAATGTAGGTGATCATGAGTTATTATTGTTGACATTACCCTTGAGGTAAATACGTTGGGAGGCGAAATTATAAGCCCCTATCTTTCTATGTGTTCGACTGAAACTTTTGCTCCACAAGTATGACATGAGTGTAGGCAATCATAGAAGACTAAATGATAGTTGAGTATGTGAACTTGCTAAACAAAGCTCTTACATAGACTCTTCCTGATAATATGATGAATTGCAATTGCTTCAGTGACTGAGATCATAGTTTGTTAGTTTTCAATTTGGTTTATCGTTCATACTTTAACTTGTGGATGAATTGTTACTTTTTCATGAGAACTTCTATGATGATATATTGTTGTTACAATAAAGATCATGATGCTCCATGTCCGTATTTTATTTTTATCGACGTCTCTCTCTAAACATGTGGTCATGATTATCGATTTTGACTTTTCGCTTGAGGGCAAGTGAGGTCTAAGCTTGGGGGAGTTGATACGTCCAATTTGCATCATGATTTCCTACTGTTATTTATTATGTTTTTTATCATTATTTCACCTTATGATACAATTCTTATGCCTTTTCTCTCTTAATTTGCAAGATTTACATGAAGAGGGAGAATGCCGGCAGCTGGATTTCTGGACCTAAAATAGCCATATCGGAGATACCTATTCTACAGAGCTCCAATTGATTCGAAATTTCACGGAGATTTTTTATTGAATATATAAAAAATACTGGAGAAAGGAGATAACAGTGGGGACCCACCAGCTGCCCACAAGGCAGTAGGGCGCGCCCCTGGGCGCGCCCTAGTGCCTTGTGGGGCCCACAGCTGGCGTCTGGCCCCCTCCCTCTGCTATATGAAGCCATTTACCCTAGAAAAAAAAATCAAGAGAAGGCTTTCGGGATGAAGCGCCATTGTCTCGAGTCGGAACCTGGGAAGGAGCTATTTTGCTCTCCGGCGAAGCGATTCCGCCGGGGATACTTCCTTCTAGGAGGGGGAAATCGAAGCCATCGACATCACCAACGATCCTCTCATCGTGGGAGGACCAATCCTCATCAACATCTTCACCAGCACCATCTCATCTCAAACCCTAGTTCATCTCTTGTATTCAATCTTTGTCTCAAAACCTCAGATTGGTACCTGTGGGTTGCTAGTAATGTTGATTACATCTTGTAGTTGATGCTAGTTTGTTTATTTGGGGGAACATTATATGTTCAGATCCTTAATGCTATTCAATACCCCTCTGATCTTGAACATGAACATGATTTGTGAGTAGTTACTTTTGTTCTTGAGGACATGGGAGAAGTCTTGTCATAAGTAATCATGTGAATTTGGTATTCGTTCGATAATTTGATGATATGTATGTTGTTGCTTCCTTTAGTGGTGTCGTGTGAACGTCGACTACATGACACTTCACCATCTTTGGGCCTAAGGTAAGGCATTGTGGAGTAGTAATTAGATGATGGGTTGCTAGAGTGACAGAAGCTTCAACCCTAGTTTATGCGCTATTCCGTAAGGGGCTGATTTGGATCCATACGTTTCATACTATGGTTAGAGTTATCTTAATTCTTCTTTCGTAGTGGCGGATGCTTGCGAGAGGGGGTAATCATAAGTGGGAGGCTTGTTCAAGTAAGAATAGCACCCAAGCACCGGTCCACCCACATATCAAATTATCAAAGTAGCGAACGCGAATCAAACAAACATGATGAAAGTGACTAGATGAAATTCCCATGTGTCCTCGAGAACGCTTTGCTTATTATTAGAGTTTGTTCCGGCTTGTCCTTTTCTATAAAAAGGATTGGGCCACCTTGCTGCACTTTATTATACTTGTTACTTGTTACGAATTATCTTGCTATCAAAACTATCTGTTACCGCTACTTTCAGTACTTGCAGAGAATACCTTGCTGAAAACCGCTTGTCATTTCCTTCTGCTCCTCGTTGGGTTCGACACTCTTACTTATCGAAAGGACTACGATTGATCCCCTATACTTGTGGGTCATTACCCGTCACATTCCAAATTACCAAGCTATATGTAATTGCAAACCTATTCACACCGATCAAAACCTAAACGTTTTCCCACTTAGCAGCTTATTACTAGCTTATAAATACTACCTACTCAAAAATGACTGCACATTCCTCCTCAATTCCTCATCAACAAACAAAAAAGTCTTCGTCCTTCCTTGCGTCTGCCATGGCCCGTGGGAGGAGTTCTTGGTCGAGAAATGACCACGGAGCGGCGAGCGAAGCAGCAGAGATGTCCCGCCTCACCGCGGTAGCAGCCGAGAGGTCCTGCCGCGCCGCCGAAGCAGCACTGAGGTCCCGCCATGTCGCCGAAGCGGCACAGATGTCCCGCCGTGCCACGGAAGCAGTAGAGAGGTCCTGCCGCATCTCGACGGCCTGGATGGATCTATCACGGGCACTCGAGGGCTCTCACAGGCGCATGCGCGCTATGCTCAATAAGCTGATGGATGACATCTCCCGTTGGGCGAAGCTGCAGGAGGAGAGCTATGCCGTGTTGGATAAGGCGACCGACGTCATCCGTGGACTAAGGGGTGACAAGGTGAGGCTCCGCACCGAGCGCGACCTGTGGAGGGCGAAGATCGCCGGCAGGGCGAAGCAGCACGAGGAGGCAACTACCGTGTTGAAGAAGATGGCCGTCATGGTCAGGAAACTTATGGACGAGAATGCTAAGCTCCGCATCGAGCGTGAAATGCTCGTGGAGGAATCCGTGGATGCTCACAAGCGACGTATTAAGGACGTGAAAGAGATCCAGGTGGAGTAGAGAGCAGCGACCCAGATCGTTGTCTGCGTCTTCCTTGTTTTGCCCTTGTGTCTTTCGGGCGTTGCCACATGTGGCATCTTTAATTAGCTTCCTGAATATATAAGACAATTATTATTATCCATTTCCATCATCGTCATATATATCAGACTTTTTAAGTCTCAGTCGATGCTATGTTTGTGGGATCTTACATCAAGATCCGTGCAAATTCAGATTTTGTTTTCTCTCTCTTAAATCTCAGTCGACTGAGGCCTAGCCACGCCATTAAAACAGGGGCTGGGGCGCCATTAATGAAGAACTTGGGAGCGAGGTGGGCGGCGGATGGAGGTCAAAGGGCTTGCCTCCCGGTGAGCCTGCGCAGCGGTCTGCTCCACGCCTTCCGTCTACTCAAATAGCTACTCCCTCCGTCCAGGTGCATAGAGCGTCTAAGAGAATTCAGGATTTCCAAAAGTATAAGTCAAGGTTGAATTAAATCAGACTCGTTTCACTCTGCATGCCTCGTTCGACCCACTCTCCATGCCCAGCCTTTTAAATCCCATAGTAAATAATTCTGGTTACATGCCTCGATACACGTCTCCCTCTGGTCCCTAGGTTGTGCATGCACCTTGTACTACATGCTGATTTGCTACCCAGCACCTAAATTTATGAAGGGTGGGCGTGAGAAGTGGGTGGTAACTGCATGCGAAGGATTAGTAATTAATCGGCTCAATTGACGAGATTTTTCACCGCGGATTACGTTAGTTATCACGGCCAATCTTCACATGCCTAAATCGCAGTGCAGCGCCTTAGGTGCCCTACACACCTGGACGGAGGGAGTACCCCGCACGGCGCCTCCTAGCCATTAAAAATGGGGACACGTGGCGGCACGTAAATGGTTAGTACAACGCCCACGATTTCAATAACACTTGTGTTTCCGATTGTAACGTGGCAGCTCTTTGTTCCAAAATGACTTTGTTGGTTGTTAATCTGTGCGCCTTCAAAAATCGGACAAAAATTTTACCACAACATGTTGGTGCCATGTCAAGGCAACATGCCAACTTTCATGATTTTCAGGCAAGTTTTGGATTTGCAGGAATTTAAAAACCAAGCTTGTCAATGTTTTCAGCCGAGCCACGACGCCCAGATGTTTGAAATTCATTCCCATTCCTTGTATGGGACCTAAACATTCACCCAAGTACACATATATGATTTTTCAACCCATTTTGGTGCACTGGAGCATGTGCATGTAGTTCAAATTTGAATTATGCACATTGCCTAGGAAACTCAATAAATGTATAAAAAAGGCCAAACAAACCCGGAATAATTCCAAATTTTAGCATGACACTCCTATAGTTGCATGTTCACTGCAGATAAATGTTCTAGCAATTAAAATAGCGACCTTTCCTGTCGTAACCCCATTTTGTCTTTCAAATCAAAATGAAAAAAAAAATCAAGCACACCACAAACAATTTGTTAGCAAGAATCATGTGCGATGCAGTATAAAATATCTTGGGGCTCCCTCATGTATGGCTTACGTCGGAAGGTTCGTCAGCTATAGTCCACCGGCCGTGCGTCAACCACACTTGCGCGCTAGTTTTTCGCTGCACCGTTTGTAAAATTTCGGCAACCGCGGAAATATCTAGGTCCCCGCCCCCTCCCCCCCACCAAAAGCCACAAAGGTGACACATTCCCTATCGGAACCATGAGCATTCTTGAGAGAAACTCCGATTTGTAAGAAGCTTATACCAAAACTTGTTCCAAATCGAACAAAATTTTGACCACAGCATGTTGGTGCCATGTCAAGACACCATGCCAAGTTCCGTGATTTTTAGGCAATTTTTGGATTTATAGGAATTTAAAAACCAAGTTTCCCAATGTTTTCGGCCGAGGCACGACACCCAGATGTTTGAAATTCATTCCCATTTCTTGTATGGGACCTAAACATTCACCAAGGACACATATATGATTTTTCAACCCATTTTGGTGCACTGGAGCATGTGCATGTAGTTCAAATTTGTATTATGCACATTAAATGCCTAAAAACTCAATTAATGTATAAAAAAGGCCTAACAAACCCGGAATAAATCCAAATTTTAGCACGACACTCCTATTGGTCTATGTTGCCTATGTAAAAAAATCAAGGCAGGAAGAGGTAGCGTATGTCGTTTCGCCCACAAAGGTGACACGTTCCCTATCGGAACCATGAGCCTTCTTGAGAGAAGCTCCGGTTTGTAAGAAGCTTATACCAAAACTTGTCCCAAATCGAACAAAAATTTTACCACAGGATGTTGGTGCAATCTCAAGACACCATGCCAAGTTCCATGATGTTTAGGCAATTTTTGGATTTACATGAATTTAAAAACCAATTTTCTCAATGTTTCGGCCGAGCCATGACGCCCAGATGTTTGAAATTCACTCCCATTTCTTGTATGGGACCCAAACATTCACCTAAGGACACATATACAATTTTTCAACCCATTTTGGTGCACTAGAGCATGTGCCTGTAGTTCAAATTTGAATTATGCATATTAAATGCCTAGAAAACTCAATTAACGTATAAAAAAGGCCAAACGAACCCGGAATAACTCAAAATTTTAGCTCGACACTCCTATAGTTGCATGTTCACTGCAGATAAATGTTCTAGCAATTCAAACATCGACCTTTCCTGCCGTAACCCCATTTTGTCTTTCAAATCAAAATGAAAAAAAATCAAGTACACCACAAACAGTTCATTAGCAAGAATCGTGTGCGATGCAGTATAAAATATCTTGGATCCAGCCTGAAAAAAAAAGAATACAAAATGGATTCGAATTAAGTTGGCACTATAAACGTGAAACTTACTTTCTCCTAAAATTTGAACGAAGCGGCAAAACACCCAGTCCCTCCTCGGCCGTAACCGCCCGAAAAGAAGTTTTGGGAGATGGAAATTTTCCATTACTGCCTATCCCTGACACGCAAAGCCTATCAGCTCGATTTCTATAGGCCTCGATAGGGGTAGCTTTCTAATTTCAGTCAAACGGGACATAACCGCCTCTCACCCCGATTCATACATGGTGGGCGCCAAAACACAGTCTCTCCACGGCCGAAATCGGCTCTCACCCCGATTCATACATGGTGGGCGCCAACAGTGGGCGCCAAAACTAACTCTCCTCGGCCGAAATTCCTCTCGGCAAATATTCGGGGTATGCGAGATTACCGTCCTATCCCCAACTGACCAATATTGCTCTGATGTCTGAAATTTTAAGCAGGGGCTAAGTTTGTAACTTTCCCCGCATTTGAGACAAGCGCGTCCCAAAGACACGGTTCCCCTACCTCTCTCCCTCCATTTCCCCATTCGTATTCCGTGGGCTCCCAAACACCCTCTCCACCCTAGCCTCCTTCGTCCGCCACCCCATCCACCACCATCCTCCTCCACCATGCCGGAGCTGATACCTCGACGCCATTGTCCATTACAAGAGATCGAAATCTCTCATCCATGGCTCTGGACCAGGATCCTTGCATCGCGTCCTCTTGCTTCATCCGCGCCGTCGTCCACCTTGCCGGGGCTGCTCCTACGACCATCTTGTCCACCGCACCGGGACATATCCCCCACCGCCACCATCTGCCCTCCTAGATATGCTTCCATGCCGCCGATAGCCATCGCTACTGCATCACCCTCAACGTCTCAGCAGATGCTTACACGGCGCCGCAAAAGAGGCGGTACTCTTTCGTGTCTTCTCAAGTTATTTATCTCAGAAAGAAAATAGATCACCACTGCTTTACTGTGATTTCTTGTCCATCTCTTAGAATCTTACTTGTTAGTTGAAAGGAAACATTGGTTGCCAAGTAGCCTTTGTACGGTTTGCACCTTCAGATCCGCCATGGCACGCTCAACACTATACTCGCAATGCTTATGGTTTTCCCCTTTTATATTCCACATTAGCTAAATGACAGTCGACTGAATTTCAAATTGGGGTCAGTCGATTTTTGAGAGTTCACCATAGGGAAGGAAGGGTAAGGAAGGTGCTCACCGAGGGGCTACCCCATTATCTATCTTAGGGTTTTGGGTGGGCGCGATGGTGGGGGGCGGTTCAGGGGAGGGCGGGGCGGCGAGCCGGTTGCGGGAGCGCCGCCGGCCGCGGGGGGTGGGGGCTGGTGGTTCGGGCGGCGGCCCGTGCGGTGGTCTGTTGGGGAAGAAGACGTGCGAAAGAAGAAGGGTTAGGAGACGTAGGATCTTCATCCAACCTCCTGAAATGGTCGGCTGACCCAAATGATGAAAGTCAGGCGACTTGCATGTAGCCATTCCCTTTATATTCAGTACAATCACCCTAGGTGCATCGTGACGTGCTAGGACTGCTCCTCGACCCATCAAGCTTAGCAACATGCCACTCATAATTCCAAACTTAGTTGTTCAAATACGAATCTGATATGATGCTGATATTACTAAAACAGAGACCATTTAATTGGTCACCTAATGTTCCTTCTTTTGTTCAATAAGCACGTGCGCCACATATAGAGAGACAGCAGGGAGTTGCATTCTTTATGTGCTCTCGTTCATCATGGGTGGGTAACAAACATTTTATTATCCAAAATCTGCTTGCTCTTCTTTAACATGTTCCTCTTCTGTTCTTCTTTAATAAGTATAGTAGTACAGTATATTCCTCGTAGTGAAGAGGAGCAGGGACATTTGCAGTATAGAGGTCTATTCGGTCGCTTGTGATGGATGCTTTCAACTCTTCGTGTTGGTCTGCCATAATATCCAGGAAATGCTGGGAGCTGTGTCGCCTTTGAGAGTTAGACTGATAGTAACAGTACTGCGCCTTCAGTTGAAGAGAGCTGGTATCCAAAGCCTTGCTAGACTTGCCGGCAATACTAGCCCATATTTTCCAGCAAGTTCCACTTTCCTGATTTTACTTGTGATGCTTAGGGTTTTCCCATTATATATACACTATGATCTGCGTAGGTGCTTTGTGTCGTACTAGTAGGAGTCCACCCTTGAAGCTAAACAACACAGCAATCATAATCCCAAAGCTTAGTTGTTCAAATACGAATGTGATATGATACTGATATTAGTTAACAGACACACATTTAATTGGTCAGCTAATACTCTCACTTGAGTTTCCAAATGCATGTGGCCACATGTAGAGAGACACCAGGGAATAGCATTTCTTTGGGCGCTCTGATTCACCATGGGTGGGCAACCAACATTGTATAGAAAGAAGCAGAATCTCCATAATATGCTTCCTCTTCTATTCTTTAAGATGTTCCTCTTCTGTTCTTCTTTAATAAGTATAGGATGTTCCTTGTCAGGAAGGGGATCAGTGACATCTGTAGTTGACAGGTCTATTGGGCCGCTTCTGCTAGATGCTTTCAGCACTTCGAGTTGGTCTGCCATAATATCCAGGAAATGCTGGGAGCCATGTGGCCTTTGAGAGACTAGACTAATAGTAACAGTAGTGTGCCTTCAAGTGAATAGAGCTGGCCTGTAGGTGATCGGTAGGGTTTCGATTAGTAGCGGCAATATAACCGCATGTTTTCCAGCCAGTTCCACTTTCCCGATTTATTTATGATGCTTATGGTGTCCCCCTTTTATCTCCATTGCGATCTGCCTAGTGCCTTTGTGTCGTACTACAAGCACTCCATCCTTCAAGCTAAACTACATGCCACTCATATTTTCAAAGCTTACATTTAATTGGTCAGCTAATCTTAGTACGTGAGTTTTGAAATGCATGTGCGCCACATATAGAGACATGAGGGAATACTATTTCTCTGTGCGCTCTCATTATCATGGTTTGGCAATAAACTTTCTATACTGTATATTTTGAAACCTATCATCTGCCAACTATCCTTAACTCTGGAGCTCCCAATAGGGAGCCTATTTTTTTGTGTAGTTGTGCCAGATTATATTAATGTACGCACCAAATTATAGAACACATGGGCTCTCTCATCAGAATCCAGTGATAGCACACAAGGGTTTACAAGGAGCCTAAATATACCTCGGCCCATGATTGGCCCAATTATATGATGGGCCGTTCACAGGCCAAAATTTATCCCGGGCCGTGGTTGGCCCAATAACATGATGGGCTGTAAGCAGGCCGGGTGCAAAGCGGGTCATAATTAGGCCCAATTATTTCATGGGCCCTTCACAGGCCGATAGTCAGAGTGGGCTTAAATTTATCCACAAAGACCATGGGCCGTTAAGAGGCCGAAAGTCACTTGTACCAGAAATGGGCCCAAATGCTGCATGGGCCGTTAAGAGGCCGAAAGTAAATTGTACCAGAAATGGACCGAAATGCGGCATGGGCTGTTAAGAGGACGAAAGTCACTAGTACCAGAAAGGGGCCCAAATGCCGCACGGGCCATTAATTGCCCAAAAGTGAAACCGGACTGAAAACGGCCCAATTGCGCGAAGGGCCACTAACAGGCCCAAACTATCATCGGGCCGAACTGGGTCAAACAGTTCAACGGGCCTTTAACAGGCCGTAATACAAACCGGGCCTCAGATGGGCCCAAAACACAGTGCACTGTTAACGGGCCATATCTGATATGGGCCGTAATTTAGCCCAAAACATGGCAGGCTGTTAACGGGCCAGTCCACTAGTATCGGACAAAATCTTGTGGGCCTTTGGCTAGGCCGGCCCGTTTAACCTGAATGGGCCACTATTGGGGCGTGCCACGTGTCGACGTATCATAGGCGTCTCTCGTCCAATGAATGGATGACATCTGTCGCAACGCCAAGCTCACACGTGGATCCGCCGGCGAATGAGAAATTTACACATGGAAAATCCCCATTGGTCAGGGCTGTTAACGGGTTATCGGATCCAAACCGGAACACGATAACTTAACGGCGACCCGTTACGGTGGATGCCACGTGTCGGTCACCCTTGACGAAAACACTCCCATGACGCGACATTTATCGTCATGGAAGTGGACACTTCCGTGATGATAATTTCAGTATTGGCATGTACACTTCTACGATAGCACAGGTATGACTATCTTGATTCTGTCATAAAATTGTCACGGATGTACATGCATGACAGAAAACATGACCTACTGTGACAAAGACGTATCATCACGGAAGTGTTTTTTTTGTAGTGTAACTTAGCAAAGATCAATATGTGAAAAGCGTAGACATTGGATTGGTGATGGATAATTATGTTGGATGACATCCATCATGTAATAGTACAACCTAGAGCGACCCACAATAGCTCCAATTCATCAATGTAATGTAGGCATGTATTCCGTATATAGTCATATATACGTGCTTATAGTAAGAACTTGCATGACATCTTTTGTCCTACCCTCCCATGGCAGTGGGGTCCATAAGGAAATATAAGGGATATTAAGGCCTCCTTAAGCATTAGCACTTAGTGAATACATGAACTCCTCAAACTACGGTAATCACCGGAAAGAATCCCAATTATTGTCACCTTGGGGTATGCGGATCATAACACGTAATAGGTGCATACAACTTGCAAGATAGGATCAAGAACACAAGTATATTCATGAAAACATAAAGAGTTAAGATCTGAAATCATGGCACTCGGGCCCAAGTGACAAGCATTAAGCATAGCAAAGTCATAGCAACATCAATCTCAGAACATAGTGGATACTAGGGATCAAGCCCTAACAAAACTAACTCGATTACATGATAAATCTCATCCAACCCATCATCATCCAGCAAGCCTACAAAGAAATTACTCACACACAGTGGTGAGCATCATTAAATTGGTGATGGTTGATGATAACGACGGCGTCGAATCCCCCTCTCCGGAGCCCCAAACGGACTCCAGATCAGCCCTCCCGATGAAGAACAGGAGGTGGTGGCGGCTCCGTATCGCAAAACGCGATGAAACTTCTTCTCTCTTTTTTTTCTTAGGAAAAGAGAATTTATAGCGTTGGGATTAGGTCAGACGGATCTCTCTGGGCCCCACAAGGCATCAGGGTGTGCCCTAGGGGGGGTCGCGCCCTGTTGGCTTGTGGGCAATAGGTGGCCCCTCTTCTGTTGATTCTTGCGCCAATATTTTTTATATATTCCATAAAAAATCTCAAGAAAGTTTCGTCCAATTCCGAGAAGTTTGATTTCTGCACAAAAAACAACACCATGGTAGTTCTGCTGAAAACAACGTCAGTCCGGGTTAGTTTCATTCAAATCATGCAAATTAGAGTCCAAAACAAGAGCAAAAGTGTTTGGAAAAGTAGATACGATGGAGACGTATCAACTCCCCCAAGCTTAACTCATTGCTTGTCCTCAAGCTATTCAGTTGACAAACTGAAAGTGATAATGAAAAACTTTTACGAACTCTTTTGTTCTTGTATCCATATATAAGCTTAACTAGCACCCAAGTTTTCAGCAAAGATCATGAACTAACCATGCAAATGATAACACTTAGAAACTACATTTACTCATATCAATGGCATAATCAACTAGCAAGCAATAATAACATATCTCAAATGCCAATGATACGTCCAATTTGCATCATGATTTCCTACTAATAATTATTATGTTTTTTTATCATTATTTCACTTTATGGTACAATTCTTATGCCTTTTCTCTCTTATTTTGCAAGATTCACATGAAGAGGGAGAATGCCGGCAGCTGGAATTCTGCACCTGAAAGGGGTAAAATAGAGATACCTATTCTGCACAGCTCCAAATGACCTGAAAATTTACGGAGAATTATTTTGGAATATATAAAAAATACTGGCAATAGAATCAGCAGAAGGGGGCCCACCAGGAAGCCACAAGCCTAGGGGGCGCGCCGTGGGGCCCCTGGCAGGCCTCTGGCCCCCTCCATTTGCTATATGAAGCCATTTGCCCTAGAAAAAGTTAGAAGAAGACTTTCGGGACGAAGTGCCGCCGTCTCGAGGCGGAACCTGGGCAGGAGCTATTTTGCTCTCCGGCGGAACGATTCCACCGGGGATACTTCCCTCCGGGAGGGGGAAATCAAAGCCATCGACATCACCAATGATCCTCTCATTGTGGGAGGACCAATCTTCATCAACATCTTCACCAGCACCATCTCATCTCAAACCCTAGTTCATCTCTTGTATTCAATCTTTGTCTCAGAACCTCAGATTGGTACCTGCGGGTTGCTAGTAGTGTTGATTACATGTTGTAGTTGATGCTAGTTGGTTTATTTGGTGGAATATTATATGTTCAGATCCTTAATGCTATTCAATACCCCTCTGGTCTTGAACATGAATATGATTTGTGAGTAGTTACTTTTGCTCTTGAGGACATGGGAGAAGTCTTGTCATAAGTAATCATGTGAATTTGGTATTCGTTCGATATTTTGATGCTATGTATGTTGTGCTTCGTTTAGTGGTGTCGTGTGAACGTCGACTACATGACACTTCACCATCTTTGGGACTAAGGGAAGGCATTGTGGAGTAGTAATTAGATGATGGGTTGCTAGAGTGATAGAAGCTTAAACCCTAGTTTATGCGCTATTCCGTAAGGGGCTGATTTGGATCCATATGTTTCATGCTATGGTTAGAGTTATCTTAATTCTTCTTTCGTAGTTGCGGATGCTTGCGAGAGGAGGTAATCATAAGTGAGAGGCTTGTTCAAGTAAGAACAGCACCCAAGCACCGGTCCACGCACATATCAAATTATCAAAATAGCGAACGCGAATCAAACAAACATGATGAAAGTGACTAGATGAAATTCCCATGTGTCCTCAAGAACGCTTTGCTTACTATAAGAGGTCGTTTCAGCTTGTCCTTTCCTATAAAAAGGATTGGGCCACCTTGCTGCACTTTATTATACTTTTTACTTGTTACTTGTTACGAATTACCTTACTATCAAAACCATCTATTACCGCTACTTTCAGTACTTGCAGAGAATACCTTGCTGAAAACCGCTTGTCATTTCCTTCTGCTCCTCGTTGGGTTCGACACTCTTACTTATCGAAAGGACTACGATTGATCCCCTATACTTGTGGGTCATCAAGGCTCTTTTCTGGCACCGTTGTCGGGGAGTGAAGCGCTTTTGGTGAGTGGAATTTGGTAAGGAAACATTTATATTACGTGCTGAAATTTAGTGTCACTTGTCACTATGGAAAGTAATCCTTTGAGGGGATTGTTCGGGGTATCTTCACCTCGACCTGAAGCATTGAGAGTTGCTCCTCAACCTATTGAACCTACTGATAATATTTATTATGAAATTCCTTCGGGTATGGTAGAGAAACTGCTAGCTAATCCTTATGAAGGAGATGGAACGGTACATCCTGATATGCACTTGATCTATGTGGATGAAATTTGTGGATTGTTTAAGCTTGCAGGTCTATCCGGAGATGGAGGTAAGGAGAAAGTATTCCCTTTATCTTTAGAGGAAAAGGCATTGACATGGTATAGGCTATGTGATGATACTGAAACATGGGATTGGAACTGGTTGAAGCTGGAATTTCACCAGAAATTTTATCCTATGCATTTGGTTCATCGTGATCGGAATTATATATATAATTTTTGGCCTCGTGAAGGAGAAAGTATTGCTCAAGCTTGGGGGAGGCTTAAGTATATGTTGCACACATGCCCCAATCATGAGCTCTCAAGAGAAATAATTATTCAAAACTTTTATGCTCGGCTTTCTCATAATGATCAATCCATGCTCGATACTTCTTCTGCTGGTTCCTTTATGAAGTGAACTATTGAATTCAGATGGGATCTTCTGGAAAGAATTAAATGTAACTCTGAAGATTGAAAAATCGACAAAGGTAACGAGTCTGGTATAAATCTTGAGTTTGATTGTGTTAAATCTTTTATGGAAACTGATGCTTTTCATAAGTTTAGTAATAAATATGGACTTGACTCTGAGATAGTAGCTACCTTTTGTGAATCTTTTGTTGCTCATGTTGATCTCCCTAAGGAGAAATGGTTTAAATATCATCCACCTATTGAATTGAATGAAGAACATGTTAGTGTTAAAGAAGAAACAATTGTTTACCATGTTGATCCAGTTGTTCCTACTGCTTATATTGAGAAGCCTCCTTTCCCTGTTAGGATTAAGGAACATGCTAAAGCTTCAACTATGGTTAATAAGAGTAATATTAGAGCACCTAGACCTTCTGAACAAATTAAAGTTGAACCTAATATTGCAATGGTTAAAGATCTTTTGGTTGATAATATCGATGGACATGTCATATATTTCTGTGATGAAGCAACTAGAATTGCTAAACCAGACACTAAAGATAAAAACAAACCTGTAATTGGCATGCCTGTTATTTCTGTTAAAATTGGAGATCATTGCTATCATGGTTTATGTGATATTGGTGCTAGTGTGAGTGCTATTCCGTTTACTCTCTATCAAGAAGTCATGAATGATATTGCACCTGTTGAGATTGAAGATATTGATGTTACTATTAAGCTTGCAAATAGAGATACTATTTCACCACTTGGGATTATTAGAGATGTTGAAGTCTTGTGTGGTAAGATCAAATACCCTACTGATTTTCTTGTTCTTGGATCACCACAAGATGATTTTTGTCCCATTATATTTGGTAGACCTTTCTTGAATACAGTTAATGCCAAGATTGATTGCAATAAAGAAACTGTCAGTGTTAATTTTGGTGAGGTGTCTCATTAGTTTAATTTCTCTAAGTTTCGTAGACAACCTCATGATAAAGAATTACCTAATAAGGATGAAATTATTGGTCTTGCTTCTATTGTTGTGCCTCCTAATGATCCTTTAGAACAATATTTGCTAGACCATGAGAATGATATGCATATGAATGAAAGAAATAAAATAGATGAGCTGTTCTTTAAACAAGCACCTATCCTTAAACATAATTTGCCTGTTGAAACCTTGGGAGATCCACCTCCACCCAAGGGTGATCCTGTGTTTGAATTAAAGCAATTACCTGATACTCTTAAATATGCTTTTCTTGATGAAAAGAAGATATATCCTGTTATTATTAGTGCTAACCTTTCAGAGTATGAAGAAAAGAGATTACTTAAAACTCTGAAGAAGCACCGGGCTGCTATTCGATATACTCTCGATGATCTTAAGGGCATTAGTCCCACTTTATGTCAGCATAAAATTCATATGGAGCCAGATGATAAACCTGTTGTTGATCATCAAAGAAGGCTGAATCCTAGAATGAAGGATGTGGTAAGAACTGAAATATTAAAGCTTCTGGAGGCAGGTATAATTTATCCTATAGCTGATAGTAGATGGGTAAGTCCTGTTCATTGTGTTCCTAAGAAAGGAGGTATTACCGTTGTTCCTAATGATAAAAATGAACTTATTCCACAAAGAATTGTAACTGGTTATAGGATGGTAATTGATTTCAGGAAATTAAATAAAGCAACTAGGAAAGATCATTATCCCTTGTCTTTTATTGATCAAATGTTAGAAAGATTATCTAAGCATACACACTTTTGCTTCCTAGATGGTTATTCTGGTTTCTCTCAAATACCTGTTTCACCTGAAGATCAAGAGAAACCACCTTTACTTGTCCTTTTGGAACTTATGCTTATCGTCGTATGCCTTTTGATTTATGTAATGCACCTGCTACCTTTCAAAGATGTATGACTGCTATATTCTATGACTTTTGTGAAAAGATTGTTGAGGTTTTCATGGATGATTTCTCCGTTTATGGAACTTCTTTTGATGATTGCTTGAGCAACCTTGATCGAGTTTTGCAGAGATGTGAAGAAACTAATCTTGTCTTGAATTGGGAGAACTGCCACTTTATGGTGAATGAAGGTATAGTTCTTGGGCATAAAATTTCTGAAAGAGGTATTGAAGTTGATAAATCTAAAGTTGATGCTATTGAGAAATTACCATGTCCTAAAGATATCAAAGGTATAAGAAGTTTCCTCGGTCATGCTGGTTTTTATAGAAGGTTTATAAAAGACTTCTCTAAAATTTCTAGGCCTCTTACTAATCTCTTGCAAAAAGACATTCCATTTGTTTTTGATGATGATTGTGTAGAAGCCTTTGAAATACTTAAGAAAGCCTTAATTTCTGCACCTATTATTCAACCACCTGACTGGAACTTACCCTTTGAAATTATGTGTGATGCTAGTGATTATGCTGTTGGTGTTGTTCTAGGACAAAGAGTTGATAAGAAATTAAATGTTATCCATTATGCCAGTAAAACTCTAGACAGTGCTCAAAGAAATTATGCTACTACTGAGAAAGAATTTTTAGCAGTTGTGTTTGCGTGTGATAAATTCAGATCCTACATTGTTGATTCTAAAGTTACTATTCACACTGATCATGCTACTATTAACTATCTTATGGAAAAGAAAGATGCTAAACCTAGACTTATTAGGTGGGTTCTTTTGCTACAAGAATTTGATTTGCATATTGTTGATAGAAAGGGAGCTGAGAATCCCGTAGCTGACAATTTGTCTAGAATGGAAAATGTTCTTGATGACCCACTTCCTATTAATGATGATTTCCCTGATGAACAACTGAGGGTGTCCCGGACTAGGGGGTACTCGGGTTGCCGGCCTATCTCTCGTAGGCCGGGCTGGTGGGCCGCTCTCTACTTGTCGATGGAAGGCCGGATTGTGGGCGACCCCGTGTATCAGAAGGAAACCTCCCAAGACTTGGCGTCTCCTCCAAGGAATAATTGGCGTGGCCAGAATGTTTATCCCCTGATGGTAACCGACCATATGTAACCCTAGGACCCTCTGGTGTCTATATAAACCAGAAGGTTTAGTCCGTCGAGGATCATCATATCCATTGCCTAGGGTTTAGCCCAACCGATCTCGAGGTAGATCAACTCTGTAACCTTCATACAATCATATCAATTCAATCTAGCAGGACGTAGGGTATTACCTCTTTGAGAGGGCCCGAACCTGGGTAAATCACCGTCTCTACGTTCTCTGTTACCTATTGATTCCTAGACCCATAGTTCGGATCCCCTACCCGAGATCTGCCGGTTTGGGTACCGACATTGGTGCTTTCATTGAGAGTTCTGCCGTGGGTCATCAAGGATCAATGGCTTGCCTAATCATCAGCAACAGCACTAGCCGCAGGGACACTTTCGTTCCCGGCCAGCTCTTCGCATTCGGCAGCGTCATGCTACACGCCGATCCGGCTGGTCGCCTCGGTCGGGTCGACAGCTTCACCCCCGACCAGGAGATCAGGTTCGGAAACTTAGAGTTCGTCGCCGACTCCCGGGGAGATCTTATCCTCACGGGGTCCTCAGCCTCGCCTGAAGGACCCACAAATCCTGAAGCACCGACTTCGAGTACGGCCAATCCCACCACCGAGACGGCCGCCACTGCAGATCCAGCCTTGAGCCCGAACCTAATCTCCGTGCTCGGCTGCCGAAGATCAGCCTCGGCCGAACATGAGTGCGGGGCGAATTCAGACGCCCCCGTCACGGCCATACTGCGGGTTGACCCCGCAAACTGCCAGAACTTGAAGCTGACGGATCTCTCATTATTAAACGGGATATTAGATCGGATCCAGGCCCTGGAAATCACCGATGGCCAGTCCTCGGTCTACGATCAGATCGGGCTTAAAATTCACAACAGGGAAATTCACGCCCCTCCCACCACCCACTTGGTCGCCACTATCAAAGGCCCCACGGAGGGCTCGCCCCTTCCCCCAGAACCGAAAGCGCATGGGGTGCAAGTTTCTGACCAGCAGGCTTCATCCTCCAGCTCGGTAGCCGAACTCCACTCCGGAGAGGGTTTAGAGCCGAAGTCTGGTTCAGCACGCAATTCCGGGTCCACGCACCCGCGCCCGGCCAACTATCTAGAGCTCAGCGCATCGGATTCCATGTCAATACAGGACGTGGCCGCCAAAACCCCGGACTCACACTTCGCCGGGATCAAATTTTTTATCCCGCCCACCCCAAACATCGAGTACTGTCCAAATAACTCAGGACGGCCCGACATATGGGACCTAATGTACGTAAAGCAGCAGCCCGGAGAGATAGTTCGGCACTTCTGGGCCAGATTCCTTATCGTCAAAAACAAGATGACGGACGGCTGCAACAAGGAAATTCTGGAGATCTTCCGACAGAACTGCCGAGACGAGGGCGTCTTAAACGCCCTCACCCGCCGCCACATCCAAAATTTCTCTAATTTATCAGATCTGGTGTCCAAATACTGCACCATGGAGTATGCTTGGCAGGCTCAGCTCGAGCAAACGGAGTCAATCCGTACATAGGAACCAAACCGAGCTCGGGCAAAATGCGCACACCCTCGCCGGACACCCCAATACGAGCCATCCGAGAAAAGGATGAAACCCCTGACAAGATCCAGAATGGTCCTTGACGAACTACTGGATAAACCATGCCCCATACACTCCGTCCTCCTCAACACAAACCCAACCCACATCCTTCGAGCTTGCTGGGTGGTCAGGCAAGTCGCCAAGAGCGGCGAAGTCATCCTCGGAGGCCAGTACTCAAATAAATGTCCAACAACGCCCTTTGATGACGACGCTGAGATTCTAACAATCTATGAGACGTATTCCTCGAAGAATCAGAGGAAGAGAGCCCTTCGAGAGCTCGCTCAAATTCACCATGTGGCAGCGACAGACTCATGGACAGACACACCCATCACTTTCAGTGAACAAGACCAGCCGAGGTCCCACCCTACTCGAGCTGCTGCCGCCCTTGTCCTTGATCCCATAGTGGATGGATTCCGACTCCAAAAGGTGTTAATGGACGGCGGTAGCAGGCTAAACCTCATTTATGAGGACACCTTGGACAAAATGCAGTTTGACAGATCCTGCATCGAGCAAAGTCACACCACCTTTCGAGGGATCATCCCCGGAAAGGAGGCACGTTGTAGTGGCCGAGTTGCTCTTGATGTGGTCTTCGGAACTCCCGAGAACTACCGATCCGAAGAACTGCTTTTCCACATCGTGCCCTTTCGCAGTGGCTACCATGCGTTATTAGGGCGTGATACCTTCGCACGATTCCATGCCGTCCCACACTATGGGTACATGAAGCTTAAAATGCCAGGGCCAAACGGCGTGATCACAGTAATAACTTATCCGGACAAAGCTCTTTGGGCCGAGAACAAAACAGCATCCCTCGCCCTCGAAACATTGTCCAAAGCCCTCGCAGCTGAAGAACTGACCGCGCTCCGCTCATCGGTGGATAAGGACGACGTAATCCCTGACAAAAGGCCCAAATCCATGTCCTTCAAACCAGCGGATGAAATCATCAAATTCCAAGTGCACCCAACAGATCCCAACAAGACGGCATCCATTGGAGCTCAGCTGGACGCGGTTGATGAAGAGCTGCGCAAATTTTTGCGGGCAAACTGGGATATCTTCACCTGGCACCCGTCAGACATGCCAGGGATCCCGCGTAGATTAGCTGAGCACAGCTTGAACATAATTAAGGGTTTCAAGCCAGTCAAACAGGCTATACATCGGTTTTCCGAACCCAAGCGTCAAGCTATGGGCGAGGAACTGGCAAAGTTGCTCGAAGCCGGATTCATCCGGGACATCAAACATCCTGAGTGGTTGGCCAATCTGGTCATGGTACCAAAGAAGGATAAGTCCTGGCGGTTGTGTGTCGATTTCAAGGATTTAAACAAGGCCTGCCCCAAGGATCCTTACCCCTTGCCCCGCATAGACCAGATCATAGACGCCACTGCCGGGCATGACTCACTGTGTTTCCTCGACGCTTACTCCAGATACCATCAAATTAAAATGAAGGAGTCCGACCAAGCGGCCACTGCATTCATCACTCCTTATGGACCATTATGTTTCAACACAATGCCCTTCGGATTAAAGAACGCAGGGGCTACATACCATCGCATGATTCAAACATGTTTGAAAAAACAAATCGGCAAAACAGTCGGATTATATGTGGACGACGTGGTTGTCAAAACCAAACACGTCAGCCAGTTGGTGGACGATCTCCGGCAAACCTTTGATAGACTTCAGACTTTCGATATATGGCTCAATCCAGAAAAGTACGTCTTTGGAGTGCCGACCGGTAAGCTGCTCGGATTCATCATTTCCCATAGAGGAATAGAAGCCAACCCAGCGAAAATATGGGCACTGTCCGAGCTGGCGATCCCCACTGAGCTCAAACACGTCCAAAAATTGGCCGGCTGTGTTGCAGCCCTAAGCTGCTTCATCTCACGCCTCGGAGAAAAGGCCTTACCGCTATATAAATTGCTCAAATGGACGAAGAACTTCGAGTGGACCAGTGAAGCGGCGGAAGCACTCGAAGAATAAAACTCTACTGGCCAGCAACCCGATCTTGACAGCACCCAGTCCGGGCGAGCCAATGCTGCTATATATCTCGGCCACGAATCAGGTGGTCAGCGCGGTTCTCGTCGTCGAACGAGAGACAGAGGGTCACAAGCTCCAGGTGCAGAAATTTGTGTACTACGTATCCGACGTGCTCACCCCGTGTAAAACGAGGTACCCGCATTATCAGAAGATCGCCTACGCAGTTTTCTTGGCATCCCGAAAGCTCCGCCATTATTTCCAGTAGTGCTCGGTTACGGTGGCATCCGAAGTACCACTAAATGACATAATCAACAACTGAGACGCCACCGGCCGTATAGCCAAATGGGCTATAGAACTCCTCCCCTTCGAAATCATATATTGACCACGCCGAGCTATTAAATCTCAGGTTTTGGCTGATTTTGTTGCGGAATGGACGGAAGCCGAACTCCCTAGGGAGTACAGTACATACTCGCATTGGACGATGTACTTTGACGGCTCCAAAATGCTCGCCGGGCTGGGGGCTGGAGTGGTCCTCACATCCCCCACTGGCCATAATATTTGGTACATACTCCAGATCATGTACACCGACTCCAACAATGCAGCCGAATACGAAGCCTTGTTGCATGAACTTCGGATTGCGGTGTCAATGGGCATACAGCGGCTCGAGGTATGGGGAGATTCTAATCTCGCCATCTCTCAAGTCAACGGTGAATTCGACGCAAAAGACCCAAAAATGATAGCATACCGCAACGCCGTCCTAAAAATCTCCGCCCGTTTCGAAGGACTGGAGTTTCACCATATACCTAGAGACAGCAATCAAGCTGCCGACATTCTTGCTCGAATGGGCGCCAAGCGCGACCATGTCCCTGAGAACACCTTTTTGGAACGACTCTTCAAGCCGTCCATGGAATGGCAGGAGGATGCCCAGGGCCCGGAAACCAATACCTCAGGAGAACTCGTCCCTCCACCTATCGACCCAGACGAAGGAATTATCGAGGGCTCGGCCGTCGTAATGACATCTTTGGCTCACGAAGTCATGGCGGTAATTGCGTCATGGACCGAGCCTTTCCTGGCCTACCTCCTCCGTCAAGAACTACCGGATGACCAGACTGAGGCAAGGCGTATCATTCGATGATCTAAAGCCTATAAAGTCCACGAGGGAGAACTATATAAGAAAAGCACTACTGGCGTCCTCCATAGATGTATATCTGAAGAGGAGGGAAGGCAGCTCCTGGCCGAGATTCACGCTGGCATGGGCGGTCACCATGCGGCAGCTCGGGCCCTGGTCAGCAAGGCTTTCCGAGCAGGGTTCTTCTGGCCCACTGCCAGAACAGACGCCCACACATTGGTCCAACATTGCGTTGGATGCCAGCTCTTTGCAAATCAGAGCCATATGCCCCCCACGGCCCTTCGGACGATACCGATCACTTGGCCTTTCGCGGTCTGGGGCTGGACATGGTCAGACCACTTAAAGGGGGACCAAGAAAAAGAAATATCTACTCGTCATGGTAGACAAAATTACTAAATGGATTGAGGCAAAACCGGTAACTTCCGCCAAGTCTAAACCGGTCATCGATTTTATATCCGGCGTCGTGCACTGTTACGGCGTCCCCCATAGCATAATAACGGACAATGGATCCAATTTTACCGCCCAGGAAGTTAAAGACTGGTGCGCTAATTTGGGCATTAAGCTCGACTATGCCTCAGTATATCACCCACAATCTAATGGACAGGTCGAGAGAGCTAATGGACTGATTTTGAGCGGCATCAAGCCCCGTTTGGTCCGATCTCTAAAAGAATCTGACTGCCATTGGGTCGAGGAGCTCGACTCCGTGTTGTGGGGCCTGCGCACCACTCCTAATCGATCCATAGGCTACACACCGTTCTTCATGGTGTATGGGGCAGAAGCCGTCCTCCCCAGCGATCTTATTCACGACGCACCTCGGGTACGTATGTATGAAGAAAAGGAGGCCGAGCTGGATTGGCAAGATGACCTGGATGCCTTGGAGGGCGAGCACGACATAGCTCGGGCTCGTTCTGCTTTTTATCAGCAGTAGGCCAGACGTTATCAGAGCAGGGAAGTACGGGCAAAGGCGTACAACGTCGGTGATCTAGTCCTGCGCCTCCCGGAGAAGCAGAAGCATAAGCTGTCGCCCAAATGGGAGGGGCCCTTCATAATCGATCAAGTACTCGTGGGCGGAGCATATCGTCTCCGCGACCCAAAGGACGACCGCCTCGAACCAAACCCATGGAACGCAGCTCGGCTGCGACGTTTCTACGGCTAACTCCGCGACCTTACCATGCTCGGTTTATCCTTCTAGGATTTATATTTTTCTAGTCAATAGTCTCTCCCGGGTTGTGTTCGGATACGCCGAACTACGTTAAGTTTTTCTTCGGCAAACATCTTTGAATGTACCACACGCTGTTACCTGAGGGCTTCTTTTACGGAGCCAATCATATTTTATTTATGCAACCATCCGTCTTTTATGAGTTTGCAACTTTCCTGCATCGTTTTAAAGACACTATATGCATCAATTTGACTTAAGATTTGGCCAAGCTGGGTTGCCTCGCTCTTGTGTTTACCCCCTACATTCCCGATTGTTTGGCTAGGGAGTAAAGGGAACACCTCTATGATTGTTACGTCCGGATTTCCCAGGTACGTACCTCAGACGGGTGAAGCCAAAAGCTAGCGTTCTTAAGAACACAGTTGGTCGGCCATGGGGGAAGTGAAAATAATTGGTAACTATCACCAAGTTTCCAGGGTATTTTCCCGAAGTAAACATCCCTGTCTGCTTCGGGTATTCAGTTATCCATCCACGGCTAACATGGTAACCCGAAGAAAGGGACCCATAGAGGAACTATTTTCATCGGAAGATGTTTCTTACGTTAAACAGTAATATAACATAACTCCCCGAGCACTTTTTGTCTGTTTGCACCAAATGGCCAGATTGCCTAGTTCTCCGAAGTGTTTTTCGATGTTTTCGGATCACATAGTAGGAAACACTCCTCGGCTCCTGGTCGAGGAGGCGGAAGCCGATGGCTGGTTAAGACAATGTTTTACGCACGGTTTGGAGACTATTTGATGTAAAGTACATAGATACATAGAATCAAACTGTTAATCTTGATCCAGACCATCTATTATGGTCTCCAGAGCACAATCTGCTTGGGACAGCCGAGTTGTGGGCATAACCTAGTCATATACCAGATGCACGGGCACTTCATGTCCATCTGGCCCTACCGGCCCAACCCTAGCTAAATGCTCCAGTTCCAGCTTGGTGAAACAGGTCTTGATAATCGCCCAAGCCTCCCGTGCTCCCTCACGACAAGATGACATCTTCCCTAACTCCAAGCGGCGCCGAGCTCCTATGAAAGGATTCCTGAGTTCGGCCATCCCTTCCGGAGCCACTTCGCCAGGCCACAGTGCTTTGAACATGCTCTTCATGGCTTTCCGGGCCCGCTCATGTACGGCGGATAGCTCCTTCAGCAGTAAACGCCAGATTCAGCGGCTCGAAATCGGGACTGCGGAAAAAACCCTCTAAAGGGAACCGGGACGGCCCGTCTGCGCTGGATAGAATATTAGATAGGCCCTGTCGGATTCACGGTACCCCGGATAAGCCCGCCAACCATACCGACCGTAACTGTTGGGTAATCAAACAGGCCGGCAAGGTCACAGTCGAAGAACAGGACAAGGGCCCCCGCAGCGAGGATGACAATGAACCTCGCGGGCCGAACAACGGAGGCCAAAAGCAGTTCCCTTCAGAGGTCAAAACCGTGAACATGATCTACGTCACGCATATACCGAAGAAGGAGCGGAATTGCGCTCTTCGGGATGTCTACGCCTTAGAGCCGGTAGCCCTGAAATTCAGCCCGTGGTCGGCTTGCCCGATCACTTTCGAGCATGGAGACCATCCGACCAGTATACGCCATGGCGGAACGGCGGCTCTGGTGCTCGACCCCATCATGGACGGATTTCACCTCACCAGAGTCCTTATGGACGGAGGTAGCAGCCTCAACCTGATTTACTCAGATACAGTGAGGAAAATGGGGATCGACCCGTCAAGGATCAAACCCAGCAACACCACCTTTAAAAGTGTAATCCCAGGTGTCGAGGCACACTGCTTGGGATCCGTGACATTGGAAGTTGTCTTCGGCTCGCTCGATAACTTCCGCAGCGAGGACTTGATCTTCGATATTGTCCCCTTCCGCAGCGGTTACCACGCACTCCTCGGCCGGACTGCGTTCGCCCGCTTCAACGCTGTCCTGCACTATGCATACCTGAAGCTCAAGAAGCCAGGACCAAAGGGCGTTATTACCATCAACGGTAATACCGAGTGCTCGCTCCGAACAGAGGAACACACGGCAGCTCTAGCTGCCAAAGTCCAAGCCGCCGAAGAGGCGTCGCAAGCCCAGCCTACTGCCAAGACACTGGACGCACGCAAGCGCTCCCGAGCTGCAACCTCGGTCCCAGAGCACTCCCATGCTCACCCCAAATAGGGGGTACTCAGGCTGCCGGCCTATCTCTCGTAGGCCGGGCTGGTGGGCCGCTCTCTACTCGTTGATGGAAGGCCGGATTGTGGGCGACCCCGTGTATCAGAAGGAAACCTCCGAAGACTTGGCGTCTCCTCCAAGGAATAATTGGCGTGACCGGCATGTTTATCCCCTGATGGTAACCGACCATATGTAACCCCAGGACCTTCTGGTGTCTATATAAACCAGAAGATTTAGTCCGTAGAGGATCATCATATCCATTGCCTAGGGTTTAGCCCATTCGATCTTGAGGTAGATCGACTATGTAACCTTCATACAATCACATCAATACAGTCTAGCTGGACGTAGGGTATTACCTCTTCGAGAGGGCCCGAACCTGGGTAAATCGTCGTCTCTACGTTCTCTGTTACCCATTGATTCCTAGACCCATAGTTCGGACCCCCTACCCGAGATCTGATGATTAGGCAAGCCATTGATCCTCGACACACAACCGCCAGGACTTATCCTTCTTTGGTACCATGACCAGATTGGCCAACCACTCGGGATGTTTGATGTCCCGGATGAATCTGGCTTCGAGCAACTTCGCCAGTTCCTCGCCCATAGCTTGACACTTGGGTTCGGAAAACCGACGTAGTGTCTGTTTGACTGGCTTGAAACCCTTAATTATGTTCAAGCTGTGCTCGGCTAAACTATGCGGGATCCCTGGCATGTCTGACGGGTGCCAGGCGAAGATATCCCAGTTTGCCTGCAAAAATTTGCGCAGCTCTTCATCGACCGCGGGGTCCAGCTGAGCTCCAATGGACGCTGTCCTGTTGGGATCTGTTGGGTGCACTCGGAATTTGACGATTTCATCCGCTGTTTTGAAGGACATGGATTTGGGCCTTTTGTCAAGGATTACGTCGTCCTTATCCATCGTTGAGCGGAGCACGGTCTGTTCTTCAGCTGCGAGGGCTTCGGACAACGCTTCGAGGGCGAGGGATGCTGTCCGGATCACTTATTACTGTGATCACGCCATTTGGCCCTGGCATTTTAAGGTTCATGTACCCGTAGTGTGGGATGGCATGGAATCATGCGAAGGCATCGCGCCCTAATAAGGCATGGTAGCCACTGCGAAAGGGCATGATGTGGAAAAGCAGTTCTTCAGATCGGTAGTTGTCGGGAGTTCCGAAGACCACATCAAGAGCAACTCGGCCACTACAACGCGCCTCCTTTCCGGGGATGATCCCTCGAAAGGTGGTGTGACTTTGCTCGATGCGGGATCTGTCAAACTGCATTTTGTCCAAGGTGTCCTCGTAAATGAGGTTTAGCCCGCTACCACCGTCCATTAACACCTTTTGGAGTCAGAATCCATCCACTATGGGATCAAGGACAAGGGCGGCAGCAGTTCGAGTAGGGTGGGACCTCGGCTGGTCTTGTTCACTAAAAGTGATGGGTGTGTCCGTCCATGAGTCTGTCGCTGCCACATGGTGAATTTGAGCGAGCTCTCAAAGGGCTCTCTTCCTCTGATTCTTCGAGGAATACATCTCGTAGATTGTTAGGATCTCGGCGTCGTCATCAAAGGGCGTTGCTGGACATTTATTTGAGTACGGGCCTCCGAGGATGACTTCGCCGCTCTTGGCGACTTCCCTGACCATCCAGCAAGCTCGAAGGCTGTGGGTTGGGTTTGTGTGGAGGAGGACAGAGTGTATGGGGCATGGTTTATCCAGTAGTTCGTCAAGGACCATTCTGGATCTTGTTAGGGGTTTCATCCTTTTCTCGGATGGCTCGTATTGGGGTATCCGACGAGGCTGTGCGCATTTTGCCCGAGCTCGGTTTGGTTCCTCTGTACGGATTGACTCCATTTGCTCGAGCTGAGCCTGCCAAGCATACTCCATGGCGCAGTATTTGGACACCAGATCCGATAAATCAAATAAATTTTGGATGTGGCGGTAGGCGAGGGCGTTTAATACGCCCTCGTCTCGGCTGTTCTGTCGGAAGATCTCCAGAATTTCCTTGTTGCAGCCGTCCGTCATCTTGTTTTTGACGATAAGGAATCTGGCCCAGAAGTGCCGAACTGTCTCTCCAGGCTGCTGCTTTACGTACATTAGGTCCCATATGTCGGGCCGTCCTGAGTTATTTGGACAGTACTCGATGTGGGGGGTGGGCGGGATAAAAAATTTGATCCTGGTGGAGTGTGAGTCCGGGGTTTTGGCGGCCGCGTCCTGGATTGACATGGAATCCGATGCGCCAAGCTCTGGATAGTTGGCTGGGCGTGGGAGCGTGGACCCAGAATTGCGTGCTGAACCAGACTTCGGCTCTAAACCCTCTCCGGAGCGGAGTTCAGCTGCCGAGCTGGAGGATGAAGTCTGCTGGTCAGAAACTTGCACCCCATGTGCTTTCGGTTCTGGGGGAAGGGGCGAGCCCTCCGTGGGGCCTTCGATAGTGGCGACCAAGTGGGTGGTGGGAGGGGCTTGAATTTCCCTATCGTCGGTTTTAAGCCCGATCTGATCGTTGACCGAGGACAGGCCATCGGTGATTCCCAGGGCCTGGATCCGATCTAGTATCCCGTTTAATAATGAGAGATCCATCGGCTCCAAGTTCTGGCAGTTTACGGGGTCAACCCGCAGTATGGCCGTGATGGGGGCGTCTGAATTCGCCCCGCAGTCATGTTCGGCCGAGGCTGATCTTCGGCAGCTGAGCGCGAAGATTAGGTCCGGGCTCGAGGCTGGATCCGCAGTGGCGGCCGTCTCGGTAGTGGTATTGGCCGTACTCAAAGTCAGTGCTTCAGGATTTGTGGGTCCTTCAGGCGAGGCTGAGGACCCCGTGAGGATAAGATATCCCCGGGAGTCGGTGATGAACTCTAAGTTTCCGAACCTGATCTCCTGGTCGGGGGTGAAGCTGTCGACCTGGCCGAGGCGACCGGCCGTATCGGCATGTAGCATGACGGTGCCGAATGCGAAGAGCTGGCCGGGAACGAAAGTGTCCCTGCGGCTAGCGTTGTTGCTGATGATTAAGCGAGCCATTGATCCTTGGTGACCCATGGTGGAACTCTCAACTAGCTGTGATAAATACTTCTCGTAACACTCCTTGGTATGCAGACTATGCTAATTACATTGTTGCTAAATATATACCACCTAGTTTCACATACCAACAAAAGAAAAAATTCCTCTTTGATTTAAGCCATTACTTTTGGGATGACCCACATTTATATAAATAAGGAGCAGATGGTGCTATTAGACGTTGTGTACCTGAGCATGAACAGGAACAAATCCTACGAAAGTGTCACTCCGAGGCATATGGAGGACACCACGCAGGAGAAAGAACTGCACACAAGGTACTACAATCTGGTTTTTATTGGCCTACCCTTTTGAAAGATGCACGTAAGTTTGTCCTCTCTTGTGATGAATGTCAAAGAATTGGTAATGTTGGTAGACGTCAGGAAATGCCTGTGAATTATTCACTTGTTATTGAACCATTTGATGTTTGGGATTTTGATTATATGGGACATTTTCCTAAATCCAATGGGTATACTCATATTTTAGTTGCTGTTGATTACGGTACTAAGTGGATAGAAGCTATTCCAACTAGTAGTGTTGATCATAACACTTACATTAAAATTCTTAAAGAAGTTATATTTCCGAGGTTTGGAGTCCCTAGATATTTAATGACTGATGGTGGTTCACATTTTATTCATTGTGCTTTCCGTAAATTGCTTGCTAAATATGATGTTAACCATAGAATTACATCTCCTTATCATCCTCAGTCTAGTGGTCAAGTAGAATTAACTAATAGAGAAATAAAATTAATTTTGCAAAAGACTGTTAATAGATCCAGAAAGAATTGGTCTAAGAAACTTGATGATGCACTATGGACTTACAGAACTGCTTATAAAAATCCTATGGGTATGTCTCCATACAAAATGGTTTATGGAAAAGCATGTCATTTACCTCTTGAGTTAGAACATAAAGAATATTGGGCAATTAAAGAACTTAACTATGATTTTAAACTTGTCGGTGAAAAGAGGCTATTTGATATTAGTTCTTTAGATGAAAGGAGAACCCAAGCTTATGAAAAAGCCAAGTTGTTTAAAGAAAAAGTTAAAAGATGACATGATAAGAGAATTCAAAAATGGGAATTCAAAGTAGGTGATCATGTTCTATTATACAATTCTTGTTTAAAATTTTTTGCAGGAAAACTTCTCTCTAAATGGGAAGGGCCATACATCATCGAAGAAGTTTATCACTCCAGAGCCATCAAAATAAACAACTCCGAAGGCAATAATCTGAGAGTGGTTAATGGGCAAAGAATTAAACATTATATCTCAGGTACTCCCATTAATGTTGAAACTAATATTATTCAAACAATTACACCGGAAGAGCACATAGAGGAAACCTTCCGGAACGCTCCAGAATCGTGAAAAGGAGTAGGTATGTGGTACGGTAAGTAAACCGACTCCAAAACTTCCATAAAAGTACTTTCTGTCTGTTTTGGAATATATAAAAAATTAGGAAAATAATAAATAGTCCGAAAAGTGCACGAGGAGGCGACAAGCATGGGGGGGCGAGCCCTACCCCCCAGTGGACTTTCCCGACTCCGTTTTTCTCCCATATTACTTGTTCTTCACGGGAAAAATTCATTATATATACTCACAGGTGTTTTGACCACCGCATCACAAGTTTCTCCTCTGTTCTTGTTTCAGGTTGTTTTTCTGACAGATCCAGATCGCCATGGCTCCCCGAAGACTCCGCACCAAGCACCGGATTGTTCAACCTTCACCCGGCAAACGTCCTTTCAGTGAAGTATATTATGAGTGCTTGCTTTGTGATCTATCTATCTATGTAATCATGTGTGAGAGTTATATAATAAAGAGTAGTTTGAGTTGAGTGTTTTGCTTTTGATGATCCAATCTTAGAAATAAATAAAGAATAAAAAGTAAGATCATATATATGCTATTCCCATGGGGAGTGATGACTTCACATAAAAGAGGTATAATTGATAAAACTTGTTGGAAGTTGACAAACATAGCATTGGTCATTGTTGCAATTCATGAAAATGTAATAAAGGAAGAGAGGTCTCACATATAAATACACTATCTTGGAGATCTTTTATGATTGTGAGCCCCCATCAAATATTCTATGTCAAATAGTCGACGTTGGACAAGGAAGACAACGTAATGGGTTATGTTTGCTTATATTCACATAGAAGTTATATTGTTTTGGATCCTCTAACATGTGGTGTTTGCCCGCTATCTTTTTCTAGCCAAAATTCCTCACTAAGTAGAGATACTACTTGTGCATCCAAAAACCCTTAAATCCAGTTTCATGTCATGAGAGTCCACTATATCTACCTATGGATTGAATAAGATCCTTCAAGTAAGTTGTCATCGGTGCAAAGCAATAAAAATTGCTACTAAACATGTATGAACTTTTATTGTAAGGGAAAATAAGCTTTGTACGATCTTGTGATGGTTGAGTAATAAAAGCGACAGACTGCATAATAAAGGTCGCTCTCACAAGGGGCAATATAAAGTGACGGTCCTTTACATTAAGAGTTTGCACATCCGAAAACAAAACGCGCATGACAACCTCTTCTTCCCTCTGCGAAGGGCCTATCTTTTACTTTATGTATTTACTTTCATGCAAGAGTCAATAGTATCATCCTCTATTCCATTTTATTTTCTCGCTTGGCAAGCATCATGTGGTGGGGATTGATCTAGGCATATATATCCAGTTGGATGTAGGTGATCATGAGTTATTATTGTTGACATTACCCTTGAGGTAAATACATTGGGAGGAGAAATCATAAGCCCCTATCTTTCTATGTGTTCAACTAAAACTTTTGCTCCATAAGTATGTCGTGAGTGTCAGCAATCATAGAAGACTAAATGATAGTTGAGTATGTGAACTTGCTAAACAAAGCTCTTACATAGACTCTTTCTGATAATATGAAGAATTGCAATTGCTTCAGGGACTGAGATCATAGTTTGTTAGTTTTCAATTTGGTTTATGGTTCATACTTTAACTTGTGGATGAATTGTCACTTTTCATGAGAAGTTTTATGATTATATATTGCTGTTATAATAAAGATCATGATGCTCCGTGTCCGTATTTTATTTTTATCGACGCCTCTCTCTCTAAACATGTGGTCATGATTATCGATTTTGGCTTTCCCTTGAGGACAAGCGAGGTCTAAGCTTGGGGGAGTTGATATGTCCAATTTGCATCATGATTTCCTACTAATAATTATTATGTTTTTGATCATTATTTCTCTTTATGGTACAATTCTTATGCCTTTTCTCTCTTATTTTGCAAGATTCACATGAAGAGAGAGAATGCCGGCAGCATGAATTCTGGACCTGAAAGAGGTGAAACAGAGATAGTTATTCTGCACAACTCCAAATGACCAGAAAATTTACGGAGAATTATTTTGGAATATATTAAAAATACTGGTGAAAGAATGAACAGAAGGGGCCCACCAGGAAGCCACAAGCCTGGGTGGCGCGCCCTACCCCCTGGGCGCGCCCCCTGTCTTGTGGGGCCCCTGGCAGGCTTCTGGCCCCCTCCTTCTGCTATATGAAGCCATTTGCCCTAGAAAAAATCAGAAGAAGACTTTCGGGATGAAGCGCCACTGTCTCGAGGCGGAACCTGGGCAGGAGCTATTTTGTTCTCCGGCGGAGCGATTCCACCGGGTATACTTCCCTCCGGGAGGGGGAAATCGAAGCCATCGACATCACCAACGATCGTCTCATTGTGGGAGGACCAATCTTCATCAACATCTTCACCAGCACCATCTCATCTCAAACCCTAGTTCATCTCTTGTATTCAATCTTTGTCTCAAAACCTCAGATTGGTACATGTGGGTTGCTAGTAGTGTTGATTAGATCTTGTAGTTGATGCTAGTTGGTTTATTTGGTGGAAGATTATATGTTCAGATCCTTAATGCTATTCAATACCCCTCTGATCTTGAACATGAATATGATTTGTGAGTAGTTACTTTTATTCTTGAGGACATGGGAGAAGTCTTGTCATAAGTAATCGTGTGAATTTGGTATTCGTTGGACATTTTGATGCTATGTATGTTGTGCTTCCTTTAGTGGTGTCGTGTGAACGTCGACTACATGACACTTCACCATCTTTGGGCCTAAGGGAAGGCATTGTGGAGTAGTAATTAGATGATGGGTTGTTAGAGTGACAGAAGCTTAAACCGTAGTTTATGCGCTATTCCGTAAGGGGCTGATTTGGATCCATATGTTTCATGCGATGGTTTAATTTATCTTAATTCTTCTTTTGTAGTTGCAGATGCTTGCGAGAGGGGGTAATCATAAGTGGGAGGCTTGTTCAAGTGAGAACAGCACCCAAGCACCGGTCCAGCCACATATCAAATTATCAAAGTAGCGAACGCGAATCAAACAAACATGATGAAAGTGACTAGATGAAATTCCCATGTGTCCTCGAGAACGCATTGCTTACTATAACAGTTCATTCCGGGGTGTCCTTTGCTATAAAAAGGATTGGGCCACCTTGCTGTACTTTATTATACTTGTTACTTGTTACTTGTTACGAATTATCTTACTATCAAAACTATCTGTTACCGCTACTTTCAGTACTTGCAGAGAATAACTTGCTGAAAACCGCTTGTCATTTCCTTCTGCTCCTCGTTGGGTTCGACACTCTTACTTATCGAAAGGACTACGATTGATCCCCTATACTTGTGGGTCATCAGCCAACAATTTGTCAAAACAATCATGATATAATATGATAACATGGTATCTCGCTAGCTCTTTCTGAGACCGCAAAACATAAATGCAGAGCACCTCCAAAGTTCAAGCAGCGACTAAACATTGTAATTCACGGTAGAAGAGATCCAGTCATGATTTACCCAACATTAACTATACTCAATGCATAAGAATGACAATAGTGCTCTCAGGATTGGTTCTTATAATGAGAAGGTGATACTCAACAATAAATGTAAAATAACATAAAAGTAAATAGATAGGCCCTTCGCAGAGGGAAGCAGAGATTTGCAGAGGTGCCAGAGCTTGAAGCTTAAATCAGAGATGAAAACAATTTTGAGAGGTGTACTTTTCCTGTCAACGTCATGACCGAGAATTTTCAATATCTTCCATGCTAAACACATTATAGGCGGTTCCCAAGCAGAAATGTAAAGTTTACTCCCCCTCCACCATACCAACACAAGCCATGGCTAGCCGAATTCACGGGTGCCCTCCAAATGATCAAATTTCTGAGGGAGTTTGTTTGCATTATATATATTTTATTTTGATTACAGGACTGGGCATCCCAATTACCAGCCCCTCTCGTGCAATGACAAGTGAATAAACACTCATCTGAGAATAACCCGCTTAGCATGGAAGATATTGACCACCCCTTGTCGCTCCATGAGCGGTACGGGCACACAAAACAGATGTTTATTTGAATGATTAGAGGTGGCAAATGCAAATTTACTTGGAACGGCAGACTAATACCGCATATAGGTAGATATAGTGGACTCATCTGGAACAACTTGGTTTAAGGATTGTGGATGCACAAGCAGTATTCCCGCTTAGTACAGGTGAAGGCTAGCAAATAGAATGAGAAGCGACCAACTAGAGAGCGAAAATGGTCATAATCATGCATTCAGAATAATTAACATTGGATACTAGCATGAGTAGGATATAGACACCCTGAACATAAATATCGTGAAGGCTGTATTGGTTTTGAATCAACTACATGTGTGAACATGTGCCAAGTCAAGCCACTTGAAACATTCAGAGGAGGATACCATACTAACATACTACATAAAAACCATTTTAATGCATGTTGACATCCAAGATAAATCATTATACACTCCTAGCTACTTAAGCATGGCATGAGCAACTGTAATCTCTAATTGTCATCATAAACATCTTTACTCATAATGTGTTGAATCATGGATACTGAGTCAAACATATTTACAAAAACAAAAACAACAAGAGTTCATACTAGCTTTTCCTTGCCATAGTCACTTCATCAAATCATCGTCATTATTGCCTTTCACTTGCACGACCGAATGATTTGGAAATAATAATAGTGCAAGAGTGTCGTGGACTAAGCTGGAATCTGCAAACATTTTATTCAAGGGAGAAGACAAGGTAATATTGGCTCTTTTATAGATTAACAATAAAGCATGTGAGATCCGCTCAACATTTTCATTGTGGTCTTCTCCTTACGACGACTCAACGAAAAGAAAAGAAATTCAGAGAAACACACTGAAATGTTTTTGGAGTTTTTTAGTTTTTCTGAAGAAAGCAAACTAAAGAAGAAAAATGAAAAGCGAGAAAAACTATTTACACGGGAGAACTCCCAACAAACAAGAAAAGAAGAAACGAGAAATCTTTTTGGGTTTTCTTTTAATACTACGAACTAACTAAACAAGAAAGAAACTACAACTAATTTTTTGGATTTTTGAAAGTTTTTCAAACACACAAGAAGAAAGCGAAAATAAACTAACATGGATATACAATGAAAAAGGATGAACACTTATAACTGGAATGAATGTGTGAACATGAATGTAATGTCGGTGAGAAATACGTACTCCCCCAAGCTTAGGATTTTGGCCTAACTTGGTAATCACCACCCGTAGTATCCATCAGGCTTGGTAGGGAAGTGGTGAGGCGGAGGCACTCGAGCGTCCCAAGGCTGGGCCTCGTTCTCCGCCACAGCCAACTCGTTCTTGTAAGCAATGAGGTCCGGTGGCATGATTGTGTATCCGTGCCTGGCATAAGAATCAAACAAGGAAGGTGCAGGCAACGAAATAATCTCACGAGTTACCTCGCTAAATACCAAATTATAACGAATGTAATGAGGAGGCTCGGGGTCATCAATAAAGTGGTGATCAACCATGCACTGCTGGTCTAAATAAACCTTAGGCAGCAAATAATCATTTTGGCAGATAGCAACATTAAAGCATTTCGCAAGACGTGAAGCATAAATACCGCCATGGATTTTACCCCTGATCCTGTTAGTGTTCAAGCGGCGTGCAATGATAGCTCCCAAGCTATAAGTGTTATCACCATAGAGTGCGCGGCGTAAAATGGCGAGGTCAGGGGCACTGAGTGTACCACCTTCCTCCCTGGCAGTCAAACATTTTCCTATAAAGCAAAGTAGTGCACAGCAGGAAAATGCAAGCTAGTAACTCGGGCTCTCGACACGCCCCTAGTTTCTCCCACAGTCAAAGTTAGAAGGAAATCCTCGAATTCCTCAGGTCGAGGTTCCCTCACATCCCCATCAGAAGGGATCAAGCATATCTCACAAAACTCAGCTAGCGTTAACTCATGATGTTCAGCATATAAATCGAAACACACCATGGGGATATCGAGCCTAGGTAGAAAATATAAATTATGCACAAAGGAATCTGTAAGGAGGTGGTACTGGTCACACTCATCTGCGAGGAAGTCAGTCAGCCCAGCGTTCATGACAAATTGCGCAAACTCTTGGCGGAACCCGGCTTCATTCTTGAAGGTATTGTGCGGCCACTCGCACGGTCGGACCTCCGTCCTACGCGGAATGTTGAGGTCACGGTCAGGGGCATTACCAAGGACACCCTTGGAGCTCCGGCTCGAAGAACCTCTCCGAAGGAAGTTCATTTTCCTAAGAACAAATTTATGAAATTTTTGGACCACAAAAAGATGTTAAGAAAACTTCACAAGATTGATAGCAACTACTCATACAAGTGCCTGGAGGCTATATCAAGCATTCAAACTACTTAGAACTCAAAGAATTCAACATGCAAGCTCATTTTCAGTAGCACCAATAGCAGCAATTTATGCAAAATATAATCCACCAAAGCAAAAACTAATTGGAGCAATGGGAGAGTCACATACCAAGGAGCAATCCCCCAAAACAGTTTCGGAAATGAAGCTCCGAGCAAAGAGATCGAAAATCTCAGGTTTGGGAGCAAGAACACGAGAGAGAGAGAGAGAGAGCTACAACGATTTTTTTTCTGGAGGTAGGAGATCAAGTGGGCTGAAGAAATAAGTGAGTAGGTCCCTGTGGGACCCACAAGGCATCAAGGCGCGCCCTCGGGGGGTGGTCGCGCTCTGTTTCCTTGTGAGCAACAGGTGCACCCCCTGGGTTGTTTTCAGTGCCAAAAATTCTTAAATATTCCAGAAAAAATCATGTTAAAATTTTATTGCATTCTGAGCACTTTTATTTCTGGGTCATTTTTCATTGCATAGATAATTCAGAAAATAGGATAATCATGGCATTTTACTTTATTAAACTATAAATAACAGAGAGCAAACTATGATTACAGAAAGTTCTATTTACTAAATTCATCGACCACATGCCCCTCAAAAAGAATCCATTAATAAGGTTGATCAAGTCTTATTAACAAACTATTTCTGAGTAACATGAAACCGAAGAATTTCCGTATAACACTAAGTTACCTCAACGGGGATATGCATCTCCCCAACAATAAGAATTTCATATTTCTTCTTGATAGTAGGGAGAGGAAATTTAAATCCTCCAATAGTGATTGTCGAAACCTTTTCAATACAATTGATACCATTCACTGAATTTTGTTTCCTCAGAAAATAAACCGTATGCTCATTACCATTGACATGAAAAGTGACCATGCTTTTGTTGCAATCAATAATAGCCCCTGCAGTATTCAAAAAGGTCTTCCAAGGATAATCGACATGTTGTCGTCCTCGGGCATATCAAGAATAACAAAGTCCGTTAAGATAGTAACATTTACAACAACAACAGGCACATCCTCGCGAACTCCAATAGGTATATCAGTTGATTTATCAGCCATTTGCAAAGATATTTCAGTAGGTGAGAGCTTATTCAAATCAAGTCTTCTATATAAACAGAAAGGCATAACACTAACACCAGCTCCTAGATCACATAAAATAGTTTTAACATAACTTCTTTTAATGGAGCATGGTATAGTAGGTATTCCCGGATCTCCTAGTTTCTCAGGCACTCCATCCTTAAAAGAATAATTTGCAAGCATGGTGGAAATTTCAGCTTCAGGTATCTTTCTTTTATTAGTGACAATATCTTTCATGTATTTAGCATATGGAGACATTTTCAACATATCAATCAAACGAGTGCGCAAAAAGACAGGTCTAAGCATTTCAACAAAGCGCTCAAAATCTTCCTCATCTTTATTTTTAGATGGTTTAGTAGGAAAAGGCATGGGTTTTTTAACCCATGGTTCTCTTTCTTTTCCATGTTTCCTAGCAACGAAGTCTCTTTTATCATATCTTTTATTCTTAGGAGGTGGGTTATCAAGATCAACAGCAGGTTCTATTTCTACATCATTATCTGGTTCTTTATCATTATCTGGTTGAGCATCAACATGAACATCATCATTATCATTATCATTATCATTATCATTATCACTAGGTGGATGTTCATTACCAGATTGTGTCTCAGTATCAGAAATAGAAACATCATTATGATTATCAGGAGGTTTTTCTATCACAGGTTCACTAGAAGCATGCAAAGTCCTATCATTTTTCTTTTTCTTCTTAGATGAACTAGGTGCATCAGTATTAATTCTTTGAGAAGCTTGTTCAATTCTTTTTGGATGACCTTCAGGATATAGAGGATCCTGAGTCATTCTACCCCCTCTAGTAACAACTCTAACAGCATGATCATTCATTTTATTATTCATCTCATCAAGAAAATCATTTTGTGACTTAGCAATTTGTTCTAACTGAGTGTGAACCATAGAAGCATGTTTGCTTAAACCTTTAACATCATTAGCAGTTCTAAACATCAAATCACTCAAGCGATCTATCATGAAAGCATTTCTTTTTAGTTGATTGCTAACATATAAACTAAAGTGTTCTTGCTTAATGATGTAATTATCAAATTCATACAGGCATTAACTAGCTGATTTATTATATGGAATATCACCTTCATCGAATTTAGTAAGAGAATTTACCTCCACTACCTGTGTCGGGATGTCGAGCCCATGTATTTCTTTAATAGGTGGTAAATTCTTAACATCTTCAACTTTAATACCCTTTTCTTTCATAGATTTTTTAGCTTCTTGTATATCTTCTGGACTGAGGAATAGAATACATCTCTTCTTCGGAGTTGGCTTAGGTGGTGGTTCAGGAAGTGTCCAATCATCGGCATTTCTCAACATATTATTCAATAGTTCTTCAGCCTGTCCAATAGTTCGTTCCCTGAAAACAGAACCAACACAACTATCTAGGTAGTCCCCAGAAGCATCGATTAGTCCATTATAAAAGATATCAAGTATTTCATTTTTCTTAAGAGGATGATCAGGCAAAGCATTAAGTAATTGGAGAAGCCTCCCCCAAGCTTGAGGGAGATTCTCTTCTTCAATTTGCACAAAGTTGAATATTTCCTGTAAAGCAGTTTGTTTCTTATGAGCAGGAAAATATTTCTCAGGGAGGTAATATATCATATCCTGGGGACTATGCACACAACCAGGAGCAAGAGCACTAAACCATTTCTTAGCATCACCCTTTAATGAGAAAGGAAACAACTTAAGGATGTAGTAGTAGCGAATTTTTTTCTCATGAGCAAATAGGGTGGCTATATCATTCAACTTAGTAAGGTCTGCCACAACAATTTCAGTTTCATAACCATGAAAAGGATCAGATTCAACCAAAATAATTAACTCAGGATTGACAGAGAATTCATAATCCTTATCAGTAACAAATATAGGAGAGGTAGCAAACTTAGGATCATATTTCATTCTCTCCATCATAGACTTTTCTTTCAGCTTAGCCAGTAATTTTCTAACATCATCTCTATCATTACAAGCAAGAATTTCCCTAGCTGTCTATCCATCAAAAACATAACCATCAGGTATCTTAGGCATTTCAACTCTAGTAGGAGGACTAGGCATAATAGGTGAATCATAATTTTCAGGAGTTTCATCAATTTCAGTATTCTCAGTTTCTTTAGCTCTAGCAATTTGTTCATCAAGAAATTCACCTAGTGCACAGTATTATCAAGCATAGTACTAGCATCATCATAAGTATCATTCATAGCAGAAGTAGTATCATCAATAACTTGCGACATATCAGAATGAATAGCAGGTGGTGGTGTCGCAAGCCTACTCAAAACAGAAGGTGAATCAAGTGCAGAGTATGATGGTAGTTCCTTACCTCCCCTCATCTTAGAGGGAACGATCTTGGTCTTAGCATCTTTCAGATTCTTCACCGTGATCAACAAATATAAATCCCAAGTGACTCAACAAATAGAGTATGCTCCCCGGCAATGGCGCCAGAAAAAGGTCTTGATAACCTACAAGTATAGGGGATCGCGACAGTCTTTGACGGTAGTATTTCACCCAAATTTATTAATTCGACACATGGGGAGCCAAAGAATATTTGCGAGTATTAGCAGTTGAGTTGTCAATTCAACCACACCTGGAGAACTAAATATCTGCAGCAAAGTGTTTAGTAGCATAATAGGAACAGTAGCAATAGGAACAGAAACAGTAACAGTGATACGTCTCCAACGTATCTATAATTTTTTATTGTTCCATGTTATTATAGTATCAATCTTGGACGTTTTATATGCAATTATATGCCATTATATATCATTTTTTGGGACTAACCTATTAACCCAGTGCCCAGTGCCAGTTGCTGTTTTTTGCTTGTTTTTGCCTTTTCAGAAAATCATTATCAAACGGAGTCTAAACGAAGGAAAAACTTTGGATTAATTTTTTCTGGACCAGAAGGGACCCCCAAAGCTTCGGGAGAACACCAGACGAGCCACAAGGGAGCGACAAGCTTGGGAGGCGCGCCCTGGGGGTAGGGCGCGCCCCCCCAGGCTTGTGGGCCCCTCGTGGCACCTCTTGACCTAATTCCAACGCTATAAATTCCCAAATATTCCCAATATACCAGAGAGACAGAAGAGAAAACCTTTCCACCGCCGCAAACTTCCGTTCTTCCGCGATCCCATCTGGAGGCCTTTTCCGGTACTCTGCCGGAGGGGGAATCGATCACGGAGGGCTTCTACATCAACCTTGCTGCCCTTCCGATGATGTGTGAGTAGTTTACCACAGACCTACGGGTCCATAGCTAGTAGCTAGATGGCTTCTTCTCTATCTTTGATCCTCAATACCATGTTATCCTCGATGTTCTTGGAGTTCTATCCGATGTAATCTTCTTTTGCGGTGTGTTTGTTGGGATCTGATGAATTGTGAGTTTATGATCAGATTATTCATGAGAAATATTTGAGTCTTCTCTGAACTCTTTTATGCATGATTGTTATAGCTTTGTATTTCTCTCCGACCTATCGATTTGGTTTGGCCAACTAGATTGGTTTATCTTGCAATGGGAGAGGTGCCTTGTGATGGGTTCAATCTTGCGGTGCTCAATCCCAGTGACAGAAAGGGACATGACATGTATTTGTATTGCCATTAAGGATAAAAAGATGGGGTTTAATCATATTGCTTGAGTTTACTTTGTCTACATCATGTCATCTTGCTTAAGGCATTACTCTGTTTTATACTTAATACCCTAGATACATGCTGGATAGCGGTCGATGGGTGGAGTAATAGTAGTAGATGCAGGCAGGAGTTGGTCTACTTGTCTCGGACGTGATGCCTATATAGATGATCATTGCCTTGAATCCGTCATAATTATTTGCTTTTCTATCAATTGCCCAACTGTTTACCCAACGTATGCTATGTGTTCGAGGGAGAAGCCTCTAGTGAAATCTATGGCCCCCGGGTCTACTTTTATCATATATTAAAAACCAAAAATACCTTGCTGCAATTTATTTACTTTTATTTTCTTTTGCAATTTACTTTTCTATCTATCACTATCAGAATTAATCCTTGCGAATAACCGCTAAGAGGATTGACAACCCTCTTATTTGCGTTGAGTGCAAGTGTTTGCTTTTGTGTGTGCAGGTGCTGCTAAAGGGATTTTGCGTGGTTCTCCTACTGGATTGATAACCTTGGTTCTTAACTGAGGTAAATACTTATCTCTACTATACTGCATCATCCTCTCCTCTTCGGGTAAATACCAACGCAGTCTACAAGTAGCAAACAGTAGCAGTTTTGTAGTGATTGTAACAGCAGCAGCAACGGTAGTTACTTAGCAAAGATCAATATGCAAAAAGCGTAGGGATTGTATCGGTGATGGATAATTATGTTGGATGATATTCATAATGTAACAGTCACAACCTAGAGCGACACACAATAGCTCCAATTCATCAATGTAATGTAGGCATGTATTCCGTATATAGTCATACGTGCTTATAGTAAGAACTTGCATGACATCTTTTGTCCTACCCTCCAGTGAGCGGGGTCCATAAGGAAATCTAAGGGATATTAAGGCCTCCTTTTAATAGAGAACCGGAACAAAGCATTAGCACTTAGTGAATACATGAACTCCTCAAACTACGGTAATCACCGGAAAGATCCCAATTATTGTCTCCTTGGGGTATTTTTTTTTGAAAAGGTGGAATGCCCCCGGCCTCTGCATCTGAATGATGCATGCAGCCATTTTATTAAACGAAAGTACGTGCATAAAGTCTAAGATCCAACGAAGGCTCACAAAGGGAGCCAAAATGAAGCAAAAAGTAAAGGTCTAATATGCCACATTCGGCGAAAAACAGGCTACGATGACTATACACCTAGCCTATTGTTACCTCGCCATCCAAATCGGTTGAAGATAGCCTGTGCTACCATCTCCCACCGGCCGCACCCAGTAGCCAAAAGCTCCCTGGACTCCACAGGAGTGAGTGACGACCACATACGGATCCAAGCAGTGGCCCTGAAAATACCCTGCAAAAAGTTGGTAAAGTTTTTCCGGTTAAAAATCATATCATTTATGCAGTTCCATATAGCCCAAAATAATGCACATATCCCTATCTGAATATGTCTCGCAATACTTAATTCCACACCATTTAGCCACGTCCCAAATAACGTGTTGATGCTAGTGGGAGGAGTAACGTTAAAGGCTATATGAATCGTCCGCCAAAGCAATTTGGCTAACGAACAGTCGAGACAGAGGTGTTGTATATTTTCATCATGTTCACAAAAACAACATCGAGAGCTACCCACCCATCTTCGCTTTAGTAAGTTATCCTTGGTTAAGATCACTTTGGGGTATATTTTCATCATGTCACCTTGGGGTATGCGGATCATAACACGTAATAGGTGCATACAACTTGCAAGATAGGATCAAGAACACATGTATATTCATGAAAACATAAAGGGTTCAGATTTGAAATCATGGCACTCAGGCCCAAGTGACAAGCATTAAGCATAGCAAAGTCATAGCAACATCAATCTCAAAACATAGTGGATACTAGGGATCAAGCCCTAACAAAACTAACTCGATTACATGATAAATCTCATCCAACCCATCACCGTCCAGCAAACCTATGAATAAATTACTCACACACGGTGGTGAGCATCATGAAATTGGTGATGGGGGATGGTTGATGACGACGACGGCGTCGAATCCCCCTCTCAGGAGCCCCGAACGGACTCCAGATCAGCCCTCCCAATGAAGAACAGGAGGTGGTGGCGGCTCCGTATCACAAAACGCGATGAAACTTCTTCTCCCTTTTTTTCTCAGGGAAAGAGAATTTATAGCGTTGGAATTAGGTCAGATGGACCTCTGTGGGCCCCACAAGGCATCAGGGCGCGCAATAGGGGGGTCGCGCCTTGTTGGCTTGTGGGCAATAGGTGGCTAATACGTCTCCAACGTATCTATAATTTATGAAGTATTCATGCCATGTTTATTATAGTTTTGTATGATTTTGGTGCACTTTTATATGGCTTTTATATGATTTTCATGGACTAACATATTGACCTAGTGCCCAGTGCCAGTTGTTGTTTTCTGCTTGTTTTTGGTTTTCCAGAAAATCTATATCAAATGAAGTCCAAATGCAGCGAAACTTTTTGACGATTTTTTCTGGAACATAAGAGACACTAGAAGCTTTGGGAGGAGGCCAGAAGACCCACAGTGGCCCCACGAGCCACCAGGGCACGCCACCCCCCCCCAGGCACGCCCTGGTGCCTCGTGGGCCCCCTATGGCCCTTCTTCGCGTGATTCCAACGCCAAAAAATCATATATATTCAGAAACCCCTGAAATTTAACCTAGATGAGTTTTTACGCCGCCGCAAGCCTCTGTACCTCCACGATCTCATCTACAGCCCTTTTCTGGCACCCTGCCGGAGGGGGGAAAGCATCACCGGAGGCCATCTTCATCATCCCGGCGGTCTCCATGATGAGGAGGGAGTAGTTCACCCTCGGGGCTGAGGGTTTGTACCAGTAGCTATGTGTTTTATCTCTCTCTCTCGTGTTCTTGATTTGGCACGATCTTGATGTATCGTGAGCTTTGTTAATATAGTTGGATCATATGGTGTATCTTCCCTCTCTATCTTTGTTGTGATGAATCGAATCTTTTCCCTTTGAGGTTTCATTATTGTCGGATTGAATATTTCAGATTTGAGAAGACTTGATGTATGTCTTGCATTTGAATACCCGTGGTGACAATGGGGTATTATATTGATTAACTTGATATATGTTTTGGCACTCAACTCGCGGATTCCCGAGGTGACATTGAGGTAATCTATGCATAGGGGTTGATGCACGTTTTCATTATCTTTTCTCCGATAGAAACTTTGGGGTGCTCCTTGGAGTTCTTTGTGTGGATTGAATATTATGATTATGAAGTTGTTTGATGCATATCGTATAATCAACTCACGGATACTTGTGGTGACATTGGAGTGTCTAGGTAACATTAGAGTTGGTTGATGTGTATCATATGGTGTTATTTTAGTACGAACTCTAGGGCTGTTTTTGACACTTATAAGAATAGCTCAATAGATCGATCGGAAAGGATAACTTTGAGGTGGTTTCGTACCCTACAAACAATTTCTATCTTATGTTCTCCGCTAATAGGAACTTGGGAGTGATTCTTTATCGCACGTTGAGGGATGGTTATATGATCCAATTATGTTAGCATTGTCGAGAGATTGCACTAGTGAAAGTATGAACCCTAGGCCTTGTTTTTAAGCATTGCAACACCATTTGTGCTCACTTTTGTTACTTGCTACCTTGCTGTTTTTATATTTTCAGATTACAAAAACCTATATCTACTATACATACTACACTTTTATCACCATCTCTTCGCCGAACTAGTGCACCTATACAATTTACCATTGTATTGGGTGTGTTGGGGACACAAGAGATTTCTTGTATTTGGTTGCAAGGTTGTTTGAGAGATACCATCTTCAACCTACGCCTCCCACGGATTGATAAACCTTAGGTCATCCACTTGAGGGAAAATTGCTACTGTCCTACAAAACTCTGCGCTTGGAGGCCCAACACAAGTCTACAAGAATAAGTTGTGTAGTAGACATCAAGCTCTTTTCTGGCGCCATTGCCGGGGAGGTGAGTGCTTGAAGGTATATCTTTAGATCTTGCAATCAAATCTTTTAGTTTCTTGTTTTATCACTAGTTTGGTTTATAAAAGAAAACTACAAAAAATGGAATTGAGGTTGCCTCATATTATTCATCTTTATAATGTTTTTCTTGAAAATGATGGATCAGAAAATTGTGCTCAATTGATAGAAGAAGAATTCAATAAAATGTTTGGCATAAAATCTTTGAATGATGAGCATGATTGCAATGTTGTTAGTATGAATTCTATGAATATCCATGATGCTAATGATATGCAAAGCCACAAGCTTGGGGATGCTATGTTTGATGAAGATGACATTTTTAGTCCCCCAAGTTTTGGTGAGAAAATTTATTATGATGATAGCATGCCTCCTATTTATGATGATTATAATTATGAAAGTGGATTTGGAGAGGTCACGACTCTATTTAATGATGATTCCACTATTTTGGAAGAGGTTTCAATTGACTATTATAAAAAAGTTGCTATCTATGATGATTACTGTGATGACATGTATGCTATAAAGAATAATTATAACCATTAAATTTGTCATCGTGATTTTAATCCTCAAATGGATTATGTAAATCAAGTATCTCATGATAGTTATTTTGGTGAGTTTGCTCCCACTATTATGAATGAGAAGAAAATTGCTTGTGTGGAGAGTAGAAAAAATTATATGCTTGTGGATCATGAAAAGAGTGCTTTATGTGATAGCTATATTTTTGAATTCATTCATGATGCTACTGAAAATTATTATGAGGGAGGGAGATATGCTTATACATATTTCAACAACATCAAGTTTCCTCTCTTTATGTTGAAACTTTCGAAGTTATGCATGTTTTGCCTACCTATGCTAGTTGATTCTTGCTCCCATAAACTATTTGCTCACAAAATCCCTATTCATAGGAAGTGGGTTAGGCTTAAATGTGCTTGTCATATGCTTCAGGATGCTCCCATTGTGTTTCAATTCTTTAATTTTATGTGAGCATCATTGAAATCATCATGCCTAGCTAAAAGGCATTAAAGAAAAGCGCTTGTTAGGAGACAACCCAATACTTATACCTACTGTTTTTGTGTGTTCACATGATTAAGCTACTTTATTAATCATGTTTTATATGTTTTGTTTCAATAATGTGCCAAGTAAAGCCTTTGGGATAGTGTGGATGATTGTTGATTTGATTCTGTGCAAAAACAGAAACTTTTGCGTCCAGTGCTGGAATTTCTATTCTGTACAGGAGCGTGAAAAATTCTGAAATTTTTACACAGCATTGGGTTACATATTTTTTACGTTTTCCTAATTTTTAAGAATTTTTGGAGGTACATAATTATATTTTTTAAATCACTCACTACACGTTGTTCTGTTTTTGACAGATTCTGTTTTCGATGCATAGTTTGCTTGTTTTAGTGTTTCCATAGCTTATATTATGATATATAAATTGTGGAAATGATAGAATACAGTAGGAATTATGTGAGAACAATTATGAATATAGTCTTGACAGTACCTAAGTTGATGATTTATTTTTATCATACTAACCTATCTCACAAGTTCCGTTAAGTTTTGTGTGATTGAAGTTTTCAGGTTTTGGGTGAGATAACGATATGAGGAGAATAAGGAGTGGCAAGACCCTAAGCTTGGGGATTCCCAAGGTAACCCAAGGTAATATTCAAGGAAGACCCAAGTAACTAAGCTTGGGGATGCCCCGGAAGGCATCCCCTCTTTCGTCTTCAACATTATCGGTAACCTCACTTGGAGCTATATTTTTATTCGTCACATAATATGAGTTTTGCTTGGAGCGTCATTTTCTTCTGTTGATATTTGCTTGCTGTTATCAATAATCATGTTTTGTATCTTTTAGTTTAATAAAATGACAATTATAGCCTTTACCATGCTCAGTTTGCATGTTCATGTGTTGCTGTTTGAAAAAAGAAAGTTTTCTGTTATGTCCAGAATATTCCTGAATAGTCAGAACATGATAAAAATCTGAAATTTTTACACAGTAAGCATTCATGAGTTCTCTATCACGTGGTAATTTTTCAGAATTTTTGTAGTTAGGGAATTATGTATTCTTATTCCCCTTTTACAGACTGTTCTTTTTTGGCAGATTGCTGTTATAGTTGCATTGTTTGCATATGTTTGCATGTTTAATGTTTCAATTTGTGGATAGGAGTATTAAATATGAAGAGGCATTTAGTATGCAATGTTTAATTATAATTTTTGTGATTTGACACAGTAGAGAATGTTAATGTTTTGAGTTGATTTATACTAACTTATCTCATGAGTTCTTGTTGAGTTTTATGTGGATGAAGTTTTTAAGATTTAGAGAAACCGTGATATGAGAGGAATTAAGGAGACACAAGAGCTCAAGCTTGGAGATGCCCAAGGCATCCCAAATTAATATTTCAAGAAGTCTCAAGCATCTAAGCTTGGGGATGCCCCGGTAGGCATCCCACCTTTCTTCATCAACAATTATCGGTTAGTCTTGGTTGAGCCTAAGTTTTTGCTTCTTCACATGAGATGTGCTATGCTTGGAATGTCATTTTATTTTGTTTTATTTGCTGTTTGAATAAAATTATCAAGATCTGAAATTTTAAATGAGAGAGAGTCCCCACATAGCTACTTATTTGCTTAACTACTCATTGATCTTCACTTATACCTTTTGGAGTAGTTTCTCGTTTACTCTCGTGCTTCACTTATATCCTAAGAGTAAATTGTTGAATGAATTGAATATCATAAAGTTGAAATTTATATGCTTCATATGCTTGTACCATGAGGAGTAGTGACTTCACATACAAGAAGTATAAGTGGTAAAATTTATTGAAAGTTAACAAACATAGCATTGGTCACTTGAACAATTCATGAAAGAATTTTGAAGGAAGAGAAATTTCACATATAAATATACTATCTTGGACATCTTCTATGATTGTGAGCCCCCATTAATTATTTTCAAGCTTGATCAAGTGGTTGACGTTGGACAAGGAAGACAACGTAATGAGTTATGTTTGTTTATATTCACATCGAAGCTATATTGTCATGGATCCTCTAACATGTGGTGCTTGCTTAGGATCTTTTGCTAGCCAAAAATTCGTACTAAGTAGAGATACTACTTGTGCATCCAAAAACCCTTAAACCCAGTTTCTTGCCATGAGTGTCCACCATACCTACCTATGGATTGAATAAGATCCTTCAAGTAAGTTGTCAGCGGTGCAAAAAGCAATAAAAACTGCTCCTAAAATATGTATGATCTTTTATTGTAAGGGAAAATAAGCATTGTACGAACTTGTGATGGTAAAGAAATAAAAGCGGCGGACTGCATAATAAATGTTGCTATCACAAGGGGCAATATAACGTGACGTTCCTTTGCATTAAGGACTTGTGCATCCAATAACAAAAAGCGCATGACAACCTCTGATTCCCTCTGCGAAGGGCCTATCTTTTACTTTTCTGTATTTACTTTTCTGAATTTACTTTTATGCAAGAGTCATTAATGTTCATCCCTACTCCGCTCTATTTATTCTTTAGTTGGCAAGCATTATGTAGTAGGGAAAGATCCAGACACATATATCCAATTGAATATAGGTGATCATGAGTTATTATTGTTGACATTATCCCTGAGATAAATAAGTTGGGAGGCAAAACATTAAGCCCCTATCTTCCTATGTGTTTGACTGAAACGGTTTGTTATAAAAATATGCTTTGAGTGTCAGCAATCATGGAAGACTAAATGATGGTTGAGTATGTGGAATTTGCTAGATCAAAGCTCTTACATAGACCCTTCCTGAAAATAAGATGAATTGCAATTGTTTGATGACCGAGAACATAGTTTGTTAGTTTTCAAGAAAGTTTATGGCCTATACTTTAAACATGTGAATAGCTTGCTACTTGATCATGAGAAGTTTATGAGATGAGCTACTGATTATGATATATATTGATGCTAGAAAAAGTGATTGAAATTATCATTGATCAAACTTATGCAGTATGCTAGCATTCACACTTCATAAATTATTTATTTTATCATTTACCTACTCGAGGACGAGCAGGAATTAAGCTTGGGGATGCTGATACGTCTCCAACGTATCTATAATTTATGAAGTATTTATGCCATGTTTATTATAGTTTTGTATGATTTTGGTGCACTTTTATATGGCTTTTATATGATTTTCATGGACTAACATATTGACCTAGTGCCCAGTGCCAGTTGCTATTTTCTGCTTGTTTTTGGTTTTCTAGAAAATCTATATCAAATGAAGTCCAAATGCAGCGAAACTTTTTGACGATTTTTTCTGGAACATAAGAGACACTAGAAGCTTCGGGAGGAGGCCAGAAGACCCAGAGTGGCCCCACGAGCCACCAGGGTGCGCCACCCCCCCAGGCGCGCCCTGGTGCCTCGTGGGCCCCATGTGGCCCTTCTTCGCGTGATTCCAACGCCAAAAAATCATATATATTCAGAAACCCCTGAAAGTTAACCTAGATGAGTTTTTACGCCGCCGCAAGCCTCTGTACCTCCACGATCTCATCTACAGCCCTTTTTCGGCACCCTGCCGGAGGGGGGAAAGCATCATCGGAGGCCATCTTCATCATCCCAGCGGTCTCCATGACGAGGAGGGAGTAGTTCGCCCTCGGGGCTGAGGGTTTGTACCAGTAGCTATGTGTTTTATCTCTCTCTCTCTCTCGTGTTCTTGATTTGGCATGATCTTGATGTATCGTGAGCTTTGTTAATATAGTTGGATCATATGGTGTTTCTTCCCTCTTTATCTTTGTTGTAATGAATCGAATCTTTTCCCTTTGAGGTTTCGTTATTGTCGGATTGAATATTTTAGATTTGAGAACACTTGATGTATGTCTTGCATATGAATACCCGTGGTGACAATGGGCTATTATATTGATTCACTTGATATATGTTTTGGCACTCAACTCGCGGATTCCCAAGGTGACATTGGGGTAATCTATGCATAGGGGTTGATGCACGTTTTCATTATCTTTTCTCCGATAGAAACTTTGGGGTGCTCCTTGGAGTTCTTTGTGTGGATTGAATATTATGATTATGAAGTTGTTTGATGCATATCGTATAATCAACTCACGGATACTTGTGGTGACATTGGAGTATCTAGGTGACATTAGAGTTGGTTCATGTGTATCATATGGTGTTATTCTAGTACGAACTCTAGGGCTGTTTGTGACACTTATAAGAATAGCTCAATAGATCGATCGGAAAGGATAACTTTGAGGTGGTTTCGTACCCTACAAACAATTTATATCTTATGTTCTCTGCTAATAGGAACTTGGGAGTGATTCTTTATCGCACGTTGAGGGATGGTTATATGATCCAATTATGTTAGCATTGTTGAGAGATTGCACTAGTGGAAGTATGAACCCTAGGCCTTGTTTTTAAGCATTGCAATACCGTTTGTGCTCACTTTTGTTACTTGCTACCTTGCTGTTTTTATATTTTCAGATTACAAAAACCTATATCTACTATCCATACTACACTTTTATCACCATCTCTTCGCCGAACTAGTGCACCTATACAATTTACCATTGTATTGGGTGTGTTGGGGACACAAGAGATTTCTTGTATTTGGTTGCAAGGTTGTTTGAGAGATACCATCTTCAACATACGCCTCCCACGGATTGATAAACCTTAGGTCATCCACTTGAGGGAAAATTGCTACTGTCCTACAAAACTCTGCGCTTGGAGGCCCAACACGAGTCTACAAGAATAAGTTGTGTAGTAGACATCAGTGGCCCCTCTTCTGCTGATTCTTGAGCCAATAATTTTTATATATTCCATAAAAAATCTCCAAAAAATTTCGTCCAATTCCGAGAACTTTGATTTCTGCACAAAAAACAACACCATGGTAGTTCTGCTGAAAACAGCGTCAGTCCGGGTTAGTTTCATTCAAATCATGCAAATTAGAGCCCAAAACAAGAGCAAAAGTGTTTGGAAAATTAGATACGATGGAGACATATCAACTCCCCCAAGCTTAACTCATTGCTTGGCCTCAAGCAATTCAGTTGACAAACTGAAAGTGATAAAGAAAAACTTTTACGAACTCTTTTGTTCTTGTATCCATATATAAGCTTAACTAGCACCCAAGTTTTCAGCAAAGATCATGAACTAACCATGCAAATGATAACACTTAGAAACTACATTTACTCATATCAATGGCATAATCAACTAGCGAGCAATAATAACATATCTCAAATGCCAATGATACGTCCAATTTGCATCATGATTTCCTACTAATAATTATTATGTTTTTTATCATTATTTCACTACGTCCTGCTCTTGTTTATACGTCCAATTCCGAGAACTTTGCAGGAACAAAGGAGATGATGTTTACCCAGGTTCAGGCCCTCTCTATGGAGGTAAAACCCTACGTCCTGCTCTTGTTTATATTGATGATGAAGTACCGAGTACAAGCTTGATCTACCTCGAGATCGTCAGGAGAAGCCTAACCCTAGAGCTAGGTGGATGGTAATTGTGATTTTGTATCCTCTACAGGCTAAACCCTCCGGCTGATATACACGCCAGGTAGGGGCATCTAGGGTTACATAAGCGGTATCTAGGGATGCGTATGGAGGCGGCAGGCGATGTCTTGGGGTACACTTCAAGTCTTCGGCAGATACAATCTTTATCACGTCACAGCTTCTGGAGTCCATCTAGATGAGAACAGGGCCTTCGGGCCCATCCCGAGGACTATGGTCCGTCTAGGTTGGTACCCCGTAGTCCAGGACACCGTCAGTAGCCCCCGAACTAGTCTTCTATGCCGAGGATGACACCTTCGCCCTTCGCAACTTCGGATCCAGAGTCCTTGGCTCGACAGACGAGTTCCCTCCTCCTGTTGACACTTGTCTTCTTATTCAAGGCCGCCTTAGACCACTCCTTGAAGGGGTGGCATCCCTTGTTCGGAACCCAATCAAAAACACGATCCATATCCGAGGTCGTGGGGTTACTTAGCCTCAAAGGCCTGCCGTGTAGGTGTGAACAGTACTTTCTAGCCTGACAACTTTATCGAAGCGCCACCACCCACGACCCGGCAAGCAGTTACTGCTTACTCGAATCGCGGCCGAGGCAATCTTTTTACAGGCGCGTCCCATCGAAATGGAGATCATGCCCACTTTTTAAGGGATATCATTAAGATTTTGTTTCTCCCTATACGCATAACGGCATCTTTTGCGAGTTAATGGCGATTTCAATGGCGCGACTAGAGGGGCCGTTGGCCTTTTCACCTGCCTATATAAGAGCGAGGGGGCAACCACAGAGAGTACACGCTCCCTTGCTTCCCTACCTATTGCCTCCCAAGCTCCATCACTCAGACCCAATCCGAACTCTTCCTAGTCCCTCAGCGCCCTTCGCCTCAACAATGGCGGAGCCCAACCTCAAGGGGCACTGGGGCAGCTCCTCCGTGACGGAGGGCACCATTTTGGAGCTGCGCAGCGCGGGGTACATCCCTGCGGAGATCCACACTCGCGCGCCGACTTTGAAGCAGCGCGTACCCACTCCCGAAGCTGGGGAGAGGGTCGTCTTCGTCCCCCACCTCATCAGAGGCCTGGGGTTCCCGCTGCACCCCTTTGTGCGCATGATCATGTTTTACTACGGGCTAGATTTCCACCATCTAGCCCCGAATTGCATCCTCCACCTCGCCTCCTTCATCACTGTCTGCGAGGCCTTCCTCCGCATCGGGCCACACTTTGGGCTGTGGCTGAAGATCTTCGGCGTTAAGCCGAATTCCAGCGACTCCGAGCTCACAGGGTGCGGGGGAGCAATGATCAGCAGGAACCAGAGGGCGGTCTGGTTCAAGGGTACCTTCATACAGACCGTCAAGGAGTGGCAGCGCGAATGGTTTTACATCACCGAGCCGCTCGTCGCTGGCCAGGCTGGGATTGAGTTCTCCGCCGGTCCTTCGAAGAAGCTCGTATCCTAGAGGAGGAAGGGCATGGACTGGAGGAACCAAGCCGAGGTGGAGGTGTTGATCCAGAAGATTGAATACTGGATCAATCAGAGGAACATCAGGCTGACGGACATGGTGAATGTCATGCTCCACCGCTGCATCCTGCCGCTTCAGTCTCGGGCTACCCCAATGTGGGCGTACAAGCCCAAGGAAGTGGTGCCTATCCACCACTTCTTCCGCTCCACCCCGGCTGGGATGTGGACGCTGCTGTTCAAGCCGTCTAAGGAAGGCTTTCCTGAGACCGGGAAAGATTTCAGCTTCGAAGCCGCCCATGACGGCCCCGAGGTAAATTTCAATGCTCAATTATATGCTCGTGCTTCTTAGTTCCTCACAAATTTTGGCTAACCGATCCATCATTCGCAGAAGTGGATACCCAAGGCACAGCGGATGCTGTGCCCGGCGCCGCAGCCCGAGGGGGAGAGGACTCCCTAGCTTGTGGCCCTCCTGACCGAGGAGCCGCATGTGGTGATCCCCAAGGAGTCCAGACCTCCAAGGGGCAGAGCAGGCCTCCGAGGTCGGGAGACCTCGGTCACCCGGTCCAATGAAACCCACGCCTTCTCCACCCACGAAGACGAGGAGGGAGACGAAGGGGAAGAGAAATCTTCCCCTAAGGGAAGAGGGCGGTGTCCGAGGGTGCTGAAGAGGAGGCGAGGCCGAAAGGCCCGAAGAGGCCGCGGAAGGCCTCGGCAAATCCCGTCCTGCCGGAGAAGCCTTGCTTCCCTGAAGATTCGGACGAGGACCTCCTCACCCTGGGGAGGAAGAAACCGGCGCCCTGGAGGTATGTAATCAGTACTTAATTTAGACTTTGAGAGCCAATTTATCACATGAGACTTACGAGGGATCTTTTGCCAGCCCGCCGGGGGCCTGTCTCAGGGGCGACACTTTGGGCGATCTGCCCCCGTCGGATAGCGGGACACCCGAGCGCGCCAAGACTCCACTAGCTCTCGAAGGGCTGGGGGAAGTGTCTACCAGTCCGGCCCCTCCAGCCAAAACATCGGGGGCCGGGGTACCGGTCGTCGTGGCCGAGGTTGACACCTTGGCCGCACCGGGCCAAGGGGAACCAGTCCCCGAGGTCCTCAAGGAAGGGTTGGGCCAGACCTCGGCCCAGCTCGAACAGTCTCCGGCACCTGCGCCGCAGCCAGAGACCCTCGTTCCCAGCACTTCGGTGGTGGGTTCAGAGGTTGCTCCACCCCCGCCTCCCATCGTGGAGCGGGTTAGCGCGGGGTGGCCTGAGGAGATGGAGGCGGCCTTAACGAGCTCCTCCATCACTGAAGAGCACCGTGCCTTAATCGGCATGGCGCTACAAGGATTCCGGTCAGCGGAAGCCGGAATGCGCAAGGTCTTCAAGGGCCTCGTGAGGAGCTTCGAGGTACGCCTTTTATCTCTCCATTGATTTATTTATAGTAGTGGCTTTTGTCTGAAGACTTGTTGCCTAGCGCGTCATCTGTAGGAGCATATCCAGCCAGTAGCCCCCGAGCCCGAGGCTGGTTTTGAAAAAACCGGCCTTGGGGTCGATGTATGAATAAGTTTTAGGTGCTGATCTAGTAGCCCCCAGGACTCTGACCGTTCATTAAAAAGGATTGACCAGAGGATTTGAAGTCGAAAAAATAGGGACTAAGGCATGAGTGCATGTTTGCAGGTGTCAACCTCGGCTCCGAACTCCGCCTCCGAGGAGGTGGCGGAGATGAACAGGAAGCTGCAGAGGTCCGAGGAGGACCTCGATCTGATGAAGAAGCAGATCGAGATGTCTCAAGGTAAACTTCAATAAGCTATAAGTGTGCCATTTTCACTTGTTAAAGGATGCACTTGAAAGATTTGAATTTGATGCCGAGTTGTTTTGTATGACAGCTGCTACGGCGGAGCTTGAGGCACTCAAGGCCGAGCTGGTGAAAGCTCGGCAGGAGGCCGAGCAGCAGAAGGCTGAGGCCTCGAAGGCCGAAGAAGAGCTGGCTACCAAGAAGGTGGCCAGGGGTAAGGACCAGGCACGGGTCCTCAAAGTGGAGGAGACCTTGGAGGGCGTCTACAAGGAGCACGATGCCCTCCAGGAGAAGGAGAAGGTAGCGAGCACCGAGATCGAAAAGCTACGCCAGGCCCACGCCGAGGTCCAGTCCCAGGCCCGCGCAGACCGCGAGGTGCTCCGGCAGGTGAAGCAGATCGCTGGCGGTAAGCCGTTTTTGCTTCAATGTGTTTTCGGCCGCAAGGGGTTCGTCAAGGTCACCCAGCTATGGCGATCCGCAGAGGCCTTCGAGGATCTTCCCAGGAGCGCAGCGGACGCCGGCCGCTTCTACGGCGCACAGGAGGGCCATACTATGGAGAGGGCGTTCTGGCTGCAATTCCAGGCACCCTCGCATCCGGAGCTGCTGAACAATCAGATGAAGCAGCTGATGAAGCTCCTGCACATGGCGAGGCTGGTGCTTCAAGACCTCTGCACTAACCTTTGGCCCACGGAGGCCCTACCGACCAGCATCTTCGGGTTCTTCGCCCGTCTGTGGGAGGCCGCCCTCTAGTTGGTGCACTGGAAGCGTTCGGCGTGCCTGGAGGGTGCTCAGCGGGCGTATGCCCGCGTGAATATGCACTACCCGCGTGTTGAAGGGGCGGTCGTGGTCGCGCGGCTCTCCGAAGGGAAGAACCGGACCGTGGAGCAATACATGGACAAGGCGATGGAAGGGGTCCGGATCACCGAGGCAGAATGCTCAAAGGAAAATTTGTATTTTTAAATTTGTACTTCGGTATGCCGAAGTGTAGCTCGGATGTAAAAAACTATCCTTTATTTTGCAATGAATTCGGCTTTATTTTCCGATATGTGATTCCTTGCGTATATATATTTTTTGTTTTTTGACTCATGTGTGACCGTATGTGATTGAAAGTGACTAGTCGTCGGCTTCGGCCCCTTTGTGCAGTGCACATCGGGTGTTTCTGCGGCAGTCATGACCCTTAGCCGATGTCTCGGTTCCCGAAGGCGGTCCATGCTCGCGAAAACAAGGCAATCAGACTATAGAGGTTTTATAACTTTCACTTAGTCGTAGGAGCTTGACTGTGGGGGCTGATGATGAGCCCCCGGTCCATGGAGTGGTTCGGCTATATGGCTGAGGTCTATGCCACTAACCACTTCGGCTGATTTAATAAGGAGCCCTTCGTTTAACACGGGTAACCTCGACGGGTACATTGCTGGATGCTGTCTTCAGATGGCCGACTAGTTTGCGCTTACCAGGACAGTCAATTTTCGGCTTTATCCACTGAGGCACTTTGCCATGCTAGCTGGCAGCGCAATCGCAGTGGTTCTCCCTTTACACCCTTAGCCGAATAGATCGGAAATGTAAGGGGTAAGCATAGGAGCCGGGCAATGATGTCTACTACGCAACTTTTATTCTTGTAGACGTTGTTGGGCCTCCAAGTGCAGAGCTTTGTAGGACAGTAGCAAATTTCCCTCAAGTGGATGACCTAAGGTTTATCAATCCGTGGGAGGCATAGGATGAAGATGGTCTCTCTCAAACAACCCTGCAATCAAATACAAGAAATCTCTTGTGTCCCCAACACACCCAATACAATGGTAAATTGTATAGGTGCACTAGTTCGGCGAAGAGATGGTGATACAAGTGTAGTATGGATAGTAGATATAGGTTTTTATAATCTGAAAATAAAAAAACAGCAAGGTAGCAAGTAACAAAAGTGATCACAAATGGTATTGCAATGCTTGAAAGCCAGGCCTAGGGTTCATACTTTCACTAGTGCAATCTCTCAACCGTGCTAACATAGTTGAATCATATAACAATCCCTCAACGTGCGACAAAGAGTCCCTCCAAAGTTCCTATTAGCGTAGAACATAAGAAAGAAATTATTGTAGGGTACGAAACCACCTCAAAGTTATCCTTTCCGATCAATCTATTGAGCCATTCCTATAAGTGTCACAAACAGCCCTAGAGTTCGTACTAAAATAACACCATATGATACGCATCAACCAACTCTAATGTCACCTAGATACTCCAATGTCACCACAAGTATCTGTGAGTTGATTATTCAATATGCATCAAACAACTTCAAATTCATAATATTCAATCCACACAAAGAACTTCAAAGAGTACCCCAAAGTTTCTCATCGGAGAAAAGATAATGAAAACGTGCAACCAACCCCTATGCCTAGATCACCCCAAGGTTACGGGAATCCGCAAGTTGATCACCAAAACATACATCAAATGACTGAATAGAATACCCCATTGTCACCACGGGTATCCACATGCAAGACATACATCAAGTGTTCTCAAATCTGAAATATTCAATCCAACAATAACGAAACCTCAAAGGGAAAGATTCAATTCATCACAACAAGATAGAGAGGGAAGAAATACCATATGATCCAACTATATTAACAAAGCTCGCGATACATCAAGATCATGCCAAATCAAGAACACAAGAGAGAGAGAGATCAAACACATAGCCACTAGTACATACCCTCGGCCCCGAGGGTGAACTACTCCCTCCTCGTCATGGAGACCGCCGGGATGATGAAGATGGCCTCCGGTGATGATTCCCCCCTCCGACAGGGTGCCGGAACAGGGCTCCAGATGGTCTTTCTTCGGTACAGAGGCTTGCGGTGGCGGCGTCAAAGTTCTAGGTTTATTTCTGGGGGTTTCTCTATTTATAGGATTTTTCAGCGCTGGAATCACGCGAAAAGGAGCTACGAGGGCCCCACAAGGCAGCACGACGCGACACCCCCCCCAGGCCGTGCCGTGGTGCCCTGTGAGCACCTCGTGAGGCTTCTGGTCCTTCCACGAAGCTTCGGGGGTCTCTTTTGGTCCCAAAAAAATCGTCAAAAAGTTTCGTCCAATTCCGAGAACTTTTATTTCTGCACAAAAAACAACACCACGGTAGTTCTGCTGAAAACAGCGTCAGTCCGAGTTAGTTCGAATCAAATCATACCAAAACCATATAAAATTGTTATAAACATGGCATGAATACTTCGTAAATTATAGATACGTTGGAGACGTATCATATGTCTCCAACGTATCTATAATTTATGAAGTATTCATGCCATGTTTATTATAGTTTTGTATGATTTTGGTGCACTTTTATATGATTTTCATGGACTAACATATTGACCTAGTGCCCAATGCCAGTTGTTGTTTTCTGCTTGTTTTTGGTTTTCCAGAAAATCTATATCAAATGAAGTCCAAATGTAGCGAAACTTTTTGACGATTTTTTCTGGAACATAAGAGACACTAGGAGCTTCGGGGGGTGGCCAGAAGACCCACAGGGGCCCCACGAGCCACCAAGGCGCGCCACCCCCAGGAGCGCCTTGGTGCCTCGTGGGCCCCCTGTGGCCCTTCTTCGCGTGATTCCAACGCCAAAAAATCATATATATTCAGAAATCCCCAAAAGTTAACCTAGATGAGTTTTTACGCCGCCGCAAGCCTCTGTACCTCCACGATCTAATCTACAGCCCTTTTTCGGCACCCTGCCGGAGGGGGGAATCATCACCGGAGGACATCTTCATCATCACGGTGGTCTCCACGACGAGGACGGAGTAGTTCACCCTCGGGGCTGAGGGTTTGTACCAGTAGCTATGTGTTTTATCTCTCTCTCTCGTGTTCTTGATTTGGCATGATCTTGATGTTTCACGAGCTTTGTTAATATAGTTGGATCATATGGTGTTTCTTCCCTCTCTATCCTTGTTGTGATGCATCGAATCTTTTCCCTTTGAGGTTTCGTTACTGTCGGATTGAATATTCAGATTTGAGAACACTTGATGTATGTCTTGCATATGAATACCAGTGGTGACAATGGGGTATTATATTGATTCATTTGATATATGTTTTGGTACTCAACTCGCGGATTCCCGAGGTGACATTGGGGTAATCTATGCATAGGGGTTGGTGCACGTTTTCATTATCTTTTCTCCGATAGAAACTTTGGGGTACTCCTTGGAGTTCTTTGTGTGGATTGAATATTATGATTATGAAGTTGTTTGATCCATATCGTATAATCAACTCACGGATACTTGTGGTGACATTGGAGTATCTAGGTGACATTAGAGTTGGTTGATGTGTATCATATGGTGTTATTTTAGTACGAACTCTAGGGCTGTTTGTGACACTTATAGGAATAGCTCAATAGATCGATCGAAAATGATAACTTTGAGGTGGTTTCGTACCCTACAAACAATTTCTATCTTATGTTCTCCGCTAATAGGAACTTGGGAGTGATTCTTTATCGCACGATGAGGGATGGTTATATGATCCAATTATGTTAGCATTGTTGAGAGATTTCACTAGTGAAATTATGAACCCTAGGCCTTGTTTTCAAGCATTGCAATACCGTTTGTGCTTACTTTTGTTACTTGCTACCTTGCTGTTTTTATATTTTTACATTACAAAAACCTATATCTACTATCCAAACTACACTTTTATCACCATCTCTTCGACGAACTAGTGCACCTATACAATTTACCATTGTATTGGGTGTGTTGGGGACACAAGAGATTTCTTGTATTTGGTTGCAGGGTTGTTTGAGAGATACCATCTTCAACCTATGCCTCCCACGGATTGATAAACCTTAGGTCATCCACTTGAGGAAAAATTGCTACTGTCCTACAAAACTCTGCGCTTGGAGGCCCAACATGAGTCTACAAGAATAAGTTGTATAGTAGACATCAAGCTCTTTTCTGGCGCCGTTGCCGGGGAGGTGAGTGCTTGAAGGTATATCTTTAGATCTTGCAATCGAATCTTTTAGTTTCTTGTTTATCACTATTTTTGTTTTATAAAAAGAAAACTACAAAAAAATGGAATTGAGGTTGCCTTATGTTATTCGTCTTTATAATGTCTTTCTTGAAAATGATGGAGCGGAAAATTGTGCTCAATTGATAGAACAAGAATTCAATAAAATGTTTGGCATAAAATCTTTGAATGATGACCATGATTGCAATGTTGTTAGTATGAATACTATGAATATCCAAAATACTAATGATGATTGCACTAGTCATGACAAAAATGTTTCTTATAAGCATGTCAATTTTTGTGGAGTGCATAAAGTTTGTGAAGACATGCCTTATAGGGATGATAAATTTTGTAAGAAGCATAAACATGACAGAACCAATTTTTTGCTCAAAGTGATAGATGAATTTGCTACAAAATTATGCTCTCATCATCCCATTACTTGTGAACTTTGCAATAAAGTTGGTCACCTTAATTTTCAATGCATACTTTTTCATGATCAAATCATGGCTAAATATTGTAATGACTTGACCGCCCTTGAACTATATAATGAGCTTTATCTATTTTTGGGGTGTGAGTAATTGACACATAAAAATAGTTGGTTTGAAGTATTCATTCCCACAGACAACATTGAAACTAATCTATATGTTTCGTGTGGTAAATTGCAATGAGAATGCTTATATTGCCAACTACAGAAAGATGGGAAAACCAATTCAATATAAAAGGAATACTAATGAAAGGGTAAAGATTTCCACTTTCCCTCCTATTGTCTCTCATGATGAAATAGGTGACGAGGTGGAGCTTCCTATTCAACCAATCTCATCAATAAGAAGCTCGGAAAAATTGATTAAACCCACACATGATGTGGTGAAGAAGAAGAAAAGAAGAAAGAGTAGAGGTAAAAAGGTATCCCTCCCAAATAATGCTGCCCCTATTATTGTTGTGCCTCATGAGAGTGAATCAAAAATAATTGTGGAAGATGATATACTTGATGATGATATTGCTTCTTTGTCTTATGATACAATGTCCGAAGGAACTATTGAGGATAATTTTATTATGCCTATTACTCATTATGATGATTATGATTGGGAAAATAATGATACTTCTTATAATCTTGAAAATCTTTTTGGCGCCAACTTAGAAAATTGTGATGATAATAATTGTTATACTATTGGTGATATTCATACTATTAATGATGAAAGTGATTATGCTTATGATATGTAAAGCCACAAGTTTGGGGATGCTATGTTTGATGAGAATGACATGTTTGAGAATTTATTTGCTGCAATTGATGTTTGTCCCAAGCTTGGGGATGCTATGCTTAATGAAGATGATATTTTTAGTCCCCCTACTTTGAATGATCAAATTTATTATGATGATGACATGCCTCCTATCTTTGATGATTATTGTGATGATACTTATGTTATGAAAAATAGTGATGATTATTATTATAATACTTGTTATAATCCTTTTACTGAACATCACTCATTTAATGTGGAAACAATTTATAGTATTCGAGTTTCATACTATACTCCCACTATTATGAATGAGAAGAAAATTGCTTGTGTGGAGAGTAATAAAAATTCTATGCTTGTGGATCATGAAAAGAATGCTTTATATGATAGCTATATTGATGAATCCATTCATGATGCTACTGAAATTATTATGAGAGAGGAACATATGATTCATGATGCTCCCGTTATGTTTCAATTCTTCACTTTTTATGTGAGCATCATTAAAATCATCATGCCTAGCTAAAAGGCATTAAAGAAAAGCGCTTGTTGGGAGACAACCCAATACTTATACCTACTGTTTTTGTGTGTCCACATGATTAAGATACTATAGTAATCATGTTTTATATGTTTTCTTTCAATAATGTGCCAAGTAAATCCTTTGGGATAGTGTGGATGCTTGTTGATTTGATTCTGTGCAAAAAAAGAAACTTTTGCGTCCAGTGCTGGAATTTCTATTCTGTACTGGAGCGTGAAAAATTTCTGAAATTTTTACACAGTATTGGGATACAAATGTTTTACGTTTTCCTAATTTTTCAGAATTCTTGGAGGTACAGAAGTATGGTTTTTAAATCACTTACTACACGCCGTTCTGTTTTTGACAGATTCTGTTTTCGATTCATAGTTTGCTTGTTTTAGTGTTTCCATAGATTATATTGAGTAATATAAATTGTGGAAATGATAGAATACATTAGGAATTATGTGAGAACAATTACGAATCTTGTCTTGACAGTACCTAAGTGGATGATTTATTTTTATCATACTAACCTATCTCACGAAGTTCCGTTAAGTTTTGTGTGATTGAAGTTTTCAAGTTTTGGGTGAGATATCGATATGAGGAGAATAAGGAGTGGCAAGACCCTAAGCTTGGGGATTCCCAAGGCACCCCAAGGTAAAATTCAAGGAAGACCCAAGCGTCTAAGCTTGGGGATGCCCCGGAAGGCATCCCCTCTTTCGTCTTCAACACTATCGGTAACCTCACTCGGAGCTATATTTTTATTCGTCACATAATATGAGTTTTGCTTGGAGTGTCATTTTCTTCTGTTGATATTTTCTTTGTGTTATCAATAATCATGTTTTTCATCTTTTAGTTCAATAAAATGCCAATTATAGCCTTTACCATGCTCAGTTTGCAAGTTCATGTGTTGCTGTTTGAAAACAGAAAGTTTTCTGTTATGTCCAGAATATTCCTGAATAGTCAGAACATGATAAAAATCTGAAATTTTTTACACAGTAAGCATGCATGAGTTCTCTGTCACGTGGTAATTCTTCAGAATTTTTTGGAGTTAGGGAAGTATGAATTTTAAATCCCCCTTTACAGATTGTTATGTTTTGGCAGATTGCTGTTGGTTGCATTGTTTGCATATGTTAGCTTGTTTAATGTTTCTATTTTTGGATAGGAGTGTTAAATATGCAGAGGCATTTAGTATGCAATGTTTAATTATAATTTTAGTGATTTTCTACAGTAGAGAATGTTAAGGTTTTGAGTTGATTTATACTAACTTATCTCACGAGTTCTTGTTGAGTTTTGTGCGGATGAAGTTTTTAAGATTTAGGAGAAGCCATGATATGAGAGGAATTAAGGAGACATAAGAGCTCAAGCTTGGGGATGCCCAAGGCATCCCAAATTAATATTTAAAGAAGTCTCAAGCATCTAAGCTTGGGGATGCCCCGGTAGGCATCCCACCTTTCTTCATCAACATTATCGGTTAGTCTTGGTTGAGCCTAAGTTTTTGCTTCTTCATATGAGTTGTGCTATTCTTGGAATGTCATTTTATTTTGTTTTCCTTTCTGATTGAATAAAATACTTAAGATCTAAAAAATTTAAATGAGAGAGAGTCCCCACATAGCTGCCTATTTACTAAACTACTCATTGATCTTCACTTATATCTTTTGGAGTAGTTTGTCATACACTCTCATGCTTCACTTATATTATTTTGAGAGTTGACAATAGTAATGGCAATATGCTTGAGATATGAATTTGGTCCCAAAGTGATGAATATTCAAGAGGGATATAATAAAAAAAACTGTCATGAAAGATCATTGGATATGATAAGTTTGATTCCTTGCAATAGTTTTGCGATATGGAGATGATAATATGTGAGTCATGTTAGTGAGTAATTGTGATTTAGTAAGAATATTAGTGTTAAGGTTTGTAATTCCCTATGCATGCACATAAAGTCAATAGTTATGCAACGAAGTTATATCCTACTTATGGTGCACTATTCAGTGTTAGTTATGTTCAATGCATGTTTATGACCGTTTTCGCTTTTTGGTTGGTTGCTTCTCAATCTATTTGTTAGCCTTCATTTGTACTAAGCGGAAATACTGCTTGTGGATCCAAAATCCTTAAACCCAAGTTGTGCCAAATGAGTCCACTATATCTACCTATATGCGGTATTTCAATGCCGTTCCAAGTAAATTTGCGTGTGCCAACTCTAATTTTCAAAATAATTTTTTCGTTTTGTGTGCCCGTACCGCTCATGAAGCGGCAGGGGGTGGCCATTTTTTTCCATGCTAGGTGTGTTATTCTCACGATGAGTGTTCATTCACTTGTCATTGCACGAGAGAGTGGCTGGTAATAGGGATGCCCAGTCCCACAATGAAATCAAAAATAATAACAACAAAATTCCTTGGAAAGTGTTGGTTTGGAGGGCACCCATGGATACGGCTAGCCATGGATTGTGAAAGAAATGGTGGAAAGGAAATAAACTTTACTTTCTGTTTGGGAACCGCCTATGATGTGTCTAGCATGGAAGATATTGGGAATTCTCGGTCGTTTTCATTGACAGGAAAAGCATGCCTCTCAAAATATTTTATCTCTTTAATTTCAGCTTTGAGCTCTGGCACATTTGACAAATCTCTGCTTCCCTCTGCGAAGGGCCTATCTATTTACTTTTATGCAATTTGTATTTTTATTTGAGTCTCCATCTTCTCTCACAAAAGCACCAACTAGAGAGCACTATTGTCATACTTGTGCATTGGATGTAGCTAATATTGAGTGTATTTCATGAACGGATCAATGATTGAGCATAATGGGCTAGGGATAACTTTCTTCAGCGTTGATATTTTGAAAGACATGGTTGCTTGTTAGTATGCTTGAGTATTTATGCCTTCATGTCAAATTATAGACTATTGCTTTGAATCATTCAAGTCCAAGTGTCTATGCAAGAAAAGAAAAGATTATATGATGATTGTGATAGGTAGCATTCCACATCAAAATTTCTGTTTTTAATTGCTACTTTATCATGATGAGTTTTATGAGAAAAAGTTGTTGTTATGATGCTAGGAAAAGTGATTGAAATTATCATTGATCAAACTTATGCACTATGCTAGCATTCACACTTCATAAATTATTTCTTTTATCATTTACCTACTCGAGGACGAGCAGGAATTAAGCTTGGGGATGCTGATACGTCTCCAACGTATCTATAATTTATGAAGTATTCATGCCATGTTTATTATAGTTTTGTATGATTTTGGTGCACTTTTATATGGCTTTTATATGATTTTCATGGACTAACATATTGACCTAGTGCCCAGTGCCAGTTGCTGTTTTCTGCTTGTTTTTGGTTTTCTAGAAAATCAATATCAAATGAAGTCCAAATGCAGCGAAACTTTTTGACGATTTTTTCTGGAACATAAGAGACACATGAAGCTTCAGGAGGTGGCCAGAAGACCCACAGGGGCCCCACGAGCAACCAGGGCGCGCCACCCCCCCAGGCGCGCCCTGGTGCCTCGTGGGCCCCCTCTGGCCCTTCTTCGTGTGATTCCAACGCCAAAAAATCATATATATTCATAAACCCTCGAAAATTAACCTAGATGAGTTTTTACGCTGCCGCAAGCCTCTGTACCTCCACGATCTAATCTACAGCCCTTTTCGGCACCCTGCCAGAGGTGGGAATCGTCACCAGAGGCCATCTTCATCATCCCGGCGGTCTCCATGGCGAGGAGGGAGTAGTTCACCCTCGGGGCTGAGGGTTTGTACCAGTAGCTATGTGTTTTATCTCTCTCTCTCTCTCTCGTGTTCTTGATTTGGAACGATCTTGATGTATCCCGAGCTTTGTTAATATAGTTGGATCATATGGTGTTTCTTCCCTCTCTATCCTTTTTGTGATGAATTGAATCTTTTTCCTTTAAGGTTTCGTTATTGTCGGATTGAATATTCAGATTTGAGAACACTTGATGTATGTCTTGCATATGAATACCCGTGGTGACAATGGGGTATTATATTGATTCACTTGATATATGTTTTGGCACTCAACTCGCGGATTCCCGAGGTGACATTGGGGTAATCTATGCATAGGGGTTGATGCATGTTTTCATTATATTTTCTCCGATAGAAACTTTGGGGTACTCCTTGGAGTTCTTTGTGTGGATTGAATATTATGATTATGAAGTTGTTTGATGCATATCGTATAATCAACTCACGGATACTTGTGGTGACATTGGAGTATCTAGCTGACATGTAACACCCCCTTGTAATATGCTACAGTGATCATCTTCTAATCATGCCAAGTCATCTTCATTTGAAGTGTTAAATCATCATTTGTTCATATCTCATTTCAAATTCCCCACTGAATTCAAATTCAAATGCAAGTGCAATTTTGAAGTTGCTCAAAAAAATCTGCAAAAATGTTCATTAATTAACAAATATTCCCTAACCAATATTTTTTAAGAAAAACAACATCATCATGTTGCTAAAATGAACATTAGCACTTAAACCAGTGCTATTCTAGCAATTATAAATGCAAATTCATTTATGAAAATTCAAGGTGGATTCAGTTAAATCCCAAACTTTTTGTGACAGTGCCTGAAAATGCAAAGTATTTATTGGGCTTAGTTCTACATTTTTCTAAAGTGTTTGGTGGCCCACAGAAATCATTTACTGCCTCTGTTTTTGATTAAATAGAAAAATGCAGAAAAAGGAAAACTGGGCGAAGCCTTACCTGGCTTTGGGCTGAGTCGGCCTAGCCCACCTCCCTGTTCCCCTACCTGCCTCCCCTGCGTGGCAGCGCCGCCATGGCCGAGCGCCTCGCGTCGGCCGCTGCTTGCCACGGTGCCGGGGGCAGTTGGCCCTAGATAAAGCCGGCGCCTCATCCCTTCCCCCTGGACGCCGCCCTCACTTCCCCCCTCTCTCTCCCTCGCTCGCGTTCGCCTCTCCACCCCTCTACCGAGCGCCGTCGCCGCCGCGATTCCTTCAGTCCCACGGCCACCGGCGGCCCCGCGCCCGCTGGCTGTGCCCGCAAGCTCCGCCAGCTCCTCCCTCTTCTCCTGGTGCGTTCGGACGGAGCCGGGGATCTCTGCTGTGGCCGGAACTCCCTCCTCCTCTTCTCCGACCGCCGCAGCACCTCCGGCGATCTCCGGCGACCACTGCTGCTACTAAGCCTAACGCCGGCCACCGTGTGCCCCAACGTGAGCTCCTCCCTCTCTCCTTTCCCGCGCCTTGCTCTAAAACGCGCCGTAGACGCTCACCCGTACTCGCCCGTAGATCACCGCCGCCACGGCTCGACGCTAGCGTGCCTGCCAGCCACCTCCGCCCGTTCCGACGCCATAGAACGACGCGGGGTGGAGTAGCCGTTCGAACCACAAAAATCGCGCGAAATGGTTCACCGTAGCGGATTTCCGCCGCTCGCCGTTGTTCGCCGCTGCGTCGGGAGCTCGCCCGAGCATCACCGGCGCCGGCCACCAGCGTGGCGAGGCCTGGGGCCCACCTGGGTCACTGCCAGTGGGTCCCCTGGCCTCGTTTGACTTCGTTGACCGTGGTCAACTCCGACACTGTTCACCGCTGACTCTGACTTGTGGGTCCCGCCTGACAGTAGATTAATTAGTACTAATCTGTAGCTTAATTAGTCACTGACACTGGGTCCCACATGACTATTTAACACTGTTAGTTAAATCAGTTAAGTCCCTGAGTACGACAGGTGGGCCCCACCTATCAGTTTGACCATTCAGTGGTCAGCACAGTTGACTGCTGACAGGGTGTTGACCAGGCCCACTGTCAGCCTCTCTGGTGCACTCTGGGTGCAGTGCACCGGGTGCACCTAGCCCTTTCATGCACTGTTCTGGATAATTCGGATTAAATTAATTCCAGGATTTTTCAGAAATGCTTAAAACTTCGATAATTCATAGAAATTAATCCGTAACTCGGATCAAAAAGTTTTCTACATGAAAGTTGCTCAGAAAAATCTCACGAATCCGATCGTGCCATCTGTTTTCATATCGAGACCCTCTACGTAGGAGAACCCGCAACTTTTCGTCTGTTTCCGGTAGATAAATAGTGCCTACATACCGGTTAATAATTCCAACTTAAACCCTAAAATAACTAAAGTGGTTTAGAGATGCATTAGGTCACCCCTGCACCGCATTTTAGCATGTCATGCTCTGTGTTGCTTTGTATGCTATGTATTTATCTGTTTCTTCCCCCTCTTCTCTCCGGTAGATTTCCGGCACCGACGTAGCCCCTGAGGACTACTTCATCACCGACGACTCTTCTTTTCCGGCAGAGCAACCATGCAAGCAAACCCCCTTGAGCATACCTATATCACCTATTCTTTCCCCCTCCTGCTTGCATTAGAATTTGCTACTGTTTTTGATTGATCCTATTCTGATACATAGCCTGTTTTTGTAAACTGCTGTTGATACCTTACCTGCTATCCTAAATGCTTAGTATAGGTTGGATGGAAATCCATCTGTGGCCCCTCTTACTTGCCCTAGTAGCCCCGCTTATTTACCAGTGCCCTGATCGATGTGATCGACGGGCTGAGACCAGCACGTCACCACACACCCCCTAAGTTGCTCGACTCTGCAGAGATAATATCGAGTGCCGAGGGTGATACCTCTTATCTCACTTCTAATGTTGCCTCTGTTGTACAGTTAGTTGGTTGTGGGTTAACGAGGGTGATTCCTCTTTCACCATCTCCGACGCAGCTTCTGTCGTGCACCCCACAAGTGTGAATACCATCGAGGGTGATTCCTCCGGGCTCACCTTGACGGGTACATCGAGAGGGAATCCAACGAGGGTGATTCCTCGGATTCCATCTTGATGTTATGGACACACGGTTACCTGGTTTTTACTACAGATACTGGATAAAGTCAGGTCGACCTCGAGGGGTACCCGCGAGAGTTACACATGAAAGTCGGGCGGGCCCGGAGAGCACCTGCGAGAGTTACTGTGGCGGCTGGCTATTTAGCAGTACCACCCAGGTTGTGGTGGTAGCTCCGGACTTGTCCTGACAGCCGTCATGTAAATTAATAATGCACTAACGGATTTGGGTATTGATCTGAGTTGGCCACTGGCCTATACACACTACCTCACGCGAGATAATGGTTTAATGGGGCCCTCGGTGCCGTATGTATCAGCCAAAAGCTCTATCAGACGTCCAGTTCAGCATTGTGGCCCAGAGGTGGTGCCTGGTATCCACCCTGCACACAACGACCCGGAGGGCACAGGGCGATGGCCCAAGACCCCTGAGCACTTAGGATGTAGACCGGTGGGGACCTCTCTGCTGAGCTCTATGTAGGGCTACGGTGTGTCGATCAGCCGAGTCGGGCATGACCCAGGAAAGTGTGTCCGGCCAGAGTTAATCGGGCGTGTTGGGTAACAGTAGTGCACCCTTGCAGGGAAGATTATCTATTCGAATAGCCGTGTCCACGGTAATAGGACGCTCAGTGTTGTATCCCGATCTACTACTACTTGAACTGGATACTTTAAATAATTGGAAGCTCCGGGATCGCTTTCTCGCAGGGAGTCGAGGAAGGATCTCTAGGCTTTGATTCAACATGCTAGTTGCTTTATTATATGATACTAATCTACACTCTTCTAATGCTGCAAGACCGCTGAAGATGCTAGTCTTCGATAGGCTAGGCCCTCTCTCTATTCTGGCATTTCTGCAGTCTAGTCCACAGATACAGCCCTTCTTTTGAAACCAATTGCATAATTAGAATAGTTCGGATGTAAGTCTTGTGAGTACTTTGGATGAGTACTCACGGTTGCTTTGCTCCCCTTTTTCCCCCATGTCTGATTGCTACGATCAGATGATGGAGCCCCGGAGCCAGCCACCCCCAGCCGATGACTACTACTACCCCTCTGGAGGAGCTTACTGCTATGTGGGGACCGCTGACGACCAGGAGTAGTTAGGAGGCTCCCAGGCAGGAGGCCTGCGCCTTTTCGATCTGTGTCATTGCTTTGCCCCGCCTTCTAGGCACATCTTTTTATCTTTTATGTCTGTACTCAGATATCTAACGCTTTCGCTGATGCTTGTATGACATCGAGCTTATGTATTCAAGCCCTCGAGGCCCCTGGCTTGTAATATAAAGCTTGAATTATTTTATTTGTGTCTAGAGTTGTGTTGTGATATCTTCAAGTGAGTCCCTAGGCTTGATCGTGTGTATTTGCGTGTATGATTAGCGCACGATTAAGTTGGGGCGTCACAAGTTGGTATCAGAGCCGACTGCCTGTAGGAACCCCCTTTCCAATTCCTTGGCCGAAGTTGAGTCTTGTCTCCAAAAACTGTTTTACTAACATGGTTGTGTGGCTTACGGGCCCACGTCGCCAATGGCTGGGGTTAGGATCTTTTATTCCTCTTCCTTACTCTGGGACTCTGATCTCTCTTCCTTTCGGGTTAAAGATTTTACTGACTCTAACTCTAGGTTCTCGTGATCACATCCACCCGGAGTTCTGAATTAACCCCCCCTTCTTCGAGATGAGGGCCAGGTTCTGCTACACAGTGTTCACAGACCGCAGGATCCTTTTATCGAGGGCACCCTGCGTTGTCATTTGCAGATTCCTTGCTCCAATAGTTTTCTCCGACGTTGGTGTAGCCTTTGCTATGTCTCGTTGTTGTATTCCTTCACCGCGTGCCGGCGCGCCGCCTAGTTTGTCTAGCTGCGTGCGTTTCCGAACTCCTACTGCCGTTTGTATCCAACTCCGTGCATAAGTTTGTATGTCTTTAATGACTACTAATATATATCTAATGCACCTCTTGTTCATTGCTCATGTTACTTCATGAATGACCTCTTACCCATGCAGTTGTTCTTGCTAAATTGCCCCTGTTGATTTGGCAGGATGGCTGACGATCCTCCACCTCCACCCTATATTGCCGCAATGATGCAGCAGTTTGACCTGAATCGTCAGTTTATGACTGGGGTAATGGCCCAATTTCCAACTCAGAATGCTCAGCAACAGTCTGCCCCAATAACTCTGCAAGAATTCATGCGCCTTAATCCGTCCACTTTCCGCAACTCATCTGATGTTATGGATGCTGATGATTGGCTCCGTGACATCGCCTTTCAGATGAAGTCGGCTAATGTTGCCCCTGACAGTTACGTCACCTATGCGACGTATCACCTGAGGAGTTCAGCTGCTCAATGGTGGGAAAGCAACAGGTGTATGCTGCCTACTAGAACTGTAACCACTTGGCAGGAATTTCAGTCAGCCTTTCGTGCATGGCACATTCCTCAAGGTCTGATGGACCAGAAGAAGAAGGAGTTCCGCAAACTCACTCAGGGCAAAATGGCTGTGGATGAATATCAGAGGAAATTTCTCGATTTATCCCGCTATGCTGAAGATGACGTCTGCACTGACGCTCGCAAGCAGGAGAAATTCCGTGAAGGATTGCGTCCTGATATAAAGCTAGCACTGGTTGCCCATGATTGCACAGACTTTGCGACCCTTGTTAGCCAAGCTTTCCGGACTGAAACTGGTCTGAATGAGTACCAGGAGTCGCTCAAGCGCACTCGTGATGATGGCTCATCCTCGGGTCAGCCTACTCAGAAACGTCAAGTCTGGATCCCGCACAATGTCTTTCACCGACCTGCTCCAACACCAAGGCCATCTTATGTCGCACCTCGTCTGCCTCCGCCGCCGAGACAGCTAACGATTCAGGGTGGAAAGCCCAATGCTATGGCTCCTCCCCATAATGATGGTTTGTGCCGCAAATGTGGACAGTCAGGGCACCTTGCTATCAACTGTCGCCAGGGTCAGCCTCAGAATGCACCTCATCCTCCTGCTGGTTGCAAAAGGAGATGTCGAAACCGTCGTTTCAGAAGCGGTAATGCCAGGCCGTCTGCTATAGGTCATGGCCAGGTCACTCATGTCAAGATGGAAGAAGCTCATGAGTCCCCTAAAATTGTGATGGGAACTCTTCCAGTTAATTCAGTTGCAGCTTCTGTTCTCTTTGATTCTGGAGCATCACATTCCTTCGTGTCTCAACAATTTGCTTAGCGTCATGAACTACCTCTATAGTTGTTGCCCACCCCTTTGGAAATTAGCACTCCCCGTTCCAGGTGGCAAACCAAGATGGTAAGTCACAACAATCAAATCAAAATTGAAGGATTGACATTCCCAGCTTCACTCATTGCTCTTGGACCTTCCAACATAGACATCATTCTCGGTATGGACTGGTTGACAGCCCATAATGCTATGATCAACTGTGCCGTCAAGACAGTCCAGCTCACACACCCTTCCGGCCAGACAATCAACTATTCAGCTCAGATAATTCAGAATGCTGAGAGCCAGATATATGCTCTGAATGCATTGAATGCTTCACCTCTTGAAGGAATAGAAAACGTTCCAGTTGTTCGTGACTTTCAAGATGTCTTTCCAGAAGAACTTCCAGGAGTACCCCCCTGCTAGAGCAGTCGAATTCGTTATCGACCTGAAACCGGGCACTACTCCCATTGCAAAGCGCCCATACAAGATGCCGCCGCATGAACTCCTTGAACTTAATGAGGAAATCGACAAGTCACTTCAAAAGGGTTTCATCCGCCCCAGTTCTTCTGCTTGGGGAGCACCTTCTCTCTTTGTTAAGAAGAAGGATGGAACGAATCGGTTGGTTCAAGATTATCGCCCTCTCAGCCAAGCAAATTCAGAACAAGTATTCGCTCCCCAGAATCAACGATCTGTATGATCAACTTGCTGGTTCCTCGGTATTCTCTAAGCTGCATCTGAGATTGGGATACCACCAGATCCGAGTTCGCAAAGAGGATATTCCGAAGACAGCCTTCGTTACTCGATATGGGTCTTACGAGTACACCATCATGTCTTTCGGCTTAACCAATGCTCCAGCAACATTCTCACGATTGATGAACTACATCTTCATGGATTACCTCGACAAGTTCGTCGTGGTATATCTGGATGACATCCTTGTCTATTCGAAGAATGAAGAAGAACATGCCGCACATCTTCGGCTTGTACTGGAGAAGCTGCGTGAACATCAACTGTATGCCAAATATTCCAAGTGTGAGTTCTGGTTGTCTGAAGTGACATATCTCGGCCACGTGATTTCCAAAGATGGCATTGCTGTTAACCCGGAACGAGTTCAGGCTATTCTAGAATGGACTTCTCCGAAGATTGTCAACCAAGTCAGAACTTTTCTCGGACTCACCAGCTATTGCCGCCGTTTTGTCGAGAACTTCTCTAAGATTGCCAAGCCTCTGACTGATCTGCTTCACAAAGGCGTTAAGTTTGAGTGGACAGACAAATGTCAGAAAAGTTTTCAGACACTCAAAGACAAGCTGACATCTGCCCCAGTGCTTGCTCCTCCAGATTCTCGCAAGGACTTCATGATTTATTGTGACGCATCTCGTCAAGGATTAGGCTGTGTCCTAATGCAAGAGCGCAAGGTGATTGCTTATGGCTCTCGACAGCTGCGTCCTCATGAAGAGAACTATCCAACGCATGATCTCGAACTTGCAGCAGTTATTTATGCATTGAAGTTATGGCGACATTACCTACTTGGTAATCGTTGCGAGATCTACAAGGATCATCAAAGCTTGAAGTACTTGTTCACTCAGCCATCTCTGAACCTCCGTCAGGAAAGATGGATGGAGGCCATTACAGACTATGATTTGGGTATTTCTTATACCCCTAGCAAGGCTAATGTAATGGCTGATGCCTTGAGCCGTAAATCCTATTGTTGTGAACTTGAGGTTCAGCTACAGCAACCACTCCTGTATGAAGAGCTTCGAAAACTGAACCTCGAGATAGTTCCTCAAGGATATCTAAACACCTTGGTTGTTGAACCGGATCTCGAGCACTACATCAAGACACGGCAGAAATATGACTTTGAAGTCGAGAAGATTAAGAACTACCTCTCCAAGGGAAATTCTTCGTTCTACCATGTTGATGATGATGGTGCCTTGCTCTTCAAAGGCCGCCTAGTGGTCCCTAGAAAGCACAATTTGGACTCGCGTTCGGATGTCATGAAAGAAGCACATGACACACCTTTGTCCATTCATCCAGGTAGTACCAAGATGTACCAGGACATTCGTCAGCGATACTGGTGGCCTGATATGAAGCGAGATATTGCTCGTTATGTTGCTGAGTGTGACGTTTGCCATCGCATCAAAGCAGAACATCAAAGACCTGCTGGAACTCTGCAACCACTTGAAATTCCTGAATGGAAATGGGATAAAGTTGAAATGGATTTCATTACTGGATTTTCCAGATCGTAGAAGGGTCATGATGCCATTTTTGTCGTCATTGACCGATTTTCAAAGGTTGCTCATTTTCTGCCAGTCAAGGAGACAATCACTGCTAGTCAGTTAGCAGACCTGTATGTTTCTAGAATTGTGTCACTCCACGGTGTTCCATTCGAGATCAACTCAGACCGTGGCAGCCTCTTTACCTCAAGGTTCTGGGAAAGTTTCCAAGAAGCTATAGGAACTCATTTGTCCTTTAGCACTACTTTTCACCCCCAGTCCCAGGGTCAAGTTGAACGAGTCAACCAAGTGCTTGAAGATATGCTCCGCGCATGTGTCATCTCCTTTGGCAAGAAATGGGAGGAATCTCTTCCGTATGCCGAATTCTCTTACAACAATAGCTATCAAGCTAGTTTGAAGATGGCACCATTTGTAGTTCTTTATGGACGTAAGTGCCGAACTCCTCTGAATTGGTCAGAAACTGGGGATCGGCCACTCTTCGGTCCGGACATTATCCAACACGCTGAACAGCAAGTTCGTATTGTTCGCGAACATCTGAAGACTGCTCAGAAGAGCAATTATGACCGCAAACACAAGGTAATGGTCTATCAACCTGGCGAACAGGCTTACCTTCGTGTCACTCCGATGAAGGGAACCCACTGCTTTGGAATCAAGGGCAAGCTAGCTCCTCGCTACATTGGCCCATTCCGTATTCTCGCAAGACATGGAGAAGTGGCATGTCAGTTGGAACTACCGCCGAACCTTTCTCAGCTTCACGATGTTTTCCATGTGTCGCAACTCCGCCGCTGCTTCAAGGATCCGATCCGAGCAGTGGATCATGAAGTGCTGGAATTGCAGGATGACCTATCTTATAAAGAACATCCGATCCATATTCTTGATCAAGCTGAACGTCGAACCCGTCAGAAGGCAATCCAGTTCCTCAAAGTTCAGTGGTCGAACCATTCTGAAGATGAAGCCACTTGGGAACGCGAGGATCGTCTTCATGAAGAATACCCCGACCTTTTCCCTTCTACCTCCTGAATTCTCGGGATGAGAATTTCTTTTAGAGGAGGAGAATTGTAACACCCCCTTGTAATATGCTACAGTGATCATCTTCTAATCATGCCAAGTCATCTTCATTTGCAGTGTTAAATCATCATTTGTTCATATCTCATTTCAAATTCCCCACTGAATTCAAATTCAAATGCAAGTGCAATTTTGAAGTTGCTCAAAAATTTCTGCAAAAATGTTCATTAATTAACAAATATTCCCTAACCAATATTTGTTAAGAAAAACAACATCACCATGTTGCTAAAATGAACATTAGCACTTAAAACAGTGTTATTCCAGCAATTATAAATGCAAATTCATTTATGAAAATTCAAGGTGGATTCAGTTAAATCCCAAACTTTTTGTGACAGAGCCTGAAAATGCAAAGTATTTATTGGGCTTAGTTCCACATTTTTCTAAAATGTTTGCTGGCCCACAGAAATCATTTACTGCCTCTGTTTTTGATTAAATAGAAAAATGCAGAAAAAGGAAAACTGGGCGAAGCCTTACCTCCCTGTTCCCCTACCTGCCTCCCCTGTGTGGCAGCGCCGGCATGGCCGAGCACCTCACGTCGGCCGCTGCTTGCCACGGCGCCGGGGGCAGTTGGCCCTGGATAAGGCCGGCGCCTCGTCCCTTCCCCTTGGACGCCGCCCTCACTTCCCCCCTCTCTCTCCCTCGCTCATATTCGCCTCTCCTCCCCTCTGCCGAGTGATGTCGCCGCCGTGATTCCGTCAGTCCCACGGCCACCGGCGGCCCCGCGCCCGCTGGCTGTGCCCGCAAGCTCCGCCAGCTCCTTCCTCTTCTCATGGTGCGTTCGGACGGAGCCGGGGATCTCTGCTGTGGCCGGAACTCCCTCCTCCTGTTCTCCGACCGCCGCAGAACCTCCGGCGATCTCCGGCGACCACTGCTGCTACTAAGCCTAATGCGGGCCACCGTGTGCCCCAACGTGAGCTCCTTCCTCTCTCCTTTCCCGCGCCTTGCTCTAAAACGCGTCGTAGACGCTAGCCCGTACTCGCCCTTAGATCACCGCCGCCACGGCTCGATGCCGGCGTGCCTGCCGGCCACCTCCGCCCGTTCCGATGCCATAGAACGATGCGGGGTGTAGTCGTTCAAACGCAGCAAAAATCGCGCGAAATGGTTCACCGTAGCGGATTTCTGCCGCTCGCCGTGGTTCGCCGCCGCGTCGGGAGCTCGCCGGAGTAGCTCCAGCACCGGCCGCCAGCGTGGCGAGGCCTGGGGCCCACCTGGGTCACTGCCAGTGGGTCCCCTGGCCTCATTTGACTTTGTTGACCGTGGTCAACTCTGACACTGTTCACCGCTGACTCTGACTTGTGGGTCCCACCTGACAGTAGATTAATTAGTACTGATCTGTAGCTTAATTAGTCACTGACAATGGGTCCCACATGACTATTTAACACTGTTAGTTAAATCAGTTAAGTCCCTAAGTATGACAGGTGGGCCCCACCTGTCAGTTTGACCAGTCAGTGGTCAGCCCAGTTGAGTGCTGGCTGGGTGTTAACCGGGCCCACTGTCAGCCTCTCTGGTGCACTCTGGGTGCAGTGCACCGGGTGCACCTAGCCCTTTCATGCACTGTTCTGGATAATTCGGATTAAATTAATTCCAGGATTTTTCAGAAATGCTTAAAACTTCGATAATTCGTAGAAATTAATCCGTAACTCGGATCAAAAAGTTTTCTACATGAAAGTTGCTCAGAAAAATCTCACGAATCCGATCGTGCCATCTGTTTTCATGTCGGGACCCTCTTCGTAGGAGAACTCGCAACTTTTCGTCTGTTTCCGGTAGATGAATAGTGCATACATACCGGTTAATAATTCCAACTTAAACCCTAAAATAACTAAAGTGGTTTAGAGATGCATTAGGTCACCCCTGCACCGCATTTTAGCATGTCATGCTCTGTGTTGCTTTGTATGCTGTGTATTTATCTATTTCTTCCCCCTCTTCTCTCCGGTAGATTTCCGGCACCGACGTAGCCCCTGAGGACTACTTCATCACCGATGACTCTTCTTTTCCGGCAGAGCAACCAGGCAAGCAAACCCCCTTGAGCATGCCTATATCACCTATTCTTTCACCCTCCTGCTTGCATTAGAATTTGCTACTGTTTTGATTGATCCTATTCTGATGCATAGCCTGTTTTTGTAAACTGCTGTTGATACCTTACCTGCTATCCTAAATGCTTAGTATAGGTTGGATGGAAATCCATCTGTGGCCCCTCTTACTTGCCCTAGTAGCCCCGCTTATTTACCAGTGCCCTGATCGATGTGATCGACGGGCTGAGACCAGCACGTCACCACACACCCCCTAAGTTGCTCGACTCTGCAGAGATAATATCGAGTGCCGAGGGTGATACCTCTTATCTCACTCCTGATGTTGCCTCTGTGGTACAGTTAGTTGGTTGTGGGTTAACGAGGGTGATTCCTCTTTCACCATCTCCGACGCAGCTTCTGTCATGCACCCCGCAAGTGTGAATACCATCGAGGGTGATTCCTCCAGGTTCACCTTGACGGGTACATCGAGTGGGAATCCAATGAGGGTGATTCCTTGGATTCCATCTTGATGTTATGGACACATGGTTACCTAGTTTTTACTACAGATACTGGATAAAGTCGGGTCGACCTCGAGGTTTACCCGTGAGAGTTACACATGAAAGTCGGGCGGGCCCGGAAAGCACCCGCGAGAGTTACTGTGGCGGCTGGCTATTTAGCGGTACCACCCACGTTGTGGTGGTAGCTCCGGACTTGTCCTAACAGCCGTCATGTAAATTAATAATGCACTAACGGATTTGGGTATTGATCTGAGTTGTCCACTAGCCTATACGCACTACCACCACGCGGGATAATGGTATAATGGGGCCCTCGGCACCGTATGTATCAGCCGAAAGCTTTGTCAGACGTCCAGTTCAGCATTGTGGCTGGGTCGGATCGGCGCCCTAGAGGTGGTGCCTGGTATCCACCCTACACACAACGACCCGGAGGGCACAGGGCGATGGCCCAAGACCCCTGAGCACTTAGGATGTAGACCGGCGGGGACCTCTCTGCTGAGCTCTATGTAGGGATGCGTTGTGTCGATCAGCCGAAGCCGGGCATGACCCAGGAAAGTGTGACCGGCCGGAGTTAATCGAGCGTGTTGGGTAACAGTAGTGCACCCCTGCAGGGAACATTATCTATTCGAATAGCCGTGTCCACGATAACAGGATGCTCAGTGTTGTATCCCGATCTACTACTACTTGAACTGGATACTTTAAATAATTCGAAGCTCCGGGATCGCTTTCTCGCAGGGAGTCGAGGAAGGATCTCTAGGCTTCGATTCAACATGCTTGTTGCTTTATTATATGATACTAATCTACACTCTTCTAATGCTGCAAGACCGCTGAAGATGCTAGTCTTCGATAGGCTAGGCTCTCTCTCTATTCTGGCATTTCTGCAGTCTAGTCCACAGATACAGCCCTTCTTTTGAAACCAATTGCATAATTAGAATAGTTCTGATGTAAGTCTTGCGAGTACTTTGGATGAGTACTCACGGTTGCTTTGCTCCCCTTTTTCCCCCATGTCCGATTGCTGCGATCAGATGATGGAGCCCCGGAGCCAGTCACCCCCAGCCGACGACTACTACTACCCCTCTAGAGGAGCTTACTGCTATGTGGAGACCGCCGACGACCAGGAGTAGTTAGGAGGCTCACAGGCAGGAGGCCTGCGCCTTTTCGATCTATGTCATTGCTTTGCCCCGCCTTCTAGGCACATCTTTTTATCTTTTATGTCTGTACTCAGATATCTAACGCTTTCGCTGATGCTTGTATGACATCGAGCTTATGTATTCGAGCCCTCGAGGCCCCTGGCTTGTAATATAGAGCTTGAATTATTTTATTTGTGTCTAGAGTTGTGTTGTGATATCTTCAAGTGAGTCCCTAGGCTTGATCGTGTGCATTTGCGTGTATGATTAGCGCACGATTAAGTCGGGGTATCACATGACATTAGAGTTGGTTGATGTGTATCATATGGTGTTATTTTAGTACGAACTCTAGGGCTGTTTGTGACACTTATAGGAATAGCTCAACAGATCGATCAGAAAGGATAACTTTGAGGTGGTTTCGTACCCTACAAACAATTTCTATCTTATGTTCTCCGCTAATAGGAACTTGGGAGTGATTCTTTATCGCACGTTGAGGGATGGTTATATGATCCAATTATGTTAGCATTGTTGAGAGATTGCACTAGTGAAAGTATGAACCCTAGGCCTTGTTTTCAAGCATTGCAATACTGTTTGTGCTCACTTTTGTTACTTGCTACCTTGCTGTTTTTATATTTTCAGATTACAAAAAACCTATATCTACTATCCATACTACACTTTTATCACCATCTCTTCGCCGAACTAGTGCACCTATACAATTTATCATTGTATTGGGTGTGTTGGGGACACAAGAGATTTCTTGTATTTGGTTGCAGGGTTGTTTGAGAGATACCATCTTCAACCTACGCCTCCCACGGATTGATAAACCTTAGGTCATCCACTTGAGGGAAAATTGCTACTGTCCTACAAAACTCTGCGCTTGGAGGCCCAACACGAGTGTACAAGAATAAGTTGTGTAGTAGACATCAACGTATCAGCATCCCCAAGCTTAATTCCTACTCGTCCTCGAGTAGGTAAATGATAAAAGAAATAATTTATGAAGTGTGAATGCTAGCATAGTGCGTAAGTTTGATCAATGATAATTTCATTCCACTACAGGAATCTGCTACTTTGCCGTCTGCCATAGCAGACGGCAAAGGACCAGGCCACGGACGGCAAACACCTTTGCCGTCTGCTGGCTGACGGCCCCACTTTCGGCACAGAAAGTCGCGGTAATGAGCTAATTTGCCGTCTGCATAAGCTCAGCGGACGGCAAAGATATTTGCCATCCGTGTTCCTGGCCAAGCTGACGGCAAAGTACGTAGACGGCAACGTATAGCGGTTAGCCCCGTTAGGTGGCTAACGGCATACTTTGCCGTCCGCCAGCTGATGGCAAACTAACACCTGCCTTTGTCGTCTGCCATATGACGTCAGCAGTACTGTGGCCTAGTCTGGCTAACTGCAGACTTTGCCGTCCGCCAGCGGACGGCAAACTAACGGCATAATTTACCGTCTGCCAGCGGACGGCAAAATGACCAAATGGGTCAGACCTGGTGCTCCCAGGTTGCACAGGTTGCTGCCACGTGGCACTTTTGCCGTCTGCCTACCGATGGCAAACGGCTTTGCCATCCGCTGGCAGACGGCAAAGTGCCTGTATTGCCTCTTTTTTGTCTGTTTTCTGTTATTTCCCTGCATTTTCACAACACATATATGATATATATAGTTTCAGAAAGAAGCACAGGCCATGTATCCAACATTATCGTGACATTTTGAACAAGATAACACATAGGCTATTAAAAGAATCAAAACATACATAGTTTCACATCGTTCATCCATATATACATACATAGTTTCACATTGTTCATCAATACAAATCAAAACAAAAAATAAACACTAGCAGTCCATCAATGCCATCTTCCATGAAGTGAATCAAATCTGCAAAAATGGGAGTAAGAAAGTTAGAAGAAGAAGAAGAAGAAGACTAGAAGAAGAAGAAGAAGAAGAAGAAGAAGAATAAGAAGGAATAGAAGATGGAGAAAAAGAAAGAAGAGAAAAAGGAAGAATAAGAATATATTTTCTTCTTCTTCTCTCTTTTTCTCATCTTTCTTCTCTTCTATCTTTTTATCCTTTTCCTTCTCATTCTTCTTCTTTTATTCTTTCTTTTTCTTCTCTTTCTTCTTCTATTCTTTTTTTTTCTCCTCTTCCTTGTTTTTCTTCTTCTTATTCCTTATTTGTGTCATTTTAGAGCTAACTAAGGTAATTATGCCATTTTAGAGCTAAATAAGCTTATTATGTCATTTTGGAGGAAAATAAGCTAAGTATATGACATTTATGAGCTAACCAAGGTTATTATGCCATTTTTGACCTAACTAAGCTAATTATGTCATAAATGAACTAAATAAGCTAATTATGTCATTTTGGAGGATAATTAGCTAAGTATGTCTTTTTTGGGGAAAATAAGCTAAGTATGTGGCATCATAGGGCTAACTAGCATGTACGAAGCTAAGTATGCATTTGTTAAGCAAAACACTAGAGAAAACTTACCGTCGTCATCATCACGGAGGTCAAGCACCGGGGTTGCTCTGGCATTGTCGTGGACGGTAGGGTGGAATGGTAGCATACAAACTAATAATAGTCTGGATCGTCTATATATGCTCCGGGATCAATAGATGCATCATCATCATCACTATCACGCGTGTCGTCATGAATGACGTGCTCATCGGGTTCAGCGGCATCAACATGTGGAAGGCCTTTCTGTAATTGGTCAAGCATTGACAGGTAATCCGCAGCAGTAACCTCTTCTTGTTCCGGCTCTTCTTGTTCCGGCTCAGGGGTGAAGTCGGATTCACTGTCGCTGTCTACTTCCATGTTCTGGTGTGAAGTAGAGCGGTTCTTGAAATGTTTTTTGGAAAGACGTGTTTCTTGGAAGAATTCTCCTTCATATGTGTCTGGGTTAATGTGAGGTTCATAATCCTCTTCATTGGGGGGAGGTGGTCTAACACGTGGCGGCACTTCATAAACGACATCCCAACCATTCAGATTTGTATTAGTTTGGCAGGCCCACGGTAGATAGAAAACTTGTGTCGCCTGTTGAGCCATAATATAGACATCGGGAACATCTAAATGGGTGCTTTGTTTTATTTCGACTAGCCCTATATGTTCATGAGTCCTTCTAGTCTCCTTCGGCTGGAACCAATAACATTTGAAGACAATGACATTCGGTGGGTTTTCACCATAGAATAGAAGTTCATAAATTGCCTCAACTCTTCCATAATACTCGGTACCTCCTTCGCCGATAGTAGAGACACCACAATTTGTAGATTTTCGGTCGGCCATAGATAGCTCTTTGCCAAAGGTACGAAAGCGATACCCGTTGATGTCGTATTTCTCAAATGAACGGACCTTATAGTCAAAACCATTAGCGGCTTGTCTCAATTCGGCGTCCATAGACTCTGAATTAGCCTACAAGTTTAATACGAAAGGATTGTTGCATTAGCCGCAAATTAGACCAAGAAATGAAATGGTCTATTAATGGTAATTACCGTTTGTTTGAACCAAGAGATGAAACCGGGATAGCCGCCTCCATGCTTTGCCAGAAGCTCATACTCTTTGATGGAATCCTTTTGGATCACCGCTCCATCCGAGAATTTGGCGACGTATCGACTGTATCAAATATCCAGGAATAAGAGCAGTTCAAAGGAATTAGAAGTTGCGAAACAATGTACCGAGAACTTACTCGATGTACAGCCGCACTTCTGTTAGGTTGTTGAAGATATACAACGAAATGGTCCACCATTATTCGACATCCAACCCTATTGGTTTCGAAGCACCGGCTAGTGCGAGCTTCCCTTTGAATAGGCTGAGGTTGGATCCACCTTTTTAGGGTCGCCAGCATTGTACCGAGGCTTCGGATTATGCAAATGACGATTTTTGGCTTCGTAGTGTGTTGTCACGAAGTTTGCCGCCTCCTCAGTAATGAATGCCTCGGCCATCGATGCTTCAATTCTACGTTTATTTCTACATTTTGCTCGAAGCGTCTTCTGCATCCTCTCAGTTGCATAGCACCAACGATTTTGCATGGGCCCCCCCAATCTTGCCTCGGTTGACAGATGTAAAATCAAATGCTGCATTGGATTAAAGAAGCCCGGTGGAAAGATCTTCTCTAACTTGCAGAGCAACTCCGGCGCCAACTTTTCCATGTCATCTAGCACGCCAGGCGATAGTTCTTTCGCACAAAGAACATGGAAGAAATAGCTCAGCTCTGCCAGTACTAGCCATTCATCCTCAGGGATAAAGCCACGCAACATCACCGGCATTACCTGCTCAAGCCATATGTGCCAATCATGACTCTTGAGACCAAATATTTTCAATTTTTCAAGACTCGCTCCCCTCTTTAGATTCGTTGCATACCCATCGGGGAACATCAACTCCATTTTCACCCACAAGATAATTTCCCTCATAGCTGGCCTTCCAAGATTGAACCAGGCCTTTGGCTTCGTCCAGTTCTGCTTTCCTTTCGGTTGTCGCGTGTTTTCTAACGGTCTATCACATAGAGTCTACTGATCGACTCTGGCCTTAGGATTATCCTTTGACTTCCCCTCTATGCCGAACAATGTACCAAAAAGGGCCTCGCCGATATTCTTTTCAGTGTGCATAACATCGATGTTGTGTGGAAGAAGGAGGTCTTTGAAGTAAGGCAGATCCCACAAGCATGTCTTGTGAGTCCAGGCGTGTTCCGAATTATACCCCTTGAAATACCCTGGACGCTCTGGATCAGGCTCGAGAGCATTTAATTGATCCAGGATTTGTTGGCCAGTCAACGCAGGTGGTGCAGAGTTTTTGACAACTCTATCTTTGATGAAGTTCTTCTTGTCTTTTCTGAACTTATGCCGAGGATCCAGGAACTGTCTATGCAAGTCGAAGCAAGAATACTTGCAACCCGCCTGCAGCCAATGAAACTGAAGAGCTGCCTTGCATGTGGGGCACGGGAACTTTCCATGCATACACCGGCCAAGGAATAGCGCATATGCCGGCAAGTCATGCATCGAGTACATGTACCAGACACGCATTATGAAGTTTTGTTTGCTAGCGGCGTCGTATGTCTTGAACCCATTATCCCAAGCTTCTTGCAATTCATCCTTAAGTGGCTGCATGTACACATTCATATTCTTCCCCGGATAGTTGGGCCCTGGAATTATCAACGTCAGGAAAATGTTCTTTCTTTGCATAATCTGTCCGGGGGGAGATTGAGTGGAATGACAAATACAGGCCAACAACTGTATTGGGTTGCCGTCATACCAAACGGATTGAACCCATCCGTGCTGATGCAGACTCGAGGATGCCTTGGATCTGCCGCTTTCTGCTTATGTAATGCATCGAAGTGCTTCCACGCAGAACCATCTGATGTGTGTACCAACATCTGATTCCCATCTGCATCTAGTTCGGTTCTTTTGCCCAATTTGTGCCATGTCATCTGTCTGGCTGTCTCTTCGACCATGAAAAGACGTTGAAGTCTTGGTACGATTGGCAGATACCGAAGAACATTAACGGGGATTTTGGTCTGCCTCTTCTCACCCATACCGTTGTCTACCACAACATACCTAGAAGACTTGCAAATGGGACAATATTTCAAGTCCGCATACTCAAGCCTAAATAAGGCACATACTTTCTCACAGGCATCTATCTTCTCATAGGGCATCTTAAGTACACGGAGGATTTTGTCCGACTGGTACTGGTTTGCAGGCATTACATGGCCTTTGGGTAGAAAGCGTCCAAATAGTGTCATCATCGCGTCGTAGCATTCTCTGCCCAAGTTGAATTGAGCCTTCAGAGCCATTACTTGTGCGATCTCATCCAGCTCACAAAGCTCAGTGTGCTCGTGGAGAGGACATTTTGAAGACTCCAACATTTCATTGAAGGCCTTTGCAGATTCCTCCATCTCATCGTCCGAATCCCGAGCATCATCAAAGCCTTGCACCATGTCTTCGATCCCGGTACCATGCTCGTTGGTGCGACGACGAACGACCTCAGCTCTGGTACGTTGGGCAGACTCACCATGAAATGTCCACACCGTATAATTAGGCGTACAACCCCACTTCTGCAGGTGTTTACCCATTTCACCCTCTGTCCTCTGTGAAAAGTTGTCGCACCTAACACAGGGGCACCAGGTTTTTCTCTGGCCATTTGCAAATGCGGCTTTCACAAACCCCTTGGTTTTTGTTAACCATTCATTGGTCATGTCTTCCTGACTAGTGTGACCGGTGTACATCCACGCACGATCACTCATCTTGCCTACCTACTAAACACACAAGAAATATATATATAATTCAGCATATATATTCATCAGTTAATCAAGTTTGTAAATTTTATTACGTCCATGCAACCTACACGCAAATAGGTAAAGATAGGTCCTAATCCCACCCGAATATGTGTAGATTGGGTTCGTTTTCCCATGCTCTGCTCCGGATCCGACGCAAAATTTCGGCAGCACCTCCCCGCTGTTCTCCTGATACACGTCTCGGCAATAAACAGAGAGGATGTGTACCCGGAGAACAACAGGGAGGTGCTGACGAAATTCTGCATCGGATCCGGAGTAGAGCATGGGAAAACGAACCCAATCTACACATACTCGGGCTGTCCATGGATAACGTTGGACAATTCAAAAGAATCACGGTTATAAATATGCAAATGCATGCATATTTATAACTGTAACCCTTTCGAACGGGAGACGCATACTGGTCACGCATACTGATGATTGAAGACACCTATAGCTAGCAAGTATCATCGGCACGAAGACCGGAATAGAGCAAATGAAGGGGGGAGGAGGAGATGTCATTTGTGCTCACCCACAAACGCAGGGGAGCTCGTCGAACGCACGGCACCTAACCCTCGCAGCGACGAAACAACTGCACATTTAAATCCACCCGATCAACATGAATATTCAATCCCGATAAAAAATCTCTATATATATATATAACTACTTTTCCACTTTTCTTTTATTCTTCTTCTCTTCTATTTCTTCTTCTTCTCCTCTTCTTCTTCCTTTTCTTCTCTTCTTCTTCTTCTTCTTCTTCTTCTTCTTCTTCTCCTGTTTTTCTTCTTCTTCTCCTCTTCTTCTTCTCCTCTTCTCTTCTTCTTCTTTTCTTCTTCTTCTTCTTCCTTTCTTTTCCTTTCTCCTCTTCTTCTTCTCCTCTTCTCCTCTTTTTCTTCTTCTTCTTCTTCTTATTTTCTTCTCCTCCTCCTCCTCCTCTTCTTCTTCTTCTTCTTCTTCTTCTTCTTCTTCTTCTTCCTTTCTTTTCCTTTTTCCTCTTCTTCTACTTCTTCTTCTTTTCTTTTTTTTTCATCATCTTCTTCCTTCTTTTCCTTTTTTCTTCTTCTACCTATTCTTCTCTTCTTTTCTTCTTCTTTTTTTTCATCTTCTTCTTCCTTCTTTTTCCTTTTTCCTCTTCTTCTACTTATTCTTCTTCTACTTCTTCTACTTATTCTAACTTTTCTACTTTATTCTACTTATAATTCTGCTACTTATACTTTCTACTTATTCTACTTATTCTAAAAAAAGAAAAGAAAAACAGAGAAGAAAAAAAGCCTCACCGGAGGGGGGCGTCGGGGTCGTCGGGGCGGCGGGCCAGGGCGGCAGGGCCGCAGGGCGCCGAGGCCGCGGGCCGCCCGCGGCGGCAGCGACGGGCGCGGTGGGGCGCCGGGGCCGAGGGCCGCCCGCGGCGGGGGTGATGGGGCGTCGGGGGCGGCGGGTGGCGCGGCGGGGGCGGTGGGGCGGCGGGGGCGGTGGGGAGAGAGAGAGAGAGAGAGAGAGAGAGAGATAAAAAGAGAGAGGGGGAGGGAGGTGGGGGCGGGGGCAGCTGTTAGATACGTTAGGTTATTTTCTTTGCCGTCTGCTTTCGGGCTCTTTGCCGTCTGCTGGCAGACGGCAAAGAGTGTACTACCCAGCGCAGCCCTCCATTCGGCCCCACGCCTGCTCTTTGCCGTCTGCCAGCAGACGGTAAAGATTGAACTGACGGCAAACATGATCTTTGCCATCAGTCCACTCTTTGCCGTCTGCTTTCTGGAAGCGGACGGCAAACATGGTCTTTGTCGTCCGCTAGCTGACGGAAAAGAGCAGACTGATGGCAAATTCTCTGATTCCTGTAGTGTTCACTTTTCCTAGCATCATAACAGCAACTCTTTTTCATAAAACTCATCATGATAAAGTAGCAATCAATTCACATGTTATGGTTCAAACAATACATTATCTTGAAACTTAACAACCTATGTTCTTAGTCACCAAACAATTGCAATTCAACTTAACTTTAACAGAGTCTAAGTAAGAGCTCCACATACTCAATTATCATATAGTCTTCTATGATTGCTAATACTCAAAGCATATTTTTAGAACAAATAGCATCCATCGAACACAGAGAAAGATAGGGGCTTGATGTTTCGCCTCCCAACTCATTTATCATAGAGATAATTGTCAACAATAATAAATCATGATCAAATATATTTGAATGGATATATGTGCCTGGATCTATCCCCACCACATGATGCTTGCAAACTATAGAATAGGTTGGAATAAGAAGTTGACTCAATAAAAATAAATAGCATGAAAGTAAATAACATAAAAGTAAATAGAATGCCCCTTTGCAGAGGGAAGCAGAGATTTGCAGAGGTGCCAGAACTCATAGCTTAAAACAGAGATGAATACATTTTGAGAGGCATGCCTTTCCTATCAACGTCACGACCGAGAGTTCTCAATATCTTCCATGCTAAACACATTATAGGCGGTTCCCAAGCAGAAAGGTAAAGTTTACTCCCCCTCAACCATTCAAACACAAGCCATGGCTAGCCGAATCCTCGGGTGCCCTCCATACAATCAACTTTCCGGGGGAGTTTGTTTAATTATATATTTTTGTTTTGTGGGACTGGGCATCCCAATTACCGCCCTCTCTCGTGCAATGACAAGTGAATAAACACTCATCTGAGAATAACCCGCTTAGAATGGAAGATACTGACCACCCCCAGCCGCTTCATGAGCGGTACGGGCACACAAAACAGATGCTTATTTGAATGATTAGAGGTGGCACATGCAAATTTACTTGGAACGATAGAGTAATACCGTATATAGGTAGGTATGCTGGACACTCATGGAAGAAACTTGGCTCAAGGATTTTGGATGCACAAGCAGTATTCCCGCTTAGTACAGAAATTTAGGCTAGCAAAAGATTCTAAACAAGCACAACATGTTAGAGGATCCAGAACAATATAACTTCTATGCAAATATACCCAAACATAACTCATTACGTTGTCTTCCTTGTCCAACTTCAACTACTTGATCAAGGTTGAAAATAATTAATGGGTATTCACAATCATAAAAGATGTCCAAGATAATATATTTATATGTGAAAGTTCTCTTCCATATACTATTTCATGAATTGCTTGTATGACCAATATTGTGATTGTCAAACTTCAATAGATCTTACTTTCTAAACCCAATGTGAAATATTACTAAGCATATGGAACATGGATAATTTCAGATTTATGATATTCAATTCATTCAACAATTTTCTCATAGGATATAAGTGAAGCACAAGAGTGAACGAGAAACTACTCCAAAAGGTATAAGTGAAGATCAATGAGTAGGCAAACAATTAAGTAGCTATGTGAAGACTCTCTCTCAATAAATATTTTAGATCTTGATAATTTTATTCAAACAACAAACAAAATGAAAATAAAAGGACACTCCAAGAATAGCACATATCATGTGAACAAGTAAAAACTTCGGCTAACCGATAGGTGTTGATGAAGAAAGGTGGGATGCCTACCGTGGCATCCACAAGCTTAGTTGCTTGAGACTTCTTGGAATGTTAACTTGGGGTGCCGTGGGCATCCCCAAGCTTGAGCTCTTGTGTCTCTTTAATTCCTCTCATATCATGGCTTCTCCTAAATCTTAAAAACTTCATCCACACAAAACTCAACAAGAACTCGTGAGATAAGTTAGTATAAATCCACTCAAAACCTTAACATTCTCTGCTGTAACAAATCACAAAAATTAGAATTAAACATTGCATACTAAGTGCCTCTGCATATTTAATACTCCTATCCACAAATAGAAACATTAAACAAGCAACATATGCAAACAATGCAACTATTACCGAAATATGTCTAAATAGAAAAGTCTGTAAAGGGTGAATGAGTTCATACTTCCCTAACTCCAAAAATTCTAAAAAATTACCACGTGACATAGAACTCATTCATGCTTACTGTGTAAAAATTTCAGATTTTTATCATGTTCTGACAATTCAGGAATATTCTGGACATAACAGAAAACTTTCTGTTTTCAAACAGCAACACATGAACTTTCAAACTGAGCATGGTAAAGGCTATACTTGGCATTTTATTGAACTAAAAGATACAAAACATGATTATTGATAACAGCAAGCAAATCTCAACAAAATAAAATGACGCTCCAAGCAAAGCACATATTATGTGACGAATAAAAATATAGCTTCAAGTGAGGTTATCGATAATGTTGAAGACGAAAGAGGGGATGCCTTCCGGAGCATCCCCAAGCTTAGACGCTTGATTTTTCCTTGAATATCACCTTGGGGTGCCTTGGGAATCCCCAAGCTTAGGGCCTTTCCACTTCTTATTCTCCACATATTGATATCTCACCCAAAACTTGAAAACTTCAATCACACAAAACTTAACGGAACTTGTGAGATAGGTTAGTATGATAAAAATAAATCATCCACTTAGGTTCTATCAAGACAAGATACATAATTGTTCTCACATAATTCCTACTTTATTCTATCATTTCCACAATTTATATTACTCAATATAAGCTATGGAAACACTAAAACAAGCAAACTATGCACCGAAAACAGAATCTGTCAAAAACAGAACAGCGTGTAGTAAGCGATTTAAAAACCATACTTATGTACCTACAAAAATTATGAAAAATTAGGAAAACGTATAAAATTTGCAACCAAATACTCTGTAAAAATTTCAGAATTTTATCATGCTCCAGTACAGAATAGAAATTCTAGCACTGGACACAAAAGTTTCTGTTTTTGCACAGAATCAAATCAACAAGCATCCACACTATCCCAAACGCTTTACTTGGCACATTATTGAAAGAAAACATATAAAACATGATTACTACAGTAGCCTAATCATGTGAACACACAAAAACAGAAGGTATAAATATTGGGTTTTCTCCCAACAAGCGCTTTTCTTTAAAGCCTTTTAGCTAGGCATGATGATTTCAATGATGCTCACATAAAAGTAAAGAATTGAAACATAACGGGAGCATCATGAAGCATATGACTAGCACATTTAAGCCTAACCCACTTCCTATGCATAGGGATTTTGTGAGCAAACAATTTATGGGATCAAGAATCAACTAGCATAGGAAGGCAAAACAAGCATGACTTCAAAACTTTCAACACATAGAGAGAAAACTTGATGTTATTGAAATATATATAAGCATATCTTCCTCTCTCATAATAATTTTCAGTAGCATCATGAATGAATTCAACAATATAGCTATCACATAAAGCATTCTTTTCATGATCCACAAGCATAGAAATTTTATTACTCTCCACATAAGCAATTTTCTTCTCATTCATAATAGTGGGAGCAAACTCAACAAAATAACTATCATGAGATACTTGATTGGCATAATCCAATTGAAAATTAAAATCATGATGACAAGTTTCATAGTTATCATTATTCTTTATAGCATACATGTCATCACAATAATCATCATAAATAGCAACTTTGTTGTCATAATCAATTGAAACCTCTTCCAAAATAGCGGAATCATCTTTAAATAAAGTCATGACCTCTCCAAATCCACTTTCATAATTATTTCCATAAGATTCACCACCCTCCAAAATAGTGGGATCATTAGTACCTAGAGTTGACACTCTTCCAAACCCACATTCATCAATATAATCATCATAAATAGGAGGCATACTTTCATCATAATAAATTTTCTCATCAAAACTTGAGGGGCTAAAAATATCATATTCATCAAACATAGCATCCCCAAGCTTATGGCTTTGCATATCATTAGCATCATGTATATTCATATAAAGCATACCAACAACATTGCATCCATGCTCATCATTCAAAGATTTTATGCCAAACATTTTATTAAATTCTTCTTCTAACACTTTGGCACAATTTTCTGATCCATCATTTTCAAGAAAGACATTATAAAGATGAAGCATATGAGGCAACCTCAATTCCAATTTTTTTGTAATTTTCTTTTATAAACCAAACTAGTGATAAAACAAGAAACTAAAAGATTCAATTGCAAGATCTAAAGATATACCTTCAAGCACTCACCTCCCCGGCAACGGCGCCAGAAAAGAGCTTGATGTCTACTATGCAACTTTTATTCTTGTAGACGTTGTTGGGCCTCCAAGTGCAGAGCTTTGTAGGACAGTAGCAAATTTCCCTCAAGTGGATGACCTAAGGTTTACCAATCCGTGGGAGGCGTAGGATGAAGATGGTCTCTCTCAAACAACCATGCAATCAATTACAAGAAATCTCTTGTGTCCCCAAGACGCCCAATACAATGGTAAATTGTATAGGTGCACTAGTTCGGTGAAGAGATGGTGATACAAGTGTAGTATGGATAGTAGATATAGGTTTTTATAATCTGAAAATAAAAAAACAGCAAGGTAGCAAGTAACAAAAGTGAGCACAAATGGTATTGCAATGCTTGGAAACAAGGCCTAGGGTTCATACCAAATCAAGAACACGAGAGAGAGATCAAACACATAGCTACTAGTACATACCCTCAGCCCCGAGGGTGAACTACTCCCTCCTCGTCATGGAGACCACCGGGATGATGGAGATGGCCTCCGGTGATGATTCCCCCCTCCGACAGGGTGCCGGAACAGGGCTCCAGATGGTATTTCTTTGGTACAGAGGCTTGCGGCGGCGGCGGCGAAGTTCTAGGTTTATTTCTGTGGGTTTCTCTATTTATAGGATTTTTCAGTGTTGGAATCACGCGAAAAGGAGCTACGATGGCCCCACAAGGCAGCACGGCGCGACCCCCCCCTCCCAGGCCGCGCCGTGGTGCCTTGTGAGCACCTCGTGAGGCTTCTGGTCCTTCCACGAAGCTTCGGGGGTCTCTTTTGGTCCAAAAAAAATTGTCAAAAAGTTTCGTCCAATTCCGAGAACTTTTATTTCTGCACAAAAAAACAACACCACGGTAGTTCTGCTGAAAACAGTGTCAGTCCGGGTTAGTTCTAATCAAATCATACCAAAACCATATAAAATTGTTATAAACATGGCATGGATACTTCATAAATTATAGATACGTTGGAGACGTATCAGGCAACCCAACTATTGACCAAAATTGAGGTTCGAAACTAATTCATATAATGCAACATCCAAGACGCCGAATAGATACTTCGGACTTGTAAGGCGGTGGGGCGTGAGATTGGAAGCGAGGCCTATAGTAATTTTAAATAACAGTTGTATCGTGAATGTATGCTTTTGGCTCAAAGGCAGTGAACATAAGGAGATGCGTAATGACCTCGATGGGTGCACTTTTATTTCATGTGGTCAAGCCATACATGTCGAGCTTTAACAAAAGGAACTTGTAGAAGATACAACTTAAAAGAGAAAGCAAAGGAGTAAGAACAGGGCGGATATGCTAATGGGATTATTCTCCCAAGCCCGTCGCTGTCGCACGTCTACGTCTCTGTGCTATTGATCAGCCTGCCTTCGTTGAAAGCGAAGGAGGTGTGGGCTGTCCGCGACCTCGGCCTCTTATTTGCTTGATGCTTTCGTCGGTCGAGTCCTTTTCAAAAGGTGTGCGGCTGCCACTTAGATGGTTTAAGCCATGTGGACATGCTGCTTCTGACTAGGCCTTTTATAGAGTCCTGCTGGTATGCAAGTCCGAAGTGCATTGCTATTCGGTTGAACCGATAACGACGCGTCATTTGATTCGGCTCCTCGGCCGCCCATGGAATTTTTAGTGCAAAGTTATGTTGGGGAACGTTGCATGGGAAACAAAAAATTTCCTACGCACACACAAGATCTATCCATGGTGATGAGCATCTACGAGAGGGAGAGTGAATCTACATACCCTTGTAGATCGCTAAGCGGAAGCGTTAAGAAACGCGGTTGATGTAGTCGAACGTCTTCGCGATCCAAATCGCCGAGTGTCCCGCGATCTCATCATGATCCATCTCGCGATCCAATCTCGATCCGTCCCACGATCCCATCACGATCCGTCCCGCGATCAAATCATGAATCGTCTCGCGATCCTGATCACGGTCCTTCCGATCTAGCGCCGAACGGACGGCACCTCCGCGTTCAGCACACGTACAGCTCGATGACGATCTCTGCCTCCTTGATCCAGCAAGAGAGAGAGCGGAGAGGTAGAAGAGTTCTCCGGCGGCACGACGGCGCGGCGGCTATGGTGGTGGAACAATTCCGGCAGGGCTTCGCCTAAGCACCGCTGAAACTAGACTAGAGGAGAAACCGATCTAGATGAAGTAGAGGGAGCACGTGGCAATTAGGGTTATTTTTCTCCTCTAAATCCTCTAGTATATATAGGAGGGAGGGAGGGGAGGAGGCAGCCTCAAACCCTCAAGGGCTGGCCGAAATTTGGAGGTGGAGGAGGTGGACTCCTCCACTTCAATCCTAGTCCAAATAGGACACCTTCCATATTTGGTCTCCCTTCCCTTTTCTTTGGGGTTTTTCCTTTCCCACTTATTCCTAGCCGCATGGGCCTTGTAGGGCTGGTTTTCCCAGCCCACTAAGGGCTGGTGCAACCCCCCTCAGGCCCATGTGGCCTCCCGGCGTGGGTGGCCCCTCCCGATGGCCCTCCGGTACTCCCGGTACACTACCGGAAATACCCGAAACTTTTCCGGTGGCCAAAACGGGACTTCCTATATATCAATCTTTACCTCCGGACCATTCCGGAGCTCCTCGTGATGTCCGGGATCTCATCCGGGACTCCGAACAACCTTCGGTCACCAATCATACATAACTCAATTCTACCGAAACGTCACCGAACCTTAAGTGTGCAGACCCTGCGGGTTCAAGAACTATGTAGACATGACCGAGACACCTCTACGGCCAATAACCAATAGCGGGACCTGGATGCCCATATTGGTTCCTACATATTCTACGAAGATCTATATCGGTCGAACCTCTATGTCAAGGATTCAATTAATCCCGTATGCTGTTCCCTTTGTTCTTCGGTATGTTACTTGCCCGAGATTCGATCGTCGGTATCTCTATACCTAGTTCAATCTTGTTACCGGCAAGTCTCTTTACTCGTTCCGTAATACAAGATCTCGTGGCTAACACTTTAGTCACATTGCTTGCAAGGCTCATTGTGATGTTGTATTACCGAGTGGGCCCTGAGATACCTCTCCGTCACACGGAGTAACAAATCCCAGTCTTGATCCATGCCAACCCAACAGACACCCTCGGAGATACCTGTAGAGCACCTTTATAGTCACCCAGTTACGTTGCGATGTTTGATACACACAAGGTATTCCTCCGGTGTCAGTGAGTTGCATGATCTCATGGTCATAGGAACAGATACTTGACATGCAGAAAACAATAGCAATAAACTGACACGATCATATGCTACGTTTATAGTTTGGGTCTTTTCCATCACATCATTCTCCTAATGATGTGATCCCGTTATCAAATGACATCTCATGTCCATGGCTAGGAAACCTTCACCATCTTTTGATCAACGAGCTAGTTAACTAGAGGCTTACTAGGGACACAGTGTTGTCTATGTACCCACACATGTATTTGAGTTTCCAATCAATACAATTATAGCATGGATAATAAACGATTATCATGAACAAGGAAATATGATAATAACCAATTTATTATTGCCTCTAGGGCATATTTCCAACAGTCTCCCACTTGCACTAGAGTCAATAATCTAGTTCACATCACCATGTGATTTACATTGTTATGAATCTAACACCCAATGAGTTCTGGGGTTCGATCAGATCATGCTTTGCATGTGAGAGAGGTCTTTAGTCAACGGGTCTGCGACATTCAGATCCGTGTGTACTTTGCAAATCTCTATGTCATACTGTAGACACTTCTACCACACTCCACTTGGAGCTATTCCAAATGGCTGCTCCACTATATGTATCCTGACTACTATTCAGAGTCGTCCGGATAGGTGTCAAAGCTTGCATCGACGTAACCCTTTACGACGAACTCTTTATCACCTCCATAATCGAGAAATATTTCCTTAGTCCTCTAGTTACTAAGGATAATCTTGACCGTTGTCCAATGATCCACTCCTGGATCACTCTTGTACCCCTTGACAGAATCATGGCAAGGCACACATCAGGTGCGGTACACAGCATGGCATACTATACAGAGCCTATGGATAAGGCATAGGGGACGACCTTCGTCCTTTCTCTTTCTTCTGCCGTGGTCGAGCTTTGAGTCTCACTCAACTCCACACCTTACAAATCAGGCAAGAACTCTTTCTTCGACTGATCCATTTTGAACTCTTTCAAAATCCTGTCAAGGTATGTACTCATTGAAAGTCTTATCAGACGTCTTGATCTATCTCTATAGATCTTGATGCCCAATATTTAAGTAGCTTCATTCTAGGTCTTCCTTTGAAAAACTCTTTTCAAACGACCCTTTATGCTTTCCAGAAATTCTACATCATTTCCGATCAACAATATGTCAACCACATATACTTATCAGAAATTCTATAGTGCTCCCACTCACTTTATTGTAAATACAAGTTTCTCATAAACTTTGTATAGACTCAAAAACTTTGATCACCTCATCAAAGCGTATATTCCAACTCCGAGATGCTTGCTCCAGTCCATAGAAGGATCGCCGGAGTTTGCATATATTTTAGCATCCTTAGGACTGACAAAACCTTCCGGTTGTATCACATACAACTTTTCCTTACGGATACCGTTAAGGAAACGATGTTTTGACATCCATCTGCCAGATTTCATAATTGAAAAATGCAGCAACTGCTAACATGATTCCAACAGACTTTGAGCATCGCTACGGGTGAGAAAGTCTCATCGTAGTCAACTCCTTGAACTTGTGATAAACCCTTTGCCACAAGTCGAGCTTTATAGACGGTGACATTACCGTCCGCGTCCGTCTTCCTTTTAAAGATCCATTTGTTCTGAATGGCCTTTCGCCCTTCAGGTAATACTTCCAAAGCCCATACTTTGTTTTCTTACATGGATCCCATCTCGGATTTCATGGTCTTAACCATTTCTCGGAATCCGGGCCCATCATTGCTTCTCCATAGCTCGTAGGGTCGTCGTTGTCCAACAACATGACCTCTAAGACAGGGTTGCCGTACCACTCAGGAGCAGTACGCGTCCTTGTCGACCTACGAGGTTTGATAGTAACTTGATCCGAAGCTTCATGATCATCATCATTAACTTCCTCTTCAACTAATCATAGGCTCCACAGAAACAACTTTCTGCGCTGCGCTACTCTCTGGTTGAAACAAAGGTTCAACAACCTCATCAAGTTCTATCTTCCTCCCACTCAATCTTTCGAAAGAAACTCTTTCTCGAGAAAAGACCCGTTTTAGCAACAAACACTTTGTGCTTGGATCTAAGATAGAAGGTTTACCCAACTGTTACGTTAGGGTATTCTATGAAGATGCATTTGTTCGCTTTGGGTTCGAGCTCATTAGGTGAAAACCCTTTTTCACATAAGCGTCGCAGCCCCAAACATTAAGAAATGACAGCTTAGGTTTCCGCCAAACCAAAATTCATACGGTGTCATCTCAACGAACTTATGGTGTCCCAATTAAAGTGAATGTGGTTGTCTCTAATGCATAGCCCTAAAACGATAGTGGTAAATCGATAAGAGACGTCATAGTTCGCACCATATCCAATAGAGTATGACTATGACGTTCGGACACACCATCACACTATGGTGTTCCAGGTGGCGTGAGTTGTGAAACAACTTCCACATTGTCCTAAGTTGTATACCAAACTCGTAACTCAGATATTCACCTCCACGATCGTATCGCAGACATTTTATATTCTTGTCACGATGATCTCAAACTTCACTCTGATTTTGTTTGAACTTTTCAAACGTTTCAGACTTGTGTTTCATTAAGTAAATATACCCATATTTACTCAAATCATCAGTGAAGATAAGAAAATAACGATATCCACCGCACACTACAATACTCACTGGACCGCATACATCAATATGTATCATTTCCAATAAGTCAATTGCCCGCTCCATCATACCGGAAAACGGGGTTTTAGTCATCTTGCCCATGAGGCATGGTCCGCATGTCTCAACCGATTCGAAATCGAATGAGTCCAAAGATCCATCAGCATGGAGTTTCTTCATGCTTTTTACACCAATATGACCTTTAGCGGCAGTGCCACAAGTATGTGATACTATCATTATTAACTTTGCATCTTTTGGCATCAATATTATAAACATGTGTATCTCTACGATCAAGATTCAATAAACCACTCTTATTGGGTGCATGACCATTGAAGGTATTATTCATGTAAACAGAATAACCATTATTCTCTAACTTAAATGAATAACCGTATTGCAATAAACTTGATCTAATCACGTTCATGCTTAACGCAAACACCAAATAACACTTATTTAGGTTCATCACTAATCCCGAAGGTATAGAGAGCGTGCGATGGTGATCACATCAACCTTGGAAACACTTCCAACACTCATCGTCACCTCGCCCTTAGCTAGCTTTCGTTTATTCCGTAGCTTTAATTTCGAGTTACTAACATTTAGCAACCGAACCGGTATCTAATACCCAGGTGCTACTAGGAGTACTAGTAAGGTACACATCAATAACACGTATATCAAATATACTTCTGTCGACGTTGCTAACCTTCTTATCTACCAAGTATCTAGGGTTGTTCCACTTCAGCGACCGTTCTCCTCATAATAGAAGCACTTAGTCTCGGGTTTGGGTTCAACCTTGGGTTTCTTCACTGGAGCAGCAACTGGCTTGCCATCCATGAAGTATCCCTTCTTGCCCTTGCCCTTCTCGAGACTAGTGGTTTCACTAACCATCAACACTTGATGCTTCCTTCTTAATTTCTACCTTCGCGGTGTCAAACATTGCGAACAGCTCAGGGATCATTATTTCCATCTCTGGCCTTTTATAGTTCATCACGAAGCTCTAGTAGCTTAGTGACAGTGACTTGGAGAGCTATATCAATCACTATCTTATCTGGAAGATCAACTCCCACTCGATTCAAGTGATTGTAGCACTCAAACAATTTGAGCACATGCTCAACGATTGAGCTATTCTCCATCATCTTGCAGGCAAAGAATCTTGTTGGAGGTCTCATACCTCTCAACATGGGCACGAGTCTGAGATCCCAATTTCAGCTCTTAAAACATCTCATATGTTCCGTGACGTTCAAAACGTTTTGGAGCCTCAATTCTAAGACGTAATGCATGACGCACTGAACTATTAAGTAGTCATCGGAACGTGCCTGTCAGATGTTCACAACATCTACAGACGACGCTAGAGGGGGTGGTGCACCGAGCGGTGCATTAAGGACATAAGCCTTCTGTGCAGCAATTTGAGGACAATCCTCAGATCACGGACCCAGTCCGCATTATTGCTACCATCATCTTTCAAATCTATTTCTCTAGGAACATATAAAAATTCAAGGGAGCTACAGCGCGATCTAGTAATCTACAACATAATTTGCAAAGACACTTTGACTATGTTCATGATAATGAGTTTAGTTAATCATATTACTTAAAACTCCCACTCAAATTGACATCCCTCCGGTCATTCGAGTGTCACATGATCCACATCCACCAACTCAAGTCCGATCATCACGTGAGTTGAGGTGGTTTCAATGGTGAACATCTTCATGTTGATCATATCTACTATATGACTCATGTTCGACCTTTCGGTCTCTTGTGTTCCGAGGCCATGTCTGTACATGCTAGGCTCGTCAAGTTTAACCCGAGTGTTCCGCACGTGCAACATGGCTTACACCCGTCGTATGTGAACGTAGAGTCTATCACACCCGATCATCACGGCGTGTCTCGAAACGACGAACTTTCGCAACGGTGCACACTCGGGGAGAACACAATTTATCTTGAAATTTAAGTGAGGGATCACCTTATAATGCTACCGTCGTCCTAAGCAAAATAAGATGCATAAAAGGATTAACATCACATGCAAATCATAAGTGACATGATATGGCCATGAACTCGTGCTTTTGATCTCCATCTCCAAAGCACCGGCATGATCTCCATCGTCACCGGCATGACACCATGATCTCCATCATCTTGATCTCCATCAACGTGTCGCCATGAGGTTGTCGCGCCGGCTGTTGCTTCCACGACTATTGCTAACGTTTAGCGATAAAGTAAAGCATTACATAGCGCTTAATGATTGACACGCGGGTCATACAATAATTAAAGACAACTCTATGGCTCCTGCCAGTTGCCGTACTCATCGACATGCAAGTCGTGATATTCTATACAACACATGATCATCTCATACATCACATATATCTCATCATGTAATTGGCCATATCACATCACAACATACCCTGCAAAAACAAGTTAGACGTCCTCTAATTGTTGTTGCAAGTTTTACGTGGCTGCTACGGGTATCTAGCAAGAACGATTCTTACCTACGCAAAAACCACAACGGTGATATAAAAGTTGCTATTTCACCTTCTACAAGGACCGCCTCTATCGAATCCGATTCAACTAAAGTGGGAGAGACAGACACCCGCTAGCCATCTTATGCAACAAAGTTACATGTCAGTCGATGGAACCGGTCTCTCATACGTGGACGAGTAAGGTTGGTCCGAGCCGCTTCATCCCACAATACCGCTGAATCAAGAAAAGACTAAGGAGGGAAGCAATCTGAATATCAACGCCCACAAACTCCTTTGTGTTCTACTCGAGATCTCATCTACGCATAGACCTAGCTCAGATGCCACTGTTGGGGAACGTTGCATGCGAAACAAAACTTTTCCTACGCACACACAAGATCTATCCATGGTGATGAGCATCTACGAGAGGGAGAGTGAATCTACATACCCTTGTAGATCGCTAAGCGGAAGCGTTAAGAAACGCGGTTGATGTAGTCGAACGTCTTCGCGATCCAAATCGCCGAGTGTCCCGTGATCTCATCACGATCCATCTCGCGATCCAATCTCGATCCGTCCCACGATCCCATCACGATCCGTCCCGCGATCAAATCATGAATCGTCTCGCGATCCTGATCACGGTCCTTCCGATCTAGCGCCGAACGGACGGCACCTCCGCGTTCAGCACACGTACAGCTCGATGACGATCTCTGCCTCCTTGATCCAGCAAGAGAGAGAGCGGAGAGGTAGAAGAGTTCTCTGGCGGCACGACGGCGCAGCGGCTATGGTGGTGGAACAATTCCGGCAGGGCTTCGCCTAAGCACCACTGAAACTAGACTAGAGGAGAAACCGATCTAGATGAAGTAGAGGGAGCACGTGGCAATTAGGGTTATTTTTCTCCTCTAAATCCTCTAGTATATATAGGAGGGAGGGAGGGGAGGAGGCAGCCTCAAACCCTCAAGGGCTGGCCGAAATTTGGAGGTGGAGGAGGTGGACTCCTCCACTTCAATCCTAGTCCAAATAGGACACCTTCCATATTTGGTCTCCCTTCCCTTTTCTTTGGGGTTTTTCCTTTCCCACTTATTCCTAGCCGCATGGGCCTTGTAGGGCTGGTTTTCCCAGCCCACTAAGGGCTGGTGCAACCCCCCTCAGGCCCATGTGGCCTCCCGGCGTGGGTGGCCCCTCCCGATGGCCCTCCGGTACTCCCGGTACACTACCGGAAATACCCGAAACTTTTCCGGTGGCCAAAACGGGACTTCCTATATATCAATCTTTACCTCCGGACCATTCCGGAGCTCCTCGTGATGTCCGGGATCTCATCCGGGACTCCGAACAACCTTCGGTCACCAATCATACATAACTCAATTCTACCGAAACGTCACCGAACCTTAAGTGTGCAGACCCTGCGGGTTCGAGAACTATGTAGACATGACCGAGACACCTCTACGGCCAATAACCAATAGCGGGACCTGGATGCCCATATTGGTTCCTACATATTCTATGAAGATCTATATCGGTCGAACCTCTATGTCAAGGATTCAATTAATCCCGTATGCTGTACCCTTTGTTCTTCGGTATGTTACTTGCCCGAGATTCGATCGTCAGTATCTCTATACCTAGTTCAATCTTGTTACCGGCAAGTCTCTTTACTCGTTCCGTAATACAAGATCTCGTGGCTAACACTTTAGTCACATTGCTTGCAAGGCTCATTGTGATGTTGTATTACCGAGTGGGCCCTGAGATACCTCTCCGTCACACGGAGTAACAAATCCTAGTCTTGATCCATGCCAACCCAACAGACACCCTCGGAGATACCTGTAGAGCACCTTTATAGTCACCCAGTTACGTTGCGACGTTTGATACACACAAGGTATTCCTCCGGTGTCAGTGAGTTTCATGATCTCATGGTCATAGGAACAGATACTTGACATGCAGAAAACAATAGCAATAAACTGACACGATCATATGCTACGTTTATAGTTTGGGTCTTGTCCATCACATCATTCTCCTAATGATGTGATCCCGTTATCAAATGACATCTCATGTCCATGGCTAGGAAACCTTCACCATCTTTTGATCAACGAGCTAGTTAACTAGAGGCTTACTAGGGACACAGTGTTGTCTATGTACCCACACATGTATTTGCGTTTCCAATCAATACAATTATAGCATGGATAATAAACGATTATCATGAACAAGGAAATATGATAATAACCAATTTATTATTGCCTCTAGGGCATATTTCAAACAAGTTATGCACCCTGGGGACGTAATGCCCCTCCAAGGGGAGGCAGACGAGGAGCCCGTGCCCCTATTTGGGGGGAATCGTGGCCTGACCGAGGTCGGCTCGTGCGGCCCGTACGCACTTTGAGGAGCTGGGTTTGTTACGAGCTGCCTCCTCAGTTGCCTGTACCTCGGCTGCGAAAGCCGCGGTCTGTTCCTCTGTTCGGAGGGAGCGCTCGGTGTTACCATTGACTGTAATAACACCATTTGGTCCCGGCATTTTCATCTTTAAGTATGCGTAATGCGGGACTGCATTAAAGCGGGCGAATGCGGTGCGCCCAAGCAGCGCGTGGTATCCGCTCCGAAAAGGGACTATACCAAAGATTAACTCTTCGCTCCAGAAGTTCTCGAGTGATCCGAAGACTACCTCCAGCGTTACTGTTCCTGTGTAGCGAGCCTCGACGCCCGGTATGACACCTTTAAAGGTGGTGGTGCTGGGTTTGATTCCTGATGAGTCTATGCCCATCTTCCTGATCGTATCCGCGTAGATTAAATTGAGGCTACTGCCTCCGTCCATGAGGACGCGTGTCAGATGGAATCCATCAACGATCGGATCCAGGACCAAGGCAGCTGATCCGCCATGTCGGATGCTGGTTGGGTGATCATGTTGTCAAATGTGATCGGGTAAGCCGACCACGGATTGAACTTCGGGGCAACAGGCTCTAAGGAGTAAATGTCCCGAAGTGCATGTTTCCTCTCCTTCTTAGGGATGTGGCTTACGTAAATCATGTTTACGTCCTTCACCTCAGGAGGGAACTGTTTCTGGTTTCCATTGTTAGATTGGCGAGGTTCATCCTCGTCCTTGCTGCGAGGTTGGGTTTTACTTTGGCCCTTCATCGCTATCTTTCCGGCCTGCTTGAAGACCCAGCAGTTCCGGTTTGTGTGGTTTGCTAGCTTGTCCGAGGTGCCATGGATTTGACATGGCCTATCGAGGATCTTATCAGGCTGGTTGGGTCCGTCTTTGCTCCCTTTAAAGGGCCTCTTTTTCTGACCGGATCTAGGTCCGTTGAACCCTGCATTTACTGCGACGTCCTCGGTGTCGCTCCCACCAATTTTATGCCTGCGCTTATTTTTACTGTGCCTCGGCTTGCCATTGGCGTCACGAGTTTCTGAAGTGCCGGCCTCGCCATTGTGAGTACTGCGGGCCAGCCAGCTATCCTCTCCCGTGCAAAATCGGGTCATGAGTGAGGTGAGGGCCGCCATGGTCCTCGGCTTATCCTGCCCGAGCTGGCATGCGAGCCACTCATCTCGGATGCTATGCCGGAAAGCGGCGATAGCCTCGGCGTCGGGGCAGTCCATAATTTGGTTCTTTTTAGTTAAGAACATGTTCCATAATTTCCTTGCTGACTCGCCGAGCTGTTGAATGACGTGGCTGAGGTCGTCGGCATCTGGAGGCCGGACGTAAGTGCCCTGGAAGTTAGCCCTGAAGGCGTCCTCAAGTGCTTCCCAGCTTCCAATTGAATGGGGAGGCAGGCTGTTAAGCCAGTGCCTCGCCGACCCCTTTAATTTGAGCGACAGATATTTGATGGCGTGGAGATCGTCTCCATGTGCCATGTGGATGTGGAGAAGGAAATTTTCGATCCACACCGCTGGATCGGTAGTACCATCGTACGACTCGATGTTGATGGGTTTAAACCCGTCAGGGAACTGGTGTTCCATTACCCTGTCCGTAAAACAGATCGGGTGAGCGGGACCTCGGAACCGAGCAGATTCGCGTCGGACGTCAGGAGATATCCGCGTAGAAGCTTGTTCCCGAGCTCGGCCGTTCCTGTCCATCTAGGCATCATAGCCGTCGAGCCCGGCCGGTGCGCGTCCTCTTGATCCGTAGATGGACCGAGAAGGTGCCCGATTCACCTCTATCTGGCGTCTTGCGTCGTACGGCTCGGTGTAGTCAACGGGGTCCTTGCCGTAACGGCGTGTCATTGTTTGGGTGTGTAAATTTTCCCGCACTAGCCTGTCGCACCCTCTAGGGGGGCGGTCTGGTTCGTCAGCCCGTCCGCGTGTTAAGAGCACGTCGTCGGCTAATTCTCTGTCGAATTCGGGCAGCAGACGCCTGCGCGGGTAGGATTTAGGCGCACTACGGAGCCGCTCCTCGAGGTCCTGCTCGGCCGAGAGTATCTCGACCCACTTATCATTAAGCGCATCTTAATTGGCTTGCAACAGCTGCTGCTTCTGTCTCATGCTTTGGGCGGTGGCCACGAGGCGGCGGCGGAACCTTTCCAACTCAAAGGGGTCTTCGGGGACTATAAAGTCCTCGGTGCCCAGGCTCTCGTCCTCTTCGGACTGAGGTAAGTAGTTGTCATCAACCCCTTCAAAGAGGTCGACGGGGTCCTCGTCCTCGGGGATTCCCGCAGGGCTATGCGGCCGCCCTGGGGAGGCTTGAGGATCCTCTCCTGGGTCATCGGCATCGTCTGCCGCCGCACCGGTATTGGTGGCGGTGGCGTCGTGCCCGTTGGGGTCCCCGTTGGTGCCTCGCCCGTGCCTTCGCCGACGCCTTGATGGAGGTTTTGGGGTATCCACCATGTACACGTCATAGGTGGAGGTTGCAGTCCACTTGCCGGTGTTGACCAGCGGCGTGGTGGTTTCTGCGGGGCCGTCGACATCTTCATCCATGTCGGTTTATTCATCATAGTCTAACACTTCGGTTAAGTCATCGACCGTGGCGACTAGATGGGTGGTGGGTGGGATATAAATTTCCCAATCGTCGGCTTTAAGTCCGATCTTGTCGTATACCGAAGTCTGGCTATTTGAGATTGATAAGCTTTGGATGTGATCCAACATCTTGTTTAAGTGAGATAGCTCTTCGGGATCCATGGCCTAGCTATAAGCCGGGCTGACTTGAAGCACGACTGGTAGATCGCCTGACGCGTCATTAGCCTCGTGCGGGGCTGGGGTTGATCCCGGATCCGTCACCCGAGCCGGCTCTAGATCCGACGTAGTATCCGAGGTGGCGTCCGGAGCGGCGTCGTGGCTTGATGCCAGGACGAGGCTGTCCGTGGTGGAGGTAGTCGATTCCTCCGTAGGGCCCTGTAGGGGCAAGGGGTTTGATCCGACATCCTCGAAGGAGATCGGTTCCGGGGCCGAGCCCCCGATGTCCGCTAGGCCCTCAATCCAGCCTGGCGTCCAACCGGTAAGGACGAGCTCTCCGCGGGAATCCACGGTGTACTCCAAGCCTCCGAAAGTTACGACATGATCTGGAGCGTAATTCTCGACGGAAGCTAGATGGCCCGAAGAGTCAGCGCAAAAGATCATGCTGCCGAAAACGAATAGCTGGCCGGGGACGAAGATGTCCCCGTAGCCAGAGCCGCAGTTGATCTGCAGGTGATCCATCGATCCTTTTCTGATCTCACAGCGGAACTCTCAATGAAAGCACCAGTGTCGGTGTAAAAACCGGCTGACCTCGGGGTAGGGGGTCCCGAGCTGTGGATCTCGGATCAATGGTAACAGGAACAAAGGAGACGATGTTTACCCAGGTTCGGGCCCTCTCTATGGAGGTAAAACCCTATGTCCTGCTCTTGTTTATATTGATGCTGAAGTACCGAGTACAAGCTTGATCTACCTCGATATCGTCAGGAGAAGCCTAACGAGCTAGGTTGATGGTAATTGTGATTCTGTGTCCTCTACAGGCTAAACCCTCCGGCTTATATACATGCAAGGTAGGGGCATCTAGGATTACATAAGCGGTATCTAGGGATGCGTATGGAGGCGGCAGGAGATGTCTTAGGGTACACTCCAAGTCTTCGGCAGATACAATCTTGATCACGTCACAGCTTCCGGAGTCCGTCTGGATGAGAACAGGGCCTTCGGACCCATCCCGAGAACTATGGGCCGTCTAGGTTGGTACCCCCTAGTCTAGGACACCGTCACCCTAGTTTCAATCTTTAGTGCTTCCAGTGATGATGAGAATAGTTGAGTAAACAACCTTTCATTGCTTCATATATAGTGGGCTTCCACAAATATGCCTCCTCAGTTGGCGGCAATATTTGTTTTTGTTTTATTTTCAAAATTTCATGCTTCCTCGTAATGCTACCTATGTACCCAATGCACTTTTTCGCGATTCACACCAGGGTGCTTCTACATTGTAATCATTTTGCTTTGCTTGGCTAGAAAATTGCTTCCATTCATCAACCGGTAACCAATTAAGTTTGTACGTTGGCGATACAACAGATGCATCCTCTTGTTGGTACCAGGTTTGGTTTATTATCTATTATCAATGATCTCTGCTTCATACCGAGATCCTCAATGTTGAGTTCCCAGATTTTAATTATTCTCGCATTTTGCCATGTTGTGTTATATCAATATTGAGTTTCTTTCCATACCATGCTTCCACATTATACTATATATGTTTCTAAAAAAATTTGTTCTCGTTGCTCTCACTCGCCGGCATAATTGTAAAATGTACATTGCCCTTTCGCTTCTTTAACGTACCTCTATTTTTTTTCCATATTTACGCCCCAGTTCCACTCAATAATTATCGCAGCAGTTCCACTCAATAATTATCACAGCACTAAAGGGTCACAACCATTTTGCAAAATTTGCTTACTATTTGTAATGTCGTGCATTGTAGAAGGTAGTTCTGTTTTTATTATTTTCTGTTCATATTTGCGTGAGATCATTTACGTAGCGGTGTGTTTTTACGTGTTGCCTTTTTTATTGTATTGCCTAGTCATCGCTGTCATTTTTGGAGCTAATTTGCATGCCAACCATGCGTATCAAATAAGGAGATCATGCGGCAACTGCAGTTTCAACATGTGTAAGTGGCAATTCCTATTCGATCGATGTTTGTCCAGCGGTTGCTGCGCACAGATAAGGGTCGGCCTAACTAGACTTCCCGGGACTCTCCTGCTCTCGGTTTTTTAGAAGGTTCTAGAACCCAAATGCATGTTTTCTTTTTTTAATGTGTTTTCCGACATTTTAATTGTTCTTTTCGTGGATTTTTTTTCTGTTTTTTCTTTTCTTCTTCTTTTTTCCCTTTATTTTCCCTCTATTTTTAATTTGTGAACGTCTTTTAATTTTGCGACTTTTTTTGAAATGCAGGAACATTATTTGAATTTATGATTTTTCTAGGAAATTTGGAACATTGATAAAATCTCATGAAGAATTTTTGAAATTCATATATATTTTTTCGAAATTTTGTAATTATTCTGTGAATACTTTTGGATTTCATGATTTTATAGTTTCAGGAACATTTTTTGAATTCATGTTTTAATTTTTTTTTGTTTATTTTTAAATTCAGTAACATTTTTTATTCATTATGATTTTTTTGAAATTCAGAGTATTTTTTGGTTTGGGATTTTTTTAATTCGCGAACATTTATTCAAATTTATGAATATTTTTTGGATTTATATACATTTTTCATGAACTTTTAAATTCATGTGTATGTTTTCGTATTTACGAACATTTTTTGAATTCACGAACATTATTGGAAATTGGGAAACTCTGTTGAATTCATGAATAGTTTGAAAACTTCAAAACATATTTGGAATTCATGAATATTTTTCTTTTAGCCATGGAGCGAGAGGTTTTTTTTTTTGAGAAAAAAACAGTAGAGCAAGCTAAAATACACAAGCGGTTGCGCTGGGAAAAAACACTACTGGGCCAGCCCATAGCACAAGGTGCTGCACGAGCGAGTAGGAGGACTCGGTGTCAGTGTGCTAAATAATAACAAGTGTAAGAGCATATGCTAAAGTACAGAACAAAGGAGCAGTAGCTGTGGTGTGTCGAAACGCAGATGGAGTGTACCAGGGATCTTCAGCTCGTGCTTATGATGATATAACAGATCCTACACTGCTTGAGGCTCTTGCTTGCTGTGAAGCTATGGCCCTAGCTAAAGACCTCAACATTCAAAAGCTGCAGATTGCATCTGATGCTTCAGTTGTGATCAAGGCGATAAATGAAGGGAGCCGATGCAGCTATAGTTCGGTGCTGAAGGAGATTGAGCACAGGCGGCGGGACTTTCAAGCTGTGGAATTTGTCCATGAAGGCAGAGAGTTCAATACACATGCGCACAATCTTGTTAAGTGTTCTCCGTTTTTAGATCGCGGTCGATATGTTTGGCTCCTGGAGCCTTGGGATGCAATAACTGTACCCATTACCATTGATTAATAAAGACCGTGGTAATCCTCAAAAAGAAAAACAAGTGTAAGAGCATATGTGTCATTTATGCCCGACGACACATCCCCATCGCAACACTAACCCTCCTGCCGCCTCCTCCCCTCTTCGCGACGAGCTCAACACCAGTGCCACAACCTATTGGCTGAACTTGTTGGACGACGACAACTTGTTGTCCAAGACGCCACGCTCTGGCGGTGCAACCTCTCCCCATGCCCCACTAACCGCGGTGGCTGTATGTGATCTGGTGGCTCCCGTGGTGGTCGTGCTGGATGGGGCGCCATCGCCCCTGTCACAATGCCTTCCACCCGTGCCGCGTCGCTGTTACAACTCCTCTGACGAAGAGGACATCGTAGTCCCCATCCCCATCGATTCCGACTCAGAGGACCCAATCGGGGTGATGCCCGAGCTCTCCACCCGTGAAACGGAGGACCCCCCCCCCCCCCCCCCCCCCCCCCCGAATAGGAGAAGTTGCACCTTGGACTCGCCGCTCCTTTGAGGAGGCCAAGGGGCAGCGCTCACTCGATTGTTGTTGGAAAGCCGGCGAGACGTAGCGACACTGCTTGTATTTTATTAGTATTTTACAAATGCCGCTTAATGACATTTTAAGTCACAAATTATATGTAAATCTGTGATAGGTTTTGGCTCCTATTATAAAAACTTTGAAGTATTTCGAATGTAGTTTGTTCTTTTTTCGCGAATACGCAAAGCTTGCGTATCATTCCATTGATAGAAGGAGAAGAATGAGTACAGCGAGGGATACAACACATGACACGAACGCAGACAGGCGTGAACATGGTGCCCGGAACAGAGAGACAAGGGATGCTCAGCCCGAACAGAGGATACATCACAGCTAAACCTACCAAGCCCGAACCAAGAGCGGCAATGCCGAACCAACAAGAATTCCATCATCACTCGAGCCGAAACCGGGACACCGCGAGCGAGCAAGATGGCGCCTTCAGGAAGGAAACTGCATATACCATTATGACTACTAATTTCAAACAAAAGCAAAAGAAAACACGAAGGCTGCATTATGGCGACTCAAGCTCAAACTGCTAGTGCAGACACATGTCTGTTTCTGTTTGCAGTGCAATTACCCAGCCCTTTCGGCCTCTCCACAGACAAAAGCAGATATACTTTCCTCCATGGTAGTCAGGGTCTGCCGGCCGGGGGACCAAGCAAGAGCCGTAGAGCGCAGCAGCAGCATCTATCCACTACTACACGCTGAGGTGAGGAGCATCTACAGTGGCAGGCGAGCACCGATCGTGATCGAACGCGCACACACAGCGCGTATGGCATGATCAATGCCGCTGCCAGTGCCACAGCGCAAGGCACGCTGCTGCTGCCGCAAGCGGCTGCCGGCTGGGGCGCGCGCATGCTGTCGCGGCAGCGAAAGGGACGGCCGTGGAAACCGAAGCGAATCCCATCGCAGATACGACCGATCTCCCTCTCCCCGTCGTTGTCCCATCCCGATCCCGTGCATGCAAACTCCTCTCCTGGTCCTGGCTCTGTTTGTTTGTGTGAGATAATACCACGTCCAATACAAAAATACTGCTCATGTATTGTACGTACGTGGCCTGCACCTAAATCCTGCAGGCCACTGCTTGATCCCTCCACATCCCGTTGGTGCATCGTCGGTGATCATGGATTCATGGCATAGCCTTGGTGATTACTCCTAGAGTCCTAGTCTAGGAGTAGTAGTAGGATTTCCGAATTCTGTGTAGGCGTGCATGCGTGGTCCTCCAGGGAGATTGCCGCCTGCAAACTGCAACTGAGGAGATGCTGGCGAATGAATCTGTGGCAGTGCGGATCAGGCTGTGTTGCATGCAAAGGAGTGCCAGTTCTCACCAATCACACGCCGTGCCTTTAACCCTCTCATCTCATCTCCTGTACCCCCTCTTCTCTTGTGGGCCGATGCAAAGCGCGCTGCGACAAATGCAGGCGATCAGGTCGATCCGTCCGGCCAGTGTGTGTGCAAAAGTAGCTTTGGCTACACCTTTCTTTCCTTGGATCCCATGTAGTAATATCATCCCTAGCGCTTTGCAATGCAAACGGCATACTATACGGCATGCACAGCGCCCTAGTTGATCATCTTTGTCATCACGAGAGCAAGCTAGTTTTCTACAGATCCTGCTTCTCCTTGTGCTGTGTGTAGCTTTCTGCATGTTCTTTTTTGAGTTAAATACACCGCGGGTGTTTTGAAAAACAAGTACTGAAGCTGTAAAGAAAAGATGCACACATGAAGAGAAAAGAGGACGGAAGACAAATCTGACATGTAGTATATGCCATTGCAACTGGAATCTGCAGCATTGATCGATCCATCTCAACTTCTGAAGAAGATGATCCATATCTTGCTGGTTCATGTCTGCCGTGCCTGTCCCACGCAAAAAGGAAAGCGCTGGCGGGAGGCATCTTTGTACCGGCCGCTACGACAAGGCTGCAAGTTTGTGTGCATGCAAAAAAAAAAATGTATGTGTGCATGTGAGCCATGAGAAATATGCATGCATCTCTCTCAAACTGATTTGCATCTAACAATGCATTTCTCCCAAATGGAGGGGACTTGCATCCATACATCAAACCAAATCGTGATACATGGCCGAAATTTTGACAAAAATAATGAACTAGGGTTCAACCTAGGGCTGAAAAATGCACTCAAAAGAACAAGATTTCTGTGTAATGCAAACGTGGCGGTGGATTGTGAAAACTTTCAGAATAGGGTTAGTTAGTTTTTTTTTCGTTTTTTTTTTTTGCGATGAGAATAGGGTTAGTTTGAGCTAAACTTGGTTAGCAAGGTGATGTTTGTCTTCCTGCCCCACACAAAAAGGAAAGGAAAGCGGTGGAGGGAGGCATCTTTGTTGGGGTTGTACCGGCCGCTAGGACAAGGCTGCAACCTTGTGCGTCAGCCATGAGAAACATGCATGCATGCATCTCTCTCTCTCTCTCTCTCTCTCTCTCTCTCTCTCTTTCTCTCATTTTCTCAGTTATGTCACTCTAGAGTATGATTACAGACGTTTATAGACCCAATTGCGCAAGGTAGGATCCAATTGCGCAGCCCTGAAAGTACAGCGCGTGCATGGCCCAAACAAGGAACAAGGCATCAAGTACTACGTATTCAAGTGGTGGTGGCCGTACTCAAACGGATCCTCCATCTTAAATTTTTGGTCTACTCTGTCTCGCAGTCCAGTTCAATTATCAAAGCGATGATGCATTTTCTACTCTTCATTGAAAAAATAATCTGCGTGTAGATAAGAGATCGATCGGATCCCCCGTTGTACTTCTCATTTCTGTATGTCTAGAAAAAAGAAGCGAAAAACTCCAACCACCAAATCTACCAACAGTCTAGTACGTGACGGCATGTAATCTACACTATACACACAAACAATTTTCATCATGGATCCATGGGCAGAAACCATCACATCAAGAAGAGATCCGCCTGCGCCGTGCCATGATGTCCCGTCCAGATTTACTGGTAGCTAGGTGTGCTAGGCCTAGCTGCACCTTTCTCGTGATCCACTCCACACATGATGCACCTGCATGTACCGTCACACGCTAGCTTCAGCCTTCCTTCGGGGTCAAAGCTTCGGACCATGGTAAGTCCACACCAATTTTGCCATCTAACACAGTTTTCTATGTCCGTGGACGCGTTCGCGCATCTGAATTCCTGCAAACCGGCATCAAATCTGGGAAAGTTTGCGGGTGTCCAGACTCATGCCATGTACGCGTCTGACTATGCGGTCCCACCAGAACTCATTGTCGCGCCTCCCGCTCTCGAAACATTGCCACACATTCATGTCAGTCAGCCGCTCCAGAGCGGATGCGACTAGACGCAGCCGCTGCCGAGCAACATGACCAGACGGAAGGGCGGCGCCGCTTCAATGCGAACACGCTGACTGAGAAGCCTACTCAAACCGTTGGGCCGCATTGAAGCGGCGTCGATCCGCATGCCCTGACTATTGAAGCAGAGCGCCGACGTTGGCCAAAACGCATCTTATCTCCTCTCCGCGCCCCACCGCCCGACTGCTCTCCTCTCCGCTCACAACCGTCGCTGCTCCTCTCCTCTATGCACCAGCGATGACCAAGTCCGCCTAGAGCAGCTCGTTTTTGGTGCCGGCCGGTGGATCCGCCTTTCTAGGCAAATCATGTGGTGCCGCCCACATTCTCTGGGGACTTCCTCCTCCGCTGCCCCGAAGAACAAGGAGGAGATTGTGCACTCCTCCGAATAGGAGGAGGAGCAACCGCAACTGCCCCTCCTCGCGAAAGACGCCGTGCCGGAACAGGAGTACCAGGTGCACCTAGAGCTCCTCCTCGAGCTGTCGCTATGCGACCGCGGTCGAGCGCCTCCCTCACCGCCTCTCCACCGCGTCATGGAGAAGCCAGCCTCACCACTACATCAAGCGGGAGCCCCCCTCCCCTACGCTGCGTCAAGGAGGAGTCGCCGTGCAGCACGCTGTGCCGCTTCAACCGGTCGGTGTCACCTCCGTCCCGCCTCTGGCGCAGCAAGGAGAGGACACTGACATCACTGCCTCGTCGGTGCCCGGTCACCATGAAGGAGGTGATGTAGGGTGGAACCCTAACGGTGTCGATCTTTCACGATTGGAGCGGATCCCGCGAAGAACACGAAGAACACGAGAGGGAAACACGAGAGAAAACACTCAAATCAACACGATCCAATCACACATGCACTAGATCCACATACACATAGTAGGGGTACAAGATCCGAAACCAACAAAGGAGGATACACGGTAGCTAGTTCGTCCCGATCCGCGAAGGAGTCGAGGTCTTGAATCCGGAGTGGATCTTCTCACATGGTTCACATGGAGGTCTTGATCTCCATGGGAGAGGTACGGATGAGCAAAGCTCTATCTCAAAGAGCTATCTACTTTGCTAACCCTAAAACGGAGGTGGAAGAAGAGTATATATAGTCTAGGGGGCGAAGGGGTACACGGGCCTCGGCCCAAGTTAGTGCACGCAGGCAGGGCCGGAAGTTCCGGGCGGGGCCGGAGGTTCCGGTGGCCGGAAGTTCCGGGGAGGGTCCGGGCTGGTTCCGGGCTACACAGAGAGTTGGCTCGGCCCGAGCTGGGCTGGATGCCGCGGGCCGGAAGTTCCAGGCGGGCAGGAGGTTCCGGGCGAGGGTCCGGCCTGGTTCCGGGCTGAACAGATACTTTGCACGCCTGGGCTTGGCCTTGATCGCCAGGGGCCGGAAGTTCCGGGCTCCGGAGGTTCCGGGAGATGGCCGGAAGGTCCGGGCTGGTCAGAGACTTTGCACCAGCCTGGGCGTTCGCCGTTTCTCCTCCTTCTTCGGGCTGATCGGTGTACCTGATCACACACAGCGTTTCTGCTTGAGGTAGCGACCATATCTCGTTCGTATGCAGGGAAGACTCGAGAAGGAGAGATGTCACCTCGGATTGAATGGCACGTGCGCGAGCTCTAGTCATGGGTCCACTTGGAGCTTGGGTAGATGGTGTAGCGTCCATGGGGATGACCGTGGGATGCTCCGCATCATCTCCCCCCCCCCTTGGGAAAGATCCGACCTCGGATCGAAAACCTCATCACCATGGTAGGGAGAGAGATCCTTGACGTTGAAGATATCGCTCACGTTGTACTTGTCGCGGGGGATGTCGATCTTGTAGGCGTTGTTGTTGTAGCGTGCAAGCACCTTGAAGGGTCCGTCGGCACGTGGTAGGAGCTTGGACTTGCGCTCGTTGGGGAAGCGGTCCTTTCGAAGGTGTAGCCACACAAGATCTCCAATGTTGAATATCATGGGTTGCTTGTTGATGTTGATCTTGGTCGCGAGTCGATGTACTTGGCGCTCGATGGTGTGCCTTGTATCTTCATGCATCTTCTTGAGATAGCTTGCTCGGGCACTCGCGTCCATGTTGATGCGCTCTTGAAGAGGTAGCGGTAGAATGTCCAAAGAGTATAATGGATTGAATCCGTAGACGACCTCGAAGGGGGACTTGCCGGTAGTAGAGTGTTGCGCGCGATTGTAGGCGTACTCGGCGATGGGTAAGCATTCCTCCCACTCCTTGATGTTCCTCTTGATCAACATGCGGAGGAGAGTCGATAGCGTCCGGTTCGTGACCTCCGTTTGGCCGTCGGTTTGTGGATGGTATGCCGAAGAGAATAGGAGCTTGATTCCGAGCTTGGCGCATAGCGTCTTCCAAAAGTAGCTAAGGAACTTGACGTCGCGGTCCGACACAATAGTCTTTGGCACTCCATGTAGACGCAAGATTTCCCTACAAAATAGATTTGCAACATGTGAAGCATCGTCTATCTTGTTGCATGGAATAAAATGTGTCATTTTCGAGAATCGGTCCACAATAACAAATACCGAATCTTTTCCATTGCGGGTTCTTGGCAAACCAAGCACAAAGTCCATACTAATATCTTCCCATGGTTGAGACGGAATAGGAAGAGGCATATAAAGGCCATGAGATTGAGCTTTAGACTTAGCTTTGCGGCATGTAGAGCACCGGTTGGTGTAGCGAGAAACGTCTCGAAACATCTTTGGCCAAAAGTAGTTCTTGGAGAGCGTAGCGAAGGTCTTGTCGCGTCTGAAATGTCCCATGAGTCCTCCGCCATGAGCTTCTTGCAAAAGTAGCAAATGAAGAGAAGACTTGGGAATACAAAGTTTGTTAGCTCGCATAAGATAGCCATCTTGCAAGTGATATTGCTCCCAAGTTTTATGAGGTAAACATTTGGCATAAGGAGTTGCAAATGACGAATCATGCTCATACAAGTCTTTAATGTGCTCAAAGCCAATAACATTCAACTCAAGTGTGGTAACCAACATGCACTTGCGGGAAAGAGCGTCCGCCACAACATTTTCCTTACCTTTGATATACTTGATAACATAAGGAAATGACTCAATGAACTCACTCCATTTAGCATGACGCTTGTTCAATTTAGTTTGACCCTTGAGGTACTTAAGCGTTTCATTATCCGTATGGATGACAAATTCACGTGGACGGAGATAATGTTCCCACACATGCAAGACTCTCACTAAAGCATATAATTCTTTGTCATAGATGGGGTAGTTAAGTTGCGCGCCGGAGAGCTTCTCACTAAAATAAGCAATGGGTCATTTCTCTTGCATTAACACACCACCAATACCATTACCACTAGCGTCACAATGCACTTCAAAAGTTTTAGCAAAGTTGGGTAATGCAAGGAATGGAGCATGTGTAAGCAAGGTTTTAAGCTCATGAAATGCGGCATCTTGAGATGGACCCCAAACAAATGGTGCATTCTTCTTACTCAATGCGTGCAATGGTGATGCAATGGTGCTAAAATCCTTCACAAAGCGACGATAAAAACCTGCTAAGCCAAGGAAGCTACGCACTTGAAGCAAATTGGTTGGTTGTGGCCAATTCTTAATAGCATCAATTTTAGTTTCATCAACATGAACACCCTTAGATGAGACAACAAAACCCAAGAAGACAAGCTTATCAACACCAAAAGTGCATTTTTTCATGTTAGCATAAAGTCGCTCGTCTCTAAGAATTTGCAATACTTCTCTAAGGTGTTTGACATGATCTTGGAGAGTTTCACTAAACACAAGGATGTCATCAAAGTAAACCACAACACAAATGCCAATTAATTTGCGAAGAACATAGTGCATCACACGCATAAAGTGCTAGGTGCTTGCGATAAACCCATAGGCATGACTAACCATTCATACAAGCCAAATTTGGTTTTGAAAGCCGTTTTCCATTCATCACCCTCTTGCATGCGAATTTGATAATAGCCACTTTTAAGGTCAATTTTAGAGAAAATTGTGGCTCCACTAAGTTCATCTAGCATGTCATCTAGGCATGGAATGGGATGGCGGTATCTAACGGTGATAGCATTTATAGGACGGCAATCGGAACACATGCGATAGGAACCATCTTTCTTAGGCACGAGAATGACCGGAACGGCACAAGGGCTCAAGCTTTCGCGTAAATACCCATTCTCCATGAGATGTTGCACTTGCCTTTGTATCTCTTTGGTCTCCTCGGGGTTGACGCGGTAAGGTGCCTTGTTCGGTAGATGTGCGCCGAGGATGAGGTCTATACGGTGTTCGATTCCGCGTAGTGGAGGAAGTCCGGGAGGTAACTCATCGGGAAACACGTCCGCGAATTCCTGCAATAAATGAGACAATACCAAAGGAAGATGTTGTGAAGTATTAGTCCGCACCACTTCATCTTTGCACACAAGCACAAAGTCAAGAACACTTGATGGGCTCTCACTCACATCCCTCAAATCTCTTTTGGTGGCTAAAAGAACTAGATCTCTTTAGTCACGCATCATGGAGTCACTCATGTTTGGCTTGTGGCTCTCACTCTCTTTTTGGTGGTTCACTCGCTCAATTTTCTCTCCACGATGGGTAGATGATTGCTTGTCCGCGATGACTTGACTTGGTGTCATAGGTCAAAGAACGAATTCCTTGCCCTTCATCTTGAAGCTATAGTGATTGGTCCGTCCGTTGTGGATGACCCCACGGTCGAATTGCCAAGGTCGTCTAAGGAGGAGATGGCACACGGACATAGGAACCACATCACACTCCAATGTATCTTCGTAGGCGCCGATCTTGAAGGAGACTTGGACGGTGTGCTCCACTTGAATGGTGCCGGAGTCGCTAAGCCATTGGACCTTGTAGGGGCGAGGGTGCTTCTTCTTGACCAATTGGAGCTTGGAACATAACTCATCACTTGCCAAGTTGTGGCAGCTTCCGCCGTCGATGATGACCTTGACGGAACGTCCTTGAATTCCCGCCTTGGTATGGAAGATGTGGCAACGCTGGTCTTCATCTTGATGTTGTTGAAGTGTCAAGACCTTGGAGACAACAAGAGCGGGACTCGAATCATTGTCGCAAAACACTTGATCATCTTCTTCTTCATTCACTTGGCGGTGCATGGCCACTTGCTCAATGGCTGCCATTTCATCTTCACTCATAGAATCGTAGGTGCCGTCGGCGTTCATGATCATAGTGCGTCTTGTTGGGCACTCGAAGGACTTGTGGCCTCGTCCCTTGCACGTAAAGCACTTGATGTCACTTGTTTTGTCGGTGGCATCCGAAGGAGTTGTTGATGACGAAGCTCTTGGCTTGGAGTTGCTTGTAGTAGGAGGAAGACGACTCGAAGATGTCGTTTGTTGCTTGGAGCTTGACTTGTCGCTGGTACTTGGTGTAGCTCGAGTCGTGGAAGGAGTTGTAGAAGTCGTTGAAGCTTGAGTGTATGAACCGTAGGTCTTGGAAGAGTACTTGGAGTAATTGTAGTCTTCTTGTACTTGTCGCTCCGCTTTGGTTGCTTGGTGCACTAGCTCAAGGAGGTTGGAGTACGGTTGGAAGTCCGCAATTTTCTTGATTGGATAGTTGAGGCCATTCAAGAAACACGCCATTGTTTGTTCATCATCTTCCTTGACGTTGGCTCGTATCATTGCAATTTCCATCTCTTGGTAGTACGCTTCAACCGACTTGGTGCCTTGCTTGAGGAGTTGTAGTTTCTTGAAGAGGTCGCGGCTATAGTGTGTGGCCACAAAACGAGCTCGCATGACATCCTTCATTTGATCCCAAGTTGTGATGGGTGGTTCGCCTCTCTCTTGGCGCCGTTCGATCACTTGCTCCCACCAAATGAGAACATAGTCTTGGAACTCGAGAGATGCCATGGCAATCTTCTTTTCCTCTTTGTAGTTGTGAAGACGGAATATCTTGTCGGCCTTCAACGCCCATGAAAGGTATTCTTCAGGATCATTTCCACCGGAGAACTTAGGCATGGTGAACTTGAGCTTGCCGTAGCGCTCCTCATTGCGTTGGCGGCGGTTGCGTTGACGCTCGTGCCGTGGAGGTTGATCTTCTAGCTCATCTTCGTCGTGTTCATCTTGATTGACTTGACGTGGTGGCCTTGGGATTCAAGCACGGTTCCGCATCTCTTGGCGCTCCTCAAGTCGTGCGGCTTCTTCTTGTTCGCGCACGCGGTGGTTGCGTTCGGCGACGTTGCGAGTTGATTCGCGTAGGGCACGTTGAGCTTCAAGCGCTTGCTCCTCACGACGTTGTCGTTCTTGGTGTAGGGCGTCGTCGTCTTGGTGCACTTGACGTTGGCGTTGTGGAACTTGATCTTGGTTTCCGTTGGCTTGACCTTGCCGTTTTTGTCGTTCGCGCTCTCGAAGGCGGTCTTGCAAACCTTTGCCATGGAATGGGTTTCGTGAAGCTTGCCGGTCGTCATGTTCGTGAGAGCGATGAGAGCGTGCTCGTGGAAGACTTGCATCTGAAGAGGTGTCCGAAGAGTGTCGGCTCGAATGGCGTCGTCTTGATCTTGATGACGACGAAGTGGAAGAAGGGCGGTTGATCATCATGTCGCGCAATTCCTCCATTTGAGATGAAAGCTTGGCGTCGAAGTAGTCCCTTGTTCGCGTTTCGGAGTGGCGCAAGTCGGTGGCGAGTTGCTCGATGCGATCTCCCAAAGCTTCACTTTCTTGGTGTAGCGCTCGTTGGACTCCGAAAAGTTGAGCCTTGGTGACGTAGTTGTTCGGTGCGTCTTCTTGCTCATCGAAGAGGGGGTTGATAGAAGTGCTCGGCCTATCCATGATTCTCAAACAAGCGTTAGTGGAAGAAAAGGAACGAACTAGACCAATGTACCTTATCCAATGTTGAAGATGGATCAATGACCACCCAATTTGGTATTATGGAAATAGTGCAATTGGTACCGGATCATGTCAATTCTCACACCTACACAAGTAAAGCTTTTGGAGGAGTTTGGTTAGGATAGTGGCACAAAATTTCTGCAATTTGCAATTAAGATATCAATAATGTTGAAAAAGATTCACAAGATTACAAGTGTAACAAGTAGACCAATAGCTAAAAGTATCACACGGAAACACACGCACGGATAGATAAATGGTGTCGTGCAACCAAGGAACGAGCTCAAAATGTGGAATCCACGGAGAATGCTCTTGTTGCACAACACTAGAGAGACGCTAGCACGCTTGCTCAATAGGCGGATACGAACTTGTGCACAACCTATAAGAGACAAAACGTATGGCTGTCTATCTCACTTATGATATGTATGTATGAGTCCCGGTGAACTTGTCACAATGATCCAAGATGATCAAATATGCTATGTAATGTGGCGATGCTATGGCTATTGCTTACAAGCTTGGTGCTCTTTCTCTTTTGCTTAAAAGCTTTCTTTCTTTTGCTCTTTTCCTTTTGGCCACTTATGCGAAATGCTTTGACGATGGTAGCAATGATGTATATGCGGGAACCCAATTTGGCACAAGAGATGATATGAGTATATATGCACGCTATGATAGCTATGTGGAACGGTATCACTAATGTGCACAAGTATCGTTGCCCGGCAATACTCAAATGGCTAGTCTCGTAGGAAAGCTACGCAAAAGATGGTCTTGTTGTCTCACAATGCAATGGCAAGGATATGACCAAGTTGTCGTCGATGTTACCGTCCTTGCTTACGGTGGTGTTGTCACGAAGGTGAGGTTGTCGTTGTCGGTGGCGAGTACGTAGATGTACGGTCTCCAGTACGTTGGCGGAGATGCCGCTGCCCCGTGGTCGAAGATGACCAACTTGCGGAAACGAAAAGGCGGTGAACATTTTTCTGTCAAGGCCGGAAGTTCCTGGTGGAGGCCGGAAGTTCTGCTGGCCGGAAATTCCGGGAAGGCCGGAAGTTCCGGGGGTCGGGATTTCGCCAAGAACAAAAAATTGCAGATCGGGAATTTGGGCGGAAAAACTTCAGGAAAAACCCAAATTGGAAGGGGAAAAGAAAAAATTGGGCGGATGGGATGGTGGGGAAGCTAGATCTACGTGCTACACACGAAATCCATGGATCAAATTCAACAAAACTTCATCCAACCAACAAATCACAAAAATTTTGGGAGGGCTATTTTTGTGGGGATTTTCAAAATTGGGACAAAACGAAGCAAAATTAGGCTAGAAAACGAAAGGGGAGACTCCAAAATCATGATCAACGTGGCTCATGATACCAAGATGATGTAGGGTGGAACCCTAACGGTGTCGATCTTTCACGATTGGACCGGATCCCGCGAAGAACACGAAGAACACGAGAGGGAAACACGAGAGAAAACACTCAAATCAACACGATCCAATCACACATGCACTAGATCCACATACACATAGTAGGGGTACAAGATCCGAAACCAACAAAGGAGGATACACGGTAGCTAGTTTATCCGGATCCGCGAAGGAGTCGAGGTCTTGAATCCGGAGTGGATCTTCTCACATGGTTCACATGGAGGTCTTGATCTCCATGGGAGAGGTACGGATGAGCAAAGCTCTATCTCAAAGAGCTATCTACTTTGCTAACCCTAAAACGGAGGTGGAAGAAGAGTATATATAGTCTAGGGGGCGAAGGGGTACACGGGCCTCGGCCCAAGTCAGTGCACGCAGGCAGGGCCGGAAGTTCCGGGCGGGGCCGGAGGTTCCGGTGGCCGGAAGTTCCGGGGAGGGTCCGGGCTGGTTCCGGGCTACACAGAGAGTTGGCACGGCCCGAGCTGGGCTGGATGCCGCGGGCCGGAAATTCCGGGCGGGCCGGAGGTTCCGGGCGAGGGTCCGGCCTGGTTCCGGGCTGAACAGAGACTTTGCACGCCTGGGCTTGGCCTTGATCGCCAGGGGCCGGAAGTTCCGGGCTCCGGAGGTCCCGGGAGATGGCCGAAAGGTCCGGGCTGGTCAGAGACTTTGCACCAGCCTGGGCGTTCGCCGTTTCTCCTCCTTCTTCAGGCTGATCGGTGTACCTGATCACACACAGCGTTTCTGCTTGAGGTAGCGACCATATCTCGTTCGTATGCAGGGAAGACTCGAGAAGGAGAGATGTCACCTCGGATTGAATGGCACGTGCGCGAGCTCTAGTCATGGGTCCACTTGGAGCTTGGGTAGATGGTGTAGCGTCCATGGGGATGATCGTGGGATGCTCCGCATCATCTCCCCCCCCCCCTTGGGAAAGATCCGACCTCGTATCGAAAACCTCATCACCATGGTATGGAGAGAGATCCTTGACGTTGAAGATATCGCTCACGTTGTACTTGTCGCGGGGGATGTCGATCTTGTAGGCGTTGTTGTTGTAGAGTGCAAGCAACTTGAAGGGTCCGTCGGCACGTGGTAGGAGCTTGGACTTGCGCTCGTTGGGGAAGCGGTCCTTTCGAAGGTGTAGCCACACAAGATCTCCAATGTTGAATATCATGGGTTGCTTGTTGGTGTTGATCTTGGTCGCGAGTCGATGTACTTGGCGCTCGATGGTGTGCCTTGTATCTTCATGCGTCTTCTTGAGATAGCTCGCTCGGGCACTCGCGTCCATGTTGATGCGCTCTTGAAGAGGTAGCGGTAGAATGTCCAAAGGGGATAATGGATTGAATCCGTAGACGACCTCGAAGGGGGACTTGCCGGTAGTAGAGTGTTGCGCGCGATTGTAGGCGTACTCGGCGATGGGTAAGCATTCCTCCCACTCCTTGATGTTCCTCTTGATCAACACGCGGAGGAGAGTCGATAGCGTCCGGTTCGTGACCTCCGTTTGGCCGTCGGTTTGTGGATGGTATGCCGAAGAGAATAGGAGCTTGATTCCGAGCTTGGCGCATAGCGTCTTCCAAAAGTAGCTAAGGAACTTGACGTCGCGGTCCAACACAATAGTCTTTGGCACTCCATGTAGACGCAAGATTTCCCTACAAAACAGATTTGCAACATGTGAAGCATCGTCTATCTTGTTGAATGGAATAAAATGTGCCATTTTCGAGAATCGATCCACAACAACAAATACCGAATCTTTTCCATTGCGGGTTCTTGGTAAACCAAGCACAAAGTCCATACTAATATCTTCCCATGGTTGATACGGAATAGGAAGAGGCATATAAAGGCCATGAGATTGAGCTTTAGCTTTGCGGCATGTAGAGCACCGGTTGGTGTAGCGAGAAACGTCTCAAAACATCTTTGGCCAAAAGTAGTTCTTGGAGAGCGTAGCGAAGGTCTTGTCGCGTCTGAAATGTCCCATGAGTCCTCCGCCATGAGCTTCTTGCAAAAGTAGCAAATGAAGAGAAGACTCGGGAATACAAAGTTTGTTAGCTCGCATAAGATAGCCATCTTTCAAGTGATATTGCTCCCAAGTTTTATGAGGTAAACATTTGGCATATGGAGTTGCAAATGATGAATCATGCTCATACAAGTCTTTAATGTGCTCAAAGCCAATAACATTCAACTCAAGTGTGGTAACCAACATGCACTTGTGGGAAAGAGCGTCCGCCACAACATTTTCCTTACCTTTGATATACTTGATAACATAAGGAAATGACTCAATGAACTCACTCCATTTAGCATGACGCTTGTTCAATTTAGTTTGACCCTTAAGGTACTTAAGCGTTTCATTATCCGTATGGATGACAAATTCATGTGGACGGAGATAATGTTCCCACACATGCAAGACTCTCACTAAAGCATATAATTCTTTATCATAGATGGGGTAGTTAAGTTGCGCGCCGGAGAGCTTCTCACTAAAATAAGCAATGGGTCGTTTCTCTTGCATTAACACACCACCAATAGCATTACCACTAGCGTCACAATGCACTTCAAAAGTTTTAGCAAAGTTGGGTAATGCAAGCAATGGAGCATGTGTAAGCAAGGTTTTAAGCTCATGAAATGCGGCATCTTGAGATGGACCCCAAACAAATGGTGCATTCTTCTTACTCAATGCGTGCAATGGTGATGCAATTGTGCTAAAATCCTTCACAAAGCGACGATAAAAACCTGCTAAGCCAAGGAAGCTACTCACTTGAAGCAAATTGGTTGGTTGTGGCCAATTCTTAATAGCGTCAATTTTAGTTTCATCAACATGAACACCCTTAGATGAGACAACAAAACCCAAGAAGACAAGCTTATCAACACCAAAAGTGCATTTTTCCATGTTAGCACAAAGTCGCTCGTCTCTAAGAATTTGCAATACTTCTCTAAGGTGTTTGACATGATCTTGGAGAGTTTCACTAAACACAAGGATGTCATCAAAGTAAACCACAACACAAATGCCAATTAATTTGCGAAGAACATAGTGCATCACACGCATAAAGTGCTAGGTGCTTGCGATAAACCCATAGGCATGACTAACCATTCATACAAGCCAAATTTGGTTTTGAAAGCCGTTTTCCATTCATCACCCTCTTGCATGCGAATTTGATAATAGCCACTTTTAAGGTCAATTTTAGAGAAAATTGTGGCTCCACTAAGTTCATCTAGCATGTCATCTAGGCGTGGAATGGGATGGCGGTATCTAACGGTGATAGCATTTATAGGACGGCAATCGGAACACATGCGATAGGAACCATCTTTCTTAGGCACGAGAATGACCGGAACGGCACAAGGGCTCAAGCTTTCGCGTACATACCCATTCTCCATGAGATGTTGCACTTGCCTTTGTATCTCTTTGGTCTCCTCGGGGTTGACGCGGTAAGGTGCCTTGTTCGGTAGATGTGCGCCGGGGATGAGGTCTATACAGTGTTCGATTCCGCGTAGTGGAGGAAGTCCGGGAGGTAACTCATCGGGAAACACGTCCGCGAATTCCTGCAATAAATGAGACAATACCAAAGGACGATGTTGTGAAGTATTAATCCGCACCACTTCATCTTTGCACACAAGCACAAAGTGAAGAACACTTGATGGGCTCTCACTCACATCCCTCAATTCTCTTTTGGTGGCTAAAAGAACTAGATCTCTTTTGTCACGCATCGTGGAGTCACTCATGTTTGTCTTGTGGCTCTCACTCTCTTTTTGGTGGTTCACTCGCTCAATTTTCTCTCCACGATGGGTAGATGATTGCTTGTCCGCGATGACTTGACTTGGTGTCATAGGTCGAGGAACGAATTCCTTGCCCTTCATCTTGAAGCTATAGTGATTGGTCCGTCCGTTGTGGATGACGCCACGGTCGAATTGCCAAGGTCGTCCAAGGAGGAGATGGCACACGGACATAGGAACCACATCACACTCCAATGTATCTTCGTAGGCGCCGATCTTGAAGGAGACTTGGACGGTGTGCTCCACTTGAATGGTGCCGGAGTCGCTAAGCCATTGGACCTTGTAGGGGCGAGGGTGCTTCTTCTTGACCAATTGGAGCTTGGAACATAACTCATCACTTGCCAAGTTGTGGCAGCTTCCGCCGTCGATGATGACCTTGACGGAACGTCCTTGAATTCCCGCCTTGGTATGGAAGATGTGGCAACGCTGGTCTTCATCTTGATGTTGTTGAAGTGTCAAGACCTTGGAAACAACAAGAGCGGGACTCGAATCATTGTCGCAAAACACTTGATCATCTTCTTCTTCATTCACTTGGCGGTGCATGGCCACTTGCTCAATGGCTGCCATTTCATCTTCACTCATAGAATCGTAGGTGCCGTCGGCGTTCGTGATCATAGTGCGTCTTGTTGGGCACTCGAAGGACTTGTGGCCTCGTCCCTTGCACGTAAAGCACTTGATGTCACTTGTTTTGTCGGTGGCATCCGAAGGAGTTGTTGATGACGAAGCTCTTGGCTTGGAGTTGCTTGTAGTAGGAGGAAGACAACTCGAAGATGTCGTTTGTTGCTTGGAGCTTGACTTGTCGCTGGTACTTGGTGTAGCTCGAGTCGTGGAAGGAGTTGTAGAAGTCGTTGAAGCTTGAGTGTATGAACCGTAGGTCTTGAAAGAGTACTTGGAGTACTTGTAGTCTTCTTGTACTTGTCGCTCCGCTTTGGTTGCTTGGTGCACTAGCTCGAGGAGGTTGGAGTACGGTTGGAAGTCCGCAATTTTCTTGATTGGATAGTTGAGGCCATTCAAGAAACGCGCCATTGTTTGTTCATCATCTTCCTTGACGTTGGCTCGTATCATTGCAATTTCCATCTCTTGGTAGTACGCTTCAACCGACTTGGTGCCTTGCTTGAGGAGTTGTAGTTTTTTGAAGAGGTCGCGGCTATAGTGTGTGGGCACAAAACGATCTCGCATGACATCCTTCATTTGATCCCAAGTTGTGATGGGTGGTTCGCCTCTCTCTTGGCGCCGTTCGATCACTTGCTCCCACCAAATGTGAACATAGTCTTGGAACTCGAGAGATGCCATGGCAATCTTCTTTTCCTCGTTGTAGTTGTGAAGACGGAATATCTTGTCGACCTTCAACGCCCATGAAAGGTATTCTTCAGGATCATTTCCACCAGAGAACTTAGGCATGGTGAACTTGAGCTTGCCGTAGCGCTCCTCATTGCGTTGGCGGCGGTTGCGATGACGCTCGTGCCGTGGAGGTTGATCTTCTAGCTCATCTTCGTCGTGTTCATCTTGATTGACTAGACGTGGTGGCCTTGGGATTCGTGCACGGTTCCGCATCTCTTGGCGCTCCTCAAGTCGTGCGGCTTCTTCTTGTTCGCGCACGCGGCGGTTGCGTTCGGCGACGTTGCGAGTTGATTCGCGTAGGGCACGTTGAGCTTCAAGCGCTTGCTCCTCACGACGTTGTCGTTCTTGGTGTAGGGCGTCGTCGTCTTGGTGCACTTGACGTTGGCGTTGTGGAACTTGATCTTGGTTTCCGTTGGCTTGACCTTGCCGTTTTTGTCGTTCGCGCTCTCGAAGGCGGTCTTGCAAACCATTGCCATGGAATGGGTTTCGTGAAGCTTGCCGGTCGTCATGTTCGTGAGAGCGATGAGAGCATGCTCGTGGAAGACTTGTATCCGAAGAGGTGTCCGAAGAGTGTCGGCTCGAATGGCGCCGTCTTGATCTTGATGACGACAAAGTGGAAGAAGGGCGGTTGATCATCATGTCGCGCAATTCCTCCATTTGAGATGAAAGCTTGGCGTCGAAGTAGTCCCTTGTTCGCGTTTCGGAGTGGCACAAGTCGGTGGCAAGTTGCTCGATGCGATCTCCCAAAGCTTCACTTTCTTGGTGTAGCGCTCGTTGGACTCCGAAAAGTTGAGCCTTGATGACGTAGTTGTTCGGTGCGTCTTCTTGCTCATCGAAGAGGGGGTTGATAGAAGTGCTCGGCCTATCCATGATTCTCAAACAAGCATTAGTGGAAGAAAAGGAACGAACTAGACCAATGTACCTTATCCAATGTTGAAGATGGATCAATGACCACCCAATTTGGTATTATGGAAATAGTGCAATTGGTACCGGATCGTGTCAATTCTCACACGTACACAAGTAAAGCTTTTGGAGGAGTTTGGTTAGGATAGTGGCACAAAATTTCTGCAATTTGCAATTAAGATATCAATAATGTTGAAAAAGATTCACAAGATTGCAAGTGTAACAAGTAGACCAATAGCTAAAAGTGCCACACGGAAACACACGCACGGGTAGATAAATGGGGTCGTGCAACCAAGGAACGAGCTCAAAATGTGGAATCCACGGAGAATGCTCTTGTTGCACAACACTAGAGAGACGGTAGCACGCTTGCTCAATAGGCAGATACGAACTTGTGCACAACCTACAAGAGACAAAACATATGGCTGTCTATCTCACTTATGCTATGTATGTATGAGTCCCGGTGAACTTGTCACAATGATCCAAGATGATCAAATATGCTATGTAATGTGGCGATGCTATGGCTATTGCTTACAAGCTTGGTGCTCTTTCTCTTTTGCTTAAAAGCTTTCTTTCTTTTGCTCTTTTCCTTTTGGCCACTTATGCGAAATGCTCTGACGATGGTAGCAATGATGTATATGCGGGAACCCAATTTGGCACAAGAGATGATATGAGTATATATGCACGCTATGATAGCTATGTGGAACGGTATCACTAATGTGCAAAAGTATCGTTGCCCGGCAATACTCAAATGGCTAGTCTCGTAGGAAAGCTACGCAAAAGATGGTCTCGTTGTCTCACAATGCAATGGCAAGGATATGACCAAGTTGTCGTCGATGTTACCGTCCTTGCTTACGGTGGTGTTGTCACGAAGGTGAGGCTGTCGTTGTCGGTGGCGAGTACGTAGATGTACGGTCTCCAGTACGTTGGCGGAGATGCCGCTGCCCCGTGGTCGAAGATGACCAACTTGCGGAAACGAAAAGGCGGTGAACAATTTTCTGTCAAGGCCGGAAGTTCCTGGTGGAGGCCGGAAGTTCCGCTGGCCGGAAGTTCCGGGAAGGCCGGAAAGTCCGGTGGCCGGAAGGTCCGGGCGGGGCCGGAAGTTCCGGGGGTCGGGATTTCGCCAAGAACAGAAAATTGCAGATCGGGAATTTGGGCGGAAAAACTTCAGGAAAACCCCAAATTGGAAGGGGGAAAAGAAAAAAATTGGGCGGATGGGATGGTGGGGAAGCTAGATCTACGTGCTACACACGAAATCCATGGATCAAATTCAACAAAACTTCATCCAACCAACAAATCACAAAAATTTTGGGAGGGCTATTTTTGTGGGGATTTTCGAAATTGGGACAAAAGAAGCAAAATTAGGCTAGAAAACGAAAGGGGAGACTCCAAAATCGTGATCAACGTGGCTCATGATACCAAGATGATGTAGGGTGGAACCCTAACGGTGTCGATCTTTCACGATTGGAGCGGATCCCGCGAAGAACACGAAGAACACGAGAGGGAAACACGAGAGAAAACACTCAAATCAACACGATCCAATCACACATGCACTAGATCCACATACACATAGTAGGGGTACAAGATCCGAAACCAACAAAGGAGGATACACGGTAGCTAGTTCGTCCCGATCCGCGAAGGAGTCGAGGTCTTGAATCCGGAGTGGATCTTCTCACATGGTTCACATGGAGGTCTTGATCTCCATGGGAGAGGTACGGATGAGCAAAGCTCTATCTCAAAGAGCTATCTACTTTGCTAACCCTAAAACGGAGGTGGAAGAAGAGTATATATAGTCTAGGGGGCGAAGGGGTACACGGGCCTCGGCCCAAGTCAGTGCACGCAGGCAGGGCCGGAAGTTCCAGGCGGGGCCGGAGGTTCCGGTGGCCGGAAGTTCCGGGGAGGGTCCGGGCTGGTTCCGGGCTACACAGAGAGTTGGCACGGCCCGAGCTGGGCTGGATGCCGCGGGCCGGAAATTCCGGGCGGGCCGAAGGTTCCGGGCGAGGGTCCGGCCTGGTTCCGGGCTGAACAGAGACTTTGCACGCCTGGGCTTGGCCTTGATCGCCAGGGGCCGGAAGTTCCGGGCTCCGGAGGTTCCGGGAGATGGCCGGAAGGTCCGGGCTGGTCAGAGACTTTGCACCAGCCTGGGCGTTCGCCGTTTCTCCTCCTTCTTCAGGCTGATCGGTGTACCTGATCACACACAGCGTTTCTGCTTGAGGTAGCGACCATATCTCGTTCGTATGCAGGGAAGACTCGAGAAGGAGAGATGTCACCTCGGATTGAATGGCACATGCGCGAGCTCTAGTCATGGGTCCACTTGGAGCTTGGGTAGATGGTGTAGCGTCCATGGGGATGACCGTGGGATGCTCCGCATCATCTCCCCCCCCCCTTGGGAAAGATCCGACCTCGGATCGAAAACCTCATCACCATGGTAGGGAGAGAGATCCTTGACGTTGAAGATATCGCTCACGTTGTACTTGTCGCGGGGGATGTCGATCCTGTAGGCGTTGTTGTTGTAGCGTGCAAGCACCTTGAAGGGTCCGTCGGCACTGAAAGAACATGTGCTGCCCCCATGTTTGGTTTTGGTAATTGATGACAATCTCTATGGACTAATGGTTGCCTTGAGTTATATTTGAAGGGTTTGTCCATAGGCATTGCTTGAAGACCATTTGTTGGTTTTAAGGTTATTAGAAGAAGAATATGTGTTGACCAAGGTGCTATTCAAGGATTTATCCAAAGATTGGTCATGTGAGTGTTGAGCCTATTGCAAGCATGTCTTGAAGAAGAAGATTGTGTGAACATTCATGTTTACCTTCAAGACATCATCCTAATGAAGAGAGTTGGAAAGATTCAAGGTTGATCAAGACTACATATGAAGAGTGATTCAAGTTGATCAACACACAAAGCGTAGAAGATGTACCAAGCGAGATCAAGTGATCTCATGGTATGGTAAGCATTGTCCATTACGCTTTGTGTACTAACCCGTGTTCTATGCGAGAGTTCTTTGTGGGGTTAGGTTTGTTTCCATGAGCGTGCATCAAAAGGAAGATATCACACAACCCATGGAGGATGACGTCAAGTGGTGATCGTCATCAAGATTGCGGTGTGCAAGTTCAAGTGGAGCATCACGAAGAGATCACTGCTTGAAGCTTGCCGTCCATTGTGGTGACAATGGACTTGTGAAGATGTGCCGAAGAGCGGCTCACCCATAGTGGAGTATGGGGGAGCAATCAACTAGTCTTCATCGAGCCGGCGCATTCAAGAAAGGTGGTCCAACTTGAGGAGGTCAAGATCGTCATCATCTAGCTCAAGTGGACTTTGCGCAAGGCAAAGGTTTGCCCTTGATAGGTTTTCTATTTTACCGGTCTCATGGTAGTAGTTGGGAGACCGGGTTATAGGATCGATAGTCGTACTATCAAGGGGGGCTCTCAAGTGAGTAGCTTTATCGTATCTTCGTAGAGAGCTCAAACCATTGCATCCTTGCATCATCTTTCTTGGTTCGTGTTTGGTGTTTCTCTTTGTGAGTTTTTGAGCTTATGGTCATCTTCATGACAAGCTCGAGTTCATTGAAAACGGAGTTCATATATGCATCTTCTATGATGTTTTCGATGTTGGAGTTTATGCCGGTTCTTCATTCATAGTGGTTTCTCATCCCTATATGTTAGGCATATCTCCCCTGCCAATTCGGAGCTCATATGTAGAAGTTGTGGCAGTTCTGGTTTTCCTGTATCTGTCTGTTCTGCTTGGGCACTTTTGCAGCACCCAAGCGGTAGTACCGCTCGGTACCACGGTAGTACCGCTTGTGCGGTAGTACCGCTGTGGTCTACCGCAGCGAGTACCGCTTGTGGGAATTTCTTCTGTTGCCGATTTTTGTTAAGCGGAAGTAGTGCGGTAGTAGAGCGGTAGTACCGCTTTGTGCGGTAGTGGCACGGTAGTAGAACGGTAGTACCGCTTGGGCGGTACTTCCGGTTTCTACTACCGCTGCAAGTTCCGCTTGCTGAAATTCTTCTGGTGCCCTTTTTCTGTTAAACGGTAGTAGTGCGGCAGTAGTGCGGTAGTACCGCTTAGGGCGGTACTTCCGCCCTCCACTACCGTTCCTACTACCGCGTGTGTTTCGCAGAGGTGCTCTTTTCTCCTTAGCGGTAGTACCGCTTTGTTGGACGGTAGTACCGCTTAGTGCGGCACTACCGCTCCAGTTTCGTGTTCTCGCCTGCTGTTGGCTGGAACTACCGCTTAAGCGGTAGTACCGCTTGTATGCGTCCAGCACAGGCATAACGGTTGGATTTGGAGTGGCCTATAAAAGGGGTCTTCTTCCCCAACGGTTATCTTATCCTTTGAGCTCGTTTTTGCCCCCCATTGCTGATCTTCTTGAGCTTGCTAACTCTCAATCCCTCCAATGATTCTTGCTCCTTCTTGAGGGAATAGAGAGAGGAGATCTAGATCCATCTTTCCACCAATCACTTTCTCCTCTATGTGAGGGAAACCTTGTGGATCTAGATCTTGGAGTTCTTGGTGTTCTCCTTGTTCTTCCTCTCACTTTCCTCCATAGCTTTTGTTGCTTTGGTGGGATTTGAGAGAGAGGGACTTGAGCACTTGGTGTGTTCTTGCCATTGCATTAGTTGCATCGGTTTGAGTTCTCCACGGTGATTCGTGGTGGTGAAATAGTTGAGAAGCTTATTACTCTTGGGTGTTTGAGCACCCTAGAGCTTGTTACTCTTGGGTACTTGGTACCCTTGAGCTTGTTCCTCTTGGGTGCTTGGGCACCCTAGACGGTTGAGGTCACCTCGGAGCCACATTCCATTGTGGTGAAGCTCCGTGGTTGTGTTGGGAGCCTCCAATTAAGTTGTGGAGATTGCCCCAACCTTGTTTGTAAAGGTTCGGTTGCCGCCTTCAAGGGCACCATTAGTGGAATCACGGCACCTTGCATTGTGCGAGGGCGTGAGGAGAATACGGTGGCCCTAGTGGCATTGTTGGGGAGCATTGTGCCTCCACACCGCTCTAACATAGATTAGCATCCGCAAGGGTGTGAACTTCGGGATACATCGTCGTCTCCGCGTGCCTCGGTTATCTCTTACCCGAGCCCTTTACTTATGCACTTTACTTTGTGATAGCCATATTGTTTCTCGTTATATATCTTGCTATCACTTAGTTGTTTATCTTGCTTAGCATAAGTTGTTGGTGCACATAGGTGAGCCTAGTCGATTTAGGTTTTGTGCTTGACAAATTAAACGCTAGTTTTATTCCGCATTTGTTCAAGCCTAAACCGTAATTATTTTAAAGCGCCTATTCACCCCCCCCCCTCTAGGCGACATCCACGATCTTCCAGGCACGTGGTAGGAGCTTGGACTTGCGCTCGTTGGGGAAGCGGTCCTTTCGAAGGTGTAGCCACACAAGATTTCCAATGTTGAATATCATGGGTTGCTTGTTGATGTTGATCTTGGTCGCAAGTCGATGTACTTGGCGCTCGATGGTGTGCCTTGTATCTTCATGCATCTTCTTGAGATAGCTCGCTCGGGCACTCGCGTCCATGTTGATGCGCTCTTGAAGAGGTAGCGGTAGAATGTCCAAAGAGGATAATGGATTGAATCCGTAGACAACCTCAAAGGGGGACTTGCCGGTAGTAGAGTGTTGCGCGCGATTGTAGGCGTACTCGGCGATGGGTAAGCATTCCTCCCACTCCTTGATGTTCCTCTTGATCAACACGCGGAGGAGAGTCGATAGCGTCCGGTTCGTGACCTCCGTTTGGCCGTCGGTTTGTGGATGGTATGCCGAAGAGAATAGGAGCTTGATTCCGAGCTTGGCGCATAGCGTCTTCCAAAAGTAGCTAAGGAACTTGACGTCGCGGTCCGACACAATAGTCTTTGGCACTCCATGTAGACGCAAGATTTCCCTACAAAACAGATTTGCAACATGTGAAGCATCGTCTATCTTGTTGCATGGAATAAAATGTGCCATTTTCGAGAATCGGTCCACAACAACAAATACCGAATCTTTTCCATTGCGGGTTCTTGGCAAACCAAGCACAAAGTCCATACTAATATCTTTCCATGGTTGATACGGAATAAAAAGAGGCATATAAAGGCCATGAGATTGAGCTTTAGACTTAGCTTTGCGGCATGTAGAGCACCGGTTGGTGTAGCGAGAAACGTCTCGAAACATCTTTGGCCAAAAGTAGTTCTTGGAGAGCGTAGCGAAGGTCTTGTCGCGTCCGAAATGTCCCATGAGTCCTCCGCCATGAGCTTCTTGCAAAAGTAGCAAATGAAGAGAAGACTCGGGAATACAAAGTTTGTTAGCTCGCATAAGATAGCCATCTTTCAAGTGATACTGCTCCCAAGTTTTATGCGGTAAACATTTGGCATAAGGAGTTGCAAATGACGAATCATGCTCATACAGGTCTTTAATGTGCTCAAAGCCAATAACATTCAACTCAAGTGTGGTAACCAACATGCACTTGCGGGAAAGAGCGTCCGCCACAACATTTTCCTTACCTTTGATATACTTGATAATATAAGGAAATGACTCAATGAACTCATTCCATTTAGCATGACGCTTGTTCAATTTAGTTTGACCCTTGAGGTACTTAAGCGTTTCATGATCCGTATGGATGACAAATTCAAGTGGACGGAGATAATGTTCCCACACATGCAAGACTCTCACTAAAGCATATAATTCTTTGTCATAGATGGGGTAGTTAAGTTGCGCGCCGGAGTGCTTCTCACTAAAATAAGCAATGGGTCGTTTCTCTTGCATTAACACACCACCAATACCATTACCACTAGCGTCACAATGCACTTCAAAAGTTTTAGCAAAGTTGGGTAATGCAAGCAATGGAGCATGTGTAAGCAAGGTTTTAAGCTCATGAAATGCGGCATCTTGAGATGGACCCCAAACAAATGGTGCATTCTTCTTACTCAATGCGTGCAATGGTGATGCAATTGTGCTAAAATCCTTCACAAAGCGACGATAAAAACCTGCTAAGCCAAGGAAGCTACGCACTTGAAGCAAATTGGTTGGTTGTGGCCAATTCTTAATAGCATCAATTTTAGTTTCATCAACATGAACACCCTTAGATGAGACAACAAAACCCAAGAAGACAAGCTTATCAACACCAAAAGTGCATTTTTCAATGTTAGCATAAAGTCGCTCGTCTCTAAGAATTTGCAATACTTCTCTAAGGTGTTTGACATGATCTTGGAGAGTTTCACTAAACACAAGGATGTCGTCAAAGTAAACCACAACACAAATGCCAATTAATTTGCGAAGAACATAGTGCATCACACGCATAAAAGTGTTAGGTGCTTGCGATAAACCCATAGACATGACTAACCATTCATACAAGCCTAATTTGGTTTTGAAAACCGTTTTCCATTCATCACCCTCTTGCATGCTACACGACAGGAGAGGAGCGGAGCGGGTCCGAAGAGCCGACCGTTCGGGCCCACTTGGCAGCAGGAGATGCTTCCCGTATCGGCGCGTGAGGACCGAGGACTAGTGGTTCTCCTCGCCGCCGCTCGGCCGCTATAAAACGAGCGCCCCCGGGAGGAGACAGCCACCCTCTCACACCTCGCCACCCGCAACCCATTCGCACGTGCCACCATCGATCGGCATCCAGCTTCCTCCTCTCCTCCTTCATGCGCCCACGCCGAACTTCCTCTTCGGCGCCGCCCCAAAGGACACGCCGGCGGCTGACACGTCGGCCCGTGCCGTCGCGCCGGACCTCTCAGACGCGCTGGCGCAGGCGCGGCTGCGCCGGCAGGCGGCGTCCGGGCCGGGGAGGCAGCAGGCGGCCTCCCGCGGCGGCGGCGGCGGGGCGCCGCCCAGGAAGACACCGCAGCGCGGCCTCGGCGTGGCGGAGCTCGAGCGCCTGCGCTGCGGCGGCGTCGACCCGCTGCACGACCTCAACGCCGCCGCCGCCGCCGCCAACCTGCAGGCGCAGGGCAACTCCGTCGTCCTGCAGCAGCACCACGATTACCTGCCCGCCTTCGACGCCGCCACCGGATCGCGCTACTACTCGCCGCTCCTGGTCCAGCGGCCCCCCGCCCCTCCGGCGCCGCAGCCGCAGGCTCCCGTCCGCTACGTCCAGAGCGTGGCGCCCGAGCAGCAGTACTTCATGGACCGCTGGGGCCGCATGGGGGGCTTCGTCCCGGCGGGCAATGCCCCCCAGCCGCAGCTCCAGGTGCCCCCTTCAAGCCAAAGCACCATCTGGCGTCCGGCGTTCTCCTCCGCCTCCTGCCTCCACGCGGGCCAACGCTGCGATCTCTGCTCCAAGGTAGTCCGTCCGTCCAGTCCACTACAAAAATTCAAGAACTTTCTGCTCCTCTAAGATTCATTTTCTTGTGCCAATTTGACCAATCTTGTCTTCTTTCCTGCGCGCCCGTGTTGATCTTCTCGATCTCGCCTACAAAGACGATGATGGGCTTGGCGGATAGAGGAACACGGGCCCCTGCCGCCGGCACCACCAACGCGCCATACTACTCCATCTACGATCTCGCCGCCACCATGACCGCCGCCAGCAAGGTACGTGCATTGGTTCGACGCGTTTGCAAAGCTCGGTACTTGCATCATTCATCTAGATTTGTCTGAACTAACTGATGATTGTGTTGCAACTTGCAACAACGGATGGATATGCAGGAGACGGCCGGAGAAGGGTTCTTGGTGGTGGCACCGGAGGGGAGGAAAGAGGTGCGAGAGATCGAGTTCTTCCCGACGAGGGTCACCAGCCACGGCGGCGGTCCCGACGAGTCCGAGCTGCGCAGGATGCCGCCCTCCTCCTCCTCGCCGTCCGGCGGCGCCGGTGGCTCCCTGGACCTGTCTCTGAGGCTGTAGCTAGGGTTTGGACTTCCGATCAGTATCCGGTTGTAGATCAGTGATATGTGATATGTGAGATGATAGACGAGGATTCGTATCATGTCATACGCCAGGCAATTAATGTTTTCCAATGTTTATGCATGCATGCTACTGCATACCCGGCCCGTTTCTTTCCTTTTGGATTTTTTGTAATTAGCAGTGAACAGCAGCGTCATTTTTGTCATTTCTGAAATCAGTGAATGAAGTGCGCTGCATGCAATTTCTAAAACGATTGACTAATAAATTGCCAGCCTACCGCTGCAACTGCTAGCTGCTCTGTCCACTCCAAACAAGTGAGCAACACGCATACGTACAGTACAGTACGTACGTGATAAGTGAGGGCGTATATACACTGACGCATACATACATACATACATACACTGACAGCAGCACTGCATGCGATCGATCGGCCGATGCAACGGCACTGACGGTTGATTTGTGCATGCATGATGATAGAGATCATCAGCGCGCTGATGGACGGGATAGGAAAGGAAAGGTGGCCGGCCAGCCGGACGGCGCAGGATGGAGGGGACCAGCGTGCAGAGAAAGAAAGGGAAAGAGGGAGACGTTACGGTGCATGGCATGCGTGAGACGCGATCGATCCAATCCAACCGTGGTGGTCGTCAGAAGAATGGTGGAAATTGGTTGGTGAGGATAAAGATTGGTCCGGTAAAGCACTGCGGATTAGCGCTTCCACGGCTCCACGTAGCAGTACGCCACAAGATTCACCCACGACGCAAACGCACGAGAGAGAGAACGGCCAGCCACGGCGATCTCTCGAGTCTTGAGACTCGAGTCCTCTGTCGATGCCAGAGGCAGAGGGCGCAGCTGTTTGCGGGGCTCAGGGGTCGTCGGGGGTTTGTCACTGAAAAAAAGGCCTGGGGTCGCTCAGCCCAGTGAGAGACGCGAGAATGGTCGCTCAAACTTACAATGCCGGTGCTCATCGACAGAGGCGCTGGTAGCTGCTCAGAGTCCAGCAAGCTAACCTGCAGAAACTGCGACTCCGAACTCCCAACATGTTTCTGAGACCATGACTGTCCAAACGAACGAACACGAACACGAACAAATATAGTACTCCCTCCGTAAAGAAATATAAGAGTGTTTGAAGAGTATTTATATAGATCACTAAAGTAGTGATCAAAACGCTCTTATATTTCTTTACAGAGGGAGTACATGGCAAAGTATTTAGTGAGAACTGAAAATTAGCTTAAATCTGAAAAGTTAAATCAGGGGCAGTTGGATCAAAAGCGGACAGCGCAGATCACAGGTGGTGGGATTGCAGGAACATTATTTGAATTCATGATTTTTCTAGGAAATTTGGAAAATTGATAAAATTTCGTGAAGAATTTTTGAAATTCATCAATATTTTCTGATTTCAAGAATATATGTCTTTAAAAATTGTGTACATTTTTTATTCTGTGAATACTTTTGGATTTCATGATTTTATAGTTTCAGGAACATTTTTTGAATTCATGTTTAAAAAAATTGTGATTATTTTTAAATTCAGCATCATTTTTTAAATTACCCAACTTTTTAAATTCATTATCATATTTCAAATTCGGAATATTTTTTGGTTCGGGAATATTTTTCTAATTCACGAACATTTATTCAAATTCGTGATAAATTTTTGGATTTATGTACATTTTTTACATGAACGTTTTCAATTCATGTGTATGTTTTAAAGTTCACAAACATTTTTTTTAATTCGTGATCATTTTCGGAAATTGGGAAACTCTTTTGAATTCAAGAATGGTTTTGAAAACTTCAAAACATATTTGGAATTCATGAATATTTTCTTTCTAGCGCCCGCCGGCTAAAATACACAAGCGGATGCGCTTGGAAAAAAACACTACTGGGTCCAGCCCATAGCGCAAGGTGCTGCACGAGCGGCTTCTCTTGGGCCCATAGCGAGTAGGAGGATTCGGTGTCGGTGTGCTAAATAATAACAAGTGTAAGAGTAACTCTAGCATTTGCGTCATTTTATTGTAGATCTCCATAAAAACTGCTATTTTGGTGAAAACACACAAAATGATACCGTAACAGAATTGCTATAAATATTTGTATCGTCAAAGTTTAAGGCGCTCGCTCTAAATCAAGCTCGTAGACACCATATTTGGAGGTTGTGAAGGGCTGGTTTGGAGTGCATTCCAAACAAAACTTCTCGCGCGCGAAGGAAACTTTACCTTCTTGCTCCTCACGCCTCCACCCCTACGCTCTTTTTTTAAGTGGAGTTGCTACTTGTACAACTCACACCAACACAGAAAAATCACCGACAACGTGACCTCTAAACACCATCAGATCCCTAAAAAAAACGTCGGACTACTTGCCATTATTGGTGCGATTGATCTCGATTGTTGTTGGAAAGCCGGTGAGACGCTCGACTCCGACGATGGGCTCGACTAGCTAGTAGCTAGAAACGTCGAACAGCGACATTGCCTATATTTTATTAGTATTTTATAAATGCCACTTGATGACATTTTAAGTCAAAATTACATGTAAATCTGTGATAGATTTTGGCTTCTATTATACAAACTTTTAAGTATTTCGAATGTAGTTTGTTCTTAATGTACTTTAATCTTTGTTTGACTTAGAACTGCTGATTTTCACGTCTCGAATTGCTAGAGCAGACACATATCTGTTTCTCTTTGCAGTGCAATTACCCAGCCCTTTCTTTCGGCCTCTCCAGAGTCAAAAGCAGATTTTCTTTCCTCCCTCCATAGCTAGTCAGGGGGACCAAGCTAGCTAGAGCGCACACCTGCAGCATCTATCTACTCTACTAACACGCTGAGGTGAGGAGCATATGCGGTGGCAGGCAAGCACCGATCGAATCGAGCACACGCTACACACACGCCGCGCATGGCATGATCAATGCCACTGCCACAGGGAGCGGCACGGCGCTGCTGCGGCAAGCGGCTGCCGGCGCATGCTGCCGCGGCAGCGAAAGGGACGGCCGTGGAAACCGAAGCGAATCCCATCGCAGATACGACCGATCTCCCCGTCGTCGTCCCATCCCGATCCCGTGCATGCAAAGTACCCGTCTCCAAACCCCTCTCATGTCTCTGTTTGTTTGTGTGAGATACCACGTCCAATACAAAAATACTGCTCATGTAGCCTGCCACCTACGAACATGGCCTCCACCTAAGGCCAACTCCAACGCACGACCCCAAATCGTCCGGCCGCGTCCGTTTAGGGTTAACGGACAGAAAACTCGGCCCAACGTGCGGGAGCAAACGGACATCTGTCCGTTTTCGCCCCATCCCCGGACCAAATTTGGGCCGCGTTTGCGCCGAAGCGGACACGGGCGAACGGGCGAGACGCGTGCCCATGTCCTTCCCTGGCCCGCCCGTCGGGGACACAGGCTCCCCCTTTTTCTCTCCCCCCTCCCCTCGCCCGTCGCCCCCCGTGAGCAAACCCTCCCCCATAGCGCCGCCTCTCATTTTTCTCTACCTTGCTCTCCGGCCCCCTACCCTCCTCCTCCTCCTCCTCGTACCACAGCCGCCGGCTTGGCGCTCCCCTCGGCCCGGCGCGGGCGGCCAACCGGTAGATCTGTGGCGGCGGGATTTGGCGCATCCTGCCGGCCGGATTTGCCGCATCCGGCCGCCGGCGGTTGCGCCTTGCCATGGATTGACCGGGTATCGGACCACACAGCCCCGGCAACGCTTCGGCGTCGCATGCAGGTGTCGAGTCCTCCTCTAGCCGCTCGGATCTACCCCGTCGTCGGTTCACCTGCAAAGCCACGGCCGGCCGTCGCCCTGGCTCGGCGCTGGCCCAGAGGCTTGCCGGCTCACCGTTGCCGCTCATAAAGTGCGATGACTGCCCGCGGCAGGTCGTGCGCCGCGTCTCTACGACGCCGGAACATCCCCAATGGGTGTTGGTCAAGTGCAAAAATGATGGGGTACGTGCTTCTCTTGGTTCGGTTTTGCTCTCGGATTCGACGAAATTTTGGTAGCTTATTTGCTCAAATTTGTGTGTAGGGGGGATGCAAGTTTTGGTATTGGGAAGAAGAATACATCGATCTTTTGATCGCATGGAATTTGTTAGATGTCCGTGCACTTGTAGCTAGAATTGAAGCTAGAGATGAGACTAAAAAAGAGACCAAAGGGGAAGTAACGTCTACTTCTTTAGAATCGAAGAAGAAAGAAGTTGTCAAGCTCAAGAATCCGCAGATCAACAATGAAGACATAGAGAAGATATTAGTCCAACTAGTGGGAGCAGTTATGGAAGTTGGACATCTTCTAAAATGTCTAATTGTGGTTCTTGTTTTTTTTTTATCTTACTCTCGTAGCGAAGAATTGGTGAATGTAAGTTAAAAAAAAAGATTTAGGGAATGTATGTATCGAAATGTGTTTGATGAAATAAAAAACTGTTTGAATGCCAACAAAAAAATTACGCGTATAGGGGGAACACCCGGCCGTGACGGACCAGATGCGTCCGCGCGTTGGGCGCACGGCCAGCGCATCCACAAACGAAGCCGGACGCCGCCCCATTGTCCTACCCAAACGGACGAAATTCAGACAAAACGGACGTCCGTTTGGGGTCGTGGGTTGGAGTTGGCCTAAATCCTGCATGCCACTGCTTGATCCCTCCAAATCCCGTTGGTGCATCGTCGGTGATCATGGATTCATGGCATAGCCTTGGTGATTACTCCTATACGTGCATGGGCGTGCATGCGTGGTCCTCCAGGGAGATCGCCACCTGCAAACTGCAACTGATCATGGCACCGAGATCGAGATGCTGGCGAATCTGTGGCACTGTGGATCAGGCTGCCTGTCGCTGGGCTGCATGCAAAGCAGTGCGTGCATGCCGGTGTCACTGCCAGTTCTCACCAATGACATGACACCCAGCGCCTTTAACCCTCTCATCTCATCTCCTGTACCCCCTCTCTTCTTGTGGGCCGATGCAAAGCAAGCTGCGACAAATGCAGGCGATCAGGTCGATCCGTCCGGCCAGTGTGTGTGCAAAAGTAGCTTTGGCTACACCTTTCTTTCCCTGGATCCCATGTATCATCCCTAGGGCTTTGCAAACGGCATATCCTGCATCTGCATGCGCTGCGCCCTAGCTAGTTGATCATCTTTGCAACCATCACGAGAGCAAGTTAATTTTCCTACAGATTCTACTTCTCGTTGTGTGCGGTTTTCTGCGTGTTCATTTTTGGCATCGTCTCATGGAGCTGATCAACTGCCCACATTCTATTTTTTTTTTTTTTTGAGAGAGAAACTGCCCACATTCTATTGATGCACATACCACTCTGTGGCGTGTCTTTGGCTTTGAAAAGCAAGTAACGAAGCTCTACAGAAAAGAGAAAAGAAAAGATGCACCCACGAACTAGGACGGTGGGCAAATCTGACATGTGTATATACCATTGCAACCGGAATCTGCAGCATTGATCGATGGATGTGAAGTGAAGAAGAGAGGGGAGCCATATCTTTCTGGGTGATGTCTGCCCTGCCCTGCCTGCCTGCCCCACGCAAAAAGGAAAGCGTTGGAGGGAGGCATCTTTGTTGTACCGGCCGCTAGGACAAGGCTGCAACCTTGTGCGTCAGCCATGAGAAACATGCATGCATGCATCTCTCATTTCCTCTTGAGTATTATGTCACTGCAGTGCAGGATTACAGACGTTTATAGACCCAATCATTTTGTGCAAGGCAGGATCCAATTGCGCAGCCCTGAAAGTACACCGCGTGCATGGCCCAATCAAGGAACAAGGCATCAAGTGGTGGTGGTCATACTGGAACGGATCCTCCATCTTAAATTCTTGGTCTACTCTGTCTCGCAGTCCACTGTCCAGTTCAATTAAGCGATGATGCATTTTCTACTTTTCTTTCAAGAAAAGAATCTGCGTGTGGACGAGACACCGATCGGATGCCCCATTTTAACTCTCGTTTCTGTACGTGTAGAAAAAAGAAGTGAAAAACTCCAACCACCAAATCTACCAACAGTGTACTACGTGACGGCATGTAATCTATACACACAAACAATTTTTATCATGGATCCATGGGCAGAAGCCATGCAGAAACCATCACATCAAGAAGAGATCCACCTGCGCCGTGCCATGATGTCCCGTCCAGATTTCCTGGTAGCTAGCTTCGTCATGATTCCTAAAGTCAACTCTCCAGAGTTAATGCCACAGTTTTGACCGATCAGCTTGTGTAACGTGTTGTACAAGATTGCCACAAAGGTGCTAGCTAACAGGTTAAAAGTGATCCTCCCTGTGATGATTTCCGAGGAGCAAAGTGCGTTTGTACCGGGGAGGCTTATCACGGATAACATTCTGGTTGCGTATGAATGTGTCCATGCTATCAGAATGAGAAACAGGAAGAAGCCACTTTGTGCGGTCAAGTTGGATATGATGAAGGCGTATGACAGGGTCGAGTGGTCTTTCTTGGAAAGGATGATGTCAAGGTTTGGTTTTGCTGCTTCTTGGGTGCAGATGATTATGAGGTGTGTTACGTCAGCTAGGTTCTCTGTGAAGCTTAATGGTGGGATCTCACACACTTTTCTGCCCTCAAGGGGTCTCTGCCAAGGTGACCCTTTGTCGCCGTATTTGTTCTTGTTTTGTGTGGAGGGCTTCTCGGCATTACTAAAAAATGTGCAACGGGTTGGTGATATAAAGGGGGTATCGTTTGGGAGCACTGGCCCCACGGTAACCCATTCACTTTTCATGGATGATAGCATTGTGTTCCTGGAGGGCTCCCAAAGTAATCTTGAAGCGCTCATGACCATCTTGCATGATTATGAAGTGGCCTCCGGACAGAAGGTGAATATGCAAAAGTCATCCATTTTCTTTGGGAAAGGCAGTACAGAGGAGAACAAGGAACATCTATAAGGAGGTCATTGGAATTCAGTCAGAAGCGTTAAGTGAAAAATATTTAGGTCTACCAACTGTTGTGGGTAGATCCAAAGATGGGACTTTTAAATATGCTAGAGAAAGTGCTAAAGGTAAGGTCACTGGATGGAAAGGGCAAGGTTTGTCAAAGAAGGCTCGGGAGGTGCTGGTCAAGTCTGTGCTCCAATCTACCCCAACATTTACCATGAGCTGCTTTCAACTCACCAAGAAATTATGCGGGAACCTGACATCTATCTCTTCTAACTTTTGGTGGGGTGAAGCAAATGGTGAAAGAAAGGTTCATTGGATACCATGGAAGAAGATGTGTTTGAGCAAAAAAGATGGAGGAATGGGTTTTCGAGATATGGAGGCTTTCAACCAAGCTCTACTAGCCAAGCAAGCGTAGAGGATTTTGCAATCCCCTTCCTCTCTATGTGCTCGGGTCCTAAAGTCTAGATATTCCCCGGAAGGATCCATCCTGAATGCAACATGTCCGAGTGGTGGCTCGTACACATTCCGGAGCATCTTGCACGGCCGAGATTTGTTACTTGATGGAATGATATGGAGAGTGGGTGACGGCACTAAGATAAGGATTCATCACGATAACTGGATACCACGCAAGGGCTGCCTCCGGCCACTGGGCCAGGTGTATGTTCATGGAATGACGCGCCTAAGTGATCTGTTGAACAAGGAGGGCAATGCATGGGATCGCGCCAAGCTGGATGTCATGTTCACACCGGATGATGTGCAGGATATATATACTCCAGATTACGGTCGGAAGTAATGGAACAGAAGATTTCCCCGCTTGGAACTTTACTAACAGTGGGCAATTCACGGTCAGGTCGGATTATCATTTATGCATGGAGAAGAAGAGAGCAAGATCCGGACAGCCGGGCTCCTCGTCGTCGGTGGCGACGCATCAAGGGTGGCTGGCGCTTTGGGGCGCTAATGCACCGGGCACAACATTAATTCATGTATGGAGATTGATCAAAAACGGCTTGGCCGTGGGCTCTGAGCTTCTCCGTCGACATATCAAGGAAGGTGTTTTTTTGCCCAGCGTGTGGAAGAGAAGAGACGTTGCACCACCGGTTTTGGTTTTGCCATCACTCGGCAAGATTCTGGAAAGAGTTGGGCTCGGTATTGGGGGCGAGGGTGGCAACCCCACCTATCTCGATGTGCACCCAGAGCTCACTCGCGTCGTGGATGCTTCAATGGTTGGCGGAGGCGACAGATGATGCGAAGTCCATGATGATTCAGGGCCTCTATGCGCTGTGGCTGGCTAGAAACGACGCACGTGATGGCAAGAGGATCGAGGAACCACTGCAGATTGCGAGAGCCGTGGCTGCACACATGGAAGAATGGCAGAAAGTTCATGGTGTTCAAGCTCCAAAGGTGAAAAGTTACCACCATGAAATATGGAAACCACCGGGGCAAGGTTGGGTGAAAGCCAATGTAGATGGAGCTATGGCTAGGTCAGGTCCGGGAGGTGGAGGGGGCGTGATCTTCAGAGATGAGGACGGGGCTTTCAGGGGTGCGGCATCCAAATTCTTCCCGGACATTTTCAAGGCTGAGATTGCCGAGCTTCTTGCTTGTAGGAGAGCGGTGCAGTTAGCGATTCAGAGGGATATACAAAAGCTGCACTTGGAAACGGACTGTCAGGCGATCGCTGGGATGCTAAATGAGCTGGAACGGAACTTGTCTCCAATGGGACAAGTAGTCGAGGAGGTGAAAGCTATGATCAAAACTAGAAACGAGTTCAAGCTGACCTGGGTTCGAAGGTCCGCCAATGGGGCTGCCCATTTGCTGGCGAAGTTAGGGGTTAGCACTAGAGCTTCGGTTGTTTGGGACACATCTCCCCCAGATTGTATTCTCAGTACTATTTCGGACGAGATTCCTTATTTAGTTTAATAAAGTGGGGTTTTGAACTTCAACAAAAAAAAGCTAGGCCTAGCTCTAGCTGCACCTTTCTCGTGATCCACTGCACACATGATGCACTACATGTCGCGTCACACGCTGGCTTCAGCCTTCCTTCGGGGTCAAAGCTTCGGACCATGGTAAGTCCACACCAATTTTGCCATCCAACACAGTGCCCTACGTCCGTGGCATCCGAATTCCCGCAAACTGGCATCAAATCTGGGGAAGTTTGCGGCTGTCCAGACTCATGCCACGTACGTGTCCGACAATGCGGTCCCACCCGAACTCATTGTCGTGCCTCCTGCTCTCGAACATCGCCACACATTCATGTCGGTCAGCCGCTCCATAGCGGATGCGACTAGACGCAGACGCTGCCGAGCGACGTGACCGGACGAAAGGGCGGCGCCGCTTCAATGCGAACGCGCTGACTGAGAAGCCTACTCAAACCGTTGTGCCGCATTGAAGCGGCATCGATACGCATGCCCTGACTATTGAAGCACGGCGCCGACGTCGGCCAAAACACATCTTATCTCCTCTCTTCTACGCAACAACGATGGCCAAGTCTGACTAGAAGAGCTGGTTTTTGGTGCCGGCTGGGGGATCCAGCTTTCTAGGTGGATCGTGTGGTGCCGCCCACGTTCTCCGGGGCCTTCCTCCTCCGCTGCCCCGACGTATAAGGAGGAGATCCTGCTCTCCTCCGAATAGGAGGAGGAGCAACCGCAACTGCCCCTCCTCGCGAAAGACAACGTGCCGGATTAGGAGTACCAGGTGCACCTAGAGCTCCTTCTCGAGCTGTTGCTATGCGACCATGGTCGAGCGCCTCCCTCGCCGCCTCTCCATCGTGTCATGGAGAAGCGAGCCTCGCCACCGCGTCAAGCGGGAGCCCCCCTCCCCCACGTCGCGTCATGGAGGATTCGTCGTGCAGCACGCTGTGCCGCTTCAACCAGTCGGCGTCACCACCGTCCCGCCTCTGGCACAACAAGGAGAGGACACTGACATCACTGCCTTCATCGGCGCCCGGTCACCATGAAGGAGGCCTCCTCGGCGCTCGTAAACGCCCACGAGCGCCTCCTGCATTATCTAGGCCGCGACGCAACGCGTACTGCCGGGCAGTGTTCCCTACGTCGGACGTCGCCCGGGACTGGGTTCTCGCGCTAATAGAGGCCTGGGCCCTTGACCGGTCCAGGACCATAGCGAAGACGTCCGCGCGGCACGGGCATCACCTCAGTGACCAGCTCGCCCAGATTTGGACATACATGGCCATTTAATGAGTAAATATGTTTTCTCTTGTTTCGCGAAACGCGTATCGCCGGCCAACGTTCGCTACGTCGGACGTCGCCCCAGACTGGGTCCTCGCGGACCTTGCGTTAATGAAGGCCTACCACCTCGACCGGTCCAGGACCACCGCGAAGACGTCCGCGCGGCACGGGGGTCACCTCACCGACCAGCTCACCCAGATCGGATGCTCTTACACCAATCCACAGTTGTTTTTGCAGCTAGTTATGGCCATTTAATGAGTAAATATATTTTCTCTTGTTTCGCGTAACGCGTATCACCGGCCAGCGTTTGCAACGTCGGACATCGCCCTGGACTGGGTCCTCGCGGACCCCGCGCTCACGGAGGCCTGGGACCTCGAACGGTCCAGGACCACCGAGAAGACGCCTCACCGACCAGCTCACCAAGATCGGCGTCGGAGATTCTCTTACACCACATCCACAGTTGTTTTTGCAGCTAGCCATTGGACATACTACCTCTGTTTCTAAATATAAGGCCAACTCCAACGCACGACCCCAAACGGACGTCCGTTTTGTCCGGATTTTGTCCGTTTGGGGCGGCAAAACGGACGTCCGTTTTGTCCGGATTTCGTCCGTTTGGGGCGGCAAAATGGAGGCCCGTATCCGGTTTGGTCGGTGCACCCAACGCGTGGCCGCATCCCATTTTGTCCAGCCCGGGGATGGAAAAAAAGACCGGCCACACATTTAAAAGCATAGAAATAAACTTAATTAAACAGTTCTAAACATTTAAACTGTTTAAATAAGTCCCGGCCCGCACATTAAACTTAATTAAAACTTAAACAAACAAAAAAACTAGACGTCGCCGCCGCCGTGGCCGTCATTGATGCCGTCGCCATCTTCAGTCGTTGCCGTCTTCCTCGTCGTCGTCCCCGGTGAGGTCGATGTACGGCGGTGGCTGCCAGAGGTGGGCAGGCGGCCCTTGCGGCGGTTGCATTGCCAGAGGCGCATGCATGACCTCTTCCCGTGGCGGGGATGGCGACCACGGCTCAGCACCCACCCACGAGGGCAGCACGGAGACGAACTCCGGCGTGCACGGCATGGTGTTCGTCCAGGACCACCTCTGGCCCACCATTGCCGCGAAGTGTGGCTCGACGACGGCGGCCTCCTCCTCCTCCTTGACCACCACCTCCTCCTTGCAGATGTCGGCCTTGACGTACGACCGGTTGCGAGGGCTGGCCGCTGGCGGGGCGATGGAGAACGGCGGAGGGGGAGGAAGGCATGGAGGGGTGCAGCGGCTGCGGCCGCGGTGGCTGGAGGAGGACCCAGCCTCATGGTCGTGCTTCCCCTTGCGGCCGTCGATCCAGTGCCACCCCATTGCCGACAGGGGTGGAGGAGAGGGGGTGGATCCGGCGAACGGTGGCTAGGGTTTGGGCGTGGTCGGGTTTCGAGAAGGCAGGCGTCACCGGGAGTGGAAGTGTGGACTGGACGGTCCACGGCTTCCACATTAAAAAGGACGAGGCCCACGCGCCTGGGAGGCTGGCCGGCGGGCCGCCCGCGCATGCGCATTTATTTTGGGCGGTGGGAGGTAGGTGGCCAGCCGCCACGCGTACCCGAGGCGGACGAGAGACGAGCGCGTGCGCGTCCGTTCGCGGTTCGTCTGGACGCAAACTAGGAGCAAGTTTGCTCCCGAAATGTGGCGGGCCAGACGTGAAACGGACAAAATTTGCGGATGCAGCCGCGCGTTGGGCCGTGGCGTCTGTCCGTTTGGGCCAAAACGGACACACGCGGAACAGATGGGGTCGTGCGTTGGAGTTGGCCTAAGTCTTTCCATAGATTTCAGTGCGGACTAGATATGGATATATATATAGACGAATTTTAGAGTGAGATTCATCCATTTTGCTTCGTATGTAGTCCATATTGAAATCTAAAGAACTTATATTTAGAAACGGAGTGAGTATATACATGGGTATTTATTTGCAACATGATCCTGAGTGGTATATTTTGTTTTGTTTCGCGTATGTAAAGTTTTAGTTTCGTACTTCCTCCAATGGTATAAGTTTTGCTCCCGTCGCAGTCAGTCTCGTTGGTTAAATTTACGGTCAAACTTAAATATCGAAAAGCGCGGACGCACTACATTGTTTTTTTTTTTGAAACATACGGACGCACTACATTGTTTGTGGAATGAAGGGAGTATATGCATGATCTGTTTCTTGCCTTTATCAGAAACGGAGAAATATCATATCGAGGTGAAGATCATGAGAAGACAGAATGGACGACTTGCTACACGACAGGAGCGGAGCGGGGTCCGAAGAGCCGACCGTTCGGGCCCACTTGGCAGCAGGAGATGCTTCCCGTATCCGGCGCGTGAGGACCGATGACTAGTCGTTGATACTTCGGGCCCCACCTGTCTGTGTGCCTGGGTGGAGTACACCGCGGCGAGACACGCCCACACGCCAGGCCACGCGGTGTCTCCTCGCCGCCGCTCGGCCGCTATAAAACGAGCGCCCCCGGGAGGAGACAGCCACCCTCTCCCGTCTCGCCACCCGCAGCCCATCCGCACGTGCCACCGTCGATCGCCATCCAGCTCCCTCCTCTCCTCCTTCATGGCGCCCACGCCGAACTTCCTCTTCGGCACCGCCCCAGAGGACACGCCGGCGGCTGACACGTCGGCCCGTGCCGTCGCGCCGGACCTCTCAGAAGCACTGGCGCAGGCGCGGCTGCCCCGGCAGGCGGCGTCCGGGCCGGGGAGGCAGCAGGCGGCCTCCCGCGGCGGCGGCGGCGGCGGGGCGCCGCCGAGGAAGACCCCGCAGCGCGGCCTCGGCGTGGCGGAGCTCGAGCGCCTACGCTGCGGCGGCGTCGACCCGCTGCACGACCTCAACGCCGCGGCCGCGGCCGCCATGCTGGAGGCCGCCGCCGCCAACCTGCAGGCGCAGGGCAACTCCGTCGTCCTGCAGCAGCACCACGACTACCTGCCGGCCTTCGACGCCGCCACCGGATCGCGCTACTACTCGCCGCTCCTGGTCCAGCCGCCCCCCGCCCCTCCGGCGCCGCAGCCGCAGGTTCCCGTCCGCTACGTCCAGGGCGTGGCGCCCGAGCAGCAGTACTTCATGGACCGCTGGGGCCGCATGGGGGGCTTCGTCCCGGCGGGCAATGGCCCCCAGCCGCAGCTCCAGGTGCCCCCTTCAAGCCAAAGCACCATCTGGCGTCCGGCGTGCTCCTCCGCCTCCTGCCTCCACGCGGGCCAACGCTGCGATCTCTGCTCCAAGGTAGTCCGTCCGTCCAGTCCACTACAAAAATTCAAGAACTTTCTGCTCCTCTAAGATTCATTTTCTTGTGCCAATTTGACCAATCTTGTCTTCTTTCCTGCGCGCCCGTGTTGATCTTGTCGATCTCGCCTACAAAGACGATGATGGGCCTGGCTGATAGAGGAACACGGGCCCCTGCCGCCGCCGCCGCCACCACCAACGCGCCATACTACTCCATCGACGATCTCGCCGCCACCATGACCGCCGCTCGCAAGGTACGTGCATTGGTTCGACGCGTTTGCAAAGCTCGGTACTTGCATCATTCATTTAGATTTGTCTGAACTAACTGATGATTGTGTTGCAACAACGGATGGATATGCAGGAGACGGCCGGAGAAGGGTTCTTGGTGGCACCGGAGGGGAGGAAGGAGGTGCGGGAGATCGAGTTCTTCCCGACGAGGGTCACCAGCCAGGGCGGCGGTCCCGACGAGTCCGAGCTGCGCAGGACGCCGCCATCCTCCTCCTCGCCGTCCGGCGGCGGCGGCGGCTCCCTGGACCTGTCCCTGAGGCTCTAGCTAGCTAGGGTTTGGACTTCCGATCAGTATCGGCTCGTAGATCCATGAACGAGTTGTTGGATTGTTTTTTATTAGTAAATGCTTGTCATTTTGGGAGCTAATTAGAGTTTGCCAAACATGCATGTATCGGATGAGAACGAGATGGATGCCCCCAGTGCCGTTTCAAGTAGAGTATTTAATTTCGTGATCTGTAAGATGATAGACGAGGGTTCGTATCATACTATCAAACGCCAGCAAATTAATGTTTACCGATGTTTATGCGTGCTACTGTATATCCATCCGTTTGTTTCCTTTTGGATTTTTGTGATTAGCGTGTGCAATGGCAGCAATGCATGCCTGCTGCACATGACCTCACCCACGCAAGTCCTTGAAGGTAATTAACTTTGATGAGGAGGAGTGTGTGCGAATTTACCGCGAGAGATTTGCTGGTCGATCCGGGCGACGAGAGCATGCAAAGGGACAGCAGTCATTTCTGAAATCAATGAATGAAGATTTCTAAAACGATTGACTAATAAATTGCCAGTCCACTCGGATCCAAACAAGTGAACAACACCCATACAGTACAGTACGGGATACGTGAGGGCGTATATACACTACACGCATACATGCATACATTGACAGCTGCACTCCATGCGATCGATCGGCCGATGCAACGGCACTTACGGTTGATTTGTGCATGCATGATGATAGAGATCATCAGCGCGCTGATGGACGGGATAGGAAAGGAAAGGTGGCCGGCCAGCCGGACGGCGCAGGATGGAGGGGACCAGCGTGCAGAGAAAGAAAGGGAAAGAGGGAGACGTTACGGTGCATGGCATGCGTGAGACGCGATCGTCAGAAGACACGTGGAAGTTGGTTGGTTGGTGATGATAAGATTGATGATCTGGTGCGGATTAGCGCATCCACGGCTCCACGTAGTACGGCACAAGACTCACCGACGACGCAAACGCACGAGAGAGGGAACGGCCGGCCACAGCCAGGCCGAGGGAGGCGATCTCTCGAGACTCGAGACTCGAGTCCTCTGTCGATGCCAGAGGCAGAGGGCGCAGGGCAGGTGTTTGCGGGGCTCACGCTCAGAGTCAGGGGTCGGTTTTTCCCTCTGTGTTCCATCTACGGGCCATGGCCTCTTTCTGTCTCGGCGCGCGGATGTAGGAATTTGTCACTGAAAAAAGGCCTGGGGCCTCTCAGCCCAGTGAGAGACGCGAGCATGGATGCTCAAAGTTACAATGCTGGTTCATACTCAAAAAAAAAAAAAAAGTTACAATGCTGGTGTTCTCTGCTCTCAATCGTCAACTTCTTCAACATTAGTTACATGTACAGCATTGGTGTTTTCTCAAGGAGACACAGAGCAAAAACAAGACCACATGCATTGCCAGCAGTAAGCCGGAAGCCATGATCCGTTGCAGTTGCACCAAGCCATTGACAGAGGCACTAGCTGCTGCTCAGGCTCCAGCAAACTCACCTGCAGAAGCGGCGACTCCAAACTCTCAACATGTTTCTGAGACCATGAATGTCCAAACAAATGGCCACGACCAGAGATACATACAGTACAAAATAAAGCAAGGAGGCAAAGCATAAACATCCATCATCCAAGCAGCAGCTTTATACATTCAGGATGCGAGTACTTCAACCAACAGCGGAAATATCTCTGGAAGCGTGGCGATCAAGATCCGTCCGATTCTAACAAGCAGAGTTATGCAAAAGGCGAGCAGATACAGCGAAGCTATCGGAACCGTCAAGCCTGGTGATGAGAAACACGCCGGTGTAGAAACCCAGGGAGCTAGAGCAGAAACATTCAAACAACAGCTACCATCTGCAGGATTACATTATTCTCGTTTCAATTCTTCAGGACTGGTCCATGATCTACACAAGTCTGACACAAACTCAAAGTGCAAAGCAGGGTGGAAACACCACTCCGTTACAGCTTACAGAGGGGTTGGCATCAAGCAAGACTTGCCCTCTCCTCGTGACCTGCCTGCTTGGTGTTTTCTGTTGAGACAGGGAAAATCACAATCTTCTTATTCATGATATGAGCACATAAAACAACTTGCCAGTAGATTGATACAGCATAACATAGCCAATGTAATAAAAGAGCATGCAGGCTGTGGAAACCAGGTACCACTCAAAGCAATGTCGATGATACCCTGAGCATGTGATGGTGGGATGCAGAATATGAAAGCGAACAGATGGTATGTTCAGAGCTGCTTTCAATTTCTGATATTCAACCAGAAGAAAAGCATCAGACAAGACAGTGCCTCAGGGTGTGTATTCCCACGACTAGTAGGTGTTTTCAAGTCTGAACATCTTACTAGGACTTGTGTAGAAGACAATACTCCTCAAAGCAACAAGTTCCGCTTTCTCGATGATGCCGCCTGGATATGTGACCATGCATCTCACATTGTGCAGTTATTATCGGTTTGGAACTACAAGTTTGTAAGGGTTCAAGACATCACTCCTAGCCCATGGCATGATAAGCTGCTTGACAAGATTCAGAGAACAATTCAAAATAAGTATGTGGTCTACCTACAGGTAACTGAGAGGACTTTTTTTGGATGACCAGGGTGGAGCCCCCACAGGTCCATTTTATAGAATGAAACCAATGAGTCATACAGCGCTAGCAGGTTCAAATCGTTCGCAAACTCAGCGTTGCATAGCATCGAAAATAAAGCCTAAATGCGAACCAAAAAATGCAGGTTTGAGAGGTGAACAGCATGCGCGTGGTTACGATTACCTCAACAGGGGTGTTGTCATCACTCCTCCACTAGATGTGCACTGAGGCAGTAGTGGAGCTGTGTCGGCTGGGCGGCAGGTTTCCTTGGCAGCTTCGGCACCAGCCCCCTCTTCAGCTCCGAAGTGGAGTTCTCAGGTTCTCCATTAATGGGGCTCCGAAGCGGTCTAAGTCCACCGCCTCTGCATCTTTGAACGGCACTTTCCACTCCCGTACTGATGTGAGGATGTGCCTCCACACCTGTTTCATATTCAACCAAATCTTATGGTTAATGATCATATCATTCCTACACTTCCAGAGCCCCCACAGGATAGCCGATGGTATTAAAGATTTTAACTAAGCCAACAGCTAGCAAGGGATTTTAAGTCAGTGACATTTCTACCAAACCTATCAAGCACCTCTTTCATTCTTCCTCCACATATTCTCATGAAATCAGTTTCCATTGCCAAAAAAAGAAGTTCCCATCATGATTTCCTAAGGGATATGTAGATGATCTAAGGTAACAGTGACTAACAAGTAATAAAGTATTTTTCTCGAAACCTACATCCCCAATGAATCTGCGACTTTAAAATCTGCAAATTGTGAGCAGGTAAGAAATTCGTTATATCTACATACAGACAGTTTACTTACTTGGAGCAATCCTATCCTCCAGTCTTATCGTATACTATAAGAACACAACTTAAGCACATTTCAACATACAAAAGAGAATTGAAAGCACCACATGCAGTCAGTGGCGATGGCGGGAATATATTGTAGGTGTGGCGGAGCTTACCTAATATATGCAGCTCAGTTTAACTCTTCAAAGATGTATTATATGTACTAAGTGTATACACAAAAATCTAGGTATGGCACAAGCCAAACCTTGCCAGATTGCTGGCTACGCCACTGCATGCAGTATATATGAACTGCCTATCGTTTGCATACAAGAACACAACTTAAGAACGTTTCAACATACAAAAGAGAATTCAAAACTCCATCATGCAGTATATATTAACTTCCTATCCGTTTGCTATGCATAGAATAATAGTAATGTCAAATGGTTAGAACAGTGTACAGGTCAAACTTTGACTCAGTCAGAGCAGAAAGGCAGAACATTGTGCAAATGTAGCTTCACATGCCATTGTCCATACCGCTGTTTTGTTAATTAACAGTACTAGAGGCAACCGGTTTCGCATTACAGTATTTTTACTGGGTCATGCATTTCCAGTTTGCACTAACGTACACATTCCGAAGGTCATGCCATAGTTATCACTTCATTAATTTGCTTGAATTATATTGCCCACTCAATAATCAAATTAGACCTTTAGAGGACAGGAATTAGACAGGACCTAAATCTTATGGCTGGTAACAGACCTTTATTAACCGGACAAGACTAATACAATGCAGCCATTTTACTAATACCAATACTTTTCATCCCGGTTCTCCTTGACATTGATACCGAAAGCATTCAAATCCAGTATCCAAATTTTTGTTGTCATAATAGTTGGCCACCCTGAATCTGTGTCGGGTCGGATCCCCTTATTGTAACGCAGAGCACTTCATTACCTACTTCATGGCAAATTGTGCAATGAATAGTACAAGATGAAGCAAAGAAACATACCTTTCTGCCCGTCTGGCTTGTATGACTTGCCCTTGTTGTCGAATGGTTTCCTCTTGTACTTGCTCTTCTCCTTCTCTTCTTTCTTGTCCTCCTTAGGACAATCAGCAATGAAATGATTGGGATCACCACATTGATAGCAATATCTCTTTGATTTCCTCATCTTGGACTTGTCAGTGAAATTGCTACTTGCTTCATAGCCTTTCTTTCCAAGCAACCCTCCATATTTCTTCCCAAAGAGAGACATTTCTTGCATTCCTTGTTGAATTTGCTCTCGATCTTGATCATGGTCTTTTTCATCCTCACTTGATTCCTCAACTTGCACCTGCTTGGCCTTTAAGGCAGCATTGACCTTTTTGCCTGAGCGTGGCAAAGCATACCCACTCGACATTTTGGATTCTTTCTGCTCCATGTCGTAGAGGAGGAATGTTGCAAGCACATCCCGAGGGGTGAGTAGTTCAAAGTTAGGCTTCTCACGGATGAGGAAAACCAAGTTTGGGTTCCTTGGTGTCATGGCATGAAGCATCTTCCTTACAACATAGGAATCGGTCATCTCTTTGCACCCAAGACCCTTCATCTCATTGACCAAATTGTTGAGCCTTGTATACATGTCATTGGGGGGCTCATGTTTCCCTAAGGTGAACCTAGCCATACCTATCCACAACAAATCGAGCTTTGGGTCACGAACTGCTTCATTAAATTTTCGGAGCCTATCCCAAATCTCCTTAGCACTCTCATATTTGTGAATCAAGTTGATCTGATGACGACTTAAGGCACCATATAAGGCGCACTTAGCTTGGGCATTGTACTTCATATTCTTCCTCTCTTCAAGAGCCTTTGGATTTGCATTCTCAACACAAGTGAAACCAGTTTCCACAATTCTCCACACATGAGGGTGAATGCTAAGCAAATAGAATTTCATCCTACGCTGCCATGATAGGTAGTGTGCGCCGTCGAAGCAAGGCACTTCTCCGGAGCAACGTTCATCATGGGCGGGCGCCCTCCGCGTGACAGTGTCCACCTTCGGCTCGTACCCGCGGATGATTCTGGACTCTTCTTGCCACATGTCATACTTGATGAAACTATGGAGCACATCCAGAGGGGTGCGTTCTTCAAAATTAGGCCCCTCACGGATGATGGTCACAAAGGTTGAGCTCCTTGGTGTCATCGCACGAAGCATCTTCCCGACAACATAAGAATCAGTCACCTCTTCGCATCCAAGGCTCTTCATCTTGATGACCAAAGTCTCGAGCCTCCCAAACATGTCATGGGGGGATTCGTGCTTCATCCATGCAAACAACTTCATCTCCTCCCTCAACTGTTTGACCTTTAATTCACGAACGATTGGTGTGTCTTCATGTATAACCTGGAGAGCGTCCCAAGCCTCCTTAGCACTCTCGTACTGCCAGATCCGGTAGAGCTGATCATCACTCAAGGCACAGTATATGGCGTTCATGGCTTGGGCGTTGTAGTGGATGTTCCTCAGCTCGAGTGCCGTTGGGTTTGCTTCATCCACACAAGAGAAACCGGTTTCCACAATGCTCCACACAAGAGGGTGAAAGACCCGCAAGTGGATCTCCATCATAGCCTGCCATATTTCAAAGTCTGTGGCGTCGAAGCGAGGTGCTCCTACCGAGGCGGACTCCCCCTGCATCACGAGCGTTTCCAACATCGCGTACTCGCCGTCTCCCCCTGCATCGCAACACAAAATCGGTGGCCCTGAGGCGGAATCGGCCGAATACTGGAACGGAATCGAGAGGAGGATAAAAAACAGTAAAGTGGACGGAGAGGGGGAGGTAGGGAGGCGGACGGACCTGTGCCAAGGAGGTCCGGCTGCTGCATCGTGGCACGTGATCCCCGGATCCCGGCCTCCAGTCTCGCTTTAGTTCGCCGCGCGGCGGCGGCGGGGTGAGGCGGGAGAGGCGCACCGGCCGCCGGTGGAGCAGAGCACGGTGGAGGAGCAAAGCCGGGCGCTTTGGAATCAATTTTTTTCTGAGTGTATGTACCACTCGGGTTGGGTACTTCGAATTCCTAACGTCGGCCTGTGGACACAAAATAGGAGGAGAAAGAAATGGGCCGTTTCTCAGCCCAAGGACTGTGCTGTTGTTCCTCAGAATGGAATAACAAACCCTCAAAATGGTTCTAAAAAACAAACCCTCAAATTGGGAAGAAAAACTTAAAAAAAACTGTCAAAAAATTCTAAATTTATTTGTATTTTTCACAGCATAACAGAATGTGCGTGATTTTTATGTACATTCATTTATGTTGTACCGGTAATAACTCATAAGTCGCAAGCTTTGCTGCTCGTCTTAGATATTGTATATCATATATCATCATATGTAATATGCGAGCCTTAAATATTATGCTACCATGAAAAGAAGAACATTGTTGTCTTCTACATTTCTCTGTCCTTAATATGTCAAAAATCACATGTATTTATTGTCGAAATTTTATGTAAATTATAATTACGAATATATAATGATTAAGAAAACATGTAAAATGTGTTGACAAAGCAATTAGATATTAAATATGTATATGAAAATAAATGTTAATTATCTATTTAAAATGTTAAACGTGTATAAAAAAATGTTCCTGGTGTATAAAAAATGTACAAGGTGTATGGAAAATTTAGACATCAAAAAATATGTTTTGAAAAATGTTAATCATATATTGGAAAATGTTAAACGTGCATAAAGGTAGGCATCAAAACAAGAATTTTCAAAACAAAATGTTAATCATATATTGGAGAAATGTTAAACATGTATAAGAATTTTTTTATGTACATAAAAATTGTACAATGTGTATAAAAAGATAGACATCAAAACATGTACTTAAAAATGTTAATCATGTCTTTGAAAAATGTTAAACATGTATAAAAAAATGTTCCTGATGGATACAAAAAATGTAAAAAGGTGTATGGAAAAAAAGTACAGAAAAAATATGTTTTAAAAAATGCTAATCATATATTGGAAAGAATATAAATGTGTATAAAAATGTTTATATGTATATAAAAATTGTACAATGTTTATGAAAAAAATAGACATCAAATGATCAAAACATGTATTTTTTTAAAACAATCATCTATTGAAAATGTTAAATGTGTATAAAAATGGTTTCTGTATATAGAAAATATACAAAGTGTATGAAAAAGATAGACATCAAAACATGTATTATTTAAAAATGTTAATCATGGAAAAATGTTAAACATGTATAAAAAAGAGTTTGTGATGTCTACAAAAAAATTTACAAGGTTTATGGAAAAAAGAAGACATCAAAAAATATGTTTTGAACAATGTTAATCATATATTGGAAATTGATCCTCAAAAAAAATCATATATCGAAAAATATATGAAACATGTATAAAAATGTTTATATGTATATAAAAAATGTACAATATGTATGAAAAAGATAGACATCAAAACATGTATTTAAAAATATAAATAGTCTATTGGAAAAAAGTTAAATGTGTATATAAAAAATGTTTTTATGTGTATAAAAAATATGCAATGTGTATGAAAACGATAGACATCAAAACATGTATTTTGAAAAAATGTTAATCACGTGTTTGAGAAATGTTAAACAAATGTTCCTGATGTATACAAAAAATGTAGAAGGTGTACGGGAAAAAGTCCACATCATGAAATATGTTTTCATTTTTTTATCATATATTTAAAAAATATGAAACGTGTATAAAAATGTTTATAGGTATATAAAAATGTACAATGTAGAAAGATAGACATCAAAACATGTATTTAAAAACATGTTAATAATCTATTGGAAAAAAGTTAAACATGTATAAAAATGTTTTTATGTATATAAAAATGTAAATGTGTATGAAAAAGATAGATATCAAAACATGTATTTTAGAAAAATATTAATCATGTATTTAGAAAATATTAAATGTGTATAAAAATATACCTTATGTATACAAAAAATGTAGACTTGTGTTGAAAACCCCCAAAGAAAACTGAAAAACAAATAAAAAGAAAAATAAATAAATTAAAATCCATTGGAAGCGGTGAAAGAAACAATAAAACTGAAGAAGAACGAGAAAAACAAAAGGCCGAAGTATAACGAAGAAAACCTGGAAAAAGGTGAAAAACAAAATAAAACCGAAGTATACTGAAGAAAACCGATGAAGAAATAAAGAAAATTGAAGGAAAAAAATAAAAATGAAGAAAGAAAGCCGAAGCGAAGAACTAGTGCAGACGTAAAGCTATTGAACTTAGGTATGATCTTTCCTTTTGTCGAAGCAACCAGGAGCGAGCAAACGAATGGGCTAGCCCCTGGCCCAGTAGTGTAGCACATGGAGAAATCCTTCAGGTGAGAGCTCCTTCCATCTCGCTATAAACGAGATATAGCTCTCACACTAACTCGATGCCGAAGTTAGAAGGAGACACATATTACCTTTTTTTTGCATGGTAATACATGTCTCATTAATAAAATAAAGATTCAGTTACAAGCCACGTAAACACTGACATTACAGGACTGAAAAGATAGGATAATCCTACGGAAAAAACCAGCGCCTGTCCCTCTCCATCAAGGAAAAGAAGACATATCACCTCTTCACCGAGCTCGACGCGGCTCCAACGCTGATCTGCAGCTTTACGGACCTCTAGTTTGCCTGAAGACAAACCATTGCCGTTGAAAGAATCAGACTGGGGCAATGTGTCCCCGGGCACGCCATCGAACTGATGAGGGGAGGATATCTATTGCTCCTAATTTCACCACCTCCTAATATTCTGAAGTTTGGATCCTTTTGCTTTGCAATTCCTCCTACGGATGAGGTGAAGCCCAATTTTAGAACACCACCAATGTGTTTCGGCAAGGCCAAATAGGAGTGGCTTAAAATAAATGGTTGCCCGTTTCTATCCAGGCCATGTCATGGGCCATAGAGTTTTATTCTTAGTTGTGTTATTTTTATTCGGTTTGGGCCTGTCCAATCCGGATAGTTTTTAGTTTTAGGGTTTACCTATATAAGCCGGCCGCCAGCCATTGTAATAGGGGAGTTGAATTTTCGAGTTAAGAATAGACAGGAAAAACGTCCCATGTCGGGGACACCAATATCGCTTGTTTTGCTTGCTGATTCGCAAGAATCTGTTCTGTTGTTTGTGGTGTAGATCTAATCTTCTCAACAATCAAAATTATCTGCTGGTTCTATCGTTCGCCGTGAAAGATTGGGCCAAAAACCGTAGGATCCCTACTTGATCCTTATCATCTTGGTATCAGATTCGTCGGGTTTCTCACGGCGTATCCCTGCTGAGAATTATCTGCTGCTGGAAGTATTGCTGCTTGAGGCGCTACGCCAAGACACCGGTGTTCATCTGCTTGTTTCTACTGCTACTGATCTGCTGGACAAGGTTCTATTCGTGGCTATTGGGATCGTTGAGTGTTGCACCTACGCTGCCAAATTTTGGTTCGTTCCGTGTTTCCGATCTCGTTCTAGTCGTATTCTGTTGGGAGTCCTGCTGTCCAGATTGGAAAGTTAAAAAAAGATTTAATTGATCGGTTTGGAAAGAGCAAAGGAAGGAAAGCACAAGGGATCGGATCGGATTGCCTGCCTTTTCTGGTACGATTCTTATTGCATGTGTACGTACATAAGAAAAAAAGTGATTGCACGTGAAGCTAGCTATTAAGTGGATCGGACTGGAGCTGTGGTATACGGAACTTTTTTTGTTGTTGCTTTGGACATATTTGGATCTCACGTGACTACTTAGGAGTCTATTGTTTCCTGCCGAGCTGCTGCCGCAATCGTTCTCTCTGCCGGGCACGGTGCTGCGATTGTCAGCGATTGTCACCGCGAGGCTCGCTGTCCGCGTTCTGTTGTTCAGCCATTATCATTATCTGTTGTACGCATACTGCTGCTGCTATGGACGGCTACCGCGCCACGATTTTTCGTCCGCGATGGTGAACTCGATTCACTGAGAAAACTCAGTAGCTGCTGGAGACAAACCGAAGGAGCCTGTGCTGCCCATATTTGCTGATGATTTGGCTCCTAATGTTCGAGATGGTTTTGACAGTACGTGTGAGTACATTAAGCAGAGCCATGATTCTTTGGCTGTGCTAATTGCAGGCTTGTCTACCCGGATTGATGCATTGGGAGATGTTGTTCCCCGTGCACAGGTGCAGCCGCCCCTGTTGTACAACCTCGCGACATGCTGCCACGCTGCCATGCTGATGTTCATGCTCGCCGACAAGGGGCCCATGGACATGCTGATGATGAAGACCTTGAGGATGACGGTGATTATGCACCACCCCAGCGACCTTTTGATGCCTGTCTTGCATGTGCTCATTGTAGGAGATATGCCCTAGAGGCAATAATAAATGTTATTGATTATCTCCCTGTTCATAATTATGTTTATGTTCCATGCTATAACTGCAATGATTCTCGAGTCTACAAATAAAACGAGGCTCGGAGGAAGACTCATTTGCACGTGTGGGATAATAAACGGTAAAATGTATTCCTAGTCAAGCCTCTATGACTGGCTCAAGTATTGCATGATGATCCTGTTTTCCTGATCATGGGCATGGCTATGCCGGCAATTTTGAGGGCACAATTGTTGGTAGAACACTTGTGTTGAATCGACCCAATATTGATGTTATGCTATGAGATACATTCGTCATAAGTTAATGGTTAATAACACAGGAAGTTAATGTTTGCATAATTCCTTAGACCATGAGAGTATCGAGTTTCTTCATGCTTGCTTCATGAACTTTGGGGTTTGTTAAACGTCATCCGTAAATGGGTGGCTATTACGGCGGCTTACGGGTTCATGGAAAAGTATGTCAAGTAACTTGATAGCTCAAGATTGGGATTTGCTCCTCCGACGATGGAGAGATATCTCTGGGCCCTCTCGGTGTTACGGTATCCATCATCGTCTGGCCAGACACTTTGTGATTTGATCACAGGGATGCCGGAACACGGAAACGAGAAAAGAGAACAATACCGGTAACGAGGTAACTGGCATAGTGGACAAGGTTGTTGATCCACAGGGATGCCGATAAATCTCACCTCGGGTATTGTAACATATCGCGAAGCAACAGGAATAGCACACGGCAACTGGAGGTTCACTCGAATATTTATTCGTGTGGGTATAGGGGTCAATATGGGTGTCCACGGCTCCGATGCTGATCATTGATCGGAAAGTGTTCCGGTCATGTCTATACTTCACCGAACCTATAGGGTCACACGCTTAAGGGTTATCTATCTGCTGAATACTAGACAAGGAGTCCGAGAGAAAGTCACTGAAATAGTTTTGGAGACAGCGGAAAAGTTCCGGAGAGAACACCGAAAAAGTTTCGGTAAAACCGAAAAGTTGTTTCGGATAAAACCATTGATCCAAAAAGGTTTCGGCAAGCACCGGGAATGTTTTGGAGGTTGCCAGATTGGTCTGGTAATTTCTGGAATTTTTCTGGAGAAAAAACGAAAAATAAGTTTCGGAGCTGCCGGACTTGTTTACCGGGTAAACGAAGATGGTTTTAAATTAAACCACCATACTGGAAATGTTTCGGAGCGTGTCCAGATAATTTTAGAGGGTGCCGGAAATGTTCTGGGACCTTCTGGAATTTTCAGAAGAAATAGTTTCGGAAAACATCTTGTCCCAGCGAGAGGGGACAAGATCCCACGGATCGTGGGGGCTGTTTTTGGGGGCGCCCCCTTTAGGGGACAGCCCCCTTGTGGCTGGACAAAGTGTTGGGTGGGGCCCCCATGGTGGGGGGCAGCCCCCACAAATGGTGGAGAGTGTTGGGAGGAAGGTGGGGCCCCATGGGGGAACACCATGGACAAGGGAACATGTTTTCTCCATGTTTGGTGGGAACATGCTTCCTTGTTTGGTGGGTGCATGTTTAGTGGGCTGAAATTTCAGCCCCCCCCCCCTCACCCCTCCCACCACTATATAAGGAGGTGGAGAGGAGCTCTCCATCCCCACTCCAACTCTCACACACATGGCATGCATGATCTGCCTTTCTTCTCTCCCTCCCACGAAATAGTTTCGTAGAGCCGAAAGGCTGTCTGGGTTTCGGTGGGAACTAGTTCTGGACGGCGAAGCCCTGCCGGATAGATGACACCGTATGTGTGCAACTCTGTAGAGAGAACGTAGTTTCGGTCTTAGTTCGAGAGTGCCTCCCGAAGGGCTGTCCGTGTGACCATCCGAGTTTTGGAGGTCCTCCCGAAGGGCTGTCCGAGTGACAGTCCGAGTTTCGGAGGTCCTCCCGAAGGGCTGCCCGCGACACCGTCCGGGGGACTGTGCGACCGCCTCCCGGAGGGCTGTCCGCGGGGCAGATGAGGATATACATCCTCGCGGTTGGGAGGTTGTAAAATCCTAGCTGCGGGGATCTGCACCGCCGTTCGTCATCGACTCTACTTCCGCTGCGCTACGAGTCGGTAACGAAAAGATCAAACCTTGTATGCAGTCTCCATAGTGGTCCTGGGCTGGTGCGTAGGTCGGAAATTTTTTGTTTTCTGCTGCGTTACCCTACAGTGGCATCAAGAGCCGTGCTATGCGTAGATGCAGGTTGCGATCTAGAATACATAGAGATGTATGGGTATTGCACAATATAATTAGGTAGTAGATGAGATCTATTGCTGAAAATTATTTGTGCGGGTAGCAGATGAAGTCTGTTACCCGATGTTCTTGTTGCTTCCCTAGAATTTGCATATTTCTGATCTTGATAACAGTATGGTGGAGTTTCAATGTTCTGGCAATCCGCGATCCTGATTGATCAACGAAGTGCTAACAGTTCATTGAATTCCACCGTAGTTAAAAAGAAAGATGAAATTTCGCAGACGAAAGGGCAATGCAGATATGATCTGCACGGGGGTCACGCGTATGACGAAGTTTAGTATGGGGCTCGAGATTTTATTATCTCGTGTTTCATACACCCTGGAATGTTAATCTAGCAACTTGAAGTATCATACTTGATGATGGACGTTGGTAGCTTCGGTTTGTTTCGAAACCTTAGAAGCCACGTAAAACTAATTTCGCATGAACCGATTAGAGGCGTCTAACTTGGTTTTGCAGGATGGTTTGCATGTGCATGTGATGTGGTATAGCAGTGTTCATAATAATTTGATTATGTATGAGATGACTATATGATGTAAATTGATTAACATGACCTGCGTGTCATGATTCGGCATGATGGCTGGAGCCATATGATTGCACTTTAATGACCTGCGTGTCAACCTTATGTAATGCACTTATTTTATTAGCTATAGAGATAGCAATATTATCTGGTGCATCGACAAGGTGGTGGCAATCTTCGCGAAGGTGAACACCGACGCGAATGCCAAAGACGAAGAAATGAAAGACTTCTCCGTCACAAAGGGCTATACCATATCTTGCTATTTTGAATTGCCTGAGATGTTTATCCCTTATGATGCACCCTTCTTGATTGCGCAGTAGTCACTTTTTATTAGGGTGATCTCTCACTGAAATATCAAGTAGTTAGTGTTCTCCCAAGTGTAGCACCGTCACGGCACCTAACTTTTCGGGGCATTGCATGATCTCCATGGGTGCGAACGATTAAGGATGTGTGAGGCGGGTGAGTTGAGACCTCGCAGCGAGATCACTTGGTTGTCTTGACGTTCAGGCATGAAAGTCATGAGCTCGGAACACACGCATCGAAAGATGAACAAGAATCGCATAGAGATGTGATCGGCAAGTTTGCCTACCGATTGAAGTTCACGCCATGGGTGTTCATCTCGAACCATGACGTTGAATGGATATGCGGGTCTTGAATCACTCACAATCAATTATGAGAGATATTGATTTGAGTGGGAGCGCACTATAGAATTAACTTGTTTAATTCTCAGTGCAATTAATTTTGAACACTGTCTAAGTGTGGTTTGCATAATAGTTGTAGAATAATGGCTCGCGTTTCCACCTTCCCTATTAAAATTGAATAGCTGTTAAATATCTGGTTAAAACTTTACGGTTGGTAACGTAATGTGAGGATTGTCCTCAAGAGTGCCGAGAAGGACTTTGTCCTATCGCATGTTTTCGGTATTCTCCCGCTAAAGCTATGGATCATGTGACTCTCGTCCTTCGATCCAAAAGCTAGAATTCCTTTTCAGTCAAAGTGCAATATGTTTGCTTCCATGATACCCGAACTTCGAAAGTTTGGATAGTTATGTGATATTCATGGAATCTGAAAATCATTTTCAGAGACAGACAAAGGCTAAAAGATATGAGATATCCAAAGCAATGTTTGTTTGCAAACTATTAGTAAAGGAGTTTACTATGCATTAGACTGATAAGAGAGGGATCCAGGAGAACGCCTGTCATATGATGAAAGGTGAATAAAACAACAACTTAAAGAGAAAGGAAGTGTCCGAAGGGTGTTAGTGAAACTTTCACGCCTAGGAAGTCCGGGGCTATCGCCACTCTTAAGTTGGGTGCTTCTTCTGAGAGTAGGAGAAATACTGAAAGTGAAACTGTTAGAAGTATAATGGCAAAAGGAAAGAAGACTGGAATATCCAGCTCATGTATGAATGTCATACAGGTTTTTGATGTATAGAAGGCTGGTCAAAGATATAGTTCTTGGGAATTATGGTTAAACATGTTAATCACTAATTCTTGGGTATTGTGAGTTAATCACAAAGATACCCGCTTGATTGCATTCTGTTGCAACTCGATGTAAGAACTACTATGGCCTGAAAGACTAGCCAGGAATGAGGTTAGATACACGCAGGGAACATAGTAAATGTTACTATGCCTTCCATAGGTATATTCCCTATGTATTTACTTTCATAATTCATTTTAGAGTTTCACACTCTAGCCCTTTGCATAAGGTATCTTGCAAGAAGGTTGTTCATAAGAGAACTTTTAATGTTCGGTGTTATGAATAACATAAGGGCCATACTTTCATTATGAATGAGATGTATGTTATGAATATTGATATTAATACATTGCCTCTGTATTTACTTTCATAATTCATTTAGAGTTTCATACACTCTAGCCCTTTGCATAAGGTATTTTGCAAGAAGGTTATTCATAAGAGAACTTTTGATGTTCGGTGTTATGAATAACATGAAGGGCCATGCTTCCATACAGGATGGGATGTATGCTATGAATATTGATGGTAATACGATACATCCATAACACTGACGCTAAATGTCGCAAGACTAAAAGAATACCACACAAGTGTGGCACTGCATTTGGTCGCATTGGAGAAACCCGCATGGAAAATTCCATTATGATGGATTTTTGAAGTCATTTGATTTTGAATCATCTGACACTTGCAACTTTCCTCTGAAAAGTGAAGTGACTGAAATACCGTTCACAGGCCATAAGGAACGAGCAAAGAACCTATTGGTGATCATACATTATGATGTGTGAAAGTCCAACAAATGTTGTTGCAAGTAGTGGATTTATCTATCTTCAGAAATGACTCAAGTAGATATATGGATATTTACTTGTTGAGACGTAAGTCTGGATCTTTTGAATTCATTCATAAGGTTTTCAAAAATGAAGTAGAAGTTGTTGTAACAAGAAAATTATGTTTCTACAATTCGATTGCAGAAAGGAATATTTGAGTTACAAGTTTAGCGAATGTCTGATGAGTTGTGAAAAGAGTTTCATAACTTGCACCTCCCGGAACACCACTGCAAGTGAAAATTCCATGAAGATGTAATCAAACCATTTATGACATGGTAAGATCAAAGATGACATAAATAAATTTGCCATTATCCCTTTTTATAGAGTGATGCTTTAGAGACTGCGGCTTTTACACTGAAAAGAGCTTCATCGGGTCTGTTGAAATAACGTCATGGTATGGTACGCCCAACCATGTTATATCTTTTCTTAACATTTGGAATATGGGGCTTGTGTAAAAGGTTAAAAACCTATTCCAAATCAGACAAGTGCTACTTTGTTAGGTTATCCCAAGTCATTGGGTATTCCCCCACCACTATACCGAGGCAAAAGATTTTTGCCACAAAACGGTATACTTTTAAAGAGAATAGTTCTTACAAAAGGTGAGTGGGAGGACAGTGCAACTCGACGAGATAACCAGTATCTTCGTCATCAGGTCAAAGGAAAGGAACCTTGGAAGTGATTCCGGAGTTTCCTACTGCGACTGATACGGAAGTCTCTACAATAAAATGTATGGACTTCGGTCGAACTTGCAGCTGAACCGCGTAGGAAAAACTCGTGCAAACCTCTCAGGTGCGCATACGAGATATTGTTGTTAGACAACAGTATACCTACGATACACAAGGAAGCGTTGATGGGCCCTGACTCCGGAATTGGCTAAATGCCAATACAATCCGAGATAGTTTCCATATAAGTGGTTCGAGATTAAAATCTTGATACACCTTTCGGAAGACTTAGAGTCTAACGAATATTTATGAAACTATAAACTGATGTGGATAAAATATTTTATCCATAAAGCTCGACTTGTTGAAATAACAAGTTCAAGGAGTTGACTACGATGAGGTTGTTTCACCGTAGCGATGCTTGAAGTCGGTTCGGGTTGAACTAGCAATTAATACATATTTCAATCATGAGATATGAAACATGGATGACAAAAGGATTTCCATCTGATGGAAATAAAACCTAGGACTTGTATGTGATACAGTCCATAGTAATTTGTCGATCCAGAGGATGCTAGTAAGTATGCAAACTTCAGAGTTCCAGCGATGAACAGAAGAGAGCAAAGTGGAGTTGGAATCTTCGTTTTTTGATGGAATGGTCAAAGGGGTTTGACTTCATCAAATGGGTATCGAAGATGCTTGTGATTCAAGAAAGTAAGTGGGAGCATAATAATATTTCTAAAAACCTTGTGTACTTGACACATTGTTAATTGGAAATAAATTTCTTGACACGAATTAGGACTTCATTTAAAATAGTTTTTCGATGAAGTGCTTAGGCTAAAATGGCCTCAATATTAGGCATGATGATCTATGGAGATAGATTTACCTAAATGGGGCTAAGCAATGAATACATATTGACAAGATGCTAAAACTTTTTAGCATTTAAAACGCCAAGGAGTGATTCTTGCCGAAGTCACATGGAAAGAGTTTTTGCAAGACTCAGTGTCCCAAAACACTGATGAGTGAAATACATGATAGAGGTTCCACACACTCTTGTGTTTGGATTAATCATGTATTCCGTGGTATGTAAAAACAACCAGATATGTCCAATACTCCAAAGTTGTTGCGAGTATAGATACCAAAGTGATCAAAGTACTGATCATGGGGCAACAGTGAAAGATGTCATTGAGTACTAGAGCAGTACTGATGACATGCTTTCTCGCAAGCAGAGATTATGAAGTGCTCGTTGTAAGTAATTACATCGATACATTCTTCATCAATGCTCCATGCGATTTTCGATTTAAGTTAAGGGTTTTGTGTAATACACAATATGGTGGCACGGTAGTTGGAAATTGTTCCAAACAAGATACTGTGGCGAATTCTATAACAAAGGCTAAGTATGTTGACGCTTGAGAAGCGACAAAGAAGTTGTTGAATCATATAGTTCATTCATGAACTTAGTATGGTTCCAAGAAGGCTTTGGTCTATGGGACACTATAGCAGATAGTTGCTCCATAGCTCAGTGTGAGGAATCAGGTTTCGACCAATGATTCACACATATGCAAAGCCAAGTCCACACAAAATATGAATTTTGTGAAAGCGTGAAAACGCGAGGATATGCAAAGTTACACACGGAGCTGAAGTTGTCAGATCCGTTAGACATCAGGCTATACCACATGCGAAGCATATTTTACACCAGTATGCCATAGGTGTAAAGTGCATTAGCATTGACTAGATTATTGACTCTAGTGCAAGTGGGAGTCTGTAGGAGATATGCCCTAGAGGCAATAATAAATGTTATTGATTATCTCCCTGTTCATAATTATGTTTATGTTCCATGCTATAACTGCAATGATTCTCGAGTCTACAAATAAAACGAGGCTCGGAGGAAGACTCATTTGCACGTGTGGGATAATAAACGGTAAAATGTATTCCTAGTCAAGCCTCTATGACTGGCTCAAGTATTGCATGATGATCCTGTTTTCCTGATCATGGGCATGGCTATGCCGGCAATTTTGAGGGCACAATTGTTGGTAGAACACTTGTGTTGAATCGACCCAATATTGATGTTATGCTATGAGATACATTCGTCATAAGTTAATGGTTAATAACACATGAAGTTAATGTTTGCATAATTCCTTAGACCATGAGAGTATCGAGTTTCTTCATGCTTGCTTCATGAACTTTGGGGTTTGTTAAACGTCATCCGTAAATGGGTGGCTATTACGGCGGCTTACGGGTTCATGGAAAAGTATGTCAAGTAACTTGATAGCTCAAGATTGGGATTTGCTCCTCCGACGATGGAGAGATATCTCTGGGCCCTCTCGGTGTTACGGTATCCATCATCGTCTGGCCAGACACTTTGTGATTTGATCACAGGGATGCCGGAACACGGAAACGAGAAAAGAGAACAATACCGGTAACGAGGTAACTGGCATAGTGGACAAGGTTGTTGATCCACAGGGATGCCGATAAATCTCACCTCGGGTATTGTAACATATCGCGAAGCAACAGGAATAGCACACGGCAACTGGAGGTTCACTCGAATATTTATTCGTGTGGGTATAGGGGTCAATATGGGTGTCCACGGCTCCGATGCTGATCATTGATCGGAAAGTGTTCCGGTCATGTCTATACTTCACCGAACCTATAGGGTCACACGCTTAAGGGTTATCTATCTGCTGAATACTAGACAAGGAGTCCGAGAGAAAGTCACTGAAATAGTTTTGGAGACAGCGGAAAAGTTCCGGAGAGAACACCGAAAAAGTTTCGGTAAAACCGAAAAGTTGTTTCGGATAAAACCATTGATCCAAAAAGGTTTCGGCAAGCACCGGGAATGTTTTGGAGGTTGCCAGATTGGTCTGGTAATTTCTGGAATTTTTCTGGAGAAAAAAATGAAAAATAAGTTTCGGAGCTGCCGGACTTGTTTACCGGGTAAACGAAGATGGTTTTAAATTAAACCACCATACTGGAAATGTTCCGGAGCGTGTCCAGATAATTTTAGAGGGTGCCGGAAATGTTCTGGGACCTTCTGGAATTTTCAGAAGAAATAGTTTCGGAAAACATCTTGTCCCAGCGAGAGGGGACAAGATCCCACGGATCGTGGGGGCTGTTTTTGGGCTGTTTTTGGGGGCGCCCCCTTTAGGGGACAACCCCCTTGTGGCTGGACAAAGTGTTGGGTGGGGCCCCCGTGGTGGGGGGCAGCCCCCACAAATGGTGGAGAGTGTTGGGAGGAAGGTGGGCCCCATGGGGGAACACCATGGACAAGGGAACATGTTTTCTCCATGTTTGGTGGGAACATGCTTCCTTGTTTGGTGGGTGCATGTTTAGTGGGCTGAAATTTCAGCCCCCCCTCACCCCTCTCACCACTATATAAGGAGGTGGAGAGGAGCTCTCCATCCCCACTCCAACTCTCACACACATGGCATGCATGATCTGCCTTTCTTCTCTCCCTCCCACGAAATAGTTTCGTAGAGCCGAAAGGCTGTCTGGGTTCCGGTGGGAACTAGTTCTGGACGGCGAAGCCCTGCCGGATAGATGACACCGTATGTGTGCAACTCTGTAGAGAGATCGTAGTTTCGGTCTTAGTTCGAGAGTGCCTCCCGAAGGGCTGTCCGTGTGACCGTCCGAGTTTTGGAGGTCCTCCCGAAGGGCTATCCGAGTGACAGTCCAAGTTTCGGAGGTCCTCCCGAAGGGCTGTCCGCGACACCGTCCGGGGGACTGTGCGACCGCCTCCCGGAGGGCTGTCCGCGGGGCAGATGAGGGTATACATCCTCGCGGTTGGGAGGTTGTAAAATCCTAGCTGCGGGGATCTGCACCGCCGTTCATCATCGACTCTACTTCCGCTGCGCTACGAGTCGGTAACGAAAAGATCAAACCTTGTATGCAGTCTCCATAGTGGTCCTGGGCTGGTGCGTAGGTCGGAAATTTTTTGTTTTCTGCTGCGTTACCCTACACTCATCGTGCTCTGCCACATGATCGTAATAGTGTTGGTCAGGCTGTTCGTGTTCCCATTGATGATGGTGGTATTGGGCGTGTCAAACTGTCCATCCCTCCTTTCTCCGGTGACCGCGGACCTGATGATTATTTGGAGTGGGAGATGCGTATGGATCAGATTTTTGTTGCCCACCATTATACTGAGGAGAAGAGACTTCAACTTGCTGCAGTTGAATTCACCGGTCACGTGCTGATTTGGTGGAGTCAAATTCTGCGTATGCCAACTCAGCCCAATGTCCTGGAGAGGTATGAAAGAACTCATGCGACATCGTTTTGTTCCTGAACATTACAAGCGTGATATGTACTGCAAATTGCAGCGGCTCACTCAAGGTAATAAATCGGTGGATGACTATTATAAAGAGATGGAGTTGTTGATGATACGTACAGGAACAACTGAGGACCCGGAGGCCACTATGTCTCGGTTCTTTCATGGGCTGAATATTGAGGTGCAGGATCGTGTGGAGATGGTGGTCTACTACAACATCCAAGATCTTGTGCACCAAGCTGAGCGTGCAGAGCAACAACTCAAACGACGCCAAGTTTCAGCCACGAACACATGGCGTCATTCCCCCACCGAGGCTGCTGGTTCTAGTGCTAAGCCGGCACCTTCTACACGCTCCAACAACTTTTCTCATGGTGAGGCGCCAAAATCAGGAGTGTCCAAAGCTGCGTCTACTCAGTCCACCGCTGGTATAGAGTGCTTTACTTGTGGAGGCCGAGGACACATGAGGCGTGATTGCCCTAATACAAAAAGGGTGATGCTCACACAAGATGGATATGTGTCTGCTAGTGATGATGACAAGGCTGTTGATCCATCGAGTGAGGAGTCTGAGGAACTTGAACATGTGGATGTGTATCCAGAGAACGCTGCTCCTAATTGCACTAATTTGATGATGCACCGTGTGCCCGCGGATCGCATAGAAGGACAAGGGCAGCACTGGAATATTTTTCAGACCCAATGCACAGTCCAAGACACTACCTGCAAGCTGATTATTGATGGTGGCAACTACACCAACATTATCAGCAAGAGTTTGGTGGATTCTCTTTCGTTGCCTACATGGAAACACCCATAGCCACATTGTGCTCAGTGGTTGTATAATTATGGGAAGCTGAAGGTAACACATAAGGTGCGCCTGAAAATTTCTGTAGGTACTTATGAGGACACGGTGGTCTGTGATGTTTTGCCTATGGATGCATGTCATGTGCTGCTAGGCCGACCGTGGCAATTTGATAGGCATTCCACTCATAAAGGCAGATCCAATGTTTATTCCTTGTGGCATAAGGGGAAGCGTCATGTGCTACAGCATATGCTTGACAAGGATATCAAAGTGGATGCGCTTACTATGAAGACGAAGGTCCAGCACATTCAGGCGAAACCGAGGACGGTTTCCTCTCAAGTTGGGGGGGGGGGATGATGAGGGGAGGATATCTATTGCTCCTATAATTTCACCACCTTCTGATATTCTGAAGTTTGGATCCTTTTGCTTTGCAATTCCTCCTACGGATGAGGTGAAGCCCAATTTTAGAACACCACCAATGTGTTTTGGCAAGGCCAAATAGGAGTGGCTTAAAATAAATGGTTGCCCGTTTCTATCCAGGCCATGTCATGGGCCATAGAGTTTTATTTTTAGTTGTGTTATTTTTATTCGGTTTGGGCCTGTCCAATCCGGATAGTTTTTAGTTTTAGGGTTTACCTATATAAGCTGGCCGCCGGCCATTGTAATAGGGGAGTTGAATTTTCGAGTTAAGAATAGACAGGAAAAAGGTCCCATGTCGCTTGTTTTGCTTGCTGATTCGCAAGAATCTGTTCTGTTGTTTGTGGTGTAGATCTAATCTTCTCAACAATCAAAATTATCTGCTGGTTCTATCGTTCGCCGTGAAAGATTGGGCCAAAAACCGTAGGATCCCTACTTGATCCTTATCACGAACTCCAGAACTGACACCCCCGCACGACTACGACGTCGGAGGAGGAAACCAGAACTGTCAGCCTCGAACCACCAACCCAGCACAGGATGCGCCTTCTTTCAGCTGTCACCTGCGTAGACAACCGTCTGCGCGTACTCCCGGATGACAAAACCCTCCTGAAGGATCGGCAAACAAATGATACCATCAACTCCGAGACGCCGCCATGAAGGACACCGCCGGTGTGGGAGTGGAGCTGAGGCAGATTTATTCGTCCGGACGCCGCTCCCACCATCCCAACGGCGCACCACGACCTACAAAACCAAACCCTAACTACAGAGCAGAGGAACGGGGTCCCCCTCCCTCCTGCCGCTGGAGCAGCAGCCGGAGGGAGAGGGGACCAGCCCTGGCCGGTGGAGATCGGAGGTAGAGGATCGCCTCCCTAGTCGCCTTCACGCGGCGGCTAGGTTAGGGAAAACGTGGTTTTAGACGAAAAAGTATACCGAAAACGACTAGGCCACTCTAATTCAGAGGCGCACGATCCAGATCTAACGGTTGAAAGGCTGGCATCTCAGCCAACCAAAAACCAATACAAGGCCATGAGCAAGGCGTACTAGGCAGCACCCCTCGCCGCCGCTGGACTCTTCGCTCTCGCGCCGCGATGATGGCCATGGCGCTGCTCGCCGGCGCCGTGGGGACTGCCGGAGCCGTGTCCCCTCAGCCTGACTCCGACGCAGGAGCTGTGGTGGCTGTATTCAAGTACAACTTCGGTGCGCCCCTCTCGCCTCCCTTCCCCGCCGCCCTCCGATCGAGGGTTACTTCTGGCTGGGTGCTTGGTTTTGGGGATCTAAATCTAAAGCTCAGTTCCCGTGTGTGTGTAGCGGTGCAGTTCCTTTCGAGGGTCATCCCCTTCTTGTACAACGGCTGGTTCGTGCGCCGGCTCAGCGCCGACGACTGCGCGGTGCGGATCTCCCCTGCTCCCTCCTTTCTTCCTTCCCAGTTCAGTCAGTGCAGCCAGCAATCGATTTGTTGGTTTCTTTCCTTGATGTGGAGCTAGCTAGTTCCATGATGACATTTGGTGCTTTGGAGTTGAAATGCAGCGTCAATCAAGCTTAGCATTAGTGCGCATTCCATGTGAATTCTAGTCTTTATAGCAACTCCTACAGTTTTGGGTGAAAAACAAATTCTGGTCTTTATTCTGGTTAAGTATGATTGTGTCCTCAGTTCATGCCTACAGTTTTGAATCCTGGCCATGACATGGTTGGGACTTGGGACTGGAACTCTGGGACTGGAAAAGTTGGATGCCTGAGATGGCAACTGTGTGAAGTGAAGTTCTTCCTGATAACTGATGGCACCCCTACCTTGTTCTTTGAACCACAGAAGAAAATTAATGCATCTGGTCAATCACATACTGTAATAATCATAGTGGTTGCTTTCAGTTATTTGAGTCGTTCATGTATGTGCATTGTAATGCCTCCCTTGCCATTGTTTGGCTTCTTTACTAGGCAGGAGTTGTGGGATCTTTTTATTTTGGTGAACATTATACTGAGTTACCACTTCCCATGCTATTTTTTAAGACAGATCCAGATGTTTCTCGTTGATAATGTTCTAATATGTTTGTCATTTATCTGGGAGGCATATACATTGTAGCTTCCACTTTTCATCAATTGTGTCTTATTATTAAGCCGAGAGGAGTTTCGGCATGCTTGCTTGCGTAATAATTCTGTGAGGTATTGCAAAATTTACAAAGTTTTGAGGTTCATCCATGTACTGTGATGAAATGGAAGACGCAATTGAAAAAAAAATCTTTTGTAATAATTCTGGGAGGTATTGCAAAATTGCATAATAATTCCCATTTTGTGTGTCTGTTAAACTCTGTTGTTATATTCACATTAAAATCTCTATCAGTTCTGAACCACGTGAATTTTAGGAAAACTTTCTCTGATCTTGTAATATTTTTCCTTATACTTGCTGCGTTGGAGTATTTCTCAACTGATGACTTAATACTTCTATTACAGTGGTGATGTGTTAAGTGACGAAGAGATACTGAAGGTAGCTTGGATGATCATCCCGTTGGCTTCTTTGTGACTTTTATTGGCAGTCTATTTGCGTTCAGAATAAAGAAACTGAAGTTATCTGACCCTTATGCAAAAGCTACGTTAATCATCGGTAAGTCTTCCATGAACCAAATTTACTAATAAGTTATTTGTGTATTTGTCCCAAGCAAGATAATTGATATTTCATTAAGGACACCTCTCCAAGAGTTAATTTGTAAGTTAGTTGATTCAGTTCGATTGAGTAGGGCAAAAATAACAAGCCTCATTAAATTGCTAGAGGCACTGCGATATTATATCTTATATAAAAAGTCCACTTTTCAACCCTGATCTATTTCAAAAGTTCACTTTTCACCTGTGAACTCTAATACCATTTGAATTGTAACTTTGAACTACTGAGACAATCCAGTTTCACCCGCTGTGATCTCACAAGTAGTTTAGGGTGATGTGTCTGCCATGTCTCTGTTGTGCCACCAAATTTGACTTTTTGTCTGTTCCCAATATAAAAAATGATCTGAATGGCAGGGTTTCATGTTGTCATTTTTGTTTGTTAATGGCAGTGACATGGTGGACACATGCATAGTTGCATAGATGTCACTCAAAATCACTTGTGAAGCCACCTGAGGGTGAAAAGTGGATTGTTTCAATAATTCAAGGTTGCAACTCAAATGGTTTTTGAGTTCAGGGTTGAGAGTGTTTTTTTTTCTGTCTTAGATTAAATGCAAATGCTGAACACCGAGCTCTTGATCTCTAAAATGGACAAGCATTTCATGCTGTCTTGCAACTAAGTGGAGCATCTTGTACAATTGCATGCACCAACCAGTTCTCCCAAAAGCTAAGCTGATGGGAAAAGTTGGGCTATGCATTTATACTTAAAACACATCTCATGTAGATATCCTGCTATTACTCCTAAACTAAAGTGCCTTCTCATTTCAATGTTTTGTCCACTTCCCTCACATTGAGGTCTGATGTATTTATCTGGTCCAAAATGGCAGGATTTGCGTGTATCTTGGAGCTACTGGCAGATTCTTTGTATATTCTTTCCCAAACGAAGAAATACTACATAATAAGAGTGTATACTGAACCTGCAGCTACTCTGCTACGTTTCTTAACAACTTATGTATCTTCATAAAAGGACATATTAAAGTGGTAATGCCACATTAGCCTTCTGCTCCAGTTTATCACCGATCGCATAAAATGCTTACTCCCACAATGTTCTCATTGTTTATACCTGATATTTGGGAATCTACGTTGCACACAATTTCCTTGTAATTATACTTGAAAGGGTCATTAATCATTCTGAAAAAAGTGACCGTTTAGTGCAACTATCTCAATTTCATTATCTATTTTTTTAGTGCAACCATCTCATTATCAAAAAATAAAATAAAATTAGTACAACCATCTACATGGTTATACATCAAACTTTGTGACAAACTAATAATCCAGGACGTTCCAGTATCCAGTTCGTACTGTATGTTTGTATTATTTTGGTCTGTGTACCAAGGATAATATTTGTATATATTAGAAGATTTCAACTACTGTATTTTTGTGGTTGGTTAACAAATACAACTGCCCCAATTATAATAATATAAGATAAAAATACCGGGAACACTTCCCTTCGTCATTCCCTTGTCCTGTGTTGTACTCATCCATTTTAAGTTCATCTTAAAAAATAATAGAGCTTTGCAGGACAAACAGTATAATTTTGCCAAGTGACATATCCAATTGATAACATTCTTTGCTGTGCTTCTGTTCAAACACCCATTCATGCTTTCCTATGTCATTTGAATTTGTATTACATTTGTTAATCAATACAGTACTATAATAGCAAAAAAATTGCAGGAGAAGCTGGTTGTATTTGCTTTGTCTCAGGTTGTCTATGCAGCCTGCATTTTCGTTGGATATTGGGCATATTTTCTTTTATTTGCTAATATCAAAAAATTTGATGTCCTTCCATTCAGGGTTCCTTCATTATCTGTCCTTTTAATTGTATAATTAGGCATGATTTATCACAAGTTAATTATATTTCCTTGTTGATGCCAAAAATGCACATTGGCAGGTGGTCAACCCTGATGGTCTATGATAAACAATTATTGCAGATGTGCATATTGTTTACAGGCCAGACTATCAGGAAACTGATCCTCAAAGAAGGCGGAAAATTTGTTCTTGTTTGGTTTGATACTCCATATAACCAGGCTGCATATGGTCTTGTGGATAAAGTAGGCAAGTATGTGAAGCACATTCTGTTTCAAGTCTTTTTCTTTAGATAAATGGGAGTTGGGCTAATATGTTGGTCTTCCCTCAGTTTCTCTCTACAAAAATTCTCGACTAAATATAAACTAACATAAACATAGTATGTAAGCTCCTGGGGCCGAGAGTTTCCACCTACACGACCGGTCACAAACCTATAAATGACACGGACATGTGTTCTAGTATCCATACTCTGCTTCAGTGCCACGATGCTAACGGCTAGACATGTTGTGGCAGCCATCTTCTGACCAGTTGTGGCAGCCACAGACCCAACATGCAGCAAGAAATCCAGATTGTTATTTTGGGCAGATTGTAGCGCGTATGACACGATGCTAACGACTAGATATGTCATGCCTTCATTCCTGATGATGTAATCAACACACGACTGCTGTGAACGATGGAGGCCAACAAGGAAAAGCTCGATGTTAGAATCAAACAATTCGCCGACATGAACTGCAGGAACACTGCCCATGTAGTTTAATGTCGGCGACGTGTTCCTAGAGTTCATGTCGGCGACGTGTTTGATTCTAAAATTGAGCTTTTCCTTGTTGGCCTCTATCGTTCACAGCAGTCGTGTGTTGATTACATCGTCAGGAATGAGGGCACGACTTGTCTAGTTGTTAGCATCGTGTCATACGCTTTACAATCTGTCCAAACTAATAACCTGAATTTCTTGCTACATGTTGGGTCTGTGGCTGCCACAACTGGTCAGAAGATGTAAGGTACTGACCTGACACTGAAGCAGAGTATGGATACTAGAACACATGTCCGTGTCATTTATAAGTTTGTGACCAGCCGTCTAGGTGGAAACTCTCGGAGCTTATATACTATGTTTATGGTGTTGAATTGGCGAGGCGCAGTTCATCCATGCCTTCCACCTTCCTTTCTCACCTTGATAGAATATCTCCAACACGAAATAACAAATTAACTAAAAATACGACAAAGCTATCCAAAATACTGACTTTAACCACCTTTTAGAAAATCTCTAATGATCTTCTACTTGTTTGCAAGGGAAGTCTGGTTGTTAGAATAATTTTCCTGCCATTTGAGGAGAATTCTTAACTTATGCTACATTCACGCAATTAGCATCAGGTTGCTCTTTTGCATGAATTTAAAGTTTCATTTTACTATGATTCTTATCATCTGTTTGACACTTTGACCTGAAAGATTGAATTTCATGCATTTGCATCATTACGGTCTACCGATCTGGAGAATCTGTCTATAAGTTTTGCCTATTGAGCATCTCCGCTCTTGATTACAATAACTTATGTTGTGCTGGTATCTGTTAAACAAAAACACTCATGAGATACATTTTTCTTTTCAAATCCATTTGGTCAGCTGGATTAATTTTGTTCTTCTGAAGTGACGGCTTTGTTTATCGGCTATTGGTCGTTTGATATTTCTGCACACTTTCTGCATGTTTGCTATTCTCATTGTTCCGTATTTAAATTACTCATGACCTGTCTCACAGGAAGTAAGCCTCTTACAAGTACTATGAACCTTATGCTAAGATAAGCATTGCCGCCAATGCAACAAAACAAGATTACCTTTTGCATATTCCTTGCCATCTTAGATTGTTATGTTTAACACAATTCCGGCTTATAATGCTGCTGCTCTCCAGTTAGAATTTAGATATGACCATTCCTATATCTCAAGATATCTGAAATTATAAGTTTTGGCATATTTCAGTTTGGTGCTGCTGTTTAATAACTCGTCCTTATTATAGTTGGCCAATATTTTTGAACTCTTAGCAAAATTACTAAAACAATATGTTGTGCGAATTATTTTTGGATTTATAGTTATCTGAAAGAGCTACTGACGGATCATTATCCACAGGGCAAACTCCTGAGAATGTGTCCAATCTGGAAGGTTCTTTGCTCGGAGCTCTTAAACTTATTACGCTGATATGTACACCGTCCAATACTGAATGCCGTAATGCGTATATTAATCTGTTTGTCTACATGTTTTAGTTGCTGTCAACTTCAACCTCCTAGTTTTCTGTGGATATTAGATGTGTTAGCTGCCCTTGAATACGATCATTCTCTAATAACGCAGGTCTTGTGGTCATTTCTTTTGGTCCAAGTTATTCGTACACCCTTCTGAATCTACTATATCGTCGAAGATATAGTGATGGCGAAGCTACAGCTGTCCTCCGTCTCTATTGTGTTTACACAATCTTCTTAGCAATGAATGGTTTGTATTTTGTACTTATATGCAGCAGCTCTGCATATATTCATTATATAATCTTGCAAAGTAGTTTTTCTTAATAACTTTAAGGACATTTCATTGATGAATAGTAACTCTGCACTGGTACCTGTCAAATCCAAATTGTGTAGTATTTAATTTTAAACTAGTTTTTGCAAACCCAGAATTTCGAACACCGGGCATAACAGCCCCAGTTTCGCCCTTTCTGTTTTTAGATTTGTCTTCATTATGATGCATGCAGCACAGCAATATATCCAACTTGATATGACGAGCAGTTATAATTTCTTTCCAGCCATTTAATTAGCAGTCACGTTTAGCCAAGTTATGACTTGCTCTCTCCTTTTGAGACCTATTAGTTGTTCTTCGATATCTCATCTTGCACAACAATATTAGCTGAAAAAAAGATCTTCATTGAATGAAAAACTAACTATACCATCCATTCTCTTGACAAGATTTTGACCTTTTCTGGATTAATATTCTACGAACAAGAAATATGCTACTGGTGGTGCTAATTGTTAGATATACCTGGGCTATTCAGTATTTGGTTAAATGTGCATATTAGTTAAGTTCTGCATGAATGACTTCTGTCCTTCGATATTTTCAGGCACGTCTGAAGCTTTCCTTCATTCTGTTGCCAATGAAAACCAGCTTAAGCAGTCAAACGATATGTTGCTCCTCTTCTCAGCAATTTATATTGTTCTAAATGTTGCTTTTATTAAATCTGCGCAGCTGTTGGGTTGATTGCTGCAAACTCTGTCAGTATCCTTTGGCAAGGATTCTGCTATCCTTGTTTTCTTCAAATCAATCTTTTCCTGGAAGAACTTCCTTTGCACCTTGACTGTCTGTAAAGATATGCTACTGCGAATCTCATATTCTGCAGTATTCATCAAACAGTATTTTAAGGCAAAGTTTCTTGAATGTTCCACCTTGGGATTTTTTCCTTGTAAGGATTACATTTGTAAAAAATAACACCTGATGACATATTTACAGGGCTTATTCTCCTTCCGCCGCTGCTTGCCAGCGGGCTAGGGGGTTCTGCTCATTGCTGGTGTGACCACAGTTTTCTCCGAGAAGATGTTTCTGAATAGAAATAGGTTCAAGCAGACCCTTCCCGTTCACATGGGGATAGGCATCATGTTCCTGGTCTTCCCATTGCTTGAGATGTAAGCACTACATCGCTACAGAATGATACTCGCTCTGTTCAGATACTCCCTTCGTTTCAAAATGTCGTGCATAGTAGATTTTTTCAAAGTCAAACTTTGTAAGCTTTGACCAAATTTACAGGAAATTTATCAACATTTAGAATACCAAGTCAATACCATTAGATTCATCTTGAAATATATTTTCATATGGTATATATTTGGTACTGTAGATATAGATAAGTTTCTCTATAAACTTGGTCAAAGTTTATGAAGCTTACTTTTGAGAAAAACAATGCACACTATTTTATGGAACGGAGGGAGTATTATTAATCATCCTGACACGGCTTGTTTCTCGAGCAGATACCGTGGCGAAAAGCAGTTCTTGGTGAGCATCATCAAATCGTTGAAGGGTCACGACAAACACACATGAATTTATATATTTGGGGTAGTGGATTTACCCCAGATATATACTAATATTGCCATACAACATACGTGCTGTAAATACATGTATACTGGAGTACCTAAGAATGGAGCTGGACTCAGCAGCTGGAGAGGCTTCTTAAAGAACAGACCAAATTTACCGAAATCTTAGATGGCTGCTCTGCAGTGAAAAAGCAAGACCAAGGCTTTGGTTACAAATGTTGCGAGGCAGGGTTTTGCAGTTACTAGATTACACCATACAATTATCGGACGGGATTTCTAATATATCTTTAATAACTTTTATGAAATAATTTAAAATTCTGGTAACTGTCCGGTAGCCATCAACTGTCACAACTTCAACTGTGTTCCCTTTGACGTTTGTATCTACCATCATGGACAACACAGAAGAACCAAGGTAAAACACCCTCCGTGCTACGGAATGGCCTCGGTGGTTGAGGTGCTTTCTTCAGAACCATGAAACCAATGCACCTCTAGCTGTTTGTTAAAAAGATTCCTGTAGATATATTACTTCCTCCGTTCCTAGATATAAGTCTTTTTAGAGATTTCAATATGGACTACATACGGATGAATATAGACGTATTTTAGAGTGTAGATTCACTCATTTTGCTCCGTATGTAGTCTATATTGGAATCTCTAAAAAGACTTATATTTAGGAACGGAGGGAGTAGTAAACATTCTCAAATGACACTGCATGCACATATCTCGAGGTGACGTCCGATGGCAGATAGGAGTGGAGCTACGGTTCCATGGTTGTCCTAAATATTATTCCCCGGCAGTATCTGAACGGTTTTCCTTATCCCAGCGAAGTATGACGAATGGTTGGATCCACAGATGCCTCAAACAGAGGATGACTTGAGGGTCTTGCCGTTGTGCACAATTTGGGGGTGTAACATGTAAAGCCACCGTTCTGTGCATTAGTTTGAGGATTAATTCCATCGTTCTTAATCATTTGCTTACCTTATTTTAAGTTTTCACCTGATGATCGCCCAGCACGTCGCATGCGAGGACGGCTGGCATTTGGTTCATTGCATTCCGTGGATTAGTTATGCAAAATTAGTGCTGTGACAATTTGGCAGCCATTCTTTGTTCTTAGCTATTGTTGTGAACTGGTTGCTTCAAAAGTACCTGGAGTATTGATTGATCAACCTTTAGTTTAATCTTTCTGAAACCTCGACACTCCATACAAACGTTGTACCTGAAGCCTTTCGTTTATTTTCAATCATTTTTGCTCCGGACAAAAGCAGCTTCTTGGCGTCGTCTTGAAGTCGAATTTCCATCAAAAGTCAACCTTAAGAGAGCAGAGCGTGTGATGGTTCAGCCTTGAGAGGCATTCCTCCACACACAAACACATCCTTGAGCAGTTGAGCTCCCCTAATTAAGAGCCACAAACCAATAAGCCAAACACTTGCATTACTTCTTGTTGTAACAGGAGGAGCTCACCTCGTGACCTTGGAGCTCTGGCGGCTAGGTGTGTGTTTGTGCTTGAGCTCTCTCGTGTGTGTGGCCTACCATCTGGGAACGGGAGGATTGGATGCCCCTTCTAGGTCAACTCCTCCTCATTTTTTTTGAGGGGTGGTCAACTCCTCCTCATGGGCTTGGGCCCTAAGTGACACGGCTGATGGGCTTGGGCCCATACCGGTTCAACACTCCCCCTCAAGATGGGTGGTAGATATCTATCATTCCCATCTTGTCACATGTCAAGTTACGGTCCTTTGTTCCCAGTCCCTTTGTCAAGCAATCTGCAAACTGCTGCCCAGAGCTGACATGAGTAAGGCTGATGATCCCAGCATCAAGTTTCTCCTTAATGAAGAAGCGATCAATTTCCACATGCTTTGTCCTGTCATGTTGAACTGGGTTATTAGCAATGGCTATAGCTGACTGATTGTCACACCACACCTTCAAGGGTCCCTTCCTCAGAAGTTTCAACTCGCTCAGTAGGTACTTTACCCAGAGCATCTCACACAACCCTTGAGATAATGCTCTATACTCAGCTTCTGCTGTTGATCTAGACACAACTGTCTGTTTCTTGCTTCTCCATGACACCAAATTTCCTCCCACAAACACACAGTAGCCAGAAGTTGATCTTCTATCATCTTGACAACTGGCCCAATCAGAGTCACTATAGCCATCCACCTCAAGATGTCCACTCTTCGCAAACCACAACCCTTTACCCGGAGTCCCCTTCAAGTATCTCAGAATTCTGTGCACAATATCAAGATGCCCACTCCTTGGTTCATGCATGTATCTGCTCACCACACCCACGGCAAACGTAATGTCAGGCCTGGTATGACACAAGTACAATAACCTCCCAACCAGTTTCTGATAATCTTCCTTATTCACCAGCTCACCTGATTGTGCTGTCACTTGATGATTTTGTTCAATCGGAGTAGAGGCTGTACGACATCCCATCATGCCCATGTCACTCAAGAGATCCAAGGTGTATTTCCGTTGGCACATAGAGATTCCCTTCTCTGTCCGAGCCACTTCAATGCCAAGGAAGTATTTTAGGTTGCCCAAATCCTTTACCTCAAACTCCTTACTCAGACAGCCCTTCAATCTCTCTATTTCCTCCTTATCATCTCCAGTGATGATAATGTCATCCACATAAACAACAAGAATGGTGATCTTCCGATCGGAGTGCCTGTAGAACATCGTGTGGTCACCGTTACACTGACCATACCCCATACCACGGACAGCACATCTGAACCTATCAAACCATGCCCTTGGTGATTGCTTCAGTCCATACAAGGATTTCTTCAGCCTGCATACCTTCCCCGTGGTCTGTGAAGTACCAAAACCTGGTGGTATCTCCATGTACACTTCTTCCAGTAACTCACCATGCAAGAAGGCATTCTTGACATCTAATTGATGCAATTTCCACCCAAAGTTTGCAGCACAGGAAACCAATATCCTTACTTTATTCATCTTTGCCACTGGAGCAAACGTCTCGTCATAGTCAATTCCATAAGTTTGACTATATCCTCTGGTAACCAATCTGGCCTTATACCGTTCCACCTTCCCCTCGGGATTCTGCTTCACTGTATAGATCCACTTACAACTCACTGCTTTCTTTTCTGCCAGCAATGTGGTTAGCACCCACGTCTTGTTTTTCCTCAGTGCTTCCAACTCTTCTATCATCGCTTCACGCCACTTCGGATCTTGCTTTGCAGCCTTCCAATCCTTTGGGATTGCCACAGTTTGAAGAGAGGCAACAAACGCTCTAAGGAAGGAGACAAAGCCTCATAAGACACAAAATTTCCAATGTCATGATCATCAAAAACCTCCGGTGGTAAAGCCTTCTGTGCCGCTTCACGTGTCCCCTTCCGCAACGCAATATGCAGTTCCACTGTGTCAGATGAGCTTGCACCACTGCCTTGATGCCCCCCCTGCACTGACTGCTCCCCCTGCACTTGCTCCTCCTCCTGCACAAGTGGCTGCCGCCGAGAATATACCAGACGAGTGTCAGATGAGTCATGCACTTGTGGCTCTTGAGGCTGTCGTCGAGAGTACACTAGGGGAATCTTCTGCCACCGATCTTGAACCGGGAGCTGGAGATTACCAATCTGAATGGAACCCACTGTTGGCTGGACCTGAACCTGCACATCACCATCAGTGAGAGTACCAACCGAAATTGTACTCACAATTGGCTGGACTTGAACATGCACATCATCATCATCAGTGTTGGTGTCCACAGAATCCTCCTGAGTGTGAGACACATCCTTCTCCCCCTCTTGACCATCCTGCACAGAGTGCGAATGGTCAAGCCCTTGAAACAACACACTTAGATCTGTGGGCTCACCATAGAATGGCTCAGACTCCCTGAAGGTGACATCCATACTTACAAATCTGTGTTTCTCAGAGGGACACCAACATTTGTACCCCTGCTGACTAGAAGCATAGCCCAGAAAAATACACTTCACTGCCCGCGGATCTAGCTTCCCAACAGAAGGTCGGTGGTCACGAACAAAGCAGGTACTGCCAAACAACTTTGGGGGGACAACAAACTTATTTTCTCCAATCAGCAATTCACACGGAGATTTCATGCCAAGTATCCTTGATGGTGTCCGGTTGATCAGGTATGTGGCTGTCATAACAACTTCACTCCACAAGAACTTGGGCACATTCATGGTAAACATCAACGACCGAGCAACCTCAAGAATATGTCGATTCTTCCTTTCTACCACTCCATTCTGAGGGGGGGTGTCCGGACAAGAAGTTTGATGAAGAATCCCTTGGTCAGACAAGAAAACCCCAAAGGTGTTGTTCACATATTCTGTGCCATTGTCAGTCCTGATCACCTGCACCTGCGCCTTAAACTGATTCTTCACCAAGGCGTGGAAATCCTGAAAACAGCTAAACATCTCATCCTTGTGACGCATCAAATAAATCCAAGTCATACGAGTATAGCAGTCGATAAAGGTAACAAAGTACTTCATTCCATGCATTGACACATCTGGGCTCTTCCATACATCCGAATGAATAAGAGGTAAATACACCAGTGGTGCTAGAACTTGCCACGGATGTTCAGTTTAGTGCCTAAACTTGAAAAATACGCCGAACTGGTTCTAAAACTTGGCACGGACGTGCAAAATACGGTGCTATTCTCATCTGTGTACGTAAAGTGCGCCGACGTTGCACCGTATATGGTTGACATGGCATGGGGTCCACTTGTAGCAACGAAACAGGATTATTTAAATATTTATATGTCTGTATGACTAGTGGGCCCCGCCTGTCAGGGGAATTAAAATGAAAAATGGTGCAGTGCGGACTCGAACACGCGACCTAAAGCAAAAAGAGCAGTGTAAGCTGGCCACCACGCCAACTTGGTCTTGTTCAAAAGGAAAGCTCCCGTTATTTAATTTTTTTTGAGACATTCTCGCTAGGCTTTATTCAAACTGTCACCACATTTACAGGAATGAAACTAAGATCCCCAGGTTGACCTAACCACACATGGCGGCCCAACCCGAGTGAAAGTGCATGCCTAGCGAGATTGTGAGCCTCGAAATTCGAGCTCCTAAACTCGTGGATTATATTACATGAAGAAAAAGCATATGATCTAGCTATGATTTCATGTATAATAGCCGCATGGCCTGCCGATGACCCCTGCTTGATTTCTTCCACCACGCTCTTACAGTCAGACGCAACGTGAATCTTCTGAACATATAAATCTTCTGCAACTGCCAAAGCTTCCCTCACTGCTAAAGCCTCAAGTGTGATTGGGTTATGGATGTGTTTAAAAGTAACAGCTGACGCACCGAGAAAGACTCCATGTATGTCCCTGCAAACAACTGCAACAGCACCCACGTTCCCGTTTAAAACTGCCGCATCAGCATTCATCTTTACATGCTCCAAAGGCGGTGGTAACCACTGAGATGGCCTGCTTCTCATGCTCAAGCGTGTCTATTGGTTGGGCTTCGCTAGTATCTGCAGGTCCCTCAAATAAGCATTGATAAAAGTATGAGTCTGCAGCGGACTGACAAAGATGTCCTCATGAACGGCTCTTCTCCTAGCTCTCCAGATCACCCATAGTGTCACCACCAAGCGAGTGAACTCCTCTTCTGATAGTATTTCATGCAATGTGAATATCCAACCTTTGGCGTTTAAATTCAGATTATCGCACATCTTCTCAACTAGTTCTTCTGATGACAGTGACCAAATGCACCTGGCCATAACACAGTCAACAAGGGCGTGCTTCCATCCATCATGAGCTGAACAGAAGGGACATGCAAACGTAGTTGACATGTGGCGGTGATGCAACACTTCCCCTGTCGGGATTGATTCATTGCATAATCTCCAAACGAAGTTCTTCAGCTTCGAAGGCACCTTGATATGCCATATCGAGGTCCAGGCCTTCATCTCTTTGTCAACAGCAGACGTCCCCCCCCCCCCCCCCGCGCCCTCAAGGAGATTCGCTTGCTGACACTTCAGATTGTACAACATCTTGTAAGCTGATTTCACCGAAAACTTGCCTTGGTGGTCCTCTCCCCAGGCCCAAAAATCGTTAATCCTCCTCGTACATAGCGGTATCTTCATTATCTCCTCCACATCAATAGGGACAAATACTCTTCTTAGATCATCCTCTCGCCAAGACGACGATGAGGCATCAATAAGTTCCGAAACTAATAGAGGCGACTAGGGTACTAGTGAAGTGATAGGCCTCATTAGTCCCGAACGCGGCAACCAATTGTGCTTCCAAATACTAGTGCTCTCTCCCGTTCCAATTCTTCTGATAATGCCCTTGGAAACCACATCACGGCCATCCAATATCGCCCTCCAAATCTGCGAGGGATGGGCTCCCAGTTCAGCCTCAAGAAGTGAAACTGATGGGTAGTATACTGCCTTTAATATCCTTGCGCTCAAGGTGGCTGGGCCCTCAATCAACCGCCATGCTTGTCTTGCAAGGAGGGACTGATTGAAAAGCTCTATGTCCCGAAAGCCGAGGCCTCCCAAAGATTTGGGTTTAGTGCATATGTCCCATGAGACCCAGCAAGGCTTCCTCTTACCCCTTTTACTACCCCACCAGAATTGTCGAATCATAGATGTCACGCTCTCACAAATGCCACGTGGTAATCTGAAGCATGCCATAGAATAAACTGGGATTGCTTGGGCAACCGCTTTTATCAACACTTCCTTCCCTGCATATGACAATAACTTTTCCATCCATCCCTTGATCTTTTCCCAAACTCTGTCTCTCAAGTATTTAAAAGTTCCGTTCCTTGAGTGACCTACATCTGTCGGCATGCCCAAATACCTCTCATTGAGTTGTTCATTGTGCACATTAAGGGAGTTCTTTATACCTTCACGAACAGATCGAGGGCATCTCTTACTGAAAAAGATGGACGATTTCTCATTGTTCACTCTCTGACCCGAAGCGTTACAGTAAGTAGTCAACAGGTTTGATACTTCAGCCGCCCCCTCATCACTCGCCTTAAAAAGCAGCAGGCTGTCATCGGCGAAGAGAAGATGGTTGACAACCGGGGCTGTCGGAGCCACCTGTACTCCCACAAAATGCGATGACTGAGTTCCGGATTTCAAAAGGCATGAGAGGCCCTCCGCTGCTATCAAGAAGAGGTAAGGGGAGATTGGATCTCCCTGTCGGATACCCCTGGTGGGTTTAAACTGGTCCAACTTTTCTCCATTAAACAAAACTAAGAAAGACACTGACTTGATCATGCCCATCAAAATATCAATCCATGCACGTGCAAAACCAAGCTTGGTCATAATAGCCTCCAAATAATCCCATTCTAGCCTATCATAGGCTTTCATCATATCCAACTTTAGCGCACAATGACTATTGGATTTGGCCTTGCTCCTCTTCATAAAGTCTAGACATTCATAAGCACAAATAATATTATCCGTAATTAATCTCCCTGGAACAAAGGCTGATTGCTCTTGAGATATAATGTCTGGCAAAATCTGCTTTAATTTGTTTGCCACCACTTTTGACGCAATTTTATACAGAACATTACACAAACTTATAGGCCTGAATTGAGTGAGAAGGGTTGGGTTCATTACCTTTGGTATTAAGACCAAAAAAGTATCATTAATGCACTCCGCACTTTCTTCTCCCTTGACAATTCGCAAGACCGCATTTGTCACCTCCTCTCCACAAACGTCCCAGTGCCTTTGATAAAAGTGAGCAGGAAACCCGTCCGGCCCCGGGGCTTTGGTATGGAACATCTGAAATAATGCTACTTTCACCTCCTCCCTCGTGTATGGAGCACACAGAATCCCATTCATATTTGCCGTGACTTTGCGGGGTACATGTTCCAAAACAGCCTCCATCCCTGTTACACCCTCCGAGGTGTACAATTCTTTGTAAAAATTTGAAACCAATTCCTTTAGCTCCGCTGGGTCATCCACCATAATGCCCAAAGCGCTTGAAAGTGACTTGATCATATTCTTCTTTCTCCTCATGCTTGCTCTCATATGAAAAAAATTGGTGTTCTTATCACCAGATGTAAGCCATTCAATTCTCGACCGTTGACGCCACAGTATCTCTTCCCTATGGTACATTTCAACAAGTCTCTCATGGATCTTTTGTTCCAGATGGGTTGGGCTGACGCGCGCCGGATCATCTCGTAACCTCCCCAATTCCTTCTTCAGATTTTTAATTTCTGCCCTAACCGACCCAAAGGTGTCCCTGTCCCAATGTTTCAGATTTTTCGAGAGCTCGGCTAGCTTTTGTTTAACATCCTCCATCCGCAAGCTTGGCTGGCTAGCTGACCAAGAATCCTGAATAATATCTCGCAGATTTTCATGTGTCTCCCAAGCCACTTCATACCTGAAAATTTTGCTTACCCCTTTCGGTATAGTTTGTGCACTATTTAGCTGAAGCTGAATCGGGCAATGATCTGATGTAACCGCATCCAGATGGGTCAGACTCGCATTGGGAAACAGCGAGCACCACTCAGCCGACCCCAGAGCACGATCCAGTCTAACTCTTGTATAAGATCCCCCTGTTACTTTCTTCTCAAAAGTCCAAAACCTTCCTTTAAAACCTATGTCCATCAACATGCAAACATCCACTACATCACGGAATGCTTGAATTTGTGCATTACTCCTCTGCCCAATTCCCACATGTTCATCCGGGCGAAGGACTTCGTTCAAATCACCTATGCACAGCCACGGTAGATTGCTTGTGTTGCTAATGTTTTTGATGGTATCCCATGTCTGGTGCCGTAAGTGAGTTTGGGCTTCGCCATAGACAACTGTCATTCTCCATGGATCACAGCCTGGATCACTAACAGAAACATCCACATGGTAGTCCGAGTACCCGAGAATATCAATCTTTATTGCATTATTCCAAAAAAGGCCTATGCCTCCACTTCTACCAACACTATTTATAGCATAAGCATTATCAAACCCTATTGAAGATGCTAAGTTTTCTACCCTTGCCTTGTCGATTTGTGTTTCTAAAATACAAAGCACGGTAGGGGCAAAGTTCTTCGCGATATCGCGAAGCTCGCGAACTGTCGAGGCCTTGCCCGCGCCTCGGCAGTTCCAGCATATGTAACTCATTGTGCCCGGCGGCGCCCCCCTCGGGAGCCTGCCGATGACGTACTGACAATGTTTGTTATGCCTTCCTCACCTTCCAAGGCTTGCTGATTCGTCCCTTTTTTGGGCCTCTTGTTGGACTTTCTTGGCGACACATACACTGGGGGTAAGGGAGGAACCCCGTGCGGTGCCATCCCGGCCGTAACAAGGGCGCTGCTAGCTCCCGTAACAGATGCCGTGGCAGTCCCGTCGGTGGCCGCTACCTGATTCTCCTGCGACTGGCGCTTGTTGGGGATCCTGCTGGTTTCCCCCACCGCCCCCATATCTGTCTCATTGTTCCCGGCCACAGTTTCAGCAAGCAATTCCTTTCCTGATCCTTTCTCAAGCATGGTTGCACCCCCCTTGTCCGAGCTGGCTATTACCCCCGCCCCTACTTGGGCAGTCTCATACATTATTGGACCAGTGTCAGTTCTCTCACCCCCCACCGGGAGATTATCCTCGGTTGCATCTTGCTTTGCCTGGGGGTTTGCATCACCGGATTCAGTACGAGCTCCTCCAGAAGTAGCGTTCCTAGCCTGATCATTGGCCACACCTCCTCCTCTGGCAGGAACAAAACCACGGCCAGAAAGACCGCCGCGGCTTCGACCCCGACCGCGAGATGGAAATCCCCGCCCCATAGGCTGCGAGTACATCACAGTTCGGCGTTGAGCTATCATCCATTTGCCCCACTTTTTATCTTCATCCTTCCACACACCGTTGCCGCATTCCTCATGGCTATGACCCATGTAGCCGCACACCTGACAGAAGAACGGGATCTTTTCATACTTAACAACGAGCATGTGTCTGCCTTCTCCTTCCACAGTAAGCGGGGTAAAGCGAGTCAAAGGTTTTGCAGTGAGCACCCTCGCTCTTACCCTGACATAATCTCCCTCATAGTAGAGGGTGGGACGGAGCTCCCGTTATTTAATGTACCCTATGTTAAAACTGTTGCGACACTTAAATGGGCTGCACTTAGTGCGGCCCAGTTAGCACACGTTATTTCTTTTCAAAAACAATAAAGTATGTAAATAATAATCATAATAATAAAAGTTACATTCGAATATTCATTTGTTATTAATAATTACCTCGTGGTCAACAAATATGCATGTGCACATATATTATTTAAAAAAACATAAATAAGGCTCCATGCCACGCTGTCGGTTATGAATATTTCTGTTACATAAATATTAACCTCATGGTACACAAATATTCGTGTGCACAAAACATAAATATATAGAGGTTTGCAATAAAATATATTACTAAAAATGTTCCTGTAATTTGTTTTAAATATTCACCTACTATTTATAAATACTATTTTAAATTAATCCATGAGTGTTTAATTTTTTAATTAATACAAACATTTAAAATATACAGTCATAGATTATATTAGAAATTTTTATTAAATAAAAAAATCTTTAGTGAATACAAACATTTTTATACACGCATGGCTTATATTTAAATAATAAAAGATTATGGAGATTAACATTTACTGAATATTACAAATATTAATTAGTGTATAATTTCACTCTTGGATTCCTCTGTTACTTATCCACGAGTGAATATTCATATAAACGTTTTAAATTAAAAATAGTTTTAGTAATACAAACATTTTCTTCAACAAGATAATTATGAATTATAAAAATATGCGTATAATTACTCAAATGTTTGAATAATTAAAATAATATTTAAAAGTAATTTTAAAATATGTTTATTATTTTATATTATACAAACATGGTTATAATTCATATATGTTATTTCAATTATATGATTTTTTAAAATAATACGTGAACGCTTTTAAAAGTATATGAACATTTTTGAAAAGTTGGTTATTTTATTTTTATGTAGAGCCTTTATAACACATGAATAGTTGAAATTTATTTTTATTACATTATAATTTACAGACCTTTTTCATTTTTTTGAGAAAAATTAACAGGTGCTAAATGGGCTGCACTGACTGCAGCCCATTTAAGAGCCGCAACCGTTTCCTGTTTCACTACATTAAGTCCGAGGAGCGCCAAATTACAACAATACGTAGTTGGCCTAGTGGCCAGCACGGTTTAGTTTTTAGCTTGAGGTTGGCTGTTCGAATCCGTTCCAGCGCTAGTTTTCATTTTAATTTCCCTCCTGTGCTGACAGGCGGGACCCATTAGTTATAGACATATATTAATCTAGTAATCCTGTTTCGTATTTATAAGTGGGCCCCATGCCATGCCAGGTATATACGGTGCCACGTCGGCGCACTTTACGTATATGGATGGGAGTTGCACCGTATTTGCACGTCCGCGCCAAGTTTTAGAACCAGTTCGGCACATTTTTCAAGTTCAGACACTTAGCTGAACATCCGTGGCAAGTTCAAGCACCACTGATGTATTTACCTCAATGAATAAGCATAAAAAGAGATATGCTCCTAAGCCCCTTACTCACATATGTGGCTCTTGTGTGTTTTGCATATTCGCAAAGCATCACATGTCAGCTTGCCCTTGCCTATTCCACACATAACATCCGGAAATATTCTGCTCATCTTATCAAAAGATACATGTCCCATCCTACAGTGATGGATCATCACCTGCTTCTCCTTGTACTCCATGGTCGCAGCACACACCAAGTCTGGCTGCACCTCCTGGTCCATGTACCAGAGCCCCCTACGCCTGGTGCCAGTCCTAACCGTCTGCCTCGTCTGTCGCTCCTGAATCTCGCAACCGAATTGGTTAAGGATCACACGACAGCCTATTTGATCAATGAGAGCACTGAAAGAGACCAAATTGACAAGGAAAGTTGCCACATGTAAAACTGAGGATAGGGAGATGGTCGGAGTGCACTTTACTGTACCAACCCCTAAGACAGGTTGTTTTGTGCCATCAGCAGTTTGCATAGTGCCCGTGTGAGAAGGAGGATACTTATTGTAAGACTCGAACACGCAGGATTTGCCCGCAACATGCCTAGATGCTCCAGAGTCTAGAACCCATTCTGAACGATTCTCATTAGTAGCAAGAGATGTCATTTCCGGATTATCGTCATCAGTGAATGCCCAGTGAGCACAGTCTCCATAGCGAGCATTCAAGTCTGCAGTTTGGAGCTGTGATATGAAAGCATAAAGCTCCTCCAACTCAACCCTCAACTTAACGGTATGAGCATCCTTCTCACGTGTCGCCCCCTCGGCTATTTCCTTGTCAGCCTGGATTTCCTCCACCTTCCTCTTGAGGCTCTCCAATTCCTTCACCATTTTTGTCTTCTCAGCTTCTGCCACAGACATACTGTATTTCCCATTTGGTTCGCCCATCTTTGTTTGGGATAGTCAGCAGCAGCACAACACCAACACCTGCAAATCAGCCAGCCACCTTCTCCTCTGGCAAGCATCAAGCAGCAATGAGCAGCCTCCACAACCTTCCTCTCCTCTGTAAACAACCACAACAGCAAGCAGTAACAGCACAGCCCCTCAGCCGCACTTCTTCTCCAGCAGAGAGACCACCACCACCAGCAGCAGTGAGCACAGCAGACCAGCACTCTCTTCTCCCCTTCGCCTCTGCCACAACACCACAGCGCACGCAGCAGCAAGCCCACATCAGCTCAGCAGAGCACGCAGCAGCACAACACCTCAAGCAACAGCAGTGGCTCCACAGCAACAACACACAGTACCTCCTCTTCCTTCTCCCCCTCAGCAGCACCAGCAGCACCAGCAGCTGCGACCTACTCCTTGGGCAAACAGCAGCAGCAACTGCCCCAGATGCAGTTGCCCTTCTTCCTCCTCTCGAAACGCAGCAGAACAGAGAGGGGGAAGAGGTCCGGGGCAGTAAGAACCAGCCCCAGTCGTCGCCCCGTCGCCCGCGCAGCCTTTCCGCGCGAGTGGCTCGCCCAGATCCGCGCCGCCACCTTGCCGGGCCCCGCTGCCTTCGCTGTCGTCACCTCAGGCCCCGCCGTCCCAGGCCTCTGATACCATGTTGTAACAGGAGGAGCTCACCTCGTGACCTCTGGCGGCTAGGTGTGTGTTCGTGCTTGAGCTCTCTCGTGTGTGTGGCCTACCATGTTTTTTTAGGGGTTAACCAAGCTTTTATAGATCAAAAGTCATATAGAGTGGGATACATATTGGATCATGGGGTTCAACAAGCCACAGGTGTCGACCCTGGTCCAAAGAAGAGGAAAACTTGGCTAACCTATCTGCATCGCCATTCGAAGCTCTGCCTTCAAACAAGAAATTACAATTAAACAATGAAGCTCTATGCCTGATCTCAGTGATAATAGAACCATAGCTACCGCCATTGCTTTTTTCCTATATCAGTTATCACCTGCTTTGAATCTGATGCTATCACCATGCTGTGAACCAAGAAGTCTTCAGCTAATGCTATACCCTCCCGGCAAGCAATTGCTTCTAAAGTCGCCACATCTGTTAAACCGTTGATTACCAGAGCTGAGCTGCCCATATACTTCCCTGTTTCATCACGGCAAACCGCCGCTGCGGCACCCCTTTCCTGGGAACGAGCAAGGGCTGCATCAACATGAATTTTAACATACCCAGGAGGCGGTGCTTTTGGTTTAACTGGAGCAGTTTGACGCTGAACCTGAGCCTTGTTTTGCTTGGCAGGAAGGATCTCCAGGTCAGCGATGAAACGGTTTATAAAGTGGTGAGTTGCTGCTGGACTTTGATATATCTCCTCATGTATGGCCTTTCTTCTGGCCCACCAGATCGCCCAAAGAGTTACTGATAATTTTATAAACGCCTCGTGCGATAATGAATCAATCATGCTGAAGATCCAGTTTCTTGCGTTAGGCTCGGTCGTTGCACATAGGTGTTCCGCTAGTTCACCGTCCACTAGGGCCCAAACACACCTCGCCATAGAGCATTCCAGCATTGAGTGACGCCATGAATCTTGTCCTCCGCATAAGCCGCATGAACTCGTTGTGGATATATTCCTGTGTGCCCTGACATCTTCGATGGGTATAGATTGTTTTGCTAGGCGCCACAAAAACATTCGAATCTTGCCCGGGACCAGGACCTTCCAGAGGAGCTTCCAAGATTTGGCGTCCCGGTCGAAACTTGAGGATCCTGCCGACCCCTCCAGCCAGGCCTCTCTCCTCCTCCTAGTATCTACCAACATATTATAAGCAGAGCGTACTGTGAAGTTTCCATTCTTCTCAAAGAACTAGGCCCATGTATCAGCGACATCTGAAGTGCATAGCGGGATTCTCAGTATCGCTACTATATCGATGGGCAGACATACTTCCTGTAGACGTGCCATATCCCAAGTCGCTGACATGTGATCAATCAGGTCAGAGACGAGCTCAGGGGGGGGGGGTCATTCGATAGACTACCATACAGCCTCATCATCTCGCTCCTGGGGACCCAATTGTCCACCCAAATTCTTGTAGTCTCTCCGTTACCGATCCGACGGATTAGGCCTTGCTTCAGAACATCTCGTCCTTCCACAATGGACCTCCAAATCTGGCTTGGATGGTTTCCTAAAACTGCCTCAAGAATTGAACAGTCTGGGAAGTAGACACTCTTCAGGCTTTTGGCACTTAGGGAGTCTGGGTTTATAAGTATCCTCCATGATTGTTTGGTCAAGAGAGCCAAGTTGAATAATTCAAAATCCTTGAACCCCAGGCCTCCCATACTTTTTGCTTGTGTCATAGCCTCCCAGGACACCCAGCTAGGTTTTCGGTGTCCATCTTTACTCCCCCACCAAAATTTCCTGATCAACATATTTAGATGCTCACAGAGTCCCCTAGGTAGCTTGAAACATGACATTGAAAAAACTAGAACAGCCTGTGCCACTGCTTTCACTAGTACTTCTTTGCCAGCCGAAGACATAGTTTTCTTAATCCATCCTTGCACTTTGCTCCATAGATAATCTTTCAGATATTTAAAAGCTCCATTCTTTGAGGTTCCCACCTCAGTGGGCATTCCCAGGTACTTGGCACTCAAAGCCTCATTTGGCACTTGCAACACTCCTTTTACTTCTGTCCTCATACTCTCCGGGCACCCTTTGCTGAAGAAGATTGAAGATTTTTCATTATTTATACGCTTCCCCGAAGCCTGACAATAAGTATTCAACAACTGGTTCACCTCATTGGCCCCATTAATACTAGCCTTGAAAAACAACAGGCTGTCATCTGCAAATAACAAGTGGTTTACTGGTGGAGCCGAAGGAGCCACCTGTATCCCGCTCATGTTTGATGACTCGTCAATAGATTTTATGAGGCACGATAGGCCCTCTGCTGCAATCAAGAAAAGATATGGGGAAATTGGATCTCCCTGTCGAATGCCTCGTGAAGGTTGAAATTCCTGAAGTTTTGTCCCATTAAAAAGGACATAAAATTTTACTGATCTAACCATGCTCATAACAATGCTAACCCATCTCTCTGAAAATCCCATCTTCAACATTATTGCCTGAAGATAGTCCCACTCCACCCTGTCGTAGGCCTTCATCATATCAAGCTTCAATGCACAGTACCTGTTTCTTTGTGCTTTGTTCCTCTTCATAAAGTGGAGACACTCATAAGCTGCAATTATGTTGTCAGTTATAAGCCTGCCTGGAACAAAGGCTGACTGTTCCTCCGAAATGATGTCAGGTAACACTAATTTCATCCTGTTAGAGATGACCTTGGAAGCAATTTTGTATAAAACATTGCATAGGGATATAGGCCTGAACTGGGTTAATGAATTTGGGTTCTTTACCTTGGGTATTAAAACCAATATTGTCTCGTTGATGCATTCAGCCGATTCAGTGCCAATAATTATGCGCAAGACAACCCTTGTCACCTCTGAGCCACACACGTCCCAGTGGCGTTGAAAAAAGTGAGCAGGAAAACCATCCGGCCCTGGAGCTTTGGTCGGGATATCTGGAAGAGCGCAGTTTTTACCTCCTCTTGAGTGTATGGTGCTTCCAGTATAGTGTTCATCTCCGGCGTCACCTTCTGAGGCACAACCTCCATAACCCTTTCCATGTCATGAACTCCCTCTGACATATAGAGATTTCTATAAAAATCTGTCACAAGGGCCTCCATCTCCCTAGTATCCTCAGTAATTTTTCCATCCTGCATCTGCAAAGCTTTAATTTGATTTTTCTTCCAGCGCCGGCTGGCCCGCAGATGAAAAAAGTATGTATTCTTGTCGCCATGAGCTAACCACTCAATGCGAGCTCATTGGCGCCATAAAATTTCCTCCATGTTTTATAGCTCAACCAATCTGTCACACGTCTTGGTTTCTGCATGAGAAGGCCCCGATCTTCCTGGGATCGAGCGTAGGATTTGAAGTTCGCGCTGTAGACGTTGAATCTCGCGCCTGACATTTCCAAAAACATCCCTGTCCCAGGTGGACAGGTCTTCGGAAACTGATCCCAATTTTGATTTTAGTTCTGCCACTGTAGTGCTATCTGCTTGGCCCCATGCGGCACCCACCTTGTCCACAAGCCCAGGGTGAGATTCCCAACATAACTCATATCTAAACTGCTTCGGCTGTTTATTGCCTGCATGCAAGTCGGATAGGTGCAACACCAGAGGGACGTGATCTGAAGTCGCTGCTGTCTCATGATTCAAATGGGCACCTGCAAACGCCAGCATCCATGCTGCATTGGCGACACACCGGTCGAGACGGACACGAGTAAACGATCCCCCAGCGACCTTCTTCTCGAAAGTCCACGTGCTCCCATTATATCCAATATCCGACAAACCACAAGTATCTAAAGCATCTCTGAACGCGTCCATTTGAACCTGGCTGCGAGTTCCAATTCCATCATGCTCTCCTGCGTGGATGATTTCATTAAAATCACCCATTGCCACCCAAGGACGAGTGCTAGCTCCAGCAATCCCTCTTATAGTGTCCCAGGTTTTGTATCTTTCCTGGACTTGAGCTTCTCCATAAACAAATGTAATCCTTAATGGTTGATTGCCAAGATCATCAACCTCAACATCGATGTGATACTGTGAGTAACTAATAACTTGCACTTTTATTGAATCATTCCAAAAGATACCGAGTCCACCACTCCTACCAGAACTACTCACGGCGAAACTTTTGTTATAACCTAGAGATACATTGAGATTTTCAACTCTAGTAGCATCTATTTGAGTCTCTAGAATGCATAATATCGCCGGGGCAAAACGCTTCGTGATATCACGAAGCTCATGAATTGTCGCAGGGTTGCCCGCCCCACGACAATTCCAGCTGAGTATACTCATTGAGCCCGGCGGCGCTCCGCGAAGGAGCCCGCCGATAATGCATCAGAAGTTTGTGTAGGAGATATGCCCTAGAGGCAATAATAAATGTTATTGATTATCTCCCTGTTCATAATTAGGTTTATGTTCCATGCTATAACTGCTATGGTTCTCGAGTCTACAATAACCACGAGGCTCGGAGGAAGACTCATATGCACGTGTGGGATAATAAACGGTAAAATGTATTCCTAGTCAAGCCTCTATGACTGGCTCAAGTATTGCATGATGATCCTGTTTTCCTGATCATGGGCATGGCTATGCCGGCAATTTTGAGGGCACAATTGTTGGTAGAACACTTGTGTTGAATCGACCCGATTGATGTTATGCTATGAGATACATTCGTCATAAGTTTATGGTTAATAACACAGAGAAGTTAATGTTTGCATAATTCCTTAGACCATGAGAGTGTCGAGTTTCTTCATGCTTGCTTCATGAACTTTGGGGTTTGTTAAACGTCATCCGTAAATGGGTGGCTATTACGGCGGCTTACGGGTTCATGGAAAAGTATGTCAAGGGACTTGATAGCTCAAGATTGGGATTTGCTCCTCCGACGATGGAGAGATATCTCTGGGCCCTCTCGGTGTTACGGTATCCATCATCGTCTGGCCAGACACAGGGTGATTTGATCACAGGGATGCCGGAACACGGGAACGAGAAAAGAGAACAATACCGGCAACGAGGTAACTGGCATTGTGGACAAGTGTTGATCCACGAGGATGCCGATGTTTCTCACCTCGGGTAATTGTAACATATCGCGAAGCAACAGGAATAGCTCACGGCAACTGGAGGTTCACTCGAATATTTATTCGTGTGGGTATAGGGATCGATATGGGTGTCCACGGCTCCGATGTTGATCATTGATCGGAAGGGGTTCCGGGTCATGTCTATGCTTCACCGAACCTATAGGGTCACACGCTTAAGGGTCATCTATCTGCTGAATACTAGACAGGGAGTCTGAGAGAAATTCACCGAAAAAGTTTCGGACGAAACGGAAACGTTCCGGAGAGGATATCGGAATAGTTCCGGTGAAACTGAAAAGTTGTTTCAGGGTATTCCATAAAGTCAAATTGGTTTCGGCACATGCCTGGAAATTATTGGAAGGTACCAGAATTGTTCCGGTAACTTCTGAGATTTTTCAGAGACAAAAACCGGAAATGTTCCGGACTGCCGGAACCGCTTTAGTTGATTTTCACAGATGAAAATCACTAAACCGAAAAGTTGTTTCGGAGTACACCATAAAGTCAAATTGGTTTCGGCACATGCCAGATAATTCTTGGAGGGTGCCATAATCATTCTGGAAACTTTCTGGAATTTTCCGGAATGAAAACCGGAAATGTTCCGGAGCTGCCGAAACCGCTTCAGATGCTTTTCGCAGATGAAAATCACTAAACCGGAATTGTTCCGGCTCGCGTTGAAAATTATTTTGGTGGGTACTGGAAATGTTCTAAGCCCACATGAATATTTTCAGTTCGATCAGACGCTGAAAAATGTCGTCGTGAATAGTGAAATCAGATTTATGGATATGGTTGGAAGTTGGCTTTCCACAAATATCTTCCCAAGATATTTTGGGATGACATGGCATTTTGGATATGCCCATCCTACCCCTTGTTTTTCCTATAAATAGAGGGGAGGAGGCAGCCCCATATGCTTCATCCTTGCTCTCACATACACATGCCATGACATTTCTGGCTTCTCTCTCCCTCCCAGCGAAATAGTTTCGTAGAGCCGAAAGGCTGTCTGGGTTCCGGTGGGAACTAGTTCTGGACGGCGAAGCCCTGCCGGATAGATGACACCGTATGTGTGCAACTCTGTAGAGAGATCGTAGTTTCGGTCTTAGTTCGAGAGTGCCTCCCGAAGGGCTGTCCGGGTGACCGTCCGAGTTTCGGAGGTCCTCCCGAAGGGCTGTCCGCGACACCGTCCGGGGGACTGTGCGACCGCCTCCCGGAGGGCTGTCCGCGGGGCAGATGAGGGTATACATCCTCGCGGTTGGGAGGTTGTAAAATCCTAGCTGCGGGGATCTGCACCGCCGATCGTCATCGACTCTACTTCCGCTGCGCTACGAGTCGGTAACGAAAATGATCAAACCTTGTATGCAGTCTCCATAGTGGTCCTGGGCTGGTGCGTAGGTCGGAAATTTTTTGTTTTCTGCTGCGTTACCCTACAGTGGCATCAAGAGCCGTGCTATGCGTAGATGCAGGTTGCGATCTAGAATACATAGAGATGTATGGGTGTTGCACAATATAATCAGGTAGTAGATGAGATCTATTGCTGAAAATTATTTGTGCGGGTAGCAGATGAAGTCTGTTACCCGATGTTCTTGTTGCTTCCCTAGAATTTGCGTTTGCTCAATCTCGAGACAGTATGGTGGAATTTCACAAAGTTCTGGCAATCCGCGATCCTGATTGATCAACGAAGTGCTTCAGTTCTTTGGGTTCCGCCATAGTCAAAAGAAAGATGAAATTCGCAGATGAAAGGGCAATGCAGATATGATCTGCACGGGGGTCACGCGTATGACGAAGTTTAGTATGGGGCTCGAGATTTTATTATCTCGTGTTTCATACACCCCGCAATGTTAATCAAGCGACTTGGATTATCATGCTTGATGATGGACGTTGGTAGCTTCGGTTTGTTTCGAAACCTTAGAAGCCACGAAAAATAAAATTTTGCATGAACCGATTAGAGGCGTCTAACTTGGTTTTGCAGGATGGTTTTCATGTGCATGTGATGTGGTATAGCAGTGTTCATAATAATTTGATTATGTATGAGATGACTATATGATGTAAATTGATTAACATGACCTGCGTGTCATGATTCGGCATGATGGCTGGAGCCATATGATTGCACTTTAATGACCTGCGTGTCAACCTTATGTAATGCACTTATTTTATTAGCTATAGAGATAACAATATTATCTGGTGCATCGACAAGGTGGTGGCAATCTTCGCGAAGGTGAACACCAACGCGAATGCCGAAGACGAAGAAATGAAAGACTTCTCCGTCAGAAAGGGCTATACCATATCATGCTATTATGAATTGCCTGAGATGTTTATCCCTTATGATGCACCCTTCTTGATTGCGCGGTAGTCGCTTTTATTAGGGTGATCTCTCACAAAAATATCAAGTAGATAGTGTTCTCCCAAGTGTAGCACCGTCACGGCACCTAACTTTTCGGGGTACGCCATGGATGCATGGGTGCGAACGATTAGGGATGTGTGAGGCGGGTGAGTTGAGACCTCGCAGCGAGATCACTTGGTTGTCTTGACGTTCAGGCATGAGTGTCATGAGCTCGGAACACACGCATCGAAAGATGAACAAGAGTCACATGGAGATGTGATCGGCAAGTTGGCCTACCGATTAAAATTCCCGTCATGAGATGATGATTCTATGGCGATGAATTGAAGTCTGGATCTTGTATCACTCAAAATCAATTATGAGAGATATTGATTTGAGTGGGAGCGCACTGTAGAATTAACTTGTTTAATTCTCAGTGCAATTAATTATGAACCCTGTCTAAGTGTGATTTGCATAATAGTTGTAGAATAATGGCTCGCGTTTCCACCTTCCCTGTTAAAATTGAATAGCTGTTAAATATCTGGTTAAAACTTTACGGTTGGTAACGTAATATGAGGATTGTCCTCAAGAGTGCCGAGAAGGACTTTGTCCTATCGCATGCTTCCGGTATTCTCCCGCTAATGCTATGGATCATGTGACTCTCGTCCTTCGATCCAAAAGCTAGAATTCCTTTTCAGTCAAAGTGCAATATGTTTGCTTCCATGAGACCTGAACTTCGAAAGTTTGGATAGTTATGTGATATTCATGGAATCTGAAAATCATTTTCAGAGATAGACAAAAGCTAAAAGATATGAGATATCCAAAGCAATATTTGTTTGCAAACTGTTAGTAAAGGAGTTTACTATGCATTACACTGATAAGAGAGGGATCCAGAAGAACGCCTGTCATATGATGAAAGGTGAATAAAACAACAACTTAAAGAGAAAGGAAGTGTCCAAAGGGTGTTAGTAAAACTTTCACGCCTAGGTAGTCCGAGGCTAACGCCACTCTTAAGTTGGGTGCTTCTTCTGAGAGTAGGAGAAATACTGAAAGTTAAACTGTTAGAAGTATAATGGTAAAAGGAAAGAAGACTGGAATATCCAGCTCATGTATGAATGTCATACAAGTTTTTGATGTATAGAAGGCTGGTCAAAGATATAGTTCTTGGGAATTATGGTTAAACATGTTAATCACTAATTCTTGGGTATTGTGAGTTAATCACAAAGATACCCGCTCGATTGCATTCTGTTGCAGCTCGATGTAAGAACTACTATGGCCTGAAAGACTAACCAGGAATGAGGTTCAGATACACGCAGGGAACATAGTAAATGTTACTATGCCTTCCATCGGTGTATTCCCTATGTATTTACTTTCATAATTCATTTTAGAGTTTTACACTCTAGCCCATTGCATAAAGTATCTTGCAAGAAGGTTATTCATAAGAGAACTTTTGATGTTCGATGTTATGAATAACATAAGGGCCATACTTTCATTATGAATGAGACGTATGTTATGAATATTGATAATAATACATTACCTCTGTATTTACTTTCATAATTCATTTAGAGTTTCATACACTCTAGCCCTTTGCATAAGGTATTTTGCAAGAAGGTTATTCATAAGAGAACTTTTGATGTTCGGTGTTATGAATAACATGAAGGGCCATGCTTCCGTACAGGATGGGATGTATGCTATGAATATTGATGGTAATATGATACATCCATAACACTGACGCTAAATGTCGCAAGACTAAAAGAATACCACACAAGTGTGGCACTGCATTTGGTCACATTGAAGAAACCCGCATGGAAAATTCCATTGTGATGGATTTTGAAGTCGTTTGATTTTGAATCATCTGACACTTGCAACTTTCCTCTGAAAAGTGAAGTGACTGAAATACCGTTCACAGGCCATAAGGAACGAGCAAAGAACATATTGGTGATCATACATTATGATGTGTGTAGTCCAATAAATGTTGTTGCAAGTAGTGGATTTGTCTATCTTCAGAAATGACTCAAGTAGATATATGGATATTTACTTGTTGAGACATAAGTCTGGATCTTTTGAATTCATTCATAAGGTTTTCAAAAATGAAGTAGAAGTTATTGTAACAACAAAATTATGTTTCTACAATTCGATTGCAGAAAGGAATATTTGAGTTACAACTTTAGCGAATGTCTAATGAGTTATGAAAGGGGTTTCATAACTTGCACCTCCTGGAACACCACTGCAAGTGGAAAGTCCGTGAAGATGTAATCGAACCATTTATGACATGGTAAGATCAAAGATGACATAAATAAAATTGCCATTATCCCTTTTAAAGTGATGCTTTAGAGACTGCGGCTTTTTCACTGAAAAGAGCTCCATCAGGTCTGTTGAAATGACTCCATGGTATGGTACGCCCAACCATGTTATATCTTTTCTTAACATTTGGAATATGGGGCTTGTGTAAAAGGTTACAAACCTATTCCAAATCAGACAAGTGCTACTTTGTAAGGTTATCCCAAGTCATTGGGTATTTCCCCACCACTATACCAAGGCAAAGGGTTTTGCCGCAAAACGGTATGCTTTTAAAAGAGAATAGTTCTTACAAAAGGTGAGTGGGAGGACAGTGCAACTCGACGAGATAACCAGTATCTTCGTCATCAGGTCAAAGGAAAGGAACCTTGGAAGTGATTCCGGCGTTTCCTACTGCGACTGATACGGAAGCCTCTACATGAGATGTATGGACTTCGGTCGAACTTGCAGCTGAACCGCGTAGGAAAAACTCGTGCAAACCTCTCAGGTGCGCATACGAGATATTGTTGTTAGACAACAGTATACCTACGATACACAAGGAAGCGTTGATGGGCCCTGACTCCGGAATTTGTTAAATGCCAAATACAATCCGAGATAGTTTCCATATAAGTGGTTCGAGATTAAAATCTTGATACACCTTTCGGAAGACTTAGAGTCTAACGAATATTTATGGAACTAAAAACTGATACGGATAAAAATGTTTTATCCATAAAGCTCGACTTGTTGAAATAACAAGTTCAAGGAGTTGACTACGATGAGGTTGTTTCACCGTAGCAATGCTTGAGGTCGGTTCGGGTTGAACTAGCAATTAATTCATATATCAATCATGAGATATGAAACATGGATGACAAAAGGATTTCCATCTGATGGAAATGAAACCTAGGACTTATATGTGATACAGTCCAAAGTAAATTGTTGATCCAGAGGATGCTAGTAAGTATGCAAACTTCAGAGTTCCAGCGATGGACAGAAGAGAGCAAAGTGGAGTTGGAATCTTCGTTTTTGATGGAATGGTCAAAGGGGTTTGACTTAATCAAATGGGTATCGAAGATACTTGTGATTCAAGAAAGTAAGTGGGAGCATAATAATATTTCTAAAAACCTTGTGTACTTGACACATTGTTAAATGGAAATAAATTTCTTGACACGAATTAGGACTTCATTTGAAAATAGTTTTTCGATGAAGTGCTTAGGCTAAATAGCCTCAATATTAGGCATGATGATCTATGGAGATAGATTTACCTAATGGGGCTAAGCAATGAATACATATTGACAAGGTGCTAAAACCTTTTAGCATTTAAAACGCCAAGGAGTGATTCTTGCCGAAGTCACATGGGAAGAGTTTTGCAAGACTCGGTGTCTCAAAACACAGATGAGCAAAAATACATGATGGTGATTCCACACACTCTTGTGTTTGGGTTAATCATGTATTCCATGGTATGTAAAACAACCAGATATGTCCAATACTCCAAAGTTGTTGCGAGTATAGATACCATAGTGATCAAAGTACTGATCATGGAACAACAGTGAAAGATGTCATTAAGTGCTAAGAGTAGTGCTGATGACATGTTTTCTCGCAAGTAGAGATTATGAAGTGCTCGTTGTAAGTGATTACATCGATACAGTCTTCATCAATGCTCCATGCGATTTTCGATTTAAATTGAGGGTTTTGTGTGATACACAATATGGTGGCACGGTAGTTGGAAATTGTTCCAAACAAGATACTGTGGCGAATTCTATAACAAAGGCTAAGTATGTTGATGCTTAAGAAGCAACAAAGAAGTTGTTGAATCATATAGTTCATTCATGAACTTAGTATGGTTCCAAGATGACTTTGGTCTATGGGACACTATTGCAGATAGTTGCTCCATAGCTCAGTCCGAGGAATCAGGTTTCGACCAATGATTCACACATATGCAAGGCCAAGTCCAGACAAAATATGAATTTTGTGAAAGCGTGAAAACGCAAGGATATGCAAAGTTACACACAGAGCTGAAGTCGTCAGATCCGTTGGACATCAGGCTATACCACATGCGAAGCATATTTTACACTAGTATGCCATAGGTGTAAAGTGCATTAGCATTGACTAGATTATTGACTCTAGTTCAAGTGGGAGTCTGTAGGAGATATGCCCTAGAGGCAATAATAAATGTTATTGATTATCTCCCTGTTCATAATTAGGTTTATGTTCCATGCTATAACTGCTATGGTTCTCGAGTCTACAATAACCACGAGGCTCGGAGGAAGACTCATATGCACGTGTGGGATAATAAACGGTAAAATGTATTCCTAGTCAAGCCTCTATGACTGGCTCAAGTATTGCATGATGATCCTGTTTTCCTGATCATGGGCATGGCTATGCCGGCAATTTTGAGGGCACAATTGTTGGTAGAACACTTGTGTTGAATCGACCCGATTGATGTTATGCTATGAGATACATTCGTCATAAGTTTATGGTTAATAACACAGAGAAGTTAATGTTTGCATAATTCCTTAGACCATGAGAGTGTCGAGTTTCTTCATGCTTGCTTCATGAACTTTGGGGTTTGTTAAACGTCATCCGTAAATGGGTGGCTATTACGGCGGCTTACGGGTTCATGGAAAAGTATGTCAAGGGACTTGATAGCTCAAGATTGGGATTTGCTCCTCCGACGATGGAGAGATATCTCTGGGCCCTCTCGGTGTTACGGTATCCATCATCGTCTGGCCAGACACAGGGTGATTTGATCACAGGGATGCCGGAACACGGGAACGAGAAAAGAGAACAATACCGGCAACGAGGTAACTGGCATTGTGGACAAGTGTTGATCCACGAGGATGCCGATGTTTCTCACCTCGGGTAATTGTAACATATCGCGAAGCAACAGGAATAGCTCACGGCAACTGGAGGTTCACTCGAATATTTATTCGTGTGGGTATAGGGATCGATATGGGTGTCCACGGCTCCGATGTTGATCATTGATCGGAAGGGGTTCCGGGTCATGTCTATGCTTCACCGAACCTATAGGGTCACACGCTTAAGGGTCATCTATCTGCTGAATACTAGACAGGGAGTCTGAGAGAAATTCACCGAAAAAGTTTCGGACGAAACGGAAACGTTCCGGAGAGGATATCGGAATAGTTCCGGTGAAACTGAAAAGTTGTTTCAGGGTATTCCATAAAGTCAAATTGGTTTCGGCACATGCCTGGAAATTATTGGAAGGTACCAGAATTGTTCCGGTAACTTCTGAGATTTTTCAGAGACAAAAACCGGAAATGTTCCGGACTGCCGGAACCGCTTTAGTTGATTTTCACAGATGAAAATCACTAAACCGAAAAGTTGTTTCGGAGTACACCATAAAGTCAAATTGGTTTCGGCACATGCCAGATAATTCTTGGAGGGTGCCATAATCATTCTGGAAACTTTCTGGAATTTTCCGGAATGAAAACCGGAAATGTTCCGGAGCTGCCGAAACCGCTTCAGATGCTTTTCGCAGATGAAAATCACTAAACCGGAATTGTTCCGGCTCGCGTTGAAAATTATTTTGGTGGGTACTGGAAATGTTCTAAGCCCACATGAATATTTTCAGTTCGATCAGACGCTGAAAAATGTCGTCGTGAATAGTGAAATCAGATTTATGGATATGGTTGGAAGTTGGCTTTCCACAAATATCTTCCCAAGATATTTTGGGATGACATGGCATTTTGGATATGCCCATCCTACCCCTTGTTTTTCCTATAAATAGAGGGGAGGAGGCAGCCCCATATGCTTCATCCTTGCTCTCACATACACATGCCATGACATTTCTGGCTTCTCTCTCCCTCCCAGCGAAATAGTTTCGTAGAGCCGAAAGGCTGTCTGGGTTCCGGTGGGAACTAGTTCTGGACGGCGAAGCCCTGCCGGATAGATGACACCGTATGTGTGCAACTCTGTAGAGAGATCGTAGTTTCGGTCTTAGTTCGAGAGTGCCTCCCGAAGGGCTGTCCGGGTGACCGTCCGAGTTTCGGAGGTCCTCCCGAAGGGCTGTCCGCGACACCGTCCGGGGGACTGTGCGACCGCCTCCCGGAGGGCTGTCCGCGGGGCAGATGAGGGTATACATCCTCGCGGTTGGGAGGTTGTAAAATCCTAGCTGCGGGGATCTGCACCGCCGATCGTCATCGACTCTACTTCCGCTGCGCTACGAGTCGGTAACGAAAATGATCAAACCTTGTATGCAGTCTCCATAGTGGTCCTGGGCTGGTGCGTAGGTCGGAAATTTTTTGTTTTCTGCTGCGTTACCCTACAGTTTGTGTCGTCCTCAATTCTCCCCTGCCATCACTTGATGTAGTCTCCACATCAGAGAACCCATCCTTGTTCTTTTCCGCCTTTTTCGGCCTCTTGATGTTTTTCCTTGGAGACACATAGACCGGCGGGAGCGGTGGGACCAAAGCCTGCTTCTCCCGGACCACTATCGCCGCGGGGTTGTCGTCCTGTTTCTGCTCTGCACCATTAACAACCTGATGTTCCGCAGAGGAACTCAAAGCATGTTCCAAAGAAGCGCGCTTGTTCTTTACCAGGCTGACATCTTCCTCATCCAATTTGCTGTTCGGCTGGTCCCTTGTTGCCTGCAGTTCACTCGGTCCAGTCCCATCATTCACCACTGCTTTGTTATTACCCAGGTTCTATTGCTGATCGTAATGCTGCTGTGTGTTCTGTTGCTGGGCGTTAAAACGCCAGCTTTGGTTGGGATTGTAGGGCTCCCTCCCTCTCCCACGTCCACCTCCATTCCAGGGGCCACCACGTCCCCGCTGGGTACCAAAGTTCCCCCGTCCTGCTGGCCTTAGGCGAACATTATCCGCCATGACAAAATCTCCCCACTCAAAGGTGGATTCATCATGCACACCATCACCGCACTCCTCGTGCCAGTGTCCAAATTCATCACAGTTATAACAAAAGGTCAGGAGTTTCTCATATTTCACTTGATATCTGACCCTCTCTTCTCCCCAAAAGGTCGGGAGTTTCTTATAACCTTGTCGTCTCCCGTCGTCTCTGGATCCCCAAGAAACCAAGGCCGGGCAAGATCACAGAGGATCTCCCGAAGTCAGCCCGAGTTCCCGGGAAGGCCAAGAGAGCTTCGACGGGGGGAGAAGTAAATTCCGGCGGCTAGAGCCGGAAGACGTCGAAACCCTTGAAAGGGGATTTTGCACGGTTCTTCAGCCAGGTGTGGCCTACCATCTGGGAACGGGAGGACTGGATGCCCCTTCTAGGTCAACTCCTCCTCATGGGCTTGGGCCCTAAGTGACACGGCTGATAGGCTTGGGCCCATACTAGTTCAACACTTCTCCTTGTCTCCACAATGACGAGCGCCGCCCTGCTTCTCCTCGTCATGGTGTTGGCCATTGCCGGTGCCCTTGTTCTAGCCACGGCATGCACCAGCGGAAGCCCCTGGCCCCCGGCAAGGAGGAGCCGTTTCCTGCTTGTTGCCGGCACCGCCCACCCGCCCCTGCCAGCGTAGGATTGCTCCAAGAAGTCGGCCGAAGCATGCCTTGCGACGGGGACGGCATGCTGCAGCGGCCAGTGTGTGGACACTGTCGCCAGCGTCCAACACTGCGGCGGCTGCAACAAAGCGTGCAAGCATGGCCGGACGTGCTGCGGTGGACGTTGTGTGGATCTTCTCTCCGACAAGAAGAACTGTGGCACCTGCTCTAACAAGTGCAACAAGAAGTGCAGCTACGGATTCTGCGACTACGCGCAGTAATTAATCAAGTTCAACATTACCATGCGCCGTCACCCGTCGTATCTGAATATTTGCACTAGATATATAGCTATGTGCGCATGCAGAGGCGAGAATGGGCTTGAGCTATATCAGATAAAAACCTATAGGTTATAATTAATGAGTGCCCATCTAGTATGGCAAGTAATTGTTGTACCTGATATTGTGGCTGTTGAATATACCCAAAACTTGGTGTTGTGGCAATGATTTCTCCTAGTAATGTTGTTGATTAAATAAAAAAAACTGTCATCAGTTTTTCTACCCGTAAATCAGAACAAGAGGTGAGTCTTAACTGTTCAAATTGTCAAGATTTTGGTAAAACATACGTAAAAAAAATAGACACGAGAATAGACACAAGATATGTGGAATGAGCATTCTCTTTATTATTCAGATCTTCAGATAGAATAGATGAAAACTTGTAATGATCGAGGTGAAACCGTGTGCTGCATAATTTCTAGCATCTAACATCATAGCTTTTTTCAAATAATGCGTCTTTATTGGTTATAAGATGTGAATATTACTTATATAGATACATAAAACTAAAGCTATGTAATTGGTATGACAAACTTGTCCCTCATCACATTTTGTTAAATTCTATGCAATCATGCGTAACTTGTAGCCTATATGAATAGCACGCTTTGTTTGGCTATGTAATTGTTGTTGTAGCCCTTTGTGAACGCAGTTTCAAAATTAGGAGTTTACCATTGCCCTGTTTTCAGACGAAGAATAGTTGGATAGTGTTTTTTTTTTGGTACATAGAGATGATTTCTGGAATTTATTCAGATTTCTAAAAGTGATATGTATTGTTCTAAAAGTGCGGTTGCTTAGAGAATGTGGTGACCACTCAATTCCAATCTACTGTTAAGTTTCCTATGCTTTGATCTTCTGGTTATATTTGAAATCTTTGTTACAATTTTGTTTGTCTACACCTCCCTCCCTTGGTAAAGCACTGTGCAAAAGAGAACTTCGTCTTTGTAGCAGAACTCTTGCAACCTGTTATTATATAAGGGAGTGCCAATATAGTGTTTCTTAAATACTTAACCTGTTATTTCAACCGTCACAGTTTTGACGCATATCTCTGTACTTCCCTCAATATGGGCAGGCAGGGCAACACACGTCTTCATGGTTTAGTGAATACATAAACTAAAGCTATCTGCTTGCACATAGCCTAAAAATGGTTGTGCTGTCAGTATGTTGCCAACCCTGAATATTATGACAACAGGGAATCAACATTGCACTAAAGATGTCCCTTACCATTTTTGTACTCTGGATGGCAGATTCTTTGTCTACAATAACTTTTGCTACTGCATTGTCTTGTCCTATACTGCTGCTTGCGTTGCTGTAAGCCTTGACTACTTCTATTGTACGGAGTTGTGCCTAATATGCCAACAGCAGTTCTGTATAATTTATTTCCGGGAAAACGTTAGTTCTGTAACTCTGAGTGAAGGGCAGGCTCACAATTATCAAATCTCTCTTTTGCAATTTATTATTTGCAGTTGCAGATTATCTCATCTGCTTGCTTTGGAGGGGACTCGTTTGGTATTTGTGCTGCGAGATGATTCTACCCCGTGACCATGCTCGCTAAATTGAATTGTGTGAAGGTGTACAAGAAAGGTTTATTTGTCTCCGTGTGTATGTGGCTCCACCTCTTGTAAATGTCAACATATAACAGTAGGTTTAACTGTGATTTGTGTCTCAACTAAATTCAAGTGTTTATTAACGGCCTGATTTGGACCAGGACTCTGCATCACCGACAAAGTTATGGTTATGTATTAAAATTATCGCCTCAAATTATGATATTATATAACCTTTTTGGTTTGTTGGCTGTTAGGTGCCTTGAAATGCCAACATGGCAACCTTCTCATTTGTTTAAAGTTTGGATCGTTAAGTATAATTATGGATTGTACGTACATACATGACATTTTTCCGGCTTGCTATTGAAACTACTATGACCCTCGATTTTTTAGGAGTTCAATTAGTACATAATCAGCCACTTCAGATGTTCTTTTCTTTCATCTGATAGAACTTCTGTTCAGTTTGTTGTTTGAAGGGTAACTCCAGCTATCATCTACTAGTTGCTGTCATTGAGCACCTTGGTCTCCACTTGAACGGCAGGTGGGAAGAAGCAGAGCAGTGGCTCTTCCTTGTGGGAATGTGCCAACAATCCCCACGCCCGGGAAGTATCTCTAGAAGTTCTTGTGGGTGCGAGGCGAAGTGTCAAGTTCTTGTGGGTGCGAGGCGTACATTATTTTTCTATGAGAGGATGGATGCCTGAGGCATGTCTGGCATTCTACAGACAAACTGACCACAAGGGCAGTGATGAAGGAAACAGAAAGGTGAGATTAGAAAGGATGGCCAAGTGTTGATTGGCCGAGTTGTTGCAGGATTTTGCAGCATGTAGGATACTCGGTAGAAGAAGTCACTCATAACCATGAGATGCACACTATCGTAGTATGATCTTTTTTTTTTTCGAAACGGAGGCAAAGATTGCCTCATCTATTAATTAAGCAGAAGAGAATTGCCCAGTTAATTACGGAAAACCGGGCAAAAACCGGAACAACAAGGGCCAAGCCCACTCCCAAAGACTGAAACACACAGGGCAAAGCCCACCCTTATCGACGACATGCCGACCTGCGGCCATACAACGCAGCTCTGACTCTGACGGAGAACTCAGAAGAACGAAACCAGGCACGGCTGGCGCCACGGAAGATCGCCGAAAGGGCCGCCTGCAGCCAGTCATCGTACACCACAGGGCCCCGCCGCCGCAGCTTCGACTCCACAGCAACAAACAAATCGAGGCAATACCGTGGACACGCCGGAGAAGAGCCGACTATCGCAACCATTGCCGCGTCGCTGACATCGCTCCCACCATCATCGTTGCCACAGAAGTCTGGTCGCCACAGTGATTCTCTCGGGGCCGCCGCCCCGACATCCACCGCTCCGTCGTGCCCAGCGCAATCAACCGGCACCGCCTTCCGGGGCCGCCGCCCCGACATACAAGCGCTCCCCTCGAGCAGCAACGCCGCACAACCCAGCTGCCCGCAGCCCACGCTGCTCAGGGCAACCGCTCGCAGACCACGAACGTCGCACCACATCCGGGGCCGCCGCCCCGACGTAAAGTCAGACCGCCCCCTCTGGAGCGCGTCGACCGGACCGACAAGCCTGCCACCCAAGTGGCCCAAGATTGCCACCCAAGCGAAGGCCGAGCCGCCGCCCCGCCCCATGGAGCCGCCCCGCGCATCACTTTCCGAGGCCGCCGCCTCGGCGCACAGCCGTCCGGAGCCGCTGCCCCGGCATCCACCAACCCAACGTAGGAGAAAACAGACGCACCAAGCACAAGCTAACTCTCCCAAGCAACGCCCCCAAGGGGGAAACGACGAAGACGCCGCCGTCGCCCGCTCCGGAAACATCTGGAGCTTAGGTTTTCACCCGGAGAGCCCGAGCCCCACGTAGAAGAAGATGAGTTCCACAACGACGCCTCCAAGGAGGGAAACGACGCCCGAAAGCGCCGCCGTCGACGGCACCGACAAAGTCGGGTCAAGGCTTTCACCCGGAACACACACATCCCTATGAAGGCCTGCAGATCTGATCCACCCAAAAGCGTGGAGATCGTTGGAGCCGTTCCTGTTGCGCCTTGCACTCTCCAACGTCGACCACCAAGCTTCACCGCGCAGCACCCACAGTAGCAGCACCTCAAGCTGCGAATGAGAAGCGAGCGCACACGTCACCACGGCCAAAACGCCATGGCTCCCAGCCCGGGGCCGCCGCCCCGGCTTCCTCCTCGCCCCTGTTCCGCACCTCCCCGCCAGAGCACCACCAGGCCACACCCACAACTGCCATGCCCGCGCCGCGCCGGACCAGATCGGCCGAAGCACGGGCCACCGCCCCACAGCGGCAGGGCCGCCGCAGCAGGCCAGCCCCGCAAGCACACCACCAGATCCGGGCGCGAGGGCCCCGGATCCCTGGCCGAAGCCCACACGCTCGCCGGTGCCAGCAGGAGCAATCACCACGCATCGAGCCACCTCGCCGCTCCGCTCCGGGCCTCCGAGCTTCCCGAGAACCACCGCGGTAGCACCAGACCGCAGCTGCACGCGACCCGGAGACCCATGGCGCCCACGCCGCGCCCAGCGCGCGCACGCCACACCTCCCAGCCAGGCCTCGCCGCCGACCGACGCGCTCGCCCAGCGTCAGCTCCCTACGTCCCCGCGCGCGCAAGATCCGCGCCAGATCCACGCGCCGCCCCGCACATGGCCGCGCCGCGCGCCATGCTTGCCCCGCGCCGCCCGATGGAAGAGAGCACCGGTGCCACCCCAAGCAGACGCCGCGAGCCACCTCCGCCTGACTTGCCCCGCCGCCGCGCGCCACCACAGGCCCGGTCGTCCCGCGCCGCCCGGAAGCCTCGAGGGGAGGGAAGGGCCCCGCCGCCGCCCACGCGCGCACGGGCTTTGCCCGGCGGCGTCCCCTGGCGGCGGCGAGGGAGGGGAGAGGCGAGGTGAGGGCTGCCGGTGGCGGAGAGCTAGGCTGCGCCCGGGCCGCTCGCGGGAGCGGCACGGGGCAGTTTTTGGCTGAAAATGTTTCCGTAGTATGATCTTTTGTGAAGAAAAAAGGGACTACTGAATGTGTAGACCAGAACCTACCTTTTCTTGTGTCAAACCAGCTCATAAACAAGCAGGATGTCCTTTCTTAGCTCCCCTCTCAAATTTGGTTTGTACAAACTTTGTTATACATGCTGTATTATGTTTCTGAGGGTCAGACATGTCCTATGTAATCCATGCTGTATCATGCTTGTAACTAACCCTTTTGCAGGATCACCTAAAGGTTTATCTCCAGTCTAATCTTCATCATGATTTAGCTGACAAGAAGCTTTGTGGAAGCTACTACTTAAGGGGTTTTGCAGGTACATCAGGAACATAATTCAGATCTCGTGTCAAACTGGTGATGGTACAGGAGCTTGAAACTTTAAAATTCAGGCTTCCTCGGCTGGCATAATCTCACCCCTACAGGCGGAAACTTCTCTCTTTCAACCATATTATCCAGGACTCCTCACTTGCAGCAAATCACTTTTTCTCGGATCTTCTCAACCTTACCAAGGCTGTTGCTGCATTGGACTGCACTTCTCAGAATGCATTTATATATAGTGCAGCTCTGCTCATCAGACTCTGTTTTCTTTTGCTGAGCCTATCTTTAGATGCTCTCATTCAGGTCAAAGGAATAGTCCTTGTCAGGCTCTTCATGTTATCCAAAATGACAGCTTTGTTGGCTTTGTACTTTATGATGTACTATCTTCATGATCTGAATGAAATTTGACGCCCTTGGCGTCTTTTCCTTGTTCAAAAAAATAAAATAAAATGTGTAGACCATTGGAAAGCACCTCTGTGGTATATTGTTGTGATAGGGAGCGTTCGCCAAATAAGATACACCTTCAGTTTCAGATAACAGTTATTATTTTCAACCTCTTTTTCTCTTTTTTTCCCTTTTTGATGCTTGCTCTATGAGGTATGTATCCATATTCTAACATCATTCACCAGAGAGTCCATTCTGACCATATGATATAGTTTATCTTTATTTTATACAGTTCACATGGAGTCATATCTTGTTATGAATTTGCACAGATTCACATTATGGCATCATGACTTACAGTTTCTCAATTTTTACAAACTAAAAAAGTGAAAATAGCAGAGAGATAATATGAGTTGCATAGATAAACTAGATGCTAAAAAGGATTTCCGTGCTTGTGCCATCTTGTTTGGTCCCTGCCTGTCCTTAGACTAGATGTTTCTTATGAACTGAATTAGATTGGTGGTCGACTTGAGCTGTATATTCACTTTGGTCACTGAACTCCGAAGTATTTGATGTGAACACTAGGTTTATCTTTCGAAAAAACCACCTCCCAAATAATTTATAAACTCTGCGTGGTTATATAAATAAGCACAGTAGTATAATGGAAATAAGTGATCTAAGTTGTGTATTCGAGACATCTAAAACGATGGTTCAAGTAAAAGTAAAACAGAGAGCGTATACAAGAAAACTAAGCAGAGCCCTTAATTCTGACATCTCGATGTCGTCCAAATCAGGCATGGGAAAACTAAGAACATCAGCTATCCCCGTGAGCTGAGACATGTACGTATGGACGAAAAGACGTGCACCTTGCCACGAATCTTCTTCACCACCGATTCGGCCAAATTTGTTGGGTCACACGGTACGCCACTCTAGCGTCAAATAAAAAAAATTCCTACCGCGCAACCAAGATCATACTGCTGGAGATAGATCAAGGGATCGGGTTTAACACTAGACGCGCAGTGACCGCAGCGAAAGTAGAGTTGGTGATGCATGTAGCCAATTAGCAGATTCGTTTCCTCCTCGTGCAGCCGATATCCCACGAACGATTCCTCGCGGATCCTCGAACAGCTCCTTGCGGTTCGCTCGAACGGTTCTTCCAAGCTCCATAGATGCGATGCCTGCAAGGTATCCATAAGTACAGGGAGCAGCGTCGGACGGGGGACTGCTAGATCCGGTCGCGCGGCATGGGTGCGTGGGGAGTGGCGGCGGCGGTTATAGGGAGAAAAAAGATCAACCCTAGGAGGTGCGCCCACTCCCCTTTATATATAGACAGCCGAGGTGGGCTCAACACTTGAGGCCCACTAGGGGTCCATACCCATTTTCCACTCGGATCCAATCCAAATGGTTCCTGCCCCTTAAGTGTGCGACCCTATATGTTTAGGTACACATGGGCTCGACCCAAGTCGATAGTTGGTAGCGGCTCCTAGCAGAATGTGCCAACTCCCATGTGTGCGTAAATTCGTTTGACGAACCGCACTGGTATCTTTCCTCCTGTTTTGTTTCTATTTATTTTTCAATTTTTTCCCTGTAGACGCTATCAGACCGCACTGGTATGATGCCTTTGGCGCATCAACATTCATATAGATCTTGGACTTGGCAGGGGGAGGGGGCGAGACCTCATGTACAGCGCCGTTGGCGCCCGCTACTGTGCTGGCACTCGCGCAAAGCTACATGGGCCGCGGTCTAATAGCATTCAGGTGCTATCATATTATTAAGCTTTGACCGCTGAGCTTTAATAGTTGATTGGTTAACTTTGACAATTGACCATTGACCATGAAATATTGGTCATTAATCGTTGATTTTAAAAATCAATGAGTTTCTTTAAAGAAACATGGATTTTCAAAAAAATCATGAATTTAAAAAATGTTCATGATTTTAGAAAAAAACACGAAATTGAAAAAGTACTCACAGATTTGAAAATTTCATGAATTTGAAAAGGTATTCATGGATTTCAGAAAGTTCATGGGTTTGAAAAAAAGTTAAGTAAGTTGAAAAAAGTTCACGGATTTGAAAATAAATCATGAATTTCAAAAGATGTCCGTAGATTTGAAAATGTTTACTAATTTTTCAAAAATTTCACGAATTTGAAACAATCATAAATTGGAAAAAAGAAATCATTGATATGAAGATTGTTCACGAATTTGGAAAAAGTTCACGGTTTGAAAATGATCAAAAAAAGTTCACGATTTTTCAAAACAAATGATCAAAAATGAAAGCAAATCATGAAAAAAAAACTGAAAAATAAATGAAAAAGGACAAAAACCGAACTGGAAAAACCACAGGAAACCGGTAGAGAAGGTTTCAAAAACGAGTGAAAAAAGGACCTACGTGGGCCGGCCCATATAGGAATTACACGTATGTGGGTTGGGAGCGCGTTGTACGGTTAACGTGCTAACTTGTGCATCAAGCGCCAAATAGGAATTGGCGAGAGAGGCATAGGCCGAAGCATGATGTGTGAAATAATGTAAAATATGTTTCGAATAAGTAGACATTTAAAATATATGTTTTCAAAAATGTTAATCATGTATTTGAAAAATGTTAAACCTGCATTTCAAAATGTTCGCAATGTATGAAAAAATGTATAATGTGTATAAAAAATAGTGGACATACAAAAAGAAGTTTTCTATAATTTTTAATCATGTATTTAGAAAATCTTTAATGTATATATAAAAATATTCCTGATGTACACAAAACATGTAGAATGTGTATGAAAAAAGTTTAGCTCAAAATATATGTTTGGAAAAAATATTAATCTTGTACTTTAAGAAATGTTCAACTAGTACAAAAAAATGTTTTACATGTATACAAATAATGTTTCATGTATTTGAAAAAATGTTAAACATCTATAAAAAAATATTCTTGTTCTATACGAAAAGAGAAAGAAAAAAAATAAAAATAGACAAGGAAATAGGAAAAAAAAACAAAACCAGTGCAAAAGAATCAAAATAATCAAAACATGTAAAGAAAGAAAGAAAAATGGAGAAAACGGATGATAACTAATAAAGAAACAAAGAAAACAGAAGAAAATAGGAAAGAAAAGAAAAAAACTTAGTGAAAACGAAAAAGCCCAAAGGAAACCAAGAATAAAGAAAGAAAAAATAAGTAAAAACGGAGAAAGAATACAGAAAACGGTCAAAAATAAAGAAAACATAGAATCAAAGAAACCGAAAGAAAAAACAAAAAGAAAAAATGAAGAAGAAAACCGGACCGAAACCAACGAACAACACACGATGGAGCGACGAGAAGCTAGCGACAGAAAAAAAACTGAAAACAACAAGAAAAACTACAAACTATGCACTCATATACCTATAAGACAAGTTGCACAAAAATCTGTCAAATCAGACCAATAACTAAAGATGCAACAAAAGGGACTATTTCTGCAACTCACAAAATTCCAATTCTTTTATCATAGCTATTAGACATATGTGGTTATATTGTGGTTCTATCGAAGTTTTACAAAAACAACAAACAATTGAAAACAAAACAACACATAATCACTTTTACTATGTCAAGTTTCACTATCGATTATATCACTCTCCAAGATAGTGGGATCAACACTAATGCCTAAAGTTTGACCTCTTCCAACCCACTTTTAACAACTTGTGTAATCCACATGATCAATTGTGTCACCCTCCAAAATAGTGGGATCAATAATATTTAAAGTTGACCTCTTCAAATCCTCTTTCAACAATATTTTCATCCATACTCTAAAAAATATAGGTGAAGTGACTAAAACGCTCTTGAGGACACACGGGAATTTCGTCAAGTTGCTTTCACCAAGTTTCATTAAGTTACCATTCACTGATTTGATAAGTGTCGTGTGGGTGGACCAATGCTAAGGTACTATCCTTACTTGAACAAATACCTACTTACGATCATACCCTCCATGCAAGCATCCACAAATACAAGAGAAATAATTAAGATAAATCTAAGCATTAAACCTTGGGATCCAAAACAGCCCCTCGCGAAACAATTCATAAATTGGGGTTTAGGTTCTATCACTCCCGCAACCCATCATCTACAAACTAATTCCACATTGTCTTCCCAAAGGCCCAAAGATGGTGAAGTGTTATATAGTCAATGTTCACATAGCACCACTAGAGAAAGAACAACACAACATAACATCAAAATATTAAACAATATTCAACTTCACATGATTACTAGCAACAAGACTTCTCCCATGTCCTCAAGAACTAAAGGATCTACTCACAAGACATCATATGACTCGTGATCAATGGGTATAAATAATTGATAAACAATCTGAACATAACAATCTTCCACCAATAAATCTCCTAAGCACCAACTACAAGGTGTAATCAACACATAAAAGTACTCCCAGCAATCAATTTGAGGTTTGATACAAAGATTGAGAAGATGGATGAACTAGGTTTGGAGATGAGATGGTGCTGGTCAAGATGTTGATGAAGGTGATGATCCCAATCATGAACAGACTGTTGGTGATGACGATGGATTTGATGTTGCACTCCCAGAGGGAAGTTTCCCCAACAGAATCGCTTAGCCGAAAAGAAAAACTGCTCCGCCTCGCAGACGGCGGCGGAAAGTCCTAAGATTTTTCTATAATTTTTCTAGGTCAAGATAGAATTTATGGCCAAAGGGCATTGGGAGGGGAGTTGTCAGGGGCCCACATGGCCACGGGCCCACCCACGTGGCCAGGCCGCGTGGGGGCCCGGTGGCTCCCCCTGACCCATCTTCGGTCTCCGGTCTTCATATTTTCTGGAAATAATTGAGTAAACCCCCGAATTTTTTGGAGCTATGAATATTTCCTTTTTATTCTACTGTAAATTGGCTCCAAATTTCCAACTGTTCAGCAATTCCCCTCTCTATGTTTACCTTGCATTTTAAGATAGAAAAGGCATTAAATTGCATCATAATGTGAAATACATCATTGAAATAGGATAAATTATAATAGGAAATAATGATGCAGAATGGTCGTATCAATCCCATACAAAAATAACAAGGAAAAAATGCAAAAAAAAAGACTCCAAGGAAAAGATTTTGTACCTAAGAACAGCCTTGCAGACCGGTCCGAGTCTCGGGTGCTACTACATCGACATTTTTCTTAACAAAGCAGTCAAAGTTCCCTAAAAGAGGATTTCGATCCTTAGACCGGCCTTCCAATCATGCCTGAGTCTCGGGGGCTAGTGCACATCGTGTGAAGAAAATTCCAAGTCCTAGAAGTAGCGGCCCGCAGCCCGACTTACGATGTAAGCCGGAAGCGGCTCAGGGGCTATTTGAAGAAGTGTTCAATCAAAGAAGAGCAAATTTAAGCTAGCGAGTCGGGTTCACAGAGTCGAGCTAGCAGACCGGGTTTAGAGAGCCGACCTGTAGCTCGAGGGCTACTACACGGTAAATAAAAATACAAAAATGGCATAGTCACTAACCTCAATGAATGGCTCAAAGGTCAAAATCAGATGCTTCACCGCATCCGCAATGCCCTTGCCGGATTCTCAGATGAAGGTCAGGGTGGATCTCTGGTCGTCGGCCAGCTAAGGATTGAACCAAGCGTCTTGGTCTCCTGCTGCAGGTTCACATCCCTCGCCTTGGAGGAATCAACCATCATCTCGAAAGGAACTCGCCTAATCGCCGCACTAAGAGAAGAGCAGGGCACAACTTGCCAAGGACGCGAGGTTACCCTGGCCCCAACATCGACTGGCGTCTTGGTGGAAGAAGTTGTCGGAGGAGTTGGAGCAGTTGGCGTAGTCTGCACCACAACAAACTTTTGTGTCACCTCCATCGCGGGTAGATCGAAACTAGCAGCAACATCATGGGGAGCTGTTTCATTATCCTAAGCCCTGTGCGCCGGGTCCACATCTTCATCACCTCCCGTCGCCGAGCTGGCAGAAGGATCTTCAGCGGCAACATTGGCGGTCGACACGATGACCTCCTCCATCTCCTCGGCTTGGCGGTAGACCGGGCTGGCATGCTTCAGCAGGCTAGTTATCATCTCAGGAGCCGTCACGCCTTCCGGCGACGACACCATGGAGATCGGATTGGCCATCAGCTCTCGTTCGACAGTTTGAGGAACATCTGAGATGGACACTGCCTTGGCGTTGTTCCTGGATTACCCGGGCAAGTCGTCACCCAAGGCTCGTTATCTCCTACATACCGGACAAATTGGCATAAGAAGAATGATGCAAGAAGAAAGAACAAAAAATTGAAGAGATCTTTGCTTACTTGGTGCCGACCGCCCGTTTCTTCATCTCCCCAAGGTTGTTGAATCAATGACGCCCCTCCCATGGTGGTTGCTGAGGTAACTGGTATTCTTGTGGTCGGGTCCTCGCGCCTCTTCTTATGCACATCTGGGCCGATTTCAGCTTCCGGCCTAGGCAAGGATGCCTGAGATCCCGAAGGCACTTTGATACGTCTCCAACGTATTTATAATTTTTTACTGTTTCATGCTATTATATTATCAATCTTGTATTCTTTATATGTATTTTTACATCATTTTTGGGAACTAACCTATTAACTCAGTGCGCGGTGCCAGTTTCTGTTTTTGCCTATTTCTTTGTTTCGCAGAAAAAACATACAAAACAAAGTCCAAACACGATGAAACTTTACGGTGATTTTTTTGGACAAGCTCACACGGCATGCCCCCAGGGACGGTGCCACCTAAGCTTGTGGGCCCCTCATAGCTCCGTCCGACCTAATTCCAGCGCAATAAATTCCCTAAAATCCAAAAACCACCAGAGCGAGACCTGAAACAATTTTATCGCTGCCACACGCCTCTGTTCTTCCGCAATCCCATCTGGAGGCCTCTGCCGGTACTCTGCCAGAGGGAGAATCGATCACGGAGGCCATCTTCATCAACCTTGCTGCCTCGATGATGATGCATGAGTAGTTCCCACAGGACATACGGGTCCATAGCAGTAGCTAGATGGCTCTCTCTCTCTCTCTCTCTCTCTCTCTCTTTGATTTTCAATACAATGTTCTCTTCAGAGATTGATTCAATGTAATCCTTTTGCGGTGCATTTGTTGGGATATGATGAATTGTGGGTTTATGATCAGATCATTCATTGAAAGTAGTTGAGTCTTTTCTGAACTTTATTATGTGTGATTTTATAGCTATGTATTTCTCTCCGATCTATCCATTTAGTTTGGCCAACTAGATTGATTTATCTTCAGTGGGGGAGGTGCATGGTAATAGGTTCAATCTTGCGGTGTCCTCACTCTGTGATAGGAGGAGCAGCGAGGCACGTATTTGTATTGTTGCTACTAAGGGTAAAACGGCGGGGTTCGAACATACTATTTGGTCTTACTTTGTCCACACCATGTCATCATTCTCCAAGCACTACTCTGTTTGTTATGAACTTAATACCTTAAGATGCATGCTGGATAGCGGTCGAGGGGTGGAGTAATAGTAGTAGATGCAGAGTCATTTCGCTCACACACGTAATGCCTATGTATTGATTGTGACACCCTGGTTTTCGCCCCTCGATTTTTCCTTTGTGGGATTGGACTCCCGTCTTTTTCTTTCGGTGTTATTAGATTTTCTCTCGCTCTTGGGTATATGAAGATGGTCATATAGCCTTGCCTTTCCTATCCAACCAGAGATTCTCTTCAGTCCAACCTTGCCACCCAAGATATATTCTCAGGATTTTAGCGCCGAAACCCTACCTTCCGAGTTACCGGAAGGGAAACCCTAATTCCTTCCGTTACAAAGGAACCCCAATTTCCTTTGATCTGCTAACTACCAAACTTTTCCCAGTGACTCTCCTACATCTATCAACCCTGGATATGTAAAAATATTGCCAAGTCATTTGCAATATTTTTCATTTAAAATTAATTTCTTTTTCTGCCAGTTAAAGGAATTAAATCCAGGAAAATATCTATCCATCTCCAAAGTTCATGAAAACTTGTGGAGATATTCTTTGTGATCATATTGAGCTCCCATAAAAATATTGGCCATAATTAAATAAGGGAAATTGCATCTTCCTATTTAAAGCCAATATTGCACTTTGGGCACTTTCCAAAGGAACTACCATTTTGGTAGCCTGGAAAAATCCCAAATAATTTGTGGAGTTTCTCCTATCCATATCTTCACCATTTCCATCAAGATACCAAGTTCCACAGTTCAAAGTTTGAGAACATCATCAAATTCTAGTTTCTGGACCTATTTTGAGATTGTGAAGCAACTATATTTAATATTGCTCCATGATTCTTGAAATTAATCCAGGACCTCACATTCCCTATATTATGTGAGCATGCAAAAATTCATATCATTTTGCCAAGCCATTTTCTCCTAGAAATTCCATCTAGCTACAGTCCAGATTCTAGCTCTGTAAAGGAAGTACCTTCATAGGGTATCCAAATGAGCTGAAATTTTTCCAGTGCCTCCATATATCCAAATCATACTTCTACACCAAATTTGAGTCAAATATATTGAGCCATTTGACCACAACATCAAAACCTAGTTTCTGTCTAGATTTCCAACTTGTGAAGGAAGTATATGCAAACAAGGTCCAAATGACTTCAAATTTTGCCAGAACCTACTCCTTTCTACCACATTCCATCATGACAAGAATCCAACTCCATCCCTTTAGCCATTTCTCCAGAAACCTCCATCCAAGTTTCTATCCAGAAACTGTTTTGGATCCCCTCGATCAACCTAGACCTTTCCTGGTCTATCCAGTGCTATCTCTTACCCATTTGAGCAGTGAGCCACCTGTTGGACAAGGTGTGACGGCCAGACTGGCACCAGAGCACGCTCAGCACGTGGTGACCACGCAGCGGCCGTGCAGAGGCGGCACTCTGCGCACTGAGCTTGTCGGATAGCTCGCTCCGGCCAGCTTCGGCTTGTCCCGGTGTGTCCAAGGGCTCCGCACCGTCCATGTACCCCCTCTCCAGCTCCTTCCCCCTCCGTTCCCTTCCTCGCCGCGCCGCGACAACGGCCGCCGTACCGCCACTGTTCGGACGCGGCCGTCGCCGTATAACTCCAACTGGAGCTCTCCCGAAGCCACTGCCGGCTTCTTCCCTCTCCTGGAGACCCTGCCGACATCGCCCCTCCCTCCGCGTGTCCCCGAGCACCAGTACACGGCTAAGGACGCCACGTCGGCCGTCCTTATCGCCTCGCCTCGGCCGTCTATAAAAGCCGCGGCCCGAGCCCTCCCTGAGCATCCCCGACGCCCGCAGCGGCCTCCTCTCCTTCCCAGCTACCTCCCCGACCTCTCGCTCGAGCCCCTGGAGCTCTTCCACCCCTCCCATGGCCAGAGCCCCGCCGTCGGACGCCGCTTAAATTCGGGCAAGCCCGAGCCCTACTTTCCCTCATTCCTCCACCATGAGCCACCACCACCACCCTAGACCCTCCCCGCAGCTTGCTGCCTCCTCTCCGTGGCCGTGGTGCCGGAACCATCATCGCCGTAGCTGCCGTCCACCGTAGCCGAAGCACTGCTCGAGTCTGAGCTCCCCGGCGTCCAAGTCTTGCACCACTGGATGCGCTTCTCCGCGGCGAGCTCGTCCATAGCCGGAGTGTTGCTGGAGGAGCCCCGTAGCTCCGGCAATCACCGTCGGGGCTGCCGGCCTCGCCTCTGCCTCTGGCCATCGGCAGGAAAAAGGAGAAGGCAGGGAGAGAGAGAGAGAGAGAGCCAATGGGTCCCAACGGTAAGTGACCCAGTTGGCGGGCCCAGCCGTTTAAGTGGAAGCGTATTCTTCGGAATACGTTTTCCACAAGCGAAAGCGTCTTCGGCCACGGCTTCGGGGGAGAATACGCTTCCCCGCGACGGAAGCGTATTTATGGAAAGTGCGCTTTCAATTCTCAGCCACCGGCCGAAACCTCTAGTTTGCGGACGTTCACTGGTTAAGAGCAAAAAATGAACAGATTCTGTTTGTTTTCTGCCTAACGAATGAACGGCCACAACTTTTCACTCGTAACTCCGATTCAGGTGATTCCAAAGCCCATGTTCTCTATTCGTCGAGCCCGTTCCGATGATGTCACTTTCACAATGTTTACACATTCTGAAAATAACCATTTTGCCCCTGCCCTCTATCTAGCCCTTTCAGGAGGGAATCATTTTTGGTAATGCGAGGCTACCGCATTTCCGTCCGATGAATCCATCGACCCCCAGGCAAGCCGACCATCTGATATATGCCCTAAAGCATTGCTTCTGTGTTATTCTTGTGTGTTTAATCAATGAACATGTTTATGCTCGGGTGCATAGTGGTGTGCTGTATGTGACTCTGATGAACCCTTGCTTGCCTTTCTTTGGTGGCGGCACCACGCCTGTGTTCTGTGCTGCTTCCGGCCGTCCGGGGTGGATGCCGACTTTATATTTCTCTTTTCAACAACTGTCCCGTGTTCTGAGCTGCTTTCCGGCCATCTCGGGCAGCTGTTGAGTTACTTTTTGTAGCGGTGACCCCATGCTCTGAGCTGTTCCTTGGCCGTCTTAGGGAACCACTGCATTCTTTTTATCAACACTGTTTCATGATCTGAGCTGCTTTTCAGCCGTCTTGAGTAGTGGTTGAGTTATTTCAGTAAGGACCCAGATCTGAGTTGTAAAGACCGTTCTGGTGGCTACTGACCTATTTGCCGGTTTCATGCAAGGGTTCGGATGGTCGTAACCTATAACTAAAACTTGTAAAGTAATACACTGGTCATCTAAACATTGTTTCACTAATGACTCATTGTGATAATATATGGAGATAGGTTGTTATGTTTCCCTAGTTGATATATCATGCATTGTTACTGTTATTGCAATGATAAGAATGTGACTTAATAATGACAACCTCCTCCGTCGGCTGGATCGAGTCATAGTGCCATCGAACCGAGCTCATCAGTGCAGCCACATTTGCCTTTATGGGAAGGCCCTAGCTTGATCTATTGTCTTGTCTTTTATCGGTACCACCAAAGAGGGGGGATTATGCGTGCGTGCTACCCTGGCCCGGTAGGCGGCGATAATCCTGTGAGCCTAGTTTGGTTTTATGTGCACATGTCCCCATTTGGAACAGTTTAGTTTGGCCACGACGGTGGCAGGTGTCAGGAGTGACATAGGGGCCACCCAGGACGTGATCCGGAAGGGGTATGATTGTCGATGGGGCCATAAGGGTGCCAGGCAATAGACAAGTTTTGTTGGAGCAGCACCGGTCCACCCGAATGGGAACATGTACTAATGTACGAGGCCATGAGCTCCATGGTGTGGGAAAAGTGCACAACCTCTGCAGAGTGTAAATCTATTCGAATAGCCGCGTCCTCGGTCATGGGACACAGTTCGTACTAGGTCACACTATTTGGTCTGTGTCGAGTCTGGAGGAGTTAACCGAATGATTGCCAAGAACAAACCGGATAAGGTAAGCTTTGTCAGCATAGATGCCTGGACATCAGATGATGTCAGGAAGTTGAGATGTTAGCCATGGGATGGCTATAAAAGAGATGGTCGGATGACCGTGAGAACCTGGATGCGATCCGGAGGGATCACGAGATCAAGATTCATTAAGTACCTTTATTGTTATGCTTTACCTCATTGCATTCACTTTAGTAATTATTCTGCTAGATAATCCTGCCATAATATGATAGCTAATATGGTTAAGATAACAAATGCATGCTTGAATGCCATGGATTGCTTTGCTTGGTGTATATGTTGGTTTGGTTTGCTTGCGAGTACATTCAAAAGTACTCAACGACCTTCAACGTGGCCAGGTTCAGCTAAGGAGCCGTAGAGGAGCAGGAGCGTTCGCGAGCTAGAAGAGTAACCCAGTCAGATCCCTGTGGATTGAAGCTGCACCAAGACCATGCTGCCTTAGATAGAGCTTTTCCGCTGCCAACACCCTTGTAAAATATCATGTAAGACGTATATATTCATTAATAGAAATGCCTGTGTTCATGATACTTGTTGTAAAAGCGCATGCCAGAGTGATTTCCTGGGCTGGTGTGTGCGGCGACCGTCTGACTACTGTGGTATTGTAACACCCCAAAAATCGGGTTATCGATTTTTGTGCTGTTAATCCTTCCTAGCTTTCCTCTCCCGAATTTTTCCTCTGGAATCTGGTATGTGACCAGGTGAATCCAGACAATCCTCAGCCTCTCCATGCCTTTCCCATGCTCAGGTGCCAGTCAAGCTCCCGTCAGTAAACCCCGAATCTCATTCAAACCCTAGTTCCAAAATATCGGAACTGGAGATCCTGCCTTTGTGTTTACAAAGGAGCTATAATTTTCCTTGCTCTGTTGAACCTCCCAAAATTTCCAGAGATTCTCCTTCACTCATAAACCCTAGATGTGCAAAAATATTGCCAAGTTATATGCAATATTTTTCATCTAGAATTAATTCCTCTTTCTGCCTTTCCGAGGAATTAAATCCAGTAAAATATCTATCCATCTTAAAAGTTCATGAAAACTTGTGAAGATATTCTTTGTGATCATATTGATCTCTCACAAAAATATTGGCCATAATTAAATAAGGAAAATTGCCTTTTCCTATTTAAAGCCAATATTTTAATTTGGGGCCTTTCCAAAGGAACTACCATTTTGGTAGCTAGGAAAAATCCCAAATAATTTGTGGAGCTTCTCCTATCCATACATTCACCATTTCCATCAACATCTCAAGTTCCACAAAGTAAATTTTGAGCACAACATCCATTTGCATTTTCTGTCCAGATTTCCAGTTTGCAAAGGAAGTGCTTGTTCCCTTGATCTTTTTGGGCTGAGATTTTTCTGGGTGATTAACATTGATAAATCACCTCTGGATACCAAAAACCATCCCATTCTATGTAGCCATTTTTCCTCAGTAAATTATCTAAGTTTCTGTCCAGATTGTATCTCTGTGAAGGAAGTACCCTCATAGATGATCAATTTGAGCTGAAACTTTTCCAACTATCTCTCATAATCATATCATCACTCTCCACAAAAAATCAGCTAATTCCATCTAGCCATTTGACCCAAACATCATCATCTTCATTTCTGGCCAGATTGGCACTTTGTGAAGGAGGTACCATCTAGAGTTGTCCTTTTGAGCTGAATCTTTGTCAGCATGGCCACCTTGGTAGATGATTGACCCACGCCAGAGATCAGGCCAAGAGGGGCACTGTGGTGGCCACACCACCTGTCCAAAGTTTGCTGCTGGAAACTTGTTGATCAAGGTGCAGTCATACCAGTGTTCTCCCGTGACTTCCAGTTACATAGGTAAACTCCAGGAAGGAAGAAGAACCCCCTAGACAAGTTTTGGCATCGCGTAGGGCGGGGCAACGCCGTGGTCACGTGGTGACCACGGGCAGAGCGCGCCAAATGCAGTGCCCTGTGCACTAGAGCCTTCGGGAGCCCTCTCCGGCGAGTTCTCCGCCGCACGCGTGGATAGTCCAGAAGCCTATTTCCCCATCCCCTAGCTCGCGGATGCTTCTGCCGACATCGATTCCCCGTCCGGTTGCCGCCACCTCGCCAAGCTCTCGAACCTCCATCCGTCGTCGGCTAGCTCCTCCCCGAGCTATTTAAGGCGTGCCCCGAGCCCTCCTCCTCACCAGCGAAGCCCATCCCCTCTCCCCTCGAGCTCCCCGAGCTCTGCCCTCTCCCATGGCCGTGGCGCCGCCGCTCGACCCACCCAGCCAACCCCGCGCCCTGGCCTTCCCCCTCCCTCTTCCCTGCGTCCTCGGTCTCTCCTGAAGCTCGCGTAGCTGCCGCCGTCCTCAGCTCCTCCGGAGAGGCGCAGCCGGAGCAGTTCCTCCAGTGGCTGCGGCCACCCGTACTGCCACCTGCGGGCGTCTCCCCTCCAAGCCCGCCCGCCCGAGGCCTGGGCAACCACCCACGGGTGCGGGACGGTGCCACGAGGCCGCCTGGCTCGCCGGCGGGAGCAGCCGAGGGGGGAACGCCAGCATCGAGCATGGCCGAACGACCATGGCGCCTCCTCTGTTTCTGCTGCATCGGGAGGAAGGAGACCAGAGAGAGAGAGAGAGAGAGGAAAGAGATGGGGCGGGGCCCGCACGTCAGCTGGAGGAGGATAAGTCAACCCGGGCCCGCTCACTGTAAGTGGAAGCGCACTTTGCCAGACTACGCTTTCCCGTGGTCAAAGCGCACTCGGCTGCGGCTTAAGGAGGAAATGCGTTTTCACTGCAGTGAAAACGTAAATGCTAAAAGGCGCTTCCATTTTCTCAGCCCCGGCCGAAGCGATTATTTTGCGGACGTTCACCCGTTAAGAGCTGGAATGGACAATTTTCTGTCCGTTTCTCCGCTTAACGAACGAACGGGCGTTTCTCCGCGACCATAACTCCGATCGAGGTAAATCCAACGCCCACGTCTTCAGTTCGTCGAGCCCGTTCCGATGGTATCATTTTCATAAGGTTTTCACACTGTGAAAATGACCATTTTGCCCTTGCCCTTAATCAGCCCCTTCGAGAGGGAAACCTTTCCGGCAAATCTTTCCGCGAGCCCATCGCACTTCTTCCCGGTGACTCCATCGACCCCAAGGCAAGCCAACCTCTTATCATGAGCTCCGGACTTGCGTGATGACTTTGCTTGCATCCTGTGTGTGTGTTTTGCAGTACATTTCAGATCATCTGTTAGTCCGTACTAACATTGCCCTGTTATTTCATCTGCGCCAGATGTTAGTGTTACTTGCCATGTGATATCATGAATTGCTTCCATGCCATATGCTCCCATGCTAGTGACAATATTTTTAGTACCATTATCATGTTAGTACCATGATTTGATCTCATACCATGATTGTTAATACTGTTAGGATTTTGCTATGCTGTTGTTAAGTGATTGTTCTCGCTTATTATTGTCGATGTAATGGTGCGATGATGGAGATATTAAATTAAACTTATAAACTAAACTTAATTGGTTGATCAAGAGCCACCTACCCGGACTTATCCATGCAACCACATTTGCCGGTATGGGACGGCCTTGACTTGGTTTAGCTTTGTGCTCTTTTATCGGTACCACCAAAGAGGGAGGGTTATGCGTGCGTGCTACCCTGATCAGGTAGACGACGATAATCCTGTGAGCCCAGTTTATGGTTATGTGCGCACGTCCCCGTTTGAGACAGTTTTGTTTGGCCACGACGGTGGTAGGTGTCACGGGGTGACACAGGGGCCACCCAGGACATGACCCTGGGAGGGTATGATTGTCGGTGGTACGGTAGAGGAGTCACGGGTTAGGCGGGTTTCGTTGGAGCAGCACTGGTCCACCCGAATGGGAGTACGAGGCCAGGAGCTCCATGGTGTGGGTAAAGTGCGCAACCTCTGCAGAGTGTAAAATCTATTCGAATAGCCGCGTCCACGGTATTGGACAGTCCGTTTAGGCCTCTCTAGGATGGTCAACCGTAATAATGAGGATAATGATGGAAGAACTCGTCTTATGATCGAAAGTACCGATGGATCATGAGTATCTCGAGGGTTGTGGGACAACCCGGAAGAGAGTAAGTTGGTATTCGGTAACAGTAAGCACTTTAAGTACCTAATGTGATCATTGACATGCTATGTTATGTAGTTAATATGCCTGATACATGCTATGCCATGCTTGCTCCATGTTCTCCAGTTAATTCCATGCCATGTTTAGAATAAATTCTTGTATAAGCATAGGGCTTGCTTTGTCATCTGCTTGTTTGGATCCTATGTATTTGGTTGTCTTGCGAGTACATTCAAAGTACTCACCTGGCCTTGCACGTGGCCAGTTGCAGGAGAAGATCCGTCAGGCTAGATCGTAACCCAGCCAGTCCTGTGAGTTGTGGAGCCCAGCCAGGGACGTCGTTGCTGCCAAACCAAGACCTCCGCTGCCATTTAGTTAGCCTTGGAGCCATGTAATATTGTTGTAAGCAACAATGTTGTAAAACTCCATTTCATATAATAAAGCCATTTTTGTGCCTGGAATTGCTATATCATGTCTCAGGCGTGCGCCAGGTCTTATCCTGGGACTGGCATGCGTCGGCCCTCTATCGGGGTGCCACAGGTATTCAGGCGGGATGCCACAATGGATGGTATCAGAGCTAGGCTGACTGTAGGTTACCCTAGCCAGATTTCATTGCCTCTTGCTCAATAGGAAGCCCCGATGGATTTCAGCCATCCTTGCCGAATTGGCACGGCTACTATTGATCATAAGGCAATCCCATAGGCTTTGCCCCACATCATACCCCAACTCTCGTGGCCTTTGCCTCCGGTGTGAAATGTCCGCACCAGGCATTGACCCGTGAGCCCCGAACCTCTAGGTAAACCAGATATCCCCACCTTGCTTGCTAACCATGGCGTTTCTCTCCTCAAATCCAGTTTCCTTTGGGAAACGCCTGTAAATTCCATCTTTCCCTGCCAACCCTAGGATCGTTGACTAAGCCACTTTGGCTATGGTCATGCATCGAGTTTGATGTTCCCTAAGGAAGTAGTAGGAGCTTGACACCAATTGCTATCAGGAGCGTTGTGTGGTTTTGCTTCTAAATCCTTAGAGGTACACCGAGTGCGCTAGGCTAGTTATACTAGTGAATCTTTGGCCACGTGTGTAAAGTCCGCAAAATTTGAGCTTTATTTGCTTTTTGGTATTTTTGGTTTTCGCGGTTCTTGTTTCTTTTCTCGATTCCGTTCTTTGGCTTCGATTGGATCCATCTGCAAGAGCTACCAAAGAAGACCAACACACAACTTGGATAATACCCAATAATCCCAATTCAGTAAGAATCAAGCCAAGCCAACTGCCCGATATTCAGAACATTATCACCGGATCTATCAAGAATAGAGGATGGGCCAGAAGCAGACTCTGCGTGCAACAGACAAGGCCAGAATACACCTGAGAGAGTTTGCCTCAGAACAAATCATACCTAAGGAATAGCCAGATGAGCTATCAGGAATGGACACCAGCAGGGACAAATCATCCCATCCTCGACACAAGGACTATTTCAGCCAGCGAGGTGAATCTTGAGCCTTTTCCTAATGGACTCAAGGATCATTTATTCCCCACAGAGGACATATTTCAGGAAGGTCTGCGAGAAATATGGATGCATTCACGGCTGCCCAGGATCAATGAGATTTCCAAACACCTGGAAGCTCAGCCAAATCGAATGGAATTATCCGCCAACTGCTTACTATCGGCACACATCCGGATTAATTACCAACATGAAGTCTGCATCAGTTGTGCAACCTCTACAGCAACAATGATCAGACCAGCAGAAGGACAAACGGTGTGCAGGACCAACGGAATATCTCCTCTTAAGATATGGCCTACACCAAGTTCTGGCTCCGCTATGGGTAAACTCTGGATACTCCAGAAGGGAGCCATAATCGGCCATAGATCCAACAGGATGAATAGACGGACAACTCCGTTCAAACAAGTAACTAGCAACAGAAGTCTTGAAGGTATATATGATCTTCAGACCGCATATCATAGTGAAAGGCTTCTAGTATAAGAAACCCAACCCTCCTCCGCAAGCTATCAGGAAGAGCTTATGACGCAAGACGCCCCAATCTTCCTTGCTATGCCACTAGGGGAAGAAATCTTCCGGGGTACGGCACTCCAATCTTCCTTAGCCGCTACCGCGAAAAGCTTCCGACATAGGGCACTTGACCTTCCTCAGCAAGAAACATGAGGGAAAGATTCTGAGGTACGAAACCTAGCCTTCTTCGGCACACTAATCCGGCAGAAGCTTCGAGCGTAAGGTATTCAGCCTTCTTCAGCATGCCGTCATGGCCATAACAATCTTGTCAGAAGTACGAATTAGTCCAAATACACGTCTGCCTCAGAACTCACTGGTCATGAAAGGATTTATCCTACCCTTGCATAAGTGTGAGCATGCAGTCTAGTCGATCAGTTCATACGAGCCACTCATACATAGGAATGATTGTGTTCAGAAAAACATCGGCCCCATAGCTCAAAGAAGGATGTGAACACAGCAATCCCTACAAGATATACAAGAGAAGATTGTGAAAACAAACCCGACAAGCTGGGATATGACCAAGGAGCCATGTGGGTAGGTCATGACAAGTTCCCCAAAAGGAACCCCTAGGAATAAAGAAGTTTCGGATAAACCATATACGCGACAGTTAAACAAAGTCTCACAGACAAGGTGATATTACCAATCCCTATCAGACTCTTGCATATGCAGCCACAACAATGCACTATCTGCGGTTACAGGTGAGTCTGCCGCACTCATCCTGAATATGGGCCATCAACTAAGATAAGAGGCTATGCTCCAAAAGATACACCGGATGCTGGCCATACTATGTTCAGCTCAGCGGTTATAACAAGGACTACAAAGGCTATATATGGCAGAGCCACCTCAGTAATCGACAAAGTTTGACAGTCTGGATTCACGTGGAAATATGGTACATCCTATGCCAGTACGCAAATTTGGGAAGGAACAGCTAAAAGCACATCAACGTCAGCATTATCAACCCCTGGGGGCCAGCCACGAATATTTTGCAAAATCCTCCCAACCCCTCAGAATCCAGTACTAGAAGGAAAAGTTCTAATCTCCTAGGGGAGATCTGCAACGCCCAGGCAGACATGACCCAAGTATTTGCAAAAAAGATAAGGCTCAGACTAGTTGGTCACCCCGATCACAAAAATAAAAGACCGTCAGTATGATATGACAAGCAGAAAGTTCCCCGGAAAGATCAACATGGGTTGATTCCACACTTGTGTACCCGGTGGTATTTGATAGACCACCTTACACTTCATTCAGCTCACCCAGGACTCTGTCAGCAGGAGTACACGTCTTGGGATGAGAAAATTTATGCAAGAAGTGTGCAGAAGGAATGCACTGTTTCCATTGACAACCAAGACAAGCATCCTGAGAAGGGATACCAGACAGCAAATTTGCAGCAACCCCATTACATCTTCTGGGAACACAGTTGGTGATTCCCTGAGGACAAAGCCCGAATGCACATGACAGAAGAAAGCACCCGTATAGAACCCACAGTCCGACTGAGCATTCTGACAAGTCAGGATACAGAGTATCAACACAAAATCCGAAGCAACTAGATCCAAGCTTTGAAAATGAGCTATTCTGTTGATACTACTCGCTATCAACAAACCTTAGGCTACAAACTACCAGGATAGAAGGTTTGCCTGACAGGAAAGAGAAGGATTCAATGCAGTCGTTGGAAAAGACAGCACCGAAGCCATCAAAAGAGCAGTTAAAAGGGCCAGTAAACCGACGAAGACAAGACAGCTGATGGATCCAAGTCACACACAGGTATGTCACCCTTCGCCAGGAGGTAAGCCCAGAAATCTCGAGGATGAGATTTTCTTAAGGGGGGTAGGTTTGTGACACCCTGGTTTTCGCCCCTCGATTTTTCCTTCGTGGGATTGGACTCCCGTCTTTTTCTTTCGGTGTTATTAGATTTTCTCTCGCTCTTGGGTATATGAAGATGGTCATATAGCCTTGCCTTTCCTATCCAACCAGAGATTCTCTTCAGTCCAACCTTGCCACCCAAGATATATTCTCAGGATTTTGCCGCCGAAACCCTACCTTCCGAATTACCGGAAGGGAAACCCTAATTCCTTCCGTTACAAAGGAACCCCAATTTCCTTTGATCTGCTAACTACCAAACTTTTCCCAGTGACTCTCCTACATCTATCAACCCTGGATATGTAAAAATATTGCCAAGTCATTTGCAATATTTTTCATTTAAAATTAATTTCTTTTTCTGCCAGTTAAAGGAATTAAATCCAGGAAAATATCTATCCATCTCCAAAGTTCATGAAAACTTGTGGAGATATTATTTGTGATCATATTGAGCTCCCATAAAAATATTGGCCATAATTAAATAAGGGAAATTGCATCTTCCTATTTAAAGCCAATATTGCACTTTGGGCACTTTCCAAAGGAACTACCATTTTGGTAGCCAGGAAAAATCCCAAATAATTTGTGGAGCTTCTCCTATCCATATCTTCACCATTTCCATCAAGATACCAAGTTCCACAGTTCAAAGTTTGAGAACATCATCAAATTCTAGTTTCTGGACCTATTTTGAGATTGTGAAGCAACTATATTTAATATTGCTCCATGATTCTTGAAATTAATCCAGGACCTCACATTCCCTATATTATGTGAGCATGCAAAACTTCATATCATTTTGCCAAGCCATTTTCTCCTAGAAATTCCATCTAGCTACAGTCCAAATTCTAGCTCTGTAAAGGAAGTACCTTCATAGGGTATCCAAATGAGCTGAAATTTTTCCAGTGCCTCCATATATCCAAATCATACTTCTACACCAAATTTGAGTCAAATATATTGAGCCATTTGACCACAACATCAAAACCTAGTTTCCGTCTAGATTTCCAACTTGTGAAGGAAGTATATGCAAACAAGGTCCAAATGACTTCAACTTTTTCCAGAACCTACTCCTTTCTACCACATTCCATCATGACAAGAATCCAACTCCATCCCTTTAGCCATTTCTCCAGAAACCTCCATCCAAGTTTCTATCCAGAAACTGTTTTGGATCCCCTCGATCAACCTAGACCTTTCCTGGTCTATCCAGTGCTGTCTCTTACCCATTTGAGCAGTGAGCCACCTGTTGGACAAGGTGTGACGGCCAGACTGGCACCAGAACACGCTCTGCATGTGGTGACCATGCAGCGGCCGTGCAGAGGTGGCGCTCTGTGCACTGACCTCGTTGGATAGCTCGCTCCGGTCAACTCCGGCTTGTCCCGGCGTGTCGAAGGGCTCCGCACCGTCCACGTACCCCATCTCTAGCTCCTTCCCCCTCCGTTCCCTTCCTTGCCGCGCCGTGACAACGGCCGCCGTACCGCCACTGTTCGGACATGGTCGTCGCCGTATAACACCAAACGGAGCTCTCCCGAAGCCACTGCCGGCTTCTTCCCTCTCCTGGAGACCCTGCCGACATCGCCCCTCCCTCCGCGTGTCCCCGAGCACCAGTACACGGCTAAGGACGCCACGGCGGCCATCCTTATCACCTCGCCTCGGCCAGCTATAAAAGCCGCGACCCGAGCCCTCCCTGAGCATCTCCGACGCCCGCAGCGGCCTCCTCTCCCTCCCAGCTACCTCCCCGACCTCTTGCTGGAGCCCCTGGAGCTCTTACACCCCTCCCATGGCCGGAGCCCCATCGTCGAACGCTGCTTAAATTCGGGCAAGCCCGAGCCCTACTTCCCCTCATTCCTCCAACATGAGCCACCACCACCAACCTAGACCCTCCCCGCAGCTTGCTGCCTCCTCTCCGTGGTGCCGGAACCATCATCGCCGTAGCCGCCGTCCGCCGCAGCCGAAGCACTGCTCGAGTCCGAGCTCCCCGGCATCCAAGTCTTGCACCACTGGATGCGCTTCTCCGAGGCGAGCTCGTCCATAGCCGGAGTGTCGCAGGAGGAGCCCCGTAGCTCCGGCAATCGCCGTCGGGGCTGCCGGCCTCGCCTCTGCCTCTGGCCGTCAGGAGGAAGAAGGAGAAGGCAGGGAGAGAGAGAGAGAGAGAGAGAGCCGATGGGTCCCAACGGTAAGTGACCCAGTCGGCGGGCCCAACCGTTTAAGTGGAAGCGTATTCTTCGGAATACGTTTTCCACAAGCGAAAGCGTCTTTGGCCACGGCTTCGGGGGAGAATACGCTTCCCCGCGATGGAAGCGTATTTTCTGGAAAGTGCGCTTTCAATTCTCAGCCGCCGGCCGAAACCTCTAGTTTGCGGACGTTCACTGGTTAAGAGCAAAAAATGAACATATTCTGTTTGTTTTCTGCCTAACGAATGAAAGGCCACAACTTTTCGCTCGTAACTCCGATTCAGGTGATTCCAAAGCCCACGTTCTCTATTCGTCGAGCCCGTTCTGATGATGTCACTTTCACAATGTTTACACATTCTGAAAATAACCATTTTGCCCCTGCCCTCTATCTAGCCCTTTCAGGAGGGAATCATTTCCGGTAAATCTTTCTACGAGGCTACCGCACTTCCGTCCGATGAATCCATCGACCCCCAGGCAAGCCGACCATCTAATATATGCCCTAAAGCATTGCTTCTGTGTTATTCTTGTGTGTTTAATCAATGAACATGTTTATGCTCGGGTGCATAGTGGTGTGCTGTATGTGACTCTGATGAACCCTTGCTTGCCTTTCTTTGGTGGCGGCACCACGCCTGTATTCTGTGCTGCTTCCGGCCGTCCGGGGTGGATGCCGACTTTATATTTCTCTTTTCAACAACTATCCCGTGTTCTGAGCTGCTTTACGGCTGTCTTGTTCAGCTGTTGAGTTACTTTTTGTAGCGGTGACCCCATGCTCTGAGCTGTTCCTCGGCCGTCTTAGGGAACTGCTGCATTCGTTTTATCAACATTGTTTCATGATCTGAGCTAATTTTCAGCCGTCTTGAGCAGTGGTTGAGTTATTTCAGTAAGGTCCCAGATCTGAGTTGTAAAGACCGTTCTGCTGGCTACTGACCTATTTGCCGGTTTCATGCAAGGGTTCGGATGGTCGTAACCTATAACTAAAACTTGTAAAGTAATACACTGGTCATCTAAACATTGTTTCACTAATGACTCATTGTGATAATATATGGAGATAGGTTGTTATGTTTCCCTAGTTGATATATCATGCATTGTTACTGTTATTGCAATGATAAGAATGTGACTTAATAATGAAAACCTCCTCCGTCGGCTGGATCGAGTCATAGTGCCACTGAACCGAGCTCATCAGTGCAGCCACATTTGCATTTATTTGAAGGCCCTAGTTTGGTATATTGTCTTGCCTCTTATCGGTACCACCAAAGAGGGGGGATTATGCGTGCGTGCTACCCTGGCCCGGTAGGCGGCGATAATCCTGTGAGCCCAGTTTGGTTTTATGTGCACATGTCCCCGTTTGGGACAGTTTAGTTTGGCCACGACGGTGGCAGGTGTCAGGAGTGACACAGAGGCCACCCAGGACGTGACTCGGAAGGGGTATGATTGTCGGTGGGGCCATAAGGGTGCCAGGCAATAGACAAGTTTTGTTGGAGCAGCACCGGTCCACCCAAATGGGAACATGTACTAATGTACGAGGCCATGAGCTCCATGGTGTGGGAAAAGTGCGCAACCTCTGCAGAGTGTAAATCTATTCGAATAGCTGCGTCCTCGGTCATGGGACACAGTTCGTACTAGGTCACACTATTTGGTTTGTGTCGAGTCTGGAGGAGTTAACCGAATGATTGCCAAGAACAAACCGGATAAGGTAAGCTTTATCAGCATAGATGCCTGGACATCAGATGATGTCAGGAAGTTGAGATGTTAGCCATGGGATGGCTGTAAAAGAGATGGTCGGATGACCGTGAGAACCTGGATGCGATTCGGAGGGATCACGAGATCAAGATTTAGTAAGTACCTTTATTGTTATGCTTTACCTCATTGCATTCACTTTAGTGATTATTCTGCTAGATAATCCTGCCATAATATGATAGCTAATATGGTTAAGATAACAAATGCATGCTTGAATGCCATGGATTGCTTTGCTTGGTGTATATGTTGGTTTGGTTTGCTTGCGAGTACATTCAATAGTACTCAGCGACCTTCAACGTGGCCAGGTTCAGCTAAGGAGCCGTCGAGGAGCGGGAGCATTCGTGAGCTAGAAGAGTAACCCAGTCAGATCCCTGTGGATTGAAGCTACACCAAGACCATGCTGCCTTAGATAGAGCTTTTCCGCTGCCAACACCCTTGTAAAATATCATGTAAGACGTATATATTCAATAATAGAAATGCCTGTGTTCATGATACTTGTTGTAAAAGCGCATGCCAGAGTGATTTCCTGGGCTGGTGTGTGCGGCGACCGTCTGACTACAGTGGTATTTAGGCGGGATGCCACATTGATCATGCCATGAATAACGTCATTACTATGCGCTTTTCTATCCATTGGCCAACAGTAATTTTATCCAGCGTTACTACGCTCATGAGAGAGATGCCTCTAGTGAAAGCTATGGCCCCCGGGTCCATTAACTTCATATTACTAAAACCCTAAATACCTTGCTACAATTATTTATCTTTTATTTTGTTTTGCAATTTATCTATCTATCATTATCACAATTAATCCTTGCAATTAATGAGTACAAGGGGATTGACAACCCTCTTGCCCGCGTTGGGTGCAAGTATTTGTTTTATGTGTGTGCAGGTACTGTTTATATTTGTTTGCGTGAGTCTCCTACTGGTTTGATAAACCTTGGTTCTTAACTGAGGGAAATACTTTCTGCTACTATACTACATCACCCTTCCTCTTTGGGGAAATCCCAACACCTATCACAAGTAGCAAAAGAATTTCTGGCGCCGTTGCCGGGGAGACTTCATCAAACAAATGCAGGTTCCTTCACACACATGTAGCATTTACTTGTTCTACTTTTTATTTGCCTTTATTTGTTTCCGTTAAAAAAATAAAAATACCAAAAATATCTTGTGTGTTATCTTGCTTGAATTTTCATTATGTCTACTCAAGAGAACATTAAGTTGTGTGACTTCTCAAATACTAATAATATTGATTTTATTAGTACTCCAATTGCTCCTTCCGCCACTAGTGTGGAGTCATATGATATAAATGTTGCACTATTAAATCTTTTTATGAAAGAACAATTTGCTGGAAATCCAAATGAAGATGTTGCATCCCATCTTAATACCTTCGTTGAATTATGTGATATGCAAAAGAAAAAAATATGTGGATAATGATATTGGGAAGTTGAAATTATTTCCTTTCTCGCTTAGAGATCGAGCTAAGAATTGGTTTTCATCCTTACCTCGCAATAGTATTGATATTCATGGAATAAATGTAAGGATGCTTTCATTGCTAAGTATTTTCCTCCCGCTAAGATAATATCTGTTAGAAATCAAATCATGAACTTTAAACAACATGAGCAAGAACTTGTTGCACAATCTTGGGAGAGAATGAAATTAATGATTAAAAATTGTCCCAAGCATGGATTAAGCTTATGGATGATAGTACAAAAATTTTATCCGGGACTGAACTTTGTTTCGAGAATTCTTCTAGACTCAGCTGCAGGTGGCACATTTATGGGAATCACACTTGGAGAAACCATGAAGCTTCTCGACAACATGACAACAAACTATTCCCAGTGGCACACCAAACGAGCTCCAACTGGTAAGAAGGTAAATTCTGTTGAAGAAGTTTATACTCTGAGTGAGAAAATGTATGCTATTATGAATATGCTTGCTAGTAAAAATGCTCAAGTTGATCCCAATGATGTACAATTATCTACTTTGATTGAGCGAAATAATGATGCTATTGATGTGAATTTTGTTGATAGAAATAATTTCAACAACAATGCTTATAGAGGGAATTTCACTCCTAGGACGTACCCCGATAATTCCTCTAATAATAATGCATCTCATAATAAGAGGTTATTTGAGATTGATAAGGCCACTAAGAATTTTTTGCATTCTCAATATGAACAAAATGAACTTTTTGCTAAAGAGATTAAAGAACACTGTACTATGCTTCAAACGATTAGTAAACAATTTGTTGATATCAATCGAGAAGTAGCCAACCTCTAATTACAACTTTCTCAAATTGAAAAAATGATAGGAAAAATATCCGACAAACAAACTACGCTAGTAAATAGAATGGCTGCTAAACCAGAGTCACAATTTCTAGCTAGTGATGATGAGGATCTTAAAATTATAGGAGTCTCCACTATATCTTTATTTAGTAACATAAAACTTGATGATAAAGGGACTGGAGTGTTGGAAATATGCCCTAGAGGCAATAATAAATTGGTTATTATCATATTTCCTTGCTCATGATAAATGTTTATTATTCATGCTAGAATTGTATTGACCGGAAACTTAAATACATGTGTGAATACATAAACTACACCGTGTCCCTAGTAAGCCTCTACTAGACTAGCTCGTTGATCAAAGATGGTTATGGTTTCCTGACCATAGACATGAGTTGTCATTTGATAATGGGATCACATCATTAGGAGAATGATGTGGTGGACAAGACCCAACCGTAAGCTTAGCATCAGATCATTTAGTTTATTTGCTACAGCTTTCTTCATGTCAAGTATCAGTTCCTTAGACCATGAGATCATGACACTCACGGATACCGAAGGAATACTTTGTGTGCTATCAAACATCACCTCATAACTGGGTGATCATAAAGGTGCTCTATAGGTATCTCCGAAGGTGTTTGTTGGGTTGCATGGATCGAGACTGGGATTTGTCGCTCAGTGTGACAGAGAGATATCTCTGGGCCCACTCGGCAATACAACATCACAAGAAGCTTGCAAGCAATGTGGCTAATGAGTTAGCCACGGGATCTTGTATTACAGAACGAGTAAAGAGACTTGCCGGTAATGAGATTGAACTAGGTATGGAGATACCGACGATCGAATCTCGGGCAAGTAACATATCGCTGGACAAAGGGAATTGCATACGGGATTAACTGAATCCTTGACATCGTGGTTCAACCGATAAAGATCTTCATTGAATATGTGGGAATCAATATGGGCATCCAGGTCCCACTATTGGTTATTGACCAGAGAGGAGTCTCGGTCATGTCTGCATGATTCTCGAACCCGTAGGGTCGCACGCTTAACGTTTGGTAGCGCTAGGGTAGAAATGAGATATTAATATGGTGAAGTACGAAGGTTGTTCGGAGTCCCGGATGGGATCCGGGACATCATGAGGAGCTCCAGAATGGTCCAGAGGTAAAGATTTATATATGGGAAGTCATATTTTGGGTTCCGGAAAAAGTTTGGTTTTTTCCGGTATTGTACCGGGAAGGTTCTAGAAGTTTCCGGAGTGGGGCCCACCTGCATGGGGGGACCCACATGAACGTGGGTAGTAGGGAAAGGCCCCACATCCCTGGTCTAGGCACACCAAGATCCCCGCTTAAAAGGAATAGGATCATATCCCAAAGGGATAAGATCAAGATCCCTAAAAAGGGGGATAGCGATCGGTGGGGAAAGAAAAGGAGGGATTTCCTTCCACCCCCCTTGACCAACGACCATAGGGGCTTGGAGGGCAAGCCACCAGCCCCCTCCATGCCTATATAAAGGTGGGGAGGTGTTGGGGGCAGCCACCCTTCGACGCTTGCCCGTCTCCCTCCCGTTACACCTCGTCCACCTCGCGTAGACGCTTGGCGAAGCCCTGCTGCAGTTCCGCTGCTGCCACCACCACCACACCGTCGTGTTGGTTCAGATCTCATATACCTCCTCTCCCTCGCTTGCTGTATCAAGAAGGAGAGGATGCCGCCGAGCCGTACGTGTGCTAAACTCGGAGGTGCCGTCCGTTCGGCACTAGATCGGATTGGATCGCGACGAGTACGACTACATCAACCGCGTTACGTATGCTAATGCTTTCGGTCTACAAGGGTACGTAGACGATTCCCCTCTCATTGATATGCATCTCCTAGATTAGATATTCGGTGTTCGTAGGAATTTTTTTGATTTTCATGCTTCGTTACCCATCAGTGCCATCATGAGCTAGGTCTATGCGTAGATGTATTTGCACGAGTAGAACACAAAGAAGTTGTGGGCGTTGATGTTCAAATTGCTTACTTCCTTTGTCTTATTTGGATTCGGCGGTATTGTGGGATGAAGCGGCTCGGACCAACCTTACTTGTCCTCGCACAAGAGACTGGTTCCACTGACTGACATGCAACTTGTACTGCATAAAAGTGGCTTTGCGGGTGTCTGTCTCTCCCACTTTAGTTGAATCTGATTTGACGAGGGCGGTCCTTGTAGAAGGTTAAAAGGCAACTTCTATATCACTATTGTGGCTTTGCGTAGGTAAGAATGGTTCTTGCTAGTTGCCCATAGCAGCCACGTAAAATTTGCAACAACAAAGTAGAGGACGTATAACTTGTTTTTGCAGGGCATGTTGTGATGTGGTATGGCCAAAACATGATGCGATATATGTTGATGTATGAGATGATCATGTTTTGTAATAGGTTCACGACTTGCATGTCGATGAGTATGGCAACCAGCAGGAGCCATAGGGTTGTCTTTAATTTATTGTATGACCTGCGTGTCAACTATTAACCGCCATGTAATTGCTTTACTTTATCGTTATGCGTTAGCAATAGTCGTAGAAGCAATAGTTGGCGAGACAACCACATGACAACACGATGATGGAGATCATGGTGTCATGCCGGTGACGATGGAGATAATGCCGGTGCTTTGGAGATGGAGATCAGAAGCACAAAGATGATGATGACCATATCATGTCACATATTGATTGCATGTGATGTTTATCTTTTTATGCATCTTATTTTGCTTAGGACGACGGTAGCATTATAATATGATCCCTTCACATAATTTCAAGATAAAAGTGTTCTCCCTAAGTATGCACCGTTGCAAAAGTTTGTCGTTTTGAAGCACCTCGTGATGATCGGGTGTGATAGACTCTATGTTCGCATACAACGGGTGTAATCCAGTTTTACACATGCGGAATACTTGGGTTAAACTTGACGAGCCTAGCATGTACAGACATGGCCTTGGAGCACGAGAGACCGAAAGGTCAAACATGAGTCATATAGTAGATATGATCAACATGGAGATGTTCACCATTGATGACTGCCCCATCTCACGTGATGATCGGACATGGGTCAGTTGATGTGGATCATGTAACACTTAGACAACTTGAGGGATGTTGATTTAAGTGGGAGTTCTTTAGTAATTTGATTAGAAGAACCAATTATCATGAACTGAGTCTAATTGTCTTTGCAAATTAATGTTGTAGATCAATGGCTCGCGCTGTAGCTCCCCTGAATTTTAATGCGTTCCTAGAGAAAGAAAAGTTGAAAGATGATGGTAGCAACTATGCGGACTGGGTCCGTAATCTGAGGATTATCCTCACTGCTGCATAGAAAGTATATGTCATTGATGCACCGCTAGGTGATCCACCCGCTCCCGCAGATCTGGACGCTATGAATGTCTAGCAGACATGGAATGATGACTACACGATAGTTCAGTGCGCCATGCTTTACGGCTTAGAATCGGGGCTCCAAAGATGTTTTGAGCACCACAGAGCATATGAGATGTTCCAGGAGCTGAAATTGGTATTTCAGGCTCATGCCCGGGTTGAGAGGTATGACACCTCCGACAAGTTCTTTAGCTGAAAGATGGAGGAGAACAGCTCCGTTAGTGAGCACGTACTCAAAATGTCTGGGTACTATAATCGCTTGAATCAGTTGGGAGTGAATCTTCCGGATGAAGTAGCGATTGACAGAGTTCTCCAGTCACTGCCACCGAGCTACAAAGGCTTCGTGATGAACTATAATATGCAAGGGATGGAGAAAACGATCCCTGAGCTCTTCGCGATGCTAAAGGCCGCGGAAGTAGAAATCAAGAAAGAGCATCAAGTGTTGATGGTCAACAAGACCACCAGTTTCAAGAAGAAAGGCAAGGGAAAGAAAGGGAACTTCAAGAAGAATGGCAAGCCAGTTGCCGCCCCCATGAAGAAACCCAAGGCTGGACCCAAACCAAAGACTGAGTGCTTCTATTGCAAGGGGAATGGTCACTGGAAGCGGAACTGCCCCAAGTACTTGGCAGATAAGAAGGCTGGCAACGTCAACAAAGGTATATTTGATATACATGTTATTGATGTGTACCTTACTAGTGCTCGTAGTAGCGCCTGGGTATTTGATACTGGTTCGGTTGCTAATATTTGTAACTCGAAGCAGGAGCTGCGGAATAAACGGACACTAGCTAAGGACGAGGTGACGATGCGCATTGGAAATGGTTCCAAGGTTGATGTGATCGCCGTCGGCACGCTCCCTCTACGTTTACCTTCGGGATTAGTTATGAACCTAAATAATTATTATTTGGTACCTGCGTTAAGCATGAACATTATATCTGGATCTTGTTTATTGCGAGACGGTTATTCATTTAAGACAGACAATAATGGTTGTTCTATTTATATGGATAATATCTTTTATGGTCATGCACCCTTGGTGAATGGTTTATTTCTATTGAATCTCGATCGTAGTAATACACATGTTCATAATATCGATGCGAAAAGATGCAGAGTTAATGATGATAGTACCACATACTTGTGGCACTGCCGCTTAGGTCATATTGGTGTAAAGCGCATGAAGAAACTCCATGCTGATGGACTAATGGAATCTCTTGATTATGAATCATTTGAGACGTGTGAACCATGCCTCATGGGCAAGATGACTAAAACCCTGTTTTCCGGTACAATGGAGCGGGCAAGTGACTTGTTGGAAATAATACATAACGATGTATGCGGTCCGATGAGTGTTGAAGCACGCGGTGGATATCGTTATTTTCTTACCTTCACAGATGATTTGAGTAGATATGGGTATATTTACTTAATGAAACACAAGTATGAAACATTTGAAAAGTTCAAGGAGTTTCAGAGTGAAGTGGAGAATCATCGTAATATGAAAATTAAATTTCTATGATCTGACCATGGAGGTGAATATTTGAGTTACGAGTTTGGCATGCATTTAAGACAATGTGGAATTGTTTCACAGCTCACGTGTAACATCCCCAGATCTTAACCCTGTCATTAAGCTAATTAAATTGCCATGTCATCATGATGATCCTAATTAAATTGCATTTAGGAAATAATCCAACTCAAATTCAAATTTAAAATGTAAGTCAAATTAATATTTCTTCAAACTGCAAAACTAAAGTGTTCATTATTTTGCAAATAATCATTAAGTAATTGAAAAATAGAAACTAACATTAATTGAAATATTTAGATGACCTTAATTAATTAAAACAGTACCCAAAATAGCTCATTAAACCCCTTTTCTTTTAATACAAAATTCTAATGAAATGTTATTGCCTCCAAACTTTTTGTGGCAGTACTATATATTACAGAGTATTTAAATTGACCAATGGCATATTTTATAAAAGTCAAATACTAGCTAAAGAAAATGCAAATAGAAGCTATTAGAGAAAATTGGAAAAATAAAAGAGAAAATGGAAAGCCACTGTGCATTTGGCCCAGTCAACCTAACAGTGCGGCCTGGCCCAGCAGGGCTGGCCTTTCCCTAACCTCTCGCTAGGCCGAGGCCATGGCACTGACCGTGTGCGCGTGCGCCGTCCACCCGCCGATTGCCTCGCTGTCGAACGACCATCCGCCCGTGCCCCGCGAGGGTTAAGCACACCCCCAAACCCCCAGGAAACCCTAGATCGCCACTTCCCCTCTCCCTCGCTCGCTCTCTCCTCCCCGAGCGCAGCCGTCGCCACTGCTGCTCGTTCGCGTGGCCACCGGCTCTCTCCCCGCCGAGCCGGCATGCCCAGGAGGAGCAGCGTCCTCGTCCTCGTCGCCTGCGAGCGTCAAGTTGAGCCCCGCGCCTCGGCATCGTCGCCATCGCCCTGGCTCCATCCACCACGGCCACCATCGCCATTAGCGTCGATCAGCTCCGCCTCGACCTCACCGGCTCCCCCGAGCCCTCTCCTGCCCTCCCTGTGAGCCTCCGGCCCTCCACGACCTTTATCCCCTCTACCCCATGCCCTCCCGCACCGCTGCCGCGCTCCGACCGTCGCCTAGCTCCGCCGCTAGCTCACCCCGACCACCCCACGGCCTCCCGCGGCCACCCCTGGATGCGCGTGAGCGCGGGCGTCCCGCTGGTGCCTCTTGTTCGTCTAGCCGCCGCCCGTAGCGAGCTCCCACCCATCGCCGCCGTCGTCTGTGGCCTCCGGTGCGTGTCGTCGTTTAAACCCCAGCGGGTCCCACCCGTCAGGGTCATTAGTGGCTAACCCAGAGCCTAATCCCACTGACATCGGGCCCCACCGGCCCTAATAACCCCCTGTAAAAAATAACCACTAATAACTAAATTAGAGACTGACATGTGGGCCTCGTTTACTCTTCAAATGTATAAAATGTTAATTAACACTAACAGTGGCTGACATGTGGGTCCACTGGACCCAGTTGACCCAGTCAAACTGCTGACTGGGATTGACCCAGTCAATGACACGTAGGCCCCACCATTCTAATTAACTATTTACTAAATAAAACTAATTTGTTAACTAATCTATCACTGACAGATGGGGCCCACCTACTAACTAATCCTGTTTAGTTTAATTTAACCACTAGATTTGCTACTGTGTATGACATGTGGGTCCCACTGGTCAGGTTTGACCCCGGTCAGCTGGGTTTTACCGATGACGTCACCCTGACGTCATGGTGACGTCACAGAACACTGTTTTGGATAATTCGGATTTAATAATTAAAAACAATTCCAGAAATTCAATAAAACTTTGAAAAATCATATAAAATAAACCGTAACTCGGATGAAAATAATTTATATATGAAAAACGATCAGAAAAATATGACGAATCCGAATATGCCACCCACATACCTGCCACACCTCTCTAACATGATGAACATGGAACTTTCCCCTCCGATTCATCTGTCCGATAATTGCCCGGAGCTGGTAAAACACCTCCAGATGTTTTCTCGCTCCGACTAACTTGCGTAGTACTGCATTAGGGCACCCCTCGAATAACGTGCTGCCATGCCATGCATCTATGTTGCATTTGTCTGCTTTTTATTTATTGTTTCTTCCCCCTCCTTCTCTCCCGATAGACCCTGAGACTGCCGACGACACTGCCGAGTACGACTACGCCCCTGACGATCAGATCTTTTCAGCAGAGCTTCCAGGCAAGCAAAACCCCCTTGATCATCCCTATATCGCCTATTCCTTCTACCTCATGCTTGCATTAGATTTTGCTACTGTAATTGCTTGCTCCTATTCTGATGCATAGCCTGCTTTTGTAACCTGCTGTTGTTACATTACCTGTTATCCTAAACTGCTTAGAATAGGTTGGTTACTGATCCATCAGTGACCCCTCACCCTTGTCCCTGTTGCCCCGCTTTGTTACCAGTACCTTGATCATTGTGATCGATGAGCAGAGACCGTCACATCACCGCACCCCCCTTAGTTGTACGGCTCTACAGGGCTACTATCGAGTGCCGGGGGTGATACCTCATACTGCACTCCTGATGATATCCCTGTAGTATAGCACAACGATGGTGATTGCAGAGGGTGATTCCTCGCTCTCCCCTTCCCGATGATGACTCTGTCGTGCAACCCCTCAAGTGGGGACCATCGAGGGTGATTCCTCCTGGTTCCCCTTAACGGATTACATCGAGTAGGAGACCATCGAGGGTGATTCCTCGGGTTCCCCTTGATGTTATGGACACATGGTTACCATGACTTATACCTCAGACCTTTGATGCAGGCGGGTCGACCCCGAGGGGTACCCGCGGGATATGTGGAGTCGGGTTGACCTAGAGGGTACCCGCGAGATAGTTACGAGGCGCGGCCGGGCCGGCAGAGACCGCCATAGAGAGGGATGGGCCTGACCCTTGTTGCACTTCCTCAAGACGGGGCGACAGGAGTACCGATCGTCACCGCGAGCCCCCAATACACTAACGGATTTGGGTATTTGATCTGAGTTGGCCGCTGGCCATATACGTACTACCACCACGCGGGATAATGGTTATGGGACCCTCGGCGCCGTATGTATCAGCCGAAAGCTTTGTCAGACGTCTAGTTCAGCAATGTGGCACGGCAGGATCGGCGCCATCCACGACAGAGGTGGTTCCTGGATCTAACCCTGCGCATAACGACCCGGAGAGCAAAGGGCGATGGGCCCAAGACCCCTGAGCACTTAGGATGTAGACCGGCGGGGACCTCTCTGCGGAGCCTAGGTAGGACTACGTCTAGTTGGTTATCCGAGGCCGGGCATGACCCAGAAAAGTGTGTCCGGCCAGAGGTAATCGAGCGTGCTGGGTAACAGTAGTGCACCCCTGCAGGGAAGTTATCTATTCGAATAGCCGTGTCCACGGTAACAGGAGGCTCAGTGTTGTATCCCGATCTAGTACAACTTGAACTGAATACATGTTACTTTAACTGTAAGCTCCGGGATCGCTTTCTCGTAGGGAGTCGAGGAAGGATCTCTGGGCTTTGCTTCTACATGCTTGTTACTTTATGTTATGCTACTAATCTGCACTCTTCTAATGCTGCAAGACGCTGAAGATGCTAGTCTTCGATAGGCTAGGACTTTCTTTCTAGTCTGGCATTTCTGTAGTTTAGTCCAAAGATATAGCCCCATTCCTTTGATACCGATGCATACTTATTATAGATCTGATGTCAGTCTTGCGAGTACTTGGGATGAGTACTCACGGTTGCTTTGCTACTCTTTTCTCCCATACCCGATTACTGCGACCAGATGACGGAGCCCCGGAGCCAGCTGCCCCAGTCGATGACTACTACTACTTCCTCGGCGGAGCCTATTGCTACGTGGAGACCGATGACCAGGAGTAGATAGGAGGCTCCCAGGCAGGAGGCCTTGCCTCTTTCGATCAGAGCCGTTGTTTGTTTTGGCCTTCTTAAGGCATATCTGTTTAACTTTTATGTTTGTACTCAGATATTTTGGTTGCTTCCGCTAACGCTTGTGCGCGAGCTTATGTATTCGAGCCCTTGAGGCCCCTGGTTTGTAATATAAATCTTGTATGACTTTATTTGTGTTTAGAGTTGTGTTGTGATATATTCCCGTGAGTCTCTGATCTCGATCGTGTGCATTTGCGTGTATGATTAGTGCACGGTCGAGCAGGGGCGCCACAAGTTGGTATCAGAGCCAACTGCCTGTAGGAAGCCCCCTTCCGATTCCTTGGTCGAAGTTGAGTCTAGTCTTTGAAAAACTATTTTGCTAACATTGATGTGTGGCTTACGGGCCCACGTCGCCAATGGGTGGTATTAGGATCTTCTATTCCTCTTCCTTACTCTGGGATTCTGATCTCTCCTCTATTAGGGTTAAAGTTTTGCTAACACTAACAATAGGTTCTCGTATTCACATTCACCCGGACAGCTGGATTGTCTGCAACTATTCCTTTCCATTGGTCTGTTGAATCAGATCATCACATTTTCCTTTCCATTGGTTTGTTTAACCTTTCTTGTAATCTAGCTTTTATCTAAGCAGTAATGATTCCCTACTTATGCAAACACCTCGGTGTACCACTCAGTCGGTAACACCATGTTACTATTGTTGTTGGCATTCAGGTAACCGACGGTGGATGAAAACTTTGCCAATTGTTCCGCCTCGCTTTAATGAGCGGGAAAATTGTTATTTTCATCCCTTGCCCTTGGTACCGACGTTGTTGCCAACCTAGCTGACAAACTATCCTCTGACGTGCCTTACTATCTAGGCCGTGCAAGATGTCACCGCCCTTCCTACTTTTAACCCACACTAACCACAGTTCCACAGAATCGAAACCTGACTCTCCTGTACATCCTTGATCTCGAAAATATCCCTTACCCCACCTCTTAAATCTCGGGACGAGATTTCTTGTAGTGGGGGAGATTTGTAACATCCCCAGATCTTAACCCTGTCATTAAGCTAATTAAATTGCCATGTCATCATGATCATCCTAATTAAATTGCATTTAGGAAATAATCCAACTCAAATTCAAATTTAAAATGCAGGTCAAATTAATATTTCTTCAAACTACAAAACTAAAGTGTTCATTATTTTGCAAATAATCATTAAGTAATTGAAAAATAGAAACTAACATTAATTGAAATATTTAGATGACCTAAATTAATTAAAACAGTACCCAAAATAGCTCATTAAACCCCTTTTCTTTTAATACAAAATTCTAATGAAATGTTATTGCCTCCAACCTTTTTGTGGCAGTACTATATATTACAGAGTATTTAAATTGACCAATGGCATATTTTATAAAAGTCAAATACTAGCTAAAGAAAATGCAAACAGAAGCTATTAGGGAAAATTGGAAAAATAAAAGAGAAAATGAAAAGCCACTGTGCACTTGGCCCAGTCAACCTAACAGTGCGGCCTGGCCCAGCAGGGCTTGCCTTTCTCTAACCTCTTGCCAGGCCGAGGCCATGGCACTGACCGCGTGCGCGCGCGCCGTCCACCCGCCGATTGCCTCGCTGTCGACCGACCATCCGCCGGTGCCCCGCGAGGGTTAAGCACACCCCCGAACCCCCAGGCAACCCTAGATCGCCACTTCCCCTCTCCCTCGCTCGCTCTCTCCTCCCCGAGCGCAGCCGTTGCCGCCGCTGCTCGTTCGCGTGGCCACAGGCTCTCCCCCCGCCGAGCCGACATGCCCAGGAGGAGCAGCGTCCTCGTCCTCGTCGCCTGCGAGCGTCAAGTTGAGCCCCGCGCCTCGGCATCATCGCCATCGCCCCGGCTCCATCCACCACGGCCGCCGTCGCCATTAGCGTCGATATGCTCCGCCTCGACCTCACCGGCTCCCCCGAGCCCTTTCCTGCCCTCCCTGTGAGCCTCCGGCCCTCCACGGCCTTTTTCCCCTCTACCCCATGCCCTCCCGCACCGCTGCCGCGCTCCGGCCACCGCCTAGCTCCGCCACTAGCTCACCCCGACCACCCCACGGCCTCCCGCGTCCACCCCTGGATGCGCGTGAGCGCGGGCGTCCCGCTGGTGCCTCTGGTTCGTCTAGCCGCCGCCCCTAGCGAGCTCCCGCCCATCGTCACCGTCCTCTGTGGCCTCCGGCGCGCGTCGTCGTTTAAACCCCGACGGGTCCCACCCGTCAGGGTCATTAGTGGCTAACCCAGAGCCTAACCCCACTAACATCGGGACCCACCGGCACTAATAACCCCCTGTAAAAAATAACCACTAATAACTAAATTAGAGACTGACATGTGGGCCTCGTTTACTGTTCAAAAGGATAAAATGTTAATTAACACTAACAGTGGCTGACATGTGGGTCCACTGGCCCCAATTGACCCAGTCAAACTGCTGACTGGGATTGACCCAGTCAATGCCACGTAGGCCCCACCATTCTAATTAACTATTTACTAATTAAAACTAATCTGTTAACTAATCTATCACTGAGAGATGGGGCCCACCTACTAATTAATCCTGTTTTGTTTAATTTAACCACTAGATTAGCAAATGTGTATGACATGTGGGTCCCACTGGTCAGGTTTGACCCTGGTCAGCTGGGTTTGCCCGATGACGTCACCCTGACGTCACAGAACACTGTTTTGGATAATTCGGATTTAATAATTAAAATAATTCCAGAAATTCAATAAAACTTTGAAAAATCATATAAAATAAACCGTAACTCGGATGAAAATAATTTATATATGAAAAACGATCAGAAAAATATGACGAATCCGAATATGCAACCAACATACCTGCCACACCTCTCTAACATGATGAACATGGAACCTTCCCCTCCGATTCATCTGTCCGATAATTGCCCAGAGCTGGTAAAACACCTCCAGATGTTTTCTTGCTCCGACTAACTTGCGTAGTACTGCATTAGGGCACCCCTCGAATAACGTGCTGCCATGCCATGCAAATGTGTTGCATTTGTATGCTTTTTATTTATTGTTTCTTCCCCCTCCTTCTCTCCCGATAGACCCTGAGACTGCCGACGACACTGCCGAGTACGACTACGCCCCTGACGATCAGATCTTTTCAGCAGAGCTTCCAGGCAAGCAAAACCCCCTTGATCATCCCTATATCGCCAATTCCTTCTCCCTCATGCTTGCATTAGATTTTGCTACTGTAATTGCTTGCTCCTATTCTGATGCATAGCCTGCTTTTGTAACCTGCTGTTGTTACTTTACCTGTTATCCTAAACTGCTTAGAATAGGTTGGTTAGTGATCCATCAGTGACCCCTCACCCTTGTCCCTGTTGCCCCGCTTTGTTACCAGTACCTTGATCATTGTGATCGATGTGCAGAGACCGTCACATCACCGCACCCCCCTTAGTTGTACGGCTCTGCAGGGCTACTATCGAGTGCCGGGGGTGATACCTCGTACTGCACTCCTGATGATATCGCTGTAGTATAGCACATCGATGGTGATTGCAGAGGGTGATTCCTCGCTCTCCCCTTCCCGATGATGACTCTGTCGTGCAACCCCTCAAGTGGGGACCATCGAGGGTAATTCCTCCTGGTTCCCCTTAACGGATTACATCGAGTAGGAAACCATCGAGGGTGATTCCTTGGGTTCCCCTTGATGTTATGGACACACGGTTACCATGACTTTTACCTCAGACCTTTGATGCAGGCGGGTCGACCCCGAGGGGTACCCGCGGGAAATGTGGAGTCGGGTTGACCTAGAGGATACCCGCGAGATAATTACGAGGCGCGGTCGGGCAGGCAGAGACCGCCCTAGAGAGGGATGGGCCTGACCCTTGTTGCACTTCCTCGAGACGGGGCGACAGGAGTACTGATCGTCACCGCGAGCCCCCAATACACTAACGGATTTGGGTATTTGATCTGAGTTGGCCGCTGTCCATATACGCACTACCACCACGCGGGATAATGGTTATGGGACCCTCGGCGCCGTATGTATCAGCCGAAAGCTTTGTCAGACGTCCAGTTCAGCATTGTGGCACGGCAGGATCGGCGCCATCCATGACAGAGGTGGTGCCTGGATCTAACCCTGCGCACAACGACCCGGAGTGCAAAGGGCGATGGGCCCAAGACCCCTGAGCACTTAGGATGTAGACCGGCGGGGACCTCTCTGTGGAGCCTAGGTAGGACTACGTCGTGTTGGTTATCCGAGGCCAGGCATGACACAGAAAAGTGTGTCTGGCCAGAGGTAATCGAGCGTGCTGGGTAACAGTAGTGCACCCCTGCAGGGAAGTTATCTATTCGAATAGCCGTGTTCACGGTAACAGGACGCTCAGTGTTGTATCCCGATCTACTACAACTTGAACTGAATACATGTTACTTTAACTGTAAGCTCCGAGATCGCTTTCTCGCAGGGAGTCGAGGAAGGATCTCTGGGCTTTGCTTCTACATGCTTGTTACTTTATGTTATGCTACTAATCTGCACTCTTCTAATGCTGCAAGACGCTGAAGATGCTAGTCTTCGATAGGCTAGGCCTTTCTCCCTAGTCTGGCATATCTGTAGTTTAGTCCAAAGATATAGCCCCATTCCTTTGATACCGATGCATACTTAGTATAGATCTGATGTCAGTCTTGCGAGTACTTTGGATGAGTACTCACGGTTGCTTTGCTACTCTTTTCCCCCATACCCGATTGCTGCGTCCAGATGACGGAGCCCCGGAGCCAGATGCCCCAGTCGACGACTACTACTACTTCCTCGGCGGAGCCTATTGCTACGTGGAGACCGATGACCAGGAGTAGATAGGAGGCTCCCAGGCAGGAGGCCCTGCCTCTTTCGATCAGAGCCGTTGTTTGTTTTCGACTTCTTCAGGCATATCTGTTTAACTTTTATGTTTGTACTCAGATATTTTGGTTGCTTCCGCTAACGCTTGTGCGCGAGCTTATGTATTCGAGCCCTCGAGGCCCCTGGTTTGTAATATAAATCTTGTATGACTTTATTTGTGTTTAGAGTTGTGTTGTGATATCTTCCCGTGAGTCTCTGATCTCGATCGTGTGCATTTGCGTGTATGATTAGTGCACGGTCGAGCAGGGGTGCCACAAGTTGGTATCAGAGCCAACTGCCTGTAGGAAGCCCCCTTCCGATTCCTTTGTCGAAGTTAAGTCTAGTCTTTGAAATACTATTTTGCTAACATTGATGTGTGGCTTACGGGCCCACGTCGCCAATGGGTGGTATTAGGATCTTTAATTCCTCTTCCTTACTCTGGGATTCTGATCTCTCCTCTATTCAGCTTAAAGTTTTGCTAATACTAACAATAGGTTCTCGTATTCACATTGACCCGGACAGCTGGATTATCTGCAACTATTCCTTTCCATTGGTCTGTTGAATCAAATCATCACATTTTCCTTTCCATTGGTTTGTTTAACCTTTCTTGTAATCTAGCTTTTATCTAAGCAGTAATGATTCCCTACTTATGCAAACACCTCGGTGTACCACTCAGTCGGTAACACCATGTTACTATTGTTGTTGGCATTCAGGTAACCGACGGTGGATGAAAACTTTGCCAATTGTTCCGCCTCGTTTTAACGAGCGGGAAAATTGTTCTCTTCGTCCCTTGCCCTTGGTACCGACGTTGTTGCCAACCTAGCTGACAAACTATCCTCTGACGTGCCTTACTATCTATGCCGTGCAAGATGTCATCGCCTTTCCTACTTTTAACCCACGCTAACCACAGTTCCACATAATCAGAACCTGACTCTCCTGTACATCCTTGATCCCGAAAATATCCCTTAGCCCACCTCTTAAATATCGGGACAAGATTTCTAGTAGTGGGGGAGACTTGTAACATCCCCAGATCTTAACCCTGTCATTAAGCTAATTAAATTGCCATGTCATCATGATCATCCTAATTAAATTGCATTTAGGAAATAATCCAACTCAAATTCAAATTTAAAATGCAAGTCATATTAATATTTCTTCAAACTGCAAAACTAAACTGTTCATTATTTTGCAAATAATCATTAAGTAATTGAAAAATAGAAACTAACATTAATTGAAATATTTAGATGACCTTAATTAATTAAAACAGTACCCAAAATAGCTCATTAAACCCCTTTTCTTTTAATACAAAATTCTATTGAAATGTTATTGCCTCCAAACTTTTTGTGGCAGTACTATATATTACAGAGTATTTAAATTGACCAATGGCATATTTTATAAAAGTCAAATACTAGCTAAAGAAAATGCAAACATAAGCTATTAGAGAAAATTGGAAAAATAAAAGAGAAAATGGAAAGCCACTGTGCACTTGGCCCAGTCAACCTAACAGTGCGGCCTGGCCCAGCAGGGCTGGCCTTTCCCTAACCTCTCGCCAGGCCGAGGCCATGGCACTGACCGCGTGCGCGCGCGCCGTCCACCCGCCGATTGCCTCGCTATCGACCAACCATCCGCCGGTGCCCCGCGAGGGTTAAGCACACCCCCGAACCCCCAGGAAACCCTAGATCGCCACTTCCCCTCTCCGTCGCTCGCTCTCTCCTCCCAGAGCGCAGCCGTCGCTGCCGCTGCTCGTTCGCGTGGCCACCGGCTCTCCCCCCGCCGAGCCGACATGCCCATGAGGAGCACCGTCCTCGTCCTCGTCGCCTGCGAGCGTCAAGTTGAGCCCCGCGCCTCGGCATCGTCGCCATCGCCCCGGCTCCATCCACCATGGCCGCCGTCGCCATTAGCGTCGATCTGCTCTGTCTCGACCTCACCGGCTCCCCCGAGCCCTCTCCTGCCCTCCCTGTGAGCCTCCGGCCCTCCACGGCCTTTTTCCCCTCTACCCCATGCCCTCCCGCACCGCTGCCGCGCTCCGGTCGCCGCCTAGCTCCGCCGCTAGCTCACCCCGACCACCCCACGGCCTCCCGCGGCCACCCCTGGATGCGCGCGAGCGCGGGCCTCCCGCTGGCGCCTCTTGTTCGTCCAGCCGCCGCCCCTAGTGAGCTCCCGCCCATCGCCGCCGTCCTCTGTGGCCTTCGGCACGCGTCGTCGTTTAAACCCCGGCGGGTCCCACCCGTCAGGGTCATTAGTGGCTAACCCAGAGCCTAACCCCACTGACATCGGGCCCCACCGGCCCTAATAACCCCCTGTAAAAAATTAACCACTAATAACTAAATTAGAGACTGACATGTGGGCCTCGTTTACTATTCAAATGGAGAAAATGTTAATTAACACTAATGGTGGCTGACATGTGGGTCCACTTGACCCAGTTGACCCAGTCAAACTGCTGACTGGGATTGACCAAGTCAATGACACATAGGCCCCACCATTCTAATTAACTATTTATTAATTAAAACTAATCTGTTAACTAATCTATCACTGACAGATGGGGCCCACCTACTAATTAATCCTGTTTAGTTTAATTTAACTACTAGATTAGCAACTGTGTATCACATGTGGGTCCCACTGGTCAGGTTTGACCCTGGTCATCTGGGTTTGCCCAATGACGTCACCCTGACGTCATGCTGACATCACAAAACACAGATTTGGATAGTTCAGATTTAATAATTAAAATAATTCCAGAAATTCAATAAAACTTTTAAAAATCATATAAAATAAACCGTAACTCCGATGAAAATAATTTATATATGAAAAACGATCAGAAAAATATGACGAATCTGAATATGCCACCCACATACCTGCCACACCTCTCTAACATGATGAACATGGATCTTTCCCCTCTGATTCATCTGTCCGATAATTGCCCGGAGCTGGTAAAACACCTCCAGATATTTTCCCGATCCGACTAACTTGCGTAGTACTGCATTAGGGGACCCCTCGAATAACGTGCTGCTATGCCATGCATCTGTGTTGCATTTGTCTGCTTTTTATTTATTGTTTCTTCCCCCTCCTTCTCTACCGATAGACCCAACGACTGCCGATGACACTGCCGAGTACGACTACACCCCTGATGATCAGATCTTTTCAGTAGAGCTTCCAGGCAAGCAAAACCCCCTTGATCATCCATATATCGCCTATTCCTTCTCCCTCATGCTTGCATTAGATTTTGCTACTGTAATTGCTTGCTCCTATTCTGATGCATAGCCTGCTTTTGTAACCTGCTGTTGTTAGTTTACCTGTTATCCTAAACTGCTTAGAATAGGTTGGTTAGTGATCCATCAGTGACCCCTCACCCTTGTCCCTGTTGCCCCGCTTTGTTACCAGTACCTCGATCATTGTGATCGATGTGCAGAGACCGTCACATCACCGCACACCCCCTTAGTTGTACGGCTCCGTAGGGCTACTATCGAGTGCCGGGGGTGATACCTCGTACTGCACTCCTGATGATATCCCTGTAGTATAGCACATCGTTGGTGATTGCAGAGGGTGATTCCTCACTCTCCCCTTCCCGATGATGACTCTGTCGTGCAACCCCTCAAGTGGGGACCATCGAGGGTGATTCCTCCTGGTTCCCCTTAACGGATTACATCGAGTAGGAAACCATCGAGGGTGATTCCTCGGGTTCCCCTTGATGTTATGAACACACGGTTACCATGACTTTTACCTCAGACCTTTGATGCAGGCGGGTCGACCCCGAGGGGTACCCGCGGGAAATGTGGAGTCGGGTTGACCTAGACGGTACCCGCGAGATAATTACGAGGCGCGACCGGGCAGGCAAAGACCGCCCTAGGGAGGGATGGGCTTGACCCTTGTTGCACTTCCTCGAGACGGGGCGACAGGAGTACTGATCGTCACCGCGAGCCCACAATACACTAACGGATTTGGGTATTTGATCTGAGTTGGCCGCTGGCCATATACGCACTACCACCACGTGGGATAATGGTTATGGGACCCTCGGCGCCGTATGTATCAGCCGAAAGCTTTGTCAGACGTCCAGTTCAGCATTGTGGCACGGCAGGATCGGCGCCATCCATGACAGAGGTGGTGCCTGGATCTAACCCTGTGCACAACGACCCGGAGTGCAAAGGGCGATGGGCCCAAGACCCCTGAGCACTTAGGATGTAGACCGGCGGGGACGTCTGTGGAGCCTAGGTAGGGCTACGTCGTGTTGGTTATCCGAGGCCGGGCATGACCCAGAAAAGTGTGACCGGCCAGAGGTAATCGAGCGTGCTGGGTAACAGTAGTGCACCCCTGCAGGGAAGTTATCTATTCGAATAGCCGTGTCCACGGTAACAGGACGCTCAGTGTTGTATCCCGATCTACTACAACTTAAACTGAATACATGCTACTTTAACTGTAAGCTCCGGGATCGCTTTCTCGCAGGGAGTCGAGGAAGGATCTCTGGGCTTTGGTTCTACATGCTTGTTACTTTATGTTATGCTACTAATCTGCACTCTTCTAATACTGCAAGACGCTGAAGATGCTAGTCTTCGATAGGCTAGGCCTTTCTCTCTAGTCTGGCATTTCTATAGTTTAGTCCAAAGATATAGCCCCATTCCTTTGATACCGATGCATACTTAGTATAGATCTGATGTCAGTCTTGCGAGTACTTTGGATGAGTACTCACGGTTGCTTTGCTACTCTTTTCCCCCATACCCGATTGCTGCGACCAGACGACGGAGCCCTGGAGCCAGCTGCCCCAATCGACGACTACTACTACTTCCTCGGTGGAGCCTATTGCTACGTGGAGACCGATAACCAGGAGTAGATAGGAGGCTCCCAGGCAGGAGGCCTTGCCTCTTTCAATCAGAGCCGTTGTTTGTTTTCGCCTTCTTAAGGCATATCTGTTTAACTTTTTTGTCTGTACTCAGATATTTTGGTTGCTTCCGCTAACGCTTGTTCGCGAGCTTATGTATTCGAGCCCTCGAGGACCTTGGCTTGTAATATAAAGCTTGTATGACTTTATTTGTGTTTAGAGTTGTGTTGTGATATCTTCCCGTGAGTCTCTGATCTCGATCGTGTGCATTTGCGTGTATGATTAGTGCATGGTCGAGCAGGGGCGCCACAAGTTGGTATCAGAGCCAACTGCCTGTAGGAAGCCCCCTTCTGATTCCTTGGTCAAAGTTGAGTCTAGTCTTTGAAAAACTATTTTGCTAACATTGATGTGTGGCTTATGGGCCCACGTCGCCAATGGGTGGTATTAGGATCTTTTATTCCTCTTCCTTACTCTGGGATTCTGATCTCTCCTCTATTCGGGTTAAAGTTTTGCTAACACTAACAATAGGTTCTCGTATTCACATTCACCCGGACAACTGGATTGTCTGCAACTATTCCTTTCCATTGGTTTGTTGAATCAGATCATCACATTTTCCTTTCCATTGGTTTGTTTAACCTTTCTTGTAATCTAGCTTTTATCTAAGCAGTAATGATTCCCTACTTATGCAAACACCTCGGTGTACCACTCAGTCGGTAACACCATGTTACTATTGTTGTTGGCATTCAGGTAACCGACGGTGGATGAAAACTTTGCCAATTGTTCCGCCTCATTTTAACTAGCGGGAAAATTGTTCTCTTCGTCCCTTGCCCTTGGTATCGACGTTGTTGCCAACCTAGCTGACAAACTATCCTCTGACATGCCTTACTATCTAGGCCGTGCAAGATGTCACCGCCCTTCCTACTTTTAACCCACACTAACCACAGTTCCACAGAATCGAAACCTGACTCTCCTGTACATCCTTGATCCCGAAAATATCCCTTACCCCACCTCTTAAATCTCGGGACGAGATTTCTTGTAGTGGGGGAGATTTGTAACATCCCCAGATCTTAACCCTGTCATTAAGCTAATTAAATTGCCATGTCATCATGATCATCCTAATTAAATTGCATTTAGGAAATAATCCAACTTAAATTCAAATTTAAAATGCAAGTCAAATTAATATTTCTTCAAACTACAAAACTAAAGTGTTCATTATTTTGCAAATAATCATTAAGTAATTGAAAAATAGAAACTAACATTAATTGAAATATTTAGATGACCTTAATTAATTAAAACAGTACCCAAAATAGCTCATTAAACCCCTTTTCTTTTAATACAAAATTCTAATGAAATGTTATTGCCTCCAAACTTTTTGTGGCAGTACTATATATTACAGAGTATTTAAATTGACCAATGGCATATTTTATAAAAGTCAAATACTAGCTAAAGAAAATGCAAACAGAAGCTATTAGAGAAAATTGGAAAAATAAAAGAGAAAATGGAAAGCCACTGTGCACTTGGCCAAGTCAACCTAACAGTGCGGCCTGGCCCAGCAGGGCTGGCCTTTCCCTAACCTCTCGCCAGGCCAAGGCCATGGCACTGACCGCGTGCGCGCGCGCCGTCCACCCGCCGATTGCCTCGCTGTCGACCATCCGCCGGTGCCCCGCGAGGGTTAAGCACACCACCGAACCCCCAGGCAACCCTAGATCGCCACTTTCCCTCTCCCTCGCTCGCTCTCTCCTCCCCGAGCGCAGCCGTCGCCGCCGCTGCTCGTTCGCGTGGCCACCGGATCTCCCCCTGCCGAGCCGACATGCCCATGAGGAGCAGCGTCCTCATCCTCGTCGCCTGCGAGCATCAAGTTGAGCCCCGCGTCTCGGCATCGTCGCCATAGCCTTGGCTCCATCCACCACGGCCGCCGTTGCCATTAGCGTCGATCTGCTCCGCCTCGACCTCACCGGCTCCCCCGAGACCTCTCTTGCCCTCCCTGTGAGCCTCTGGCCCTTCGCGGCCTTTTTCCCCTCTATCCCATGCCCTCCCGCACCGCTGCCGCGCTCCGGCCGCCGCCTAGCTCCGCCGCTAGCTCACCCCGACCACCCCACGGCCTCCCGCGGCCACCCTGGATGCGCGCGAGCGCGGGCGTCCCGTTGGTGCCTCTGGTTCGTCCAGCCGCCGCCCCTAGCGAGCTCCCTCCCATCGCCGCCGTCCTCTGTGGCCTTCGGCGCGCGTCGTCGTTTAAACCCCGGTGGGTCCCACCCATCAGGGTTATTAGTGGCTAACCCAGAGCCTAACCCCATTGACATCGGGCCCCACCGGCCCAAATAACCCCCTGTCAAAAATAACACCTAATAACTAAATTAGAGACTGACATGTGGGCCTCGTTTACTATTCAAATGGATAAAATGTTAATTAACAATAACGGTGGCTGACATGTGGGTCCACTGGACCCAGTTAACCCAGTCAAACTGCTGACTGGGATTGACCCAGTCAATGACACGTAGGCCCCACCATTCTAATTAACTATTTACTAAATAAAACTAATTTGTTAAGTAATCTATCACTCACAGATGGGGCCCACCTACTAATTAATCCTGTTTAGTTTAATTTAACCACTAGATTTGCTACTGTGTATGACATGTGGGTCCCACTGGTCAGGTTTGACCCCGGTCAGCTGGGTTTTACCGATGACATCACCCTGACGTCATGCTGACGTCACAGAACACTGTTTTGGATAATTCGGATTTAATAATTAAAAACAATTCCAGAAATTCAATAAAACTTTGAAAAATCATATAAAATAAACTGTAACTCGGATGAAAATAATTTATATATGAAAAACGATCAGAAAAATATGATAAATCCGAATATGCCACGCACATACCTGCCACATTTGACACCCTGGTTTTCGCTCCCTGTTTTTTTCTTTCGCGGGATTTGACTCCCATCTTTTTTTCCGGTGTTATCGGATTTTCCCTCGCTCTTGGGTATATGAAGATGGTCATTTAGCCTTGCCTTCCTATCCCAACTAGAGATTCTCCCCAGACCAACCTTGCCACCCAAGATATTTCCCAGGATCTTGTCCCCGAAACCCTACTCTCCGGTTTACCGGAAGGGAAACCCTAATTCTTTCCGTTACAAAGGAACCCCAATTTTCTTTGATCTGTTGCCTCCCAAACTTTACCCAGTGATCATCCTATCTCTGTAAACCCTGGATATGCAAAAATATTGCCAAGTCATTTGCAATATTTTTCATTTAAAATTAATTCCTTTTTCTGCTGTTTAAAAGAATTAAATCCAGAAAAATATCTATCCATCTCCAAAGTTCATGAAAACTTGTGAAGATATTCTCTGTGATCATATTGAGCTCCCATAAATATATTGGCCATAATTAAATAGGGGAAATTGCATTTTCCTATTTTATGCCAATATTGCATTTTTGGCACTTTCCTAAGGAACTACCATTTTGGTAACCAGGAAAAATCCCAAATAATTTGTGGAGCTTCTCCTATCCATATCTTCACCATTTCCATCAAGAACCCAAGTTCCATAGATCAAATTTTGAGCACAACATCCATTTCAAATTCTGTCCAGATTTCCAATTTGCAAAGGAAGTGCTTGCTCCCTTGATCTTTTTGGGCTGAAACTTTTCAGGGTGGTTAACATTGATAAATCACCTCTGGATACCAAAAATCAGCCCAATCCATCTAGCCATTCTCCCACAACAATTTTCCTAAGTTTCTGTCCAGCAGAAAGCTCTGTGAAGGAAGTACCATTTTGGTATGTCCAAATGAGCTGAAATTATTCCAGCATCTCCATACATCCAAATCATTACTCTCCACCAAAAGTTAGCTCATTTCACTCAGCCATTTGAGCACAGCTTCAAGTTCCAGTTTCTGGACCAATTTTTGCCTTACAAAGGAAGTGTATGCAAAACTGGCCCAAATGCCTCCAAATTTTTCCAGCACCTAGTCCTTCCTACCCTATAGCATTGTGACAAAGTTTCAGCTCCCCATTCTCATCCTTTTCTTCAGAAACTTCCAGTCAATTTTGCTGTCAGAATCTTTTTCAGCAAGTTCCTGTCACCCTAGAGCTATCCAGTGGATTCCAGCCGCATCTCTCACTTATTTGAGCTACGCGAGACTTGTTGGACAAGCTTGGACATGCTGGAGCCTTCCAGAGCAGCCCATGCACGTGGTGACCGCGTGGACAGCAGGCAGAAACGGCGCTCCAGGTGCTGTCCCCGTCGGCCAGCTTGCTCCGGCTACTTCTGGCTTGTCCGAGCATGTCTCATGGCTCCGCGGCGTCCACCTGCCCCTCTCCAGACTCTTCTCCCCTCTTCTTCCTTCCTCTGCACGCCACGATGAGTGCCGCCGCGGTACTGCTCCCCCCGTGAGCGCCGTTGTCTTCCTCTCCGTTGGTTCTTCCTCTCCCGAGCCGTCTCCTCCCTCTGATCTTCGTCAGGTCGGCACCTCTCATCGCGCGCCACCTCGCCGGAGCTCCAGGAAGGAGATAAGCTCGCCACGACTGCCGTCTTTGTCCGCATGCCACGGCCGGGCTATAAATAGCCACGGCTCGAGCCTCCCCGAGCACCATCACCACCTCAGCCACCTCCCCTCTTCCTCCAGACCACCTCTTCACTTGCGCCCGGCCAATTACTTCGCCGGAGCACGGCAATTTTGCCGGAGCTCTACCTACTGCCCCCGTCTTCAAACCCTGCCTCCAGCCGTCCCCGGTGCCCGTAGAGTCCACCCCTAGAGTCGCCGTTCTCCGGCGACCTCGCCAGCACCCTTCCCCGGCCACCGGAGTCCCTCCACTCGCCGGAGACGCCGCGGCTCTGCCGGCACTACCGCACCCCATTCCGGCCATCCCCGGTCCAGCTCCACTGCCCACGGGCGCGGGAGGGATCCGCGAACCCATCCCCACCGCCGCCTGAGCTCGCCATGCCCAGCCTCGTCGGAATTGACCGCGGCCGACATCCTCTGTTTCCACGTCAGGAGGATGAAGAAGACCCAGGCGGGCCCGGCCTGGCAGCGGCTCAGCGCCCTCCCGCAGTTTTTTTTAAGTGGAGGCAGCGGTTGGGCCGGCCCAGTGGGCAGCAGTAGCAGTGCACAGCGGCAACAGCAGTTGCTTTCAGCCCAAAACAGCCCAGCCAGCACAGTGTGCTTTATTCATTTTCCAGAAAAACTGTCAAGGGCCTCTGAGTAAATATTTTATTTGCAGATGGGTCCCTGGCAGTCAAACTCCTCTAACTTTTTGCTCACAACTCCGATCGAGGTGAATCCAACGCTCACTTTCTCAGTTCATCGAGCCCGTTTTGATGGCATCCTTTTCACCATGTCACAACATTTTGAAAATGACCATGATACCCCTGCCCTATATCCAGCCTCCTCGAGAGGGAACCCTTTCCGGCGAATTTTCCGCAAGGCGATCGCACTTCTCCCGGAGTATTTCTTCACCCCCAGGCAAGCCGACCATCTAATATATGCCCTAAAGCATTGCTCTGTGTTATTCTTGCGTGTTTAAATTATTAAGTTTATGCTAGTATGTATAGTAGTGAGCTGTATGTGATGCCAATGAACTCTTGCTTGCCTTTCTTTGATGACGGCACCACGCCTGTGTTCTGAGCTGCTTCCGGCCGTCCGGGGTGGATGCCGACTTTATATTTCTCTTTTCAACAACTGTCCGGTGTTCTGAGCTGCTTTCCGGCCGTCTCGGGCAGCTGTTGAATTTCTTTCTGTAGCGGCCGTCTTAGGGAACCACTACATTCTTTTTATCAACACTGTCTCATGCTCTGAGCTGCTTTTCAGCCGTCTTGAGCCGGGGTTGAGTTATTCCGGTAATGTCCCAGATCTGAGTTGTAAAGACCGTTCTGGTGGCTACTGGTTTATTTGCCGGTTTTATACAAGGGTTCAGATGGTTGTCACTTACAGCTAAAACTTGTAAGGTGATAACTTGCTATTTACATTACCTGCTGATGCTCACTATATTATAGCACTAGTGACCTGTTGTAACATATATGGAGATAGGTTGTTATGTTTTCATAGATGTTATAGTAGGCATTATTTTGATATGTGAAATTCATAGTAATTTACTTTAGTGCATATCCACTGCCATGTTAAGTTAATTATGATGAATATCCACGCTTGTTAAAGGCTTGTTAATCTAAACATAGTTGGTTGATCAAGAGCCACCTACCCGGACTTATCCGTGCAGCCACATTTGCCGGTATGGGACGGCCTTGACTTGGTCTAACTTTGTGCTCTTTTATCGGTACCACCAAAGAGGGAAGGTTATGTGCGCGCGCTACCCTGGCCCGGTAGGCGGCGATAACCTTGTGAGCCCAGTTGAGTTATTTGCCGACGTCCCCGTTTGGGACAGTTTGTTTGGCCACGACGGTGGCAGGTGTCACGGGGTGACACAGGGGCCACCCAGGACATGACCCTGGGAGGGTATGATTGTCGGTGGTACGGTAGAGGAGTCACGGGTTAGACAAGTTTCGTTGGAGCAGCACCGGTCCACCCGAATGGGAACATGTACTGAGTACGAGGCCGGGAGCTCCATGGTGTGGGTAAAGTGTGCAACCTCTGCAGAGTGTAAAACCTATTCGAATAACCGCGTCCACGGTATTGGACAGTTCGCTTAGACCTCTCTAGGATGATCAACCGTAATAAAGATAATAATGATGGAAGAATTTGTCTTATGATCGGAAGTACCGATGGATCATGAGTATCTTGAGGGTTGTGGGACAACCCAGAAGAGAGTAAGTTGCTAATTGGTAACAGTAAGCACTTTAAGCACTTAAGATGATTAATGTTACTAGATGTTTCATATTGCTAGATATTCCTGCCATAGCATGATGATTAATGCTGATAAGATAACAAATGCATGCTTGAATGCAATGGATTGCATTGCTTGGTGTATATGTTAGTTTGGTTTGCTTGCGAGTACATTCAAAAGTACTCAGCGGCCTTCAATGTGGCCAGGTTCACCTAAGGATCCGACGTTCGCTAGCGAGGAGCCGGAGTGTTCGCGGGCTAGAAGAGTAACCCAGTCAGATCCCTGTGGATTGGAGCCACACCAAGACCATGCTGCCTTAGATAGAGCTTTTCCGCTGCCATCATCCTTGTAATATATCATGTAAGACTGATATATTCCATTAATAGAAAAGCTTGTGTTCATGATACTGGTTGTAAAAGCGCATACCAGAGTGATTTTCCTGGGCTGGTATGTGCGGTGACCGTCTGACTACAGTGGTAATCAGGCGGGGTGCCACAACGGATGGTATCAGAGCCAGGCTGACCGTAGGTTACCCTTGCCAGATTTCATTGCCTCTTGATCGGTAGAAAGCCTCGATGGATTTAAGCCATCTTTGCCAGACAGGCACGGCTACTATTGATCATAAAGCAACCCCATAGGCTTTTGGCTCCATCAGACCTTAACTCTCGTGGCCTTTGCCCCCGGTACGAAATGTCCGCACCAGGCAACGACCCGTGAGCCCTGAACCCTTAGGTAAACCAGATATCCCCACCTTGCTTGCTAGCCATGGTATTTCTCTCCTCAAATCCAGTTTCCTTTGGGAAACGCTTATAAATTCCATCTCTCCCCGACAACCCCAGGATCGTTGACTAAGCCACTTTGGCTATGGTCGTGCGGTGAGTCCTATGTTCCCTAAGGAAGTAGTAGGAGCTTGACACCAATTGCTACCAGGAGCATTGTGTGGTTTTGCTTCTAAATCCTTAGAGGTACATCGAGTGCGCTATACTAGTTATACTAGTGAATTTCGGCCACATGTGTAAAGTCCGCAAAATTTGAGCTTTATTTTGCTTTTTGGTTTTTCGTGGTTCTTGTTTCTTTTCTCGGTTCTGTTCTTTTGCTCTGATTGGATCCATCGGCAAGAGCTACCAAAGAAGACCAACCTACAACTTGGATAATACCCAATAATCCAAATTCAGTAAGAGTCAAGCCAAGCCAACTGCCCGATATGCAGAACATTATTACCGGATCTGTCAATAATGAAGAATGGGTTAGAAGCAGACTCTGTATGCAACAGACAAGGCCAGAATATATCTGAGAAGGAGTTTGCCTCCGAATTGATTACACCAAAGGAACAACGAGATGAGCTATCAGGAATGGACACCAGCAAGAACAAACAATTCAGTCCTCGACACAAGGATTATTTCAGTAAGTGGGGTGAACCTTGAGTCTTTTCTCAATGGACTCAAGAATCATTTAGTACCCATAGAAGATATATTTCAAGAATGTGAAGGTGCCGAGAGCAACAACAAAATTCAGGTATGTTGATACAAATCTCAACACATATTCTAGAAATTTTCCAGTGCATATACAAATTTTCTAGGCGTGATGAACAAGGTCTGCCAGAAATATGGATGTGTTCATGGCTGCCCAGAATCAACGAGAATTCCAAAAGCCTGGAAGTTCAGCTACACCAACTGGAATTATCTGTCAAATTGCTTACTACCAACAACACTTGGTTTGAATGCAAAGGGTATTCCGAATTCATTACCAACCTAAAGTCTGCATCAGTTGTGCAACCTCTACAGCAATAATGATCAGACCAGCAGAAGGACAAGTGGTGTGTATGACCAATAGGATATCTTCAGACAAGGTATGGCCTACACCAAGTTTTGGCTTCGCCATGAATAAATTTTGGATACTTCGAAAGGAAGCCAGAACCGGCCACAGGTCCAACTGCATACACAGTGAAAGGCTTCTGGTAGAAGAAACCCAGCCTTCCTCCGCAAGTTATCGGAAGGAGCTTACAACGCAAGACTCCCAACCCTTCTCGCTATGCCACTTGGTGAGAAAATCTTCTGGGGTACGGTACTCCAATCTTCCTCAGCGTGCTACCGCGGAAAGCTACTGGCATAAGGCCCCTGACCTTCCACAGTAAGCTACATGAGGGAAAGCTTCTGAGGTACGACACCCAGCCTTCTTCAGCACATCACCTTGGCAGAAGCTTCGAGCGTAAGGAATTGAGCCTTCTTCAGCACGCCATCGTGCTAACAACAATCTTGTTCGAAGCATGAGCTGGTCCATACACACGTCCGCCTCAGAACTCAGTAAATATAAAGGGATTTATTCTACCTATGCATATATTGTGAGCATGCAGTTAAGTGGATCCGTTCATGCGAACCACTCGTACACATGAATGACTGTGTTTAGAGACACATTGGCCCCGCACTTCAAAGAAGGATACGAACGCAGCAATCCCTACAAGATATGCAAGAGTAAGTTATGACACGGTCAAGGAGCCGTGTTGGCAGGTCACGACAGGTCCATCAAAGGAATTCTCAAAAACAAAGAAGTTGTGGACAAACAGTTTCCGTGACGATCAGTAAACTAAAGCTTTATGGATAAGGTCATATCATCAATCCTTGTCAGACTCTTGCATATACGGCCACAACAATGCAGTCAGCATGTTATACTCATCATGAATATGGGCCATCAATCAAGACAAGAGGCTAGTCTCCGAAAGGTACACCGGATGATAGCCATACTATGTTAGCTCAGTGGCCATAGCAAGGACCACAAAGGCTATATATGGCAGAGCCACCTCAGAGATTACCGTCTATGATTACTTTGTGATCATGCCCAACATTTCAGTTGGGAATCACCTGAGAACGAAGTCAGAATGCAAGAGACACGAGGAAACACCTCGTACGGAACCCAGAGCCAGACTGAGCATTCTAACAAGGCAGAAAGAAAGCCGCCTCTAGTCACTCGGGGCCATACGAGCATGTGAGCTCGGTACTCAGAAAGGATGTTTCACCCTTGGCAGTCAGAGTACGGAGTATCTCAACAAAACCCGAAGCAGCTAGGTCCATGCTGTGGAAGTCAAGCTATTTGTTGATATTACCGCTACCCCACCAAGCAACAAACTACCAGGACAAAAGGTATGCCTGACAGGAAAGAGAAGGATTCAATGTAGCTGTGTGGAAAGACAACACCCGAGCCGTCAGAAGAGGCAGTTCGAAGGACCAGTAAATCAATGAAGACAAGACAGCTGATGGATCCACGTCATACACAGGTAAGCCCCCCTTAGCCGGGAGGTAAGCCCGGAAATCTCGAGGACGAGATTTTCTTAAGGGGGGTAGGTTTGTGACACCCTGGTTTTCGCTCCCTGTTTTTTTTTCTTTCGCGGGATTTGACTCCCGTCTTTTTTTTCGGTGTTATCGGATTTTCCCTCGCTCTTGGGTATATGAAGATGGTCATTTAGCCTTGCCTTCCTATCCCAACCAGATATTCTCCCCAGACTAACCTTGCCACCCAAGATATTTCCCAGGATCTTGTTGCCGAAACCCTACTCTCAGGTTTACCGGAAGGGAAACCCTAATTCTTTCCGTTACAAAGGAACCCCAATTTTGTTTGATTTGTTGCCTCCCAAACTTTTCCCAGTGATCATCCTATCTTTGTAAACCCTGGATATGCAAAGATATTGCCAAGTCATTTGCAATATTTTTCATTTAAAATTAATTCCTTTTTCTGCTGTTTAAAAGAATTAAATCCAGAAAATATCTATCCATCTCCAAAGTTCATGAAAACTTGTGGAGATATTATTTATGATCATATTGAGCTCCCATAAAAATATTGGCCATAATTAAATAGGGGAAATTGCATTTTCCTATTTTATGCCAATATTGCATTTTGAGCACTTTCCAAAGGAACTACCATTTTGGTAACCAGGAAAAATCCCAAATAATTTGTGGAGCTTCTCCTATCCATATTTTCACCATTTCCATCAAGAACCCAAGTTCCATAGATCAAATTTTGAGCACAACATCCATTTGCAAATTCTGTCCAGATTTCCAATTTGCAAAGGAAGTGCTTGCTCCCTTGATCCTTTTGGGCTGAAACTTTTCAGGGTGGTTAACATTGATAAATCACTTATGGATACCAAAAATCAGCCCAATCCATCTAGCCATTCTCCCACAGCAATTTTCCTAAGTTTCTGTCCAGCAGAAAGCTTTGTTAAGGAAGTACCATTTTGGTATGTCCAAATGAGCTGAAATTATTCCAGCATCTCCATATATCCAAATCATCACTCTCCACCAAAATTTAGCAAATTTCACTCAGCCATTTGAGCACAGCTTCAAGTTCCAGTTTCTGGACCAATTTTTGCATTACAAAGGAAGTGTATGCAAAACTGGCCCAAATGCCTCCAAATTTTTCCAGCACCTAGTCCTTCCTACCCTATCTCATTGTGACAAAGTTTCAGCTCCCCATTCTCATCCTTTTCTTCAGAAACTTCCAGTCAATTTTGCTGTCAGAATCTTTTTCAGCAAGTTCCTCTCACCCTAGAGCTATCCAGTGGATTCCAGCCGCATCTCTCACTTATTTGAGCTACGAGAGACTTGTTGGACAAGCTTGGACATGCTGGAGCCTTCCAGAGCAGCCCATGAACGTGGTGACCGCGTGGACAACAGGCAGAAATGGCACTCCGGGTGCTGTCCCCGTCGGCCAGCTTGCTCCGGCTACTTCTGGCTTGTCCGAGCATGTCTCATGGCTCCGCGGCGTCCACTTGCCCCTCTCCAGACTCTTCTCCCCTCTTTTTCCTTCCTCTGCACGCCACGGCGAGTGCCGCCGCGGTACTGCTCCGCCCGTGAGCGCCGTCGTCTTCCTCTCCGTTGGCTTCTTCCTCTCCCGAGCCGTCTCCTCCCTCTGATCTTCGTCAGGTCGGCACCTCTTGTCGCGCGCCACCTCACCGGAGCTCCAGGAAGGAGATAAGCTCACCACGGCTGCCGTCTTTGTCCGCACGCCACGGCCGGGCTATAAATAGCCACGGCTCGAGCCTCCCCGAGCACCATCACCACCTCCCCTTTTCCTCCAGACCACCTCTTCACTCGTGCCCGGCCAATTACTTCGCCGGAGCACGGCAATTTCGCCGGAGCTCTACCTATTGGCCCCGCCTTCAAACCCCGCCTCCAGCAGTACCCGGTGCCCGTAGAGTCCACCCCTAGAGTCGCCGTTCTCCGGCGACCTCGCCAGCACCCTTCCCCGGCTTCCCCGGCCACCGGAGTCCCTCCACTCGCCGGAGATGCCGCGGCTCTGCCGCCACTGCCGCACCCCATTCCGGCCATCCCCGGCCCAGCTCCACTGCCCACGGGCGCGGGAGGGATCCGCGGACCCATCCCCACCGCCGCCTAAACTCGCGGTGCCCAGCCTCGCCGGAATCGACCGCGGCCGGCATCCTCTGTTTCCACGGCAGGAGGATGAAGAAGACCCAGGCGGGCCCGGCCTGGCAGCGGCTCAGCGCCCTCCCTCTGTTTTTTAAGTGGAGGCAGCGGTTGGGACGGCCCAGTAGGCAGCAGTAGCAGTGCACAGCGGCAGCAGCAGTTGCTTTCGGCCCAAAACAGCCCTGCCAGCACAGTGTGCTTTATTCATTTTCCAGAAAAACTGTCAAGGGCCTCTGAGTAAATATTTTATTTGTAGATGGGTCCCTCGCAGTCAAACTCCTCTAACTTTTTGCTCACAACTCCGATCGAGGTGAATCCAACACTCACTTTCTCAGTTCATCGAGCCTGTTCTGATGGCATCTTTTCACCATGTCACAACATTCTGAAAATGACCATGATACCCCTGCCCTATATCCAGCCTCCCCGAGAGGGAACCCTTTCCGGCGAATTTTCCGCGAGGCGATCGCACTTCTCCCGGAGTATTTCTTCACCCCCAGGCAAGCCGACCATCTAATATATGCCCTAAAGCATTGCTCTGTGTTATTCTTGCGTGTTTAAATTATTAAGTTTATGCTAGTATGTATAGTAGTGAGCTGTATGTGACGCCAATGAACTCTTGCTTGCCTTTCTTTGATGACGGCACCACGCCTATGTTCTGAGCTGCTTCCGGCCGTTCGGGGTGGATGCCGACTTTATATTTCTCTTTTCAACAACTGTCCCGTGTTCTGAGCTGCTTTCCGGCCGTCTCGGGCAGCTGTTGAATTTCTTTCTGTAGCGATGACCCTATGCTCTGAGCTGTTTTTCGGCCGTCTTAGGGAACCACTACATTCTTTTTATCAACACCGTCTCATGCTTTGAGCTGCTTTTCAGCCGTCTTGAGCCGGGGTTGAGTTATTCCGGTAATGTCCCAGATCTGAGTTGTAAAGACCGTTCTGGTGGCTACTGGTTTATTTGCCGGTTTTATACAAGGGTTCAGATGGTTGTCACTTACAGCTAAAACTTGTAAGGTGATAACTTGCTATTTACATTACCTGCTGATGATCACTATATTATAGCACTAGTGACCTGTTGTAACATATATGGAGATAGGTTGTTATGTTTTCATAGATGTTATAGTAGGCATTATTTTGACATGTGAAATTCATAGTAATTTACTTTAGTGCATATCCACTGCCATGTTAAGTTAATTATGATGAATATCCACGCTTGTTAAAGGCTTGTTAATCTAAACATAGTTGGTTTATCAAGAGCCACCTACCCGGACTTATCCGTGTAGCCACATTTGCCGGTATGGGACGGCCTTGACTTGGTCTAACTTTGTGCTCTTTTATCGGTACCACCAAAGAGGGAAGGTTATGTGCGCGCGCTACCCTGGCCCGGTAGGCGGCGATAACCTTGTGAGCCCAGTTGAGTTATTTGCCGGCGTCCCCGTTTGGGACAGTTTGTTTGGCCACGACGGTGGCAGGTGTCACGGGGTGACACAGGTGCCACCCAGGACATGACCCTGGGAGGGTATGATTATCGGTGGTACGGTAGAGTTGTCACGGGTTAGACAAGTTTCGTTGGAGCAGCACCGGTCCACCCGAATGGGAACATGTACTGAGTACGAGGCCGGGAGCTCCATGGTGTGGGTAAAGTGCGCAACCTCTGCAGAGTGTAAAACCTATTCGAATAGCCGCGTCCACGGTATTGGACAGTCCGCTTAGACCTCTCTAGGATGATCAACCGTAATAAAGATAATAATGATGGAAGAATTTGTCTTATGATCGGAAGTACCGATGGATCATGAGTATCTTGAGGGTTGTGGGACAACCCAGAAGAGAGTAAGTTGCTAATTGGTAACAGTAAGCACTTTAAGCACTTAAGATGATTAATGTTACTAGATGTTTCATATTGCTAGATATTCCTGCCATAGCATGATGATTAATGCTGATAAGATAACAAATGCATGCTTGAATGCCATGGATTGCATTGCTTGGTGTATATGTTAGTTTGGTTTGCTTGCGAGTACATTCAAAAGTACTTAGCGGCCTTCAATGTGGCCAGGTTCACCTAAGGATCCGACGTTCGCTAGCGAGGAGCCGGAGTATTCACGGGCTAGAAGAGTAACCCAGTCAGATCCTTGTGGATTGGAGCCGCACCAAGACCATGCTGCCTTAGATAGAGCTTTTCCGCTGCCATCATCCTTGTAATATATCATGTAAGACTGATATATTCCATTAATAGAAAAGCTTGTGTTCATGATACTGGTTGTAAAAGCGCATACCAGAGTGATTTTCCTGGGCTGGTATGTGCGGTGACCGTCTGACTACAGTGGTAATCAGGCGGGGCGCCACACCACACCTCTCTAACATGATGAACATGGAACTTTCCCCTCCGATTCATCTGTCCGATAATTGCCCAGAGCTGGTAAAACACCTCCAGATGTTTTCCCGCTCCGACTAACTTGCGTAGTACTGCATTAGGGCACCCCTTGAATAACGTGCTGCCATGCCATGCATCTGTGTTGCATTTGTCTACTTTTTATTTATTGTTTCTTTCCCCTCCTTCTCTCCCGATAGACCCCGAGACTGCCGACGACACTGCCGACTACGACTTCGCCCCTGACGATCAGATCTTTTCAGCAGAGCTTCCAGGCAAGCAAAACCCCCTTGATCATCCCTATATCGCCTATTCCTTCTACCTCATGCTTGCATTAGATTTTGCTACTGTAATTGCTTGCTCCTATTCTGATGCATAGCCTGCTTTTGTGACCTGCTATTGTTACTTTACCTGTTATCCTAAACTGCTTAGAATAGGTTGGTTAGTGATCCATCAGTGACCCCTCACCCTTGTCCCTGTTGCCCCGCTTTGTTACCAGTACCTCGATCATTGTGATCGATGTGCAGAGACCGTCACATCACCGCACACCCCCTTAGTTGTACGGCTCTCCAGGGCTACTATCGAGTGCCGGGGGTGATACCTCGTACTGCACTCCTGATGATATCCCTGTAGTATAGCACATCGATGGTGATTGCATGTCAGGACCGGTTTTCCAGGATATTAATTTCCCAGTAAATGGTCCTTGTGCTCACCAGCCCCAGGATTACTGTTAGCTGATGAGACACAATCTTGATACAGAAATTCCAAGCAAAATACAAAATATGTAGTACAAGACCATTCTGGTCTATGAGTACAACAAAAGGTTTCTAGTGGTTGCTGGCGGGAGCGGTTCGGGGTCGTCAGCGTCTATGGGACTCCATTTCCCACAGGAACAGCTGACCTGGATAACTCCTATCTTCGCGCGGCTGCTATCTTCAGTGCCTAGGTTCCGGGGCTGTCGTCATTGCGCTCCTCTCCAAGCAAGAAATCTGGCCAAGACAATAGCTAGGGACAAGCCAGTGAGTACTTTGAATGTACTCGCAAACATCATGAAAACAGGTACAATATAGCAGGTGATAAACATGTACTGAAACAATCCACGATCGCTTAGTCAGTCTCAAACTAAAATTCATGATGCACGCAACCAGGTCATTCATATTAAACAGAAATAAGCAATCAGAGAATAAAAATAAAATAAACCAATCGGGTGTCTGAAGCGACGCCTCGAAAGGATAATAATATAAAGCATGCCTCAGTCGGGCGTCTGAGCGACACCACATAAAGGGCTTATAAGGAAAATAAATAACAAGCATGCCACAGTCGGGCGTCTGAGCGACACCACATAAAGGGCTTTTATGGGAAATGAATAACAAGCATGCCACAGTCGGGCGTCTGAGCGACACCACATAAAGGGCTTATAAGGAAAATAAATAACAAGCATGCCACAGTCGGGCGTCTGAGGCGACACCACATAAAGGGCTTATAAGGAAAATAAATAACAAGCATGCCACAGTCGGGCGTCTGAGCGACACCACATAAAGGGCTTATAAGGGAAATGAATAACAAGCATGCCACAGTCGGGCGTCTGAGCGACACCACATAAAGGGCTTATAAGGAAAATAAACAACAAGCATGCCACAGTCGGGCGTCTGAGCGACACCACATAAAGGGCTTATAAGGGAAATGAATAACAAGCATGCCACAGTCGGGCGTCTGAGCGACACCACATAAAGGGCTTATATGAGAATAATCACAATGAATATCCAGGAGGTAGAACCATCCCAGGGATACTCAATAATTCAAATAATATAAATGGTTAGTCCACAATAATAATAATCATAATTATCATTTGTCACATGTCATGATCAATGTTCCGGTTTAGAAGTTTTCCTCCGAAGACCGACACTAAGACCGACACTTGACCCATTCCAGACTGTAGTCCTTAACCGCGGACACGGCTATTCAAATAGATATAAACTCTGCAGAGGGTGTACTCTGTACCCACAAGTATTGGATTCCTTTAGTCCACCGGGACTAATTCCCCTTACGGTCTTTTAATTGAAAACACACCTGACCCGCACACACCAGCTTAACTTACCGATGTCTGGAATCACCCATGACACTCGTTAAGCAAAACTCTAAGTGGGGAGGCTCCAACCTCGATTAGCATGGGATCGAATTTATATTCGCGCGCTCTAAGGGGTGCCCCCCTCTCGGTCCCGGACCGGAAACACCCATGCCCCCGGACCAGGTGGCCTGCCTACCGGATGCACCCGGTATCTTCCACCATGGCCTCTCTGTACGGTGTGTGCCAAAAAAGGGGTTGACAACTTACTGAACCGTACCCTACCTGCGGCAGGGACGAGTGGTAGTACGAAACAAGTATGGGGGTTACTGGAACAAGACTCGATCTATGGTCGACTCAGGAGGCTTATGTGTTCCCTGCATGGTTAGCACAACAAATATTTTTCACGGCATCAGACAGAAATCTCCGTTCTTCATACCCCCTCATGCCTTTCTGACCATTCTCGCTCCAACGAGATGTCAGCACCAAGCTCATGTCTACCCGAGACAGAGACTTCTCCGGATTCCTTCCGGTAGGCATGTGAGGTATAAGAGGGCGAATACTGTCACCAGTATTTTAGTATCAACAGCAAAGAATGCACTCCAAGGCATGATCACAACATCACATGAAATAACGAATGTTTCCAAAACACCTCGGTGTTGTAGTCACGTCAAACAACACACAATAAACATTTGACCGGGTTTCAGGATGCTTGCCTTCAAGGTGCAGAAGTGCAGGGTGCACCACAAAATTTTTGAAAGCTTTCTTCCCTCTCCGATTCCTATTTCGAAAAGTATTTGAATTAACACGTAATTCAAAAACAGTACAAAAAGTTGTCTTGGAAAATTTTCAAATAAATATGAAAATAAACTAGATGAGATTACAGAGAAGTAGGAAAAAGAATCAATTCATTTGGAGTTTTATTTAAAAAGATATGTCCAGTCAAAGGTTTAGTCAAACTCTGTTTTTAAATAAAACAGAAAATAGAAAACGGTTCGCAGTGAAAACGCTTTCGGAAGAAGAAAACGTACTTCGGGGGTTTTACGCTTTCTGAAAACTGTCGCGCACTTCCTGGAATACGTTTCCTCTTGAAGAAAACGCATTATGGGTTAAGACGCCAACAGGCCAGGGCTTGTCTCGCCGACAGGCGGGGCCCGCCTGTCGGGTTCCTCTTCTTTCTCCCGCGCACAGGAGGCAGAACCAGAGGCGAGCTTCCGGCGGCGATTGCCGGCGCCAGGAGGCACCTCTCCCGGAGCTGTGCACACCGGTGTGCTCATAAGGGAGGGCCCCATCCTCTGGTGGGCAAAGGAATCACCGGGGAGCTCGGGGGTGAGCACCCTTTCCTCCGAGGCGGACCGAGAGTTCCGGCGAGCACGGTGTCGGTCTACTGCTGCTACGGCTCAAATTACCAGGGGGAATGGGCTTGCGGGGTCGAGAGGAAGCTACGGGTGAGGAAAGAATGGGATGGGAGGCTCTGGCTGCGGAGAAATTAACAGGAGGGTGGCGGCGGCTGGCTCGGCCGGAGATGGGGAGAAAGGTTCCTCCGGTCGAATTGGAGCTAGGGGGGGTTCACAGGGTGCTGCAGGTTTGCGGTGAGGGCGACAGAGAGCTTGAGGGGTCCTATTTATAGCGCGACGAGGTCGGTACCGAGGCGGCCGTGGATAAGATCGCCGGAGAACCGACGTTCTGTTGCTGTAGGGCGACGTGGCGGCGACTAGCGGTGTTGGCAGGGCGAGAGGATGAGGACGGCCTGTTCCAGGGGCAGCTGGCGGGCTGAGAGAGCTTGGGCGGTGCCGTGCGCGGCAAGCTCTGGCGGCGGCAGTGGCTGGTTGCGGGGGCGGCGCTGCGGCGAGTCAGGGAGCGGCTTGGCTGGTCTTGGCGCGTCACGGCATAGTCAGGAGACAGGGGAGATGAACTGGAGCTAGCGGGGGAGGCGCTACTGGTCGCGGCGGCTCGGGCGCGGCACGAGCAAAACGTGCGCTCTGGGCGCGCCCAGAGCACGCACGGCGCCTGCTCGACGGAATGCTAGGGGGGGCTAATCATGCTTGGATGCAAATGAAAATTAACAGGTTTCGGGTAAATACAATGGAAGGTTTAGGGGACATGGTGGTTTGGCAATTAGAACAAGCTCACAGTGCAATTTTAAAACCATGCCAAAATCTGGACATGCACTACAGATTCTCGACAAAATGCCAGGGGCATCTAGGGATCTGCTATGGCCACCAAAATTTCCAGATGAGAGTCTCTTTAGATGTAGGTGATAATGGTAAAGTTAGTTTGGGAGAAACAGAAACTTGTTAATGCAATTTTTGGTGAAAAGCAATTCTGGACAGAAACGGTAGACTATAATTTCATGTGTCCAAGTTATTCCAATGGGTCCGAAATTCTGGACTTAAGGGTTTTATAGGATGTACTATGAGTAGGAAAAATCTTAAGAGCAATGGGGCAAGATAAAATAAGGTTGTAGTACAACTACCAATCTGGACCAGAATAAAGATGAGGATGGTTTGCTCAAATATTCCAAAGAACCCAAGTGGATTTTTACATAAACAAGAGTTATATACTCCTATTGACATCCCAGAATTTTTATAGAATTTTTAAAGGAATATTTAAATAGGTTGAAGTGCCGACTGCAAATTGAACCAGATTTAAAAACTTGAAGTGGTGCTCAAATTTTACAATTGACAAAGCTGGGTTTTTGCATAAAAGTGATCCAGGGACATCACATGACTCCTACAAATTTTTGTGGAATTTATAAATGAAGTTATAAAATAGTTGTAGTGCAAATGAGGCTCTTAAAAAGGGGAAAATGCTATTAAATGAATTTAAATCTTGACAAATTTTATTTTAAAAATTATTCCACTGGTTTTACTAAATGAAATAAAATGATTCAATAAAACATTCAAGCCACACAACACTATTCAAAAGTTTTCAGATAGAACAGAAGAATTTTTGAAATTCAGACAAAAGGAGTGGTTCTGAGATCACAAGAAAATCCAGAAAGAAAAGTTTTAATTTCCTGGCAAAATTTTAATTAACAAAACATGGTTAAATTTTTGGGGTGTTACAACACTACCCCCCTTAAGAAAAATCTCGTCCTCGAGATTTGCCAAAGGACGTATTTTGCAACAAGAAACATTATTCATACCACACGGCAATCGTAACAACAACAAAAAATAAAAATAAATAAATATTCCACACACACATGATAGGACGGGGTCACAGTAAAATCGCTGACTAATGTGTAGTTGTGGTGTTCTAGCGAGGTAATTGATTAGGTGATAAAAGAACACACGGTCTTGCATTTAGCATACGTGGCATGTGAGTCGTATAATGCGAGGACTTGCAATTTAAATTTTTGTTGGGAAAAACATTTTTCATCGTAGTGGTCTTTTAAGAAAAAATCTTATTATGAAATTTGCTATAATGAAAACAATCGATTTTTAAATCACAGCAGATAACTGCGACCAAAACTCACACAGAAAATTTTAAAACACAGCACTGATATCACGACAAGAGGTCAAAAAGCCACACAAACTAATACAACTAAAGCGCTGACGGTCCAGGTAATAAACTATAGTTCACGAGTAATTATTCCCCGCTGTGGGATATATCCTTCGTCTACTGGGGAGCGGATGGAAGACTCACAAAATGCGTCTCTCTTGGTCTGGCCTCAGGGGTCTGCTAATGGCGGCTTGGGTTTATCAGAGCAAGGGTGTGGAAAAATCCCACAATTATTATAATAAAATCCCTCGGGGTTGCATCTGGGGTCATTATATGAATCCCAAGGTGCGATCAGAAAAAAATTGCTGTGAAGGCATGGCACAAGGTGAGAGATGCTTGGTAAGGTCACGGAGTGGCCTCAAGTATAGCATCTAGGCTGGGTGACATATTGCGGTGCGTGGGCAATATTAACTGTCGGTTCTGCTATATGGTGGTCGAGGTCAATGCCACAGCTATATATATCGCAAAATGTGACGTATTACTGTGGTTGTCAGTTGGGGCAAACGTTCCCTTTATATAAAGAAAACGGAGTCTTCCTTCGCACACTTGCGAATGGGACAACTCAGGTGTCGACCACGGGCGTGTGATCGATGGGATGGGCTGATAGGTTGGGCACCGACTGCCAAAAGCTGTCGGGTCACTATGTGGGCTATCGGTTAGGGTAGGCTTGGCTGTGGTGGGGATAAGATCTGGTGGGTGGTTTAACCTAGGTTTTCTTGACCCGGCTAAGATAGGGTTAGCCAATGGTCAGCCTGGCTCTGATACCAAGGTTGTCAGGATCGTTTTTCCAGGATATTAATTTCCCTGTAAATGGTCCTTGTGCTCACCAGCCCCAGGATTACTGTTAGCTGATGAGACACAATCTTGATACAGAAATTCCAAGCAAAATACAAAATATGTAGTACAAGACCATTCTGGTCTATGAGTACAACAAAAGGTTTCTAGTGGTTGCTGGCGGGAGCGGTTCGGGGTCGTCAGCGTCTATGGGACTCCATTTCCCACAGGAACAGCTGACCTGGATAACTCCTATCTTCGCGCGGCTGCTATCTTCAGTGCCTAGGTTCCGGGGCTGTCGTCATTGCGCTCCTCTCCAAGCAAGAAATCTGGCCAAGACAATAGCCAGGGACAAGCCAGTGAGTACTTTGAATGTACTCGCAAACATCATGAAAACAGGTACAATATAGCAGGTGATAAACATGTACTGAAACAATCCACGATCGCTTAGTCAGTCTCAAAATAAAATTCATGATGCACGCAACCAGGTCATTCATATTAAACAGAAATAAGCAATCAGAGAATAAAAATAAAATAAACCAATCGGGTGTCTGAAGCGACGCCTCGAAAGGATAATAATATAAAGCATGCCTCAGTCGGGCGTCTGAGCGACACCACATAAAGGGCTTATAAGGAAAATAAATAACAAGCATGCCACAGTCGGGCGTCTGAGCGACACCACATAAAGGGCTTTTATGGGAAATGAATAACAAGCATGCCACAGTCGGGCGTCTGAGCGACACCACATAAAGGGCTTATAAGGAAAATAAATAACAAGCATGCCACAGTCGGGCGTCTAAGCGACACCACATAAAGGGCTTATAACGAAAATAAATAACAAGCATGCCACAGTCGGGCGTCTGAGCGACATCACATAAAGGGCTTATAAGGGAAATGAATAACAAGCATGCCACAGTCGGGCGTCTGAGCGACACCACATAAAGGGCTTATAAGGAAAATAAACAACAAGCATGCCACAGTCGGGCGTCTGAGCGACACCACATAAAGGGCTTATAAGGGAAATGAATAACAAGCATGCCACAGTCGGGCGTCTGAGCGACACCACATAAAGGGCTTATATGAGAATAATCACAATGAATATCCAGGAGGTAGAACCATCCCAGGGATACTCAATAATTCAAATAATATAAATGGTTAGTCCACAATAATAATAATCATAATTATCATTTGTCACATGTCATGATCAATGTTCCGGTTTAGAAGTTTTCCTCCGAAGACCGACACTAAGACCGACACTTGACCCATTCCAGACTGTAGTCCTTAACCGCGGACACGGCTATTCCAATAGATATAAACTCTGCAGAGGGTGTACTCTTTACCCACAAGTAACGGATTCCTTTAGTCCACCGGGACTAATAACCCTTACGGTCTTTTAATTGAAAACACACCTGACCCGCACACACCAGCTTAACTTACCGATGTCTGGAATCACCCATGACACTCGTTAAGCAAAACTCTAAGTGGGGAGGCTCCAACCTCGATTAGCATGGGATCAAATTTATATTCGCGCGCTCTAAGGGGTGCCCCCCTCTCGGTCCCGGACCGGAAACACCCATGCCCCCGGACCAGGTGGCCTGCCTACCGGATGCACCCGGTATCTTCCACCATGGCCTCTCTGTACGGTGTGTGCCAAAAAAGGGGTTGACAACTTACTGAACCGTACCCTACCTGCGGCAGGGACGAGTGGTAGTACGAAACAAGTATGGGGGTTACTGGAACAAGACTCGATCTATGGTCGACTCAGGAGGCTTATGTGTTCCCTGCATGGTTAGCACAACAAATATTTTTCACGGCATCAGACAGAAATCTCCGTTCTTCATACCCCCTCATGCCTTTCTGACCATTCTCGCTCCAACGAGATGTCAGCACCAAGCTCATGTCTACCCGAGACAGAGACTTCTCCGGATTCCTTCCGGTAGGCATGTGAGGTATAAGAGGGCGAATACTGTCACCAGTATTTTAGTATCAACAGCAAAGAATGCACTCCAAGGCATGATCACAACATCACATGAAATAACGAATGTTTCCAAAACACCTCGGTGTTGTAGTCACGTCAAACAACACACAATAAACATTTGACCGGGTTTCAGGATGCTTGCCTTCAAGGTGCAGAAGTGCAGGGTGCACCACAAAATTTTTGAAAGCTTTCTTCCCTCTCCGATTCCTATTTCGAAAAGTATTTGAATTAACACGTAATTCAAAAACAGTACAAAAAGTTGTCTTGGAAATTTTTCAAATAAATATGAAAATAAACTAGATGAGATTACAGAGAAGTAGGAAAAAGAATCAATTCAGTTGGAGTTTTATTTAAAAAGATATGTCCAGTCAAAGGTTCAGTCAAACTCTGTTTTTAAATAAAATAGAAAATAGAAAACGGTTCGCAGTGAAAACACTTTCGGAAGAAGAAAACGTACTTCGGGGGTTTTACGCTTTCTGAAAACTGTCGCGCACTTCCTGGAATACGTTTCCTCTTGAAGAAAACGCATTATGGGTTAAGACGCCAACAGGCCAGGGCTTGTCTCGCCGACAGGCGGGGCCCGCCTGTCGGGTTCCTCTTCTTTCTCCCGCGCACAGGAGGCAGAACCAGAGGCGAGCTTCCGGCGGCGATTGCCGGCGCCAGGAGGCACCTCTCCCGGAGCTGTGCACACCGGCGTGCTCAGAAGGGAGGGCTCCATCCTCTGGTGGGCAAAGGAATCACCGGGGAGCTCGGGGGTGAGCACCCTTTCCTCCGAGGCGGACCGAGAGCTCCGGCGAGCACGGTGTCGGTCTACTGCTGCTACGGCTCAAATTAACAGGGGGAATGGGCTTGCGGGGTCGAGAGGAAGCTACGGGTGAGGAAAGAATGGGACGGGAGGCTCTGGCTGGGAAGAAATTAACAGGAGGGTGGCGGCGGCTGGCTCGGCCGGAGATGGGGAGAAAGGTTCTTTCGGTCGAATTGGAGCTAGGGGGGGTTCACAGGGGGCTGCAGGTTTGCGGTGAGGGCAACAGAGAGCTTGAGGGGTCCTATTTATAGCGCGACGAGGTCGGTACCGAGGCGGCCGTGGATAAGATTGCCGGAGAACCGACGTTCTGTTGCTGCAGGGCGACGTGGCGGCGACTAGCGGTGTTGGCAGGGCGAGAGGATGAGGATGGCCTGTTCCAGGGGCAGCTGGCGGGCTGAGAGAGCTTGGGCGGTGCCGTGCGTGGCAAGCTCTGGCGGCGGCAGTGGCTGGTTGCGGGGGCGGCACTGCGGCGAGTCAGGGAGCGGCTTGGCTGGTCTTGGCGCGTCGCGGCATAGTCAGGAGACAGGGGAGATGAACTGGAGCTAGCGGGGGAGGCGCTACTGGTCGCGGCGGCTCGGGCGCGGCACGAGCAAAACGTGCGCTCTGGGCGCGCCCAGAGCACGCACGGCGCCTGCTCGACGGAATGCTAGGGGGGGCTAATCATGCTTGGATGCAAATGAAAATTAACAGGTTTCGGTTAAATACAATGGAAGGTTTAGGGGACATGGTGGTTTGGCAATTAGAACAAGCTCACAGTGCAATTTTAAAACCATGCCAAAATCTGGACATGCACTACAGATACTCGACAAAATGCCAGGGGCATCTAGGGATCTGCTATGGCCACCAAAATTTCCAGATGAGAGTCTCTTTAGATGTAGGTGATAATGGTAAAGTTAGTTTGGGAGAAACAGAAACTTGTTAATGCAATTTTTGGTGAAAAGCAATTCTGGACAGAAACGGTAGACTATAATTTCATGTGTCCAAGTTATTCCAATGGGTCCGAAATTCTGGACTTAAGGGTTTTATAGGATGTACTATGAGTAGGAAAAATCTTAAGAGCAATGGGGCAAGATAAAATAAGGTTGTAGTACAACTACCAATCTGGACCAGAATAAAGATGAGGATGGTTTGCTCAAATATTCCAAAGAACCCAAGTGGATTTTTACATAAACAAGAGTTATATACTCCTACTGACATCCCAGAATTTTTATAGAATTTTTAAAGGAATATTTAAATAGGTTGAAGTGCAGACTGCAAATTGAACCAGATTTAAAAACTTGAAGTGGTGCTCAAATTTTACAATTGACAAAGCTGGGTTTTTGCATAAAAGTGATCCAGGGACATCACATGACTCCTACAAATTTTTGTGGAATTTATAAATGAAGTTATAAAATAGTTGTAGTGCAAATGAGGCTCTTAAAAAGGGGAAAATGCTATTAAATGAATTTAAATCTTGACAAATTTTATTTTAAAAATTATTCCACTAGTTTTACTAAATGAAATAAAATGATTCAATAAAACATTCAAGCCACACAACACTATTCAAAAGTTTTCAGATAGAACAGAAGAATTTTTGAAATTCAGACAAAAGGAGTGGTTCTGAGATCACAAGAAAATCCAGAAAGAAAAGTTCTAATTTCCTGGCAAAATTTTAATTAACAAAACATGGTTAAATTTTTGGGGTGTTACATTGCACAGGGTGATTCCTCGCTCTCCCCTTCCCGATGATGACTCTGTCGTGCAACCCCTCAAGTGGGGACCATCGAGGGTGATTCCTCCTGGTTCCCCTTAACGGATTACATCGAGTAGGAAACCATCGAGGGTGATTCCTCGGGTTCCCCTTGATGTTATGGACACACGGTTACCATGACTTTTACCTCAGACCTTTGATGCAGGCAGGTCGACCCCGAAAGTTACCCGCGGGAAATGTGGAGTCGGGTTGACCTAGAGGGTACCCGCGAGTTAATTACGAGGTGCGCCCGGGCTGGCAGAGACCGCCCTAGAGAGGGATGGGCCTGACCCTTGTTGCACTTCCTCGAGACGGGGCGACAGGAGTAATGATCGTCACCGCGAGCCCCCAATACACTAACGGATTTGGGTATTTGATTTGAGTTGGCCGCTGGCCATATACGCACTACCACCACGCGGGATAATGGTTATGGGACCCTCGGCGCCGTATGTATCAGCCGAAAGCTTTGTTAGATGTCCAGTTCAGCATTGTGCCATGGCAGGATCGGCGCCATCCATGACAGAGGTGGTGCCTGGATCTAACCCTGCGCACAATGACCCGGAGTGCAAAGGGCGATGGGCCCAAGACCCCTGAGCACTTAGGATGTAGACCGGCGGGGACCTCTCTGTGGAGCCTAGGTAGGGCTACGTCGTGTTGGTTATCCGAGGCCGGGCATGACCCAGAAAAGTGTGTCCGGCCAGAGGTAATCGAGCGTGCTGGGTAACAGTAGTGCACCCCTGCAGGGAAGTTATCTATTCGAATAGCCGTGTCCACGGTAACAGGACGCTCAGTGTTGTATCCCGATCTACTACAACTTGAACTGAATACATGTTACTTTAACTATAAGCTCCGAGATCGCTTTCTCGCAGGGAGTCGAGGAAGGATCTCTGGGCTTTGCTTCTTCATGCTTGTTACTTTCTGTTATGCTACTAATCTGCACTCTTCTAATGCTGCAAGACGCTGAAGATGCTTGTCTTCGATAGGCTAGGCCTTTCTCTCTAGTCTGGCATTTCTGTAGTTTAGTCCAAAGATATAGCCCCATTCCTTTGATACTGATGCATACTTAGTATAGATCTGATGTCAGTCTTGCGAGTACTTTGGATGACTACTCACGGTTGCTTTGCTACTCTTTTCCCCCATACCCGATTGCTTCGACCAGATGACGGAGCCCCGGAGCCAGCTGCCCCTGTCGACGACTACTACTACTTCCTCGGCGGAGCCTATTGCTACGTGGAGACCGATGACCAGGAGTAGATAGGAGGCTCCCAGGCAGGAGGCCTTGCCTCTTTCAATCAGAGCCGTTGTTTGTTTTCGCCTTCTTAAGGCATATCTGTTTAACTTTTATGTCTGTACTCAGATATTTTGGTTGCTTCCGCTAACGCTTGTGCGCGAGCTTATGTATTCGAGCCCTCGAGGCCCCTGGTTTGTAATATATAGCTTGTATGACTTTATTTGTGTTTAGAGTTGTGTTGTGATATCTTCCTGTGAGTCTCTGATCTCGATCGTGTGCATTTGCGTGTATGATTAGTGCACGGTCGAGCAGGGGCGCCACATCACGCCACCTGGAACACCATAGCGTAATGGTGTGTCCGAATGTCGTAATCATACTCTATTCGATATGGTGCGTTCTATGATGTCTCTTACCGATTTAACACTATCGTTTTGGGGTTATGCATTAGAGACAGCCGCATTCACTTTAAACAAGGCATTGTCTAAATCCGTTGAGATGACACCGTATGAGTTATGGTTTGGCAAGAAACCTAAGCTGTCATTTCTTAAAGTTTGGGGATGCGACGCTTATGTCAAGAGGCTTCAGCCTTATAAGCTCAAACCCAAAGCGTAGAAGTGCGTATTCATAGGATACCCTAAAGAGACCATTGGGTATTCCTTCTATCACAGATCCGAGGGCAAGATCTTTGTTGCCAAGAATGGGTCCTTTCTAGAGAAGCAGTTTCTCTCGAAAGAAGTGAGTGGGAGGAAAGTAGAACTTGATGAGGTAATTGTACCTTCTCTCGAATTGGAAAGTAGCGCATCATAGAAAGAAGTTCCCGTGATATCTACACCAACCAGAGAGGAAGCTAATGATGACGATCATGAAACTTCAGATCAAGTTACTACTGAACTTCGTAGGTGAAACGTCTCCAACGTATCTATAATTTTTGATTGTTCCATGCTATTATAGTATCAATCTTGGATGTTTTTATACATTTACAAGCAATTATATATCATTTTTTGGGACTAACCTATTAACTTAGTGCCCAGTGCCAGTTGCTATTTTTTGCCTGTTTTTGGTTTTCCAGAATATCAGTACCAAACGAAGTCCAAATGCCACGAAACTTTTTGGAGATTTTTTTCTGGACATAAGAGACACTAGAAGCTTCGGGAGGAGGCCAGAAGCCAGAGGAGGTGGCCGCAAGCCACCAGGGCGCGCCCCAGGAGGGTGGCGCGCCCTGGTGCCTCGTGGGCCCACCTCTGCTCCGTTTGACCTAATTCCACCTCTATAAATTCTCTAAAATCGGGAAACCAACAGAGGAGTCCACGAAATACTTTTTCCGCTACCGCAAGCTTCTGTTCTCGAGAGATCCCATCTGGAGGCCTTTTCCGGCACTCTGCCGGAGGGGGAATCGATCACGGAGGGGCTCTACATCATCCTTGATGCCCTTCCGATGATGCGTGAGTAGTTACCACATACCTTCGGGTCCATAGTTAGTAGCTAGATGGCTTCTTCTCTCTTTTTGATCTTCAATACAATGTTCTCCTCGATGTTCTTGGAGTTCTATCCGATGTAATCACTTTTTGCGGTGTGTTTGTTGGGATCCGATGAATTGTGAGTTTATGATCAGATTATCCATGAATATTATTTGAGTTTTCTCTGAAATCTTTTATGCATGATTATTATAGCTTCATATTTCTCTTTGATCTATTGATTTGGTTTGGCCAACTAGATTGATTTATCTTGCAATGGGAGAGGTGCTTTGTAATGGGTTCGATCTTGCGGTGCTCAATCCCAGTGACAGAAAGGGACATGACACGTATGTATTGTTGCTATTAAGGGTAAAAATATGGGGTTTATTCATGCGTGAGTTTACTTTGTCTACATCATGTCATCTTGCTTAAGGCATTACTCCGTTCTTTATGAACTTAATACACTATATGCATGCTCGATAGCGGTCGATGTGTGGAGTAATAGTAGTAGATGCAGGCAGGAGTCGGTCTACTTGTCTCAGACGTGATGCCTATATACATGATCATTGCCTTGGATATCGTCATGATTATTTGCTTGTCTATCAATTGCCCAACAGTAATTTGTTCACCCACCGTATGCTAGTTTCAAGAGAGAAGCCTCTAGTGAAAACTATGCCCCCCGGGTCTACCTTAATTATATATTGAAAATCCTAAAAATACCTTGCTGCAATTTTACTTTATTTATTTTATTTTTTAATTTATTTTGATCTATCTATCTCTCTATCTATCTATCACCATACAATTTAATCTTGCAATTAACCGCCAAGGGATTGACAACCCCTTGTTCGCGTTGGGTGCGAGGATTTGTTGTTTTGTGTGCAGGTACTGCTAACAAGTTGTTGCATGATTCTCCTACTAGATTGATAACCTTGGTTTCATAACTGAGGGAAATACTTATCTCTACTATACTGCATCATCCCCTCCTCTTCGGGGAAATCCCAACGCAGCTCACAAGTAGCAGGAAGAATTTCTGGCGCCATTACCGGGGAGACATCATCAACATCTATCAAGTACCTACGCATAAACCTTCATCTCCTTGCATTTATTTTATTTGCCTTTGCCTCTCGTTTTCATCTCCCCCACTTCTAAAAAGTTTTTTTTACAAAAAAGACAAAAATATTTTATGTTTGTTTTTTTCTTGTTTGCTTCTTTGCTTGCTTGTTATCTTGTTTGCGTAGTCACGATGCCCTGAGAAAATTATCATGATACTTCTTATTATAAAATTTTGGCCGAAATCGAGCAAAATACTAAAGATTACATGACTACGCAGTTTGAGCACAACAACTTTTTTACCGAAGAACTCAAAGAACAGTCTACATTGTTGGATGCTATTGCAAAACAACTCGATGATGTTAGTGAAGAAGTTGCTAATCTTCAATCTCAATTTGCTCATACTGAAAATTTGCTAGGAAAAATTTCTGATGCGCAGGCTATGCTAGTAAATCAAATGTCAGCTAAGCCGGAATCACTAGCATGTAGTAATGATGAAGATATTAAAATGATTGGTGTTTCATCTATTGATTCCTTGTTTAACAATATAAAACTTGATGAAAAGGGGACTGAAGAAGAGTCAACTTTAGCTAGGAGGCGTCCCCATAATTCGGAGGGTGAAAATCTTGATGAAAAAATTGATAAAATTGGGTCTGGAGAGGTAAACACTTTAACTAGTGATGTGCCCACTCTCTTGGATTACAAAGACTTTAATTAGGATAGTTGTTCTTTGATTGAGTGTATTTCTTTGTTACAATCCATGCTAAATTCACCCAACGCTTATGAACAAAACAAGGCTTTTATTAAACACATTGTAGAAGCAATGATGAAAGCGTTAGAAGAAAAGCTAGAACTAAAAATTTCAACTCCTAGAAAATTATATGATGAATGGGAACCCACTATTAAAGTTAAAATTAAAAATTATGAGTGCAATGCTTTATGTGATTTGGGTGCTAGCATTTCCACAATTCCAAAATCCCTATGTGATGTGCTAGGTTTTACCAATATAGATGAATGTTCTCTTAATTTGCATCTTGCGGATTCTACTATTAAAAAGCCACTGAGAAGAATTAATGATGTTCTTATTCTTGCAAATAGAAATTATTTGCCCGTTGATTTTATTGTACTTGACATTGATTGCAATCCGTCATGTCCCATAATACTTGGTAGACCGTTCTTACGAACTATTGGTGCTATTATTGATATGAAAGAAGGGAATATAAGATTTCAATTTCCACTAAAGAAAGGGATGGAACACTTCCCTAGGAAAAGAATTAAAGCACCCTATGAATCCATTATGAGGGCCACTTATGGAATCAACTTGAAGGATGATAATACTTGAAAACTATGCATTATGCCTAGCTAGGGGCATAAAACAATAGCGCTTGTTGGGAGGCAACCCAATGAATAAAATATTTTTTTTGCTTTTTATTTCTGTTCTTGTGTGTTTACATAATTATGCTACTGTTATGATTGTGTTTTTATGTTTTAATTAGTGTTTGTGCCAAGTAATGCCTTTGGGATGATTTGGAAGATAGTATAATTGATGCTGTTTGGAAAACAGAAAGTTTTGTGTCCAGTGCTGGAATTTTAATTCTGTACTGGAGCGTCAGAAAAATCTGAACTTTTTACACAGTATTGGTATATGAATTTCCCACGTTTTCCTATTTTTTCAGAATTTGTGGAGTTACAGAATTATAGATTTTAAATGGATCTTTACAGACTGTTCTGTTTTAGACAGATTCTGTTTTTGTTGCATAGTTTGCTTATTTTGATGAATCCATGGATCGTATCGGGGGGTATGAGTCATGGAGAAGTTGGAGTACAGTAGCATTATGCCAATATTAAATATGAATCAATTTACAACAGTACTTAAAGTTAAAGATTTATTTGTTATACTAACGGATCTCACGAAGGATTTGTTGAGTTTTGTGTGATTGAAGTTTTCAAGGGTGAGATCACGATAAATGAAGGAATAAGGAGTGGCAAGAGCCTAAGATTGGGAATGCCCATGGCACCCCAAGGTAATATTCAAGGAAGACTCAAGCGTCTAAGCTTGGGGATGCCCCGGAAGGCATCCTCTCTTTCTTCTACCAACTATCGGTAATTTTACTTGGAGCTATATTTTTATTCATCACATGATTTGTGTTTTACTTGGAGCGTCGTGTATTATATGAGTCTTTGCTTTGTTTTCTTTTTAGTTTGTCGCAATCATCATTACTGGACACACCTATTTGAGAGAGCCACATGTTTATCATGATCTGTCAGAATACTCTATGTGCTTCACTTAAATCCTTTGAGTTAGGCAGTTGCTCTAGTGCTTCACTTAAATCTTTTTTAGCACGGCGGTGGCTATATTTTGAAGAAATATTTGAACTCTCATGCTTCACTTATATTATTTTGAGAGTTGATAAGATTAAAATTTTGAAGAAATATTTTGAGCTCTCATGCTTCACTTATATTATTTTGAGAGTTGATAAGATTAAATTTTGAAGAAATATTTGCACTCTCATGCTTCACTTATATCTTTTTGAGAGTTGATAATAGTAATGGTAATTTGCACAAGATATGAATTTGGTCCCAAAGTGATGAATATTCAAGAGGGATATAATAAAAACTTTCATGAAAGATCATTGTATATGATAAGTTTGATTTCTTGTAATAGTTTTGCGATATGGAGATGATAATATGTGAGTCATGTTAGTGAGTAATTGTGATTTAGTAAGAATATTGGTGTTAAGGTTGGTGATTCCCTATGCATGCACATAAAGTCAATAGTTATGCAACGAAATTATATCCTACTTATGGTGCATTATTCGGTGTTAGTTATGTTCAATGCATGTTTATGACCGTTTTCGCTTTTTGGTTGGCCGCTTCTCAATCTATTTGCTAGCCTTCATTTGTACTAAGCGGGAATACTGCTTGTGCATCCAACTCCTTAAACCCAAGTTGTGCCAAATGAGTCCACCATACCTACCTATATGCGGTATTTCCATGCCGTTCCAAGTAAATTTGCATGTGCCAACTCTAATTTTTCAAAATAATTTTCCGTTTTGTGTGCCTGTACCGCTCATGAAGCGACAGGGTGTCGGTGTATAAAACATGGGTATTTTATACCCTGACTTATGCACAGACGGTAGCAACCTCCTTGCCGGCCAAGGCTTGCCGGGAACCACCAAGACCAAAATACAGAGCCCAGTTACAAAAGCTACAGGGGAGAAGTTCAAGACACAGCGTCGACAAGCACTCAACTAGTAATGAAGATGAAGAAATTTCTTGCCAGCAAGACTGGACCGGCAAGGTAATAACCCGCCAAGCTCCGTGCCGGCAAGCCTTCGCCAACTCGTCAGCGCTCCACCTCACCGGTTAGTGACTAATCGGTGAGGTGTCGACCGCGCAGGCTGGTTGGTGAGATTTGTCGGGCATGTGTTAGCCGGCAAGGGAAAGATTTGCCTTTAACGACACCCGTCCAGGAGGCGTGTCAGAATAATACGAGGTAGCTGAGCAAGCGGTGCAGAAACCTTACCGGGGCTACCTCTCCACACGACACCTAACGAGGCATTAAATGCTTTTGTCCTAAACTGGCAGAGTTAGGTATGATAGCACTGTTTGCTATCTAATCACTATGTAATGACTGTTTTGCAACTGTGGTAACCCCTTGAGCTATAAGAGGAGGGCCAGGGCAACAGTTAGAGGGGTCGTCGGATCCTCTTTCAAACACCAGCACGTCACGCGTAGCTGCTCTCTCTGCACCTTGCCGGAAGGAGCGCTCCTTGTACTTGTGCTCTCATACAAACAATACACCAAAGCAGGAGTAGGGTTTTACGCTTCTCAGCGGCCCGAACCTGGGTAAATCCTTTGCGTCCTCCATTGATTTTGCTCTTTGTGCACGTCGATCTCCCCCGCCGAACCACAAAGGGGCTAGATGGCCCCATAGATGGTCATACCCATGACATCTTTGGCGCACCAGGTAGGGGGGATCACTTGCGCAAACCTGAATCAGTGGATTGCGCGTCAGCTTCATAACCGTCCTCCTCGTCATCGATGGCCCCCAAGAAGAAGGGCATTACGATGACGGCCCCTTCGCACGTATCCACAGGTGGCACAGCCAATGTGGGTGGTGCGGATACCGAGGTTGGCACGACCAGCGCAGGCAGCGCGGTCGCCATGCCCACCGCGGTCGGCGCAGGAGACGAGCGCACTGGGGGCAGTCGACTTCCTCGATCCTCTGGCGAACGAAGCCATGACGGCACGGGCAGAGCGGACAGACGTCTTCCTCCTCCTCCTCGCCGCACCGACGAGCGCAGCCTCTGGAGCGGCAACGCCTGAGCCGGCGCGAGCCAAGTCCCCGCCACGGCGGCGTCCAGGGATGCTGCTCCGGGACAGACGCCGCGCCCCTCGCACAACGGGCGCGGTACGGCTCCGAGCGGCGCCGACGACTCTGGATAGCGGCGACCTCACGACAAGACTCCTGTTGATCAAATCCCCGATCCTCAGGCACCGCCTCCGCCGCAGCGACCCGCTGCTGGTCATGTGCCACGGCAGCAGGACCGCGATGGCGCTCCTGCTGGCTCTGCCAGTAGTAGTGCGACATCGCGCTCTTCGCTTCTGGCCATGCCAGCCACGGCAGCGGAGGCGATGGCGCGAGCCCAGATGCTGCTGAACTTCCCACCGGTGGCAGAGAAGATGGATGAGTGGAGAGCCACCATCCAAAGCTTGATTGGGTTTGCCGAGGCCAGCAAATCACAGCAAGCGGAGCTCTCACGGCGTCCGCAAACGGCACCAGCAGCTCCAGCTGGTGGCCGCGTTGACGGTGCTGCGCTAACGGTGCAATCACCCCAGCGGCAACAGTCTCAACAGCAGCAGCGCCAACAATCACGGCAAGCTCAACGATCTTTCGAGCCCGACGAGATGTCGATGGCCTCTTCGGATCTGCGAGCGCGGCAAGATCAGTGGCAAGTGCTGCGAGATAGACGGGTAGAGGATGCTCGCACCACCATTGAACGGCGCTGGGAGGCGCGCCGTTGATTCGACGCGCGCAACGGCCCCATCGTTGATGAGCCTACGCCGGGGGTTGACGGATATCTGCCTTACGAGGTTGGATGTCCTGCCTTCACCCGTGAGTTGCGGCAAGTTCGATGGCCGTCCATCCGGGCCTTCAAGCTAGAAGTACCAGAGAAGTATGATGGCAAGCTGAACCCTACAGAATTTCTGGGCATCTACACGATTGCCGTGCAAGCTGCCGGAGGAAGAGATGAGAAAATCCTCGCCAACTAATTTCCGTTGGTACTAAAGCCCAACGTGAGATCTTGGCTGATGAACTTGCCGGAGAACTCCATTTCTTCGTGGGCAGATCTCTGTAATGAGTTTGTTGGTGCCTTTACCGAAGGCCACAAGGCCCCTGGACAGCCCAGCGATCTGCAAGTGATTCCGCAAAGAGACGGAGAAACTTTGCGCAAGTAGATCCAGAGGTTCAGCCGTGTGCACCGTAACATTCTAGATGTGCACCCCGCAGCCATCATTGCCGCCTTTCACACGAATGTGCGCAATCGGAGGATGCGGGAGAAGATGAACGTCAAGCTACCCAAAACCGTCAACGAGCTCTACACGTTGGCGGATAAGTGCGCACGCGCTGAGGAAGGGAGAAAGCTTCCCGGGGAGGACGCTGGTGCCGAGGTGGATTTCGAGGACGACGATGTTGCCACCCCGAGGAAAAAGGGCCAAAAGTGCAATAGGAAGCGCAAGGGCAAAACTATAATGGCTGTTGAGGGCTACGGCAACTCTGAGTCCACCAAGAAAGATAAAATTGAGAACTCCGGGAAGGAGGCTGCTGTATGCGCCGCTTGCCAGGAGGCGTCGGCAAACGAGAAGGCCGGCAAGTTTGATGGGCTGTACTGTAAGATTCACCGCACCAAGGGCCATGATCTCCAAGACTGCCGACAAGTCAGGCACCTTGTTGAGAGGCAAAAGGCTGAATATGAAAAACGTGACAAAGAGAAAGGTTAGGATGGTGCCGGTGGATCCGGTAAAAAGGGCCATGGCGGTCGCGGAGGCCGTCGCGGCAAGGCCAGGCAGCAGAAAGAGAAACCTGCTAGAGGCCGCGAGAAGAAAGGGGAAGATGATGGAAGTGAAGAGGAAGAGGACGACGGAGAGTCCAGTGGACAGGAATTCCAGAAGGCAACTGAGGCCATGTGCGTTGACGGAGGGGCATCTTTGCACTCCTCTCACCGCCAGCTTAAGCAGTGGGCTCGTGAGGTTAACGCGACAGAACCGGCAATGGGCTCTCAAAAGCCACTCAAGTGGTCACACACGCCTATCATTTTCGATGCCGAGGACCACCCTGATCGCACAACCGCGGTCGGGAGCTTGCCGTTGTTGGTTTCGCCAACAATTCGCAATCTCCAAGTCACGAAAATGTTGGTTGACGGTGGGGCCGGCCTGAGCTTGATTTCTCCAGAGGTAATCAAGAGGCTGCAGATTCCTGATGAGGAGCTCGAGAAGACAGGCACGTTCTAGGGAGTAAACCAGGGAAGAAGCCAGCCCAAGGGAAAGATCACGCTGCCGGTAACGTTTGGCGGGGAATTGAACTACAGGATAGAAAAGATTGTGTTTGACGTTGTCAAGATCCCCTTGCTGTACAATGGAACTCTTGGCCGCCCAGCCTTGGCAAAATTCATGGCAGCATCTCACTATGCTTACAACACGTTGAAAATGCTAGGGCCGATGGGTGTCATTTCTATCAACTCCGACAAGAAAGATGCAGTCATTTGCGTCGATAAGATGTACAGAGATGCGGTTGCAGCGGAGGCCGCCAAGACGCCAGCTCCCGCCAAGAAGAAGGAAAGTAAGAAATCCGGCAAGACCTCTAGCAAGGATTCCGGGAAGCGCACCTCTTCAGAGTGCTGTGCGCCTGTTGAAGACTTGCCGGAGTGCTCTCCCAGTAAGAAATCCAAAGCTACTTCACCAACAACCAAAAAAGTGCTGGCGAGGGAGGACGGCACTGACGGTACCTTCACCATCAGTGCCACCCTTGGCAGCAAATAGGAAAGCGCGCTCATTGCCTTCCTGCTGGCGAATGTCGATGTGTTCTCCTGGCGACCGTCTGACATCCCCGGTGTTCCCAGGGAGGTAATTGAGCACCACCTTGCTGTCTGTCCCCACGCTCAGCTCGTCAAGCAGAAAGTCCGGAAACAAGCATTTGAGCGGTAACAGTTCATTGCCGAGGAAATCAAGAAGCTTGAAGCGACAGGTTTGGTCAGAGGTGTACTGCATCCAACTTGGTTGGCGAATCCGGTTGTGGTACACAAAGCAAACGGGAAGTGGAGGCTTTGTATTGACTACACTGATATTAACAAAGCGTGCCCAAAGGATCTTTTCCCCTTGCCGCGCATTGATCAAATTGTAGACTCTACTTCCGGCTGTGATTAACTCTCCTTCCTTGATGCGTATTCTGGGTACCATCAGATATTCATGGCCAAGGAAGATGAGGAGAAAACTTCATTCATTACTCCATGTGGCACATATTGCTTAGTGCGTATGCCTTTTGGGTTAAAGAGTGCCGGTTCAATATTCGCAAGAGTAGTCCAGATTGGTTTTGAGCCCCAACTGCACAGGAATGTGGAAGCATATATGGACGATATAGTGGTCAAAACCAAGGACAAGTCAACCCTCATTCAGGATTTAGAAGAGACATTTGCAAACTTGCGCAAGATCAATCTGAAGCTCAATCCCAAGAAGTGCGTGTTTGGCGTTCCATTCGGCAAGCTCCTCGGATTCTTTGTATCTCAACGGGGAATTGAGGCAAATCCCGACAAGATCAAAGCAATTGAGCAGATTCAAGCACCAAAAAGCGTCAAAGATGTGCGGCGTCTTGCCGGTTGTGTTGCTGCCTTGAGTAGGTTCATTTCAAGATCCACTGAGCGCGCCCTGCCGTTTTTCAAGATTTTGAAAAAGGCAGGTCCGATGGAATGGACTCCGGAAGCGGAGGCCGCACTGCAGGACTTGAAAAGATACCTCTCCTCCGCGCCACGCTAGTTGTGCCTAGACCACAAGAGCCATTGCTGCTATATGTAGCGGCAACAAATCAAGTGGCTAGTGCTGCATTGGTGGCACAGAGGGAAGTCGATGACGAGGAAGTAACCGCGGCAAGACCGTCCAGCAGCAAACCGGAATCTTCTCCGGCAAGGTCCAATGTCGACAAGTGAAGAACAGCGCAAGCAAATGAAACTAATCAACAAGTGATGCTAGAGAAGAAGGTGGTGCAGCGGCCCATATATTTTGTTAGTTCCCTTCTGCAGGGGGCTAGATCAAGATACTCTGGGGTACAGAAATTGCTCTTCGGCCTTCTAATGGCCTCGAGAAAGCTGCATCACTACTTCCAAGCACATGAGATCACCGTCGTCACTCGCTTTCCGTTGCAACGCATTTTGAGAAATCCGGAGGCAACTGGCAGGATAGTGGAGTGGGCGTTGGAATTGTCAAGCTTTGCACTTAAGTTTGAAAGCACTTCAACCATCCAGAGCAGAGCCTTGGCGGAGTTCATTGCAGAATGGACACCAACGCAAGACGAAGAAACTCAAGAAACAACTCTCCCCGGCAGAGAGACAGCCAAAGAATGGATCATGTACTTTGACGGTGCCTTCTCGCTGCATGGCGCTGGTGCCGGAGTGCTGCTTGTTGCACCCACCAGAGAGCACGTCAAGTATGTGGTTCAAATGCACTTTCCCAGGGAGCAAGCTACAAACAACACTGCTGAGTACAAAGGACTCCTTGCCGGTCTTAGGATCGCAGTGGACCTTGGAATCAAAAAATTGATCGTCCGCGGTGAATCGTAGCTTGTTGTGAAGCAAGTAAACAAAGATTATCAGAGCCCGTTGATGGAAGCATATGTGGAAGAAGTGAGAAAATTGGAGCAACACTTTAACGGTTTACAAACAGAGCACATCCCTCGTGCGGAAAACAACATTGCTGATCACCTGTCAAAGTGTGCCGCTCAAAAGCTACCTGTGGAACCAGGAACTTTTGTGCTCCATTTGAATCAACCAACATTCACTCCATCAACGCAGGCCAGTAAGAGAAGGAAGTTGAACACCGGCAAGTATTTTCTAGTAGAGCTCCCAGGAGCCGCCGACAAAAAGGTTGCCGGAGACAACGACATGGTTGCCGGTGAGCAGTAGCTTCGCGCAGAACCTCAGGTTCTTGCCGCAGAAGCAAGCGCTCTCGTAGCCGAAGAAATGCCTTTAGTCCTTGTCGTCAAGCCGCAGGCTCCGGCATGGGCACAGCAGATAGTTCTTTTCCTTCAAACAGGGGAGCCTCCCGATGAGCAAGAAGAAGCTGAGAAAGTAGCCCGTCAGTCAAGTATGTATCAGTTTGGGGATAGCATTCTATACAGAAAGCAACCAAACGGTGTGAAATTGAAGTGTATTCGCCGAGAAGACAGACTAAAGCTGTTGGCAGAGATACATGGAGGCATATGTGGCTCTCACATGGGATCAAGGGCACTTGCCAGCAAAGCTTTCCGGCAAGGGTTCTATTGGCCCACTACCCTCCAGGATGCAACTGAGCTAGTAACCAAGTGTGAAGCATGCCAGTTCCATTCAAAGAACATACATCAGCTAGCTCAAGCCCTCCAAACGATCCCTCTCTCCTGGCCCTTTTCGGTCTGGGGGCTCGATATCTTGGGCCCCTTCCCCCGCCCTGCCGGGGGCTTTGAGTTCTTGTACGTCGCCATCGACAAGTTCACAAAGTGGCCTGAAGTGGAGCCGGTGAGAAAGGTGACAGCGCAATCAGCCGTCAAGTTCTTCAAAGGATTAGTTTGCCGTTTCGGGGTTCCTAACAGAATCATCACCGACAACGGCACACAGTTCACGAGCTGCACCTTCATGCAATATATCCAAGACCTTGGCAGCAAAATCTGTTTTGCGTCTGTCGCTCACCCGAGAAGCAACGGCCAAGCGGAAAGGATGAATGCTGAAGTGCTGCGTGGCCTCAAGACGAGAACCTTTGACAGGCTGCGCAAATGTGGAAGGCGCTGGATTGATGAGTTGTCGGCAGTTCTTTGGTCACCCAGGACGACACCAAATCGAGCCACCGACCAAACACCCTTCTCCCTAATCTATGGTGCAGAAGCGGTGCTCCCCACGGAACTCATATACGGGTCACCTCGAGTGCTCGCTTACGATGAAGCTGAGCAAGAGCAGCTGCGGCGAGACGACGCACCGCTCCTTGGGGAGGATCGTCTTCGGGCGGCTGTGCGAGCTGCATGATACCAGCAAGCCTTGCGCCGCTATCATAGCCGCAAAGTGCACGCCTGAAGCCTTGAGGAAGGCAACCTTGTTCTTCGGCGCGTTCAGTCCGCCAAGAAATCAAACAAGTTGACGCCGAAGTGGGAAGGCCCTTATCGGGTAGTATGAGTCACCAGACCTGGCGCAGTCCGTCTGGAGACCGAAGATGGCACCCCAGTGCAGAACTCATGGAATATTGAGCATCTTCGCAAGTTCTACCCATAAGGCGCGGTTGCCGGGCCTCCCGGCAACCCCTTTTGTACAAGCTTTGTCGGCAAGACTTGTAACCCTTTGTACAAAGCCAGGCGCAGATCCTGTGCATAATAAAGCTAAGTGTTTCGCAACTCTTCGTACATATTCATTTATATATGCAGGCATGTGATGTTGTGATTTACGCTCTAGTTTGTATGGAATGGCTGATGAACCGTCAAGGTTCCCAAACCACTCTTTTCTCTTCTTTCTTTTTCTTAAAAGGACGGAAGGATCCCTCGCGTGCAAGTTTCCCGGGGGGAGTGGAGATGGGGTACCATTTTACTGACGTTCAAGCGATCATTTCGTACAACGAAGAAAGCAAGGAAAAGCTAAGTTGAAAAACTTTGAAACAATTTCCTTGTTACATTTGCGATTTCCCTTGAATGATTCCGTGTTTGTATGAGAAACCTACACGCAAAGGAATCTTGTCATGATCAGATTGCACTCTTGTTTTGCCTCGAGTCCGCTCGGCAAGATATGCTGTTGCATTATGACGGCAAGTTACCGCGCTATGACCGACAAGTTACCTTGCCGGTGGCGGCACTTCCAGTAGGCTGCTAAGGACCTGTTCCTCAAAGCGCTCGCGGCAAGTGTGCGCACCGGCAAGTTTCCAAAAAGCGTAGGGAGCACAATCATACAAAGGCAAATAAAACAAGGGGAACGGCACACAGTCATTCAAGCCCAGCAAGCAATAGATATTCATTAAAAAAGTACTCGATTACATTTTGTTGGCCCTTCCCTAGGGTCTACATCGAGTGCAAGAAGGGCAAAAGGGGCGCCTAGGCGAAGCCCGGCTTGTTCCCGGAAGGCCAGATGACGGTGCTGCCGGCGATCAGCCAGACTCGTCATCATCGTCCTTGATCTTCATGCCTGGAGCGCCATTGTCATCGCCGTCATCTTCGTCATCCTCAGCATCGTTGGAGGAAGCGGTGTCGCTGTCGCTCGAGCTTTTCGCGCAGCATTCCAGACGAGTGCCCGAAGCCCCGAAGAACTTCACGATGAGCGTGTCTGGTCCGTCCAACCTAAAGAGGAGAAGGTGCCCTTGCCCTAAGCAACGGGCATGAACGAAGGATTTCCACCCGCGCGTGAGATACATGAGGTCATTGTTGGAGGTCTCAACGGTCACCCAAACCGGGCCGTTGCAGCAACCATCCACGCGCAGCCACAAGCCGCGCAGGTGGTGGCCTTCCATCTCCCTAGCAAAAGGACGAGGAAGCCGCAGCCATCTCCGCGGCCGATCGCGCAGCTCCACGACGAATTCCTGCGCCGTGTCCTCCTTATGGCCCTCTGTCGGGGGAGGAAGGGCCGAAGACGAAGCGGCAAGCACTCCGCCGCGGCCACCTCGACCGCAAGCACCGCGCCTTCCACGACCACGGGCTGCGGCCCTCCCTTGAGCACTAGAACTAGCCTCCGCGGCCACAGTCGAGGCATGGGCATAGAGCCGAGGAGAAGCTCTCGCCGCGACGGCGGAGACACGACCGCGGCCTCTTCCCCTCGCCATGCCGTCGTCAGATGCGGAGGAAGAAGATAAGAGAAAGAGGCGACAGTTGCTAAAGGTTGGGGCAGAAAGAGGTGGATGAGCATCGCACCCCGCAGCCCCCCTCTTTATAGAGAGAGTGCGGGGAGCTGGCTCTTCACCGTCTTCGGGCGGCCGCCCAGATTCGCCAATCCCGCGCCCTGCGCTTCTGGCCGGGCGCATTACTCCAGCAACCGCCCAAGTTCGCTAATCCCACGCCCTGCGTCCCTGGCCCGGCGCGTCACCCCAACGGCCGCCCTTCTCCACCAATCCGCTGCCTTGCATGCATGCAAACGCGCGTGATGGAGGGGCGCAGAAAAAGGAGAAGTAAAGACAGATATACGGCAATTATCCTTTGCCACGCGTGGCTATGCGCCAGTTCGACTTGAACCAACGACGCCCCACATATGAGCATATTCCTGGTCTAGGCACGCCTAGCGGCTGTCCGTCCGACGGCAAGGTTTGCCGGAAGATGACCAAGAACACACTCAAGTCCAGATTAATGAAGAAGCAAAGGAGATCTCAAAAGGGGATAACCATCATGACGAAAATTACAGCGGTAGTTTTCCCGTTGCGTGTCTGTGCATTGTTTGGGCCTAGCCCAACGACGCTTCGGACGCGCGTATGGCCCAGGCCTGGGGGCTCCTGTCGGTGTATAAAACATGGGTATTTTATACCCTCACTTATGCATAGACGGTAGCAACCTCCTTGCCGGCCAAGGCTTGCCAGGAACCACCAAGACCAAAATACAGAGCCCAGTTACAAAAGCTACAGGGGAGAAGTTCAAGACACAGCGTCGACAAGCACTCAACTAGTAATGAAGATGAAGACATTTCTTGCCGGCAAGACTGGACCGGCAAGGTAATAACCTGCCAAGCTCCGTGCCGGCAAGCCTTCGCCAACTCGTCAGCGCTCCACCTCACCGGTTAGTGACTAATCGGTGAGGTGTCAACCGCGCAGGCTGGTTGGTGAGATTTGTCGGGCATGTGTCAGCCGGCAAGGGAAAGATTTGCCTTTAACGACACCCGTCCAGGAGGTGTGTCAGAATAATACGAGGTAGCTGAGCAAGCGGTGCAGAAACCTTGCCGGGGCTACCTCTCCACACGACACCTAACGAGGCATTAAATGCTTTTGTCCTAAACTGGCAGAGTTAGGTATGATAGCACTGTTTGCTATCTAATCACTATGTAATGACTGTTTTGCCACTGTGGTAACCCCTTGAGCTATAAAAGGAGGGCCAGGGCAACAGTTAGAGGGGTCGTCGGATCCTCTTTCAAACACCAGCACGTCTCGCGTAGCTGCTCTCTCCGCACCTTGCCGGAAGGAGCGCTCCTTGTACTTGTGCTCTCATACAAACAATACACCAAAGCAGGAGTAGGGTTTTATGCTTCTCAGCGGCCCGAACCTGGGTAAATCCTCTGCGTCCTCCATTGATTCTGCTCTTCGTGCACGTCGATCTCCCCCGCCGAACCACAAAGGGGCTAGATGGCCCCATAGATGGTCGTACCCACAACACAGGGGGTGGGCAATATTTTCCATGCTAGGAGTGTTATTCTCACGGTGAGTGTTTATTCACTTGTCATTGCATGAGAGAGTGGCAGGTAATAGGGATGCCCAGTCCCGAAATGAATTTTTTTTAATATGACGATAATAATAAATTCCTTGGAAAGTGTTGGTATGGAAGGCACCCGTGGATACGGCTAGCCATGGATTGTGAAAGAATGGTGGAAAGGAAATAAACTTTATTTTCTGTTTGGGAACCGCCTATAATGTGTCTAGCATGGAAGATATTGGGAATTCTCGGTCGATTTCGTTGACAGGAAAAGCATGCCTCTCAAAATAATTTTATCTCTCTAATTTAAGCTTTGACCTCTGGCACATTTGCAAATCTCTGCCTCCCTCTTCGAAGGGCCTATCTATTTACTTTTATGCAATTTTTATTTTTATTTTGAGTCTCCATCTTCTCTTACAAAGCACCAACTAGAGAGCACTATTGTCATACTTGTGCATTGTGTGTAGCTAATATTGAGTGTGTTTCATGAATGGATCAGTGATTGAGCATAATGGGCTAGGGATAACTTTCTTTAGTGTTGATATTTTGAAAGACATGGTTGCTTGTTAATATGCTTGAGTATTTATGTCTTCATGTAAAACTATAGACTATTGCTTTGAATCATTCAAGTCCAAATGTCAATGCTACAAAGAAAAGAATATATGATGAATATGATAGGTAGCATTCCACATCAAAAATTCTGTTTTTATCATTTACCTACTCGAGGACGAGCAGGAATTAAGCTTGGGGATGCTTGATACGTCTCCAACGTATCTATAATTTTTGATTGTTCCATGCTATTATAGTATCAATCTTGGATGTTTTTATACATTTACAAGCAATTATATATCATTTTTGGGACTAACCTATTAACTTAGTGCCCAGTGCCAGTTGCTGTTTTTTTGCCTGTTTTTGGTTTTCCAGAATATCAGTACCAAACGAAGTCCAAATGCCATGAAACTTTTTGGAGATTTTTTTCTGGACATAAGAGACACTAGAAGCTTCGGGAGGAGGCCAGAAGCCAGAGGAGGTGGCCGCAAGCCACCAGGGCGCGCCCCAGGGGGGTGGCGCGCCCTGGTGCCTCGTGGGCCCACCTCTGCTTCGTTTGACCTAATTCCACCTCTATAAATTCTCTAAAATCGGGAAACCAACAGAGGAGTCCATGAAATACTTTTTCCACCACCGTAAGCTTCTGTTCTCGAGAGATCCCATCTGGAGGCCTTTTCCGGCACTCTGCCGGAGGGGGAATCGATCACGGAGGGGCTCTACATCATCCTTGCTGCCCTTCCGATGATGCGTGACTAGTTTACCACAGACCTTCGGGTCCATAGTTAGTAGCTAGATGGCTTCTTCTCTCTTTTTGATCTTCATTACAATGTTCTCCTCGATGTTCTTGGAGTTCTATCCGATGTAATCACTTTTTGCGGTGTGTTTGTTGGGATCCGATGAATTATGAGGTTATGATCAGATTATCCATGAATATTATTTGAGTTTTCTATGAACTCTTTTATGCATGATTATTATAGCTTCGTATTTCTCTCCGATCTATTGATTTGGTTTGGCCAACTAGATTGATTTATCTTGCAATGGGAGAGGTGCTTTGTAATGGGTTCGATCTTGCGGTGCTCAATCCCAGTGACAGAAAGGGACATGACACGTATGTATCGTTGCTATTAAGGGTAAAAATATGGGGTTTATTCATGCGTGAGTTTACTTTGTCTACATCATGTCATCTTGCTTAAGGCGTTACTCCGTTCTTTATGAACTTAATACACTAGATGCATGCTGGATAGCGGTCGATGTGTGGAGTAATAGTAGTAGATGCAGGCAGGAGTCGGTCTACTTGTCTTGGACGTGATGCTTACATACATGATCATTGCCTTGGATATCAGCATGATTATTTGCTTTTCTATCAATTGCCCAACAGTAATTTGTTCACCCACCGTATGCTATTTTCAAGAGAGAAGCCTCTAGTGAAAACTATGGCCCCCGGGTCTACCTTAATTATATATTGAAAATCCTCAAAATACCTTGCTGCAATTTTACTTTATTTATTTTATTTTGTAATTTAGTTTGATCTATCTATCTATCACCAAACAATTTAATCTTGCAATTAACCGCCAAGGGATTGACAACCCCTTGTTCGCGTTGGGTGCGAGGATTTGTTGTTTTGTGTGCAGGTACTGCTAACGAGTTGTTGCGTGATTCTCCTACTGGATTGATAACCTTGGTTTTATAATTGAGGGAAATACTTATCTCTACTATACTGCATCATCCCCTCCTCTTCGGGGAAATCCCAACGCAGCTCACAAGTAGCAGTAGCTCGACCAGGGTACGTGATACGTCTCCAACGTATCTATAATTTTTTTATTGTTCCATGCTATTATAATGTCAATCTTGGATGTTTTTATAATCATTTACAGAAATTTTATATCATTTTTGGAGACTAACCTATTAACCTAGTGCCCAGTGCCAGTTGCTGTTTTCTGCCCTGTTTTTGTTTTTACAGAAAATCAATACCAAACGAAGTCCAAATGCAACGAAACTTTTTGGAGATTTTTTCTTGGGCAAGAAGAACACCAAAAGCTTCGAGGGGAGGCCAGAAGACCTTGGTGGGCCCCACGAGCCTCCAGGGCGCACCTGGGAGGGAGGCAGGCGCGCCCTGGTGCCTCGTGGGCCCCATCAAGCTCCGTTTGACCTAATTCCAGCACTATAAATTCCAGAAAAATCAGAAACCCTCGGGGGATTCCACGAAATACTTTTTACGCCACCGCAAGCTTCTGTTCCAGAGAGATCCCATCTGGGGTCCTTCTCCGGTAATCTGCCGGAGGGGGAATCGATCACGGAGGGGCTCTACATCAACCTTGCTGCCTCTCCGATGATGCGTGAGTAGTTTACCACAGACCTTCGGGTCCATAGTTAGTAGCTAGATGGCTTCTTTTCTCTTTTTGATCTTCAATACAATGTTCTCCTTGATGTTCTTGGAGATCTATCCGATGTAATTTCTTTTTGCGGTGTGTTTGGTGGGATTCGATGAATTGTGAGTTTATGATCAGATTATCCATGAAATTATTTGAGTCTTTGCTGCACTCTCTTATGCATGATTATTATAGCCTCGTATTTCTTCTCCGATCTATTGATTTGGTTTGGCCAACTGAATTGATTTATCTTGCCATGGGAAGAGGTGCTTTGTAGTGGGTTCGATCTTGCGGTGCTCAATCCCAGTGACAGAAAGGGACATGACACGTATGTATCGTTGCTACTAAGGATAACAAGATGGGATCTATTCATTGGGTTTATTAATTCGTGAGTTTGTCTTGTCTACATCATGTCATCGTTCTTAAGGAATTACTCCGTTCTTATGGACTTAATACACTAGATGCATGCTGGATAGCGGTCGATGTGTGGAGTAATAGTAGAAGATGCAGGCAGGAGTCGGTCTCCTAATCTTGGACGTGATGCCTATATACATGATCATTGCCTTGGATATCATCATGATTATTTGCTTTTCTATCAATTGCCCAACAGTAATTTGTCTACCCACCGTATTCTATTTTCTCGAGAGAATCCTCTAGTGAAATCTATGGCCCCCAGGTCTATCAAAATCATATTACTAAAACCCTAAAAATATTGCTGCCATCTCTTTTTATTTATTTTATTTTGTATTTTTGTTTCAATCTATCATATACAATTTAATCTTGCAATCTTACCGCCGAGAGATTGACAACATCTCGTTTGCGTTTGGTGCAAGGATTTGTTGTTTTTGTGCAGGTACTGCTAACGAGGTGTTGTGTGATTCTCCTACTGGTTCGATAACCTTGGTTTCATAACTGAGGGAAATACTTATCTCTACTGTGCTGCATCATCCCTTCCTCTATGGGGAAATACCAACGCAAGTTACAAGTAGCAGGAAGAATTTCTGGCACCGTTGCCGGGGAGACATCATCAACATCTATCAAGTACCTTTGCTCAAACTCTCATCTCCTTGCATTTACTTTATTTGCCATTTGCCTCTCGTTTTCATCTCCCCCACTTCTAAAATGTTTTTACAAAAATACAAAAATATTTTTCGTTTGCCTTTTTCTTGTTTGCTCTTTTGCCATCATGACTAGCATGACTATCCCTCCTTTGTCGCTGGATTTTGAAGTACTTTACATCAAACAAAAGCAAGGAGAAAATCTTAAAGATGCTTGGTATAGGTTAATGGAATCCTACCGTGTTTGCTCTGTAAAAGGGAATTTAAAAATTTTGCTTCGCAATTTCTATATAGGTCTAACCATGCATCATAGACAACTTTTGAATTTTGCCGCAAAAGGGAATTTTATTGAGAGTGAGGCCAATACCGCCTATGAAATAATAGAAGGCATATTGGGTATTCCTCCACCACAAAAAAGTTTTTTTTTTACTCAAGAGGGGGCTCAAATATTAGACAAATTGGGTGATATGCAGAAAAATTTGATTGAGTTGCAAAAGTCTAATGAACCTCTTAAAAATATTAGTGGAAATCTCAATCGCACGAACACTTTGATTTCTTTATGCAACAAGCGATTGGATATTTTGGATCTTAAAATTGCCTATTTTTTTGAGAATAATGGGAAGCGTAAAGAACCTCCCGGGCTTGAGAAAACTCCCATTAAGGTTACCAAAACCAAAGATGACAATACTTGCAATTATGCATTATGCCTAGCTAGGGGCATAAAACAATAGCGCTTGTTGGGAGGCAACCCAATGAATAAAATAAATTTTTGCTATAAGTTTCTGTTATGGTGTGTTTTTTACTTTCATGCTACTGGTATGATAGTGTTTTTGTGTTTTTAATTAGTGTTTGTGCCAAGTAAAGCCTTTAGGATGATTTGGAAGATAGTATAATTGATTCTGTTTGAAAACAGAAAGTTTTGCGTCCAGTGCTGGAATTTTGTTTTTTCACTGTAACGTCAGAACCTTCTGAATTTTTTACACAGTATTTTTATATGAATTTTCCACGTTGTCCTAATTTTTCAGAATTTTTAGAGTTACAGAAGTATGACCATAATTCAGATCTCTACAGACTGTTCTGTTTTTGACAGATTCTGTTTTTGATGCACTACTTGCTTGTTTTGATGAATCTATGGATTGTATCGGGGGGTATAAGCCATGGTGAAGTTAGAGTACAGTAGGTATAATGCAAAAATAAAATATGAATGGGTTTGCAACAGTACTTATAGTAGTGATTTGTTTTGTTATACTAACGGATCTCACGAAGGTTTTGTTGAGTTTTGCGTGATTGAAGTTTTCAAGTTTTGGGTGAGATCACGATGGATGAAGGAATAAGGAGTAGCAAAAGCCTAAGCTTGGGGATGCCTGAGGCACCCCAAGGTAATATTCTAGGAAGACTCAAGCGTCTAAACTTGGGGATGCCCCGGAAGGCATCCCCTCTTTCTTCTACCAACCATCGGTAATTTTACTTGGAGCTATATTTTTATTCGTCACACGATATGTGTTTTGCTTGGAGCGTCTTGTATGATATGAGTCTTTGCTTTGTTTGCTTTTTAGTTTGTCACAATCATCTTTGCTGCACACACCTATCTTGAGAGAGCCACACGTTTATCATCATAATTTGTTAGAATACTCTATGTGCTTCACTTAATTTTTTTTGAGCTAGGCATTTGCTCTAGTGCTTCACTTAAATCTTTTTGAGCACGGTGGTGGCTGAAATTTTGAAGAAATATTTGCACTCTCATGCTTCACTTAAATCTTTTTGAGAGATGACAATAGTAACGGTAATTTGCACAAGTTATGAAATTGGTCCCAAAGTGATGAATATTCAAGAGGGATATAGATAAAAACTTTCATATAGATCATTGGATATGACAAGTGTGATTCCTTGCAATAGTTTTGCGATATGGAAATGATGATATGTGATGCCATGTTAGTGAGTAATTGTGCTTAAGTAAAAATATTGGTTGTGATTCCCTCTGCAAGCACGTTAAGTCTATAGTTATGCAATGAAATTATATCCTACTTATGGTGCGTTATTCGGTGTTAGTTATGTTCAATGCATGTTTATGACCGTTTTCGTTTTTTGGTTGGTTGCTTCTCAATCTTTTGCTAGCCTTCATTTGTACTAAGAGGAAATACTGCTTGTGCATCCAAAATCCTTAAACCCAGTTTTGCCATATGAGTCCACTATATCTACCTATATGCGGTATTTCAATGCCGTTCCAAGTAAATTTGCATGTGCCAACTCTAATTTTCAAAATAATTTTTCTGTTTTGTGTGCCCGTACCGCTCATGAAGCGGAAGGGGGTAGCCAATATCTTCCATTCTAGGTGGGTTATTCTCACGATGAGTGTTTATTCACTTGTCATTGCACGAGAGTGTGGCGGTAATAGGGATGCCCAGTCCCGAAATGTGAAATGAAATGAAATGAAAAATCTTATATGATCACAATAATAAATTCCTTGGAAAGTGATGGTATGGAGGGCACCCGTGGATACGGCTAGCCATGGATTGTGAAAGAATTGGTGGAAAGGAATAAACTTTATTTTCTGTTTGGGAACCGCCTATAATGTATGTAGCATGGAAGATATTGGGAATTCTCGTCTGTTTTCGTTGACAGGAAAAGCATGCCTCCCAAAATATTTTTATCTCTTTAATTTCAGCTTTGATCTCTAGCACATTTGACAAATCTCTACTTCCCTCTGCGAAGGGCCTATCTATTTACTTTTATGCCATTTTTATTTTTCTTGAGTCTCCATCTTCTCTTACAAAAGCACCAACTAGAGAACACTATTGTCATACTTGTGCATTGGTTATAGCTAATATTTGAGTGTGTTTCATGAATGGATCAATGATTGAGCATAATGGGCTAGGGATAACTTTCTTTAGCGTTGATATTTTGAAAGACATGGTTGCTTGTTAGTACGCTTGAGTATCTATGTTTTCATGTCAAATTATAGACTATTGCTTTGAATCATACAAGTCCAATGTCTAGGCTACAAAAGAAAAGAATATGTGATGAATATGTTAGGCAGCATTCCACATCAAAAATTCTGCTTTTATCATTTACCTACTTGAGGACGAGCAGGAATTAAGCTTGGGGATGCTGATACGTCTCCAACGTATCTATAATTTTTGATTGTTCCATGCTGTTATAATATCAATCTTGGATGTTTTTATAATCATTTACAGCAATTTTATATCATTTTTGGAGACTAACCTATTAACCTAGTGCCCAGTGCCAGTTGCTGTTTTTTGCCCTGTTTTTGTTTTATAGAAAATCAATACCAAACGAAGTCCAAATGCAACGAAACTTTTTGGAGATTTTTTCTTGGGCAAGAAGAACACCAAAAGCTTCGAGGGGAGGCCAGAAGACCTTGGTGGGCAACACGAGCCACCAGGGTGCGCCTGGGGGGGCAGGCGCGCCCTGGTGCCTCGTGGGCCCCACCAAGCTCCGTTTGACCTAATTCCAGCACTATAAATTCCAGAAAAATCAGAAACCCTCGGGGGAGTCCACGAAATACTTTTTACGCCGCCGCAAGCTTCTGTTCCAGAGAGATCCCATCAGGGGTCCTTCTCCGGTAATCTGCCGGAGGGGGAATCGATCATGGAGGGGCTCTGCATAAACCTTGCTGCCTCTCTGATAATGCGTTAGTAGTTTACCACAGTCCTTCGGGTCCATAGTTAGTAGCTAGATGGCTTCTTCTCTCTTTTTGATCTTCAATACAATGTTCTCCTTGATGTTCTTGGAGATCTATCCGATGTAATCTCTTTTTGCGGTGTGTTTGTTGGGATCCGATGAATTGTGAGTTTATGATCAGATTATCCATGAAATTATTTGAGTCTTTGCTACACTCTTTTATGCATGATTATTATAGCCTCGTATTTCTTCTCCGATCTATTGATTTGGTTTGGCCAACTGAGTTGATTTATCTTGCCATGGGAAGAGGTGCTTTGTAGTGGGTTCGATCTTGCGGTGCTCAATCCCAGTGACAGAAAGGGACATGACACGTATGTATAGTTGCTACTAAGGATAACAAGATGGGATCTATTCATTGGGTTTATTAATTCGTGAGTTTGCCTTGTCTACATCATGTCATCGTTTTTAAGGCATTACTCCGTTCTTATGGACTTAATACACTAGATGCATGCTGGATAGCGGTCGATGTGTGGAGTAATAGTAGTAGATGCAGGCAGGAGTCGGTCTACTAATCTTGGACGTGATGCCTATATACATGATCATTGCCTTGGATATCGTCATGATAAATTGCTTTTCTATCAATTGCCCAACAGTAATTTGTCTGCCCACCGTATGCTATTTTCTCGAGGGAAGCCTCTAGTGAAATCTATGGCCCCCGGGTCTATCAAAATCATATTACTAAAACCCTAAAAATATTGGTGCCATCTCTTTTTATTTATTTTATTTTGTATTTTTGTTTCAATCTATCAATCTATCATATACAATTTAATCTTGCAATATTACCGCTGAGAGATTGACAACCTCTCGTTTGCGTTGGGTGCAAGGATTTGTTGTTTGTGTGCAGGTACTGCTAATGAGGTGTTGTGTGATTCTCCTACTGGTTTGATAACCTTGGTTTCATAACTGAGGGAAATACTTATCTCTACTGTGCTGCATCATCCCTTCCTCTTCGGGGAAATACCAACGCAAGCTACAAGTAGCAGTACGTTCCGCACCAGAGTGGTACAGTAATCCCGTCCTGGAAGTCATGTTGTTAGACAACGACGAACCTACGAACTATGAAGAAGCAATGATGAGCCAGGATTCTATCAAATGGCTTGAGGCCATGAAATCCGAAATAGGATCCATGTATGAGAACAAAGTATGGACTTTGGCGGACTTGCCCGATGACCGGCAAGCCATTGAGAACAAATGGATCTTTAAGAAGAAGACAGACGCTGATGGTATTGTCACCGTCTATAAAGCTCGACTTGTCACAAAGGGTTTCCGACAAAATCAAGGAGTTGACTACGATGAGACTTTCTCACCCGTAGCGATGCTTAAGTCTGTTAGAATTATGTTAGCAATTGCCACATTTTATGATTATGAGATCTGGAAGATGGATGTCAAAACAGCGTTCCTTAATGGGTTTCTTAAGGAAGAGTTGTATATGATGCAACCAGAAGGTTTTGGCGATCCTAAGGATGCTAACAAAGTATGCAAGCTCCAGCGATCCATCTATGGACTGGTGCAAGCATCTCGGAGTTGGAATATACTCTTTGATGAGGTGATCAAAGCTTTTGGTTTTATACAAACTTATGGAGAAGCTTGTATTTACAAGAAAGTGAGTGGGAGCTCTGTAGCATTTCTAATATTATATGTGGATGACATATTGTTGATTGGAAATAATATAGAATTTCTGGAAAGCATAAAGGGTTATTTGAACAAGAGTTTTTCAATGAAAGACCTGGGTGAAGCTGCTTACATATTGGGCATCAAGATCTATAGAGATAGATCGAGACGCTTGATAGGACTTTCACAAAGCACATACCTTAACAAGATTTTGAAGAAGTTCAAAATGGACCAGTCAAAGAAAGGGTTCTTGCCTGTGTTGCAAGGTGTGAAGTTGAGTAAGACTCAAAGCCCGACCACGGCAGAAGAAAGAGAAAGGATGAAAGTCATCCCCTATGCCTCAGCCATAGGCTCTATAATGTATGCCATGCTGTGTACCAGACCTGATGTGTGCCTTGCCATAAGTCTAGCAGGGAGGTACCAAAGTGATACAGGTGTAGATCACTGGACAGCGGTCAAGAATATCCTTAAGTACCTGAAGAGGACTAAGGACATGTTTCTCGTTTATGGGGGTGACGAAGAGCTCGTCGTAAAGGGTTACGTCGATGCTAGCTTCAACACAGATCCGGATGACTCTAAGTCTCAAACCGGATACGTGTTTATATTGAATGGTGGAGCAGTCAGTTGGTGCAGTTCCAAGCAAAGCGTCGTAGCGGGATCTACATGTGAAGCGGAATATATAGCTGCTTCGGAAGCAGCCCAAGAGGGAGTCTGGATGAAGGAGTTCATATCCGATCTAGGAGTAATACCTAGTGCATCGGATCCAATGACTATCTTTTGTGACAACACTAGAGCTATTGCCATTGCCAAGGAGCCCAGGTTTCACAAGAAGACAAAGCACATCAAGCACCGCTTCAACTCCATTCGTAATTACATTAAGGATGGAGACATAGAACTTTGCAAAGTACATACGGATCTGAATGTGGCAGACCCGTTGACTAAACCTCTTCCACGAGCAAAACATGATCAGCACCAGGACTCCATGGGTGTTAGATTTATTGCAATGTAAACTAGATTATTGACTCTAGTGCAAGTGGGAGACTGTTGGAAATATGCCCTAGAGGCAATAATAAATTGGTTATTATCATATTTCCTTGTTCATGATAAATGTTTATTATTCATGCTAGAATTGTATTGACCGGAAACTTAAATACATGTGTGAATACATAAACTACAGCGGGTCCCTAGTAAGCCTCTACTAGACTAGCTCGTTGATCAAAGATGGTTATGGTTTCCTGACCATAGATATGAGTTGTCATTTGATAACGGGATCACATCATTAGGAGAATGATGTGATGGACAAGACCCAACCGTAAGCTTAGCATTAGATCGTTTAGTTTATTTGCTACAGCTTTCTTCATGTCAAGTATCAGTTCCTTAGACCATGAGATCATGCCACTCCCGGATACCGGAGGAATACTTTGTGTGCTATCAAACATCACCTCGTAACTGGGTGATCATAAAGTTGCTCTACAGGTATTTCCGAAGGTGTTTGTTGGGTTGCATGGATCGAGACTGGGATTTGTCGCTCAGTGTGATGGAGAGATATCTCCGGGCCATCTCGGTAATACAACATCACAAGAAGCTTGCAAGTAATGTGGCTAATGAGTTAGCCACGGGATATTGTATTACAGAACGAGTAAAGAGACTTCCCGGTAACGAGATTGAACTAGGTATGGAGATACCGACGATCGAATCTCGGGCAAGTAACATATCGCCGGACAAAGGGAATTGCATACGGGATTAACTGAATCCTTGACATCGTGGTTCAACTGATAAAGATCTTCGTTGAATATGTGGGAACCAATATGGGCATCCAGGTCCCGGTATTGGTTATTGACCGGAGAGGAGTCTCGGTCATGTCTGCATGATTCTCGAACCCGTAGGGTCGCATGCTTAACGTTCGGTAGCGCTAGGGTAGAAATGAGATATTAATATGGTGAAGTCTGAAGGTTGTTCGGAGTCCCAGATGGGATTCAGGACATCATGAGGAGCTCCGGAATGGTCCAGAGGTAAAGATTTATATATGGGAAGTCATATTTTGGGTTCCGGAAAAAATTTGATTTTTTCCGGTATTGTCCCGGGAAGGTTCTAGAAGGTTCCGGAGTGGGGCCCACCTGCATGGGGGGACCCACATGAACGTGGCTAGTGGGGAAAGGCCCCACACCCCTGGTCTAGGCACACCAAGATCCCCCCTTTAAAGGAATAGGATCATATCCCGAAGGGATAAGATCAAGATCCCTAAAAAGGGGGGATAGCGATCGGTGGGGAAAGGAAAGGAGGGATTTCCTTCCACCCCCTTGACCAACGACCCTAGGGGCTTGGAAGGCAAGCCACCATCCCCCTCCATGCCTATATAAAGGTGGGAAGGTGTTGGGGGCAGCCACCCTTCGACCCTTGGCCGTCTCCCTCCTGTTACACCTCGTCCACCTCGCGCAGACGCTTGGCGAAGCCCTGTTGCAGTTCCGCTGCTGGCACCACCACCACACCATCGTGTTGGTTCAGATCTCATCTACCTCCTCTCCCTCGCTTGCTATATCAAGAAGGAGAGGACGCCGCCGAGCCGTACATGTGCTAAACTCGGAGGTGCCATCCGTTCGGCACTAGATCGGATTGGATCGCGACGAGTACGACTACATCAACTGCGTTACGTACGCTAATGCTTTCAGTCTACAAGGGTACGTAGACGATTCCCCTCTCATTTCTATGCATCTCCTAGATTAGATCTTGGGTGTTCGTAGGAAATTTTTTGATTTTCATGCTTCGTTACCCATCATGGAGATGAGTCACCTTTAATTAGAAGGCGTTCCAATTGTCCAGAGGGTGATGATCTTAATGATAAAAACAATAAAAGTGGGTTTGAAGAGGTCAAAACTTTAGATAGCGATGTACCCACTACTTTGGATTACAAGGACTTTAATTATGATAATTTCTCTTTGATTGAATGCATTTCCTTGTTGCAATTCATGATCAATTCACCTAATGCGTATGAACAAAACAAGACTTTTACTAAACACATTGTAAAAGCACTTATTAAAGCTCATGAAGAAAAGCTTGAATTAGAAGTGTCTATACCAAGGAAATTACATGATGAATGGGGACCTACAATTAAAGTCAAGATTAAGGATTATGAATGTAATGCTTTGTGTGATCTAGGAGCTAGCGTATCTACTATACCAAAAGCTTTATGTGACATTCTAGGTCTCACCGATATGGATGAATGTTCCCTTAACTTGCATTTAGCGGATTCTAAAATTAAGAAACCATTGGGTAGAATTAATGATGTTCTCATACTTGCTAATAGAAATTATGTACCCGTGGATTTCATAGTGCTTGTTACTGAATGCAATCCGTCTTGTCCCATAATACTTGGTAGGCCATTTTTACGAACCATAGGTGCAGTTATTGATATAAATTAGGAAATATACTATTCCAATTTCCATTAAAGAAAGAGATGGAACACTTCCCAAGGAAGAGAATTAAACCACCATATGAATCCATTATGAGATCCACCTATGGAATTACTTTGAAGGATCATAACACTTGAAACTATGCATTATGCCTAGCTAGGGGCATTAAACAATAGCGCTTGTTGGGAGGTGATGGCTCTATATTTTACGCATTTTTAGAGCTCATTTGTTGCATGTTCTCTTTATATATCATGTCCCATTGAACCAAATAGTTGTCCATTATGCATCTTTACCGGTATTTACACTTATCATTGTGAGCATTGCACATTTGTGTATTTATTTGGTTTTTATTAGTTTTCCTTCTTTTCTTGTGTCTATAGGTGTATTGGAGCAACCTAGGACCAAGCACGATGAAAGGAGCAATGACGGGTTCAATACGGAGTCAGCCAGGGGTCAGACTTAGCCATTTTGAAAGTTGGAAAAAGTCATTTCTATACTATTATATAGTGTACCAATAATATGACATAGGAGCCGTTGGATATTTACAATCGGACGGCTGTAGTTAAATGATTCTAATTTGTGGAAACGTGGCCACACAAGTGCCGTTAGATCTAACAATCCTACGGCCAGTATCCCAGGGATTCGCTGTCGGGAACCATTCTCCTCTCATGAGCCATGTGATGTGATGTTTGGTTCAGAACTTACGATGTGAGCTGGCCATGTAGTATATGCCAGTACAGGCTAGAAGTGCTTAGAGAAGTGTCGATGCAGCGGCTACCTAGTAGCCAATAGTACCATAGTACTAGCAGTTTACTGTTGAAGCATGGAAACCATTTTTTTCTTCTCAAAAGAAGCAGTACACCATAGAAAAGAGTAGCACATGGCAGTATTGCTGGTTTTTGAAAGAAATATTCAACCAGCTGGTAGAAAATTTAGATGTAGTTTTTTTTACATGATGTTAGTTTACTTGAAACACCATGAGGTCGAGGGCACATGAATGAAATAAAAATTATGAGAAAATTCCGACTTAAAGGTGTGAAAAGGTGAATTAATTATAGCAAACTAATTGTCTCCATATATCAATTTTAAATTTAAAAAACAACTCCCTCAATCACATAATATAAAATGTTATTACAACCAATATTTGTGCTACTATCATTTGAAATGAGGAACAAAAGAAAAGTTTCCACTAGAAAGCGGAAATATCCTTTTCAAAATTAGATGATAATTTTATCAAAACATAGGTGCTTTAATTTTAATTTAATGACTTAGTATTGTGATTATACATAATAATTTCACATGTAAAGCACGTACAAATTACTAGTTTCCAAAGTTCTTCAAATCAAGATCTAAGACCAGAAATGGATCGGCGTCGTTCATACGAATCCAACGAGCCCAAGAACGTCAAATTCCGAGTTTGTATGAAGATTTGGTGGCCGATTTACCGGAGAAGGACAGAGTGAAAGACGGCGTTCCAAACGACCGCATGCGGTCGTTTCCGCGGTCGTTTGATGTGCAGACAGCTTCGAAAGTTGCCCTTCCAGACGGGATTCTTCACTGATTTCGTCCCCAATTGTTCCCACGAGATCCTTGGCTCATAATGAAGGGATTGGGAGAAGATAAGGCTCATCTTGAGCCCTTGGATGACCACATCAACGGAGGAGACACCGGGAGACATGTTATATATGCGCCTCCAACCCTTGCCGCCGCACACAGCTCAACCACTCAACACACGCAGCCGTCATACATCTCCATCGTTGCTCCAAGACCACCTCCATAGAGAATAGAAGGGCCAAGCCAAGAGGAGGAAGAGGGGGCACCCTCACCACGCACACCGGCCTTCCGGCCGGTGCGGTCTTCACCACCGGCACTGCCACCATCGTCATCTCCACCACCGGCGCCGCCGCCATGCTCCTCTCCTTCACCGGCTTCATGCCGGCTTGTAACTTGCCCTCTCCCTCTATGATGTTTGAGTAGTCGTGTTAGTTCTTGAGGAATTGGATGAACCCTTGCATGATTAGTACTATGTTGAATAAGCGATCCAATATTCTCTTTATATGTATTGTGTTGATTGTCTCATGGTGTTGTGAAGAGCGCTCGCGCAACATTAGCCCCTTGTGGACTTGATGCAAGTCATATTGGTGAGCAGCATGGTTGTGGAGGGTAGGTGGTGACTGTCCTATTCTCCCTTCATCCCTGCTCATTGCAATGGGGATTAGTGGAGAACCCTAGAACTTAATGCCGTGACCACGGGGAGTTCACTCCCCTTAATCATCGTTGTGATAACCGGTGTGGGAAATCACGGTGGTGGCACGAGTGTATGCAATAACCGGAGTGTGGAATGCGTACTTTATTGGCTCCGCCCACGCGAGATCATATACAAGTGGCTTAGTGATACGATTAGAGAGCCATGTCTATCATGTGTTATCAGCATCATACTTGTGGTGATGACTCCGAGTCCCTCGAGAACGTTTACTACTCAAGCACCATTTCTCTTAGTTTAGTCCCTTTTATTTTCCTGTCTTTTATTTCTCGTTTGTAGTTTAGTAAACACTACCAGTTTTATTTGTCTTCCTAGCAGCTTACTGTAATATGCTATTTCCAAACTACGGTTTTGGTGCCTACATAACTACGTAAGTGATAGCGTAGTTGCGGGGTTTGTAATTCCTTCCTATTTGCTCCTTGTGGGTTCGACACTTCACTTAGCACGAAAGTGCTACAACAGCCCTGTGCACTTGCAGGTCATCAAGCATTTTCTGGCGCCGTTGCCGGGGAGCATAGCGCTTGGTTATTACTTACCCGTTCGCATATAGTTTATTTATGTTTGTTGCTATTTAACTGAAAATACAAAAACATATTTTTTTTGCTTTGAGATGTCTTCTACAGGAACTAGGATGGCTGCAATGAAACAAATCGAAGAGAGAGGAACAATTTATGCTCAACACCGGCATTCAGCTAAAGGTATTGAAGTGGATGAAAAATTGGAGGCATTGGATATTATAGCTAAAGCTATACTTATATTATCTTGTAAAAATTGTAAGTCCGTTTGCCATATGACCTACAGCTGCAAATTTCACCCCTATCCCTTTTATAGCATCATACAACCATAAATGCCTTCCATCTGAATGTGTTGAATATGTTGAGGAACTAATGCTAGTTACAGAACATTAGAACTGATGAACAGGGTGAAGGAGCGCTCTCTACAACATGAAGATGTCTTGAAATATATGGGTTTGTTGGAGAGTATTCATAAATGGTGTATTACTAACAACCTCCATAATACCCCTTTTGTTAAAGATTATGAGAGGCGAACTGGCACTTCCCAAGCCTCTATGTTGCAGGAACATGATGACCCACAAGTATAGGGGATCAATCATAGTCCTTTCAATAAGTAAGAGTGTCGAACCCAACGAGGAGCAGAAGGAAATGATAAGCAGTTTTCAGCAAGGTATTCTCTGCAAGTACTGAAAGTAGCGGTAACAGATAGTTTGATAGCAAGATAATTCATAACAAGTAACAAGTAACAAGTGTAACAAAAGTGCAGCAAGGTGGCCCAATCCTTTTTATAGCAAAGGACAAGCCAGAACCGAACTCTTATAATAAGCAAAGCATTCTTGAGGACACATGGGAATTCTCATCTAGTCACTTTCATCATGTTTATTTGATTCGCGTTCGCTACTTTGATAATTTGATATGTGGGTGGACCGGTGCTTGGGTCTTGTTCTTACTTGAACAAGCCTCCCACTTATGATTACCCCCTCTCGCAAGCATCCACAACTGCGAAAGAAGAATTAAGATGAATCTAACCATAGCATGAAACATATGGATCCAAATCAGCCCCTTACGGAGTAGCGCACTAGGGTTTAAGCTTCTGTCACTCTAGCATCCCATCATCTAATTACTACTCCACAATGCCTTCTCTTAGGCCCAAATATGGTGAAGTGTCATGTAGTCGACGTGCACACGACACCACTAAAGGAATCAACAACATACATATCATCAAAATATCGAATGAATACCAAATTCACATGATTACTTATAACCAGACTTCTCCCATGTCCTCAAGAACAAAAGTAACTACTCACAAATCATATTCATGTTCAAGATCAGAGGGGTATTGGATAGCATCAAGGATCTAAACATATAATCTTCCACCAAATAAACCAACTAGCATCAACTACGAGATGCAATCAACAATACTAGCAACCCACAGGTACCAATCTGAGGTTTTGAGACAAAGATTGAATACAAGAGATGAACTAGGGTTTGAGATGAGATGGTGCTGGTGAAGATGTTGATGAATATTGGTCCTCCCACGATGAGAGGATCGTTAGTGATGTCGATGGCTTCGATTTCCCCCTCCCGGAGGGAAGTATCCCCGGCAGAATCGCTCCGCCGGAGAGCAAACGTGCTCCTGCCCAGGTTCCGCCTCGAGACGGCGGTGCTTCATCCCGAAAGTCTTCTCTTGATTTTTTTCTAGGGCAAATAGCATCTTATAGGAGAACATGGGCCTCGAAGGCCTGCCAGGGGACCTACAAGCTCGGGGGGGCGCGCCGAGGGGGTATGGCGCGCCCCCCAGGCTTGTGGCTTCCTGGTGGGTCCCCTCCTGGTATTTCTTCCGCCAATATTTTTTATATATTCCAAAATAATTCTTGGTAAATTTTCAGGTCATTTGGAGTTGTGCAGAATAGGTATCTCTGTTTCACCCCTTGCAGGTCCAGAATTCCAGCTACCGGCAATCTCCCTCTTCATGTGAAACTTGCAAAATAACAGAGAAAAGGCGTAAGAATTGTATCATAAAGTGAAATAATGACCAAAACATAATAAATAACAGTAGGAAAACATGATGCAAAATGGATGTATCAACTGCCCCAAGCTTAGACCTCGCTTGTCCTCAAGCGAAAACCGAAATCGATAATCATGACCACATGTTTAGAGAGAGAGGTGTCGATAAAACAAAATACGGACATGAAAGCATCATGATCATTATTATAACAACAATATATCATCATAAAACTTCTGATGAATAAGTGACAATTCATCCACATGACAAAGTATGAACCATAAACCGTATTGAAAACTAACAAACTATGATCTCGGTCACTGAAACAATTTGCAATTCATCATATTATCAGAAAGGGTCTATGTAAGAGCTTTGTTTAGCAAGTTCACATACTCAACTATCATTTAGTCTTCTATGATTGCTGACACTCACGGCATACTTATGGAGCAAAAGTTTCAGTCAGACACATAGAAAGAAGGGGCTTATAATTTCGCCTCCCAACTTATTTACCTCAAGGGTAATGTCAACAATAATAACTCATGATCACCTATATCCAACTGGATATATATGCCTGGATCTTTCCCCACCACCTAATGCTTGCCAAGAGAGAAAAATAAAAACGGAATAGAGGAGAATACTATTGACTCTTGCATAAAAGTAAATACATAAAGTAAAGGATAGGCCCTTCGCAGAGGGAAGCAGAGGTTGTCATGCGCCTTTTATTTTTGGATGTGCAAACTCTTAATGTAAAGGAACGTCACTTTATATTGCCCCTTGTGATAGCAACCTTTATTATGTAGTCTGTCACTTTTATTTCTTCACCGTCACATGTTCGTACAAAGCTTATTTTCCCTTACAATAAAAGATCATACATATTTAGGAGCAATTTTTATTGCTTTTGCTCGATGACAACTTACTTGAAGGATCTTATTCAATCCATAGGTTGATATAGTGGACTCTCGTGACATGAAACTGGTTTCAAGGGTTTTGGATGCACAAGTAGTATCTCTACTTAGTGCGGATTTTTGGTTAGCAAAAGATAGGGGGCAAGCACCACATGTTAGAGGATCCATAACAATATAGCTTCTATGTGAATATAAGCAAACATAACTCATTACGTTGTCTTCCTTGTCCAACGTCGACTATTTGACATAGAATATTTAATGGGGGCTCACAATCATAAAAGATGTCCAAGATAATATATTTATATGTGAGACCTCTCTTTCTTTATTACGTTTTCATGGATTGCAACAATGACCAATGCTATGTTTGTTAACTTCCAACAAGTTTCATCAATTATACTTCTTTTATGTGAAGTCATCACTCCCCATGGGATTAACATATGATCTCCCTTTTTTATTCTCTTTATTTTATTTCTAAGATTGGATCAACAAAAGTAAAACAACTCAGATCAAACTACTCTTTATTATATAACTCTCACACTCGATTACATAGATAGATAGATCACAAAGCAAGCACTCGAAACTAAACCATACTAAAACTTTATTCTTCTAAATCACGAAATAATGAAGGATCGAACTAAGATAAATAATTATGATAAAATTGACGGTGATACGATACCGGGGCACCTCCACCCGGCTTGGCACAATTCAAGGGTGGTGCCCATACCCGTGTACTCAAGTCTCCTTCTTCGGTGATGGTGGTGATGATGTAATAGGTTTGTCCTCCATCTTCCAAGGCATAGGCTCCCCATCATAAAAGGATGAACGCGTTTCCGGAGTCCTGAAATTTGCAGCTAAACTCATACCTTTGATCTTGGCCTCATACTCAAAATTTTGGTTTTGTAAATCATAAATCTGGGCCTGAAGATGATCAATCCGGTCATTGAGCTTGAAGATGACGACCCCAATATCCTTGTCATCCACCTTGTGCTCACGGATGAATTCCGGGATCATGGAGTGGTTAGCATCGAGTCTGCGCTCCACCATCCCTTGGCACTTGAAGATCTCCTGTTCCACCGCTTCTAGCCTGGCCTTCTCGCTTTCGGTCTTGTTGGGCCCTTGAACGTCCCGGATGTGAAGCACCCCCTCACGCATCTCAATAGCTTGCGGATGTTTCATCACCTCCGGAAGGTACGGGTTGATGACCTTCTCATAGAACTTGTCCTTGGACGAGCTTGGAGGTGCCATGGTGATCTAGATCTGTCAGAAAAACAGCCCGAAACAAGAACAAAGGAGAAACTTGCGATACGGTGGTCAAAACATCTGAAAGTATATATAATGAATTTTTATCATGCAGGACAAGTAATATGGAAGAAAAACGGAGTCAGGAAAGTCCATGGGGGAGCCACAAGCTCGGTATGCGCGCCCTGGGGGGTAGGGTGCGCCCCCTAGTCTTGTCGCTCCCTCATGCACTTTTCGGACTGTTTATTATTTTCCTAATTTTGATATATTCTGAAACTAACAAAAAGTGATTTTATGGAATTTTTGTTGTCGGTTTACTTACCGCACCAGATACCTACTCCTTTTCAGGGTTCTGGAGTGTTTCGGAAGGTTTCCTCTATGAGCTCTTCCGGTCTCATTGTTTGAATAATATTAGTTTCAACATTAATGGCCTTACCTGAGATATAATGTTTAATTCTTTGCCCACTAACCACTCTCGGATTAGTGCCTTCGGAGTTATTTATCTTGATAGCTCCGGAGCGATAAACTTCTTCGGCGATGTATGGTACTTCCCATTTAGAGAGAAGTTTTCCTGCAAAGAATCTTAAATGAGAATTGTATAATAGAACGTGATCACCTACTTTGAATTCCCGTTTTTGAATTCTCTTATCGTGCCATCTCTTAACTTTTTCTTTAAACAACTTGGCATTTTCATAAGCTTGGGTTCTCCATTCATCTAGAGAGCTAATATCAAATAACCTCTTTTCACCGGCAAGTTTAAAATCATAATTAAGTTCTTTAATTGCCCAATATGCTTTATGTTCTAGTTCAAGAGGTAAATGACATGCTTTTCCATAGACCATCTTATATGGAGACATACCCATAGGATTTTTATAATCAGTTCTATAAGCCCATATTGCATCATCAAGTTTCTTAGACCAATTCTTTCTAGATCTATTAACGGTCTTTTGCAAAATTAACTTTATCTCTCTATTACTCAATTCAACTTGTCCACTAGACCGAGGATGATAAGGTGATGCAATTCTATGGTTAACATTATATTTAGCAAGAAGTTTACGGAAAGCACCATGAATAAAATGTGAACCACCATCAGTCATCAAATATCTAGGGACTCCAAACCTTGGAAATATAACCTCTTTAAGCATTTTAATAGAAGTGTTATGATCAGCACTACTAGTTGGAATAGCTTCTACCCACTTAGTAACATAATCAACATCAACTAAAATATGTGTATACCCGTTAGAGGAAGGAAAAGGTCCCATGTAATCAAATCCCCAAACATCAAATGGCTCAATAACAAGTGAATAATTCATAGGCATTTCCTGACGTCTACCAACATTACCAATTCTTTAACATTCATCACAAGAGAGGACAAACTTACGTGCATCTTTGAAAAGAGTAGGCCAATAAAAACCAGATTGTAATACCTTATGTGAGTTCTGTCTCCCACATGGTGTCCTCCGTATGCCGCGGAGTGACACTTCCATAGGGTTTGTTCCTGTTCATGCTCAGGTACACAACGTCTAATAATACCATCTACTCCTTCTTTATATAAATGTGGGTCATCCCAAAAGTAATGTCTTAAATCAAAGAAGAACTTTTTCTTTTGTTCGTAGGTAAAACTAGGTGGAATATATTTGGCAACAATATAATTAGCATAGTCTGCATACCAAGGACTAGTGCGAGAAGCATTTACCACAGCTAATTGCTCATCAGGAAAATTATCATTAATAAGCAGTGGGTCATCAAGAACATTTTCCATCCTAGACGAATTATCAGCTACGGGATTTTCAGCTCCCTTTCTATCAATAATATGCAAATCAAATTCTTTTAATAAAAGTACCCACCTAATAAGTCTAGGTTCAGCATCTTTCTTTTCCATAAGATATTTAATAGCAGCATGATCGGTGTGAATAGTTACTTTAGAATCACCAATGTAAGATCTGAATTTATCACATGCAAACACAACTGCTAAAAATTCTTTCTCAGTAGTAGCATAGTTTCTTTGAGCATTGTCTAGAGTTTTACTAGCATAATGAATAACATTCAATTTCTTATGAACTCTTTGCCCTAGAACAACACCAACAGCATAATCAGTAGCATCACACATAATTTCAAAGGGTAGGTTCCAATCGGGTGGTTGAACAATAGGTGCAGATATTAAGGCTTTCTTAAGTATTTCAAAGGCTTCTATGCAATCATCATCAAAAACAAATGGAACATCTTTTTGCAAGAGATTAGTAAGAGGCCTAGAAATTTTAGAGAAGTCTTTTATAAATCTTCTATAGAAACCACGTGAACTAGGAAACTTCTTATACCTTTGATATCTTTAGGACATGGCATTTTCTCAATTGCATCAACTTTAGCTTTATCAACTTCAATACCTCTTTCATAAATTTTATGCCCAAGGACTATACCTTCATTTACCATAAAGTGGCACTTCTCCCAATTCAAGACAAGATTAGTTTCTTCACATCTCTGCAAGACTCGATCAAGGTTGCTTAAGCAATCATCAAAAGAAGTTCCATAAACAGAAAAATCATCCATGAATACCTCAACAATCTTTTCACAGAAGTCAGAGAATATAGCAGTCATACATCTTTGAAAGGTAGTAGGTGCATTACATAAACCAAAAGGCATACGACGATAAGCATAAGTTCCAAAAGGACAAGTAAAAGTAGTTTTCTCTTGATCTTCTTTTGATACAGGTATTTGAGAAAAACCAGAATATCCATCTAGGAAGCAAAAGTGTGTATGCTTAGACAATCTTTCTAAGATTTGATCAATAAAAGGCAAGGGGTAATGATCTTTCCTAGTAGCTTTATTTCATTTCCTGAAATCAATTACCATCCTATAACCAGTTACAATTCTGTGTGGGATAAGTTCATTTTTATATTTAGGGACAACGGTAATACCTCCTTTCTTAGGAACACAATGAATAGGACTTACCCATCTACTATCAGCTATAGGATAAATTATACCTGCCTCCAGAAGCTTTAATATTTCAGTTCTTACCACATCCTTCATTTTAGGATTTAATCTTCTTTGATTATCGACAACTGGTTTAGCATCTGGCTCCATATGAATTTTGTGCTGACATAGAGTGGGACTAATGCCCGTAAGATCATCAAGAGTATACCCAATAGGTGCAGGGTGCTTCCTCAAAGTTTTAAGTAATCTCTTTTCTTCTTGCTCTGAAAGGTTAGCACTGATAATAACAGGATATATCTTCTTTTCATCAAGATAAGAATATTTAAGTGTATGAGGTAGTTTCTTTAATTCAAACACAGGATCACTCTTAGGTGGAAGAGGATCTCCCAAAGTTTCAATAGGCAAATTATGTTTAAGAATAGGTGCTTGTTTAAAGAATATTTCATCTATTTCATTTCTTTCATCCATATGCATATCATTTTCATGGTCTAACAAGTATTGTTCTAAAAGGATCAGTAGGAGGCACATCAATAGAAGCAAGACCAATAATTTCATCCTTATTAGGTAATTCCTTATCATGAGGTTGTCTACGAAACTTAGAGAAATTAAACTCATGAGACACATCACCAAAATTAACACTGGCAGTTTCTTTATTGCAATCAATCTTAGCATTAACTGTATTCAAGAAAGGTCTTCAAAATATAATGGGACAAAAATCATCTTGTGGTGATCCAAGAACAAGAAAATCAGTATGGTATTTGATCTTACCACACAAGACTTCAACATCTCTAACAATCCCAAGTGGTGTAATAGTATCTCTGTTCACAAGCTTAATAGTAACATCAATGTCTTCAATCTCAACAGGTGCAATATCATTCATGACTTCTTGATAAAGAGTAAAAGGAATAGCACTCACACTAGCACCAATATCACATAAACCATGATAGCAATGATCTCCAATTTTAATAGAAATAATAGGCATGCCAATTACAGGTTTGTTTTTATCTCGTGGATCTGGCTTAGCAATTCTAGTTGCTTCATCATAGAAATATATGACACGTCCATCAATATTATCAACCAAAAGATCTTTAACCATTGCAATATTAGGTTCAACTTTAATTTGTTCAGAAGGTCGAGGTGTTCTAATATTAGTTTTATTAACCACGGTCGTAGCTTTAGCATGTTCCTTTATCCTAACAGGCAAAGGAGGTTTCTCAATATAAGCAGTAGTGTGGCACCCCGCCTGAATACCACTGTAGTCAGACGGTCGCCGCACACACCAGCCCAGGAAATCACTCTGGCATGCGCTTTTACAACAAGTATCATGAACACAGGCATTTCTATTAATGGATATATAAGTCTTACATGATATTTGACAAGGGTGATGGCAGCGGAAAAGCTCTATCTAAGGCAGCATGGTCTTGGTGCGGCTCCAATCCACAGGGATCTGACTGGGTTACTCTTCTAGCCCGCGAATGCTCCGGCTCCTCGCTAGTGGACGTCGGATCCTTAGGTGAACTTGGCCACATTGAAGGCCGCTGAGTACTTTTGAATGTACTCGCAAGCAAACCAAACCAACATATACACCAAGCAAAGCAATCCATGGCATTCAAGCATGTACTTGTTATTAGAGCAACATTAATTATCATGGCATGGCATAACTAGCTAGCAATATAAATTATCAGGTCATAGCAGGATTATCAGCAAGATAACTACTGAAGTAAATACAGTATGACGAAGATAAAGCATATCCAGTAAATAATCCATACTCCGAATATTCCCATGATCTAATCCAAATTCGATCCAAATCCAAATCTGAATCCGAATCCGATCCAAATCTTTTGGTCATACGACCGTTTCTCTCTTAGCCATCCCATGGCTAACATCTCATATTCCTGACATCATCCGATGTCCATGCATCTGAACTGCAAGTCTGACAAGCCTTATCTTACTCTGATTCATTCTTGGTAACAACATTATGTAGTTTGTTCCTCTAGACTCGACACAGACCAAACAGTGTGACCTAGTACGAACTGTGTCCCATGACCGAGGATGCGGCTATTCGAATAGATTTACACTCTACAGAGGTTGCGCACTTTACCCACACTATGGAGCTCCTGGCCTCGTGCTCCCATTCGGGTGAACCGGTGCTGCTCCAACAAAACTTGTCTATTGCCCGGCACTCTTACGGTCCCACCGACAATCATACCCTCCCAGGGTCATGTCCTGGGTGGCCCCTGTGTCACTCCTGACACCTGCCACCGTCGTGGCCAAACTAAACTGTCCCAAACAGGGACCGCGCGCAAACAAACAACTGGGCTCACAAGGTTATCGCCGCCTACCGGGCCAGGGTAGCGCGCATGCATAACCTTCCCTCTTTGGTGGCACCGACAAGAGGCAAGACAGTAGACCAAGTTAGGTCCTTCCCATAAAGACAAGTGTGGCTACACTGATGAGCTCGGTTCGGTGGCACTATGACTCGATCCAGCCGACGGAGGAGGTTGTCATTATTAAGTCATATTCTTATCCTTGCAATAGCAGTGGGAATGCATAGTATAACAATGATGAAAATTTATCAACCTATCTCCATGTTGCTCCAAATACGAGTCACTAGTGCGGTAATATGATGAGCATTAGCAAGTAATGTAAATAGCAAATTCAAACTAGCAGGAGTTTAATTATTTCTAGCACAGGCATAATCGTTAATTAAACATGCAAGAATAACATAGAGCAATGCTTTAGGGCATATATCAGATGGTCGGCTTGCCTGGGGGTGAAGGAATACTCCGGAAAGAAGTGCGATCACCTCGCAGAAAATTTGCCGGAAAGGATTCTCTCTCGGAGGGGCTAATAGAAGGGCAAGGGCAAAATGGTCATTTTCATAGTGTGGAAACATTATGAAAATGATACGATCGGAACGGGCTCGACGAACTGAAGACGTGGGCGTTGGATTTACCTCAATCGGAGTTACGGTCGCGAAGTTAGGGCCGTTCGTTCGTTAGGCAGAAAAGTGGACAGAACAGTGTCCACTGTAGCTCTTAATGGCGAACGTTCACTAACCAGAGGTTTTGGCCGGCGGGGTTAAACATAAAGCGTATTCCAGGTAACTACGCTTTCAGAGCAGAGAAAACGTATTTATGGCCGAAGCCGCAGTACTTTACGCTTTTCACTGACCCGAAAGCGTAAACCCACAAATTACGCTTCCACTTAAACCTACGGGCCCGGGGCTGAGCCACTTACAGGCGGGCCCCGCACCACCTCTCTTTCTCTCCTCTCGCCTCCTTCTTCTTCCCTGACTCCCACTCGCAGGCAGAGGGAGGCCACCGGTGCCGGCGCACGCCCGGCTGACTCCGGCCACCTCCGGTGGAGCTCGGACCACCAGAGTGACGTCCACGTCACGGCGCACCCATCCACCCCATCCACGGACACCGAGGAGGACGAAAGCGACGGCTGCTTTGAGCATGGTGGACGGCGGCGCGGGTGAGATCGAACCCAAGACCATGGGCATTCTCGGCGCAAATTGGAGGCAGGGGTGGCTTCGTGATGGTGGTAGTGGCTTGGCGGTGGAGCTAAAGGAGCAAAGGAGGCCCGGGTGAGCGGAATTTGGGTGGGGACGGGCGGCGACCGTGGCGGAGCTCGCCGGTGATACGGGCACCAGGGGGTGCGGCCGCTCGGGCTGGGGCTTAGGAGGGGTTCCAGGGACGGAGAGGGAAGTGGGGTGAGCTCGGGAGGGCCGGGGAATGGCTATTTATAGCCGCGGGAGCTTGCCGGATAAGCTCGGCCGCCATGGCAACCTTATCGGCATACTGGCGCTCCGGTGAGGTGGCAAGCGGGGATATGTGCCGACCTGACGTGCGGATGAGAATGGGGTTGCGCTGGCGCGCTCGAGAAGACTCAGGGAGAAAGGGGACAGCAGAGGGAAGCGACGACGGCGGTCACGGGCGGGACAGTGCGGTGGCGGGGCTCGCCGTGGCACAACGAGAGCGAAGAAGGAAGGGGAAGCTGTGGGAGAGGATGCACGCGGCCGCCGCGAAGCCACTGGACATGCCCGGACGAGCCAGGGCTAGCCGGAGGCGACCGCACGGAGCTGACAGAGTGCAGTGTGCCGTTTTGGCGCGCTCTCATGCGTGGTCACCAAGGGCACCGCATTTCCAGGGCACCGGATGGTCCTGGAACCTTGTCTACTAGATGTATCAAAGGTCAGTGAGTTGACCTGTGAGGGTTTGGATGGAAGTGAGGGCAAGAGTTGACTGATTGGAGATGACCTAGGTTCTGGATAGAAATTTAGACAGGATGCTATGGTCAAACAGAGGTGTCAATGAGCTGGCCAGGTTGTCACAGGGGAAAGAGATAAGAAGGAGCACCTGTTGGTAAAATTTGAGGCCATTTGGACCTGGTTTGCATGCACTTGCTTTGCAATGCAATTTTTCGTCCAGAAAAGGGATTTTGATGTTGTGCTCAATTGGCTGAATGGATTGGGCTGAATTTTGGTGTATAGAGGTGATTTGAGCATATGGAGATACTGGCAAAATTTCAGCTCATTTGGATAAACCTAAATGGTACTTCCTTCACAGAGCTTCCTGCTGGACAAAAACTAGATGGAATTTTTGAGAGAAATTGGCTAAATCAAATAATATGAGTTTTTGCATGCTCACATTATATAGGGAATTTGAGGTCCTGGATTAATTTCAAGAATTTTGAAGCAATATAAAATATAGTTGCTTCACAACCTCAAAATAGATCCAGAAACAAGAATTGGATGATGTGCTCAAAATTTGAACTATGGAACTTGGGATCTTGATGGAAATGGTGAATATATGGATAGGAGAAGCTCCACAAATTATTTGGGATTTTTCCTGGCTACCAAAATGGCAGCTCCTTTGGAAAGTGCCCAAATTGCAATATTGGCTTTAAATAGGAAAATGCAATTTCCCTTATTTAATTATGGCCAATATTTTTATGAGAGCTCAATATGGTCACAAAGAATATCTCCACAAGTTTTCATGAACTTTCGAGATGGATAGATATTTCCTTGGATTTAATTCCTTTAACTGACAGAAAAAGGAATTAATTTTAAATGAAAAATATTGCAAATGACTTGGCAATATTTTTGCATATCCAGGGTTTACAGGTATAGGAGAGTCTCTGGGAAAAGTTTGGGAGGCAACAGATCAAAGGAAATTGAGGTTCCTTTGAAACTGCAGGAGTTAGGGTTTCCCTTCCGGTAAACTGGAGAGTAGGGTTTCGGTGGCAAAATCCTAAGAATAAATTTTGGGTGACAGGGTTGGTCTGGAGAGAATCTCTGGTTGGATGGGAGAGGCAAGGCTAAGTGACCATATTCATATACCCAAAGGTAAGAGAAAATCCCAATAACATCGAAAAAAAGACGGGAGTCAAATCCCGCGAAAGAAAAAAAAGGATCGAAAACCAGGGTGTCACAGACCTAACCCCCTTAAGAAAATCTCGTCCTCGATATTTCTGGGCTTACCACCCGGCTAAGGGGAACATACTTGTGTGACTTGGATCCATCAGCTGTCTTGTCTTCATTGGTTTACTGGCCTTTTAACTGCCTCTTCTGACGGCTCAGGTGTTGTCTTTCCACATAGCTACATTGAATCCTTCTCTTTCCTGGCAGACAAACCTTCTCTCCTGGTTGTTTGTAGCCTGAGGTTGGTTGGTAGCGAGTAGTATCAACAGAATAGCTCATTTTCAAGGCTTGGAGCTAGCTGCTTCTGGTTTTATTGCGATACTTCGTACACTGGCTCTCATGGGCATGACATCCTTCTTGGTGCCTGGTATTGCATGCATACATCCTCGGTAATCCCTGTTAAAGCCTCTGAGCTAAACATAGTGTGGCTGTCATTCAGTGCATCTTTTGGAGCATAGCCTTTTATCTTGGCTGATGGCCCATATTCATGATGAGTATGACATGTTGGCTGCATTGTTGTGGCCGTATATGCAAGAGTCCGACAAGGATTGGCAATATCACCTTGTCTGTGAAGCTTTACTTCATTGACCGTCGCGGAGATTGTTTATTCAAGACTTCCTTGTTCTTGAGGGTTCCTTTTTGGGGAACTTGTCATGACCTACCATCATCGCTCCTTGGTCATATCCCAGCTTGTTGGGCTTGTATTCACAATTTACTCTTGCATATCTCGTAGGGGTGGTTGTGCTCATATCCTTGCTTTGAACTATGGAGCCGATGTTTCTCTGAACACAGTCATTCCTGTGTACGAGTGGCTCGCATGAACTGATCCATTGGACTGCATGCTCACAACATATGCAGGGGTAGGATAAATCCTTTCATAACCGCTGAGTTCTGGAGTAAACGTGTGTTTGGGCTAGTTTGTGTTTCTGACAAGATGGTTGCGGGCACTATGGCGTGCTGAAGGAAGCTGAATACCTTACGCTCGAAGATTCTACCAGGGTAGCGTGCCGACGAAGGCTGGGTATCGTACCTCAGAAGCATTCCCTCATGTGGTTTACCGCGGAAGGTCGGGTGCCTTACGCCGGAAGCTTTCCGTGGTAGCACGCTGAGGAAGATAGGAATGCCATACCCCAGAAGATTTTCTCACCAAGTGGTGTAGCAAGGAAGATTGGGAGTCTTGCGTTGTAAGCTCCTTCCGATAGCTTGCGGAGGAAGGCTGGGTTTCTTCCACTAGAAGCCTTTCACTGTGACATGCAGTCGGATCTATGGCCGTTTCTGGCTTCCTTCCGAGGTATCCGGAATTTACCCATAGCGGAGCCAGAACTTGGTATAGTCCATATCTCGACTAAAGATATTTCGTTGGTCATGCACATCGCTAGTCCTTCTGCTGGTTTGCTCGTTGTTGCTGTAAAGGTTGCACAACTGGTGTAGACTTCATGTTGACAATTAATCCGGTAGTAAACGGTTGGCGAATAATTCCATTTGGTTTAGCTGAGCTCCCGGGTATTTGGAATCCTCATTGATTCTGGGCAGCCATGAACTCATCCATATTTCTCGCAAACCTTGTTCATCATGCCCAGAAAATTTGTATATGCATCGAAGAATTCCTGAATATGCTTGGAAATTTGTATCAGCATACCAGAGTGTTGTTGTTGCTCTCGACACATTCACCTTCTTGAAATATGTCTTCTGTGGATAATAAATGATTCTTGAGTCCATTGAGAAAAGACTCAAGGTTCATCCCGCTGACTGAAACAATCCTTGTATCGAGGGCCGAACAACTTGCTCTTACTGGTGTCCATTTCCGTTAGCTCATCTGGCTGTTCCTTAAGTGTGATTTGTAAACTCTCTCAGGTATATTCGGGCCTTGTTTGTGCCATGCAGAGTCTGCTTCTGACCCATTCTTCATTCTTGATAGATCCGCTGATAATGTTCTGAATATCGGGCAGTTGGCTTTGCTTGACTGTTGCTGCATGTGGATTATTGGGTATTATCCAAGTTGTGTGTTGGTCTTCTTTGGTAGCTCTTGCAGATGGATCCAGTCAGAGCAAAAGAATGGAACCGACAAAAGAAGCAAAACCGCGAAAAACCCAAATAGAATACTATAAAGCAAATAATGCTCAAGTTTTGCGGACCTTACACACGTGGCCAAAGATCCACTAGTATAACTAGCCTAGCGCACTCGATGCACCTCTAAGGACTTAGAAGCAAAACCACACAACGCCCCTGGTAGCAATTGGGGTCAAGCTCCTACTACTTCCTTAGGGAACATCAAACTCGACGCATGACCATAGCCAAAGTGGCTTAGTCAACGATCCTAGGGTTGCCGGGGAAAGATGGAATTTGTAGGCGTTTCCCAAAGGAAACTGGATTTGAGGAGAGAAATGCCATGGCTAGCAAGCAAGGTGGGGATATCTGGCTCACCTAGGGGTTCAGGGCTCACGAGTCGTTGCCTGGTGCAAACTTTTCCCACCAGAGGCAAAGGCCATGAGAGTTGGGGTCTGATGGAGCCATAAGCCTATGGGGGTTGCCTTATGATCAATAGTAGCCATGCCGGTCTGGCAAAGATGGCTGAAATCCATTGGGGCTTCCTACTAATCAAGAGGCAATGAAGACTGGCTAGGGTAACCTACAGTCAGCCTGGCTCTGATACCATCCGTTGTGGCACCCCGCCTGAATACCACTGTAGTCAGACGGTCACCGCACACACCAGCCCAGGAAATCACTCTGGCATGCGCTTTTACAACAAGTATCATGAACACAGGCATTTCTATTAATGGATATATAAGTCTTACATGATATTTTACAAGGGTGATGGCAGCGGAAAAGCTCTATCTAAGGCAGCATGGTCTTGGTGCGGCTCCAATCCACAGGGATCTGACAGAGTTACTCTTCTAGCCTGCGAATGCTCCGGCTCCTCGCAAGTGGACGTCGGATCCTTAGGTGAACCTGGCCACATTGAAGGCCGCTGAGTACTTTTGAATGTACTCGCAAGCAAACTAAACCAACATATACACCAAGCAACGCAATCCATGGCATTCATGCATGTACTTGTTATTAGAGCAACATTAATTATCATGGCATGGCATAACTAGCTAGCAATATAAATTATCAGGTCATAGCAGGATTATCAGCAAGATAACTACTGAAGTAAATACAGTATGACGAAGATAAAGCATATCTAGTAAATAATCCATACTCCGAATATTCCCATGATCCAATCCAAATTCGATCCAAATCCAAATCTGAATCTGAATCCGATCCAAATCTTTTGTTCATACGACCGTTTCTCTCTTAGCCATCCCATGGCTAACATCTCATATTCCTGACATCATCCGATGTCCATGAATCTTAACTGCAAGTCTAACAAGCCAATATTTTTATGAGAGCTCAATATGGTCACAAAGAATATCTCCACAAGTTTTCATGAACTTTGGAGATGGATAGATATTTCCCTGGATTTAATTCCTTTAACTGGTAGAACAAGGAATTAATTTTAAATGAAAAATATTGCAAATGACTTGGCAATATTTTTGCATATCCAGGGTTTACAGGTATAGGAGAGTCTCTGGGAAAAGTTTGGGAGGCAACAGATCAAAGGAAATTGATGTTCCTTTGAAACTGCAGAAGTTAGGGTTTCCCTTCCGGTAAACCGGAGAGTTTCGGTGGCAAAATCCTAAGAATAAATTTTGGGTGACTGGGTTGGTCTGGAGAGAATCTCTGGTTGGATGGGAGAGACAAGGCTAAGTGACCATCTTCATATACCCAAAGGCAAGATAAGATCCCAATAACATCGAAAAAAAGACGGGAGTCAAATCCCGCGAAAGAAAAAAAAACAAGGATCGAAAACCAGGGTGTCACAAGTAGGCACAACTGGGTCAATATTGTAAACAATTGTTTCTTCTTTAGCTATAGTAGGTTCTTCGTTTAATTCAATAGGTGGATGAAACTTAAACCATTTCTCCTTGGGGAGATCAACATGAGCAGCAAATGATTCACAAAAAGTAGCTACTATCTAAGAGTCAAGTCCATATTTAGTACTAAACTTATGAAAAGCATCGGTTTCCATAAAAGATTTAACACAATCAAACTTAAGATTTATACCTGACTCTTTACCTTTGTCGATTTCCCAATCTTCAGAGTTGCGTTTAATTCTTTCCAGAAGATCCCACTTGAATTCAATAGTACTCTTCATAAAGGAACCAGTAGAAGAAGTATCGAGCATGGATTGATCATTATGAGAAAGCCGAGCATAAAAGTTTTGAATAATTATTTCTCTTGAGAGCTCATGATTGGGGCATGTGTGCATCATATATCTAAACCTCCCTCAAGCTTGAGTGATACTTTCTCCTTCACGAGGGCAAAAATTATATATATAATTCCGATCACGCTGAACCAAATGCATAGGATAAAACTTCTGATGAAATTCCAGCTTTAACCGGTTCCAATCCCATGTTCTAGTATCATCCAATAGCCTATACCATGTCAATGCCTTTCCTCCAAAGATAAAGGGAATACCTTCTTCTTAACTCCATCGTAAGATAAACCTGTAAGCTTAAACAATCCACAAATTTCATCTATATATGTCAAGTGCATATCAGGATGTATCTTTCCATCTCCTGCATAAGGATTAGCCAGTAGTTTCTCTATCATACCTGAAGGAATTTCATAATAAATATTTTCAGTAGGTTCAGTAGGTTGAGGGGCAACTCTCAATGCTTCCGTTCGAGGTGAAGATACCCCGAAGAAACCCCTCAAAGGATTACTTTCCATAGTGACAAGTGACAGTAAATTCCAGCACATAATATAAGTGTTTCCTTACCAAATTCCACTTACCAAAGGCGCTTCACTCCCCGGCAACGGCGCCAGAAAAGAGTCTTGATGACCCACATGTATAGGGGATCAATCGTAGTCCTCTCGATAAGTAAGAGTGTCGAACCCAACAAGGAGCAAAAGGAAATGATAAGCAGTTTTCAGCAAGGTATTCTCTGCAAGTACTGAAAGTAGCGGTAACAGATAGTTTGATAGCAAGATAATTCGTAACAAGTAACAAGTAACAAGTGTAACAAAAGTGCAACAAGGTGGCCCAATCCTTTTTATAGCAAAGGACAAGACAGAACGAACTCTTATAATATGCAAAGCGTTCTTGAGGACACATGGGAATTCTCATCTAGTCACTTTCATCATGTTTATTTGATTCGCGTTCGCTACTTTGATAATTTGATATGTGGGTGGACCGGTGCTTGGGTGCTGTTCTTACTTGAACAAGCCTCCCACTTATGATTGTCCCTGATGATGTCCATTCCTGATAGCTCATCTGGCTATTCCTTAGGTATGATTTGTTCTGAGGCAAACTCTCTCAGGTGTATTCTGGCCTTGTCTGTTGCACGCAGAGTCTGCTTCTGACCCATTCTTCATTCTTGATAGATCCGATGATAATGTTCTGAATATCGGGCAGCTGGCTTGGCTTGACTCTTGCTGCATGTGGATTATTGGGTATTATCCAAGTTGTGTGTTGGTCTTCTTTGGTAGCTCTTGCAGATGGATCCAGTCGGAGCAAAAGAATGGAACCGACAAAAGAAGAAAAACTGCGAAAAACCCAAATAGAATACTATAAAGCAAATAATGCTCAAGTTTTGCGGACCTTACACACGTGGCCAAAGATCCACTAGTATAACTAACCTAGCGCACTCGATGCACCTCTAAGGACTTAGAAGCAAAACCACACAACGCCCCTGGTAGCAATTGGGGTCAAGCTCCTACTACTTCCTTAGGGAACATCAAACTCGACGCATGACCATAGCCAAAGTGGCTTAGTCAACGAACCTAGGGTTGCCGGGGAAAGATGGAATTTGTAGGCGTTTCCCAAAGGAAACTGGATTTGAGGAGAGAAATGCCATGGCTAGCAAGCAAGGTGGGGATATCTGGCTCACCTAGGGGTTCAGGGCTCACGGGTCGTTGCCTGGTGCAAACTTTTCCCACCAGAGGCAAAGGCCATGAGAGTTGGGGTCTGATGGAGCCATAAGCCTATGGGGGTTGCCTTATGATCAATAGTAGCCATGCCGGTCTGGCAAAGATGGCTGAAATCCATTGGGGCTTCCTACTAATCAAAAGGCAATGAAGTCTGGCTAGGGTAACCTACAGTCAGCCTGGCTCTGATACCATCCGTTGTGGTACCCCGCCTGAATACCACTGTAGTCAGACGGTCACCGCACACACCAGCCCAGGAAATCACTCTGGCATGCGCTTTTACACCAAGTATCATGAACACAGGCATTTCTATTAATGGATATATAAGTCTTACATGATATTTTACAAGGGTGATGGCAGCGGAAAAGCTCTATCTAAGGCAGCATGGTCTTGGTGCGGCTCCAATCCACAGGGATCTGACAGAGTTACTCTTCTAGCCTGCGAATGCTCCGGCTCCTCGCTAGTGGACGTCGGATCCTTAGGTGAACCTGGCCACATTGAAGGCCGCTGAGTACTTTTGAATGTACTCGCAAGCAAACTAAACCAACATATAGACCAAGCAACGCAATCCATGGCATTCATGCATGTACTTGTTATTAGAGCAACATTAATTATCATGGCATGGCATAACTAGCTAGCAATATAAATTATCAGGTCATAGCAGGATTATCAGCAAGATAACTACTGAAGTAAATACAGTATGACGAAGATAAAGCATATCCAATAAATAATCCATACTCCGAATATTCCCATGATCCAATCCAAATTCGATCCAAATCCAAATCTGAATCTGAATCCGATCCAAATCTTTTGGTCATACGACCGTTTCTCTCTTAGCCATCCCATGGCTCACATCTCATATTCCTGACATCATCCGATGTCCATGCATCTTAACTGCAAGTCTGACAAGCCAATATTTTTATGAGAGCTCAATATGGTCACAAAGAATATCTCCAGAAGTTTTCATGAACTTTGGAGATGGATAGATATTTCCCTGGATTTAATTCCTTTAACTGGCAGAACAAGGAATTAATTTTAAATGAAAAATATTGCAAATGACTTGGCAATATTTTTGCATATCCAGGGTTTACAGGTATAGGATAGTCTCTGGGAAAAGTTTGGGAGGCAACAGATCAAAGGAAATTGAGGTTCCTTTGAAACTGCAGGAGTTAGGGTTTCCCTTCCGGTAAACCGGAGAGTTTCGGTGGCAAAATCCTAAGAATAAATTTTGGGTGACAGGGTTGGTCTGGAGAGAATCTCTGGTTGGATGGGAGAGACAAGGCTAAGTGACCATCTTCATATACCCAAAGGCAAGATAAGATCCCAATAACATCGAAAAAACGACGGGAGTCAAATCCCGCGAAAGAAAAAAAAACAAGGATCGAAAACCAGGGTGTCACAAGTAGGCACAACTGGGTCAATATTGTAAACAATTGTTTCTTCTTTAGCTATAGTAGGTTCTTCGTTTAATTCAATAGGTGGATGAAACTTAAACCATTTCTCCTTGGGGAGATCAACATGAGCAACAAATGATTCACAAAAAGTAGCTACTATCTCAGAGTCAAGTCCATATTTAGTACTAAACTTATGAAAAGCATCGGTTTCCATAAAAGATTTAACACAATCAAACTTAAGATTTATACCTGACTCTTTACCTTTGTCGATTTCCCAATCTTCATAGTTGCGTTTAATTCTTTCCAGAAGATCCCACTTGAATTCAATAGTCCTCTTCATAAAGGAACCAGTAGAAGAAGTATCGAGCATGGATTGATCATTACGAGAAAGCCGAGCATAAAAGTTTTGAATACTTATTTCTCTTGAGAGCTCATGATTGGGGCATGTGTGCATCATATATTTAAACCTCCCTCAAGCTTGAGTGATACTTTCTCCTTCACGAGGCCAAAAATTATATATATAATTCCGATCACGATGAACCAAATGCATAGGATAAAACTTCTGATGAAATTCCAGCTTTAACCGGTTCCAATCCCATGTTCTAGTATCATCCAATAGCCTATACCATGTCAATGCCTTTCCCACCAAAGATAAAGGGAATACCTTCTTCTTAACTCCATCGTTAGATAAACCTGCAAGCTTAAACAATCCACAAATTTCATCTATATATGTCAAGTGCATATCAGGATGTACCTTTCCATCTCCTGCATAAGGATTAGCCAGTAGTTTCTCTATCATACCTGAAGGAATTTCATAATAAATATTTTCAGTAGGTTCAGTAGGTTGAGGGGCAACTCTCAATGCTTCCGTTCGAGGTGAAGATACCCCGAAGAAACCCCTCAAAGGATTACTTTCCATAGTGACAAGTGACAGTAAATTTCAGCACGTAATATAAGTGTTTCCTTACCAAATTCCACTTACCAAAGGCGCTTCACTCCCCGGCAATGGCGCCAGGAAAGAGTCTTGATGACCCACATGTATAGGGGATCAATCGTAGTCCTCTCGATAAGTAAGAGTGTCAAACCCAACGAGGAGCAGAAGGAAATGATAAGCAGTTTTCAGCAAGGTATTCTCTGCAAGTACTGAAAGTAGCGGTAACAGATAGTTTGATAGCAAGATAATTCGTAACAAGTAACAAGTAACAAGTTTAACAAAAGTGCGGCAAGGTGGCCCAATCCTTTTTATAGCAAATGACAAGACAGAACAAACTCTTATAATATGCAAAGCGTTCTTGAGGACACATGGGAATTCTCATCTAGTCACTTTCATCATGTTTATTTGATTCGCGTTCGCTACTTTGATAATTTGATATGTGGGTGGACCGGTGCTTGGGTGCTGTTCTTACTTGAACAAGCCTCCCACTTATGATTACCCCCTCTCGCAAGCATCCAGAACTATGAAAGAAGTATTAAGATAAATCTAACCATAGCATGAAACATATGGATCCAAATTAGCCCCTTACGGAGTAGCGCATAAACTAGGGTTTAAGATTCTGTCACTCTAGCAACCCATCATCTAATTACTACTCCACAATGCCTTCCCTTAGGCCCAAATATTGTGAAGTGTCATGTAGTCAACGTTCACATGACACCACTAAAGGAAGCAACAACATACATATCATCAAAATATCGAATGAATACCAAATTCACATGATTACTTATTACCAGACTTCTGCCATGTCCTCAAGAACAAAAGTAACTACTCACAAATCATATTCATGTTCAAGATCAGAGGTGTATTGGATAGCATCAAGGATCTAAACATATAATCTTCCACCAAATAAACCAACTAGCATCAACTACAAGATGTAATCAACACTACTAGCAACCCACATGTAGCAATCTGAGGTTTTGAGACAAAGATTGAATACAAGAGATGAACTAGGGTTTGAGATGAGATGGTGCTGGTGAAGATGTTGATGAAGATTGGTCCTCCCACGATGAGAGGATAGTTGGTGATGTCGATGGCTTCGATTTCCCCCTCCCGGAGGGAAGTTTCCCCGGCGGAATCGCTCCGCCGGAGAGCAAAAGTGCTCCTGCCCAGGTTCCGCCGCGAGACGGCGGCGCTTCATCCTGAAAGTCTTCTCTTGATTTTTTTCTAGGGCAAATAGCATTTTATAGGAGAAGATGGGCCTCTGTGAGGCCCCGACTCAATCGTGCACTAATCATACACGCAAATGCGCATGATCAAGCCCAGAGACTCACGGGAAGATATCACAACACAACTCTAGACACAAAGTAAAATAATACAAGCTTTATATTACAAGCCAGGGGCCTCGAGGGCTCGATTACACACAAGAGTCAGCGAAAGCATCAGTATCTGAGTACAGACATAATTAGACAAGGTTGCCTTAAGAAGGCTGAGCAAAACAACGACAACTAGACCGAAGAGGCGCAGGCCTCGTGCCTGGGAGCCTCCGAACTACTCCTGGTCATCGATCTCCACATAGTAGTAAGCTCCGTCGGTGTGGTAGTAGTAGTCGTCGACGGGAACAACTGGCTTTGGGGCTCCATCATCTGATCGTAGTAACCGGGTAGGGGAAAAACAGGTAGCAAAGCAACCGTGAGTACTTATCCAAAGTCCTCGCAAGACTTACATCAGAACTATTCTAAGTATGCATCATTATCAAGGAGGGGCTGTATCTGTGGACTAGATTGCAGAAATGCCAGAATAGAGAGAGGGCCTAGCCTATCGAAGACTAGCATCTTGCAACATCTTGCAGCATTAGAAGAGTGCAAATTAGTAACATAACATAAAGTAATAAGTAATAGAACCAATGCCCAGAGATCCTTTCTCGACTCCCTGCGAGAAAGCGATCCCGGAGCTAACATATTAATTAATCAACACGGGAATCCAGTTCTAGTTGTAGTAGATCGGGATACTTTCCTAGCGTCCTGTTACCGTGGACACGGCTATTCGAATAGATATACTTCCCTGCAGGGGTGCACCAACTTACCCAACACGCTCGATTAACTCTGGCCGGACACACTTACTCGGGTCATGCCCAGCCTCGGCTAATCGACACGCCGTAGCCCTACCTAGGCTCAGCAGAGAGGCCAGCACGCCGGTCTACATCCTAAGCGCTCAGGGGTCTTGGGCCCATCGCCCTTTGCACTCCTGCACGTTGTGAACGCGGCCGGGACCAGACCTAGCCCCTGTATACACACGCAGGCTGTCGCGGTCCACCCGAGCGCGCGCCGCTCAGTTGCTGACGTCTGAAGAACTTCGGCTGAAACATACGATGCCGAGTGCCGATACTTATTCCCGCGGGGTGGTTAGTGCGAAAAGGCTAGAGGCCTACTCAGATCACATATCCAAACCCATTAGTGCGTTGGGAGCTCGCGGTGACGATCAGTGCTCCATGATCTGTGGTCCCGTCGCCCCGTCTCGTGGACTTACAGCAAGGGCCAGGGCCATCCCTCTCCTGGGGCGGTCTGCCTGCCCGGCCGTGCCACGTAATTATCTCGCGGGTACCCTCACGGTCAACCCGACTCCACATCTCTCGCGGGTACCCCTTGGGGTCAACTCGACTTCAACAAAGGGCTGAGGTAAGTACAGAGTATCCGTGTGTCCATAACATCAAGGGGAAATCTGAGGAATCACCCTCGATGGATTCCCACTCGATGTATCCGTCAAGGTGAACTTGGAGGAATCACCCTCGATGGGTTCACACTTGAGGGGTTGCACGACAGAGGCATCATAGGAGGTGGAGAAAGAGGAATCACCCTCGGTAACCCATAACCGGCTAGCTACGCTACAGAGATATCATCCGGAGTGAGGTAGGAGGTATCACCCTCGGCACTCGATAGTAGCTCTGTAGAGTCGTACAACTAAGGGGGTGTGTGGTGATGTGTCGGTCTCTGCACATCGATCACGCTGATCAAAACATCCGGAAGCAAAGCATGGTAACACGGACAAGGGTGCGGGGCCACTGATGGATCACTAACCAGCCTATACTAAGCATATAGGACAACAGGATAAGTTTCAACAACAGGTTACAAAAACAGGCTATGCATCAGAATAGGAGCTTTCGGACAATAGTAGCAAAATCTAATGCAAGCATGAGAGAGAAAGAATGGGCGATATAGGAATGATCAAGGGGGTTTTGCTTGCCTGGTTGCTCTGCAGACAGATACGGACCCTCGACGGTGAAGTAGTCGATCACCGGATCAACAGCGGTCTCGGGGTCTACCGGAAAAGAAGTAACGGAGGGGGAAACAAATAAATAACGGAGCAATCAAATGCAACACAAATGCAATGGCACGACAAGATGTGTGGGTGACATGCTCTAATGCATCACTAAACATTTTAGGTATTTTAGGAATTAACTTGGAATTAATTACCGGAGATCATACATTATTCATCTACCGAAAATAGGCCTAAAGTTACAGGTTCAGCAACTTGGAGGATTCTAACATGCATGCAAATGACATCATCGGATTCGTTGGATTTTTCTGATCAACTTTCATGTAGAAAACATTTTCATCCCAGCTACGGTTGAATTTCTATGAATTTTCAAAGTTTTAAAACATTTCTGAAATTTCTGGAATTATTATTAATTCAAAAATAAACAGATAAATTGCTATGGGTACACAGGAGTGTACCCAGCAATGTGTGCATGTGCATGACATGTGGGGCCAGGGGGCCCAGTTGACCCAGTCAACTTTGACTGGTCCACTGATGAACAGTGTCAGTGGGGCCCAAATGTCATTGACTCGGACTAATTTTTATTAGGGATTTAATTATTTGATTAACTGGATGGGGTCCACTGTCAGTGCAATTAAACTAATTAACCGCTACAGTGTTGAGGGCCCACACGTCAGTGCCATATACTAACCGAAACGTTTTTTTGCGGTGGGGCCTGTTGTCAGTGGCTATTAGGGTCAGTGGGTTAGTACTAATTAGGGGTTAGGCCCTAACCTAACCTGCCACGTCACCTAACCGGCGTCCAACCGCCGGTGCTAAGCACAACACGGCGGTGTAGCTCGTCCGCGCCCCTCCGGCGACCATCTGGCGCGCGGAGAGCGGCTACCAGACGCGGGCGACGGCGCGCATTGATCTGGGCTGGTAGGAGGCACGGGGTGGTCAAAATTCTCCGGCCCGGCGAGGTCCCACGGGGGCAGTGGCTCGGCCACGACGAGCTCTGGCTATGAAGCTCGAATCCGACGACCCCGTGGGCGAGAAAGTAACTACGCGAGGTCCTAAACGCGAGGGTGGCCTCGGTTCGTCTCGGGACTAGCTACAACGACGGCAAAACCACGATGGCGGAAAACAGAGCTTCGGCCAGAGCACGAAGGCGTTGGTGGCGGGCTACGGCATTCAAACGGAGAGCACAGGAAGAGGGTTTGGTCACGGTGCTCACAACGTCATCGAGGGGGATCCTTGGGAGGCCGGAGGAGCTCGGGATGGCGCGGGTCGAAGACGGCAGTGGACGGCACCCGGGGTTGAAGAAGATGAGCGGGGAGACGATGGAGCGGCTCCCAGCTCCGATCCGAGGGTGCTGGCGACGAAGCAGAGCACAACCGTCCTCCTGGACAAGGTGGGGCGGCGAGGTACGGTCAGTGGCCACGGTATTAACGACGACGTGGCCTCGGCGGCGCTCTGGCACGGTGGAGAAGAAGCAGACGAGCGAGGGAGAGGGGAGGAGTGGCTGAGGCTCGTCCGGGGCTCGAGGGGGCTCCTCCTTATCCGCTCGGCCACCTGCCCCATCGCCGTGGCGGCTTGAGGCCGGCCAACGCACGCTCGGCCGCGGCAGAGCTGACACAAGGGGGAGGGAGCAGGTGGGAGATGACCTGCTGGGCTGGGCCGGCTCGGGCCTTAGGCCAGCGGCCAGGTAAGTCTTCTAACTTTTTTCCATTTTTCTGTTTTTTTCCATTTATTTAAAAACAGAAGTTGTATAGGAATAATTAGGGCTGCCAAAACACTTTTGATAAATGTGGGACTAGGCGACATAAATACTTTGTGATTTTTGGCACTGCCACAAAAAGTTTGGGGCCAAATGGAGTTGTCTAACCATTTTTGGAAATTGAAAAGGCAAATTTAATTGTTGTTGGACCACTCAAATAATTCCCAGGGGCATTTTGGGAATTTAGGTGAGGTTGGTTTGATCATGACAAATATTTAGAGAATATTTGCCAAATAATGAACTGTTTTTATTGCATGACAGAAGAAGTAAATATTTGACATGCAATTCAAATTGGAATTTGGCTTTGATTTTGGACAAGTGGCAGATTGGCTTAGTGATCATGATGACATGACCACCATTAGGGGGAAGATCACTTTAGCATGACACTGGGGATGTTATAGCCTCGGAGGCCTGCCAGGGGCCCCACAAGCTCGGGGGCGCGCCCAGGGGGGTAGGGCGCGCCCCCAGGCTTATGGCTTCCTGGTGGATCCCCTCCTGGTATTTCTTCTGCCAATATTTTTTATATATTCCAAAATAATTCTCCGTAAATTTTCAGGTCATTTGGAGTTGTGCAGAATAGCTATCTCTATTGTAGGCCTTTCCGGTCCAGAATTCCAGCTGCCGGCAATCTCCCTCTTCATGTGAAACTTGCAAAATAAGAGAGAAAAGGCATAAGAATTGTATCATAAAGTGAAATAATGACCCAAAACATAATAAATAACAGTAGGAAAACATGATGCAAAATGGACGTATCAGAACATAACCTCATAAAAGAATCTGAGGACATAATCGAGCGATGGGAGAAAAATATTCAGGGAACCACTTTCCAAGAGGTATGCTTAGGAGATAAGCCGGAGAAGGAACACGGAGACGAAGGACGGAATGGCCACTATCTGGAAACTCCTCCGGATCATGGTAAATTTCTGGACACAATTAATTCCCATCTCAATGATCATTTATCATATCTACGTTCTATTAGAGCTTTCATGGAAACTATTGAAACGATGCTTGAATATTCTCCTCCATAGGATATAGTGAGTGCTGATGTTTCAAAGTTTATTGTTAGAGATGAACTAGATATTGGCATTGTTCCTGATGTGCCTCCGATGACTCCTTTTGATGAAACACCAATTGGCATTCATCTTAAGGATGAGATAGCACAAAAGGAGGGTGAGTTGCTTGCATTAAGAAAGTTATCAGAGAATGATGCAACCACCATGATGCCTGATCACTCCTCCGTACCTGTAGATTTGTCGATATTGGACAAACCCCAAATTGCATATTCCGAGATCGATCTTGATGATATATGGGCTGATTTTTTGCAGGCTCTTCATAGACCTCCTTTGGAGAGTAAGTTGCAAAGTCTTATAGATGATAATAGCCTTGATATTGAATTTGCAAATTTGGACACTAGCATTCCCAAGTACACTCAAGATGAACAAGAAGAGGTTTTGATTTCCTAATAGCTCCATATCCTCTCGGTTATAAAAATATTGTCAAATTGCAGCTACTAACCTTGCAGGCATCTCCACTGAACCGGATGCATCGGTACTCACCCAGAAGCGAGTACGAATTTACATATATGATGCCGATGCACCAGAAGAGAGTACGACTCCAACCAAGCTCTGCTATGAGGTGCTCCAAACCCCGGTCGGAGTCTGGTCTGACACTCAGGGTTGAAATCCCTTGGGATCCGGGTGGATGACCTAACGGAGCACCGAAGCCTAGCTATATGGCTATAAAGAAAGCACTGCCTGGGAGGTAACCCGGAAGTCCGTAGGTGTCTTTCTTAGTTTTGTGTCTTGAGTCTAGTTGCATTCATGTTTGCATTGGCACTTTTATTTTTGTTTTGAGTAGTTGCTATTTGAGTTGGTTTCGGAATACTTTTCATTGGTAAAATTTATAGCATGTCGGTAGCCGTATTTTGTTGCATACCTCCTATCATTTTTATTACAATATTGCTATGCGCCTAACATGAGGAGGAAGCACAATTTTTTTTGTGAAGTTCTGCAGCTCCAGGAGGAAAGACGACGTAGTATATGACCACCCCGGTCATACGGACGCTCGTATGAGCTCGTGGCCGCAAGAGAGGGAAGACCAGAACGAAAGACGGCTAACCATACGAGTGTTCATGCTCGTACGCGCGGTTGTATCACCTGGTAGCCATAGACGAGCATCTCCACAGAGCAAAAGACGGCGTACCATGTGAGCGCTCGCGCCCGTATGTGCGCCCGTATGCCAGGTCCACCCTGACAAGAGAACCTCCAGAGAAAATGACGGTGTTCCGTACGAGCGCTTGCGCTCATACGAGCGCCCGTATGAGAGGGTGACGCCAGCATTGACTTCCAGAATGAACGACGGCGTTCTAGACGACCGCAACCGGTCGTTTGAGCGCCCGTATGAAGGCAATAACACCTCCATTTGATTCTTTTTCGACGTCTAAGGTCGATGAGGTGTTTACTAACTGATTATTTGCTTTATAATTACTGTTAATTACCTCTGAAACTCTGTAGACAATAATTCTCTTTAGCAACTACGTTTTCTTTTATTTCTCGTTGCAGGTAGGGTATACGAACTCCGTTCGTATACCGAATCGATTTTTTTATTTTGTTTGTTATTTTCACAGGGGCTTGGACCTTATGTGGTGACGTGTACGGTATGGTGCCAAACGTATAAAAGATCCACACAAGTCACTTGGTTGCTTCATCATGATGAACTTCACCGACAAGTGCCCGGTAATGTTTTCCACTATGAACCTTGTTCAAATAAAGTTATTTAGTTGTGAGTCTCACCTTAAGTGAGGATCTCTATTTTTAATTAGGCACCTAGGAGCCGCATACTTGTGTATATCTTGTCTCACATACACTTCATGCCAACCTAGGAGCAGTATACACTTCTAGACATAGTTTATCTTCTTAAGCGAGGTGCTTAGGTAGATGAACCGATCATTGTGAGGCATATTTTTATCACTTGTGTTGCTAATCCTTTGTGCTACAAAAAAATGGAAAACCCGAAAAGCACAAAAATATTTTGTTTTCTTTTAGTTTTGTTCTAACAGGTTCTATCAGAGGGCAGCTGCCGGACCACAACAAGGAGATCAATTGAAGCAAGGTCCATGTCTATTAGAAGAGAGGTCATATGCACCTCAATGGTAAAAGCGTCTAACCTTTTGCTTAATTAAGCTTAGGGGAGGTAACCACTTCTCACACTCTCTTTTAGTAACTGCACTTTCTTTCCACTTTCATAATTTTCCCTAGTTTAGTTCTAAGCGTGGGGAGGTTACTTTTGCATGTGTAGTGTCTTGTGCAATGCTCTTCATCATATGGTTTTCATGCACTAGTGTGTCCTGCCGTTTTGACATGCTTGCTTTGCACTTGTTTAACTTAGCTTGTGGGAATCTTTCTATCTTTTGAAAAACATTGCCATGTTCTTTTATCAAAAAACCAATAAAGGAGTCCTTTGAACTGTTGCCTTTCTTTCACCTAATTACATAAGTTGGGGACTCTAGTGGTGGCTTGGTTAGCGATTGAATGATTGTAGAGGCTTTTTGCTGATGAACCCAGCATCTTTGGTTGATCCGGGACGCGCAACGGGGTTTATCTCCGCCAAACTATCCACTCGGGGTACTTAGCTTTTGAGTCTTATGCAACATGACACCGCGATACTCTTGTGTAGTGTTTGAGTTCTTTATGACTAAGGCAAGTTCGAAACCTTTTGCACTTCTGTTCATCTTTTATTGCTAGCCTCTACGGTACCGTGCATTGCCCACTCTCACATTGGGACTTGGAGCAAACTTCGCAGGTACATCCAAACACGTGGGAGGATTTTCTCTTGTTCTCCTACACATAAGACACCCCATCTCCACAAAACAGACACCATACCTACCTACATGGCATTTTCATAGCCATTCCGAGCATATCGCCATGCACTACCATCATTTTACATTACATGATTAGAGACATGTTTTCATTTGCCTTGCATGATCATAGTATGGCTAGCTCGACATTTTCATGGCTTGTCCGTTTTTTGATGTCTATGCTACGTCGGATCATTGCACATACTGGTACACTGCCAGAGGCATTCATCATATAGAGTTTCTCTCATGTTTGCAGTTTTGAGTTATGATAACATTCAGTTGAAGTGAGTCATTATAAAAGTGTGATGATCATCATTATTAGGGCACGCCCCAGTGAGGAAAAGAATGGTGGAGACTTATGAGTCCTCAAAAAAGTGGGGATGAGGTCCATGAGACTGTTCCAAAAAAAAAAAGAAAAATAAAAAAAAGAAGAACAAGAAGAAGAAAAAAGAAGAAGAAAAAGAAAAGAAAAATATGAGAGAAAAAGAGAGAAGGGACATCTTACTATCCTTTTACCACACTTGTGCTTCAAAGTAGCACCACTTCATGTATTGTAAAGTACAAAGTTTCATCAGCTTTATGTTTCATACTAGTGGGGAACCTACACAATAGAACTTGGCTTGTATATTCCAATGACGAGCATCCACAAAAGCTTGAGGTCTTCATGAGCAAGCAAGTTGGATGCACCCCCACTTAGTCCATAGGAGAGCTTTCACATATTCATAGCTCTATGTGCATCCTAGTTGCATGGCTATCACTACTCCTTGTGTTAACATCGATCATAGGGCCTTCTCCATTGCCTAATGGTCAGCTGCGTTGATGCAAGACTTTCTTTGTTTTTGACTTCTCAAAACCCCAACCATTTTCTATCTTTCCCTTGAGTGCGAGGCATAGGCTTGCACTCAGTGCTGCATAGATAGTTGAGCGGTTGAATAACGCAGACAGACGACCTTGCTATTGTACCTGGTATGCCTCGGGTTGGTGTTTTGAAGCGATCGCTAATGCTTGATTTCTTTTGTCTATGATAGTTATTGCTGTGTTCCTAACATAATATTGACCCCCTCTCTGAACCTTTGGCAATGGGAATTTGGGCTCCCCAAAAATATTTTCCACTTTCTCAACCTCCATGGCAATGGAACTAAGAGGATAGCTTGTATTACTCCCTTGCTAGTTAACTTTTGCATGCTTGCACGATGAACATGAATATCACTTTTGGGGTTTGGTTCAATGTATGCTTTAGAGTTGGTAGCAATGAGCTTTTGGTAGTCAACCTTCTTACTCGAGGACGAGCAAGGTTTAAGCGTGGGGAGGTTGATGGCTCTATATTTTACGCATTTTTAGAGCTCATTTGTTGCATGTTCTCTTTATATATCAAGTCCCATTGAACCAAATAGTTGTCCATTATGCATCTTTACCGGTATTTACACTTATCATTGTGAGCATTGCACATTTGTATATTCATTTGGTTTTTATTAGTTTTCCTTCTTTTCTTGTGTCTATAGTTGTATTGGAGCAACCTAGGACCAAGCACGATGAAAGGAGCATGGACGGGTTCAATACGGAGTCAGCTAGGGGTCAGACTTAGCCATTTCGAAGGTCGGAAAAAGCCATTTTTCCAAAGTTCTCCAAATCAATATCTAAGACCAGAAATGGATCGGCGTCGTTCATACAAATCCAACGACCCCAAGAACATCAAATTCCGAGTTCGTATGAAGATTTGGCGGCCGATTTACCGGAGAAGGACAAAGTGAAAGACGGCGTTTCAAACAACCGCACGCGGTCGTTTGATGTGCACACAGCTCTGAAAGTTGCCCTTCCAGACGGGATTCTTCACCGATTTCATCCCCAATTGTTCCCACAAGATCCTTGGCTCATAATGAAGGGATTGGGAGAAGATAAGGCTCATCTTGAGCCCTTGGATGACCACATCAACGGAGGAGACACCGGGAGACATGTTATATCTGCGCCTCCAACCCTAGCCGCCGCACACAGCTCAACCATTCAACACACGCAGCTGTCATCCATCTCCATCGTTGCTCCAAGACCACCACCATAGAGAAGAGAAGGACCAAGCCAAGAGAAGGAAGAGGGGGCTCCCTCACCACGCGCACCGGCCTTCGGGCCGGTGCGGTCTTCACCACCAGCGCCGCCACCATCATCATCTCCACCATCGGCGTCGCCGCCATCGCCATCGCCGCCGCCATGCTCCTCTCCTTCACCGGCTTCACACAGGCTTGTAACTTGCCCTCTCCCTCTATGATGTTTGAGTAGTTGTGTTAGTTCTTGAGGAATTGGATGAACCCTTGCATGATTAGTACTATGTTGAATACGTGATCCAATATTCTCTTTATATGTATTGTGTTGATTGTCTCATGGTGTTGTGAATAGCGCTCGCGCAGCATTAGCCCCTTGTGGACTTGAGGCAAGTCATATTGGTGAGCTGCATGGTTGTGGAGGGTAGGTGGTGACAGTCCTATTCTCCCTTCGTCCCTGCTCATTGCAATAGGGATTAGTGGAGAATCCTAGAACTTAATGCCGTTTCACTCCGCTTAATCATCGTTGTGATAACCGGAGTGGGGAAGCATGGTCGTGGCACGAGTGTACGCAATAACCGGAGTGGGGAATGCATACTTTATTGGCTCCGCCCATGCGAGATCATATACAAGTGGCTTAGTGATACGATTAGAGAGCCATGTCTATCATGTGTTGTCAGCATCACACTTGTGGTGATGGCTCCGACTCCCTAGAGAACGTTTACTACTCAAGCACCGTTTCTCTTAGTTTAGTCCCTTTTATTTTTTGTCTTTTTTTTCTCGTTTGTAGTTTAGTAAACACTACCCATTTTATTTGTCTTCCTAGCAACTTACTATAATAGGCTATTTCCAAACTACGGTTCGGGTGCGTACGTAACTACGTAAGTGATAGCGTAGTTGCGGGGTTTGTAATTCCTTCCTATTTGCTCCCTGTGGGTTCGGCACTTCACTTATCATGAAAGTGCTACAATAGCCCTGTGCACTTGTAGGTCATCAGGAGGCAACCCAGTAGTTATGTTTATGATTTATTTTCATTTTCTTGAGTCAGCATGGTTATTGCTACTTTAATGATTATGTTTGTATCTTTTCTTTTGAGTTTTGTGCCAAGTAAAGCCTTTGTGATGATTTTGATGATAGTAAAATTGATGCTGTGCAGAAACATAAACTTTTGTGCCCAGAGCTGGAATTTATTTCTGTACTAGAACATGATAAATCCCGAATTTTTACAAAGTATTGGGTTACAAATTGTTTACGTTGTCCTAATTTTTCAGAATTTTTTGGAGTTACGGAAGTATGGATAAATATTATGTCATTAAGTACCATTCTGTTTTAGACAGATTCTATTTTTGTTGCATAGTGTGCTTATTTTGATGATGCTATGGATTATATCAGGGGGTATAAGTCATGGAGAAGTTAGAATACAGTAGGTACTATGCAAGAGAAATTTTGAATCTATTTATAACAGTACCTAAAGTGGATGGTTGATTTCTTATACTAACGGATCTCACGAAGTTTCTGTTGAGTTTTGTGTGCTAAAGTTTTCAAGTTTTGGGTGAGATCACGATGGATGAAGGAATAAGGAGCGGCAAGACCCTAAGCTTGGGGATTCCCAAGGCACCCCAAGGTAATATTCAAGGAAGACCCAAGCGTCTAAGCTTGGGGATGCCCCGGAAGGCATCCCCTCTTCATCTCCAATCTATCGGTAATATTACTCGGAGCTATATTTTTATTCATCTAATGATATTTGTTTTGCTTGGAGCGTCGTGTGCTATAGTTTTATTTTGTTTGCTGGACACACCTATTGAGAGAGACACACATTCATCATGATTTGTTAGAATGCTCTTCGGGCTTCACTTATATCTTTTGAATTAAGGCAATTTGCTCATGCGCTTCACTTATATCTTTAGAGCACGAGGATAGTTATATTTTATAAAAAATAAATTGCACTCTCATGCTTCACTTATATCTATTTGAGAGTTAAATAGGAAGTGGTAATTTGCACGCGCTATATGTTTAGTCTAAAAATGATAGGTATACAAGAGTGGTATAATAAAAACTTTCATGTATATCATTGACTGTGAATCGTATCATCAATGATATTAAAGTTATAATGCGGAAGTTTATTAGTTAATAAACATTAGTTAGTAAAAATATTGATGTCAAGGTTTGTGATTCACTACCTCATTAAAGTGTTGGTCATGACACAATGGGGAAGTTTGAGCGCACTGTATCCCTGATTGATATCCTTTGTGTTGTCCGGGCCGAGGGAGCGCGATGGTTAACTCCTCCCAACCTCCTCCCTACGAGCATGCGGGTAGTACTTTGCTTCGAGGGCTAATAAAAATTTCATAATAATTATTTGAGTTCTTGATGTCTACTACGCAACTTTATTCTTGTAGACGTTGTTGGGCCTCCAAGTGCAGAGTTTTGTAGGATAGTAGCAAATTTCCCTCAAGTGGCTGACCTAAGGTTTATCAATCTGTGGGAGGCATAGGATGAAGATGGACTCTCTTAAACAACCCTACAATCAAATACAAGAAATCTCTTGTGTCCTCAACACACCCAATACAATGGTAAATTGTATAGGTGCACTAGTTCGGCGAAGAGATGGTGATACAAGTGTAGTATGGATAGTAGATATAGGTTTTCGTAATCTGAAAATAAAAAAACAGCAAGGTAGCAAGTGATAAAAACGGAGCACAAACGGTATTGCAATGCTTGGAAATAAGGCCTAGGGTTCATACTTTCACTAGTGCAATCTCTCAACAATGCTAACATAATTGAATCATATAACAATCCCTCAACGTGCGATAAAGAATCACTCCAAAGTTCCTATTAGCGGAGAACATAAGATGAAATTGTTGTAGGGTATGAAACCACCTCAAAGTTATCCTTTATGATCAATCTATTGAGCCATCCGTATAAGTGTCACAAACAGCCCTAGAGTTCGTACTAAAATAACACCATATGATACGCATCAACCAACTCTAATGTCACCTAGATACTCCAATGTCACCACAAGTATCCGTGAGTTGATTATTCGATATGCATCAAACAACTTCAGATTCATAATATTCAATCCACACAAATAACTTCAAAGAGTACCCCAAAGTTTCTATCGGAGAAAAGAAGATGAAAACGTGTACCAACCCATATGCATAGATTACCCCAAGGTCACGGGAATCCGCAAGTTGATTACCAAAACATACATCAAGTGACTCAATAGAATACCCCATTGTCACCACGGGTATCCACATGCAAGACATACATCAAGTGTTCTCAAATCCATAAAAGTATTCGATCCGATAATAGTGAAACCTCAAAGGTAAAAAACTCAATTCATCACAACAAGATAGAGAGGGAAGAAACACCATATGATCCAACTATATTAACGAAGCTCGGGGTACATCAAGATCGTGCCAAATCATGAACACGAGAGAGAGAGAGAGATCAAACACATATCTACTGGTATATACCCTCAGCCCCGAGCGTGAACTACTCCCTTCTCGTCATGGAGACCGCCGGGATGATGAAGATGGCCTCCGGTGATGATTCCCCCCTCCGGCAGAGTGTCGGAACAGGGCTCTGGATGAGATTGCTTCAGTACAGAGGCTTGCGGCGGCGGCGTGGAAGTTCTAGGTTTCTTTCTAGGGTTTTCTATATTTATAGGAATTTTTGGCGTTGGTTTCACGCCAAGGGGGCCCATGAGGGAGCGACAAGCTCGCTAGGCCCTTCTAGTCCTTCCATGAAGCTTCGGGGGTCTCTTATGTTCCAAAAAAAATCACCAAAAAGTTTCAGCCTAATCTGAGAACTTTTATTTCTACACAAAAAATAACACCACGGTAGTTCTGATGAAAACAGCGTCAGTCCAGGTTAGTTCCATTCAAATCATTCCGAAACCATATAAAATTGTTGTAAACATGGCATGAATACTTCATAAATTATAGATACGTTGGAGACGTATCAGCATCCCCAAGCTTAATTCCTGCTCGTCCTCGAGTAGGTAAATGATAAAAGAAATAATTTATGAAGTGTGAATGCTAGCATAGTGCATAAGTTTGATCAATGATAATTGCAATCACTTTTACTAGCATTATTATATATCATAAATAGTAGCTCATCTCATAAAACTTCCCATGATCAAGTAGCAATCAATTCACATGTTATGGTTTAAACAATACGTTCTCTTGAAACTTAACAAGCTATGTTCTTAGTCACCAAACAATGCATCTCATTTTCAACAAAGTCTAAGTAAGAGCTCCACATACTCAATTATCATATAGTCTCCTATGATTGCTAGTACTCAAAGCATATTTTTAGAACAAATGGCATCCATTGAACATAGAGAAAGATAGGGGCTTAATGTTTCGCCTCCCAACTTATTTATCATAGAGATAATTGTCAACAATAATAATTCATGATCAAATATATTTGGATGGCCATATGTGCCTGGATCTATCCCCACCACATGATGCTTGCCAACTATAGAATAGGTTGGAATAAGAAATTGACTCAACATAAAAAGTAAATAACATGAAAGTAAATAACATAAAAGTAAGTAGAATGCCCCTTCGCAGAGGGAAGCAGGGATTTGCAGAGGTGCCAGAGCTCATAGCTTAAAACAGAGATGAATACATTTTGAGTGGTGTGCCTTTCCTGTCAACGTCACGACTAAGGTATTCAATATATTCCATGCTAAACACATTATGGCCGGTTCCCATGCAGAAATGAAAAGTTTTACTCCCCCTCAACCATTCAAACACAAGCCGTGGCTAGCCGAATTCAGGGGTTCCCTCCAAACTTTCAACTTTCTAGGGGGAGCTTTGTTTTATTATATATATCTTTGTTTTGCGGGACTAGGCATCCCAACGGCCTCTCTCGTGCAATGACAAGTGAATAAACACCCATCATGAGAATAACTTGCTTAACATGGAAGATACTGACCGCCCTGTCGCTCCATGAGCGGTACGGGCACACAAAACAGATTATTATTTGAAGGTTTTAGAGATGGCACATGCAAATTTACTTGGAACGGCAGGGTAATACCGTATATAGGTAGATATGGTGGACACTCATGGAAGAAACTTGGCTCAAGGATTTTGGATGCACAAGCAGTACTCCCGCTTAGTACAAAAATTTTGGCTAACAAAAGATTGTAAACAAGCACCACATGTTGGAGGATCCATAACAATATAACTTCTATGCAAATATACCCAAACATAACTCATTACGTTGTCTTCCTTGTCCAACTTCAACTAATTTGTTCAAGTTTGAAAATAATTAATGGTTATTCACAATCATAAAAGATGTCCAAGATAATATATTTGTATGTGAAAGTTCTCTTCCATATACTAATCATTCATGAATTGCTTGTATGACCAATATTGTGATTGTCAAATTTCAATAGATTTTACTTTCTAAACCCAATGTGAAATTACTACTAAGCATATGGAACATGGATAATTTCAGATTTATGATATTTAGTTCATTTCAATAATTCACTCGTAGGATATAAGTGAAGCACTAGAGTGAATGACAAACTACTCCAAAAGATATAAGTGAAGAACAATGAGTAGTCAAAAAATTAAGTAGCTATGTGAAGACTCTCTCCAAATAAAGATTTCAAATCTTGATAATTTTATTCAAACAGCAAACAAAATGAAAATAAAAGAACACTCCAAGAATAGCACATATCATGTGAACAAGTAAAAACTTAGGCTAACCGATAGGCGTTGATGAAGAAAGGTGGGATGCCCATCGGGGCATCCCCAACCTTAGTTGCTTGAGACTTCTTGGAATATCATCTTGGGTTGCCTTGGGCATCCCCAAGCTTGAGCTCTTGTGTCTCCTTAATTCCTCTCATATCATGGCTTCTCCTAAATCTTAAAACTTCATCCACACAAAACTCAACAAGAACTCGTGAGATAAGTTAGTATAAATCAACTCAAAACCTTAACATTATCTACTATAGAAAATTACTAAAATTATAATTAAACATTGAATACTAAATGCCTCTGCATATTTAATACTCCTATCCACAAATAGAAACATTAAACAAGCAAACATATGCAAACAATGCAACTATAATGCAATCTGCCAAAACAGAACAGTCTGTAAAGAGGGAATAAAAATTCCTACTTCCCTAACTCCAACAATTCTGAAAATTACCACGTGACAGAGAACTCATGCATTCTTACTGTGTAAAAATTTCAGATTTTTATCATGTTCTGACTATTCAGGAATATTCTGGACATAACAGAAAACTTTCTGTTTTCAAACAGCAACACATAAACTTGCAAACTGAGCATGGTAAAGGTTATACTTGGCATTTTATTGAACTAAAAGATACAAAACATGATTCTAAATAACAGCAAGCAAATCTAAACAAAATAAAATGATGCTCCAAGCAAAACTCATATTATGTGACGAATAAAAATATAGCTCCAAGTGAGGTTACCGATAATGTTGAAGATGAAAGAGGGAAGACGCTTGAGTCTTCCTTGAATATTACCTTGTGGTGCCTTGGGAATCCCCAAGCTTAGGGTCTTTCCACTCCTTATTCTCCTCATACTGATATCTCACCCAAAACTTGAAAACTTCAATCACATAAAACTTAACGGAACTCCGTGAGATAGGTTAGTATGAAAATAAATCATTCACTTTGGTACTGTCAAGAAAAGATTCATAATTGTTATCACATAACACCTACTGTGTTCTATCATTTCCACAATTTATATTACTCAATATAAGCTATGGAAACACTAAAACAGGCAAACTATGCAATAAAAACAGAATGTGTCAAAAATAGAACAACATGTAGTGAGTGAATTAAACAGCATACTTATGTACCTCCAAAAATTCTGAAAAATTAGAAAAACGTAAAAAATTTGTAACCCAATACTGTGTAAAAATTTCAGAATTTCTCACGCTCCAGTATAGAATAGTAATTCCAGCACTAGACGCAAAAGTTTCTGTTTTTGCACAGAATCAAATCAACAAGTATCCACACTATCCCAAAGGCTTTATTTGGCACATTATTGAAAGAAAACATATAAAACATGATTACTACAGTATCTAACATGTGGACACACAAAAACAGTAGGTATAAATATTGGGTTGTTTCCCAACAAGCGCTTTTCTTTAATGCCTTTTTAGCTAGGCATGATGATTTCAATGATGCTCACATAAAAGTAAAGAATTGAAACATAATGGGAGCATCATGAAGCATATGCCTAGCGCATTTAAGCCTAACCCACTTCCTATTCATAGGGATTTTTTGAGCAAACAATTTATGGGATCAAGAATCAACTAGCATAGGAAGGCAAAACAAGCATAACTTCAAAACTTTCAACACATAGAGAGGAAACTTGATATTATTGAGAAGCCTACAAGCATATGTTCCTCTCTCATAATAATTTTCAGTAGTATAATGAATGAATTCAAAAATATAACCATCACATAAAGCATTATTTTCATGATCCACAAGCATAAATTTTTTGTTACTCTCCACATAAGCAAATTTCTTCTCATTCATAATAGTGGGAGTATCGTATGAAACTTGAATACTAAAAATTCTTTCCACATTAAAAGAGTAATGTTCAGTAAAAGGGTATTCATAATTATGACAAGTTTTATAATAATAATCATCACTACTTTTCATAACATAAGTATCGTCACAATAATCATCATAAGTAGTAACTTTGTTCTCATCATAATCAATTGAAACCTCTTCCAAAATAGTGGAATCATCATTAAATAAAGTCATTACCTCTCGAAATCCACTTTTATCATTATTATAACATTGAACACCCTCCAAAATAGTGGGATAATCATTACCTAAAGTTGACACTCTTCCAAACCCACTTTCATTATTATTGCAATCATCATAGATAGGAGGCATGCCATCATCATAATAAATTTGCTCATCAAAAGTAGGGGGAATAAAAAGGTCATCTTCATTAAGCATAGCATCCCCAAGCTTAGGATAAACAATATTTGCAGCAAATAAATTCTCAAACATGTCATTCCAATCAAACATAGCATCCCCAAGCTTGTGGGTTTGCATATCGTTGGCATAATCACTCTTATCATCAATAGTATGAATAGCACCAATAGTATAACAATTATTATCATCATAATTTCCCAAGTTGGTGCCAAAAAGACTTTCAAGATCATATGAAGTATCATTATCTTCCCAATCATAATCATCATAACAAGTAATAGGCAAAACAAAATCATCATCAAGTGTATCATCTTCCACAATTATTTTTGATTCATTCTCATGAGGCACAAAAATAATAGGAGCAACATTATTTGGGAGAGATACCTCTTTACCTCTACTTTTCCTTCTTTTCTTCTTCTTCACCACATTATGTGTGGGTTTATTTAGTTTTTCTGAGCTTCTTATTGAAGAGATTGGTTGGATAGGAAGCTCCTTCTCGTCACATGTTTCATCACGAGAGACAATAGGAGGGAAAGTGGAAATATTTACCCTTTCATTAGTATTCCTTTTATATTCTATTTGTTTTCCCGTCTTTCTATGGTTCGGTATATAAGCATTCTCATTGCAATTTACCACACAAAACATATAGATTTCCGTTAGATTACATTCAGTATGGTCCGTGAATATGAATGCTTCAAACCAACTATTTTTATGTGACAATTCTTCACACCGCAAAAATAGACAAAGTTCATTATAAAGTTCAAGGGTGATCAAGTTAATGCAATATTTGGACACGATTCGATGATGAAAGAGTATGCATTGGAAATTAAGATGACCAATCTTATTGCAAAGTTCACAAGTAATGGGATGAAGAGAGCATAACTTTGTGGCAAATTCATCTATCACTTTAAGACACCAATTGGTTTTATCATGTTTATGCTTCTTACAAAATCTATCATCCCTATATGGCATGTCTTCACAAATTTTGTTCACTCCACAAAAATTGGCATGCTTATAAGAAATCTTTTTTATCATGACTAGTGCAATCATCATTAGCATTATGGATATTCAAAAAATTCATACTAACAACATTGCAACCATGCTCATCATTCAAGGAACTCACATTAAACATTTTATCAAATTCTTCCTCTAACAATTGAGCACAATTTTCCGATCCATCATTCTCAAGAAAGACATTATATAGATGAAGTATTTGAGGCAACCTCAATTCCATTTTTTTTGTAGTTTTCTTTTATAAAACCAAACTAGTGAATAAAACAAGAAACTAAAAGATTCAATTGCAAGATCTAAAGATATACTTTCAAGCACTCACCTCCCCGGCAACGACGCTGAAACGTCTCCAACGTATCTATAATTTTTTATTGTTCCATGCTATTATAGTATCAATCTTGGATGTTTTTATATACATTTACAAGCAATTATATATCATTTTTTGGGACTGAACTATTAACTACTCACACATCAAAGGAAGGGCAGCAAGGTTGATGAAGAAGCCTTCCGTGATCGATTCCCCCTCCGGCAGAGTACCGGGAAAGGCCTCTAGATGGGATCGCGGAAGAACAGAGGCTTGCGGCGGCAGAAAGGTTTTCTCTTCTATCTCTCTGGTATATTGGGAATATTTGGGAATTTATAGCGCTGGAATTAGGTCAGGAAGGGCTACGAGGGGCCCACAAGCCTGGGGGGCACGTCCTACCCCCAGGGCGCGCCCTCCGAGCTTGTGGCTCCCTCGTGGCTCCTCTGGTCTTCTCCCGAAGCTTTATGGGTCTCTTCTGGTCCAGAAAAAATTAATCCAAAGTTTTTTTTCTCGTTTGGACTCTTTTTGAGAATGATTTTCTCAAAAGACAAAAACAAGCAAAAAACAGCAACTGGCACTGGGCACTGAGTTAATAGGTTAGTCCCAAAAAATGATATATAATGGAATATAATTGCATATAAAACATCCAAGATTGATACTATAATAGCATGGAACTATAAAAAAATATAGATACGTTGGAGACGTATCAAGCATCCCCAAGCTTAATTCCTGCTCGTCCTCGAGTAGGTAAATGATAAAAACAGAATTTTTGATGTGGAATGCTACCTAACGTGTTTCATCATGTAATCTCTCTCTTACGGTATGAATAATAAGATCCGAATGATTCAAAGCAATAGTCTATAGTTTGAAATAAAGACATCAATACTCAGGCATACTAATAAACAGTCATGTCTTTCAAAATAAAAATGCTAAAGAACGTTATCCCTACAAAATCATATAATCTTGTCATGCTCCATCTTCTTAATACAAAATATTTATCATGCACTACCCTGATGATAAGCCGAGCAATTGGTTCATACTTTTTAACGCGCTTCAACTTTTTCAACCCCCATGCAATACATGAGCGCAAGCCATGGATATAGCACTATGGGTGGAATAGAGTGTGGTGGTAGTGATTAATAAGGGGAAGTCAAAAATAAGAAGATAGTCTCACATCGATGAGGCTAATCAACGGGCTATGGAGATGCCCATCAATTGATGTCAATGCGAGGAGTAGGGATTGCCATGCAACGGATGCACTAAGAGCTATAAGTGTATGAAAGCTCAACATGAAAACTAAGTGGGTGTGCATCCAACTTGCTTGCCCACGAAGACCTCGGTCATTTGAGGAAGCCCATCATCGGAATATACAAGCCAAGTTCTATAATGAAAAATTCCCACTAGTATATGAAAGTGAAAAAATAGGAGACTTTTTATATGAAAAACATGGTGCTACTTTGAAGCACGAAAAGGATAGTAACACTGCCCCTTCTCTCTTTTTCTCTCATTTTTTTTCGTGGGTTCTTTTTGGCCTTTTTTTATTTCCTCACTGGGACAATGCTCTAATAATGATGATCATCATACTTCTATTTACTTACAACTCAAAAAATTACAACTCAAAACTAGAACAAAAATATGACTCTATATGAATGCCTCTGGCGGTGTATCAAGATGTGCAATGATACTAGCATAACATGTATAAAAAATGATGAACGGTGGCTGAGCCGCAAATACTATGTCAGCTATATGATCATGCAAAGCAATATGACAATGACGATGTGTGTCATAAAAATGGAACGGTGGAAGTTGCATGGCAATATATCTCGGAATGGGTATGGAAATGCCATGATAGGTAGGTATGGTGGCTGTTTTGAGGAAGATATAAGGAGGCTTATGTGTGATAGAGAATATCATATCACGGGGTTTGGATGCACCGGTGAAGTTTGCACCAACTCTCGATGTGAGAAAGGGCAATGCACGGTACCGAAGAGGCTAGCAAATTGCTTAAAGGTGAGAGTGCGTATAATCCATGGACTCACATTAGTCATAAAGAACTCACATACTTATTGCGAAAGTTTATTAGCCCTCAAAGCAAAGTACTACTATGCATGCCCCTAGGGGGATAGATTGGTAGGAAAAGACCATCGCTCGTCCCCGACCGCCACTCATAAGGTAGACAATCAAGAATAAATCATGCTCCAACTTCTTAGCATAACGACAGATCATACGTGCATGCTTCGGGAATCACAAACCTTAACACCAATATTCTTACTAAACCACAATTATCTACTAGCACCTCCCACATATTACCATCTTAATATCGCAAAACTATTGCAAGGAATCAAACTTATCATATTCAGTGATCTACATGAAAGTTTTTATTATATCCCTCTTGAATACCTATCATATTAGGAACAAGTACATAACCCGTGCATATTACCATTGCTATTTACTAGACTCTCAAAAATATATAAGTGAAGCATGAGAGTGCAACTATTTCTTTAAAATATAACCACCGCCGTGCTCTAAAAGATATAAGTGACGCACTAGAGCAATTGCCTAGCTCAAAAGATATAAGTGAAGCACATAGAGTATTCTAAAAAATCACGAATAATGTGTGTCCCTATCAAAAAGGTGTGTTCAGAAAAGATTATTGTGACAAACTAAAAAGCAAACAAACTACATCACAAGACGCTCCAAGTAAAACATATATCATGTGAGTTACCGATAGATTGTAGACGAAAGAGGGGATGCCTTCCGGGGCATCCCCAAGCTTAGACGCTTGAGTCTTCCTTGAATATTTCCTTGGGGTGCCTTGGGCATCCCCAAGCTTAGGCTCTTGCTGCTCCTTATTCCTTTATCCATCGTAGTCTCACCCAAAACTTGAAAACTTCAGCACACAAAACTCAACAGGAACCTCGTGAGATCCATTAGTATAACAAATAAATCTTAAACTATAGGTACTGTTGTAAATTGATTCATATTTAATATTAGCATAATGATACTGTACTCCAAATTCCCCATGGCTCATACCCCCGATACGATCCATAGATTCATCAAACTAAGCAAACTATGCAACAATAATAGAATCTGTCTAAAACAGAACAGTGTGTAAAGATCTATTTAGAAGCCATACTTCCGTCACTCCAAAAATTCTGAAAAATTAGGACAACATAAAAAATTCATATACCAATACGGTGTACCAATTTATGATTTTTCTGACGCTCCTGTACAGAATCAAAAATCAAATACTGGACGCAAAACTTTCTGTTTTCCAAACTGCATCAATTATACTATCATCCAAATCATCCCAAAGGCATTACTTGGCACAAAAACTAATTAAAAGATACAAACACAATCATAACAGAGTCTACAATTGTGTTAACACACAAAAACAGAAAGTAAAACAAAAATGTATTTTATTTATTGGGTTGCCTCCCTACAAGCTCTTTCTTTATAGCCATTAAGATAGGCTTTTGATTTTATTGATGCTCACATGAAAGACAAGAATTGAAGCACAAAGAGAGCATCATAAAACATGTGAAAAACACATTTAAGTCTAACATACTTCCTATGCATAGGAATTTTATAGGAAAACAAATTATCAAGACAAGAAATATCTAGCATATGCAAATAGGAAGAATGAAGTATTAATAATTTCAGCACAAAGAGAGATAATTTAGTGACATAAAGATTTGTATAACCATATTTTCCTCTCTCATAATAATTACATGTAGGATCATAATCAAATTCAACAATATAACCATCACATAACATATTCTCTACATGATCCACATGCATAAAAGTTTTATAATCTTCCGAAACAGTGGGATTAACATCAACTAAAGTCATGACCTCTCCAAACCCACTTTCATCAAAAATTTCATAAGATTGAACACTCTCTGAATATGTGAGATTCTTTTTACTTAAAGTTGACACTCTTCCAAACCCACTTTCAATATGGCAAACATTATTATCAATATCATATTCATCATGAGGCTTAAATAAGTTTTCAAGATCATAGGAAGCATCACCCCAATCATGATCGTTACAATGAGTAGTGGACATAACAAAATCAACATCCCCAAGCTTGTAGTTTTGCATATTATTAACACAATTGACATTAATAGAATTTATAATAAAGTCATTGCAATCATGCTTTTCATTCAAGGAGCTATCATGAATCACTTTATAAATTTCTTCTTTTAACACTTCATCACAATTTTCAGATTCACGATTTTCAAGCAAAACTTCATATAGAAAATCTAGAGCACTCAACTCACTAGAAATTGGTTCATCATAATTGGATTTTTTGAAAAGATTAGCAAGTGGGTGAGGATCCATATAAATAGTTTTTTTGCAAGCAAATAGGAAGCCCATGGCAACACAAGCAAACAAACGAGCAAATAAAAATATTTTTCTGTTTTTGTAAAAAAAAATTAGAAGTGGGGGAGATGAAAACGAGAGGCAAATGCAAATAAAAAGGCATATAAAATAAATGCAAGTGGATGATAGTTTGTGCGAAGATACTTGATAAATTTTGGTGATGTCTCCCCGGCAACGGTGCCAGAAATTCTTCCTGCTACTTGTAGACTGCGTTGGTATTTCCCCGAAGAGGAGAGGATGATGCAGTATAGTAGAGATAAGTATTTCCCTCAGTTAAGAACCAATTTTATCAATCCAGTAGGAGAACCACGCAAAATCCCTTTAGCAGCACCTGCACAAACAAAAGCAAACACTAGCACCCAACGCAAATAAGAGGGTTGTCAATCCTTTTAGCGGTTATTTGCAAGGATTAATTCTGATAGTGGTAGATTGATAAACTAAAATACTAAATAAAATAAAAGTAAATAAATTGCAGCAAGGTATTTTTGATTTTTAATATATGATAAAAGTAGACCCGGGGGCCATAGTTTTCACTAGAGGCTTCTCTTTCGAACACATAGCAGACGGTGGGTAAACAAATTAATGTTGGGTAATTGATAGAAAAGCAAATAATTATGATGGATTCATGGCAAGGATCATGTATATAGGCATCACGTCCGAGACAAGTAGACCGACTCCTGCCTGCATCTACTACTATTACCCCACCCATCGACCGCTATCCAGCATGCATCTAGGGTATTAAGTTAATAAAAACAGAGTAACGCCTTAAGCAAGATGACATGATGTAGACAAAGTAAACTCAAGCAATATGATTAAACCCCATATTTTTATCCTTAATGGCAACAATACAAATACGTGTCATGTCCCTTTCTGTCACTGGGATTGAGCACCGCAAGATTGAACCCATCACAAAGCACCTCTCCCATTGCAAGATAAACCAATCTAGTTGGCCAAACCAAATCGATAGATCGGAGAGAAATAAAAAGCTATAATAATCATGCATAAAAGAGATCAGAGAAGACTCAAATATTTCTCATGAATAATCTGATCATAAACTCACAATTCATCGGATCCCAACAAGCACACCGCAAAAGAAGATTACATCGGATAGAACTCCAAGAATATCGAGGAGAACATGGTATTGAAGATCAAAGAGAGAGAAGAAGCCATCTAGCTACTAGATATGGACCCGTAGGTCTGTGGTAAACTACTCACACATCATCGAAAGGGCAGCAAGGTTGATGAAGAAGCCCTCCGTGATCAATTCCCCCTCCGGCAGAGTACCGAAAAAGGCCTCCAGATGGGATCGCGGAAGAACAGAGGATTGCGGCGGCGGAAAGGTTTTCTCTTCTATCTCTCTGGTATATTGGGAATATTTCAGAATTTATTGTGCTGGAATTAGGTCAGGAGGGGCTTCGAGGGGCCCACAAGCCTGGGGGGCGCGCCCTACCCCCCAGGACGCGCCCTCCGAGCTTGTGGCTCCCTCGTGGCTCCTCTGGTCTTCTCCCGAAGCTTCATGGGTCTCTTCTGGTCCAGAAAAAATTAATCCAAAGTTTTTGTCTCGTTTGGACTCTTTTTGATAATGATTTTCTGAAAAGACAAAAATAAGCAAAAAACAGCAACTAGCACTGGGCACTGAGTTAATAGGTTAGTCCTAAAAAATGATATATAATGACATATAATTGCATATAAAACATCCAAGATTGATACTATAATAGCATGGAACAATAAAAAATTATAGATATATATTGCCATGCAACTTCCACGGTTACTATCCACATGACTTGAGCATTCATTGTCATTTTGCTTTGCATGATCATATAGAGCTGACATGATATTTGTTGCAAAGCCACCGTTCATCATTGTTATACATGTTACGCCAGATCATTGCACATCCTGGTACACCGCCAGAGGCATTCATATGTAGTCATATCATTCAGTTTATCGAGTTGTAAGTAAAAAAGAAGTGTGATGATCATCATTATTAGAGCATTGTCCCAATGAGGAAAAGAATGATGGAGACTAATGAGTCCTCGAAAAAGTGGGGATGAGGTTCATGATATTGTTCTAAAAAAAGAGGGGGGGAAAGTGAAAATAAAAAAATGAGAGAAAAAGAGAGAAGGGGCAATGCTACTATACTTTACCACACTTGTGCCTTAAAGTAGCACCATGTTCTTCATGTAGAGAGTCTCCATGATTTGTCACTTTCATATACTAGTGGGAATTTTTACATTATGAGAACTTGACTTGCATATTCCGATGACGGGCTTCCTCAAATGCCCAAGGTCTTCATGAGCAAGTAAGTTGGATGCACACCCACTTAGTTTCAGTAGCGAGCTTTCATACACTTATAGCTCTAGTGCATCTGTTGCATGGCAATCCCTACTCCTCGCATCGATATCAATTGAAAGGCCTCTCCATTGCCTAAAGATCCACCGAGTTGATGCGAGACTTTCTCAAATTTTGTCTTCCCTTATAAACCCCTACCACCATTCTCTTTGCCATCCAAAGTGCTAAGTCCATGGCTCACGCTCAAATATTGAGTGGAGTTGAAAATGCTGAAGCGAGAAAAAATATGATACAATTGCTTGGTTTGGCACCGGGGTGTTCATGATTTATACTTTGTGCTAGGAAGACCGAGTTATGCCATGCTTACATGATTAAATGAGTAGGAATAACATTCTTTAGCATTGATATTTTGAAGAGTAATGATTATTTTCTCGCATTCAACTACTGGGAAAGGGCTTATAGGAGATCACAAATTAGTGGCGGGCACGGCGGGGCACCCGCCACAGATATTTTTGAAAGCGAGCAGTGGCGGGTAGCAAAATTAGCCCGCCACAGCTACATGAGTTGCAGTGGCGAGTGAGTTCTCTCGTCCGCCACAGGTGAACCATTCCAAATCTTATCCCGTGATGAAACACGGCAGCAGCGGGCAGCTTACGGCGCCCGCCACTGCTCTTTCTATCAGTTGTGGCGGGCAAGTATATAGCCCCACCATAGCTAAAATCGCCGTAACTTTTGTCGGGGGGGGGGGGGGGGGGCAGGAGGTCATTTTAGCAGTGGCGGCTTCCTGGTACAGACCGCCACTGCTTCTTGCCATACGTGTGGCGGGCCCTATACCCCGCCCACCACTCGTAATTCTACTACGCTGGCGGTTCAATTTTCACACGAACAACCGTTTCCCCCCACTCGCCAAAACTGGTCATTTCTCCCCGCGCGCGCCGTCTCTTCCCCCCTCAAATCTCGCCCGAGTCGCCGCCGTGCCCCTCGGTGCCGTCGCTCCTCCCCGCCGCGCGTGCCCCTTGTCGACGCCCCTCGCCCTCGCCACCGCGCCCCTCCTCGCGGTGCCGCGGGCGGGCATGGCCTCATCCTCCAACACTGGAGGAGGCATCTCATCGCCACCGCCACCGCCACCGCCGAGCTCCACCCCGATGGCTAGCCATGCGGCCGTGTCCCCCTCCCCCGCCAACATCGAAGACCTCGGGCTGCATTCGAACTCCAAGCGTTCCACCTCTCCGGTATGCATTTTCAGATTTGTGCATAGTGTAAATATTAGTAGTTTAGAAATACATGCCAATGTTTTTTAGGTATATTTTGTATGATGGTCAGATATGTGTTTAGGGTAAATATATACTAGTAGTTTAGAAATATTTGGTAAGTTTATGCGTACGAACCCTTCTAGTGTGGTCATGTCGAATTTTTCTTTCATTTTTTAACTAGGATCCATTGTAGTATCATTGGCTTATGTTTGCAGGTATCGACATGAGTGTCAATGTTTTGGCGAAACGTCGATTCATTTCCGTTTCACCGAATTGCTGGCACTCGTTATGTCCTCTTGTTAGCAAAGGTCATGTTGAATTTTTCTTTCATTTTTTAACTAGGATCCATTGTAGTATCGTTGGCTTATATTGGCAGGTATCGACATGAGTGCCAATGTTTTGGCGAAACGTCGATTCATTTCCGTTTCGCCGAATTTCTTGCACTCGTTGTGTCATCTTTTTAGCAAAGGTCATGTCGAATTTTTCTTTCATTTTTTTATGCATCATGACTCATAATTGCATACTAAATTTTAGCAAACCCAACAAATGCATTTCGGAGAACCATCTTCAATGGACCCCTCAGCTCAGCGTCGTAAAAAGGGCAGAAAGTGAAAGAAGAAATCAGCCAATGAACCTACCGCCAGTAAGGCACCAGGAGAAGATGTGGTGAATGTTTCTGTCAGTCGGTGCTTCATGCAAATGTTTAAGCCCGGTGAACCAATGTTGCCACAATACAAGTTGAGTGCACTAAGCGTTGAAATTCAGCTTCTACACAAAGACGTAGTAGCTAGGTCAGGAAAGGGTGAGATGTATTACACCGCCAATGTTATAGAGGGCCTTGTATTTGTCGACGAGTACCCTACTGATAAAATATATCTTGGAATTGAGAGTGTGGTCAACGACAATATTTTCTATGTGGACGTAATCAAGCCGTCTTTAATGAGGCTTTGGTCGCTCTGGCATGCTACAAATCCATTACTCCAGAATGAGGAAGTTGGCTTCCTTGATCCGTATCTCATGCATTGGGCCAATGTGGATTTTGATAAAGGCCAACGTCTTATGATGGATTACCACCACAAGACCATTCTTCGTAGTCCTCGGACCAAGCACAACTTTATCGTGCCTTACTTTGAAACGTAAGTTCATTTCTTTTTTTCTTGCACTATACACCTGGGTACTTTGATGTCAATCTCAGTAATGTTGCATTGTTCAATTGTTTTGCGCAGCAATGAACACTGGATCGTCATCGCACTGATGCCCCGGGACGAACGAGCTTATTTCTTTGATTCCAGGAGAGACCCTAAGAAGCCGTGGACCAATCTGAAGAAAGTTCTCATTGCTGCTCTTCTTATGTGTCATAAGTCCGACCGTAAGAACATGCCGCATTCGCAGGACAAATTTAACACTAGCTTTTGTTGCCGGCAACAACCGAAAGGCGAAACCATGCACATGTCTGGCTACTATGCCATGGTCTTGATGGATGACTGGTACGTCTCCAACGTATCTATAATTTTTGATTGTTCCATGTTGTTATATTATCAATCTTGGATGTTTTTATAATCATTTACAGCAATTATATATCATTTTTTGGAGACTAACCTATTAACTTAGTGCCCAGTGCCAGTTGCTGTTTTCTGCCCTGTTTCTGTTTTACAGAAAATCAATACCAAACGAAGTCCAAATGCCACAAAACTTTTTGGAGATTTTTTATCGGACAAGATAAACACTAGAAGCTTCGGGAGAGGGCCAGAAGACCCAGGAGGTGGCCACGAGCCACTAGGGCGGGCCTGGGGGGGCAGGCGCGCCCTGGTGCCTCGTGGCCCCCCCTTTGCTTCGTTTGACCTAATTCCACCACTATAAATTCAGAAAAAATCAGAAACCCTCAGGGGAGTCTACGAAATACTTTTTCCACTGCCGCAAGTTTCTGTTCCAGAGAGATCCCATCTGGGGTCCTTCTCCGGTAATCTGCCGGAGGGGGAATCGATCACGGAGGGGTTCTACATCAACCTTGCTGCCCTTCCGATGATGCGTGAGTAGTTTACCACAGACCTTCGGGTCCATAGGCAGTAGCTAGATGGCTTCTTCTCTCTTTTTGATCTTCAATACAATGTTCTCCTCGATGTTCTTGGAGTTCTATCCGATGTAATCACTTTTTGCGGTGTGTTTGTTGGGATCCGATGAATTGTGAGTTTATGATCAGATTATCCATGAATATATTTCAGTCTTTGCTGCACTCTTTTATGCATGATTATTATAGCCTCGTATTTCTTCTCCGATCTATTGATTTGGTTTGGCCAACTGAGTTGATTTATCTTGCCATGGGAAGAGGTGCTTTGTAATGGGTTCGATCTTGCGGTGCTCAATCCCAGTGACAGAAAGGGACATGACACGTATGTATCGTTGCTATTAAGGGTAAAAAGATGGGGTTTATTCATACGTGAGTTTATCTTGTCTACATCATGTCAATATTCTTAAGGCGTTACTCCATTCTTTATGGACTTAATACACTAGATGCATGCTGGATAGCGGTCGATGTGTGGAGTAATAGTAGTAGATGCAGGCAGGAGTCGGTCTACTTATCTTGGACGTGATGCCTATATACATAATCATTGCCTTGGATATCGTCAGGATTATTTGCTTTTCTATCAATTGCCCAACAGTAATTTGTCTACCCACCGTATGCTATTTTCTATGAGAGAAGCCTCTAGTGAAATCTATGGCCCCTGGGTCTACCTAAATCATATTACTAAAACCCTAAAAATATTGCTGCCATTTTCTTTTATTTATTTTATTTTGTATTTTTGTTTCAATCTATCTATCTATCACATACAATTTAATCTTGCAATAGACCGCCGAGAGATTGACAACCTCTCGTTTGCATTGGGCACAAGGATTTGTTGTTTGTGTGTAGGTGCTGCTAACGAGGTGTTGCGTGATTCTCCTACTGGTTCGATAACCTTGGTTTCATAACTGAGGGAAATACTTATCTCTACTGTGCTGCATCATCCCTTCCTCTTTGGGGAAATACCAACGCAAGCTACAAGTAGCAATGACTATGTGCGCGCAGGACCACTGTTAACAAGTGATTCAATGTTGCAGAAATGGTCCGAAGAGAATGAGAAGGAAGTTAAGCTAGCTCACTTTTGGACAGAGCACGAGCGCCTTCAGAGAGTGCTCACGAATATCATCAATCGCCATGTAGTGAGGGATGAGGGGATGTTCTACTGCGGGGCAGAGAGTCAAGAAGAACGAGACATGAGAATGACACATCAACATGGCGATATACATGCTCCTTTCTAGTCTAGTAAACCATGAAAAACATTAAACTATGTCATGACACAATGATTTTTACCTTGTGATCTCTACTTTATATGTACGAGTGTCATATGTTTATATATTAACCTTGTGACCTTTTCTATATGTATATATTTTGAATGTTATTGTCTACTAAAAATAACAGATCGGACCGCCAGAAGATTTGTGGGAGGGGATCTCTGCGGCGAACATGGAGAAGCACTATCTATGGACACGGGAAAAGTATCGGGCAGAGCACCTCAAGGAGGCGATGTTAGCTTGGGTCAAAAGTGTTCCAATGGCCCATTGTTCTTTCACAGCAATTGAGAAGATTGCAGAGAGGCGGTTCACTGACCTCGCAGTATGCATCCTTGCGGAGGCGACCCCGGATGAGAGGCTGAGGATCTGGCCGGGTATGAGTCCAACCACCATACCCACGCCGGCTGAGGTTGTGCAATGGGCTCTTCGAGAGGCCAAATCTCCAATTCCAGAGGAAGCGGCCCATTGGTCCCCGTTCGTTCCATCAAGTACTAATTCATGTAGTATGTGCGGCTTCTACTAACGGTATGCATGTTGAACATCTGCCAACACTCATTTCACTCAAAAAAACTCGTCAAACCATTAATTATGTGACGAGCGTGACATATGTATGTGACGAGGGCATATACTAGGGATAGGGTAATAGGCCTGACCTACAGACCCTACCCTAGGACGCCATACTGGGCCCCTGGGCCAGATCAACAGTCAGGAGTTCTTCACACTGACATTCACTCGGAGTTCAACAAACCACTCGGAACACAGGAGTCCACTCGACCAGACTCGTTTCACTCGGAGCACCCGAAAGTCACTCGACCAGAGAAGACCAGGAGACTCCAGGAGCACAACGGTCGGGACACACGTTCGCCTGCATTAATTGTAATCAATGCGTCCGTTACCTGGCGCCCTTAAACCTCCTTAACCCCCTCTTAACCCCTGGTAATGGCGGCATTCATGGGAGGGCTGGCAGACGCTATATAAGACACCCCCCAGCTCCATTCCAAGGGTTCGCAACCTTTTGTAATCCATACACTCAAGCAATACAGCTCCAGAAGCACCGAGACGTAGGGCTATTACCTCCACCATTGAGGGGCCTGAACTCGTAAAATCCGAGTGTAACACCTGCGCCGTAGCTAGGCTCTGCCCTCTCATCCGTACCCCTACACACTACTGTCAGACTTGCACCCACGACAGTTGGCGCCCGCCGTGGGGCAGTGCGTCTAGCGACTTCCGGCGTAGTTGCATATTTTCCGATCGTCATCATGGTTTCCGGTGGCGGACTGACTCTGGGCGGCGAGATCCGTTTCGGTGTCCTCAGCTTCGTCGTTGATGATTCGGCGTGGCTCCAGAAAGCCCCGCTGGATGTCGAGGCGCTGCCCGTCCGCGGTGCGGCGCACTTCCACGCGAGCACTTTCGGCGTTCTCCTTCGTCAACCGTCGACTCCGTACTAGTCGGCGTCGTCGCTCTCCACCAGCCGTCGTCGCAAGCGCTCCGGACGCTCGTGGCTTCAACGGTGGATCAAGCACGCGGTGGCCCTTCAGGCTGCGGCTCCTCAAGTCACGGCAATCAAGCCCGACGAACTTGTTTTCGATCTGTTCGCCTCCGTGGGTGAGCACTCGGAAAGCCTGTCCGAGTGTGTGAGTAGCGATCCCGCTGCAGAGGTGTTGTTGGCCGATTCCCCGCCCAGTCCGCCTGGGTACGGCCGCGGCGGCGCGGAGACGGGTGCCCCATCGCGCACTGATATTGGCGGTGACGGAGATGAGTACGTTCCATGACCTCTCACTCGGCAGCAGAGGGAGGAACAGCAGCGCATGACCGAGCAGGCCCTCCAGACGCCCATCGTTGGGACGACCCCCGAGGCTCAGGCTTTGGAGGCCGTGCGCCAGGCCAACTTGGTTGAGCGCTATCGTCTGGAAGCGCTCCAGAAGTCACTCGACGACTGCACCCGCAGGCAGCATCAGACCGGTTCCGGTCGGCGACAGCGGCAATTGTTCTCGAATGACCAGCAGCAGAGTTTCCAGGTATTCCGCACTCCCGTCTAGAATCTGGCGGCGGCCACTTGGATTGCAGATTCCATTGAGCCGTCCCGATCCGAGGTGGGAGAGGGTCTTCGGCAGATCCGGGCCCTCCTCAAGGCGGCTGAGGAGCAAAATTTGGCAGTGTCCCAGTCGCGCAACAGGATACACAGCAGATCTGTCAGGGCTAACACAGTTCAGTCGGCTCACAGCCCGGTGTCCCCAAGGAGAAACAGGCACTTGCCTTCGCGGTGAAACGACCAGGACCGCCACCGAGATCAGTACTCGGGGCAGGGTCACAGTCGGAATACGCCTCCGCGGCGTCAGGACGATCGTCGCCGCATGCCGTCACCCCCTCCGCGGGATGGCTCGTACGCGCCCCGGCCGTACGACGCCAGGCGTCCTTATGGCAACGATCGGAGGGCCAGCCCTCCCTGTCGTGGTGATGGTTATCGCCAAAGAGAGCCAGTCGATCATCGTGACCCGCAGTTCGACACGAGGTCCGTCCTTGTCCAGAGCCGGGTCGACAGAGGCAGAGCTCAGAGAGAGAACTTGGACAGAGATCGTCCGAGTGGAAGTGGATCATTCATCTCCGGACCCGAGTGTTTCAGCAGAGCCATCAGGGCTGCCGAGATCCCGCCAAACTTCAGATTGGCAGCGGGAGTAAGCAAGTTCACCGGAGAGTCCAAGCCAGAAACTTGGTTAGAGGATTACCGAGTGGCTGTGCAGATCGAAGGAGGAAATGACTATGTGGCCATGAAGCACTTGCCCTTGATGCTGGAAGGGTCCTCCCGTGCCTGGCTCAACCAGCTCACTCCGGGCAGTATATATTGCTGGGAAGATTTGTCCCGAGTGTTCATTAAAACATTGGAGGGCACGTGCAAACGCCCGGCTGGATTGACCGAATTGCAGCACTGTGTGCAGAAGCCGAATGAAACTCTGAGGGAGTACATCCAGCGGTGGACGACTCTACATCATGTGGTGGAGAATGTCACAGAGCATCAAGCAGTCTGCGCCTTCAAGGCAGGAGTCAGGTATCGGGAGCTTATCCTGAAATTTGGCCGGTCGGGATCTCTGACCATGAGCCGAATGATGGATATAGCCACTCGGTACGCGAATGGAGAAGAGGAAGACCGTCTCCGGAACGGCAAGGGGAAAACCAATGAGCCCAATCCTGGAAGCAGCAATCCCAGTCGGAAGCTGAAATGCAAGGCTGATGGTTCGGCCCAGGCCGAAGCTGCCGCACTGGCCGCTCAAGCCAAGAACAAGGGGAAGCCAAAGGAAAAGTGGATCCCGAAGAAAAAGAGAGATCAGTTGGGCCAGGATGTCTTGGACTTGCCGTGTCACATCCACACTAGGAATGATGAGGAGGGCAATCTGATATTGCCCAAGGATACCACTCGACAGTGCAGACTGTTGATACAACAGTTCCGAGAGGGCCCGTCTAGTGAGAAGAGCCCAGAAGATGCTGATGATGGAGACAAAGATGAACCTTTCCCCAGCGTCAACGCAACCCTGATGATCTTTGCAGATGTGGAGAGCAGGAGCAGATTGAAAGTTATCAACCGGGAAGTGAACATGGCCATGCCGGCGACGACCAAGTTCCTGAACTGGTCGAAGACTCCGATCACCTTTGATCAGTCGGATCACCCAGCCTACATTGCCACCCCTGGGCGGCAGGCGCTGGTGGTTGATCCACTCATGGGAGGCGTCCGATTGCGCAAAGTTCTCATGGATGGTGGCAGTGGGCTGAACATACTCTACGTCGACACTCTGAATGCGATGGGCATTCCGATGTCCCGTCTCAGTGAAAGCAGTATGCAGTTCCACGGAGTGATCCCCGGCAAGAAAGCGAAGTCACTTGGACAAATCGCCCTAGACGTGGTCTTCGGAGACGACAAAAATTTCAGAAAGGAAAGACTGACCTTCGAAGTGGTTGACTTCCGCAGCGCTTATCATGCCATACTTGGTCGACCAGCCTACGCATGTTTCATGGCCCGCCCATGTTATGTGTATCTCAAACTGAAGATGCCCAGTCCCAAGGGCGTGATCACAGTGACTGGCAGTCGACAGCGCGCGAAAGAATGTTTGCAGCAAGGGTCCAAGATTGCCGATGAGCAGATGGCCATGGTGGAGCTGGAGGAGTACAAGAAAAATGCCGATCCGAGTGATCTGTTGCGCTCCAAGAAGCCAGCTGCAGAGTCTGCGTTTCAGTCGGCTAGCGACACGAAGCCTGTGCACATCCACCCGGAAGATCCCAATGCTGCTCCCACCAACATCTCAATGACACTCGATAGCAAATAGGAAGAAGCGCTCATCCAGTTCCTCCGTGAGAACTGGGACATCTTCGCATGGAAACCATCCAACATGCCGGGTGTACCCAGGGAGCTGGCTGAGCACCGTTCGCGAGTCGACCCGAAGGCAAAACCTGTGAAGGAGCATCTCCGTCGATCTGCTACACAGAAGAGGAAGGCCATTGGCGAGGAAGTTGCTCGGCTCTTGGCAGCCGAGTTCATCCGTGAGGTGTACCACTCCGAGTGGCTCGCCAACGTCGTCATGGTCCCTAAGAAGGATAAGTCTCTCCGAATGTGCATAGATTTCAAGCACATCAATCGGGTCTGCCCCAAGGATCACTTCCCGCTCCCCCGCATAGATCAAATCGTAGATTCCACTGCGGGTTGCGAGCGACTGTCTTTTCTGGATGCGTACTCCGGGTACCACCAGATCCGACAATATGGGCCAGATGAAATAAAAACAGCCTTTATCACCCCCATTCGGGTGTTTCTGCTATATCACCATGCCATTCGGTCTGAAAAATGCCGGTGCCACTTTCATGCGCATGATACAAAAGTGCCTGCAAAAACAGATCAGTCGGAACATCGAAGCATACATGGATGACATAGTGGTCAAGTCCAGAAAAGGTTCCGACCTACTGGCTGACCTAGCTGAAACTTTCACAAATCTGCGGAAGTATGATATCAAGCTGAACCCAGCGAAGTGCACTTTCGGAGTTCCTGGGGGCAAGTTACTCGGTTTCCTCGTTTCCGAACGAGGGATCGATGCCAACCCTGAGAAGATCGGGGCGATTGTACGAATGAAATGCCCTGAGCGTCTCCATGATGTACAGAAGCTCGCAGGTTGCCTCGCAGCTCTGAGCCGATTCATCTCTCGTCTCGGTGAGAGGGCACTGCCCCTGTACCGACTGATGAAGAAATCCGATTCGTTCGAGTGGACTGCTGAAGCACAAGCAACGTTTGTTGAGCTCAAAGCTCTGCTTTCCACCCAGCCAGTTCTTGCCGCTCCAAACAGCAACGAGCCGTTGCTCTTGTACATTGCGGCCACTGGTCAAGTTGTCAGCACTGTCCTCATAGTCGAGCGAGAAGAACAGGGCAAGACTTACAAAGTTCAGCGCCCAGTCTACTACATTTCTGAAGTTCTGACTCCGTCCAAGCAGAGGTATCCTCATTATTAGAAGCTCGTCTATGGCATCTATCTGACTACGAAGAAAGTAGCCCATTACTTCCAAGAGCACACTGTGTCAGTCGTCAGCGACGCCCCGCTGTCTGAGATCATGAACAATCGGGACGCGACTGGCCGAGTGGCGAAGTGGGCTATCGAGCTCCTACCCCTGGACACACTACTAGGGAAAACCTTATACACAGAGGATTATCAGTAGCGCTGGTCAAAAGAGGGCGCTACTACTATCTAACAGTAGCGCGGGGCGACAAACATCGCTACTGCTATGTTATTAGCAGTAGCGCGGCCCAGATAAAAAGCGCTACTACTACAACTGCCACACCGTTGCCAATAGGCTAGGTATAGTAGTAGCGCCCTATTTTGACAAGCGCTACTGCTAAGCGAATAGTAGTAGCGCGTTTTAAGGTGACAGCGCTGCAACTAAGAAAAGGAAAAGAAAAGAGAAAAGGAAAGAAAAAAAGAAAAGGAAAATTAAAGAAAAAGAAAAAATAAATTCAATAGCAGCAGTGCTTGTTTTCGAAAGTGCTATAGCTATATTAGCTATAGCACGTTTTCGTAAAAGTGCTATAGCTATCTTATCTATAGCAGTAGCGCTTTCCTAGTAACAGCGTTGTAGCTATATTAGCTATAGCGTGTTTTCCTTACAAGCGCTACCGCTAAGTTTGACTTGCCCCTTTCGCGGTTATCCCTCCTTCCCCAATTCCCCATTCTTCTTGCGTCCCTCTCCCCTCGCCGCCCCTGCTCCCTCGCCGCCCCTGCTCCCTCGCCGCCACTGCCTCCGTCGCCGTCGCCGCCACCGGAGCCACGCGCCCTCGACGCCCCCGAGAGCCACCCTTGTCCCCTCCTCACCGCCCTGCCTCCCTCCACGGCCCTGCCTCCCTCGCCGTCACCGGGGCCACCCTGCCTCCCTCCACGGCCCTGCCACCCTCGACGCCCTCCCCGCCACCGTCTCCCCCGAGCACCTCCCCCGAGCACCCTCTCCCCCGAGCACCCTCTCTGTAAGCCCCCACCCCTCCTCTCTAGGTTAATTTACTTAGGTGAATTTAGTTATGAACCCTAGGTTTAAGCAGAGTAGTAGTGGTACAGTAGGTGAATACTTTGCAAGAGGGCAGTAGGTTAATTTACTTAGGTGAATTTAGTTATGAACCCTAGGTTTAAGTATGAACCCTAGGTTTTGGTATGAACCCTAGGTTTTTTAGTTAGGGCAGGTTTAAGCAGAGTAGTAGTGGTACAGTAGGTGACCTAAATGAATGAAATTAGTAGTTAACTGAATTTTTTTCATTTCATCATTGTAGAGCACTAAAGTTAAATGAATTTTGTTCTATTAGTAGTTAACTGAATTTGCCTCTACACTTAGTTTTTGAATTAGCTTGTGTATATTTGGACATGTGTTTGCTCGTGTATATTTGGACATGTGTTGCGGTGTCGAAGATGGATATTTGAAAATTGTTTGCAGGGAATTTTCCGAGTGGCCTATGTTTTGCCGGAATGTTGATTCATTTCCGTTCCGGCAAATTTCAGGCGCTCGATTTGTCCACTTTTTAGCAAAGGTCATGCCAAAATTTTCCGTGAATTTCGGCATGACTTGTGCTAGAAACTAGGACATATCAAGTGCCCGGGATTTGCCGCAACGGTAATGAATCAACATTCCGGCAAAACATAGGCCTTTTTTTATGTCATTATTCACTTTATTAGGTCTAGAATTAATTGACTAGACTTAATTTTAGAAAACATGGCTAGCAACGATGAAGGAGAGGGTTCTGGTAATTGCAATGTCTATGAGGCGGCAGACACCTATTTGAACTATATGGAGGAGCAACGGGCTACGCATAGCCGCCGTGTCACATCCGGCACCGACACCAATACCGGCGTCAAGACCGGCGCCGAGACCGAGACCGGGGCCGAGACCGAGACCGGCGCCTCTGCTGGCGAATTAGCCTATATAGAACCGAAACCGAAGAGGATACGGCGCCCAAACCAGCTCGGCACTACTAGACTGGTGGTCACGGCGGTGGACCTCGGCAATTTCGAGCCAAAAGAGCCTGTGGAAGCGCGCAAGTGCTACGGCAATCAAATAGGCTGCATCTTACGGGAAACCGCCACCATCAACGATGAAAGATTAAAGAGGATACCAAATATGGATCACTCCCTCCTAAAGAAGCTGCACCAGAGATTCTTGTTCCCGGACCGGGATGAAATCAAATATACTGAACCGTGGCAAGACCCGGCAATGAAGAAGATAAACAGACGCGCCATGGGCAAGTTTAGCGGCGCGTTGTCCGCCTGGAAAGTAAGGGTGAAACAACGGATCAAAGACGAACCCTACTCCGAGATTGTAAAGGATAATCCGACAATTACGAAAGAGCAGTTCGAAATATTCAAAGCGGCTTGCGTTGCCGAAGCTGCCAAAGAAAAGTCGGAGTACATGAAGGGGCTGCAAGAGAGGAACATGGGGTCCCACCACCTCAGAAGCCTTGGTTACGCGGGGAAGAGGGACATATGGGCCAAGGAGGACGCGGAACGCAAAAGTCACGGGATCCTAGACCCCTTGGCGGAGTTCACTGTCCCGCAGGAGCGTGACGTCATCAGGCCCCGGTACCGTTGGGACCCAGTCAACAAGGTTTTCGAAACGGACGCCGTCACGAAGGAGTTCATGAGACTGCTGGTAATTATTAATTTACCCCATAATTTTAGCTTCTGATCAATTCGACTGCACATTTAGTCACATTTGTAAACGATCCACGTTCCTTTTGCAGAAAGAGCAACACATGATTGCGGCCGAAAGCGACTCGCCGTCCGAGGCGTTGGCGAGGCCCAAGTGGGACACCCCATTCAACCGGGCCTTGAACATATTGAAAGGACTCCCGATGAACACTCGGCCGTCGTATGGACGCGTGCACGGCGTCGGAAACGGCACCACGTGGAAGCACTACTACAATGAGAGCGCCGATGAGAGAAAGCAAAGATGGAGGTTAAACGAAGAAAACATCGACAAGAAGGTTGAGATTGCGGTTGCTAAGAAAGCAGCTGAGACCAAAGATGAGGCAGTCAAAGCAGCGGTAGCTGCCGTAAAAGAGCAAATGGCAGCTTCGTATAGTGCCTTTCTTCCGACTGTCGTGCCGGGTGATAGCGGACGGCGTGAGGAAAAGGCTCCATTAGTTGATGATGACGTCGCCGCCGTCGAAGAAGCAATGCATGATGCCATGGACGAGGATGATGACCCTCTACGGTATCTCAATACCGGCGCCTATGACGACGAAGGATTGATGGCTCAGCGTGATGAGTTGATGCCTGAATTGCCGGAGAATGAACGTATGATAGGCCCACTTCCGGTAGCAAAGAAGCATAGGAAGAGACCGAAGAAAGGCCAAAATGCCGGCAAAGCAGCTTCTATGAGCCAGCCGCCTCCGCAGCCTCGGGTTCAAGACCGTATACCTATCCAAGGTGCGCGGAAATACCATATCCCCGGTAATCCGATCCTAAGTAAGGAAGCGATAGAGGCCATAGACGGCGATCTAAGGAGACTTCATGACGATGTGCTGCGGAGAGAGCAAAGCCTTATCGCCTCAGAAAATCCAGGATACCCGCTCTACGTGGTTAACGTGCCGCAGCAAAGGTTGTACGTCCACACATTCCCCGCGGAGAAGTTCTTCCTTCGATTCGACTACATCTTCGACATGTTTCACGTGACAAAGCTGGATTTCACGTTTGTCCGACTTTTTGCCTTGTACTTGAACTACATCATCAGGATTGAGCGAATACCTTATATTTGTGTCGCTGACCCGTACTTTATGCACGAGGGCTTCTTGGCAGTCTGCCCAGTGCACCGTGAATACGCGACGAACTACATCGCCGATTTCATGGTCGCCAATAAGGACAAGGAGACGATTCTCCTGCCTTATCATCCCATGTAAGTCATCAACAGATATCCTTCCTTTGATTTCAATCATTCATTTGCACGTGTGGAGGCTAATTTGAGGTGTACTTATTTTGCGCAGCGACGGGCACGCCGTCCTCATCATCCTTTACCCCCGATTCTCCTACGCTCTTTACTTGGACTCGTCGAAGAACTTGAAGAAAAAGGATTACACTCACATCAAGTCTGTTCTCGACAGTGCTATCTTAAGCTACGGCCTACGGGGTGGAGAGATCAGGCGTAAGAAGACAAGGAACGGCGTGCCCCGCTTCGGCCATAAGACCGACTTCTGGTGCATCCGGCAACCGAGAGATACTCTCAGTGATGGATTCTATGTCCTCCACCACATGCTGGAGTATAGACGGGATCACCAGAACCTTCGCATGTCACCTACATCCAGCGATGCCGATATTCTGCAATGGGCAATTAAAATAGGAAAGGTCCCGGATCATCGAATCCGAGCTGAGTTCTATCACATCCAGCATGAACTTGCCCAAATCATCATGAAGGAGGTCCTCGAAAAAACAGGGATGTTCTACGAAGAAGGGGAAATGTCGCGGGAAGACGTTCGAACACGCATAGCCGCTCAGCGTCTCGACATGAAGCCTTTCACTTCACTCGGGGACTTCCTCCCTGATTTGGAAGGATGGCACGACATGTTGGAGTGATTGACGATATATGACAATGTGTCCGTTTAGTGACTACTTTCTCTATGACGAAACTTTGAGTTATGCACGACGAAACTTTGTGATGTAATTAAACCGTCCTCCTCAACTAGCAAAGATCACTCTAGTTAGGGCATTTTGGGTACGATGAACTTTGTTATTTATGCTTATGATATGTTGCTTCTATTTTTGCTAACTCTGTCTCTTTCTGTTGCTCAACTATATATGTTGCATTTTTCGGGCGGCAGCCACAGAGGGTTCGATAGCAGAGCCAAAGCAGAAGATAGTTACTTGAGGTTGATGCTAGCGCGAGAGAGGGATCGGAACCGGCGCCTCAAAAACTACTACATTATCGCGATCTTGCTCATAGTGATCGCTCTTCTCTTCTATATCTTTGTTTAGATATAGATGATGAAACATGTGTATGTGATGACCATGCAGTTGCTTGTATTCGAGACATGTCATTTAACTTGTATATATCGCTATATATATCGTGATTATGATGAGACGACGACATGCATGATTTGTGTTGGATGATATGATGAGACTATTATGTGTATGATATGATGAGCATATTGCATGTTTATGATATGATTAGAATACTATATAAAACCTGTAAAAAAACATCGCAAATACGTACCCAAAAAAAAAGGTAAAATATAGCAGCAGCGCTCTTTAGCAGGAAGCAGTAGCGCGGTAATCAGGCGCTGCAGCTAATTAGCAGTAGCGCCGTATTAGAGAACGCTACTGCTAAGCTACTTAGCAGTAGCGCGGGCCAGCAAAGCGCTACTGCTAAGTAGGTATAGCAGTAGCGCGGAAAGAAGAACGCTACTGCTACAAGTTAGCTGTAGCGCCATACTAGTAGCTCCATGGCCCGTGCTACTGCTAGGCTTTTCCCTAGTAGTGACATCAAGTTTGAAGCCAAAAAGGCGATCAAGTCTCAAGCACTAGCTGATTTCCTAGCCGAATGGACTGAACAGCAGCAGCCGACTCAAGGTCACCCGGAACAATGGACCATGTTCTTTGACGGTTCCAAGATGCTGAATGGTTCAGGAGCTGGAGGCGTGTTGGTTTCTCCGAAGGGTGATCGTCTCGGATATGTGCTGCAAATTCACTTCGATTCCTCCAACAACGAAGCCGAGTACGAAGCACTCCTTTATGGTCTTCGTATGGCCATCTCACTCGGCGTCCGGCGCCTAATGGTCTACGGGGACTTGGATCTGGTTGTGAATCAAGTGATGAAGGAATGGGATATCAGAAGCCCTACCATGACAAGATACTACAACGCAGTGAGAAAGTTGGAGAAGAAATTTGAGGGTCTAGAGCTACATCACGTCCCCCGAGCCAAGAATCAGGAGGCAGATGATCTGGCAAAGATTGGATCCACTCGGAAATCCATACCCAGCAATGTGTTCCTCGAACATTTACGTTCTCCGACTGTGAAAGAAGATCCCTTCACAGAAGAGCCCCCGCAAGCGGTCGGTCCGTCCGATCCGACTGAAGTCGAAGTCCCGGCAGTCATCGATCTGGTGATGGAGGTCCTAGCAATCACACCCGAGTGGACAGTGCCTTACATTGCATACCTGCTCAGGCAGGAACTTCTAGAAGACGAAGCCGAAGCTCGCCAGATCGTGCGCAGATCCAAATCCTTCACAGTGATGGGTGCTCAGTTGTACAGGAAGAGCGTCACCGGTGTGACTCAGCGCTGCATCTCTCCGGAGGAAGGACGGCTGATCTTGGAAGAGATTCACTCGGGAACTTGCGGACACCACGCGTCCTCCCGGACTATAGTGGCTAAAGCTTACCGCGCCGGCTTCTTTTGGCCACGTGCCAATGAAGCTGCGCAAGAGATAGTTCAGCATTGTGCCAGGTGTCAATTCTATGCCAACTTATCACACAAGCCTGCGTCTGCTTTGAAGACAATTCCACTCGTCTGGCCATTTGCGGTCTGGGGACTTGACATGGTGTGGCCCCTCCGGACAGGGGCGACTGGATTCACTCACTTGCTGGTTGCAGTCGACAAGTTCACTAAGTGGATTGAAGCCAAACCCATCAAGAAGCTGGACTCTCGCACAGCGATCAAGTTCATGAAAGAGATAGTCTTCAGATACGGTGTGCCTCACAGTATCATCACTGACAACGGTTCGAACTTCGACTCGGAAGAGTTCAGGGCGTTCTGTGCCGCCCAAGGCACCCGAGTCGACTATGCATCTGTAGCACACCCGTAGTCAAATGGACAAGCTGAGAGAGCAAATGGACTGATACTTCAGGGTTTGAAGCCGTGACTCATGCGCGATTTGGAACATGCAGCTGGAGCCTGGGTCACCGAGTTACCATCAGTTCTTTGGGGCTTGAGGACGACCGCCAATCGGTCCACCAATCGAACTCCCTTCTTCATGGTGTACGGGGTTGAAGCCGTCTTACCGAGTGACCTGCTCCACAATTCACCCTGAGTATACTCTGAAGCTGAAGCAGAGCAAGTGCGGCAAGACGCTATTGATCTCTTGGAGGAAGAAAGGGAGATGGCTCTGATCCGTTCGACCATTTATCAGCAAGATCTAAGACGTTTTCACAGCAGGCACGTCAGAAGTCGGACCTTTCAGGAAGGAGATCTTGTGCTCCGAGTGGATCAGCAGTGACCTCACAAGCTTGCCCCCACGTGGGAAGGTCCCTTCATCGTGTCTAAGGTTCTGCACAATGGGGCATATCACCTGTACAACCTTCAGAAGCAAGTAGACGAGCCCCGTGCTTGGAATGTAGATTTGCTGCGACGATTTTATACTTGATACTGAGATGTAATAAGAGCACTCGAGTGATGTTTGATGAATAAAAGAATGACTTTTCCAGTTTCACGTTGAGTTCACTCGAGAGCATTCTCTGGCTCACAACCCCCAGTGGGTGTACGCCCTGCAACTTAGCTGCAAACCAGTTTTGCCAAAGTAAAAAACATTACTTCGAGTGAAGAGCGATCCTCTCACTCGGGGGCTTGGCTGCCAACCCGCTTCGCCCAAGTTAAAATCCTACTCCGAGTGAAAAGCGATCCTCTCACTCGGGGGCTTGGCTGCGAACCAATTTTCGCCCAAGTTAAAAACATTACTCCAAGTGAAGAGCGATCCTCTCACTCAGGGGCTTGGCTGCGAACCAGTTTTCGCCCAAGTTAAAAACATTACTCCGAGTGAAGAGCGATCCTCTCACTCGGGGGCTTGGCTGCGAACCAGTTTTCGCCCAAGTTAAAAACATTACTCCGAGTGAAGAGCGGTCCTCTCACTCGGGGGCTTGGCTGCGAACCCGCTTCGCCCGAGTTAAAACACTACTCCGAGTGATGAGCGATCCTCTCACTCAGGGGCTTGGCTGCGAACCAGTTTTCGCCCAAGTTAAAACACTACTCCGAGTGAAGAGCAATCCTCTCACTCGGAGGCTTGGCTGCGAACCAGTTTTCGCCCAAGTTAAAACGCTACTCCGAGTGAAGAGCGATCCTCTCACTCGGAGGCTTGGCTGCGAACCAGTTTTCACCCAAGTTAAAACGATACTCCGAGCGAAGAGCGATCCTCTCACTCGGAGGCTTGGCTGCGAACCCGCTTCGCCCAAGTTAAAACGCTGCTCCGAGTGAAGAGCGATCCTCTCACTCGCAGGCTTGGCTGCGAACCCGCTTTGCCCAAGTTAAAACGCTACTCCGAGTGAAGAGCGATCCTCTCACTCAGAGGCTTGGCTGCGAACCTGCTTCGCCCAAGTTAAAACGGTACTCCGAGGGAAGAGCAATCCTCTCACTCGGGGGCTTGGCTACGAACCCGCTTCGCCCAAGTTAAAACGCTACTCCGAGTGAAGAGCGATCCTCTCACTCGGACGCTTAGCTGCGGACCAGTTTCGCCTAAGTTAAAACCCACTCGAAGGACTCGAAGGAAAGTATTCAAATAACTCCAGAAGTTCAAAAGCGAATACGAGTACGCGGGCCCGAGACCCGAAAGAGTTTAACGGTTACAATTCCACTCGGCATACCGAGGTCAATCGATAGGACTAAAGTTTTTCACTTTGCTGTGGGGCTGGCTGGCTCAACGAAGGAATCCAGGTCGATGCCGTCTGCAATCCGAGTGGCGGCCTCGATGAAAGTCTCCATGAAGTCCTCAAACTAGAGTTTCTTCGTGTTGGCAACTTGGAGAGTCTTCAGCTTCTCCTCCTTGACATCCTTGCAATGCACCCAAACCAGAGAGAGAGCCACATCAGCTCCACAGCGAGCGGCTGACTTCTTCCACGCTTGCACTCGACTTGGGATCTCGTTAAGACGAGTCATCATGGCCTCCAGGTCGGTGTCGAAGGTGTCTTCAGGCCACAGCTCCTTGTCGATTCTCCCGAGTGCGCCGCGCAGACGGATGATGTACCCTTGGACGTCTTCAATGCGGGATTCGACCCGCAGGACACCCAGAGCTGCCTTGTCGCCGACGAGTGACCTGGAAGGATCTAGATCCCTCTCGATTCTATCAGTTTCCAGATCGAAGTCGCCGCAGTACTCTGGGGGCAAGAAAAGAGGAGAGTTGAAGATCAGCATGTGTGAAGCTCACTCGGAAGCAAATTGAAATTCATTCGGATGGTATAGGTTACCTGCAAGCTTGCTGTACATCTCCTCCGTGAACTCCTCAATATGCCCTTCCAGGGCGTTCTTCTTCTCAATCAGCTGGGCGATCTTCTCGTTCAAAGTCGTCCTTTCTTGCTCGTAGACCCCCGCCTGGGCCTTGAGCTTGCTCTCCCACTCGGTCTGCTGCTTCTTGAGTTCGAGCACCTCCTTCTTCAGCGATGCGTTCTCTACTTCAAGCTTCCCGAGTAACGACAGCTTCTCTTCAGCGGCCTTGGTCTTTTCCTTTGCCTCCTTCTGAGCTCCGGCCAGCTCGTTGTCCTTGCTCTCGAGTGCCTGCTTCATAGTTTCTAAAGAAACAGAAGTTCTGAGCCGCACTTGGAGTCGATGGTTTTCACTACGCACATCTGTTCGAGTGAAATCACTCGGTTCAAAGAATGGAAAAAGATGGAAACGGGGTGCTCGGTGATCGAAGTTTACCTCCCATGGTCTTGAGCTCCGCCTGAGCGCGCGCAGTGTTCCTCCTCTCCACCTCCAAGTCCACTCAGAGCTTGGCCATTTCCTTCTCCGGCGCCGCGTACTGAGCCCCAAGTTCGCAAGTTTTCTGAAACACAAATGAGATCAGATCAGTCTATGTTAAGGAGTACTTCGAGTGCCACCACTCCTGGAAGGAACAAGCTTGACCAGTACTAGATCCTGAAGTACCTTCTAAAGCAAGTTCTAAGTTCTAAGACTCCCGCCGACTGCCCGCAGTCGACGGCAGTCTCGGGGACTACACCCAGTGGGTGCACTCAGCGTGCCCCCACTGGAGCGGTATCCACTCGGAGCGGTCCGCCCGATCCGAGTGACGGCCAACCACAAAAAAAAAGTTCTCAGACTTCCGCCGACTGCCTGCAGTCGACGGCAGTCTCGGGGACTACACCCAGTGGGTGCACTCAGCGTGCCCCCACTGGAGCGGTATCCACTCGGACCGGTCCGCCCGATCCGAGTGACGGCCAACCACAAAAAAAACAACAACAACAAAACAGGGTCTAAAACTCTAAGACTCCCGTCGACTGCCCGCAGTCGACGGCAGTCTCCACCTAGTGGGTGCACTCAGCGTGCCCCCACTGGAGAGTGACTCGTGTTAAGCTAAAAAAAAGAGAGAAAAGGAAGTTATAAGACTGTCGTCGACTGCACTGGAGCGGTATCCACTCGGAACGGTCCGCCCGATCCGAGTGATGGCCGAACACACAACACCCAGTGGGTGTACCGGATACTTTCCGACTGAAACTCCTACTGAAGAAAAACAATCTGGAAGTCAACTTACAAGAGTACTTACTCGAACGTTCTCCTGGAGTGCAGCACTGGCATCGTATGCCACCTTGCTAGCCGAGCACATTTCCTTGAGTCGTTGGGTCATCAGTTCCGCCTGGATCATCGCCTCCTTGCTGGCCCCAATTTGATCCTCCGGCACCTTGTATAGACTGAAGATGTTGACGGGAGGAGTCGGAACAGGAGTCAGAGCAGTCGTCGGAGTCGCAACAGAACCAGTTCCGGCCTGAGAACCCTGCCCCAGAGGCACAGTCACAGCAGGTGCAGGGGGAGCTTGAGGCGCTTTGCTCGGCGGCGTCTTCCGCGTGGTAGTCTGAGGAGCAATCGGAGCTGCGGTCCCCTTTCCAGTGTCCTTTCGCGGCAGCTCTTCATCGTCGTCCCCGACCTGGATGACCTCTGGAGGCGCTACATTCACTCGACACAATGAGTCACGGTACATATTTCAATCGGATGAAGACATTTCAGTCGAATGACAGATTGAAGTGAAGATGAAGTCATTGTTACCTCTTTGAGAAGTGGCCGCGTCCGCCGACTCAGCTTCGGCACGGTCCCCATCAACCTGCATGGGAGACGTTGTCGATGTCACAGCACTGGTCCACGAGATTCACTCGGTCAGAAAGATCACGAAAGTTGACAAAGGCAGAAAAGAAAAGCTAGCAAAGACACTTACGTCGAAGCCACAGGCACAGTGACCTTGATTCTGGGCAGAGCCTTCTGAGGCTTGGGGGAAGCGACCTTGGGCTGCTTCGCGATCTTCTCAGTCGGCTCGGACGACGGTGGCCGATTGCGCTTCGGGGCCTTAGCACTCGGAATCACCTCCTTCCTTGAGCCGGCACTCGGATCATGAGAGAGCTTGGAACCGTGCTCGTAGCGCAGCTCCGGAGACTGGGAGGACTCGACCTCATCGCTCTCTTCCGAGGCGTCGCTTTCTTCCTCGCTGTCCTGCATGTAATCCGCGCTGTCATGTTCGCTCTCCACACCTCCAGCGGGTTGTCCTCCATTCGGCACAGACGAGAGCATCTTCTGGAACTCCTGCAAGGCATGAAGGGCAAAGACAAACAGTTCAGTCAGTTCACTCAGATCATTCATTCTACTCGGATAATTTACGCATCGGGAATTCACTCGGAAATTACCTCCAATGGTTGGTTGTTGGCGTCGTAGGGCGGGACCCGTCTCGACCCTCGCGGGTTGTCGCGTGCACCAGTGATGCACTTGATCCACTGTTCCACGGACTTCTCCTCTACGTCCTCCGGATGCACTCGGGTCGGATCACCAGCCCCAGTGTAGAGCCACATGGGGTGTGCCCATTCCTGCAGCGGCTGGATCCTCCGACTGAGGAAGACCTCCAGAAGGTCCAGGCCATTCACCCCATTCTGAATCAGGCTAACCATGGCGGTCACCAAGATCCCTACGTCCGTCTTCTCCTCTTTATCAACCGTCAGCGAGGGAGGAGTCGGAACTCTCTCGGTCATGTAATGAGGAAGACCAGTCGACAAGCCAGAGCACGGCAGGTCATTGCAATAGAACCATGTCGACTGCCAACCCCTCACCGAATCGGGAAAGGACATGGACGGGAATGCACTCTTACCCCTCATCCGGATGCCTAACCCACCGCACATCTGGGTCACGTGCGTCCTCTCTCCATCGGGGGCAACCTTCTTAACCGATTGAGATCGACACGTGAAAATATGTTTGAACAAGCCCCAGTGCGGCAGGCAGCCCAGAAAATTCTCACACAGAGAGATGAATGCAGCAAGATACATTATGGCGTTTGGGGCAAATGATGGAGCTGAGCACCGAAGAAATTCAGGAATACGCGGAAAAAGGGGTGGGGTGGCAAAGAGAAACCTCGCTCTACGTGGGTGGTCAGGAGCACACGCTCCCAAACGCGGGCTCGGTCTCCCCTTCCTCCGCCAGCCTCCACGTCCCGTCGCGGATCAGCCCGTCCGCAACGAGTCCGTTGATGTCGTCGACCGTGGTGGTCGGCGGGAGCCAGTCACCCTGGATCCACCCGGGCGGGAGCACAGCTCGGGAGCTCGATGCCTTCTTCCCCTTCGCCGCCTTCTTCGCCTTCTCGAGCTTCGCCGTCTTGTCCTTCGCCATCACCGCCGAACTCTCCAACGGCCCGAGCGGATTCGTGCGGAGTGGGTTGCGGGAGAGAAGATCGAGCGGGTTGTGGGAGAAGGAGAAAAGGGGATATGTCCTCTCTCCCTCTCCGATGTTGCAGCCTCTTATGGCGTCGCTCGCTCCGCCCCCCAATCGCCTTCCGCGTGTCCCGGGCCAGCATATCCCCCAAATCCCGCTAGCGGAGTTGCAGCGGTACGTGGTGAAAAGTGGGGCGAAAATCGAGGCGTCAGGCCCCCACTTTCCCCACTCACCACGCTGCAACCGTTCGCGCGCGCTCATCGCCGATTTCAAATCCCGCGAGATCCGGACGCCAGCGATCCGGTGGCTCACCTTTAAAGACATTCCATAAACACATGGATCTGCTCTGCCACTTGGATGAAGACTTCTCGTTTCACTCGGCTAAAAACAACTCACTCCACTCGGTTGACTGCCACCGACCCATTCGGATGAAGACTTCCATTCGGGCGTCATATGGTCCGGAATCCATCAAGGTGTCGCACGAAGACAAGGCCGTCTAGCGTCCAGCGGGAGTCCTCGAGCGCCTCTGTAGCACTCGACTCGCCTGGGACTTCGCCTCGACTCGATCTGCTTAACCTCGACCGATTCGGGGGCTAATGATGAGGGCATATACTAGGGATAGGGTAATAGGCCTGACCTATAGACCCTACCCTAGGACGCCATACTGGCCCCTGGGCCAGATCAACAGTCAGGAGTTCTTCACACTGACATTCACTCGGAGTTCAACAAACCACTCGGAAGACAGGAGTCCACTCGACCAGATTCGTTTCACTCGGAGCACCCGAAAGTCACTCGACCAAAGAAGACCAGGAGACTCCAGGAGCACAACGGTCGGGACACACGTTCGCCTGCATTAATTGTAATCAATGCGTCTGTTACCTGGCGCCCTTAAACCTCCTTAACCCCCTCTTAACCCCTGGTAATGGCGGCATTCATGGGAGGGCTGGCAGACGCTATATAAGCCACCCCCCAGCTCCATTCCAAGGGTTCGCAACCTGTTGTAATCCATACACTCAAGCAATACAGCTCCAGAAGCACCGAGACGTAGGGCTATTACCTCCACCGCTGAGGGGCCTGAACTCGTAAAATCCGAGTGTAACACCTGCGCCGTAGCTAGGCTCTGCCCTCTCATCCGTACCCCTACACACTACTGTCAGGCTTGCACCCACAACAGTATGCTTATTAATTATTGTAATGCACTTGTTATATTTTATAACTACCACTCTTCATTAATCTGAAATCATTGTAATGTGGTGCGTGTATGTGGATCAAGGTTCAAACCAGAATTTATGTATCAAATGCAATCTAATGATATGATCCACGTGCAATATGCTGTAATTCAATCATGTCGGCATGCAACAATAGCAGTGGCGAGCGGTAGAAAAGGACCGCCACAGCAGCGTGAAATTCCTGTGGCGGGCAACACGGAGTGCTGTGGCGGGCACGACGTAGAGCCCGCCACTGCTCATGGTCTAACAGTGGCGGGCGGACGCCCGCCACTGATGGTGTTCTAGTAGTGGCGGGAGGTCGGTGGCGGGCGGCCCTGAGAGCCTTGCCCGCCACTGCTGGACTTTTCCCACCCGCCACTGCTAGGGATCCTGCAGTAGTGTTCTTTTATATTATCGTTTTAATATCTATTACGTCATCGTTTCTCAACACTCATAGCTAAAAAGATTACATGATTAAGACATGTTAGGTAGCACTCAACATCAAAAATTCTGTTTTCATCATTTACCTACTCGAGGACGAGTAGGAATTAAGCTTGGGGATGCTGATACGTCTTTATTTCACAGAAAAACCATACCAAACGAAGTCCAAACACGATGAAACTTTATGGTGATTTTTTCAGGACCAGGAGAGACCCTTGAAGCTTCAGTGGGAGGCTAGAAGATATACAAGAGAGCCACAAGCTCACACGGCGCGCCCCTCACCTGAGCTTGTGGGCCCCTCGTAGCTCCGTCTAACCTAATTCCAGCGCTATAAATTCCCTAAAATCCAGAAACCACTAGAGCGAGACCCAAAACAATTTTATCGCTGCCGCAAGCCTCTGTTCTTCTGTGATCCCATCTGGAGGCCTCCGCCGGTACTCTGCCGGAGGGGGAATCGATCACGGAGGCCATCTTCATCAATCTTGCTGCCTCGATGATGATGCATGAGTAGTTCCCACAGGACCTACGGGTCCATAGTAATAGCTAGATGGCTCTCTCTCCCCCCCTCTCTCTCTCTCTCTCTCTCTCTCTCTCTCTCTCTTTGATCTTCAATACAATGTTCTCTTCGGAGATCGATTCGATGTAATCCTTTTACGGTGCATTTGTTGGGATCCGATGAATTGTGGGTTTATGATCAGATTATTCATTGAAAGTAATTGAGTCTTTTCTAAACTTTATTATGTGTGATTTTATAGCTATGTATTTCTCTCCGATCTATCCGTTTAGTTTGGTCAACTAGATTGATTTATCTTCAATGGTGGAGGTGCATGGTAGTAGGTTCAATCTTGCGGTGTCCTCACTCTGTGACAGGAGGAGTAGCGAGGCACATATTTGTATTGTTGCTACTAAGGGTAAAACGATGGGGTTCGAACATATTATTTGGTCTTACTTTGTACACATTATGTCATCATTCTCCAAGCATTACTCTGTTTGTTATGAACTTAATACCTTCATATCCATGTTGGATAGCGGTCGAGTGGTGGAGTAATAGTAGTAGATGCATAACCATTTCGCTCATAGGCATAATGCCTATGTATTGCATGCCATGAATAATGGCATAACTATGCGCTTTTCTATCAATTGCCCAACAGTAATTTTATCCACCGTTACTACGCTCATGAGAGAGATGCCTCTAGTGAAAGCTATGGCCCCCGGGTCCTTTCACTTCATATTACTAAAACCCTAAATACCTTGCTGCAATTATTTATCTTTTATTTTGTTTTGCAATTTATCTATCTATCATTATCAGAATTAATCCTTGCAATTAACAAGTACAAGGGGATTGACAATCCTCTTGCCTTTGTTGGGTGCAAGTATTTGTTTTGTGTGTGTGCAGGTACCGTTTATATTTGTTTGCGTGAGTCTCCTACTGGTTCGATAAACCTTGGTTCTTAACTGAGGGAAATACTTTCTGCTACTATACTACATCACCCTTCCTCTTCGGGGAAATCCCAACGCCAATCACAAGTAGCACCCTTCACGACAATTCCTCTTCTTCGGGAGGAAAAGGCTTGAGCTGACCTCCTAATCCTTGGTGTCCGAGGGCACATTGGCACCCCTGGCCTACTCTTCACCCTTGCCGCTACCGCCACAAGCAACTCGATTTTAGGCCTCCGTAATGTCCACCAGGAAGAGGTGCTGTAGGTTGGCGTCTAGCAAGTCTCCGGGCTGAGGCGCCGGTGAGAACATGGAATCGGAAATTTCCTGCCAGGCCTAGAAAGAATCGATTTAGCATGTGCAGATCGACAAAGGAACTAAAAACCCCGACACGAGTAATGCTTACATCATTTCGTGGATCATCAGCAGAGAATCCAGCGAGCTCAATTTCCTCCGGCAAGTTGGTCGTCTTCCCCTTGAACATGAGGAAGATCATCTCACGGGGCGACCTCCCCTCGTAGAATCCGGACCGCAGGCTCAGGGTTGAGTCGTCTTCACCGGTGTACTTGTACATCGGGTGCGCCCTGTCCTTAAGGGGCTGAATCTCTCTGTCCAGGATGACCATCATTACTTCGACCATGGGGAGGCCATTATTGGTGTGTTCCCGCACTATCCGGTATAGTTTGGCAACTTCGTTGGTGTTGACCGACATGTACTTCGGGCTCCAAGAGTTGCACCGACTTGGTGCACTGGAGTGAAGTCTTTCGTGAGTCCATTCTAGGAGGATCGTCTATCTTTATATCCGGGATGTAAAACCACCCCTCATGGCACTTCTTTTTGGACTCCGCTAGATCTCCTTCGAGGTAGCCGGATTCGAATTTCTTGGTTATGGCGGCTCCCCCGCATTTGCAGGTCTCAATGACGTTGGTGGATATCTTCACTTGGAATAGCGATGCTAGAGGTCGAAGTGGGACTCGATACCAAGGAATAACTCGTACAGATCCATGAAGCAGGCAATGTGCGGAATGACGTTTGGGGTCAAGTGGTGAAGTTGTAGCCCGTAGAAGTGGAGAAGGCAACACAGAAATGAAGAAATTGGGAAGCCAAGACCGCGAAGGAGAAAAGGGATAAAGCATATCCACTCATCCTCGTATGGATTGGGGATGACCTCAGCGATTTGCTCTCCTTCCATGTTCTCCATCACCGGTGACCGGTAGACTGCTACCCTTGGTGGAGGGAGATACCCCATCTCAATGAGGTGCTGGAGATGCCCCGCGGTGGCGGTGGCGCCATCCATTGGCCCTTGGTGTCGGAGGTGACCATGAGTTTGCATTTGCCGCTGGCGGCACCATTCTCGGCAGCGACCTTCTTGCCCGCAGTGCCACCGTTCGCCGCGGGTATCTTGCTCGGTTTGGGAGCCATGGGCCGTAGGCTATGCACACGGGGATGAGAAGGTGAGCAGAAGCGAGCAAAAGAGCTTCAGGGCAGAGAGAAATGGAGGTAGATCGCTCGGGGGGAGATGGAGAAGGAGTGGGAAATGAGCAGGCACTGTCACTTTTCGACGTTTTCCCTTATCAAGCCTAATGGAGGGGAAGCGACGACATCCCTTCCATGACATGCGACGACATTAACCTGCCCATTTCCATTATCTCATGCTTAATACGTGCGACCAACGAGGCACTTCCGTTAAAGGCGCTGGTGCCATAGACGTGTCATCCAGTCACGTCATCTATACCTACTAATAAAGGTACCAGTACTTCTGCCCGTCCGTCGGCCGTTATGCAGAAACCCCACTGTAGTTTCGGTTAATCAACCCGCAGTCCCGTTTTAAGTCAGATTGTTTTCTTTTCAGAAAACTACTTGTAGTTTTGGTTAATCAACCCGTGGTCCTATTTTAAGTCAAATTTTTGTTTTTTGAGAAAACCCCCTGTAGTTTTTGTGAATCAACCCGCGCTCCTATTTTTAGTCAGATTTCAGTTTTGTAGAAAACCCCTGTAGTTTTGGTTTATCACCCCACGGTCTGTATCAAATGCTTTTTAAAAGTATCTATATCTTTTAAATCCTAACTTCAAATTTACCATATTATATATTCAAATTTATTAAAAAAATGTGTAGAATCTAAATATGATGTTATTTTATGTGTTAAATTTAAAAAAATACTATTTAGGGTGCAACCTTAATCAATAGCGCATGATCCGTTTTTCTTTCATACCGGTGCTGATCTGGATTGGAAATGAATACCTCAATAAAAGCAGATTGAAGACAAAAGAAACCATCTATAACCACACATGTACTCTCGCCAACATCTCATCTTATGGTGAGAGAGATGCCTTACAATTGACCACATTCAAATGTGTTGTGATTGTGTGAGCACTGAGGCCACCGTCGGCGAGGGTGAAAAGGAGGATAAGTGGCAACACAGATGAGATGTCATATGTTCAAATAAAGAACGTGAACCTATCGGGGTCTTGAGTCATAGTTATTGGGTTAGGGGCATGTGGTATTTTTTCTTCCGTTTCAACGCACGGCCTTTTTTGCTAGTCTTGACTAATAAGACGTGGTCTTGGTGAGGCATGCGACCCTTCATGCATGTCATATTGACCAGTGGTTGGCAGGACCGAGTTGGTCCGGCTTGACCAGCTGGACCGGTGCCTGGTCTGGCCCTCTGAGGACCTAGGCTGTTAACTTCAAAAATTTCAAAGTATTCCGCGGGAAATCGGTCTGCAAAAACCAGCATCGCGAGAAAGCTTTGCTGTGGAGGTCGTATGTCTACGTCAACAATCCAAGACCGGGAATGGCTGCCACCCAGATATGCAGGCCAGACTTTTTTAAAACACACTACAGACGCACACGCTCATACATACCCCTATGAACGCACGTACGCACGCCCTACCCGTATGAGTACCTTCGAGAGACTGAGCTGGCACATCATCTTGAGATTGACGAAGTCGCCACGAACACCTTCGTAGTCGACGGGAAAGTCTCCTCCCACTAAACGCACATCGTCAGAAGGCCTGAAATAAATCCAGAAAAATACGAGAACGAATGTCAAGTCTAGAACTTCAAATCTAATGGGTTAGGGATACAACTGTCCATCCAACCACAGGTTGGTTCGCATATGCAGGCCGGACTTGAAGAACATGGCGGGTGAAGGAAATCGACCGCAAACGTCATAGCAAATAGATTAATGCTGAATCAATTACCAAAATCAAGCTCAAGCGGAACTTAAGAAACATAGCAAGCGAAATGATGACCTCGTTGAATTCATTTCCTCAGTTTAGTTAATCAGGGGGGCTCGAAGCCATTTCCTCAGTTTACAGTTAAATAATATAATAACCCCAAACAACACGTCTATAATAGTTTTATTCATTCATTCTCCGGAGGCAACCTAATTAATTAATTACCCCATGAACATCCATCATACTAGTATATATTAGCTGTTACATTCACACACATGCATGACGCATCGATCGATCCCAACCACGCTTGATCAAAAAACGCATCAAGTCAATAAAATAAATAACACAACGAATCGATAAAAATGATCAGTGCAGGATGCGGGGGCTGCAGTAGGGGCCCTTGAGCCACCCGTTGGCGATCGAACGGTACGCCGCCTCCGTGAGGTGGATGCCGTCCCAGATGAGGTAGTTGTGCGGGTCGGCGCAGGCGCTCGCCCCGGCCATGCCGCACCTCGCCTTGTTGTTGTAGTTGTACTTGCCCTGCCCGCCGGCTCCGCAGCACACCTTCAGCCCGTACTTGAGGCCTGAAAACCACATATACCAAAGTCATTTTTGTTAGATTATAGTACAGTGATGGATGAGATCGTGCACAGTATCATGCATGAACATGGGCTGCTAGTATTATTATTTTTGTGAACCTTTTGTCTTTTTGGAGCATCTCTCTGTCAAATTTATACGCCGTTACATGGAAAGAAGAGCTCGTCACATGCATGTACAGTGCTTTAGCATCAGTACTCCTATGATATACTACTATACGCACACTGTCACGCCCTCATTTCATAATAATTGGATCATGCATGTGTTAGCTAGATGGGCATGCATGCATGCCAACTGGTTAGTAGATGGGTATTGATTCCCGAATTATATGGACAGGACAGAGACAGGGGTCATGGTCCCAAGAGCATATATAATTCGACCACTAATTAGCCGAATGAGTCGCCGGTGGGCTAAGAATCCAGGAGACCATATTTTCCAAAGCTTATTGTGCATGCACCTAGACCTAGCCAGCTTTTCTCTACGTCAAAGAAAGCAGTACTGTGATGCAACTTCGGATAAATGTCTCTGGCGTAGCTAGGTAGGCTATGAGCCGTGCGTGCATGCATGGCCCCCGTGTGCCCTAGTATTAGCTAGCTGTCTACACCTACGTACTGAACGTGCGTGTCGTGATCACCGAAACTTCAACTTTGTCACGGCAACTGGATTCCTACTTCACATGTAATTAAAGACGGTGTTGCCTTGCTGCTCCAGACAGGGATGTTTGGCCGGGCACAACGACTATACACAAGGAAGGATATTCCTACTTCATATGTATAGTACAACAATGCACCGTGTGGGAGTAAGATTTTAAACATAAGAAGATGTATATATGCTTGATATAGATAGATGTAACTTATAAAGTTTTAAAAATGGAACTGTATCAACTTACCGAAATTCTGAGGGGCCCGGATCATCTGGATGACCTGCGCGTAGAAGTCGGCGTACATGATCCTGGTGTGGGGGTAGGTCCTCTGGAGGTTGGCAAGGCTCCGCCGGAGCAGCGAGTTGTGGTGGGCGGAGAGCTCGTTGTAGCTCTTGAGGCACCCGTCGCTGTCGTAGTCGCCGGCGTTGGAGGTGCCGTAGAGGGTCAGGTAGATCGGGAAGCACCCGATGGGGAGCACCCCCGGCACCACCACGTCCATCGCGCCTAGTCTGATCATCGTCTGCGCACAAATTAATTAACACGTATGGTGTTAGATGATCACATCAGCAACGCAGGAGATCCGTGAGAGGAGTAGGGAGTAGGTTACCTCGAGGCCACGGATGATATGGCTGACGACCCGCGGCACGTAGCCCCTCACGTCGGCCATGGTCCGGCCGGAGAAGAGCGCCGCGTTGTAGTCGTTGCCGCCGAACTCGCCCACCACGAACAGGGACTTGGAAAGGTGCCTCTTGCAATCTTTGCCGCAGGCGGACGGGAGGAGCTTCCGGAACCACTGGATCTGGGTGTCGAGGGGCCCGTTGTTCCAGATTTTGTCGCTGAGGCCGATCGACTGGAAGAAGTTGAAGTCCATGGTGGTGGCGCCGATGATCGCCATGTTGGCGCCCTTCTTGAAGTCGCCGCCGGCCTTGGACGCCGGCAGCAGCGGCAACCCAAAGTGCTCAGCTGCACACACATATATATACCAACTTTGTCACGTTTACCATCATGCCGGCCACCATCTTTATCTATTGAGTAGTAGGTAGGTACCGAGGAAGTCGACGATGACGCGGCCGTCGGAGCAGCGGCCGGTGGGGCGCTTGAAGAAGGTCTCCCCGTAGGGCGACTGCCCCGTGGTGAGCCACGACGGGCAGCCGCCGACGCAGAGGTTGCCGGTGTCGGAGATGGAGTCGCCGAAGCTGTAGATGGCCTCGTACCGCTGCGCTCCGCCGTGCCGGAGCGCGCACAGCAGCACCACGGCGCCAAGCAGCGCGGCTCTCATCGTCGCCATAGCTCACTATTACTGTAACTACCAACAACGCACGTGTCGGGGTCGCACGAGACGCCGGTGTGTGTGGTTACGGCGCGGAGATCCGTTGGGATTTATAGGCGGGCTTGGGGGGCGGCCGTTAGGACGTCGCCTTCCCCGGTGGACTGCTGCTTCCAGCTAGCTGGTGGGGAGTGGGGACGACGTCCTTCCAAGTTCCAACCATATTCTTCCCTTCACTGACGACGCCGGCCCTGCTGCAGCGCAGTCTGTCACGTACGCATCTTTGTGATATTGCGTGATACGTAAAGCGTTTTAGACTCTTTTGGCCTCTTTTTATCTGCTGCTAGCCGCTTTGCTGATGGGTACAACGCCTTTAATTTTCTGTGTTGATCGGTCGACTGGGCTGCTTGATATTTTAGGTCCCCGCAGCAAAAGAAAGACATTTAACCACGGGTTACTTATGACAACTCTAACCGATCCCTTAAAAGTTAGTGGAGTATATACCTTAGTGGAGTATATAGTATATACTCTCTATATACTCCACTAAAATTTCGCCGCGCCTAGACGATCCCCTCAAGTTAGCGAGTAAAACTTAGAGTTGGTTTATGCATTTCGTCGAACACTTGCCGCGCGCACCCCAGCGGCGGCAGGACGGACAAGGCAAGGCCGTGCCTGCTCAAGGCCTTCGCCCTCCTCCTTGTCTTACTCACCAGCATCCTGATCGGCTTCGCCGCCACCGCCAACATTGGACCATGCCGCGCCATGGCTGCTGGCCGGCGAGCTCCTCACGGGCGAGACCAGCACCAGCACCAGCCGCGCCATGGCTGGTGGCCGGCGAGCCCCGCACGAGAGCGAGCAGTACCAGTAGCAGCCCCGCACGGGCGCATGAGCAGCAACAACAGCCCCGCACGGGCGCATGAGCAGCAACAACAGCCCCGCACGGGCGCGAGCAGCACCAGCCGCGCCATGGCTGCTGGCCGGCGAGCTCCTCACGGGGGCGAGCAGCACCAGCACCAACCGCGCCATGGCTGCTGGCCGGCGAGCCCCGCACGGGAGCTAGCAGCACCAGCAGTAGCCCCGCACGGGCGCGTGAGCAGCAACAGCAGCCATGCACGGGCGCGAGCAGCAGCAGCCGCGCCATGGCTGCTGGCCGGCGAGCTCCTCACGGCGAGCGCCGGCAGCAGTGGGCGGCAGCGGGTGGGGAGTCCGGGGAGGGGGACCGCCGGCGGGCGAGAGGCCGGGGAGGACGAGGGGCAGAGGCGGGCGTGGGCGACGGAGCATGAGAAATTTTACTCAGCCGCAAGAGATGGAGTATATTTAGGGAGATTTTAAGGGAGAGGAGTAAAATTTTACTCCCTTACGGCGGATAAGGGATCGGCTAGGTCCTGGTTAGAGGAGTAAAATCGCATTTTTACTCCTCAACCGATTATAAGGGATCGGTTAGAAATGCCCTTAGTGGCTAAGGGCAACGAACGAACTTTTGATGCTAAATAGACTAAATTTGTTAATTTCCATATATTACAATCAAACATACTAAATTTAAATTTAACAAATTTCCATCTAAATCAAAATCGACTAAACTAAACTAGGTGAGATACCTCCGCCTGCCAGCGACTATCGGCCGCGGACTCCGCCTTGCGCCACCCGCCATTGCCTAGAAGCCGGGCCAAGCGCTCGGACTCAGTCAGCCCCACTTGGAGGAGCTAGGTGCTGAGTCAACGCTGGCGATGCGCGGCGGTCAGCTTGGTGGTCTTGGAATGATTTAGGGCCCAAGCCTCCGCGAGCGCAGGGTCCGCAAGCACCCATGCAAGCACGACGTCCACCTTCGCCAACGCCATCGGCTCGCCGTGTTGCGCCACTCCCGACATTCTTCCTTGACGAGACACTTGTTAGCCGCCGAGGAGGACATGCTGCCGCCATTTAGGTAGTAGTCAAGGCGGTCATGCAGCTTGTAGGACACCACGGAGGATGACTCCTCCTTTGACACGGCGACCGGACGCCACTAGCTCCCGCACTGGCGATGTGGCGGGGACGATGGCGCCACCTCCTTGCCATGGTGTCTGGTCTAGAATCCACGGCTACGCGGCGGGGAGGGCGGCTCCTCCTTCATGCGGTGTTCGATTTGGATGCCATGGTGGGGCATAGGAGACGGTGGCGTCGGACCACGGTCGATGATCGGTCGCTCAGACACCATCTCAATGTGCCGCGCGAACTCGTCGTCCATCGCGACGGCCTTGGCGAGGAGTGCCGGCTTCTGATCCTCGTCGTCCGAGGAGATCGGCTCCGACTTGACGTCTGAGGGAGTTGTGGACGCCGAGGGGCGCCTATCCGGAGGAGCGCGTCGGTAACCACTTGGAGACGTCGGACTTGCCCATCGAGGCTTCCGGTGGTGGAGGTGTGCGGATTGGGGAGATGAGAGGAGAGGCGGCGGTGTGGTGGTATAGGGCTTGCGTCCGCGACTGGCCAGCTTAAATAGGTGGGACAGACGAACCGGTGTTGTTTCAATGTGGGCAGCGACCGAAGTAGGCTTATGGTTTGTCACGTCGGTCAGCCAACATGAATGCAGGTAGGCGGGCATCCGGTCACGTCTGCTCTGACCGGCATGAATGTACGGCGGAGGGTTCTAAAGCGGTGGGAGAGAGTGGGGTTTTGGGTGGGTCCACGTTGTCGGATTCTGACGTGGCAGATGTCCGGACTCCAACAAATCCCCCCCCCCCTGATACGTCTCCAACGTATCTATAATTTTTGATTGTTCCATGCTATTATAGTATCAATCTTGGATGTTTTTATATGCAATTATATATCATTTTTTGGGACTAACCTATTAACCTAGTGCCCAGTGCCAGTTGTTGTTTTCTGCTTGTTTTTGGCTTTTCAGAAAAACAGTACCAAATGAAGTCCAAATGCCATGAAACTTTTTGGAGATTTTTTTCTGGACAAAACAGACCTTGGAAGCTTCGGGAGGAGGCCAGAAGCCTCACGGAGGCTTCACAAGGCAACAGGGCGTGCCCCGGGGGGGCGCCGTGTTGCCTTGTGGGGCCCACGTGACTCCGTTTGACCTAATTCCACTTCTATAAATTCACAAATATTGGGAAACCATCAGAGAGCCAGAAGAAATAACCTTTCCGCCGCCGCAAGCCTCTGTTCTTCCGCGATCCCATCTGGAGGCCTTTTCCGATACTCTGCCGGAGAGGGAACCGATCACGAAGGGCTTCTACATCAACCTTGCTGCCCTTCCAATGATGTGTGAGTAGTTTACCACAGACCTACGGGTCCATAGCTAGTAGCTAGATGGCTTCTTCTCTCTCTTTGATCTTCAATACAATGTTCTCCTCGATGTTCTTGGAGTTCTATCCGATATAATCTTCTTTTGCAGTGTGTTTGTTGGGATCCGATGAATTGTGAGTTTATGATCAGATTATTCATGAGAAATATTTGAGTCTTCTCTGAACTCTTTTATGCATGATTATTATAGCTTTGTATTTCTCTCCGATCTATCGATTTGGTTTGGTCTACTAGATTGATTTATTTTGCAATGAGAGAGGTGCTTTGTGATGGGTTCAATCTTGCGGTGCTCAATCCCAGTGACAGAAGGGGACATGACACGTATTTGTATTGTTGCCATTAAGGATAAAAATATGGGGTTTATTCATATTGCTTGAATTTCCTTCTCTACATCATGTCATCTTGCTTAAGGCGTTACTCTATTTTTATTAACTTAATACTCGAGATGCATGCTGGATAGCGGTCGATGAGTGGAGTAATAGTAGTAGATGCAGGCATGAGTCGGTCTACTTGTCTCGGACGTGATGCCTATATACATGATCATTGCCATGAATCCGTCATAATTATTTGCTTTTCTATCAATTGCCCAACATTAATTTGTTTACCCACCGTATGTTTCTATGCTCAAGAGAGAAGCCTCTAGTGAAAACTATGGCCCCCGGGTCTATCTTTATCATATTAAAAATCTAAAAATACCTTGCTGCAATTTATTTACTTTTATTTTAATTAGTATTTTAGTTTATCTATTGACCTCAATAAGATTTAATCCTTGCAAATAACCGCTAAGAGGATTGACAACCCTCTTATTTGCGTTGGGTGCAAGTGTTTGCTCTTGTGTGTGCAGGTGCGCTTAACGGAATTTTGCTTGGTTATCCTACTGGATTGATAACATTGGTTCTTAACTGAGGGAATACATATCTCTACTGTACTGCATCATCCTCTCCTCTTCGGGGAAATACCAACGCAGACTACAAGTAGCAGGAAGAATTTCTGGCGTCGTTGCCGGGGAGACATCATCAAAATTACCAAGTACCTTCGCACAAATTATCATTCACTTGCATTTACTTTATTTACCTTTTATTTACATTTGCCTCTCGTTTTCATCTCCCTCACTTCTATTTTTTTTTTACAAAAACACAAAAAAAATTTATTTGCTAGTTCCCTTGTTTGCCTCGTCACCATGACTAGTTTTTCCATCCCTCCTTTGTCTCCGGATATTGAAGTTCTTTACTTCAAACAGAAACAAGGAGAAATTTTGAAAGACGCTTGGTATAGGATAATTGAATCTTATCGCGTTTGCACTATAAAAGGGGATATGAAAATTTTGTTGCGAAACTTTTATGTAGGGCTAACTATGCCCAATAGACAACTCTTGGACTTCTCTACCAATGGAAATTTTATTGATAGTGATCCTCATACTGCTTATGAATTAATAGAGGGAATAGTGGGAACCCCACCATTGCAAAAAGGACCTAATTATACTCAAGAAGGGACCCAAATTTTGGAAAAGCTGGGTGACATACAAAAAAAATTGGTGGAGTTACAAAAGTCTAATGAACCCCTTAAAAATATTAGTGGTAACCTCAATCGCATGAATAATCTCCTCACTATTTGCAATAAGAAGATAGACACTTTAGATAGTAAAATTGCTTTATTTTCTGAAAATCATGGGAAGCGCAAGGAGCCTCCCGGGTTCGAGACCAATCCTTCTAAATTAGCAAAAACCAAAAATGATAACACTTGAAACTATGCATTATGCCTAGCTAGGGGCATAAAACAATAGCGCTTGTTGGGAGGCAACCCAATGAATAAAATAAATTTTTGCTTTTACCTTCTGTTTTTGAGTGTTTACACAATTATAGCTTCTGTTATGATTGTATTTTTATGTTTTAATTAGTGTTTGTGCCAAGTAATACCTTTGGGATGATTTGGAAGATAGTATGACAGATGCTGTTTAAAACAGAAACTTTTGCGTCCAGTGCTAGAATTTCTAAATTTCGCTGGAGTGTCAGAACCTTCTGAATTTTTTACATAGTATTGATATGTGAATTTCCCACGTTTTACTAATTTTTCAGAATTTTTGGAGTTATATAAGTATGACCATAATTCAGATCTTTACAGACTGTTCTGTTTTAGACAGATTCTGCTTTTGTTGCATAGTTTGCTTATTTTGATGAATCTATGGATTGTATCGGGGGGTATGAGTCATGAAGAAGTTGGAATACAGTAGCATTATGCCAATATTAAATATGAATCAATTTATAACAGTACCTAAAGTTTAAGATTTGTTTGTTATACTAACGGATCTCACGAGGTTTCTGTTGAGTTTTGTGTGCTGAAGTTTTCAAGTTTTGGGTGAGACCACGATGGATAAAGGAATAAGGAGCGGCAAGAGCCTAAGCTTGGGGATTCACAAGGCACCCAAGGTAATATTCAAGGAAGACTCAAGCGTCTAAGCTTGGGGATGCCCCGGAAGGCATCCCCTCTTTCGTCTACAATCTATCGGTAACTCACTTGGAGCTATATTTTTATTCATCACATGATATGTGTTTTACTTGGAGCATCTTGTGATATAGTTTATTTGATTTTGTTTGCTTTTTAGTTTTTCACAATCATCTTTTCCGAACACACCATTTTGAGAGGGACACACATTATTCGTGATTTGTTAGAATACTCTATGTGCTTCACTTATATCTTTTGAGCTAGGCAGTTGCTTGATACGTCTCCAATGTATCTATAATTTTTTATTGTTCCATGCTGTTATATTATAAATCTTGAATGTTTTTATATGCATTTACAGCAATTATATATCATTTTTTGGGACTAATCTATTAACTTAGTGCCTAGTGCCAGTTGCTGTTTTCTGCCTGTTTTTTGCCTGTTTTTTGTTTTACAGAATATCAATACCAAACGAAGTCCAAATGCCACGAAACTTTTTGGAGATTTTTTTTGGAAAATACCAACACTAGAAGCTTTGGGAGAAGACCAGACACCAGAGGAGGTGGCCACGAGCCACCAGGGTGCCCCTGGGTGGGGCAGGTGCGCCCTAGTGCCTCGTGGGCCCACCTCAACTCCGTTTGACCTAATTCCACCACTATAAATTCCCAAAAAATCAGAAACCCTCAGGGGAGTCCACGAAATACTTTTTCCGCCGCCGCAAGTTTCTGTTCTCGAGAGATCCCATCTAGAGGCCTTCTCCGGTACTCCACCGGAGGGGGAATCGATCACGGAGGGGCTCTACATCAACCTTGCTGCCCTTCCGATGATGCGTGAGTAGTTTACCACAGACCTTCGGGTCCATAGTTAGTAGCTAGATGGCTTCTTCTCTCTTTTTGATCTTCAATACAATGTTCTCCTCGATGTTCTTGGAGTTCTATCCGATGTAATCACTTTTTGCGGTGTCTTTGTTGGGATCCGATGAATTGTGAGTTTATGATCAGATTATCCATGAATATTATTTGAGTCTTCTCTGATCTCTTTTATGCATGATTATTATAGCTTCGTATTTCTTCTCCGATCTATTGATTTGGTTTGGCCAACTAGATTGATTTATCTTGCCATGGGAAGAGGTGCTTTGTAATGGGTTCGATCTTGCGGTGCTCAATCCCAGTGACAGAAAGAGACATGACACGTATGTATCATTGCTATTGAGGGTAAAAAGATGGGGTTTATTCATACGTGAGTTTATCTTGTCTACATCATGTCATCGTTCTTAAGGCGTTTCTCCGTTCTTTATGGACTTAATACACTAGATGCATGCTGGATAGCGGTCGATGTGTGGAGTAATAGTAGTAGATGCAGGCATGAGTCGATCTACTTGTCTCGGACGTGATGCCTATATACATGATCATTGCCTTGGATATCATCATGATTATTTGCTTTTCTATCAATTGTGTAACAGTAATTTGTTTACCCACCGTATGCTATTTTCTTGAGAGAAGCCTCTAGTGAAAACTATGGCCCCCGGGTCTATCTAAATCATATACTAAAACCCTAAAAATACTTGCTTTCTTTATTTATTTTATTTTGAATTTTTGTTTCAATCTATCTATCTATCACATACAATTTAATCTTGCAACTTACCGCCGAGGGATTGACAACCCCTTGTTTGCGTTCGGTGCAAGGATTTGTTGTTCTGTGTGCAGGTGCTGCTAACGAGGTGTTGCGTGATTCTCCTACTGGATTGATAACCTTGGTTTCATAACTGAGGGAAATACTTACCTCTACTGTACAGCATCTCCCTTCCTCTTCAGGGAATTACCAACGCAAGCTACAAGTAGCAGGAAGAATTTCTGGCGCCGTTGCCGGGGAGACATCATCAGCATCTATCAAGTACCTATGCATAAAACTCTCATCTCCTTGCATTTACTTTATTTACTTTATTTGCAATTGCCTCTTGTTTTCATCTCCCCCACTGCTAAAAAGTTTTTACAAAAATACAAAAATATTTTCCGTTCGTCTTTTGTTGTTTGCTTGTTCGCTCGCTTGAAGATTGTTATCATGAGTGGTTTTGGCATGGCGGAAACTGATGATGGTAAAACTCCTAAAAAGGGAAGTTCTACCAATCTTGATGCTAAAACTTTTGTATTGGGACATGGTAATGTTATAGGAAAAAGTGTCATCCAAGAATTCTTTAATTGCATTGGGACCTTGGCTTTTGATGACGCTCCTATACTTAAAGAAACTAAGAATTATGCCGATGCTATTTCCACACTTATTCTTATACTTGAAAGAAGATTTATTCGCACCCATCCTACTTTGCAAAGATTGTTTTATGAGTTACCGGTTATAAAAGATCCTAGGGCTAAGAAAATAGCCACCCTTGTTCTCATGAATGAATTTGATCACATAGTGCGAGAAGCTAGGGAGATCTTTGATTTTTATGGTATGAACCGTGAAAAACCGGTAATAGATGAGATCCTTTATAATAATGATTACTTGTTGAGATATTTGTTCCGCAATGACCACATCTTTGATGAGAATATTAAAAAAGAAGTTCCTCCTTTGAATATAATCCAACAAGTTTTCAATAGTGTTAATAGACAATACTCTTGGATTGTGGCCGGTAATCAAGAAGGATTTACAGATGGACAACTTGCTAATGCTAAAATTTCTATGGATGATGTGTTTCATATTACCTTTGAAAAACCCTTTGATAAAAGTACCTCTTTGGATAAGAAGAAGAAGGATGACAATACTTGAAACTATGCATTATGCCTAGCTAGGGGCATAAAACAATAGCGCTTGTTGGGAGGCAACCCAATGAATAAAAAATATTTTTATCTTTTGTTTCTGTTATTGTGAGTTTTCACTTTCATGCTACTTTTATGATTGTGTTTTTATGTTTTTAATTAGTGTTTGTGCCAAGTAAAACCTTTGGGATGATTTGGAAGATAGTATAATTGATGCTGTTTGGAAAACAGAAGGTTTTGCGTCCAGTGCTGGAATTTTGGTTCTGTACTGGAGCGTCAGAAAAATCTGAAATTTTTACACAGTATTGGTATAGGAATTTCCCAAGTTGTCCTAATGTTTCAGAATTTTTGGATTTACAGAAGTATGGCTTTTAAATAGATTGCTACAGCCTGTTCTGTTTTTGACAGATTCTGTTTTTGATGCTTTGCTTGCTTGTTTTGATGAAACTATGGATTGTATCGGGGGGTATAAGCCATCGAGAATTTATAATACAGTAGTTATAATGCAAAAATAAAATATGAATGAGTTTGCAACAGTACTTAAAGTGGTGATTTATTTTGTTATACTAACGGATCTCACGAAGGTTTTTTGAGTTTTGTGTGATTGAAGTTTTCAAGTTTTGGGTGAGATCACGATGGATGAAGGAATAAGGAGTGGCAAGAGCCTAAGCTTGTGGATGCCCATGGCACCCCAAGGTAATATTCAAGGAAGACTCAAGCGTCTAAGCTTGGGGATGCCCCGGAAGGCATCCCCTCTTTCTTCTACCAACCATCGGTAATTTTACTTGGAACTATATTTTTATTCATCACATGATATGTGTTTTGCTTGGAGCATCTTGTATTATATGAGTCTTTGCTTTTTTTGCTTTTTAGTTTGTCACAATCATCTTTGCTGGACACACCTATTTTGAGAGAGCCACACGTTCATCATAATTTGTTAGAATACTCTATGTGCTTCACTTAAATTTTTTGAGCTAGGCAGTTCCTCTAGTGCTTCACTTAAATCTTTTTTAGCACGGTGGTGGCTGAATTTTGAAGAAATAAACTCTCATGCTTCACTTATATTATTTTGAGAGTTGAAAAGATTAAAATTTTGAAGAAATAAACTCTCATGCTTCACTTATATTATTTTGAGAGTTGATAAGATTGAAATTTTGAAGAAATATTTGCACTCTCATGCTTCACTTATATCTTTTGAGAGTTGATGAAAGTAACGGTAATTTGCACAAGATCTGAATTTGGTCCCAAAATGATGAATATTCAAGAGGGATATAATAAAAAATTTCATATAGATCATTGGATATGATAAGTGTGATTCCTTGAAATAGTTTTGCAATATGGAAATGATAATATGTGAGTCATGTTAGTGAGTAATTGTGATTTAGTAAGAATATTAGTGTTAAGGTTTGTGATTCCCTAAGCATGCACATTAAGTCAATAGTTATGCAACGAAATTATATCCTACTTATGGTGCATTATTTGGTGTTAGTTATGTTCAATGCATGTTTATGACCGTTTTCGTTTTTTGGTTGGTTGCTTCTCAATCTTTTGCTAGCCTTCATTTGCACTAAGCGGAAATACTGCTTGTGCATCCAAACTCCTTAAACCCAAGTTGTGCCAAATGAGTCCACTATATCTACCTATATGCGGTATTTCCATGCCGTTCCACGTAAATTTGCGTGTGCCAACTCTAATTTTCAAAATAATTTTTCTGTTTTGTGTGCCCGTACCGCTCATGAAGCGGCAGGGAGTGGCCAATATTTTCCATGCTAGGTGTGTTATTCTCATGATGAGTGTTTATTCACTTGTCATTGCACGAGAGAGTGGCTGGTAATAGGGATGCCCAGTCCCACAATGAAATCAAAAATTAATAACAACAAAATTCCTTGGAAAGTGATGGTATGGAGGGCACCCGTGGATACGGCTAGCCATGGATTGTGAAAGAATGGTGGAAACGAAATAAACTTTACTTTTTGTTTGGGAACCGCCTATGATGTGTCTAGCATGGAAGATATTGGAAATTCTCGGTCGTTTTCGTTGACAGGAAAAGCATGCCTCTCAAAATATTTTTATCTCTCTAATTTAAGCTTTGAGCTCTGGCACATTAGCAAATCTCTGCTTCCCTCTGCGAAGGGCCTATCTATTTACTTTATGCAATTTTTATTTTTATTTTTGAGTCTCCATCTTCTCTTATAAAGCACCAACTAGAGAGCACTATTGTCATACTTGTGCATTGTGTGTAGCTAATATTTGAGTGTGTTTCATGAATGGATCAATGATTGAGCATAATGGGCTAGGGATAACTTTCTTTAGCGTTGATATTTTGAAAAACATGGTTGCTTGTTAGCTTGCTTGAGTATTTATATCTTCATGTCAAATTATAGACTATTGCTTTGAATCATTCAAGTCCAAATGTCCATGCTACAAAAAGAAAAGAATATATGATGAATATGATAGGCAGCATTCCACATCAAAAATTCTGTTTTTATCATTTACCTACTCGAGGACAAGCAGGAATTAAGCTTGGGGATGCTGATACGTCTCCAACGTATCTATAATTTTTGATTGTTCCATGCTATTATATTATCAATCTTGGATGTTTTTATATGCATTTACAGCAATTATATATCATTTTTTGGGACTAACCTATTAACTTAGTGCCCAGTGCCAATTGCTATTTTCTGCCTGTTTTTTGTTTTACAGAATATCAATACCAAACGAAGTCCAAATGCCACGAAACTTTTTGGAGCTTTTTTTCTGGACAATACCAACACTAGAAGCTTCGGGAGAAGACCAGACGCCAGAGGAGGTGGCCACGAGCCACCAGGGCGCGCCTGGGTGGGGCAGGCGCGCCCTAGTGCCTCGTGGGCCCACCTCAACTCCGTTTGACCTAATTCCACCACTATAAATTCCCAAAAATCAGAAACCCTCAGGGGTGTCCACGAAATACTTTTTCCGCCGCCGCAAGTTTCTGTTCTCGAGAGATCCCATCTGGAGGCCTTCTCCGGTACTCCACCGGAGGGGGAATCGATCACGGAGGGGCTCTACATCAACCTTGCTGCCCTTCCGATGATGCGTGAGTAGTTTACCACAGACCTTCGGGTCCATAGTTAGTAGCTAGATGCCTTCTTCTCTCTTTTTGATCTTCAATACAATGTTCTCCTCGATGTTCTTGGAGTTCTATCCGATGTAATCACTTTTTGCGGTGTCTTTGTTGGGATCCGATGAATTGTGAGTTTATGATCAGATTATCCATGAATATTATTTGAGTCTTCTCTGATCTCTTTTATGCATGATTATTATAGCTTCGTATTTCTTCTCCGATCTATTGATTTGGTTTGGCCAACTAGATTGATTTATCTTGCCATGGGAAGAGGTGCTTTGTAATGGGTTCGATCTTGCGGTGCTCAATCCCAGTGACAGAAAGAGACATGACACGTATGTATCGTTTCTATTAAGGGTAAAAAGATGGGGTTTATTCATACGTGAGTTTATCTTGTCGACATCATGTCATCGTTCTTAAGGCGTTACTCCGTTCTTTATGGACTTAATACACTAGATGCATGCTGGATAGCGGTCGATGTGTGGAGTAATAGTAGTAGATGCAGGCAGGAGTCTATCTACTTGTCTCGGACGTGATGCCTATATACATGATCATTGCCTTGGATATCATCATGATTATTTGCTTTTCTATCAATTGCGTAACAGTAATTTGTTTACCCACCATATGCTATTTTCTTGAGAGAAGCCTCTAGTGAAAACTATGCCCCCCGGGTCTATCTAAATCATATACTAAAACCCTAAAAATACTTGCTGCATTTATTCTTCATTTATTTTATTTTGTATTTTTGTTTCAATCTATCTATCTATCACATACAATTTAATCTTGCAACTTACAGCCGAGGGATTGACAACCCCTTGTTTGCGTTGGGTGCAAGGATTTGTTGTTCTGTGTGCAGGTGCTGCTAACGAGGTGTTGCGTGATTCTCCTACTGGATTGATAACCTTGGTTTCATAACTGAGGGAAATACTTATCTCTACTGTACTGCATCTCCCTTCCTCTTCAGAGAATTACCAACGCAAGCTACAAGTAGCATTGCTCTAGTGCTTCACTTATATCTTTTAGAGCACGGCGGTGGTTATATTTTAAAGAAATAGTTACACTCTCATGCTTCACTTATATCTTTTTGAGAGTCTCATGATAGCAATGGTAATATGAACGGGTTATGAATTTGGTCCTGATATGATAGGTATTCAAGAGGGATATAATAAAAACTTTCATGTAGATCACTGAATATGATAAATTTGATTCCTTGCAATAGTTTTGCGATATTAAGATGGTAATATGTGGGAGGTATTAGTAGATAATTGTGGTTTAGTAAGAATAATTGTGTTAAGGTTTGTGATTCCCGAAGCATGCACGTATGATCTGTCGTTATGCTAAGAAGTTGGAGCATGATTTATTATTGATTGTCTTCCTTTGTGTGGCGGTCAGGGGCGCGCGATAGGTAACTCCTACCAACCTCCCCCCTAGGGGCATGCGTAGTAGTACTTTTCTTCGAGGGCTAATAAACTTTCACAATAAGTATGTGAGTTCTTTATGACTAATGTGAGTCCATGGATTATATGCAGTCTCACCCTTCCGTAATTTGCTAGCCTCTTCGGTACCGTGCATTGCCCTTTCTCACATCAAGAGTTGGTGCAAATTTCGCCGGTGCATCCAAACCCCGTGATATGATACGCTCTATCACACATAAGCCTCCTTATATCTTCCTCAAAACAGCCACCAAACCTACCTATCATGGCATTTCCATAGCCATTCCGAGATATATTGCCATGCATCTTCCACCGTTCCGTTTTTCATGACATACATCATCATTGTCATATTGCTTTGCATGATCATATAGCTGACATAGTATTTGTGGCTCAGCCACCGTTCATCATTGTTATACATGTTACGCTAGCATCATTGCACATCCTGATACGCTGCCAGAGGCATTCATATAGAGTCATATTCTTGTTCTAGTATCGAGTTGTAATGTTGAGTTGTAAGTAAATAGAAGTGTGATGATCATCATTATTAGAGCATTGTCCCAGTGAGGAAAGAATGATGGAGACTAATGAGTCCTCGAAAAAGTGGGGATGAGGTCCATGAGACCGTTCTAAATAAAAAAAAGAGGCAAAAAAAGAGCCATGATAAAAAATGAGAGAAAAAGAGAGAAGGGGCAATGTTACTATCCTTTTTCCACACTTGTGCTTCAGAGTAGCACCATGTTTTTCATATAGAGAGTCTCCTGTTTTGTCACTTTCATATACTGGAATTTTTCATTATAGAACTTGGCTTGTATATTCCGATGACGGGCTTCCTCAAATGCCCGAGGTCTTCATGAGCAAGCAAGTTGGATGCACACCCACTTAGTTTTCATGTTGTGCTTTCATACACTTATAGCTCTTAGTGCATCTCTTGCATGGCAATCCCTACTCCTTGCATTGACATCAATTGATGGGCATCTCCATAGCACGTTGATTAGCCTCGTCGATGTGAGACTTTCTTCTTATTTTTGACTTCTCTTATTTACCTCTACCACCACACTCTATTCCACCCATAGTGCTATATCCATGGCTTGCACTCATGTATTAAGTGAGAGTTAAAAAAGCTGAAGCGCGTTAAAAAGTATGAACCAATTGCTTGGCTAAAACCGGGGTAGTGCATGATAAATACTTTGTGTGAAGAAGATGGAGCATGACAGGATTATATGATTTTGTAGGGATAACGTTCTTTAGCATTTTTATTTTGAAAGACATGATTGTTTATTAGTATGCCTGAGTATTGATGTCTTTATATCAAATTATAGACTATTGCTTTGAATCATTTGGATCTTATTATTCATATCGTAAGAGAAATATTACATGATGAAACATGATAGGTAGCATTCCACATCAAAAAATTTGTTTTTATCATTTACCTACTCGAAGACGAGCAGGAATTAAGCTTGGGGATGCTTGATACGTCTCCAACGTATCTATAATTCTTGATTGTTCCATGCTATTATAATATCAATCTTGGATGTTTTTATATGCAATTATATATCATTTTTTGGGACTAACCTATTAACCTAGTGCCCAGTGTCAGTTGTTGTTTTCTGCTTGTTTTTGGCTTTTCAGAAAAATAGTACCAAATGAAGTCCAAATGCCACGAAACTTTTTGGAGATTTTTTTCTGGACAAAAGAGACCTTGGAAGCTTCGGGAGGAGGCCAGAAGCCTCACGGAGGCTTCACAAGGCAACAGGGCGCGCCCCAAGGGGGCGCGCCGTGTTGCCTTGTGGGGCCCACGTGACTCCGTTTGACCTAATTCCACTTCTATAAATTCACAAATATTGGGAAACCATCAGAGAGCCAGAAGAAATAACCTTTCCGCCGCCGCAAGCCTCTGTTCTTCCGCGATCCCATCTGGAGGCCTTTTCCGGTACTCTGCCAGAGGGGGAATCGATCACGGAGGGCTTCTACATCAACCTTGCTGCCCTTCTGATGATGTGTGAGTAGTTTACCACAGACCTACGGGTCCATAGCTAGTAGCTAGATGGCTTCTTCTCTCTCTTTGATCTTCAATACAATGTTCTCCTCGATGTTCTTGGAGTTCTATCCGATGTAATCTTCTTTTGCGGTGTGTTTGTTGGGATCCGATGAATTGTGAATTTATTATCAGATTATTCATGAGAAATATTTGAGTCTTCTCTGAACTCTTTTATGCGTGATTGTTATAGCTTTGTATTTCTCTCCGATCTATCGATTTGGTTTGGCCTACTAGATTGATTTATCTTGCAATGGGAGAGGTGCTTTGTGATGGGTTCAATCTTGCGGTGCTCAATCCCAGTGACAGAAGGGGACATGATGTATTATTGCCATTAAGGATAAAAATATGGGGTTTATTCATATTGCTTGAATTTTCTTCTCTACATCATGTCATCTTGCTTAAGGCGTTACTATGTTTTTATTAACTTAATACTCTAGATGCATGCTGGATAGCGGTCGATGAGTGGACTAATAGTGGTAGATGCAGGCAGGAGTCGGTCTACTTGTCACGGACGTGATGCCTATATACATGATCATTGCCATGAATCCGTCATAATTATTTGCTTTTCTATCAATTGCCCAACAGTAATTTGTTTACCCACCGTATGTTTCTATGCTCAAGAGAGAAGCCTCTAGTGAAAACTATGGCCCCCGGGTCTATCTTCATCATATTAAAAACCTAAAAATACCTTGCTGCAATTTATTTACTTTTATTTTAATTAGTATTTTAGTTTATCTATTTACCTCGATAAGATTTAATCCTTGCAAATAACCGCTAAGAGGATTGACAACCCTCTTATTTGCGTTGGGTGCAAGTGTTTGTTCTTGTGTGTGCAGGTGCGCTTAACGGAATTTTGCTTGGTTCTCCTACTGGATTGATAACCTTGGTTCTTAACTGAGGGAAATACTTATCTCTACTGTACTGCATCATCCTCTTTTCTTCGGGGAAATACCAACGCAGACTACAAGTGGCACCCCCCACCACAAGTTTGTTGACAGTTGGAATTTCGGATGTCCGGACCGGTCCAAACAAATATGGTGAGCATTGTTGGATGAATAAAAGTGTCAGGAGTGTCCGGTCCTGACATTTGCTGGCGATTCGGTGATCGGCGTTGGAGTTGCCCTAAGGTTTCTCAGCACAACCATATCATTATTTGGGTAATGATTGACTGGATTATAACATCCTAAAGACACGGAAAAATCAGTCAACTTCAACGAAATGGATTATGGAAAACATTAAATAGTTTTTACTTGTTCACTAGTGCAGTTAAGGTCATCACACATAGTTAAAACCCCTTATCATACATGTAGTTTCAAACCGTCACCTTGCGATGGTGTGAGACAGGGGGTGCATAACACACGACAGAAGATAATCATGTGCAGTAGGGTTCTAGGATGCAGACAGTTCGGCAGGACACGCGGCGGACGCCATTAATTGCTGGACCGCGATTATGTTTATGATTGGTTTCAGTGCTTGCGGGTTGGTACGGGCGACAACGCCATTAATCGGAGGGAAGGATGAGTTGTACTCCCTCCGTTTCTTTTTACTTCGCATATAAGATTTGTCTTAAGTCAAACTTCATAAAATTTGACCAAATTTATATACAAAATCATGAACATCTACAATACTAGAGATATACAACATGAAAGTTAATTCAATAATGCATCCAATGATATTGATTTTATATTGTGAATGTTGATATTTTTTTCTACAATTTTAGTCAAACTTTACTACGTTTGACTTAAGACAAATCTTATATGCGAACTAAAAAGAAACGGAGGGAGTATGTTCAATGGCGCTTCAGCGGCTGACTCTCCACCAATTTGGCATTTTGACCCCATCTTCTCTAATTGCGCATTTTAACTTTTCTGATGCACCGCATACGATTGCATGTAATAAATCATATGTGATTGGAGGTATTTTGCACTACATGCAAATGCAGTGAACTTGCAATACTAATTTTTGCTGACAAAAATGTAAATTCAGTAATTGAAGATGATTGATTCCAACATTGATTTATTCACCAACAAAATTTCATTGATTCTCGAATTCTGCATGTCACTAAATTAAGCGGCGCCGTCCTCCTCCCGATCCGCGTCGTCAAATGGAAGAGTTGGAGCACTGCGGCGACGCGCTGGCTCACCCTCGATAGGCGCTGCTAGCGTCTGGAGCAGGGTAAGATGTTCACCTTCTAATGGTCGGGACGACTGGTGGACACATGGGCAGAAGGTTGGATTACCCCTCCGCATGAAGCTCTGGCGGGGACTCCGCGAAATTCCCCTACGGTGGACGTCCTCGGAGGCCCGACGATGCTGCGGCGAGTGCCTTCGGCCAGGGATTCGTCGAGCACGCGAATGACCATGCGCTCCTCCCAGTCTTGGTCGGCAAAGTGTACTACATGGTGCCTGCAGATCACGATGAAATCGTGCGTCAGCCATCGAGGGTTGGAGAGAGTGGGCAGAGGGAGGGGTGGGTAAGGTTGGCGACGCCGAGAGCTTAAGTGGAGAGGCCGACCGACATCGGGAGTTCTTTATAGCGCAACGAGGTGATCATGCACGGGAAAGAGAAGGGTGTGCTACCGGGAAGGAGGGCACCGACATGACATCGGACCCGTGTGGATGCAAAGCGTGTGCGTAGGGCAAGCGAGACCGTGGCGTCGGATTGCAGGAGACACGCGGCAATGCGTGTACACACAGTTTTCTTATTAACTCGTGTGCGACACTTCGAATATTGCACACAGTTGAGCAAACTGTGTGCGAAACTTCACACATGATGTACTTCAAAGAAATATGTGCAATGTTTCCCTTTATTGCATACAATTCCTTTAATTCAATCATGTGTCCACTAGAGCACATAATTCTTCACACACAATCATGTTGACTGTCACGAGTTATCGCACACGGGTTGGTTTTAGCAAACCTTATGTGAAACTTCGCACACGATGCACTTATTTTGTAACATGTCGATGCTCCCATCATCGCACATAATTCGTTTATCCCAATCGTTTGCCATGTAGCACACACGTTTCGAGCAAATAATTGTGTGCGTTAGTATGAGTTCGCACGCCCGTTGGACGATCGAACTCTGTGACCGATATCGCACACGGCTCTCTTTTCTAAATCGTGCCCGATAGATTAGTTACCGCACACCTTACACTTTCAGATACATGATTTTAATTTTATGCCTTCATCGCACATAGTTCGACGCTAAACTGCGCGATTAGGTGAGGCTTAATAGCACCATTCTGCAACAGTAGTGGTTGCATGCTAGTGGTCAACAAACTTGGCTTCGCCAGTATATAAGTTTAAGATTGCAGAACGGTAACTAAGACAGATTCTTCAGATTGGCTTGTCCACTGACACAACACAGAGCTGTCTTACTCTCTAACACATGCATGTGTAGTGATGAACGGCCGGGTCCAAGCTGTTGATTAATTATTTCGGGGAGCCAGGAAGAAGAGACTACATCTTGGATCAAGGAAGCTACGTACGTGAAGATGCCGTTACGTACGTGTGGTTGGTTTGCTGTAATGGGGTCGAAAATTAGAGTAGTTGGTGACTTCATGTGCGTCATGTGTGCATGTTTTGTACGAAAGGCAGACTGCTCACTACCATGAATGGCTGGACTGATCGAGATGCGTACGTTATCCACATGATCACACTTATTACGGAGGTCGTACGTATATGAATGTGATGCAACGAAAAAGAACGAGAAGCTCGGCCAGAAAAATGAAAAGGTGCAAAAGAACAAAATAAAATAGATTGCCTAGTTAGGGCATCTCCAACGCGGACCCGCAAACCTCCCGCATGCGTCCAGACCGCGTTGTCCGGACCGCGGAAGCCATTCAACGTGGTCCTGTATCGGTCCACGGCGCGGTCCGGACGAGATTTCTCTCGCAAGACAAAGTGGGGGGAGGTTTGCAGGAGTCCGGACACCAGACACGTAGGACTCCATCACCCCCGGCCCACCCAATCCCCCCTCCCGGTCCCATTTCCTTCCACTCCAGCCCTTCTCCCCCTTGATTTTCATCCGCACCCTCCACCTCTGCTGCCGCTGCTATACGTCTCCGGCAGCCACAGAGGCATTGCCGGACATCCACAACCAACACCGACGCGCCCGCTCGCCTCTACGATGGAGCTGTCCACCCTGGAGCCGTTTGTATGCAGGTACACTCCGCCCCCCTGTCGACGTTCTCCATGGCGAACACCACGCCCGGCAGGTGTTCGGTCAAATTCCATTGAGCTTATTTTCAAATCCTATGTGTTTTCCAGAGTACGAAGGATGGTGAGCTACTCGACCATGGAGGATGAGTTGTTGTGCGATGCATGGTTGGCCGTATCCGTGGATTTTGTAGGCAGGAGAAAAGGGGAAGCCTTCTGGGGGCAAGTGCATGAAACGTTTCACGCACGAAAGCACATTGCGCCCTACGACATGTACATCATTCAACAACGCAATGTGAGGTCGTTGTCGTATCGCTGGTATACAATCCAGACCAGCGTCATCAAGTTTTGTAACGTGGTTCGTCAGCTGGAGGCAAGGTGGCCATTGCACACGGCAGAGGACGTGATCGTAAGTTTTGCTTCCTCTTGCTCAACTTGTCGATTGATTCATTCACTCAATGTTGGTCTACACATTATATGTAATGGGTAACGTTGCATGAAAATAAAAAAAATCTACGGAACACCCAAGATCTAATCTAGGAGATGCATAGCAACGAGAGGGGGGGGTGTGTCTAAGTACCCTTGTAGACCGAAAGCGGAAGCATATAAAACGCGGTTGATGTAGTCGTACTCTTCACGATCCAATCACGATCCAACCGATCTAGCGCCGAACGGACGACACCTCCGAGTTTAGCACATGTGCGGCTCAGTGACGTCTCCTCCTCCTTGATCCAGCAAGCGAAGGGGGAGAAGTAGATAGGATCACAACCAGTGGTGGTGATGGTGGTGGTGGAGTACCGGCAGCGCTTCGCTAAACGAAACCGGGACGAGGAGGTGGAGGGAGAGGGAGGGGCTACGCCAGGAGAGGTGTAGGGCTGCCCTCCCTTGCCTCCACTATATATAGGGGTAAGGGGAAGGGGGGCCGGCCCTAGCCCCTCCTCCAAGGAGGGGTGCGGCAGCCCTAGGGGGAGGCTTGGCCCCCAAGCCAACTGGGGCGCCTCCCACCTAGGGTTTCCCCTTGCCCTAGCCGCATGGGCCTCCTAGGGACAGGTGCGCCTGGCCCAATAAGGCCAGGGCGTCTCCCCTAAGCCCATGCAGGCCTATGTGATGTGGCATACTCCCTTGTGGACTTCTGGACTCCTCCGGAGTCCTCTGGAACCTTCCGGTAGCTTCTCGGTACAATACCGGAAAAAACTGAACTTTTTCCGTAACCCAGAAAACAACTTTCCATATATAAATCTTTACCTCCGGACCACTTCGAAGCTCCTCGTGACGTCCGGGGTCTCATCCGGGACTCCGAACAACATTCGGTTACCAACATCAAATATCCCAATACTACTCTAGCGTCATCGAACGTTAAGCGTGCGACCCTGCGGGTTCGAGAATCATGTAGACATGACCGAGACACCTCTCCGGTCAATAACCAATAGCGGGACCTGGATGCCCATATTGGTTCCTACATATTCCACGAAGATCTTCATAGGTTGAACCATGATGTCGAGGATTCAGTTAAAATCCCGTATGCAATTCCCTTTGTCCGGCGATATGTTACTTGCCCGAGATTCGATCGCCGGTATCTCCATACCTAGTTCAATCTCGTTATCGGCAAGTCTCTTTACTCGTTCCGTAATACAAGTTCCCGTGACTAAACTCATTAGTCACATGAAGCTTCTTGTGATGTTGTATTACCGAGAGGGCCCAGAGATATCTCTCCGTCACACGGAGCGACAAATCCCAGTTTCGATCCATGCAACTCAACAGACACCTTCGGAGATACCTGTAGAGCACCTTTATGATCACCCAGTTACGAAGTGACGTTTGATAGAACACAACGTATTCCTCCGGTGTCCGGGAGTGGCATGATCTCATGGTCTAAGGAACAGATACTTGACATGAAGAAAGCTGTAGCAAATAAACTAAGTGATACGATCTGATGCTAAGCTTACAGTTGGGTATGTCCATCACATCATTCTCCTAACGATGTGATCTGATACGTCCCAAATGTATCTACTTTTCCAAACACTTTTGCTCTAGTTTTGGACTCTAATTTGCATGATTTGAATGGAACTAACCAGGACTGACGCTGTTTTCAGCAGAATTGCCATGGTGTTGTTTTTGTGCAGAAATAAAAGTTATCGGATGGACCTAAAAATTTACGGAGAATTATTTCAGAATATATAAAAAATATTGGCACAAAGATCCACCAGAGGGGGGCCACTAGGCGCCACAAGCCTGGGGGGCGCGCCCACCCCCCAGGTCGCGCCTGGCAGGCTTGTGGGGCCCTGCTAACTTCGTTTACCCAAATTCCAGTGCTATAAGTACCTATTCGTGGAGAAAAAATCAGAGAGAGAGAATCATCGTGTTTTACGATATGGAGCCGCCGCCACCTCCTGTTCTTCATCGGGAGGGCTGATCTGGAGTATGTTCAGGGCTCCGGAGAGGGGGATTCGACGCCGTCGTCATCATCAACCATCCTCCATCACCAATTTCATGATGCTCACCGCCGTGTGTGAGTAATTTCTTCGTAGGCTTGCTGGACGGTGATGGGTTGGATGAGATTTACCATGTAATCGAGTCAATTTGTTAGGGCTTTGATCCCTAGTATCCACTATGTTCTGAGATTGATGTTGCTATGACTTTGCTCTGCTTAATGCTTGTCACTAGGGCCCGAGTGCCATGATTTCAGATTCGAACCTTTATGTTTTCATGAATATATTTGAGTTCTTGATCCTATCTTGCAAGTTATATGCACCTATTACGTGTCATGATCCGCGTACCCCAAGATGACAATAATTGGGATTCTTTCCGGTGATTGCCGTAGTTTGAGGAGTTCATGTATTCACTATGTGTTAATGCTTTATTCCGGCTCTCTATTAAAAGGAGGCCTTAATATCCCTAAGATTTCCTTATGGACCCCGCTGCCATGGGAGGGTAGGACAAAAGATGCCATGCAAGTTCTTACTATAAGTACATATGACTATATATGGAATATATGCCTACATTACATTGATGAATTGGAGCTATTGTGTATCGCCCTAGGTTGTGATTGTTACATGATAAATGTCATCCAACATAATTATCCATCACTGATCCAAAGCCTATGCTTTTCGCATATTGATCTTTGCTAAGTTACTTTCGTTGCTGCTGCTGTTACAATCACTACAAAACTGCTATTGTTACTGTTTCTGCTACTATTGCTACTGTTACTACTGCTATTGAAACTATCATAATACTGTGCTACTAAACTCTTTGCTGCAGATATTTAGTTCTCCAGGTGTGGTTTAATTGACAACTCAACTGCTAATACTCACAAATATTCTTTGGCTCCCCTTGTGTCGAATCAATAAATCTGGGTGAAATACTACCCATGAAAACTGTTGCGATCCCCTATACTTGTGGGTTATCAAGACCTTTTTCTGGCGCCGTTGCCAGGGAGCATAGCTCTATTTGTTGAGTCACTTGGGATTTATATCTGTTGATCACTATGAAGAATCTGAAAGGCGCTAAGACGAAGATCGTCCCCTCTATGACTAGAGGAGGTAAGGAACTGCCATCACACTCTGCACTTGATTCACCTTCTGTTTTGAGTAGGCTTGCGACACCACCACCTGCTATTCATTCTGATATGTCGCAAGTTATTGATGATACTACTTCTGCTATGAATGAAACTATTGATGATGCTAGTACTATGCTTGATAATGCTATGCCACTTGGTGAATTTCTTGATGAACAAATTCTTAAAGCTAAAGGAATTGAAAATGTTAAAACTCCTGAAAATTATGATTCACCTATTATGCCTAGCTCTCCTACTAGAGTTGAAATGCCTGAAACATCTGATGGTTATGCTTTTGATAGGGAGATAGCTGGGAAATTCTTGCTTGTAATGATAGAGATGAGGTTAGAAAATTGCTTGCTGAGTTGAAAGAAAAATCTATGAAGGAGAGAATGAAATATGATCCTAAGTTTGCTACTTCTCCCATATTTGTTACCGATAAGGATTATGAATTCTCTGTCAATCCCGAGTTAATTACTTTGGTTGAATCTGATCCTTTTCGTGGTTATGAAACTGAAACTGTTGTGGCACACCTTACTAAGTTGAATGATATTGCCACCCTATTTGCTCATGAGGAAAAAATTTGTTATTACTATATTCTTAAGTTGTTTCCTTTCTCATTAAAGGGTGATGCTAAGAAATGGTTTAATACTCTTGCTCCTGGTTGTGTGCGTAGTCCCCATGATATGATATATTACTTCTCTGAAAAATATTTTCCTGCTCATAAGAAACAAGCTGCCTTACAGGAAATATTTAACTTTGTACAAATTGAAGAAGAGAATCTCCCTCAAGATTGGGGGAGGCTTCTCCAACTACTTAATGCTTTGCCTGATCATCCTCTTAAGAAGAGTGAAATACTTGATATCTTTTATAATGGACTAACCGATGCTTCTAGGGACTACCTAGATAGTTGTGTTGGTTGTGTTTTCAGGGAACAAACTGTTGGACAGGCTGAAGTACTATTGAATAATATATTGAGAAATGTCGATGATTGGACACTTCCTGAACCACCACCTAAGCCAACTCCGAAGAAGAGAGGTATTCTATTCCTCAGTCCAGAAGATATGCAAGAAGCTACGTAATCTATGAGGGAAAAAGGTATAAAAGATGAAGATGTTAAGAATTTACCACCTATTGAAGAAATACATGGGCTCGACATCCCGACACAAGTAGTGGAGGTAAATTCTCTCACTAGATTTGATGAAGGTGATATTCCGTATAATAAATCTGCTAGTCAATGTCTGTATGAATTTGATAATTACATCATTAAACAGGAACACTTTAATATGTATGTTAGCAATCAACTAAAACGGAATGCCATCATGATTGAACGCTTGAGTGATTTGATGTTTAGAACTGCTAATGATGTTAAATGCTTGAGTAAACATGCTTCTATGGGTCAGACTCAGTTAGAACAAATTGCTAGGTCACAAAATGATTTGCTTGATGAAATGAATAATAAAAAGAATGATCATGCTGTTAGAGTTGTTACTAGAGAAGGTAGCATGACTCGGGATCCTCTATATCCTGAAGGTCATCCTAAAAGACCTGAACAAGATTCTCAAAGAAATAATATCGATGCACCTAGTCCATCTAATAAGAAAAATGATAGGACTTTGCATGCTTCTAGTGAACCTGAGATAGAAAAACCTCCTGAGAATCATAATGATGTTTCTATTTCTGATGCTGAGACACAATCTAGTAATGAACATACACCTAGTGATAATGATAATGATAAAGATAATGATAATGATAATGATGATGCTCAGGATAATGCTCAACTAGATAATGATGTAGAAATAGAACCTGCTATTGATCTTGATAACCCACCTCCTAAGAATAAAAGATATGATAAACGAGACTTTGTTGCTAGAAAACATGGAAAGGAGAGAGAACCATGGGTTCAAAAACCTATGCCTTTCCCTACTAAACCATCCAAAAATAAGGATGATGAAGATTTTGAGCGCTTTGTTGAAATGCTTAGACCTGTCTTTTTGCGCACTCCCTTGATTGATATGTTGAAAATGTCTCCCTATGCTAAATACATGAAAGACATTGTCACAAATAAAAGAAAAATACCTGAAGTTGAAATTTCCACTATGCTTGCTAATTATTATTTTAAGGGTGGAATACCTAAGAAATTAGGAGATCTCGGAATACCTACTATACCATGCTCCATTAAAAGAAGTTATGTCAAAACTGCTTTATGTGATTTGGGAGCCGGTGTTAGTGTTATGCCTTTCTCTTTATATAGAAGACTTGATTTGAATAAGCTTACACCTACTGAAATATCTTTACAAATGGCTGATAAATCCACTACTATACCTATTGCAATTTGCGAGGATGTTCCCATTGTAGTTGCAAATGTTACTATCTTGACAGACTTTGTTATACTTGATATGCCCGAGGACGACAACATGTCGGTTATCCTTGGTAGACCCTTTTTGAATACTGCAGGGGATGTTATTGATTGCAACAAAAGCAAGGTAACTTTTCATGTCAGTGCTAATGAGCATACGGTTTATTTTCCGAAGAAACAAAGTTCGGTGAATGTTATCAATTGTATTGAAAAAGTTTCGACGATCACTATTGAAGGTTTCAAATTTCCTCTCCCTACTGTCAAAAAGAAATATGAAATTCTTATTGTTGGGGAGATGCATATCCCCATTGAGGTAACTTAGTGTTATACGAAAATTCTTCGGTTTCATGCCATTCGGAAATAGTTTGTTAATAAGACTTGGTCAACCTTATTAATGGATTCTTTTTGAGGGGCATGTGGTCGATGAATTTAGTAAGCACAACTTTCTGTACCCACCTTTTGCTCTCTGTTATTTGTAGTTGAATAAAATAAAATGCCATGATTATCCTGTTTTCTGAATTTTCCGTGCAATAAAAAATGGCACAAAAATAAAAGTTCTCAGAATCCCTTGAAAATTTAGTATGATTTTTTCTAGAATATTTAAGAATTTTTGGCACTCAACACACCCCAGGGGGGGTGCACCTGTGAGCCACAAGCCCACAGGGCGCGCCCACCCCCCCTGGGCGTGCCCAGCAGGCTTGTGGGTCCCACAGGGACCCACTCACTTATGCCAGCCACCCATCTCCTTCTTCTTCCTCCAGAAAAAATCAAACTTGCTCCCAAGCCCGTGTTCTTGCTCATTTTGCTGTGATTTTCAATCTCCTTGCTCGGAACTCCGTTTCCAAAACTATTTTGAGGAATTACTCCTTGGTATGTGACTCCTCCAATGCTCCAATTAGTTTTTGTTCTAGTGCTTTATATTTTGTAAATTTTTGCTGTTGTGATGACCATGTTTATGAGCTTGCATGTTGAATTTGTATGGTCCAAAGTAGTTTTTATGCATGATATAGCCTCTAGGTACTTGTAGGAGTAGTTGCTATCAATTTTGTCGAGTTTCATTCACTTTTATTTTGTGTCACTAAAAATTTCAGAAATTTTTCAGAGAAAAGAAAATGTTTAGGAAGATGTTCCATGGTGGTTCCTCGAGCAAGAGTGCTCCTAGGCCCGCAATACGCGACCGGATACCGAACCGCCGCGAGAGGCCGCGGTGCTACCGTGCGAGTGGCCGTCGGATGCCTTCATGATTCGAGCCGGCATCAAGGAAGAGTTTGATATGTACGTGCGCAACGCCGAGCTCACGGAGTTCCTGGCAGACAGGTGGCCACAATACTATGACCTCATTGACTCCTTTGTGCGAAGATTCAAGTATGTATATCAGCGCACTTCACATGATGTTATTTTCAACCTATATGAAAATCCTTTTCACATGTTTGTTGAAGAATTTAGTGAAGTATGCAAAATTCCATTCTGGGGAACTTGCATTGAACCTCATAAATCTGATTGCAATGAATTCCTCATGAACATTACTAAGGGTGAAACTAGAGGCATCACACAAACTACTATGGGGAGCATTCATTTTCCTGCCATACATTATTTTGCTCTGTTCATTGGTAGATGCATTAATGGTAAACATGATCATAGTCATCTTTGCGCCCCTGACCTGAGCATTCTTAAGAGTGCGGTGCTGGGAGATAGCCAATTTAACATGGGGGCTATTGTTGCACGTCATTTACATAATAATGCCTTAGTTGGTGATTTCTTTTGTGGAATTTATGCCACTCGCTTAGCTACCTATCTTGGTGTGCCCATTAAACAAAATGACACCCTTTTGCCACCTAGTTTTCTTGATTATGATGCTATGGAATGCCACTAGTTCCTTGAGAGGGGTTACCCCCCGTTCAGATACAGGCTAATCTTTAACAGGCGTCGTGTTTTCCATATTGTTTTGCCTGCTCCTGCCTTCTTTGATTTCCCGGGAAAACATTAGACATTTCATACTTGAGGAGGACGCTGAGGAGTACGAGAGGGCAGCAGAGACCGAGCGCCTTAACGAGCCAGCTCGCCAAACTGTGGAAGCTGCATTTCAGTATAACCCGAACTATCACCACGGGCACTATCCAGGCCAGGAGTAGCCGTAAACCAACTTAGGCCAAAATCCTAAGCTTGGGGGGCAACAGGGCACGACCCCCAAGAATCATCAGAAGAGGGGCAACAGGGCACGACCCCCCCTAGGGCGCGCCCTGATGCCTCGTGGGGCCCACAGGCGGCCGTCTGACCTAATTCCAACGCTATAAATTCACTTTCCCAAAGAAAAAAATAAGAGAGAAAGAAGTTTCATCGCGTTTTACGATACGAAGCCGGCGCCACCTCCTGTTCTTCATCGGGAGGGCTGGTCTGGAGTCCGTTCGGGGCTCCGGCGAGGGGGATTCGTCACTGTCGTCATCATCAACCATCCTCCATCACCAATTTCATGATGCTCACCATCGTGTGTGAGTAATTTCTCCGTAGGCTTGCTGGACGGTGATGGGTTGGATGAGATTTATCATGTAATGGAGTCAATTTGGTAGGGCTTTGATCCCTAGTATCCACTATATTCTGAGATTTATGTTGTTATGACTTTGCTATGCTTAATGCTTGTCACTAGGGCCTGAGTGCCATGCTTTCAGATCTGAACCCTTGAATATACTTGTGTTCTTGATCCTATCTTGCAAGTTGTATGCACCTATTACGTGTTATGATCAGCATACCCCAAGGTGACAATAATTGGGATTCTTTCCGGTGATTACTGTAGTTTGAGGAGTTCATGTATTCACTAAGTGTTAATGCTTTGTTCTGGTTCTCTATTAAAAGGAGGCCTTAATATCCCTTAGTTTCCTTATGGACCCCGTGATACGTCTCCAACGTATCTATAATTTATGAAGTATTCATGCCATGTTTATTATAGTTTTGTATGATTTTGGTGCACTTTTATATGGCTTTTATATGATTTTTATGGACTAACATATTGACCTAGTGCCCAGTGCCAGTTGCTGTTTTCTGCTTGTTTTTGGTTTTCCAGAAAATCCATATCAAATGAAGTCCAAATGCAGCGAAACTTTTTGAAGATTCTTTCTGGAAGGAAACAGACCCAGGAAGCTTCGGAGGAGCAGCAGAATAGCCACAGGGGGCCCACGAGCCACCTGGGCGCGCCTGCACCCCCCCCTAGGCGCGCCCTGGTGCCTCGTGTCCCCCCTGTGGCACCTCTTTGCATGATTCCAACGCTGAAAAATCCTATATATTTAGAAACCCCCAAAAGTTAACCTAGATGAGTTTTTACGCCGCCGCAAGCCTCTGTACCTCCACGATCTAATCTACAACCCTTTTCTGGCACCCTGCCAGAGGGGGGAATCTTCACCGGAGGCCATCTTCATCATCCCGGCGGTCTCCATGACGAGGAGGGAGTAGTTCACCCTCGGGGCTGAGGGTTTGTACCAGTAGCTATGTGTTTGCTCTCTCTCTCTCGTGTTCTTGATTTGGCATGATCTTGATGTATCGCGAGTTTTGTTAATATAGTTGGATCATATGGTGTTTCTTCCCTCTCTATCCTTGTTGTGATGAATCGAATCTTTTCCCTTTGAGGTTTCGTTATTGTTGGATTGAATATTTCAGATTTGAGAACACTTGATGTATGTCTTGCATATGAATACCCGTGGTGACAATGGGGTATTATATTGATTCACTTGATATATGTTTTGGCACTCAACTTGTGGATTCCCGTGGTGACATTGGGGTAATCTATGCATAGGGGTTGATGCACATTTTCATTATCTTTTCTCCGATAGAAACTTTGGGGTGCTCCTTGGAGTTCTTTGTGTGGATTGAATATTATGATTATGAAGTTGTTTGATGCATATCGTATAATCAACTCATGGATACTTGTGGTGACATTGGAGTATCTAGGTGACATTAGAGTTGGTTGATGTGTATCATATGGTGTTATTTTAGTACGAACTCTAGGGCTGTTTGTGACACTTATAGGAATAGCTCAATAGATCGATCAGAAAGGATAACTTTGAGGTGGTTTCGTACCCTACAAACAATTTCTATCTTATGTTCTCCGCTAATAGGAACTTGGGAGTGATTCTTTATCGCACGTTGAGAGATGATTATATGATCCAATTATGTTAACATTGTTGAGAGATTGCACAAGCGAAAGTATGAACCCTAGGCCTTGTTTTCAAGCATTGCAATACCGTTTGTGCTCACTTTTGTCACTTGCTACCTTGCTGTTTTTATATTTTCAGATTACAAAAACCTATATCTACTATCCATACTACACTTGTATCACCATCTCTTCGCCGAACTAGTGCACCTATACAATTTACCATTGTATTGGGTGTGTTGGGGACACAAGAGATTTCTTGTATTTGATTGCAGGGTTGTTTGAGAGAGACCATCTTCAACCTACGCCTCCCACGGATTGATGAACCTTAGGTCATCCACTTGAGGGAAAATTGCTACTGTCCTACAAAACTCTGCGCTTGGAGGACCAACACGAGTCTACAAGAATATGTTGTGTAGTAGACATCACGGGAGGGTAGGACAAAAGATGTCATGCAAGTTCTTACTATAAGCACGTATGACTATATACGGAATACATGCCTACATTACATTGATGAATTGGAGCTATTGTGTATCGCCTTAGGTTGTGACTGTTACATGATGAATGTCATCCAACATAATTATTCATCACCGATCCAATGCCTACGCTTTTTGCATATTGATCTTTGCTAAGTTACTTTCGTTGTTGCTGCTGTTAGAATCACTACAAAATAGCTACTGTTACTGTTACTACTGCTATCAAAACTATCATACTACTGTGCTACTAAACACTTTGGTTGATGGTGTCCTGGATTAGGGGGTGCTAACCTAGCCGGCCCATCACCTCGGTTGGGCCGATATACCCCCGTATATGGTCAAGATGGACTCCGGAGGCCGCACACGGGAGACATGATCAAGGCTGTCTCTACCGAAGACTTGTAGTACACTTCAAGATTTGTCCAGCCGCCTTATTCCTAGACACCGACCTTGTAACCCTAGGTACCCTCCCTGGCGTGTATATAAGCCATAGGGTTTAGCCCGTAGGAAATAAGAATACAACATTACTCGTCTAGCCCTAGAAGTTAGACTGATATTATGATCTCGACGTAGATCAACTCTGTACTTGTTGCATCTCCATCAATATAAATAGAAGCAGGATGTAGGGTTTTACCTCCATTAAGAGGGCCCGAACCTGGGTAAACATCACCTCCCTCATCTCTGTTACCATCGATCCAGGATCCACAGCTCGGGACCCCATACCCCGAGGTCTGCCGGTTTTTACACCGACATTGGTGCTTTCATTGAGAGTTCTGCTGCGTGATCACCAGAAGGATTGATGGCTCGCCTGCAGATCAACTGCGCCAACGGCTGTGGGGACGTTTACGCCCCCAGACAGCTTTTCGTCTTTGGCAGCATGGTATTTTGCGCCGACTCGACGGGTCATCTGACCTCCGTCGAGAACTATGCCCCAGGTCAGATCGTGACTTTCAGTGGCCTCGAGTACACTGCGGATTCCCGTGGTGAACTCATCCTGTCTGGGTGGACTCCCGGCCGGATCGAGAGCTCGGCCGGTTCTGGAGGCTCGACTCCGGAGCTTAAAGCGCAAGCAGCAGCTGCTGCAAGCCAATACCGATGCACTAAATGAAAAGTGGGTCGAAGTGCTCTCCGCCGAGCAAGACATGGAAAACCGATGCCATAGTGCACCGAAATCATACCCATGCAGGCGTCTTTTACCGGAGTTCGAGGAGGAGCTCGCTGAAGACCCAGACCGACCCCCTAGAGGCCGGGACAGGCCAAGACGAGAAGACCCCGGTGAACGGCCACCTCCACGCCGTCATGGCAAGGACCCCGTGGATTACATAGATCCTCACGACGCTAGACGTCGTATTAAGGAAAATCGGGCTCCCCCTCGGTCCATCTACGGGTCAAGGGGACGTGCGCCCGCCGGGCCTGACGGCTACGATGCCTGGATGGACAGGAACGGCCGTGCCCGCGATCAAGCCTACTCACGGCTTTCTCCCGACCTCCGACGAGATGCTCCTCGGTTCTGAGGTCCAACTCACCCAATCTGCTTCACAGACAGGGTGATGGAACATCAATTCCCGGAAGGGTTCAAACCCATCAACATAGAATCCTACGATGGTACCACGGACCTAGCAGTTTGGATCGAAGATTTCCTCCTGCATATACACATGGCCAATGGAGATTATCTCCATGCCATTAAATATCTGCCGCTCAAGCTCAAGGGGCCGGCAAGGCATTGGCTTAACAGCCTCCCTCCTCATTCTATCGGCAGCTGGGAGGCCCTAGAAGACGCTTTTCGAGCAAACTTCCAGGGCACGTATGTTCGACCCCCGGACGCCGATGACCTCAGCCGTGTTACCCAGCAGCCAGGCGAATTAGCTCAAAAATTCTAGAACAGGTTCCTCACCAAGAAGAACCAGATCATAGACTGCTCCGAAGCCGAGGCCATTGCCGCGTTTAAAAATAATATTCGAGATGAATGGTTGGCTCGACAACTCGGCCAGGATAAGCCGAGAACTATGGCTGCCCTGACCTCACTGATGACCTGCTTTTGCGCGGGAGAAGATAGCTGGCTCACTCGAAGTACTCACAACGGCAAGGCCGGCACCTCGGAAACTCGCGACGCCAATGGAAAACCAAAGCGTAACAAAAATAAGCGCGGGTATAAAAATGGCGGAAGCGACACTGAAGACGCCGCGGTCAATGCAGGATTCACCGGACCTAAATCCGGGCAGAAAAGAAAACCCTTTAAAGGGAAAAAAGATGGACCTAGCCAGCTTGATAGGCTCCTGGACTGCCCATGCGGGATTCACAGTACTCAGGAAAAACCAGCAAACCAGACTAATAGAAATTGTTGGGTCTTCAAACAAGCTAACAAGATAGCGGCCGAGGGTCAAAGTAAAACCCAACACCGCAGCGACGACGAGGATGAACCTCGGCAGCCCAATAATGGAGGGCAAAAGAAATTTCCTAATGAGGTAACAGAGGTTAACATGATCTATGTAACTCACATCCCTAAAAGGGAGAGGAAGCGTGTACTTCGGGGCGTATACGCGCTGGAGCCAGTCGCCCCGAAGTATAACCCATGGTCAGCCTACCCGATCACTTTCGACAAGCACGATCATCCGACCAGCATCAGGCATGGCGGATCGGCGGCGCTCGTCCTAGACCCTATTGTTGATGGTTATCATCTAACACGCGTCCTGATGGACGGGGGAAGCAGCCTTAACCTCATCTACGAGGACACAGTTCGGAAGATGGGCATCGACTCATCTCGGATCAAGCCGAGCTCTACCACCTTTAAAGGTGTCATTCCGGGCGTCGAGGCCCGTTGTACCAGAACCGTCACCTTAGAGGTAGTCTTCGGTTCGCCCGAGAACTTCAGAAGCGAGGAGTTAGTCTTCGATATCGTTCCCTTTCGGAGTGGATACCACGCGCTCTTAGGGCGCACAGCCTTTGCACGCTTTAACGCAGTCCCGCGTTACGCTTATCTCAAGCTTAAAATGCCGGGACCTAATGGCATCATCACAGTCAATGGCAACACAGAACGTTCACTCCGGACAGAGGAACAGACCGCGGCTTTCGCAGCCGAGGTTCAGGCGTCCGAGGAGGCAGCCCGCAGCGATAAACGCGTCGCCCGTGCTTTGAAGCGCGCCCGGGCCGCACAAATCGACCTCGGACAGGTACCCCCGCACCCGAAATAGGGATGCGCGCTCCTCGTGGGCCCTCCTTGGAGTGGGCACTACGTCCCAAGGGTGCATAATTTCGCATTAAAGATTCCCTGGGCCGTCGAGGAGCCGAAAATATACTCAAGCGTCGGCACGGATTAACCAAGCAAAGACGTGGCTTCGAGCCTCTACACAAGCAAGTATCTATAAAAGACACAGCCAAACATGACTACATCTATGTGGTCTTAACCATAGAGTGACTTCGTCAACACTTCCCTTCTAAGGAACTCGGCCACTCGAACACTTCAAGTGTATAAAGGGCCGAAAGGGCATCGACCTTCGCATATTCTTCACCATCGATGGTGACGATCTGGTCAACAGTTCGGAAATGCAGACGTGCGGCAGGTAGCGGCCCGGATCCTTTAGAATCCGTTAGCAATTATCCACACTGTTTGTTCCTCTTCCTTCTTTACCATTCACATTGTACTCTTTCAATTACTCTCGTCACAGCTCGGCATGTACACGATTGATATTATGAAATAAAGAAACTGTGCCCTTTCAAGGTATCTATTGTATTTCTTTATCAGCATAGCTCTGTGATGATGAAGTTCTCTAAAAAAGATGCAATTGTATAACAAAGTCCGATGTATTCGGCGTCTCGGATTTTGGCCTTATATGCACCAGTTTCGAACCTAGATTTCGGTCAATAGTTGGGTTGCCCGGCTCCTATGTGTACCCCTTATGTTCCCGATGAATTCGGCTAAGGGTGTAACGGGAGAACCACTGTGATTGTGCTGCCAGGTCAATTGGCATGGTGCCTCAGTGGAGAAAGTCGAAAACTGACTATCTAGGTATGAGTAAACTGGTCTGCCATCCGACGACCGCGTCAAGCGATGTGACGATAGAGATCACCCGTGTCAAACGAAGGGCTTCCATTCCTAGCCGAAGTGTGCTCTGGCCTAGACCTCGGCCGCGCTGGCCGAACACTTCCTACACCGGGGGCTGGTCATCAGCCCCCACAGTCAAACACCTATGACCAAATGATAGTTATCAAGCCACTATAGTCCGATTACCTAGTTCCTATAAGTCACCGACCGCCCCCTGGTACCGAGACATCGGCTAAGGGTCCAGTGTGACTTCAGGCACACCCTTTGTATGACCTACACTAGGGCTGAAGCCGACGACTGGCCACTCTCATTTTAAACAGTCATATCGGAGGAATAATTAAAATATAAAACAACATACATGGAATTTCAAGCCATTCTCATTCAATAAAAGCCAAAGTTTTTACATTGTACACTCCGGCATTCTGAGGTATCACCTAAAAATACAGAGTGTCTTTGGGGCACATGGCCTCGGTGGTCCGAGCTCCCGCCTCCACCTCGGCGAAGAACTGCTCAGCGGTCTGCGACTTATCGGCAGGAGGGCCCGCGGCACATGTCTCCGCATCAACCTTGCGGAAGTGAGTCTTCACGCAGGCATATGCCCTCCGAGCCCCTTCGAAGCACGCGGACCTCTTCCAGCGATCCACGCAGGGCACGGCATCTCAGAGACGGGCCGTCAGGCCGAAGAGGCTCTTCGGCATGGCTTCGACAGGCCATCGAGCGACGCAGAGGTCCTGGAGCGCCGGTTTCGTCAGGCGAAACAATTCCACCAGCTGTTTCACTCGATGATTTAGCAGTTGCGCGGACGGCGATCCCGGAAACTGCCCCCAGAAGGCCTTCTCCGGCTCATGTCCCGCCAGCTGGCCGAAGTACGCAACCGCATCCACCGCGCTCTGCGGGAGATCCTCAAAGACCTCTGCGGAACGCCATAACTGGGTGAGCTCGACGCACCCTTTGCTGCCAAACAAACACTGCAGCAAAAATATCTTACCCGAGGCGATTTGCTCCACTTGCTGGAGCACCTCACGGTCCGCTCGGGCCGAGGTCTTCAGCTCGGAGTGGGCACGTTGAAGCGTCTCGAGCTCGTCCTTCGTCCGCTGCCCCTCCTCCTGAAGTTTGTCGCGCGCTTCAAACACGCCCTTCAGGGTCTCCTCGACCTCTAGCACCCGTGCCTGGTGCTTCTCTCCGGCCGCCTTCTCGGCAGCCCGCGCCTTCTCGGCCGCAGCGGCAGCAGCCTCCTGCTGCCGCACCTCTATCCGAGCTCTGTCGAGCTCGGCCTTGAGCGTCTCCAGCTCCGTTGTCAACACCGTTCGGCCTTAGTTGTTTGCTTAAACATATAAAATGCAAGGCACGTTTAAACTTGCTTACCTTGAGATTGCTCAAGTTTCTGGTTCATCTCCGCCATCTCTTCGGAGACGGAGTCCGGAACTGAGGTCGCAACCTGAAACAAAATAGATTCTCATTATAAAGGGAATGATTAAGATCACTCATCGGCTCCAGGACTGCTGCCTCGAGCAGCGTCCTGAGGGCTACTCAATGGGCTCCTACTACATCAATCGACCCCGATGCCGGTTTCTTGAAACCGCCTTCGGGCTCGGGGGCTACTCACTCACTAAGACGTTTCGAAGGCTATACTCTTATGTCCTCGGACAGAATTCACAAAGACAAACAGCTTAAATAAACAAATTGAATGCGCAGAAGGCGTACCTCGAAACCTGCTGCGAGGTTCTTGAAAACCTCGTGCAGGACGACCCCTGCGGACCGGTAGCCTTCCAGCGCCATGCCCATCAAGGCACGGTGCTCCTCCGTGATGGAAGAGCCTTTTAGGGTCTCATCCACCTCCTCGGTCCACCCCGCGCCGGCCCGTCTCTGGGCAGTAGGCTGGGGCGAAGGGATAACCTTGGGTGTATCCACCCGAGCAGCCTCCGCCTGGTGTGGTAGAGCCGAGGTAGACGCCGGTTGGGCCGACGAATGGCCCAGCCCTCCTTCGATGACCTCGGGGCGCTCCGTCCTCGGATCTTGTTAGGCCGAGGTGTTGACCTCGGCCATGGTCGCCACCTCGTCGGCCCCCGTCAAGTTGACTTCGGGGACCAGGGTGGATGTCGCCTCCCCTAGCCCGTCAGGCTTTGGGGGAGAGGCGGCGGGCTCCAGACTCCCGTTGGTTGATGGCAGCCCGCTTGAAGAACTGCTGGGGATTACCCTCGGCGGACTGCATATGAAAAATTGCTTCTGTAAGATTCCCCTTGCTGAAAAAGTGACTCAAGGTAAGAAGATAGAGACAAGGGCTTACCCTCAGGGTGCCAGCTTCTTCCTCCCCACAGCGAGGAGGTCTTCTTCTGAGTTGCCGGAGAGCTCGGCCCTCCCCGGCGACTTGTTGGCGGCCTCGGACGAGGCTTGCCTCGGCCTCTTTGGGGCCTTCGGCGGCATGTCCACGTCGGCGTCTTCCAACGCCGACCTCTTCCCCTTCGGTTGGGGAACCTCCTCCTCTTCACCCTCCTCGGCGCCGCCGCCGTCTTGAGCGGCGGAGGTGTGGGTCTCTTCTGACCGGGTGACCGAAGTCCCCCGGGTCCGAGCACTTGACCTCCCCGCCTGAGACTTCGTCCCTTTGGAGGCCACCACATGTGGCTCCTCGGTCAGAAGCACTGATAGCAGGGGAGTTGGGGGCTGCTCTGGCAATGGGGCCGGGCATCGTACCCCTTGTACCCAGGCCAGCCATTTCTGCAACATGTCAAAGCACAATTCAAGTAAAAACTTTGCTTCTCGGCACAAATGAGTAAACAACAAGGATTAAAAGGTGAGACCACTCACCGAGGGGGCCTCATAGCCGTGCTCGAGGCCGCGGTCCTCCCCTGCTTTGGGGATCTTGTCCTTGGCCAACTTCATGAGCCTTGACCACATGGCTGCCAAGGTGGAGCGGAAGAAGGTGTTGATGGTGTCCATGTCCTCGGGCTTTTGTGCCCACATCAGGGTAGCCCGAAGTTGGAGAGGGAGTATACGGCGGTTGAGCATGACATTGATGACGTCGGCCAGCTCAACCTTCCCCGTCGTGGACCACCACAGGATCATGTCGATCAGGGTCTCCACCTCTTCTGGCTTCCCCCAAGCGACGCCCTTTTCCTTCCAGGACTTGAGCTTCTTGGGGGGCCCGGCCGAGAAGGCCTGGACTTTGGTCTGACCAGGGGCGAGTGGCTCGGTGATGTAGAACCACTCTCTTTGCCACTCCTTCACCGTTTCGATGAAGGTGCCATTGAACCAGGTGGCTCCCTGGTTCTTGCTGATCATAGCCCCCCTGCATTCCACGAGATCTGTGCCGCTCGACTTCGACTTGATCCCGAAGAGCTTTAGCCATAAGCCGAAGTGCGGCTGACAGCGGAGGAAGGCCTCGCAGACTGTGATAAAAGCGGCGAGGTGGAGAACGGAGTTAGGGGCCAGATGATGGAAATCTAACCCGTAATAGTACATTACCCCGCGCACGAAGGGGTGCAGCGGGAACCCCAGGCCTCGGATGAGGTGGGGGATGAAGACCACCCGCTCCCCGGCGTTGGGAGCGGGCACCAGCTGATCGGCCTCTGGAGCACGGGCGGCGATGGCAGGGGCCAGAGACCCCGCGTCGCGCAGCTCGGCGATGGTCGCAGCTGTCACGATGGAGCCGCCCCAGTGTCCCTTGAGGGTGTCGGCCATGGTTGGATCGAAGAGTCGGGCTCGCGAAAGGGAAAGGCGTGCTGGTTGGATTTGGGTGCTGGAGCTGGACGAAGCAGCAGTAGGGGAGGAATGGGAGCGTGCGCTGTTGCGTTGTTCTCTCTTTGCTATTATAGGCCTATGAAAGGCCAAGAGTCCCCCCGCTGGGCCGATAAATTCGCGGCCGCTATCAAAAATGTCGTTGAAACATATAGGGGGAAACAAAATCTTGATGATATCCCTAAGAAAGCGGGCACGATCTCTGTTTCGAAGGGACGTGCCAGTGAACAGGCTACCTCGAACCGCAATTTGAGGGTGAGGCAGTAACTGCTCGACCCATCATGGGGCGAGCCTCTCCGATAAAGTTGTCAGGCAGGATTGAATTGTTCACACCTGTATGGCTAGCCTTCGAGGCTAAGATACCTATCCACTTCGGATAGGGTACAAGCTCGGTTGGACCACGGATGTTGATGCTCTGTTAGGAGAATCCGAAATGCAAAGTGGAACTCGTCTATCAAGCCAAAGACTGCGGATCCGAAGTGATGATTGTCGAATGTCGTCCTCGGCGTAGAAGACCAGTTCGGGGGCTACTGACGGTGTCCTGGATTAGGGGGTGCTAACCTAGCCGGCCCATCACCTCGGTTGGGCCGATATACCCCCGTATATGGTCAAGATGGACTCCGGAGACCGCACACGGGAGACGTGATCAAGGCTGTCTCTACCGAAGACTTGTAGTACACTTCAAGATTTATCCAGCCGCCTTATTCCTAGACACCGACCTTGTAACCCTAGGTACCCTCCCTGGCGTGTATATAAGCCATAGGGTTTGGCCCATAGGAAATAAGAATACAACATTACTCGTCTAGCCCTAGAAGTTAGACTGATATTACGATCTCGAGGTAGATCAACTCTGTACTTGTTGCATCTCCATCAATATAAACAGAAGCAGGACGTAGGGTTTTACCTCCATTAAGAGGGCCCGAACCTGGGTAAACATCGCCTCCCTCGTCTCTGTTACCATCGATCCAGGATCCACAGCTCGGGACCCCCTACCCCGAGGTCTGCCGGTTTTTACACCGACATTGGTGCAGATATTTAGTTCTCCAGGTGTGGTTGAATTGACAACTCAACTCCTAATACTAGCAAATATTCTTTGGGTCCCCTTGTGTCAAATCAATAAATCTGGGTGAAATACTACCCGCGAAAATTGTTGCGATCCCCTATACTTGTGGGTTATCAAGACCTTTTTCTGGCGCCGTTGCCGGGGAGCATAGCTCTATTTGTTGAGTCACTTGGGATTTATATCTGTTGATCACTATGAAGAATCTGAAAGACGCTAAGACCAAGATCGTCCCCTCTATGACTTGAGGAGGTAAGGAACTGCCATCACACTCTGCACTTGATTCACCTTCTGTTTTGAGTAGGCTTGTGACACCACCACCTGCTATTCATTCTGATATGTCGCAAGTTATTGATGGTACTACTTCTCCTATGAATGAAACTATTGATGATGCTAGTACTATGCTTGATGATACTGTGCCACTAGGTGAATTTCTTGATGAACAAATTGCTAAAGCTGAAGAAATTGAAAATGTTGAAACTCTTGAAAATTATGATTCACCTATTATGCCTAGCTCTCCTACTAGAGTTGAAATGCCTAAGATACCTGATGGTTATGTTTTTGATAGAGAGACAGCTAGGGCAATTCTTGCTTATAATGATAGAGATGATGTTAGAAAATTGCTTGCTAAGTTGAAAGAAAAATCTATGAGGGAGAGAATAAAATATGATCCTAAGTTTGCTACCTCTCCCATATTTGTTACCGATAAGGATTATGAAATCTCTGTCGATCCTGAGTTAATTACTTTGGTTGAATCTGATCCTTTTCATGGTTATGAAACTAAAACTGTTGTGGCACACCTTACTAAGTTGAATGATATTGCCACCCTATTTGCTCATGAGGAAAAAATTCGCTACTATTACACCCTTAAGTTGTTTCCTTTCTCATTAAAGGGTGATGCTAAGAAATGGTTTAATACTCTTGCTCCTGGTTGTGTGTTTAGTCCCCAGGGTATGATATATTACTTCTCTGAAAAATATTTTCCTGGTCATAAGAAACAAGCTGCCTTACAGGAAATATTTAACTTTGTGCAAATTGAAGAAGGGAATCTCCCTCAACCTTGGGGGAGGCTTCTCCAACTACTTAATTCTTTGCTTGATCATCCTCTTAAGAAAAATGAAATACTTGATATCTTTTGTAATGGACTAACCGATGCTTCTAGGGACTACCTATATAGTTGTGGTGGTTCTGTTTTCAGGGAACGAACTGTTGGATAGGCTGAAGAACTATTGAATAATATATTGCGAAATGCCAATGATTGGACACTTCCTGAACCTCCACCTAAGCCAACTCCAAAGAAGAGAGGTATTCTATTCCTCAGTCCGGAAGATATGCAAGAAACTAAGAAATCCATGAAGGAAAAAGGTATTAAAGCTGAAGATGTTAAGAATCTACCACCTATTGAAGAAATACATGGACTTGACATCCCGACACAGGTAGTAGAGGTAAATTCTCTTCGTAGATTTGCTGAAAGTGATATTCCCTATAATAAAACTACCAGTCAATGCTTGGATGAATTTGATAACTACATTGTTAAGCAAGAGAATTTCAATATGTATGTTAGCAATCAATTAAAACAAAATGCCATCATGATTGAACGCTTGAGTGATTTGATGTTTAGAACTGCTAATGATGTTAAATGCTTGAGTAAACATGCTTCTATGGTCCAGACTCAGTTAGAACAAATTGCTAAGTCAGAAAATGATTTGCTTGATGAGATGAATAATAAAATGAATGATCATGATGTTAGAGTTGTTACTAGAGGAGGTAGAATGACTCAGGAGCCCTTGTATCCTGAAAGTCGTCCTAAAAGAATTGAACAAGATTCTCAAAGAATTAATACTGATGTGCCTAGTCCACCTAAGAAGAAAAAGAAAAAGAAAAATGATAGGACTTTGCATGCTTCTTGTGAACCTGAGATAGAAAAACCTCCTGAGAATCCTAATGACGTTTCTGTTTCTGATGCTGAGACACAATCTGGTAATGAACATACACCTAGTGATAATGATAAGGATAATGATAATGATAATGATGTTCATGATGATGCTCAACCAGATAATGATGTAGAAATAGAACCTGATGTTGATCTTGATAACCCACCTCCTAAGAATAAAAGATATGATAAAAGAGACTTCGTTGCTAGAAAACATGGAAAAGAAAGAGAACCATGGGTTCAGAAACCCATGCCTTTTCCTACGAAACCATCTAAAAATAAAGATGAGGAAGACTTTGAGCGCTTTGTTAAAATGCTTGGACCTGTCTTTTTGCACACTCGCTTGACGATTGATATGTTGAAAATGTCTCCCTATACTAAATACATGAAAGATATAGTCACTAGTAAAAGAAAAATACCTGAAGCTGAAATTTCCCCCATGCTTGCAAATTATTCTTTTAAGGGTGGAATACCTAAAAAGCTAGGAGATCCGGGAATACCTACTATACCATGCTCCATTAAAAGAAGTTATGTTAAAACTGCTCTATGTGATTTGGGAGCCGGTGTAAGTGTTATGCCTTTCTCTTTATATAGAAGACTTGATTTGAATAAGCTCACACCCACTGAAATATCTTTGCAAATGGCTGATAAATCAACTGCTATACCTATTGGAATTTGCGAGGACGTGCCTGTTGTTGCTGCAAATGTTACTATCTTAACGGACTTTGTTATTCTTGATATGCCCGAGGACGATAACATGTCAATTATCCTTGGTAGACCCTTTTTGAATACTGCAGGGGCTGTTATTGATTGCAACAAAAGCAAGGTTAGTTTTCATGTCAATGGTAATGAGCATACGGTTTATTTCCCGAAGAAGCAAAATTCAATGAATGGTATCAATTGTATTGAAAAGGTTTCGACAATCACTATTGGAGGATTCAAATTTCCTCTTCCTACTGTCAAAAATAAATATGAAATTCTTATTGTTGGGGAGATGCACATCCCCATTGAGGTAACTTAGTGTTATACGAAGATTCTTCAGTTTCATGCCATTCGGAAATAGTTTGTTAATAAGACTTGATCAACCTTATTAATGGATTCTTTTTTAGGGGCATGTGGTCGATGAATTTAGTAAGCACAACTTTCTGTAATCTTAGTTTGCTCTCTGTTATTTATAGTTTAATAAAATAAAATGCCATGATTATCCTATTTTCTGAATTATCCGTGCAATAAAAAATGGCCCAAAAATGAAAGTGCTCAGAATGCAATAAAATTTTAACATGATTTTTTCTGGAATATTTATGAATTTTTGGCACTAAAAACAACCCAGGGGGGTGCACCTGTTGCCCACAAGGCAACAGGGCGCGGCCACCCCCCAGGGCACGCCAAGATGCCTTGTGGGTCCCACAGGGACCCACCCACTCATTCATTCAGCCCACTTCATCTCCTACCTCTAGAAAAAATCGTGGTAGCTCTCTCTCTTGTACTCTTGCTCCCAAACCTGAGATTTTCGATCTCTTTGCTCGGAGCTCCGTTTTTTAAACTGTTTTGAGGGATTGCTCCTTGGTATGTGACTCTCACATTGCTCCAATTAGTTTTTGCTTTAGTGGATTATATTTTGCATAAATTGCTGCTATTGGTGCTACTGAAAATGAGCTTGCATGTTAATTTCTTTGAGTTCTAAGTAGGTTGAATGCTTGATATAGCATCTAGACACTTGTATGAGTAGTTGCTATCAATTTGGTGAAGTTTTGTTAACATCTTTTTGTGGTCCAAAAATTTGCAGAAATTTGTTCTTAGGAAAATAAACTTTCTTCGAAGGGGTTCTTCGAGCCGGAGCTCCAAGGGTGTCCTTGGGGATGCCTATGACCATGACCTCAACATTCCGCGCAGGACGGAGGTTCTACCGTGCTAGTGGCCGCACAACACCTTCATGAACGAAGCCGGGTTCCGTCAAGAGTTCGCACAATTTGTTGCTAACGCCGGGTTGACCGACTTCCTTGCAGATGAGTGTGACTAGCACCACATCCATACAAATTCCTTTGTGCAAAATTTTTATCTCATGCCTAGGCTTGATATCCCCATGGTGCATTTTGATTTATATGTTGAACATCATGAGTTAACGCTCGATGAGTTTTGTGAGATATGCTTGATCCCTTCTGATGGGGATTTGAGGGAGCCTCGGCCTGAGGAGTTTGAGGACTTCCTTCGCACTTTGACTGTGGGGGAATTTAGGGGCATGTCGAAAGCCCGTGTTACTAGCTTGCATTTTCCTGCTGTGCACTACTTTGCTTTATTCATAGGGAAATGCTTGACTGCTAGGGAGGAAGGTGGTACGCTCAGTGCCCCTGACCTCGCCATCTTGCGTCGTGCTATTCACGGCGATAACACTTTTAGCTTGGGAGCTATCATTGCACGCTGCCTGCACACCAACAGGACTAAGGGTAAAGTCCATGGCGGTATTTATGCTTCGCGTCTTGTGAAACGTCTTAATGTTGCTATCCGCCCAAATGACTACTTGCTGCCTAAGGTTTATTTAGACCAACAGTGCATGATCGATCACCACTTTATTGATGAACCTGAACCTCCTCAATACATTCGTCATAACCTGATTTTCAGCGAGAGAACTCGCGATATGATTCCGTTGCCTGCACCCTCTTTGTTTGACTCTCATGCCAGGAACGGATACACCATCATGCCAGCAGATATCACAGCTTACAGGAATGAGCTGGCCGCAGTGGAGAACGAGGTCCTACAGTGGGACGCTCAAGTGCCTCCGCCTCAGTACTATTCGCTCGGTCCTGATGGATACTACGGGTGGTTATTACCAAGCTAGGCAAAAGCCTAAGCTTGGGGGAGTACGTATCTCTCACCGACATTACATTCATGCTCATGCATTCATTCCAGTTGTCGGCGTTCATCCTTTTTCATTGTATTATCCATGTTATTTTGATTTTCGCTTTCTTCTTGTGTGTTTGAAAAACTCTGAAAATCCAAAAATACTTCTTGCTTCTTTTTGGTTTTTCTTTCCATTTAGTTAGTTCGTAGTATTAAAAGAAAACCCAAAAAGATTTTGCGTTTCTTCCTTTGCTTGTTGGGAGCTCTCCCGTGTAAATAGTTTTTCTCGCTTTTCATTTTTCTTCTTTATTTTGCTTTTCTTCAGAAAAACTAAAAACTCCAAAAATATTTCAGTGTGTTCCTCTAAATTTCTTTTCTTTTCGTTGAGTTGTCGTAGGGAGAGGACCACGATGAAAATGTTGAGTGGCTCTCATATGCTTTACTGCTGATCTAACGAAGAGCCAATTTTACCTTGTCTTCTCCCTTGAATAAAATGTTTGCAGATTCCAGCTTAGTCCATGGCACTCTTGCACTATTATTATTTTCACATCATTCGGTCGTGCAAGTGAAAGGCAATAATGATGATGATTTGATGAAGTGACTGTGGCAAGGAAAGGCTGGTATGAACTCTTGTTGTTTTTTTTGTTAATATGTTTAACTCAGTATCCATGATTCAGCATATTATGAGTAAACATGTTTGTGATGAAAATTAGAGATTATAGTTGCTCATGCCATGCTTAGGTAGCTAGGAGTGGATAATGATTTATCTTGGATGTCAACATGCATTAAAATGGTTATGATGTAGTATGCTACTTGTAGTCTGCGTTGGTATTTCCCCGAAGAGGAGAGGATGATGCAGTATAGTAGAGATAAGCATTTTTCTCAGTTAAGAACCAAGGTTAACAATCCAGTAGGAGAACCAAGCAGAATTCCGTTAAGCGCACCTACACACACAAGAGCAAACACTTGCACCCAACGCAAATAAGAGGGTTGTCAATCCTCTTAGCGGTTATTTGCAAGGATTAAATCTTATAGAGATAAATAGATAAACTAAATACTAATTAAAATAAAAGTATATAAATTGCAGCAAAGTATTTTTAGGTTTTTTATATATGATAAAGTAGACCCGGGGGCCATACTTTTCACTAGAGGCTTCTCTCTCGAACACATAGCATATGGTGGGTAAACAAATTACTGTTGGGCAATTGATAGAAAAGCAAATAATTATGATGGTTTCATGGCAATGATCAAGTATATAGGCATCACGTCCGAGACAAGTAGACCGACTCCTGCCTGCATCTACTACTATTACTCCACCCATCGACCGCTATCCAGCATGCATCTAGGGTATTAAGTATGAAACAGAGTAACGCCTTAAGCAAGATGACATGATGTAGACAAAGTAAACTCAAGCAATATGATTAAACTCCATCTTTTTATCCCTAATGGCAACAATACAAATACGTGTCATGTCCCCTTCTGTCACTGGGATTGAGCACCGCAAGATTGAACCCATCACAAGGCACCTCTCCCATTGCAAGACAAATCAATCTAGTAGGCCAAACCAAATCGATAGATCGGAGAGAAATACAAAGCTATAATAATCATGCATAAAAGAGTTCAGAGAAAGACTCAAATATTTCTCATGAATAATCTGATCATAAACTCACAATTCATCGGATCCCAACAAACACACCGGAAAAGAAGATTACATCGGATAGAACTCCAAGAACATCGAGGAGAACATGGTATTGAAGACCAAAGAGAGAGAAGAAGCCATCTAGCTACTAGCTATGGACCCGTAGGTCTGTGGTAAACTACTCACACATCATCGGAAGGGCAGCAAGGTTGATGAAGAAGCCCTCCGTGATCGATTCCCCCTCCGGCAGAGTACCGGAAAAGGCCTCCAGATGGGATCACGGAAGAATAGAGGCTTGCGGCGGCGGAAAGGTTTTATCTTCTGTCTCTCTGGTATATTGGGAATATTTTAGAATTTATAGTGCTGGAATTAGGTCAGGAGGGGCAACGAGGGGCCCACAAGCCTGGGGGGGTGCGCCCTACCCCCCTGGGCATGCCCTCCAGGCTTGTCGCCTCCTCGTGGCTCTTCTAGTCTTCTCCCGAAGCTTCGTGGGTCTCTTCTGGTCCAGAAAAAATTAATCCAAAGTTTTTTTTCTCGTTTGGACACTTTTTGATAATAATTTTCTAAAAAGGCAAAAACAAGCAGAAAACAGCAACTGGCACTGGGCACTGGGTTAATAGGTTAGTCCCAAAAAATGATATACAATGGCATATAATTGCATATAAAACATCCAAGATTGATACTATAATAGCATGGAACAATCAAAAATTATAGATACATTGAGACGTATCATAGTATGTTAATATGGTATCCTCCTCTGAATGTTTCAAGTGGCTTGACTTGGCACATGTTCATACATGTAGTTGATTCAAAACCAACATAGCCTCCACGATATTTATGTTCAGGGTGTCTATATCCTACTCATGCTAGTATTCAATGATAATTATTCTCAATGCATGATCATGACCGTTTTCGCTCTCTAGTTGGTCGCTCCTCAATCTATTGCTAGCCTTCACCTGTACTAAGCGGGAATACTGCTTGTGCATCCAAAATCCTGAAACCAAAGTTTTTTCCAGATGAGTCCACTATATCTACCTATATGCGGTATTACTCTGCCGTCCCAAGTAAATTTGCATGTGCCACCTCTAATCATTCAAATAAACATCTGTTTTTGTGTGCCCGTACCACTCATGGAGCGACAGGGGACGGTCAGTATCTTCCATGCTAAGCGGGTTATTCTCGAGATGAGTGTTTATTCACTTTTCATTGCACAAGAGAGGCTGATATTTGGGATGCCCAGTCCTATGCTCAAAATGAAAATACATAATGCAAACAAACTCCCCTGGAAAGTTGTTGGTATGGAGGGCACCCGAGGATTCGGCTAGCCATGGCTTGTGTTGGCATGGTGGAGGGGGAGTAAACTTTACCTTTCCGCTTGGGAACCGCCTATAATGTGTTTAGCATGGAAGATATTGAAAATTCTCGGTCGTGACGTTGACAGGAAAAGTACACCTCCCAAAATTCTTTTTCATCTCTGATTTAAGCCTCGAGCTCTGGCACCACTGCAAATCCATGCTTCCCTCTGTGAAGGGCCTATCTATTTACTTTTATGTTATTTTACTTTTATTGTTGAGTCTCACCTTCTCATTATAAGCACCAATCCTGAGAGCACTATTGTCATCCTTATGCAGTGAGTATAGTTAATGTTGGGTGAATCATGACTGGATCTCTTCTACCCTAAATAACAATGTTCAGTCGTGGCTTGAACTTTGGAGGTACTCTGCATTTATGTTTTGCGGTCTCAGAAAGGGCTAGCGAGATACCATGTTATCATATTATATCATGATTGTTTTGACAAATTGTTGGCACTTGAGATATGTTATTATTGCCCGCTAGTTGATTATGCCATTGATATGAGTAAATATCATTCCTAAGTGTTATTATGAGCATGGTTAGTTCATGATCTTTGCTGAAAACTTGGGTACTATTTAAGCTTATATACGGATACAAGAACAAAAGAGTTCGTAAAAGTCTTTCTTTATCACTTTGAGTTTGTCAACTGAATTGCTTGAGGACAAGCAATGAGTTAAGCTTGGGGGAGTTGATACATCTCCGTCGTATCTACTTTTCCAAACACTTTTGCTCTTGTTTTGGACTCTAATTTGCATGATTTGAATGAAACTAACCCGGACTGACGCTATTTTCAGCAGAACTACCATGGTGTTGTTTTTGTGCAGAAATCAAAGTTCTCGGAATTGGACGAAAATTTTTGGGGATTTTATGGAATAAATAAAAATTACTGGCGCAAGAATTAGCAGAAGAGGGGCCACCTGTTGCCCACAAGGCAACAGGGCACGACACCCCCTAGGGCGCGCCCTGATGCCTTCTGGGGCCCACAGGCGGCCGTCTAACCTAATTCCAACGCTATAAATTCACTTTCCCCGAGAAAAAAATAAGAGAGAAAGAAGTTTCATCACATTTTACGATACAGAGCCGCCGCCACCTCCTGTTCTTCATCGGGAGGGCTAATCTGGAGTCCGTTCGGGGCTCCGGAGAGGGGGATTCGTCGCCGTCGTCATCATCAACCATCCTCCATCACCCATTTCATGATGCTCACCACCGTGTGTGAGTAATTTCTCCGTAGGCTTGCTGGACGGTGATGGGTTGGATGGGATTTATCATGTAATGGAGTCAATTTCTTAGGGCTTTGATCCCTAGTATCCACTATGTTCTGAGATTGATGTTGCTATAACTTTGCTATGCTTAATGCTTGTCACTAGGGCCCGAGTGCCATGATTTCAGATCTGAACCCTTTATGTTTTCATGAATATACTTGTGTTCTTGATCCTATCTTGCAAGTTGTATTCACCTATTACGTGTTATGATCAACATACCCCAAGGTGACAATAATTGGGATTCTTTCCGGTGATTACCGTAGTTTGAGGAGTTCATGTATTCACTAAGTGTTAATGCTTTGTTCCGGTTCTTTATTAAAAGGAGGCCTTAATATCCCTTAGTTTCCTTATGGACCCCGCTGCCATGGGAGGGTAGGACAAAAGGTGTCATGCAAGTTCTTACTATAAGCACGTATGACTATATACGGAATACATGCCTACATTACATTGATGAATTGGAGCTATTGTGTATCACCTTAGGTTGTGACTGTTACATGATGAATGTCATCCAACATAATTATTCATCACCGATCCAATGCCTATGCTTTTTGCATATTGATCTTTGCTAAGTTACTTTCGTTGTTGCTGCTGTTACAATCACTACAAAACTACTACTGTTACTGTTACTACTGCTATCAAAACTATCATACTACTGTGCTACTGAACACTTTGCTGCAGATATTTAGTTCTCCAGGTGTGGTTCAATTGACAACTCAACTGCTAATACTCGCAAATATTCTTTGGCTCCCCTTGTGTCGAATAAATAAATCTGGGTATAATACTACCCGCAAAAACTGTTGCGATCCCCTGATGACCCACAAGTATGGAGGATCAATCATAGTCCTTTCAATAAGAAAGAGTGTCGAACCCAACGAGGAGCAGAAGGAAATGACAAGCGGTTTTGAGCAAGGTATTCTCTGCAAGTACTGAAAGTAGCGGTAACAAATAGTTTCGGTAGCAAGATAATTCGTAACAAGTAACTAGTAACAAGTATAATAAAGTGCAACAAGGTGGCCCAATCCTTTTTGTAGCAAAGGACAAGCCGGAACGAACTCGTATAATAAGCAATGCGTTCTCGAGGACACATGGGAATTTCATCTAGTCACTTTCATCATGTTTGTTTGATTCGCGTTCGCTACTTTGATAATTTGATATGTGGGTGGGCCAGTGCTTGGGTGTTGTTCTTACTTGAACAAGCCTCCCACTTATGATTACCCCCTCTTGCAAGCATCCGCAACTATGAAAGAAGAATTAAGATAAATCTAACCATAGCATGAAACATAGGGATCCAAATCAGCCCCTTACAGAATAGCGCATAAACTAGGGTTTAAGCTTCTGTCACTCTAGCAACCCATCATCTAATTACTACTCCACAATGCCTTACCTTAGGCCCAAAGATGGTGAAGTGTCATGTAGTCGATGTTCACACGACACCACTAAAGGAATCAACAACATACATATCATCAAAATATCGAACAAATACCAAATTCACATGATTACTTATGACAAGACTTCTCCCATGTCCTCAAGAACAAAAGTAACTACTCACAAATCATAATCATGTTCAAGATCAGAGGGGTATTGAATATCATTAAGGATCTGAACATATAATCTTCCACCAAATAAACCAACTAGCATCAACTACAAGATGTAATCAACACTACTAGCAACCCACAGGTACCAATCTGAGGTTTTGAGGCAAAGATTGAATACAAGAGATGAACTAGGGTTTGAGATGAGATGGTGCTGGTGAAGATGTTGATGAAGATTGGTCCTCCCACGATGAGAGGATCGTTGGTGATGTTGATGGCTTCGATCTCCCCTCCCGGAGGAAAGTATCCGCGGCGGAATCGCTCCGCCGGAGAGCAAAATAGCTCCTGCCCAGGTTCCGCCTCGAGACGGTGGCGCTTCGTCCCGAAAGTATTCTTCTGATTTTTTTCTAGGGCAAATGGCTTCATATAGCAGAAGGAGGGGGCCGGAGGCCTGCCAGGGGCCCCACAAGCTCGGGGGGCGCGCCCAGGGGCGTAGGGCGTGCCCCCCAGGCTTGTGGCTTCCTGGTGGGCCCCCTCCTAGTAATTATTTCGCCAGTATTTTTTATATATTCCAAAATAATTCTCCGTAAATTTTCAGGTCATTTGGAGTTGTGCAGAATAGCTATCTCCGTTTCACCCCTTTCCGGTCCAGAATTCCAGCTGCCGGTAATCTCCCTCTTCATGTGAATCTTGCAAAATAAGAGAGAAAAGGCATAAGAATTGTACCATAAAGTGAAATAATGATCAAAAACATATTAATTAACAGTAGGAAATCATGATGCAAATTGGACGTATCAACTCCCCCAAGCTTTGACCTCGCTTGTCCTCAAGCGAAAGCCGAAATCAATAATCAGGACCACATGTTTAGAGAGAGAGGCGTCGATAAAAATAAAATACGGACATGCAGCATCATGATCTTTATTATCACAGCAATATATCATCATAAAACTTCTCATGAAAAAGTGACAATTCAATCACAAGTTAAAGTATGAACCATAAACCAAATTGAAAACTAACAAACTATGATCTCAGTCACTGAAGCAACTACAATTCATCATATTATCAGAAAGAGTCTATGTAAGAGCTTTGTTTAGCAAGTTCACATACTCAACTATCATTTAGTCTTCTATGATTGCTGACACTCACGGCATACTTATGGAGCAAAAGTTTCAGTCAGACACATAGAAAGATAGGGGCTTATATTTTGCCTCCCAACGTATTTACCTCAAGGGTAATGTCAACAATAATAACTCATGATCACCTACATCCAACTAGATATATATGCCTGGATCAATCCCCACCACATGATGCTTGCCAAGAGAGAAAATAAAAATGGAATAGAGGGGAATACTATTGACTCTTGCATGAAAGTAAATACATAAAGTAAAAGATAGGCCCTTCGCAGAGGGAAGCAGAGGTTGTCATGCGCTTTTTATTTTGGATGTTCAAGCTATTAATGTAAAGGAACGTCACTTTATATTGCCCGTTGTGATAGCAACCTTTATTATGCAGTCTGTCGCTTTTATTTCTTCACCATTACAAGTTCGTACAAAGCTTACTTTCCCTTACAATAAAAGATCATACATATTTAGGAGCAATTTTTATTGCTTTGCACCGATGAGAACTTACTTGAAGGATCTTATTCAATCCATAGGTAGATATAATGGACTCTCATGGCATGAAACTGGGTTTAAGGGTTTTTGGATGCACAAGTAGTATCTCTACTTAGTGCGGAATTATGGCTAGCAAAAGATAGGGGGCAAGCACCACATGTTAGAGGATCCAAAACAATATAACTTCTATGTGAATATAAGCAAACATAACTCATTACGTTGTCTTCCTTGTCCAACGTCGACTATTTGACATAGAATACTTAATGGGGGCTCACAATCATAAAAGATGTCCAAGATAGTGTATTTATATGTGAGACCTCTCTTCCTTTATTACTTTTTCATGAATTGCAACAATGACCAATACCATGTTTGTCAACTTCCAACAAGTTTTATCAATTATACTCCTTTTATGTGAAGTCATCGCTCCCCATGGGATTAGCATATGATCTTTTTTTATTTATTTATCTCTAGGATTGGATCGACAAAAGCAGAACACTCAACTAAAACTACTCTTTATTATATAACTTTCACACACGATTACATAGATGGATAGACCACAAAGCAAGCACTCGAAACTAAATCATACTAAACTTTATTCTTCTAAATCACGAAATAACTAAGGATCGAACTAAGATAGATAATGATGATAAAAAGCGATGGTGATACGATACCGGGGCACGTCCCCCAAGCTTGGCACAAGCCAAGGGTGGTGCACATACCCATGTACTCAAGTCTCCTTCTTCGGTGATGGTGGTGATGAAGTGGTGGGCTTGTCCTTCAAAATATTTAATAAGATATCCTTCAAACTCTGGACCTCTCGAAGCAACTGCTGAATTGCGGTGGCGTTCTTTTGCACTTCAACCATAATATGTTTATTTTTCGGCCACCAAGATCCCTTTCCTGCATCATTCCCACTTGGACGGGAAATATCCCAATTGGAAGGTATGTGCATGCGGGGAATGTTTTCAACCCCATAATTGTGGACCAAATTATGAAAATTGTTCCGATGTAACCTGTGTAAGGGTCTCCTAGGAGGAAGCCCTTCTTGTACCTCTGGACTCCCATGGCTTGTAGTGCTTCTTATGGCTTGATGAGGATTTGGAGTCATGGAGATGCCGGCAAGGGTACCCCTCTCGGAGGCCGGGGGATGGACTTCCAGCGAATCTCCATCATCTTCTTCCATGGTAACCTCCTCCTCCTCCTCTCTCCTGAGTTCCATCTGTATCAACCAAGCATCGTCTCCCATGTTGTTGGAGGAAGCGGAAGACATGATGCCCGGTCTCGAAAATCTGACAGGAAACAGCACGAAACAAGAACAGAGGAGAAACTTGCGATTCGGTGGTCAAAACACCCGTGAGTATATATAATGATTTTTTCCCGTGCAGGACAAGTAATATGGAAGAAAAACAGAGTCGGGAAAGTCCACGAGGGAGCCACAAGCCTGGTAGGCGCGCCCTGGGGGTAGGGCGCGCCCCCCAGGCTTGTCGCCTCCCCGTGCACTTTTCGAACTGCTTATTATTTTCCTAATTTTTTATATATTCCAAAACGGACAAAAAGTACTTTTATGGAAGTTTTGGAGCTGGTTTACTTACCGTACCACATACCTACTCCTTTTCAGGGTTTTGGGGCGTTCCGCAAGGTTTCTTCTATGTGCTCTTCCGGTGTCATTGTTTGAATAATATTAGTTTCAACATTAATGGGCGTACCTGAGATATAATGTTTAATTCTTTGCCCATTAACCACCCTCGGATTATTGCCTTCGGAGTTGTTTATTTTGATGGCTCCGGAGCGATAAACTTCTTCGATGATGTACGGTCCTTCCCATTTAGAGAGAAGTTTTCCTGCAAAAAATCTTAAATGAGAATTGTATAATAGAACATGATCACCTACTTTGAATTCCCGTTTCTGAATTCATGCCATCTTTTAACTTTTTCTTTAAACAACTTGGCATTTTCATAAGCTTCGGTTCTCCATTCATCTAGAGAACTAATATCAAATAACCTCTTTTCACCGGCAAGTTTAAAATCATAGTTAAGTTCTTTAATTGCCCAATATGCTTTATGTTCTAGTTCAAGAGGTAAATGACATGTTTTTCCATAAACCATTTTATATGGAGACATACCCATAGGATTTTTATAAGCAGTTTTGTAAGCCCATAGTGCATCATCGAGTTTCTTAGACCAATTATTTCTAGATCTATTAACAGTCTTTTGCAAAAATAATTTTATTTCTCTATTAGTTAATTCAACTTGACCACTAGACTGAGGATGATAAGGAGATGCAATTCTATGATTAACATCATATTTAGCAAGCAATTTACGGAAAGCACCATGAATAAAATGTGAACCACCATCAGTCATTAAATATATAGGGACTCCAAACCTCGGAAATATAACTTCTTTAAGCATTTTAATAGAAGTGTTATGATCAATGATGTCTACTACGCAACTTTATTATTGTAGACTCGTGTTGGGCCTCCAAGCGCAGAGTTTTGTAGGACAGTAGCAATTTTCCCTCAAGTGGATGACCTAAGGTTTATCAATCCGTGGGAGGCATAGGATGAAGATGGTCTCTCTCAAACAACCCTGCAATCAAATACAAGAAATCTCTTGTGTCCCCAACACACCCAATACAATAGTAAATTGTATATGTGCACTAGTTCGGCGAAGAGATGGTGATACAAGTGTAGTATGGATAGTAGATATATGTTTTTGTAATCTGAAAATCAAAAAAATAGCAAGGTAGCAAGTGATAAAATGGAGCACAAACGGTATTGCAATGCTTAGAAACAAGGCCTAGGGTTCATACTTTCACTAGTGCAATCTCTCAACAGTGCTAACATAATTGGATCATATAACAATCCCTCAACGTGCGACAAAGAATCACTCCAAAATTCCTATTAGCGGAGAACATAAGATAGAAATTGTTGTAGGGTACAAAACCACCTCAAAGTTATTCTTTTCGATCAATCTATTGGGCTATTCCTATAAGTGTCACAAATAGCCCTAGAGTTTGTACTAAAATAACACCATATGATACGCATCAACCAACTCTAATGTCACCACAAGTATCCGTGAGTTGATTATTCGATATGCGTCAAACAACATCAGATCATAATATTCAATCCACACAAAGAACTCCAAAGAGTGCCCCAAGATTTCGATCGGAGAAAGTAGGATGAAAACGTGCATCAACCCCTATGCATAGATTACCTCAATGTCACCCCGGGAATCCACGAGTTGAGTGCCAAAACATACATCAAGTGAACCAATATAATACCCCATTGTCACCACGGGTATTCATATGCAAGACATACATCAAGTGTTCTCAAATCCATAAAAGTATTCGATCCGATAATAGTGAAACCTCAAAGGTAAAAAACTCAATTCATCACAACAAGATAGAGAGGGAGAAACACCATATGATCCAACTATATTAACAAAGCTCGCGGTACATCAAGATCGTGCCAAATCAAGAACACAAGAGAGAGAGAGAGAGAGATCAAACACATAGCTACTTGTACATACCCCTAGCCCCGAGGGTGAACTACTCCCTCCTCGTCATGGAGACCGCCGGGATGATGAAGATGGCCTCCGGTGATGATTCCCCCCTCCGGTAGGGTGCCGGAAAAGGGCTCCAGATGGGATCTCCTTGGTACAGAGGCTTGCGGCGGCATAAAAACTCATCTAGGTTAACTTTCGGGGGTTTCTGAATATATAGGATTTTTCAGCGTTGGAATCACGCAAAGAGGTGCCACAGGGGGCCCACGAGGCACCAGGGCGCGCCTGGGGGGGCAGGCATGCCCAAGTGGCTCGTGGGGCCCCTGTGGCTCCTCTGCTGCTCCTCCGAAGCTTCCTGGGTCTGTTTCCTTCCAGAAAAAATCGTCAAAAAGTTTCGCTGCATTTGGACTTCATTTGATATGGATTTTCTGGAAAACCAAAAACAAGCAGAAAACAACAAGTGGCACTGGGCACTAGGTCAATATGTTAGTCCATAAAAATCATATAAAAGTCATATAAAAGTGCACCGAAATCGTACAAAACTATAATAAACATGGCATGAATACTTCATAAATTATAGATACGTTGGAGACGTATCAGCATCCCCAAGCTTAATTCCTGCTCGTCCTCGAGTAGGTAAATGATAAAAGAAACAATTTATGAAGTGTGAATGCTAGCATAGTGCATAAGTTTGATCAATGATAATTTCAATCACTTTTCCTAGCATCATAACAGCAACTCTTTCTCATAAAACTCATCATGATAAAGTAGCAATCAATTCACATGTTATGGTTTAAACAATGCATTCTCTTGAAACTTAACAACCTATGTTCTTAGTCACCAAACAATTGCAATTCAACTTAATTTCAACAAAGTCTAAGTAAGAGCTCCACATACTCAATTATCATATAGTCTTCTATGATTGCTAGTACTCAAAGCATATTTTTAGAACAAATGGCATCCATCAAACACAGAGAAAGATAGGGGCTTAGTGTTTTGCCTCCCAACTTATTTATCATAGAGATAATTGTCAACAATAATAATTCATGATCAAATATATTTGGCTGGCCATATGTGCCTGGATCTTTCCCCACCACATGATGCTTGCCAACTAGAGAATAATTGAGGTTGAAATGCGAATGAATACTTATTGACTCTTGCATAAAAGTAAATACATAAAAGTAAATGCATAAAATTAAAAGATAGGCCCTTCACAGAGGGAAGCAGAGGTTGTCATGCGCTTTTTATTTTTGGATGCACAAGCCCTTAATCCAAAGGAACGTCACGTTATATTGCCCCTTGTGATAGCAACCTTTGTTATGTAGTCCGTCGCTTTTATTTCTTTACCATCACAAGTTCGTACAACGCCTATTTTCCCTTGCAATAAAAGATCATACATATTTTAGGAGCAATTTTTATTGCTTTTCGCACCGATGACAACTTACTTGAAGGATCTTATTCAATCCATAGGTAGATATGGTGGACACTCATGGGAAGAAACTGGGTTTAAGGGTTTTTGGATGCACAAGTAGTATCTCTACTTAGTATGAATTTTTGGCTAGCAAAAGATCCTAAGCAAGCACCACATGTTGGAGGATCCATAACAATATAACTTCTATGCAAATATACCCAAACATAACTCATTGCGTTGTCTTCCTTGTCCAACTTCAACTAATTTGCTCAAGCTTGAAAATAGTTAATGGGTATTCACAATCATAAAAGATGTCCAAGATAATATATTTATATGTGAAAGTTCTCTTCCTTATACTAATCATTCATGAATTGCTTGTATGACCAATATTGTGATTGTCAAGCTTCAATAGATTTCAATTTCTAACCCAAATGTGAAACTACTACTAGACATGATACAAGCATATGAAGCACATATAATTTCAACTTTATGATATTCAATTCTTTCACAATTTACCCATAGGATATAAGTGAAGCACAAGAGTAAATGACAAACTACTCCAAAAAGATATAAGTGAAGATCAAATGAGTAGTTGAGAAAATAGGTAACTATGTGAGGACTCTCTCTCATTTAAAAATTTCAGATCTTAAGTATTTTATTCAAACAGAAAAGAAAACAAAACAAACTGACATTCCAAGGATAGCACATATCATGTGAATAAGCAAAAAACTTAGGCTCAATCAAAACTGATCGATAGTTGTTGAAGAAGAAAGGTGGGATGCCTACCGCGGCATACCCAAGCTTAGATTCTTGAGACTTCTTGGAATATTATCTTGGGGTGCCTTGGGAATCCCCAAGCTTGAGCTCTTGTGTCTCCTTAATTCCTCTCATATCATGGCTTCTCCTAAATCTTAAAAACTTCATCCACACAAAACTCAACATGAACTCGTGAGATAAGTTAGTATAAATCCACTCAAAACCTTAACATTCCCTACTGTAGCAAATCACTAAAATTATAATTAAACATTGCCTACTAAATGCCTCTTCATATTTAACACTCCTATCCAAAAATAGAAACATTAAACAAGCAACATATGCAAACAATGCAACTATAACCGAAATCTGCCAAAACAGAACAGTCTGTAAAAGGGGAATAAGAATCCATACTTTCCTAACTCCAAAAATTCTTAAAAATTACGACATGACAGAGAACTAATTCATGCTTACTGTGTAAAAATTTCAGATTTCTATCATGTTCTGACTATTCAGGAATATTCTGGACATAACAGAAAACTTTCTGTTTTCAAACAGCAACACATGAACTTGCAAACTGAGCATGGTAAAGGCTATAATTGGCATTTTATTGAACTAAAAGATAAAAAACATGATTATTGATAGCATCAAGAAAATATCAAATAAATAAAATGACACTCCAAGCAAAACTCATATTATGTGACGAATAAAAATTTAGCTCCAAGTAAGGTTACCGATAATGTTGAAGACGAAAGAGGGGATGCCTTCCGGGGCATCCCCAAGCTTAGTTGCTTGGGTGTTCCTTGAATATTACCTTGGGGTGCCTTGGGCATCCCCATGCTTAGGGTCTTACCACTCCTTATTCTCCTCATATCGATATCTCACCCAAAACTTGAAAACTTCAATCACACAAAACTTAACGGAACTTGTGAGATAGGTTAGTATGATAAAAATAAATCGTCCACTTAGGTACTGTCAAGACAAGATTCATAATTGTTCTCACATAATTCCTACTGTAGTCTATCATTTCCATAATTTATATTGCTCAATATAAGCTATGGAAACACTAAAACAAGCAAACTATGCATCGAAAACAGATCAGTCAAAAACAGAACAGCGTGTAGTGAGCGATTTAAAAACCATACTTATTTACTTCCAAAAATTCTGAAAAATTAGGACAACGGAAAAAAAATTAACCCAATGATCTTTAAAAATTTCAGAATTTTCTCATGCTCCAGTACAGAATAAAAATTCCAGCACTGGACGCAAAAGTTTCTGTTTTTGCACAGAATCGAATCAACAAGTATCCACACTATCCCAAAGGCTTTACTTGGCACATTATTGAAAGAAAACATATAAAACATGATTACCACAGTAGCTTAATCATGTGAACACACAAAAACAGAAGGTATAAGTATTGGGTTGTCTCCCAACAAGCGCTTTTCTTTAATTCCTTTTAAGATAGGCATGATGATTTCAATGATACTCACATAAAAGTAAAGAATTGAAACGCAAAGAGAGCATCATGAAGCATATGACTAGCACATTTAAGCCTAACCCACTTCCTATGCATAGGGATTTTGTGAGCAAACAATTTGTGGGAGCAAGAATCAACTAGCATAGGAAGGCAAAACAAGCATGACTTCAAAACTTTCAACACATAGAGCGGAAACTTGATATTATTGCAACTCCTACAAGCATATGATCCTCTCTCATAATAATTTTCAGTAGCATCATGAATGAATTCAACAATATAACTATCACATAAAGCATTCCTTTCATGATCCACAAGCATAGAAATTTTACTACTCTCCACATAAGCATTTTTCTTCTCATTCATAAGAGTGGGAGGAGCGAACTCAATGAAATAACTATCATGTGATACTTGATTGGCATAATCAATTTGAGCATTAAAATCATGATGACAAGTTTCATGGTTATCATTATTCCTTATAGCATACATGTCATCACAATAATCATCATAGATAACAACTTTTTTTATCATAGTCAATTGAAACCTCTTCCAAAATAGTGGAATCATCATTAAATAAACTCATGACCTCTTCAAATCCACTTTCATAATTATAATCATCATAAATAGGAGGCATGCAATCATCATAATAAATTTGGTCATCAAAACTTGGGGGACTAAAAATATCATCTTCATCAAACATAGCATCCCCAAGCTTATGGCTTTGCATATCACTAGCATTATGGATATTTAGAGAATTCATACTAGCAACATTGCAATCATGCTCATCATTCAAAGATTTTATGCCAAACATTTTATTGAATTCTTCTTCTATCAATTGAGCACAATTTTCCGATCCATCATTTTCAAGAAAAACATTATAAAGACGAATAATATGAGGCAACCTCAATTCCATTTTTTTGTAGTTTTCTTTTTATAAAACCAAACTAGTGATAAACAAGAAACTAAAAGATTCAATTGCAAGATCTAAAGATATACCTTCAAGCACTCACCTCCCCGGCAACGGCGCTAGAAAAGAGCTTGATGTCTACTACGCAACTTTATTCTTGTAGACTCGTGTTGGCCCTCCAAGCACAGAGTTTTGTAGGACAGTAGCAATTTTCCCTCAAGTGGATGACCTAAGGTTTATCAATCCGTGGGAGGCATAGGATGAAGATGGTCTCTCTCAAATAACCCTGCAATCAAATACAAGAAATCTCTTGTGTCCCCAACACACCCAATACAATGGTAAATTGTATAGGTGCACTAGTTCGGCGAAGAGATGGTGATACAAGTGTAGTATGGATAGTAGATATAGGTTTTTGTAATCTGAAAATAAAAAAACAGCAAGGTAGCAAGTGATAAAACGGAGCACAAACGGTATTGCAATGCTTAGAAACAAGGCCTAGGGTTCATACTTTCACTAGTGCAATCTCTCAACAATGCTAACATAATTGGATCATATAACAATCCCTCAACGTGCGACAAAGAATCACTCCAAAATTCCTATTAGCGGAGAACATAAGATAGAAATTGTTGTAGGGTACGAAACCACCTCAAAGTTATTCTTTCCGATCAATCCATTGGGCTATTCCTATAAGTGTCACAAATAGCCCTAGAGTTCGTACTAAAATAACACCATATGATACGCATCAACCAACTCTAATGTCACCTAGATACTCCAATGTCACCACAAGTATCCGTGAGTTGATTATTCGATATGCATCAAACAACTTCAGATCCTAATATTCAATCCACACAAAGAACTTCAAAGAGTGCCCCAAGATTTCTATCGGAGAAAGTAGGATGAAAACGTGCATCAACCCCTATGCATAGATTACCCCAATGTCACCCCGGGAATCCGCGAGTTGAGTGCCAAAACATACATCAAGTGAACCAATATAATACCCCATTGTCACCACGGGTATTCATATGCAAGACATACATCAAGTGTTCTCAAATCCATAAAAGTATTCGATCCGATAATAGTGAAACCTCAAAGGTAAAAACTCAATTCATCACAACAAGATAGAGAGGGAGAAACACCATATGATCCAACTATATTAACGAAGCTCGCAGTACATCAAGATCGTGCCAAATCAAGAACACGAGAGAGAGAGATCAAACACATAGCTACTTGTACATACCCCTAGCCCCGAGGGTGAACTACTCCCTCCTCGTCATGGAGACCGCCGGGATGATGAAGATGGCCTCCGGTGATGATTCCCCCCCCCCTCCGGCAGGGTGCCGGAAAAGGGCTCCAGATGGGATCTCCTTGGTACAGAGTCTTGCGGCGGCGTAAAAACTCATCTAGGTTAACTTTCAAGGGTTTCTGAATATATAGGATTTTTCAGCATTGGAATCACGCAAAGAGGTGCCACAGGGGGCCCATGAGGCACCAGGGCGCGCCTGGGGGGGCAAGCGCGCCTAGGTGGCTCGTGGGGCCCCTGTGGCTCTTCTGCTGCTCCTCCGAAGCTTCCTGGGTCTGTTTCCTTCCAGAAAAAATCGTCAAAAAGTTTCACTGCATTTGGACTTCATTTGATATGGATTTTCTGGAAAACCAAAAACAAGCAGAAAACAGCAACTGGCACTGGGCACTAGGTCAATATGTTAGTCCATAAAAATCATATAAAAGTCATATAAAAGTGCACCAAAATCATATAAAACTATAATAAACATGGCATGAATACTTCATAAATTATAGATACGTTGGAGACGTATCAATCAGCACTACTAGTTGGAATAGCTTCTACCCACTTAGTAACGTAATCAACAGCAACTAAAATATGTGTATACCCATTGGATTTAGGAAAAGGTCCCATATAGTCAAAACCCCAAACATCAAATGGTTAAATAACAAGTGAATAATTCATAGGCATTTCTTGACGTCTACCAATATTACCAATTCTTTGACATTCATCATAAGAGAGGACAAACTTACGTGCATCTTTGAAAAGAGTAGGCCAATAAAAACCAGATTGTAGTACCTCGTGTGCAGTTCTGTCTCCCACATGGTGTCCTCCATATGCCTCAGAGTGACACTTTTGTAGGATTTGTTCATGTTCATGCTCAGGTACACAACTTCTAATAATACCATCTACTCCTTCTTTATATAAATGTGGGTCATCCCAAAAGTAATGTCTTAAATCAAAGAAGAACTTTTTCTTTTGTTGGTATGTGAAATTAGGTGGTATATATTTAGCAACAATATAATTAGCATAGTCTGCATACCAAGGAATATTACGAGAAGCATTTATCACAGCTAGTTGTTCATCAGGGAAATCATCATTAATAGGAAGTGGGTCATCAAGAACATTTTCCATTCTAGACAAATTATCAGCTATAGGATTCTCAACTCCCTTTCTATCAACAATATGCAAATCAAATTCTTGTAGCAAAAGAACCCACCTAATAAGTCTAGGTTTAGCATCTTTCTTTTCCATAAGATATTTAATAGCAGCATGATCAGTATGAATTGTAACTTTGGAATCAACAATGTAAGATCTGAATTTATCACATGCAAACACAACTGCTAAAAATTATTTCTCAGTAGTAGCATAATTTCTTTGAGCATTGTCTAGAGTTTTACTATCATAATGAATAACATTCAATTTCTTATCAACTCTTTGGCCTAGAACAGCAGCAACAGCATAATCACTAGCATCACACATAATTTCAAAGGGTAGGTTCCAATCAGGTGGTTGAACAATAGATGCAGAAATTAAGGCTTTCTTAAGTATTTCAAAGGCTTCTACACAATCATCATCAAAAACAAATGGAACATCTTTTTGCAAGAGATTAGTAAGAGGCCTAGAAATTTTAGAGAAGTCTTTTATAAACCTTCTATAGAAACCAGCATGACCAAGGAAACTTCTTATACCTTTGATATCTTTAGGACATGGCATTTTCTCAATTGCATCAACTTTAGCTTTATCAACTTCAATACCTCTTTCAGAAATTTTATGCCCAAGGACTATACCTTCATTCACCATAAAGTGGCACTTCTCACAATTCAAGACAAGATTAGTTTCTTCACATCTCAGCAAAACTCGATCAAGGTTGCTCTAGCAATCATCAAAAGAAGTTCCGTAAACGGAAAAATCATCCATGAAAACCTCAACAATCTTTTCACAAAAGTCAGAGAATATAGCAGTCATACATCTTTGAAAGGTAGCAGGTGCATTACATAAACCAAAAGGCATACGACGATAAGCATAAGTTCCAAAAGGACAAGCAAATGTGGTTTTCTCTTGATCTTCAGGTGAAACAGGTATTTGAGAGAAACCAGAATAACCATCTAGGAAGCAAAAGTGTGTATGCTTAGATAATCTTTCTAACATTTGATCAATAAAAGGCAAGGGGTAATGATCTTTCCTAGTAGCTTTATTTAATTTCCTGAAATCAATTACCATCCTATAACCGGTTACAATTCTTTGCGGAATGAGTTCATTTTTATCATTAGGAACAACGGTAATGAATCCTTTCTTAGGAACACAATGAACAGGACTTACCCATCTACTATCAGCTATGGGATAAATTATACCTGCCTCAAGAAGCTTTAATATTTCAGTTCTTACTACATCCTTCATTTTAGGATTCAGCCTTCTTTGATGATCAACAACGGGTTTAGCGTCTGGCTCCATATGAATTTTATGCTGACATAAAGTGGGACTAATGCCCTTAAGATCATCAAGAGTATATCCAATAGCAGCTCGGTGCTTCTTCAGAGTTTTAAGTAATCTCTTTTCTTCATGCTCTGAAAGGTTAGCACTAATAATAACAAGATATATCTTCTTTTCATCAAGATAAGCATATTTAAGTGTATCGGGTAATTGCTTTAAATCAAACACAGGATCACCCTTGGGTGGTAGAGGATTTCCCAAGGTTTCAACAGGCAGATTATGTTTAAGAATAGGTGATTGTTTGAAGAACAGCTCATCTATTTCATTTCTTTCATTCATATGCATATCATTCTCATGGTCTAGCAAATATTGTTCTAAAGGATCAGTAGGAGGCACAGCAATAGAAGCAAGACCTATAATTTCATCTTTATTGGGTAATTCCTTATCATGAGGTTGTCTACTAAACTTAGAGAAATTAAATTCATGAGATATATCACCAAACTTAACTCTAACCTTCTCTTTAACATAATCAATTTCAGCATTAACGGTATTCAAGAAAGGTCTACCAAATATAATGGGACAAAAATTATCTTGTTGTGAACCAAGTACTAAGAAATTAGTAGGGTATTTGATTTTACCACACAAGACTTCAACATCTCTAACAATCCCAAGTGGTGTAATAGTATCTCTGTTTGCAAACTTAATAGTAATATCAATATCTTCAATCTCAACAGGTGCAATATCATGCATTACTTCTTGATATAAAGAAAATGGAATAGCACTCACACTAGCACCCATATCACATAAACCATGATAGCAATGAACTCCAATCTTAATAGAAATAACAGGCATGCCAACTACATGCTTGTTCTTATCTAGCATGTCTTGTTCATTTCTAACAGGTTTAGCAATTCTAGCAGCCTCATCGCAAAAGTAAATAACATGCCCATCAATATCATCAACCAAAAGATCTTTAACCATTGCAATATTAGGTTCAACCTTAATTTGTTCAGAAGGTCTAGGTGTCCTTATATTACTTTTGTTAACCACAGTTGAAGCTTTAACATGTTCCTTAATCCTAACAGGGAAATGAGGTTTCTCAATATAAGCAGTGGGCACAACTGGATCAACATTGTAAACAATTGTTTCTTCTTTAACAATAACGGGTTCTTCATTTAATTCAATAGGTGGATGATATTTAAACCATTTCTCCTTAGGGAGATCAACATGAGTAGCAAAAGATTCACAAAAGGTAGCTACTATCTCAGAGTCAAGTCCATATTTAGTACTAAACTTATGAAAAGCATCAGTTTCCATAAAAGATTTAACACAGTCAAACTCAAGATTTATACCTGAGTCTTTACCTTTGTTGATTTCCCAATCTTCAGAGTTACGTTTAATTTTTTCCAGAAGATCCCATCTAAATTCAATAGTTCTCTTCATAAAGGAACCAACAGAAGAAGTATCGAGCATGGATTGATCATTATGAGAAAGCCGAGCATAAAAGTTTTGAATAATTATTTCTCTTGAGAGCTCGTGATTGGGGCATGTGTGCAACATATACTTAATCCTCCCCCAAGCTTGAGCAATACTTTCTCCTTCACGAGGCCAAAAATTATATATATAATTCCGATCACGATGAACCAAATGCATAGGATAAAATTTCTGGTGAAATTCCAGCTTCAACCAGTTCCAATCCCATGCCTTTCCCTCCAAAGATAAAGGGAATGCTTTCTACTTAACTCCATCTTCGGATAGACCTGCAAGCTTAAACAATCCACAAATTTCATCCACATATATCAAGTGCATATCAGGGTGCACCGTTCCATCTCCTACATAAGGATTAGCTAGCAGTTTCTCTACCATACCCGAAGAAATTTCATAATAAATATTTTCAGTAGGTTCAGTAGGTTGAGGGGCAACTCTTAATGCTTCCGGTCGAGGTGAAGATACCCCAAACAAGCCCCTCAAAGGATTACTTTCCATAGTGACAAGTGACAGTAAATTTCAGCACGTAATATAAATGTTTCCTTACCAAATTCCACTCACCAAAGGCGCTTCACTCCCCGGCAACGGCACCAGAAAAGAGTCTTGATGACCCACAAGTATAGGGGATCAATCGTACTCCTTTCGATAAGTAAGAGTGTCGAACCCAACGAGGAGCAGAAGGAAATGACAAGCGGTTTTCAGCAAGGTATTCTCTGCAAGTACTGAAACTAGCGGTAACAGATAGTTTCGGTAGCAAGATAATTCGTAACAAGTAACTAGTAACAAGTATAATAAAGTGCAGCAAGGAGGCCCAATCCTTTTTGTAGCAAAGGACAAGCCGGAATGAATGCTACTTGTGAGCTGCGTTGGGATTTCCCCGAAGAGGAGAGGATGATGCAGTACAGTAGAGATAAGTATTTCCCTCAGTTATGAAACCAAAGTTATCAATCCAGTAGGAGAATCACGCAACAACTCGTTAGCAGCACCTGCACACAAAATAACAAATCCTCGCACCCAACGCGAACAAGGGGTTGTCAATCCCTTGGCGGTTAATTGCAAGATTAAATTGTATGGTGATAGATAGATAGATCGAACAAAAATACAAAATAAAATAAATAAAGTAAAATTGCAGCAAGGTATTTTTAGGATTTTCAATATATGATAAAGGTAGACCCGGGGGCCATAGTTTTCACTAGAGGCTTCTCTCTTGAAAATAGCATACGGTGGGTGAACAAATTACTGTTGGGCAATTGATAGAAAAGCAAATAATCATGACGATGTCGAAGGCAATGATCATGTATATAGGCATCACGTCCGAGATAAGTAGACCGAAACGATTCTGCATCTACTACTATTACTCCACACATCGACCGCTATCCAACATGCATCTAGAGTATTAAGTTCATAAAGAACGGAGTAACGCCTTAAGCAAGATGACATGATGTAGACAAAGTAAACTCACGCATGAATAAACCCCATCTTTTTACCCTTAATAGCAATGATACATACGTGTCATGTCCCTTTCTATCACTGGGATTGAGCACCACAAGATCAAACCCATTACAAAGCACCTCTCCCGTTGCAAGATAAATCAATCTAGTTGGCCAAACCAAATCAATAGATCGGAGAGAAATATGAAGCTATAACAATCATGCATAAAAGAGTTCAGAGAAAACTCAAATAATATTCATGGATAATCTGATCATAAACTCACAATTCATCGGATCCCAACAAACACACCGCAAAAAGTGATTACATCGGATAGAACTCCAAGAACATCGAGGAGAACATTGTATTGAAGATCAAAAAGAGAGAAGAAGCCATCTAGCTACTAACTATGGACCCAAAGGTCTGTGGTAAACTACTCACGCATCATTGGAAGGGCAGCAAGGTTGATGTAGAGCCCCTCCGTGATCGAATCCCCCTCCGGCAGAGTGCCGGAAAAGGCCTCCAAATGGGATCTCTCGAGAACAGGAACTTGCGGCGGCGGAAAAAATATTTCGTGGACTCCACTGTTGTTTTCCCGATTTTAGAGTATTTATAGAGGTGGAATTAGGTCAAACAGAGCAGAGGTGGGCCCACGAGGCACCAGGGTGCGCCACCCCCCTGGGGCACGCCCTGGTGGCTCGTGGCCACCTCCTTTGTCTTCTGGCCCTCTCCCGAAGCTTCTAGTGTCTCTTATGTCCAGAAAAAATCTCCAAAAAGTTTCGTGGCATTTGGACTTCGTTTGGTACTGATATTCTGAAAAACCAAAAACAGGCAAAAAAACAGCAACTAGCACTGGGCACTAAGTTAATAGGTTAGTCCCAAAAAATGATATATAATTGCTTGAAAATGTATATAAAACATCCAAGATTGATACTATAATAGCATGGAACAATCAAAAATTATAGATACGTTGGAGACGTATCAACGAACTCGTATAATAAGCAAAACGTTCTCGAGGACACATGGGAATTTCATCTAGTCACTTTCATCATGTTTGTTTGATTCGCGTTCGCTACTTTGATAATTTGATATGTGGGTGGACCGGTGCTTGGGTGTTGTTATTATTTGAACAAGCCTCCCACTTATGATTACCCCCTCTCGCAAGCATCCGCAACTACGAAAGAAGAATTAAGATAAATCTAACCATAGCATGAAACATAGGGATCCAAATCAACACCTTACGGAATAGCGCATAAACTAGGGTCTAAGCTTCTACCCATCATCTAATTACTATTCCACAATGCCTTCCCTTAGGCCCAAAGATGGTGAAGTGTCATGTAGTCGACGTTCACACGACACCACTAAAGGAAGCAACAACATACATATCATCAAAATATCGAACGAATACCAAATTCACATGATTACTTATGACAAGACTTCTCCCATGTCCTCAAGAACAAAAGTAACTACTCACAAATCATAATCATGTTCAAGATTAGAGGGGTATTGAATATCATTAAGGATCTGAACATATAATCTTCCACCAAATAAACCAACTAGCATCAACTACAAGATGTAATCAACACTACTAGCAACCCATAGGTACCAATCTGAGGTTTTGAGGCAAAGATTGAATACAAGAGATGAACTAGGGTTTGAGATGAGATGGTGCTGGTGAAGATGTTGATGAAGCTTGGTCCTCCCATGATGAGAGGATCGTTGGTGATGTCGATGGCTTCAATTTCCCCCTCCCGGAGGAAAGTATCCCCGGCGGAATCGCTCCGCCGGAGAGCAAAATAGCTCCCGCCCAGGTTCCGCCTCGAGACGGCGGTGCTTCGTCCCGAAAGTCTTCTTCTGATTTTTTCTAGGGCAAATGGCTTCATATGGCAGAAGGAGGGGGCCGGAGGCCTGCCAGGGGCCCCACAAGCTCGAGGGGCGTGCCCAGGTGGTAGGGCGCGCCCCCCAGGCTTGTGGCTTCCTGATGGCCCCCTCCTGGTAATTCTTTCGCCAGTATTTTTTATATATTCCAAAATATTTCTCCATAAATTTTCAGATCATTTGGAGTTGTGCAGAATAGCTATCTCTGTTTCACCCCTTTCCAGTCCAGAATTCCAGCTGCCGGCAATCTCCCTCTTCATGTGAATCTTGCAAAATAAGAGAGAAAAGGCATAAGAATTGTACCATAAAGTGAAATAATGATCAAAAACATATTAATTAACAGTAGGAAATCATGATGCACATTGGACGTATCATCCCCTATACTTGTGGGTTATCAAGCCTATGGCTGAGGCATAGGGGATGACCTTCATCCTTTCTCTTTCTTCTGTCGTGGTCGGGCTTTGAGTCTTACTCAACTTTACACCTTGCAACACAGGCAAGAACCCCTTCTTTGACTGGTCCATTTTGAACTTCTTCAAAATCTTGTCAAGGTATGTGCTTTGTGAAAGTCCTATCAAGCGTCTCGATCTATCTCTATAGATCTTAATTCCCAATATGTAAGCAGCTTCACCCAAGTATTTCATTGAAAAACTCTTGTTCAAATAACCTTTTATGCTTTCCAGAAATTCTATATTATTTCCAATCAATAATATGTCATCCACATACAGTATTAAAAATGCTACAGAGCTCCCACTCACTTTCTTGTAAATAGAAACTTCTTTGTAAGTTTGTATAAAACCAAAGGCTTTGATCACCTCATCAAAGCGTATACTCCAACTCCGAGATGCTTGCACCAGTCCATAGATGGATCGATGGAGCTTGCATACTTTGTTAGCACCCTTAGGATCGACAAAACCTTCCGGTTGCATAACTCTTCCTTAAGAAAACTGTTAAGGAACGCGGTTTTCACATCCATCTGCCAGATTTCATAATCGTAAAATGCGGCAATTGCTAACATAATTCTAACAGACTTCAGCATCGCTACGGGTGAGAAGGTCTCATCATAGTCAACCCCTTGAACTTGTCGAAAACCCTTTGCGACAAGTCGAGCTTTATAGACGGTGACATTACCATCAGCGTCTGTCTTCTTCTTAAAGATCCATTTGCTCTCAATGGCCTGCCGGTCATCGGGCAAGTCCACCAAAGTCCATACTTTGTTTTCATACATGGATCCTATCTCGGATTTAGTGGCCTCAAGCCATTTGTCGGAATTCGAGCTCATCATTGCTTCTTCATAGTTCGTAGGTTCGTCATTGTCTAACAACATGACTTCCGGGACGGGATTACCGTACCACTCTGGTGCGGAACGTACCATGGTCGACCTATGAATTTCAGTAGTAACTTGATCCGAAGTTTCATGATCATCATCATTAGCTTCCTCTCCGGCTGGTGTAGACATCACAGAAACCACTTTCCGTGATGTGGAGGAGGTACAATTACCTCATCAAGTTCTACTTTCCTCCCACTCACTTCTTTCGAGAGAAACTCCTTCTCTAGAAAGGACCCATTCTTGGCAACAAAGATCTTGCCCTCAGATCTGTGATAGAAGGTATACACAATGGTCTCTTTAGGGTATCCTATGAAGACGCACTTCTTCGCTTTGGGTTCAAGCTTATCAGGCTGAAGCCTCTTAACATAAGCATCGCATCCCCAAACTTTAAGAAACGACAGCTTAGGTTTCTTGCCAAACCATAATTCATACAGTGTCGTCTCAACGGATTTAGACGGTGTCCTATTTAAAGTGAATGCGGCTGTCTCTAATGCATAACCCCAAAACGATAGTGGCAAATCGGTAAGAGACATCATAGAACGCACCATATCCAATAGAGTACGATTACGACGTTCGGACACACCATTACGTTGTGGTGTTCCAGGTGGTGTGAATTGTGAAACAATTCCACATTGTCTTAAATGCGTGCCAAACTCGTGACTCAAATATTCACCTCCATGATCAGATCATAGAAATTTTATTTTCTTGTTACGATGATTCTCCACTTTACTCCGAAACTCCTTGAACTTTTTAAATGTTTCAGACTTGTGTTTCATTAAGTAAATATACCCATATCTACTTAAATCATCTGTGAAGGTCAGGAAATAACGATATCCACCGCATGCTTCAACACTCATCGGACCACATACATCGGTATGTATTATTTCCAATAAGTCACTTGCCCGCTCCATTGTTCCAGAAAACGGGGTTTTAGTCATCTTGCCCATGAGGCATGGTTCACATGTTTCAAATGATTCATAATCAAGTGATTCCAAAAGTCCATCAGCATGGAGTTTCTTCATGCGCTTTACACCAATATGACCTAAGCGGAAGTGCCACAAGTATGTGGTACTATCATCATTAACTTTGCATCTTTTGACATCAATATTATGAACATGTGTATCACTATGATTGAGATTCAACAAGAATAAACCATTCACCAAGGGTGCATGACCATAAAAGATATTATTCATATAAATAGAACAACCATTATTCTCTGATTTAAAACTAATCCCGAAGGTAGACGTAGAGGGAGCGTGCCGACGGCGATCACATCAACCTTCGAACCATTTCCGACGTGCATCGTCACCTTGTCCTTAGCTAGTCTCCGTTTATTCGCAGCTCCTGTTTTGAGTTACGAATATTAGTAACCGAACCAGTATCAAATACCCAGGCGCTACTACGAGCACTAGTAAGGTACACACCAATAACATGTATATCAAATATACCTTTGTTGACGTTGCCAGGCTTCTTATCTGCCAAGTACTTGGGGCAGTTCCGCTTCCAGTGGCCATTCCCCTTGCAATAGAAGCACTCAGTCTCAGGTTTGGGTTCAGACTTGGGTTTCTTCACAGGAGCGGCAACTGGCTTACCATTCTTCTTGAAGTTCCCTTTCTTTCCATTGCCTTTCTTCTTGAAACAGGTGGTCTTGTTGACCATCAACACTTCATGCTCTTTCGTGATTTCTACTTCCGCGGCCTTAAGCATCGCAAAGAGCTCAGGGATCGTCTTCTCCATCCCTTGCATATTATAGTTCACCACGAAGCCCTTGTAGCTTGGTGGCAGTGACTGAAGAACTCTGTCAATCGCTACTTCATCCGGAAGATTAACTCCCAACTGATTCAAGCGGTTGAAGTACCCACACATCTTGAGTACGTGCTCACTAACAGAGCTGTTCTCCTCCATCTTGCAGCTAAAGAACTTGTCAAAGGCTTCATACCTCTCGACCCGGGCGTGAGTCTGGAATACCAATTTCAGCTCCTGGAACATCTCATATGCTCTGTCGTGCTCAAAACGTCTTTGGAGCCCCGGTTCTAAGCCGTAAAGCATGGCGCACTGAACTATCGAGTAGTCATCATTTCTTTCCTGCCAGGCATTCATAGCATCTACATTGGCGGGAGCGGGTGGCACACCTAGCGGTGCATCAAGGACATAAGCCTTCTGTGCAGCAGTGAGGATAATCCTCATATTACGGACCCAGTCTGCATAGTTGCTTCCATCATCTTTCAACTTAGCTTTCTCTAGGAACGCATTAAAATTCAGGGAAGCTACAGCGGGAGCCATTGATCTACAACATTAATTGGCAAGACAATTAGACTATGTTCATGATAATTGGTTCTGTTAATCAAATTACTAAAAGAACTCCCACTTAAATCAACATCCCTCAAGTTGTCTAAGTGTTACATGATCCAAATCAACTAACCCATGTCCGATCATCACGTGAGATGGGATGGTCATCAATGGTGAACATCTCCATGTTGATCATATCTACTATATGACTCATGTTCAACCTTTCGGTCCTCCGTGTTCCGAAGCCATGTCTGTACATGCTAGGCTCGTTAAGTTTAACCCAAGTATTCCGCATGTGTAAAATTAGCTTACACCCGTTGTATGCGAACGTAGAGTCTATCACACCCGATCATCACGAGGTGCTTCGAAATGACGAACTTTCGCAATGGTGCATACTTAGGGACAACACCTTTTATCTTAAAATTAAGTGAAGGGATCATCTTATAATGCTACCGTCGTCCTAAGCAAAATAAGATGCATAAAAGATAAACATCACATGCAATCAATATGTGACATGATATGGCCATTATCATCTCGTGCTTTTGATCTCCATCTCCAAAGCACCGGCATGATCTCCATCGTCACCGGCATGACACCGTGATCTCCATCATCATGTCGTCACGTAGTTGTCTCCGCCAACTATTGCTTCTACGACTATTTCTAACTTATAGCGATAAAGTAAAGCAATTACATGGCGTTTAATGATTGATACGCAGGTCATACAATAAATTAAAGACAACCCTATGGCTCCTGCCGGTTGCCGTACTCATCGACATGCAAGTCATGAACCTATTACGAAACATGATCATTTCATACATCAACATATATCACATCACGTTTTGGCCATACCACATCACAACATGCCCTGCAAAAACAAGTTAGACGTCCTCTACTTTGTTCTTGCAAATTTTACGTGGCTGCTATGGGCATCAAATAAGAACCGTTCTTACCTACGCAAAGCCACAATGGTGATATACAAGTTGCCTTTTAATCTTCTACAAGGACCGCTCTTGTCAAAATGGATTCAACTAAGGTAGGAGAGACAGACACCCACCAGCCACTTTTATGCAATACAAGTTGCATGTCAGTCAGTGGAACCGGTCTCTTGTGCGAGGACAAGTAAGGTTGCTCCGGGCTGCTTCATCCCACAATGCCGTTGAATCCAGAAATAACAAAAGAGGTAAGCAATTTGAACATCAATGCCCACAACTTCTTTGTGTTCTACTCGTGCATATACATCTACGCATAGACCTAGCTCATGATGCCACTGATGGGTAACGTTGCATGAAAATCAAAAATTTCCTACAAAACACCCAAGATCTAATCTAGGAGATGCATAGCAATGAGAGGGGAGTGTGTCTACGTACCCTTGTAGACCGAAAGCGGAAGCGTATAAAACGCAGTTGATGTAGGCGTACTCTTCGTGATCCAATCACGATCCAACCGATCTAGCGCCGAACGGACGACACCTTAGAGTTTAGCACACGTGCGGCTCAGTGACGTCTCCTCCTCCTTGATCCAGCAGGAGAAGGGGGAGAAGTAGATGGGATCACAACCAGTGGTGCTGATGGTGGTGGTGGAGTACCGGCAGCGCTTCGCTAAACGAAACCGGGACGAGGAGGTGGAGGGAGAGGAAGGGCCTGCGCCAGGAGAGGTGTAGGGCTGCCCTCCCTTGCCTCCACTATATATAGGAGTAAGGGGAAGGGGGTGCCGGCCCTAGCCCCTCCTCCAAGGAGGGGTGCGGCAGCCCTAGGGGGAGGCTTGGCCCCCAAGCCAAGTGGGGCGCCTCCCACCTAGGGTTTCCCCTTGCCCTAGCCGCATGGGCCTCCTAGGGGCAGGTGCGCCTGGCCCAATAAGGCCAAGGCATCTCCCCTAAGCCCATGCAGGCCTATGGGATGTGGCATACTCCCTTTTGGACTTCCGGACTCCTCCGGAGTCCTCTGGAACCTTCCGGTAGCTTCTCGGTACAATACCGGAAAAAACCAAACTTTTTCCATAACCCTGAAAACAACTTTCCATATATAAATCTTTACCTTCGGACCACTCCAGAGCTCCTCATGACATCCGGGATCTCATCTGGGATTCCGAACAACATTCGGTTACCAACATCAAATATCCCAATACTACTCTAGCGTCATCGAACGTTAAGCGTGCGACCCTGCGGGTTCGAGAATCATGTAGACATGACCGAGACACCTCTCCGGCCAATAACCAATAGCGGGACCTAGATGCCCATATTGGTTCCTACATATTCCACGAAGATCTTCATCGGTTGAACCACGATGTCGAGGATTCAGTTAATCCCGTATGCAATTCCCTTTGTCCGGCGATATGTTACTTGCCCGAGATTCGATCGTCGGTATCTCCATACCTAGTTCAATCTCGTTACCGGCAAGTCTCTTTACTTGTTCTGTAATACAAGATCCCGTGACTAAACTCATTAGTCACATGAAGCTTCTTGTGATGTTGTATTACCGAGAGGGCCCAGAGATATCTCTCCGTCACACGGAGCAACAAATCCCAGTCTCGATCCATGCAACTCAACAGACACCTTCAGAGATACCTGCAGAGCACCTTTATGATCACCCAGTTACGAAGTGACGTTTGATAGCACATAAAGTATTCCTCCGGTGTCCGGGAGTGGCATGATCTCATGGTCTAAGGAACAGATACTTGACATGAAGAAAGTTGTAGCAAATAAACTAAGTGATACGATCTGATGCTAAGCTTACGGTTGGGTCTGTCCATCACATCATTCTCCTAATAATGTGATCCCGTTATCAAATGACAACTCATGTCTATGGTTAGGAAACCTTAACCATCTTTGATCAACGAGCTAGTCTAGTAGAGGCTTACTAGGGACACGGTGTTGTTTATGTATTCACACATGTATTTAAGTTTCCGGTCAATACAATTCTAGCATGAATAATAAACATTTATCATGAACAAGGAAATATGATAATAACCAATTTATTATTGCCTCTAGGGCATATTTCGAACAATATGTAGTCTGCACGCGCTGCCATGGTGTACCACAGGACAGAGGGACGGCCATTTATGTGCACACACTGTTGGATGAAGCTAAAGGGAGAGTATGTGTGGGATGCCCTGATCCGTCGATGAAAAACTTGTTGGACATCCGGTTAATCTAGTCGAATTTGAGACATTATTGTACTAGACTTAATTTGCATGCTATGTATGGATGATTTGTGCTATTTTCTATCCGAACTTTGATGAATATTGGCCGGTTTGATCGAATTTCGTCCGGTTGGTTCGAATTGTTGGTCGGATGTATGCGGCTAGCGTTGGATGGCGTCCTCCTGCATCCGTGTCCGTGGACTAGTCCCCCCCCCCCCTGTCCGCGGACGGATCCGGGAGGAAATTTGCGGGTCGCCATTGGAGATGCCCTTCGGAATACCATTGCAACCCAATGTCCAAGTCTACGGAGATCGCCCACACAAGAATTGAAGGTATGTATGGAACAAGGAGAATCAGGAGAGCACAATCTTCAAAGCAACCCACCATCGTTGCCAAGTCCACGGTGGCTGCGACGCTAGGCGCCTCTTTACTTCCTGGAGGCCGCTAATAAGGACCCATCCTCCCAACTCCAGCCCCATTCCCGAGTGAAAGCTCAAAATTCGCTTCGGATTGGGCGGCGACAGTGCCATGCATGTTGTGTTCTCCTTGGAGACGCCGCCTCGAGAAGGCATCTTGGGTGAGTGATGTCGTGGTGTGGAGGCGTCCAATGACTTAGAGTTTTGGTGGCGGTGGAAAGCGATGTTATGTCTTGCAGATCTGGCACTTTCCCCTTTGGTGCTGCTCTCCAGTGTGGCCTGCGTTGTTCTGTCCCAGCGGGTCAACGTCCTCGTCCCTGGCGGAAAGGGATATGGTTCCCCTTCTCGACGACGGCGGCACATCCGCGACGTCGAAAGCACAATCCCTTTCTGCGACGAGTGACCTTGTTCTCGACGTGCTTGTCGCTTTGGCTCGACATCTATAATGTTTCTTCACCTTCGATTGTCTCTGGTTGCTTACCCTCTTCATTTAGGCATTTGAGAGCGGCGGCGATGCATCAATTTTGGGAGGGTGACGACCCACCAGGTTGACGACTCGACTAGGCGATGGCGGTGTAGTCAAATAACGAGAGTTATTGAAAGAGAAATGTACATTAAGAGGTTGACACCAGGGACCCAACAAGTTTCACAGTTTGGAAGGATGGCATCTGGGGCATACAAAAATACATAAATAGGTATTACTTCTATCAGGATGGAACATTGCAAACTTATAGAATAATAGGTATGAAACATACCAAAATACATACGTTGGAGACGTATCAGGATGCGATGCATATGTAAATTGTTTACGAATAAGTTCGATACCAAATCAGACAAGTGCTACTTTGTCAGTTATTTCAAAACTGTTGGGTATTGCTTCTATCACTGCACTGAAGACAAAATATTTATCGCATAGAATGGGGTTTTTTTGACCCGTAAACCGTGGAACAAAAGTTCTACGGTGTAATTTCATAATATAATAAAAGTATGTTACATAGAGGGAGGAAAAAACAATGTTTTAAATAGCGGGCTATGGAAAATAGCGGCGGACCTCCAAAAAGGCTATAGCGGAGCTATAGCGGGCTATAGCGTGCATTTTGTACATGAGACCATTTAGCGGCACCCTGCTGAAAAGGCTATAGCAAAGCTATAGCGGGACTATAGCGGGCTATTTAAAACTATGAAAAATGAGAGAAAATAGAAAAAGATCCGGGGATCGCATAGAATGGTGTGTTTTTTAAAAAGAGTTCTTGTGAAAGGGTGAGTGAAAGGACACTGCAACTAGTGAATCTTCATCAGCAGATCAAAGTGATGCAATGCTGGAAGTTGTTGTGAAGTTTCCCACTGCAACCGGCACGGAAGCCCCTACATGTGACGTTGAGATTTCGTCGAGGATATGATAAGAAACACAGCAAAAAGAGCCAAAAGCATCAGACAAACAAGTCATTTTGCACTGCACATTGGTCCACAATCAGGGATCTAGGTAGAAATATTAAACACACGCACATGCCCCAGAATCAGGTGGCTGCTAGGATGGCCGTGGCCTTTAGCTAAAGCCGCCGTGCAATCCGAGACACAAGGCTACAGAAAAAGGCACATACAGAATGGAAAGAAATACATGATGCCCAGCTGGAGGATAGCGAATGGGGGAAACGAATAATCAAGGAGCTGCGCATATGGTTGGGTGGCTTCATCATAACTTAATGATGCAAAGGCAGTTCAAAAGAGCCTTGCAGGGACCAGCCGCTGGATCAGTTTCGGACAGGCCAAATCGACTCGAATCAGCCGATGGCGTGATGAACCGGGTTGGAACATCGACAAAAAAAAAAGGTTGCCGTCAAATAATAACATAGATGCTCTTTAACAGTTGGCATCACAACTACTACCACCTCTGATCTGGCTACAACTTGTTGAGCCTACCCTTTAAAAAAGGTTATGAGGCTCGACATATTCGTACACTTTCCTGAAGAGTAGATCGTGCGATTAACAACAAAACATCAACGTCGTCGTAGTATCTTACTCACTGGCAGTGGCCAGATACCTGAAGGAATGGCTAAACACATTTCCACTGCTGTGTAGTTCAGCTTTTGGTAGAAAATAATACGAAATTACAGAGCAGTGCTTGATTGCACCCTCTTGAAGCAGCTAGGTGCCGCCATTTATTTTTGGGCGGTTTTCTTTTCAAGTTATCCCAGCACAATTTTTTCTCGGTTTTCTCACTTCTCCCTTTCTTTTTCTTTGTTTTCCGGATCTTTTATTCAATTTATTTTTTGTTTTGTTCTTTTTCCATCTTAACTTTTTCCAATTCGCTAATTTTTTTCTAATTCATGAACATATTTTGTATCCGTGATTTTTTTTTTTAAAAACTTTTTCAAATTCATGAACTTTTTTCAAGGTTAATGAAGTTATTTTGAATTTTGTGAACATTTTTCAAATTTATTAAATTTTACAAATTTACATTTTTTTTTCCCGATTCAAGGTTTTGTTTCAACTGGTCAACTATCAATGGTCAACTAGACAACGTCAAAGGTCAATGGTTGACCGATCAAACCAAGCAAACAAAGGGAACCGGTGCAAGAGGAGCTTTATATGGGAAATCACTTCAACACATCCTTTTTTCTACCTAAAATCTAAAAAGTGCGTACGCACTAATTAGCAAAATCGAGCTCCCGACTTTCACACATGCATGCATGTAGTCTAAATTTTGTCCTTATGCGTGACGTGGCATATACTAATGGAATGTTCACGTGAGCAAAAGATTTCTTGTCTGATGGATGTGCATGCGCATTTATTTTGGGTTTTCAAATTTTTAAAAATTCATATCTTTCAAACCGCGCGTCGGAATTCAGATCCGTCTTCACTTTTGGATTCATCGCAACGAGATCTTTAAAACTAGATCCCGCATGGATATGTTTCAGCGAAATTTTTTCGATGCCAACTTTGATGCTATATGGTGCAACTTTAGTACTGCATGGTGCAACTTTAGTACTGCATTGTGCAACTTTTAGTACTGCATGGTGCAAGTTTTTTTTTCAACACCAATTTTTGAAGCTGCATGATCAAACTTTCTATGAGGTTGCAACCTAGCAACCATGACAACCTGATGTGCAACTAATCTACTGCTCCGGCCAAATATCTCGTAGTCGTTGTGCAACTCTCCTCCCTACTCGCGGATGTGTAGTTTTTCACTCTTGGCACAACCTGCCCCACCTCCCCTACCAGCGATATGTGCAACTTAGTCTGTTGTTCATGCCAACTGTCTATTAGTCATTTTGCAACTCCTTCCCCTTTCTACTTGTGGATATGTAGTTTCAGTTGGCGAGGGCAACAAACGGAGTTGCACATAGTCTGCTAGGCAGTTGGCCGGGGCAATATACAAAGTTGCACATCTCACAGGCAGGGATAGTTGGATGGTGAAAATTCCACATTCATGTGGGTAGAGAAAAGTTGCATATAGACAGGGTGTTAAAGTTGCGCATTTTCACTGTAGGAGATATGCCCTAGAGGCAATAATAAATGTTATTATGTATCCCCATGTTTCTAATTATGTTTATATTCCGTGCTATAACTGATATGGTTCTCGAGTCTGCAATAACCACGAGGCTCGGAGGAAGACTCATATGCACGTGTGGAATAATAAACGATAAAATGTATTCCTAGTCTGACCTCTAAGACTAGCTCAAGTGTGGCATGATGATCCTGTTTTCCTGATCAGGGGCATGACTATGTCAGCAAACTTTGAGGGCACATTGTTAGAAGAACACTTGTGTTGAATCGACCCGAATTGATGTTATGCTATGAGATACCTTCGTCACAAGTTAATGGTTTATAACACAGAGAAAGTTAACGTTTGCATAATTCCTTAGACCATGAGAGTATCGAGTTTCTTCATGCTTGCTTCATGAACTTTGGGGTTTGTTAAACGTCATCCGTAACTGGGTGGCTATTACGGCGGCTTACGGGTTCATGGGAAAGTATGTCAAGGGACTTGATAGCTCAAGATTGGGATTTGCTCCTCCGACGATGGAGAGATATTCTCTGGGGCCTCTCGGTGTTACGGTATCCATCATCGTCTGGCCAGACACAATGTGATTTTATCACAGGGATACCGAAACACGGGAACGAGAAAAGAGAACAAAACCGGTAACGAGGAAACTGGCATAGTGGACAAAAGTTGTTGATCCACGGGGATGCCGATAAGTCTCACCTCGGGTGTTTGTAACATATCGCGAAGCAACAGGAATAACACACGGCAACTGGAGGTTCACTCGAATATTTATTCGTGTGGGTATAGGGGTCAATATGGGTGTCCACGGCTCCGATGTTGATCATTGATCGGAAAGTGTTCCGGTCATGTCTATGTTGGGGAACGTTGCATGGGAAACAAAAATTTTCCTACGCACACACAAGATCTATCCATGGTGATGAGCATCTACGAGAGGGAGAGTGAATCTACATACCCTTGTAGATCGCTAAGCGGAAGCGTTAAGAAACGCGGTTGATGTAGTCGAACGTCTCCGCGATCCAAATCGCAAGTCGTCCCTCGAACCGATCACGAACTAGTACCGAACGGACGGCACCTCCGCGATCAACACACGTACAGCTTGATGACTCCTTCACCTCCTCGATCCAGCGAGCGATGGTGAAGTAGTAGATGAGTTCCGGCAGCACGACGGCGTGGTGATGGTGGTGAGGAACAATCTCTGCAGGGCTTCGCCAAGCGCTACGGAGATTATGACGGAGGAACTAGAGGGTTAGGGTTGCCGGCACACGGCTTGGGGAATTCTTGATGTGTTCCGGGTGCTAGCCCTGCCCCTCTATTTATATGTTGAGCCCTGGGGTCGAAACTTGGAGAAAGAGCCTCCTCAAAGTCGGTTTGGCCCGCAAGGCAAGAGTCCTGCTCGGACTCCAGGACCAGACGCCAGGGTCCTCGGCGTCTGGCCCCAGACGCCAGGGTCCCTGGCGTCTGGCCCCTGGCCTCCGCAAAACTCCCTTTTGCACCTTCCTAAAGCCTCGTGGGCTTTACCCCTTGGCCCAAATAAAGTGTTCTCGTACCCGAACATTTCGGGAAACATCCGAAACTCCTTCCGATGAATTCCGGAACCCTTCCGGAGACCAAACACTATTATCCCATATATCAATCTTTACCTCCGGACTATTCCAGAGCTCCTCGTCATGTCCGGGATCTCATCCGGGACTCCGAACAACTTTCGGTCACCAACATAACAACTCAACTATACTTATATCGTCACCAAACGTTAAGTGTGTAGACCCTGCGGGTTCGAGAACTATGTAGACATGACCGAGACACCTCTACGGTCAATAACCAATAGCGGGACCTGGATGCCCATATTGGCTCCTACATATTCTACGAAGATCTTTATCGGTTGAACCTCTATGTCAAGGATTCAGTTAATCCCGTATGATGTTCCCTTTGTTTATCGGTATGTTACTTGCCCGAGATTCGATCGTCGGTATCTCTATACCTAGTTCAATCTCGTTACCGGCAAGTCTCTTTACTCGTTCCGTAATACAAGATCCCGTGGCTAACACTTTAGTCACATTGCTTGCAAGGCTTATAGTGATGTTGTATTACCGAGTGGGCCCTGAGATACCTCTCCGTCACACGGAGTAACAAATCCCAGTCTTGATCCATGCCAATTCAACAGACACCCTCGGAGATACCTGTAGAGCATCTTTATAGTCACCCAGTTACGTTGCGACGTTTGATACACACAAGGTATTCCTCCGGTGTCAGTGAGTTGCATGATCTCATGGTCAAAGGAACAGATACTTGACATGCAGAAAACAATAGCAATAAACTGACACGATCATATGCTACGTTTACAGTTTGGGTCTTGTCCATCACATCATTCTCCTAATGATGTGATCCCATTATCAAATGACATCTCATGTCCATGGCTAGGAAACCTTCACCATCTTTTGATCAACGAGCTAGTCAACTAGAGGCTTACTAGGGACACAGTGTTGTCTATGTACCCACACATGTATTTGAGTTTCCAATCAATACAATTATAGCATGGATAATAAACGATTATCATGAACAAGGAAATATAATAATAACCAATTTATTATTGCCTCTAGGGCATATTTCCAACAGTCTCCCACTTGCACTAGAGTCAATAATCTAGTTCACATCACTATGTGATTTACATTGTAATGAATCGAACACCCATACAGTTCTGGTGTAGTTCATGTTTAGCCCTTGGAAGAGGTTTAGTCATCGGATCTGCAACATTCAGATCCGTGTGTACTTTGCAAATATTTATGTCGTCCTCCTTGATGTAATCGCGGATGGAATTGAAGTGTCGCTTTATGTGTCTGGTCCTCTTGTGAAATCTTGGTTCCTTGGCTAGAGCAATGGCACCAGTGTTATCACAAAACAGAGTCATTGGGTTAAGCGCACTAGGCACTACTCCAAGATCTGTCATGAACTCCTTCATCCAGACACCTTCCTTCGCCGCCTCCGAGGCAGCGATGTACTCCGCTTCGCATGTAGAATCAGCTACCACGCTCTGCTTGGAACTGCACCAGCTAACCGCACCCCCATTAAGAATAAATACGTATAAGGTTTGCGACTTAGAGTCATCCGGATCAGTGTCAAAGCTTGCATCGACGTAACCCTTTACGACGAGCTCTTGATCACCTCCATAAACGAGAAACATGTCCTTAGTCCTTTTCAGGTACTTCAGGATATTCTTGACCGCCGTCCAGTGTTCCATTCCTGGATCACTTTGAAACCTTCCGACCATACATATGGCAAGGCTGACATCGGGTCTTGTGCACAGCATTGCATACATGATAGAGCCTATGGCTGAAGCATAGGGGATGACACTCATCTTTTCTCTATCTTCTGCAATCACTGGGCATTGAGTCTTACTCAACTTCACACCTTGCAATACAGGCAAGAACCCCTTCTTGGACTGATCCATTTTGAACTTCTTCAAAACTTTGTCAAGGTATGTGCTTTGTGAAAGTCCTATCAAGCGTCGTGATCTATCTCTATAGATCTTGATGCCTAATATGAAAGCAGCTTCTCCTAGGTCCTTCATTGAAAAACTCTTGTTCAAATATTCCTTCACGCTTTCCAACATTTCTATATTGTTTCCAATCAGTAATATGTCATCCACATATAATATTAGAAACGCTATAGAGCTCCCACTCACTTTCTTGTAAATACAAGCTTCTCCGTAAACTTGTATAAACTCGAACGCTTTGATCACCTCATCAAAGCGATGATTCCAACTCCGAGATGCTTGCACCAGTCCATAAATGGATCGCTGGAGTTTGCAAACTTTGTCAGCATTCTCTGGATCGACAAAACCTTCTGGTTGCATCATATACAACTCTTCCTTAAGGAAACCGTTAAGGAATGCTGTTTTGACATCCATCTGCCAAATTTCATAATCGAAAAAGGCAGCTATTGCTAACATGATTCTGACGGACTTAAGCATCGCTACGGGTGAGAAGGTCTCATCGTAGTCAACTCCTTGAACTTGTGAAAAACCCTTTGCCACAAGTCGAGCTTTATAGACGGTGACATTACCGTCCGCGTCCGTCTTCCTCTTAAAGATCCATTTGTTCTGAATGGCCTTACGCCCTTCAGGTAATACTTCCAAAGTCCACACTTTGTTTTCATACATGGATCCCATCTCGGATTTCATGGTCTCTAACCACTTCTCGGAATCCGGGCCCATCATCGCTTCTCCATAGCTCGTAGGTTCATCGTTGTCCAACAACATGACTTCTAAGACAGGGTTGCCGTACCACTCAGGAGCAGTACGCGTCCTTGTCGACCTACGAGGTTCGATAGCAACTTGATCCAAAGCTTCATGATCATCATCATTAACTTCCTCTTCAGCTGATGTAGGCTCTACAGAAACATCTTTCTGTGCTGCGCTACTCTCAGGTTGAAGTAAAGGTTCAACAACCTCATCAAGTTCTATCTTCCTCCCACTTAATTCTTTCGAGAGAAACTCTTTCTCAAGAAACGTTCCGTTTTTAGCGACAAACACTTTGCCTTCGGATCTGAGGTAGAAGGTATACCCAACTGTCTCTTTTGGGTATCCTATGAAGACGCATTTCACCGCTTTGGGTTCCAGCTTTTCAGGCTGAAGCTTTTTGACATAAGCATCACATCCCCAAACTTTAAGAAACGACAGCTTTGGCTTCTTGCCAAACCAAAGTTCATATGGCGTCGTCTCAACGGATTTCGATGGTGCCCTATTTAAAGTGAATGCAGCTGTCTCTAATGCATAACCCCAAAACGATAGTGGCAAATTGGCAAGAGACATCATAGATCGCACCATATCCAATAAGGTTCGATTACGACGTTCGGACACACCATTACGCTGTGGTGTTCCAGGCGGTGTTAGTTGTGAAACAATTCCACGTTGTCTTAAGTGACTGCCAAACTCATAACTCAGATATTCTCCTCCTCGATCAGATCGTAGGAATTTAATCTTCTTGCTACGATGATTCTCAACTTCACTCTGAAATTGTTTGAACTTTTCAAACGTTTCAGACTTGTGTTTCATTAAGTAAATATACCCATATCTACTTAAGTCATCAGTGAAGGTGAGAAAGTAACGATAACCACCGCGCGCCTCAATGCTCATCGGACCGCACACATTAGTATGTATGATTTCCAATAAGTCACTTGCCCGTTCCATTGTTCCAGAGAACGGCGTTTTAGTCATCTTGCCCATGAGGCATGGCTCACATGTGTCAAGTGATTCAAAATCAAGTGACTCCAAAAGTCCATCAGCATGGAGCTTCCTCATGCGTTTTACGCCAATATGACCTAAACGGCAGTGCCACAAGAAAGTGGTATTATCATTATCAATCCTACATCTTTTGGCATCAATGTTATGAACATGTGTATCATTACTATCGAGATTCAATAAGAATAAACCCCTTACATTGGGTGCATGACCATAAAAGATATTACTCATATAAATAGAACAACCATTATTCTCTGATTTAAATGAGTAACCGTCTCGCAATAAACAAGATCCACATATAATGTTCATGCTTAACGCAGGCACTAAATAACAATTATTCAGGTTCATCACTAATCCCGATGGTAATCGAAGAGCGAGCGTGCCGACGGCGATCACATCTACCTTGGAACCATTTCCCACGCGCATCGTCACTTCGTCCTTTGCCAGCCTCCATCTATTCCGCAGTTCCTGTTTTGAGTTGCAAATATGAGCAACCGCACCGGTATCAAATACCCAGGCACTACAATGAGAGTTGGTAAGGTACACATCAATAACATGTATATCATATATACCTTGTTTGTTGTTGGCCGCCTTCTTGTCAGCCAAATACTTGGGGCAGTTCCACTTCCAGTGTCCAGTTCCCTTGCAATGAAAACACTCAGTTTCTGGTTTGGGTCCAGCCTTGGGTTTCTTCACGGGAGGAGCAACTGCTTTGCCACTCTTCTTGGAGTTACCCTTCTTACCCTTGCCACTTTTCTTGAAACTAGTGGTTTTATTGACCATCAACACTTGATGCTCCTTCTGAATTTCAGACTCAGCGGCTTTCAGCATCGCAAACAGCTCGGCGACTGACTTGTTCATCCCGTGCATGTTATAGTTCAACACGAAGCTCTTGTAGCTAGGTGGCAATGATTGAAGAACTCTGTCAGTGATAGCCTCTGGCGGAAGGGGCATCCCCAATTCAGCCAGACGGGTGGAGTACCCAGACATTCTGAGTACGTGATCACTGATAGACCCGTTCTCCTCCATCTTGCAAGCATAGAACTTATCGGAGATCTCATATCTCTCGATCCGGGCATTCTTCTGAAAGATAAACTTCAACTCCTGGAACATCTCATATGCTCCATGACGTTCAAAACGTCTTTGAAGTCCCGGTTCTAAGCCATACAATATTGCACATTGAACTATTGAGTAATCTTCAGAACGAGCCTGCCAGGCGTTCACAACGTCTAGAGACTCAACTGGAGCGGGTGGATCACCAAGCGGTGCATCAAGGACATAAGCCTTCTGGGAAGCCGTAAGGATAATCCTTAGATTATGGGCTCAGTCCACAAAGTTACTTCCATCATCTTTCAACTTAGCTTTCTCTAGGAACGCATTAAAATTCAGGGGTGCTACTGCGCGAGCCATGATCTACAACATAAATATAGCAAAGACAACTTAGACTATTGTTCTAGATAATGAGTTTAGTTAATCATATTACTTAAAAAAACTCCCACTCAAATTGACATCCCTCCGGTCATTCGAGCGTAACATGATCCAAATCCACCAACTCAAGTCCGATCATCACGTGAGTTGAGGTGGTTTCAATGGTGAACATCTTCATGTTGATCATATCTACTATATGACTCATGTTCGACCTTTCGGTCTCTTGTGTTCCGAGGCCATGTCTGTACATGCTAGGATCGTCAAGTTTAACCCGAGTGTTCCGCACGTGCAACATGGCTTACACCCGTTGTATGCAAACGTAGAGTCTATCACACCCGATCATCACGGCGTGTCTCGAAACGACGAACTTTCGCAACGGTGCACACTCGGGGAGAACACAATTTATCTTGAAATTTAAGTGAGGGATCACCTTATAATGCTACCGTCGTCCTAAGCAAAATAAGATGCATAAAAGGATTAACATCACATGCAAATCATAAGTGACATGATATGGCCATGAACTTGTGCTTTTGATCTCCATCTCCAAAGCACCGGCATGATCTCCATCGTCACCGGCATGACACCATGATCTCCATCATCTTGATCTCCATCAACGTGTCGCCATGAGGTTGTCGCGCCGACTGTTGCTTCCACGACTATTGCTAACTCATAGCGATAAAGTAAAGCAAAACGGCGAAAATAATTAAAGACAACTCTATGGCTCCTGCCAGTTGCCGTACTCATCGACATGCAAGTCGTGATATTCTATACAACACATGATCATCTCATACATCACATATATCTCATCATGTAATTGGCCATATCACATCACAACATACCCTGCAAAAACAAGTTAGACGTCCTCTAATTGTTGTTGCAAATTTTACGTGGCTGCTACGGGTTTGCAAGAACCGTTCTTACCTATGCAAAACCACAACGTGGTGTAGTGATTGCTTTTTGATCTTCTAAAAGAACCCTCTTCATTGAAATCAATTCAACTAAAGTGAGAGAGACAGACACCCGCTAGCCATCTTTATGCAACAAAGTTACATGTCAGTTGAAGGAACCGGTCTCTCGTAAGCGTACGAGTAATGTTGGTCCGGGCCGCTTCATCTCACAATACCGCCGAATCAAGTATCAACTAGTAACGGCAAGCAATATGTATACACCCACGCCCACAACTCGTTTGTGTTCTACTCGAGATCTCATCTACGCATAGACCTAGCTCAGATGCCACTGTTGGGGAACGTTGCATGGGAAACAAAAAATTTCCTACGCACACACAAGATCTATCCATGGTGATGAGCATCTACGAGAGGGAGAGTGAATCTACATACCCTTGTAGATCGCTAAGCGGAAGCATTAAGAAACGCGGTTGATGTAGTCGAACGTCTCCGCGATCCAAATCGCAAGTCGTCCCTCGAACCGATCACGAACTAGTACCGAACGGACGGCACCTCCGCGATCAACACACGTACAGCTTGATGACTCCTTCACCTCCTCGATCCAGCGAGCGATGGTGAAGTAGTAGATGAGTTCCGGCAGCACGACGGCGTGGTGATGGTGGTGAGGAACAATCTCTGCAGGGCTTCGCCAAGCGCTACGGAGATTATGACGGAGGAACTAGAGGGTTAGGGTTGCCGGCACACGGCTTGGGGAATTCTTGATGTGTTCCGGGTGCTAGCCCTGCCCCTCTATTTATATGTTGAGCCCTGGGGTCGAAACTTGGAGAAAGAGCCTCCTCAAAGTCGGTTTGGCCCGCAAGGCAAGAGTCCTGCTCGGACTCCAGGACCAGACGCCAGGGTCCTCGGCGTCTGGCCCCAGACGCCAGGGTCCCTGGCGTCTGGCCCCTGGCCTCCGCAAAACTTCCTTTTGCACCTTCCTAAAGCCTCGTGGGCTTTACCCCTTGGCCCAAATAAAGTGTTCTCGTACCCGAACATTTCGGGAAACATCCGAAACTCCTTCCGGTGAATTCCGGAACCCTTCCGGAGACCAAACACTATTATCCCATATATCAATCTTTACCTCCGGACTATTCCAGAGCTCCTCGTCATGTCCGGGATCTCATCCGAGACTCCGAACAACTTTCGGTCACCAACATAACAACTCAACTATACTTATATCGTCACCAAACGTTAAGTGTGTAGACCCTGCGGGTTTGAGAACTATGTAGACATGACCGAGACACCTCTACGGTCAATAACCAATAGCGGGACCTGGATGCCCATATTGGCTCCTACATATTCTACGAAGATCTTTATCGGTTGAACCTCTATGTCAAGGATTCAGTTAATCCCGTATGATGTTCCCTTTGTTTATCGGTATGTTACTTGCCCGAGATTCGATCGTCGGTATCTCTATACCTAGTTCAATCTCGTTACCGGCAAGTCTCTTTACTCGTTCCGTAATACAAGATCCCGTGGCTAACACTTTAGTCACATTGCTTGCAAGGCTTATAGTGATGTTGTATTACCGAGTGGGCCCTGAGATACCTCTCCGTCACACGGAGTAACAAATCCCAGTCTTGATCCATGCCAATTCAACAGACACCCTCAGAGATACCTGTAGAGCATCTTTATAGTCACCCAGTTACGTTGCGACGTTTGATACACACAAGGTATTCCTCCGGTGTCAGTGAGTTGCATGATCTCATGGTCAAAGGAACAGATACTTGACATGCAGAAAACAATAGCAATAAACTGACACGATCATATGCTACGTTTACAGTTTGGGTCTTGTCCATCACATCATTCTCCTAATAATGTGATCCCGTTATCAAATGACATCTCATGTCCATGGCTAGGAAACCTTCACCATCTTTTGATCAACGAGCTAGTCAACTAGAGGCTTACTAGGGACACAGTGTTGTCTATGTACCCACACATGTATTTGAGTTTCCAATCAATACAATTATAGCATGGATAATAAACGATTATCATGAACAAGGAAATATAATAATAACCAATTTATTATTGCCTCTAGGGCATATTTCCAACAGTCTATACTTCACCGAACCTGTAGGGTCACACGCTTAAGGGTCATCTATCTGCTGAATACTAGACAGGGAGTCTGAGAGAAAGTCACCGGAAAAGTTTCGGAGACAACGGAAGAGTTCCGGAGAGAGAACACCGGAATAGTTTCGGTAAAACCGAAAATTTGTTTCGGAGTATACCATTAAGTCAAAATGGTTTCGGCACACGCCTGCAAATTCTTGGAGGGTGCCATTGTTCTGGGAACTTCTGGGATTTTTCTAGAGAAAAAAACCGGAAATGTTCCGGAGCTGCCGGAACCGCTTTGGTTGTTTTTCGTTGATGAAAATCACTAATTCGGAATTGTTTCGGAACGCGTCCAAAATTATTTTAGCGGGTACTAGAAATGTTCTAAGACCTACAGAAATATTTTCGGATTTAACGGTCGGGAAAAAATGTTTTCATGAATAGTGAAAAGCACTTTTTGGTTACTTTTTGGAAAGCCACCTTTTTGGGCTTTCCCCAAAAGATCTAGGGATGACATGGAAGGGTGAGAACCCCTTTTGGGGGGGGGGCACAAGGTGGTGGACAGCCATGGGGTGCTCATCCATGGTGCTCCACTTGCCTCCCCATTTTGCCCTTTATGTGTGACATAAAGCATGGGCATTTTGGGTTTTTCATGTGCCACCCTACCCCTTGGGTTTTCCTATAAATAGAGGTGGAGAGGCACTCTCCACACTCACTCTTTCTCACATACAAATGCCATGCATGATCTGGCCTTCTCTCTCCCTCCCCGCGAAATAGTTTCATAGAGACGAAAGGTTGTCTGGGTTCCGGTGGGAACTAGTTCTGCACGGCAAAGCCCTGCCGGATAGATGACACCGTATGTGTGCAACCCCGTAGAGAGGTCGTAGGTTCGATCTTTTTTCCCGAGGGGTTGTTCGAGAGTGCCTCCCGAAGGGCTGTCCATGTGACCGTCCGAGTTTCTGTGAGTGCCTCCCGAAGGGCTGTCCGTGACACCGTCCGGGGGACTGTCCGACCGCCTCCCGAAGGGCTGTCCGAGGGGCTGACGAGGGAGTACATCCTCACGGTTGGGAGGTTGTAAATCCTAGCTGCGGGGATCTGCACCGACGATCTACATCGACTCTACTTCCGCTGCGCTACGAGTCGGTAATGATCAGATCAAACCTTGTATGCATCTCCATAGTGATCTTGGGCATGTTCGTAGTGCGGAAATTTTTTGTTTTCTGCTGCGTTCCCCAACAGTGGCATCATGAGCCGTGCTATGCGTAGATGTAGGTTACGATCTAGAATACATAGAGATGTATGGGTGTTGCACAATATAATTTGTAGTAGATGAGTTCTATTACTGAAAATTATTTGTGCGGGTAGCAGATGAAATCTATTACCCGATGTTCTTGTTGCTTCCCTGAAATTTGCGTATTTCTGATCTTGATAACGGCATGGTGGAGTTTCAAAGTTCTGGCAATCCGCGATCCTGATTGATCAACCAAGTGCTAACAGTTCGTTGAATTCCACCATAGTTAAAAGAAAGATGAAATTTTGCAGACAAAAGGGCAATGCAGATATGATCTGCACGGGGGTCATGCGTATGACAAGTTCAGTATGGGGCTCGAGATTTTATTATCTCGTGTTTCATACGCCCCGCAAAGTTAATCTAGCAACTTGAATAATCATGCTTGATGATAAACGTTGGTAGCTGCGGTTTGGTTGAAACCTTAAAAGCCACGTAAAATAAAATTTTGCATAAACCGATTAGTGGCGTCTAACTTGGTTTTGCAGGATGACATGAGATGTGCATATGATGTGATATAGCAGTGCTCATATTTAATTTGATTATGTATGAGATGACTATATAATGTAAATTTACATGACCTGCGTGTCATGATTCGGCATGATGGCTGGAGCCATATGATTGTCACTTTAATGACCTACGTGTCAACCTTAAGTAATGCACTTATTTTATTAGCTATAGAGATAGCAATATTATCTGGTGCATCGACAAGGTGGTGGCAAACTTCGCGAAGGTGAACACCGACGCGAATGCCGAAGACGAAGAAAATAAAGACTTCTTCGTCAGAAAGGGCTATACCATATCATGCTATTATGAATTGCCTGAGATGTTTATCCCTTATGATGCACCCTTTTTGATTGCGCGGTAGTCGCTTTTATTAGGGTGATCTCTCACAAAAATATCAAGTAGTTAGTGTTCTCCCAAGTGTAGCACCGTCACAGCATCTTTCCTTTCGGGGTGCGCCATGGATGCATGGGTACGAACGATTGTACAGGTGTAAGGCGGGTGAGGTTAGACCTCGCAGCGAGATCACTTGGTTGTCTTGACGTTCATGGCAGGATCGTCCTGAGCTCGGAACACACGCATTGAAAGATGAACAAGAGTCACATAGAGATGTGATCGGCAAGTTGGCCTACCGATTGAAATCCTCATCATGAGATGATGATTCTATGACGTTGAATTGATATTCGGATCTTGAATCACTCACAGTCAATTATGAGAGATATTGGTTTGAGTGGGAGCGCACTGTTGAATTAACTTGTTTAATTCTCTGTGCAATTAATTATGAACATTGTCTAAGTGAAAATTTGCATAATAGTTGTAGAATATTGGCTCGCGTTTCCACCTTCCCTATTAAAATTGAATAAGCTGTTATTTATCTGATTAATCTTTACGATTGGTAACGTAATGTGAGGATTGTCCTCAAGAGTGCCGAGAAGGACTTTGTCCTTTCGCATGCTTTCGGTATTCTCCCGCTAATGCTATGAATGATGTGACTCTCGTCCTTCGATCCAAAAGCTAGAATTCCGTTACGATCAAGTGTTACGGTATCCATCATCGTCTGGCCAGACACAATGTGATTTGATCACAGAGATACCGGAACACGGGAACGAGAAAAGAAAACAAAACCGGTAACGAGGAAACTGGCATAGTGGACAAAAGTTGTTGATCCATGGGGATGCCGATAAGTCTCACCTCGGGTGTTTGTAACATATCGCGAAGCAACAGGAATAGCACACGGCAACTGGAGGTTCACTCGAATATTTATTCGTGTGGGTATAGGGGTCAATATGGGTATCCACGGCTCCGATGTTGATCATTGATCGGAAAGTGTTCCGGTCATGTCTATACTTCACCGAACCTATAGGGTCACACGCTTAAGGGTCATCTATCTGCTGAATACTAGATAGGGAGTCTGAGAGAAAGTAACCGGAAAAGTTTCGGAGACAACAGAAGAGTTCCGGAGAGAGAACACCGGAATAGTTTCGGTAAAAACGAAAAGTTGTTTCGGAGTATACCATTAAGTCAAAATGGTTTCGGCACACGCCTGGAAATTCTTGGAGGGTGCCAGAATTGTTCTGGGAACTTCTGGGATTTTTCCGGAGAAAAAAACGGGAAATGTTCCGGAGCTGCCGGAACCGCTTTGGTTGTTTTTCGTTGATGAAAATCACTAATCCGGAATTGTTTCGGAACGCGTCAAAAATTATTTTAGTGGGTACTGGAAATGTTCTAAGACCTACAGAAATATTTTCGGATTTAACGGTCGCGAAAAAATGTTTTCGTGAATAGTGAAAAGCACTTTTTGGTTACTTTTTGGAAAGCCACCTTTTTGGGCTTTCCCCAAAAGATCTAGGGATGACATGGAAGGGTGGGACCCCCTTTTGGGGGGGCACAAGGTGGTGGATAGCCATGGGGTGCTCATCCATGGTGCTCCACTTGCCTCCCCATTTTGCCCTTTATGTGTGATATAAAGCATGGGCATTTTGGGTTTTTCATGTGCCACCCTACCCCTTGGGTTTTCCTATAAATAGAGGTGGAGAGGCACTCTCCACACTCACTCTTTCTCACATACAAATGCCATGCATGATCTGGCCTTCTCTCTCCCTCCCCGCGAAATAGTTTTGTAGAGCCGAAAGGCTGTCTGGGTTCCGGTGGGAACTAGTTCTGGACGGCGAAGACCTGCCGGATAAATGACACCGTATGTGTGCAACCCCATAGAGAGGTCGTAGGTTTGATCTTTTTGCCCGAGGGGCTGTTCGAGAGTGCCTCCCGAATGGCTGTCCGAGTGACCGTCCGAGTTTCTGTGAGTGCCTCCCGAAGGGCTGTCCGTGACATCGTCCGGGAGACTGTCCGACTGCCTCCCGAAGGGCTGTCCGAGGGGCTGACGAGGGAGTACATCCTCGCGGTTGGGAGGTTGTAAATCCTAGCTGCGGGGATCTGCACCGACGATCTACATCGACTCTACTTCCGCTGCACTACGAGTCGGTAATGATCAGATCAAACCTTGTATGCATCTCCATAGTGATCCTGGGCATGTTCGTAGTGCGGAAAATTTTTGTTTTCTGCTGCGTTCCCCAACATTCACTAGCAGGGGTGGTTTGGACCGAGTGCTAGCAGGGAAACTACACATTCATGGGGTACAAGGGAAAGTTGCACATCACTGTTAGATAGTTGGCCGTGGCAGTATCCGAAGTCGCACATCCACTGCTAGGCAGTTGGCTGATGCAGCAAACAGTGAAAGCACATCCATGGGCAGGGGGAAAGTTGCACATCAACTGCTAGGCAGTTAGCGTGGACAATAGACAAAGTTGCACATCTTACTTGAAGGGGGTAGTATTGGGGTGGAGGTGCCATGAGTGAAAACTACAGGTCCATGTGGTAGGCGGAAAGTTGCACATCGACTGCCAGTTAGTTGCACATCGACTGCTAGACAGTTGCACAAAACGGGGATTAAATTGCACACAAAAAATTCCGTCGAAACATACCCATGCGGGATCTAGTTTCGAAGAGCATGTCACGAGGGTTCCAATGGTGAAAACGGATCTTAATTTCGATACGCGGTTTGAAAGTTATGGATTTTAAAATTTTGAAAACCCAAACTAAATGCGTTCACACCTGTTCAGCGTGGGTGCTTTGCAATTAGTTTTTATTTTTCTGTTCACACCTATTCACACATGTTTACTTTTTCTAATATTAATTAGGAGGGCAAACTATTTCCATTTATAGATAAAGGAGACAAAATATTTCCTTTTTTGGCCGGCCACTCCGGAACGCTAACGGGCCAACGGCCACCCGCTAGACGCGTCCTTTTTTCTTTATTTACTTTATTATTTTAATTATTTTTCAAAAATGGAAAAAAATCTTAAATTTTAAAAAAATACAGTGCGCTTCAAACAATGTTCATAGAATGTAAACAAAAATTTACGTAATTCGGAAAAATGCTGATAACATTCACAAAAATGTAAGTGCCATTTCAAAATGTTCATGCATTTCAAAAAAATCGTGCACTTTTCAAAAATGTTTACACAATATAAAAAAAGTTTGCATAATTCAAAAAGAATTATTCATATCCTTCAAAAGAATGAACGTGGCATATAAGAAAAAGTATCATGACATTTAAAAAAAATATTTATACAAAGTAAAAATATCACGGGGTATAGAAAAAATTAAGTGTAATTCAAAATAAATGTATGTGGCATTTGAAAGAAATATTCGCGCGTTTTGAAAAATGTTCATGACATTTAGAAAAATGTTTATAAAATGAAAACAAATGTTTGCATAGTTTAGAAAAAATTATGCTTTTCAAAAAAAGTTCAACATGTATTTAAAAATGTTTACCATGTATTCCAAAAAATGTTCAAAACAATTATTTAAAAAAAGTACATCATATATTTGTAAAATGTTCAACATATATCAAAACAATGTTCCACATGTATCCTGAAAATGTAAAATGTGTATTGAAAAAAAAGTAGACATGTGTTGAAAAAAGAAAAATCGAAGAATGGGACGGGTGCATACACTAAAGGGAATAGTTTGGGGCTCAACTATATGTCGTTTAGTGATCCGAGCTCTCGCCTCAGGAGCACCATAAATGGGCCTGCTAGCGCGGGAGAAGCGCTACTCTCCAATGCACCGTTTTTTCTTTATTTATTTTATTACTTTTACTTCTATTTCTAAAATAGAAGAAAATATTTTATTAAATTTTAAAAAAATTCATCACGCGTCAGACAATGTTTTAGAATGTAAACACAATATTAACATAATTCATAAAAATGTAAGTGACATTTTAAAATGTTCATGCATTTTTTAAAAATGTTTACACAATATAACAAATTGTTTGCCCAATTCAAAAGAATTTTACATATCTTTCAAAAGAATGAACGTGGCATTTAAGAAAATATATCATGATATTTTTTTAAATGCTTATACAAAGTAAAAAATATATTCGCGGAGTATAAAAAATAAGTGTCATTCAAAATGAATGTACGTGGAATTTTAAAGAAATATTCACGTGTTTTGAAAATTTTCCATGACATTTAGAGAAATGTTTATGAAATGAATGAATTGTTCGCGTAGTATAAAAAAAAGGTTTCATGCTATTAAAAAAATATTTCAACTTGTATTTTAAAATGTTTAGCATGTATTCGAAAAAAGTTCAACGTATATAAAAAATGTTCCACATGTATCCTTAAAATGTACAATGTGTACTGAAAACAAAAGTTAGGCATGTGCCAAAAAAAAAGGGAGAGGTGCATAGGCTGAAGGGTATAATTCGGGGTTGGACCATATGGCGCTTAGTGACACGGAAGGAGCTGCCGCCTACAAGCCCCCTAAATGGCCTGCCAGCGCAGGAGAAGCGCTGCTCTCCAACGCATACTTTTGTCTTTATTTTTTTTATTACTTTTACGCATAGTTTGAAAAACCGGACCGGACCAGCAGTCGGAGCGGAAAAAACCAGAATCGACGATCCCATCGGGTTTTTAGCGCAGCGGACCGTTCGAGCAATCGAACAGGCCGGTTTTTCTAAAAACCGGCGAACTGGGCGGTTCACAGAAAACCAGACGGTTCGATGTCGTTTCCTGGAAACCCCTCAATCGACTCGTTTTCGTGCGAGTAGGTTAGGGGTAGAGTCGGAAAAGGAAGAAAACCCCTCTTTTGGTAGGGTTTCAGCCAAATTAGGAGCATTTCTCCCGATTTTGTCCATAGACAAACCCCGTCGAGCGTAGCCGCTCCCCTTCGGCGCCACCCTTGCAGGGCATCGTGGTGCGGCGACGCCGCCTCTCCCTCATCGCTCCGCGTGGCAGCAGCAGGCTGTAGGGGAACGCAGCAGAAAACAAAAAATTTCCGACCTACACACCAGCCTAGGACCACTATGGAGACTGCATACAAGGTTTGATCTTTTTCGTTACCGACTCGTAGCGCAGCGGAAGAAAAGTCGATGACGATCGGCGGTGCAGATCCCCACAGCTAGGATTTACAACCTCCCAACCGAGAGGATGTACTCTCTCATCTGCCCCTCGGACAGCCCTCCGGGAGGCGATCGGACAGTCCCTCGGACGGTGTCGCGGACAGCCCTTCGGGAGGACCTTCGAAAACCGGACAGTCACTCGGACAGCCCTTCGGGAGGACCCTCAAAACTAAGACGGTCACTTGGACAGCCCTTCGGGAGGCACTCTCGAACTAAGACCGAAAGTACGATCTCTCTACAGAGTTGCACACATACGGTGTCATCTATCCGGCAGGGCTTCGCCGTCCAGAACTAGTTCCCACCGGAACCCAGACAACCTTTCGGCTCTACGAAACTATTTCGCTGGGAGGGAGAGAGAAGCCAGAAATGTCATGGCACTTGTATGTGAGAAGGAGTGAGTGTGGAGGCAGCCCCTCCACCTCTATTTATAGGAAAAGCAAGGGGTAGGATGGGCACTTCCAAAAACCCAAAATGCCCATGAAGGAAAACTTTCCACAAGGGCATAAAGGGAAGTAGTGGAGCAAGTGGGGCCCCATGAAGGAACCCCTCATGTGGCCAGCCAACCTCTCTTGGGGGGCCCCCCAAGGGGGGTTTCTTAGCCCCCAAGCCTTCTAGAAACCTTTTGGAAAATATCCCAAAAGGTGCTTTTCCAAAAATATCCAAAAAGCACTTTCACTATTCACGAAGACATTTTTTTGCGTCCGTTAAATCCCAAATTATTTCTGTGTGCCTAGAACAATTCCAATACCCACTAAAATAATTTTGAACGCATTCCGAAACAATTTCGGAACAATGCTTCTTCAGCGAAAAGCAACCAAAGCGGTTCCGGCTGCTCCGGAACATTTCCGGTTTTTATCCCGGAAAATTCCCAGAAGTTTCCAGAACACTTCTGGCATCCTTCAAGAATTTCCAGTCGTGTGCCAGAACCAATTTGACTTTATGGAATCCCCTGAAACAACTTTTCAGTTTTACCGGAACTATTCCGGTGTCCTCTCCGGAACGTTTCCGTTTCGTCCGAAACTTTTTCGGTGATTTTCTCTCAGACTCCCTGTCTAGTATTCAGCAGATAGATGACCCTTAAGCGTGTGACCCTATAGGTTCGGTGAAGTATAGACATGACCCGAACTCTTTCTGATCAATGATCAACATCGGAGCCGTGGACACCCATATTGACCCCTATACCCACACGAATGAATATTCGAGTGAACCTCCAGTTGCCGTGTGCTATTCCTGTTGCTTCGCGATATGTTACAAATACCCGAGGTGAGATTTTCTGCATCCCCGTGGATCAACAACTTGTCCACTATGCAAGTTACCTCGTTACCGGTTTTGTTCTCTTTTCTCGTTTCTGTGTTCCGGCATCCCTGTGATCAAATCACACTTGTGTCTGGCCAGACGATGATGGATACCGTAACACCGAGAGGGCCCAGAGATATCTCTCCATCGTCGGAGGAGCAAATCCCAATCTTGAGCTATCAAGTTACTTGACATACTTTTCCATGAACCCGTAAGCCGCCGTAATAGCCACCCATTTACGGATGACGTTTAACAAACCCCAAAGTTCATGAAGCAAGCATGAAGAAACTCGACACTCTCATGGTCTAAGGAATTATGCAAACATTAACTTCCCTGTGTTATTAACCATTAACTTATGACGAATGAATCTCATAGCATAACATCAATTCGGGTCGATTCAACACAAGTGTTCTACTAACATTGTGCCCTCAAAATTGCCAGCATAGACATGCCCATGATCAGGAAAACAGGATCATCATGCAATACTTGAGCCAATCTTAGAGGCAAGACTAGGAATACATTTTACCATTTATTATTCCACACGTGCATACGAGTCTTCCTTCGAGCCTCGTGGTTATTGCAGACTCGAGAACCATAGCAGTTATAGCATGGAACATAAACATAATTATGAACATGGAGATAAATAATAACATTTGTTATTGCCTCTAGGGCATATCTCCTACAGACTCCCACTTGCACTAGAGTCAATAATCTAGTCAATGCTAAAACACTTTACACCTATGGCATACCGGTGTAAAATATGCTTCGCTTGTGGTATAGTCTGATGTCTGACAACTTCAGTTCCGTGTGTATCTTTGCATATCCTCGCGTTTTCACGCTTTCACAAAATTCATATTTTGTGTGGACTTGGCTTCGTATATATGTGAATCACTGGTCAAACCTTGATTCCTCAGACTGAGCTATGGAGCAACTATCTTCAATAGTGTTCCATTGACCAAAGTCATCTTGGAATCATACTAAGTTCATGAACGAACTGTACGATTCAACATCTTCTATGTCGCTTTGAAAGTGGCAACATACTTAGCCTTAGTTATAGAATTCGCCACAGTAACCTGTTTGGAACGATTTCCACACATCGTGCCACCATATTTTGTATTACACAAAACCCTTAACTTAAATCGAAAATCGCATGGAGCATTGATGAAGACTGTATCGATGTAATTACTTACAACGAGCACTTCATAATCTCTGCTTGCGAGAAAACATGCCATCAGTGCTACTTTAGTACTCAATGACATTTTTCACTATTGTCCCATGATCAGTACTTTGATCACTTTGGTATCTATACTCGCAACAGCTTTGGGAGTATCGGACATATTTGGTTGTTTTACATACCATGGAATACATGATTAATCCAAACAAAAGAGTGTGTGGAATCTCCATCATGTACTTTGCTCATCAGTGTTTTGGGACACCGAGTCTTGCAAAAACCCTTTTCCATGTGACTTCGGCAAGAATCACTCCTTGGCGTTTTAATGCTAAAATGTTTTAGCATCTTGTCAATATGTATTTTTGGCTTTAGCCTATTAGGCAATTCTATCTCGTAGATAAATATGCCTAATGTCAAGGCTATTTAGCCCAAGCACTTCATTGAAAAACTATTTTTAATGAAGTCCTAATTCGTGTCAAGAAATTTCCAATCAACAATGTGTCAAGCACACAAAGTTTTTAGAAATATTATAATGCTCCCACTTACTTTCTTGAAACCACAAGCATCTTCGTTATCCATTGATGAAAACAAACTCTTTTGACTATTTCATCAAAAACGAAGATTCCAACTCCATTTTGCTCTCTTCTGTCCATTGCTGGATCTCTGAAGTTTGCATACTTACTAGCATCCTCTAGATTGACAAAATACCTCGGACTATACCACATGCAAGTCCTAGGTTGCATTTCCATCATATGGAAATCCTTTTGGCATCCATGTTACATATCTCATGATTGAAATATGTATTAATTGCTAGTTTAACCCGGTCTGACTTTAAGCATCACTACGGTGAGACAATCTCATCTTAGTCAACTCCTTGAACTTGTTATTGCAACAAGTCAAGCTTTATGGATAAAACATTTTATCCACATCAGTTTATAGCTCCATTAATGTTCGTTAGACTCTAAGTCTTCCGATGGGTTTATCAAGATATAATCTTGAATCATTTATGGAAACTATCTCGGATTATATTGGCATTTAGCCAATTCCGGAGTCAGGGCCCATCAATGCTTCCTTGTGTATCGTAGGTATACTGTTGTCTAACAACAATATCTCGCTTGCGCACCTGAGAGGTTTGCCCAAGCTTTGCCTACGTGGTTCAGTTGCAAGTTCGACCGAAGTCCATACATCTCATGTAGAGGCTTCCGTATCAGTCGCAGTTGGAAACTCTGGAATCACTTCCAAGGTTCCTTTCCTTTGATCTGATGACGAAGATACTGTTATCTCGTCGAGTTGCACTGTTCTCCCACTCACCTTTTTGCAAGAACCATTCTCTTTAAAAGCATACCGTTCACGGTGGCAAACTTTTTGCCTCGGTATAGTGGTGGAGGAATTTCCAATTACTTAGGATAACCTACAAAGTAGTATTTGTCTGATTTGGAATAAGTTTGTAAATATTTTACACAAGCCCCATATTCCAAATGTTTAAGAAAAGACCAAGCATGGTTGGGCGTACCATACCATGGTGTCATTTCAACAGACCTGATGGTGCTCTTTTCAGTGTAAAAGCCGCAGTCTCTAAAGCATTACCTTTAAAAGGGATAATGGCAAATTGATTTATGTCATTTTTGATCTTACCATGTCATAAATGGTTTGAATACATCTTCACGGACGTACCACTCATAGTGGAGTTCCGGGAGGTGTAAGTTATGAAACTCTTTTCACAACTCATCAGACATTCGCTAAACTTGTAACTCAAATATTCCTTTCGGCAATCTAGTTTGCAGAAACATATTTTTCTTGTTACAATAATTTCTACTTCATTTTTGAAAACCTTTTGAATGATTTCAAAAGATCCAGACTTACGTCTCATCAAGTAAATATCCATATATCTACTTGAGTCATTTTGAAGATAGACAAATCCACTGCTAGCAATAACCTTTATCGGACTACATACATCAAAATGTATGATCGCCAATAAGTTCGTTGCTCGTTCCTTATGGCCTGTGAACGGTATTTCAGTCACTTTACTTTTCGGAGGAAAGTTGCAAGTGTCAAATGATTCATAATCAAATGACTTCAAAAATCCATCATAATGGAATTTCTCCATGCGGGTTTCTCCAATGTGACCAAATGCAGTGCCACACATGTGTGGTATTCTTTTAGTCTTGCGACATTTAGCGTCAGTGTTATGGATGTATCATATTACCATCAATATTCATAACATACATCCCATCCACTATGGAAGCATGGCCCTTATGTTATTCATGATTCCGAACAACAATTGTTCTTTCATGAACAACACTCTTGCAACAAACATTATGCAAATGGGCTAGAGTGTATAAAACTCTAAAATGATTTATGAAAGTAAATACAGAGGTAATGTATTATTATCAATATTCATAACATACATCTCATTCATAATGAAAGTATGGCCCTTAAGTTATTCATAACATCGAACATCAAAAGTTCTCTTATGAACAACCTTCTTGCAAGATACCTTATGCAATGGGCTAGAGTGTGTAAAACTCTAAATGAATTATGAAAATAAATACATGGGTAATACACCGATGGAATTTATAGTAACTTTTACTAAGTTCCCAGCGCGTATCTGAACCTCACTCCGGCCAGTCTTTTAGGCCGTAGTAGTTCTTGCATCGAATTGCAACGGAAAGCAATTGAGCGGGTATCTTTGTGATTAACTCACAATACCCAAGAATCGATGATTAACATGTTTAATCATAATTCCCAAGAACTATTTCTTCGACCAGCCTTCTATACATCAATAGCTTGTATGACTTTCATACATGAGCTGGATATTCCAGTCTTCTCTCTTTTTGCCTTTATACTTCTAACAGTTTAACTTTTAGTATTTCTTCTACTCTCAGAAGAAGCATCCAACTTAAGAGTGGCGTTAGCCCCGGACTTCCTAGGCGTGTAAGTCATACTAACACCCTTTGGACATTTCCTTTAAGTTGTTGTTTTATTCACCTTCATCATATGACAGGCGTTCTACTGGATCCCTCTGTTATTAGTCAAATGCATAGTAAACCCTTTTACTAACAGTTTGCAAAACAAACATTGCTTTGGATATCCCATATCTTTTAGCCTTTGTTTGTGTCTGAAAATGATTTTCAGTTCCATGAATATCACATAGCTATCCCTAAACTTTTGAAGTTCGGGTCTCATGGAAGCAAACATATTGCACTTGACCGTAACGGAATTCTAGCTTTTGGATCGAAGGACGAGGGTCACATTATCCATAGCATTAGCGGGAGAATACCAAAAGCATGCGATAGGACAAAGTCCTTCTCATCACTTTTGAGGACAATCCTCACATTACGTTACCAACCGTAAAGTTTTAACCAGATATTTAACAGCTTATTCAATTTTAATAGGGAAGGTGGAAACGCGAGCCATTATTCTACAACTATTATGCAAATTTCACTTAGACAAGGTTCATAATTAATTGCACTAAGAATTAAAAGAATTAATTCTAAAGTACGCTCCCACTCAAATCAATATCTCTCAAAATTGATTTTGAGTGATTCAAGACCCATATTACAATTCAACGCCAAGGATGCATCCATCTCAAGTGACGAGAATTGCAATCGGTAGGCCAACTTGCCAATCACATCTCTATGTGACTCTTGTTCATCTTTCGATGCGTGTGTTCCGAGCTCATGACTTTCATACTTGAACGTCAAGACAACCAAGTGATCTCGCTGCGAGGTCTCAACTCACCTGCCTCACACTTCTCTAATCGTTCGTACCCATGCATCCATGTGATACCCCGAAGAGATAGGTGTCGTGACGGTGCTACACTTGGGAGAACACTAACTACTTGATATTTTTGTGAGAGATCACCCTAATAAAAAGCGACTACCGTGCAATCAAGAAGGGTGCATCATAAGGGATAAACATCTCAGGCAATTCATAATAGCATGATATGGTATAGCCCTTTCTGACGGAGAAGTCTTGTATTTCTTCGTCCTCGGCATTCGCGTCGGTGTTCACCTTCGCGAAGTTTGCCACCACCTTGTCGATGCACCAGATAATATTGCTATCTCTATAGCTAATAAAATAAGTGCATTACATAAGGTTGACACGCAGGTCATTAAAGTGACAATCATATGGCTCCAGCCATCATGCCGAATCATGACACGCAGGTCATGTTAATTTACATTATATAGTCATCTCATACAAAATCAAATTGAATATGATGAAGACTATACCACATCTTATGCACATCTCATGCACATCTCATGTCATCCTGCAAAACCAAGTTAGACGCCTCTAATCGGTTTATGCAAAATTTTATTTTTACGTGGCTTCTAAGGTTTCGAACAAACCGCAGCTACCAACGTTTTATCATCAAGTATGATTATTCAAGTCGCTAGATTAACATTGCGGGGTGTATGAAACACGAGATAATTAAATCTCGAGCCCCATACTAAACTTCGTCATACGCATGACCCCCGTGCAGATCATATCTGCATTGCCCTTTTGTCTGCGAAATTTCATCTTTCTTTTTAACTATGGTGGAATTCAAAGAACTATTAGCACTTCGTTGATCAATCAGGATTGCAGATTGCCAGAACTTTGAAACTCCACCATGCTGTTATTAAGATCATAAATATGCAAATTCCAGGGAAGCAACAAGAACATCGGGTAACAGATTTCATCTGCTACCCGCACAAATAATTATTAGCAGTAGAACTCATCTACTACAAATTATATTGTGCAACACCCATACATCTCTTATGTATTCTAGATCGCAACCTGCATCTACGCATAGCACGGCTCTGATACCACTGTAGGGGAACGCAGCAGAAAACAAAAAATTTCCGACCTACGCACCAGCCCAGGACCACTATGGAGACTGCATACAAGGTTTGATCTTTTTCGTTACCGACTCGTAGCGCAGCGGAAGAAGAGTCGATGACGATCGGCGGTGCAGATCCCCGCAGCTAGGATTTACAACCTCCCAACTGTGAGGATGTACTCCCTCATATGCCCCTCGGATAGCCCTCCAGGAGGCGGTCGGACAGTCCCTCGGACGGTGTCGCGGACAGCCCTTCGGGAGGACCTTCGAAAACCGGACAGTCACTTGGACAGCCCTTCGGGAGGACCCTCGAAACTAAGACGGTCACTTGGACAGCCCTTCGGGAGGCACTCTCGAACTAAGACCGAAACTACGATCTCTCTACAGAGTTGCACACATACGGTGTCATCTATCCGGCAGGGCTTCGCCGTCCAGAACTAGTTCCCACCGGAACCCAGACAACCTTTCCGCTCTACGAAACTATTTCGCTGGGAGGGAGAGAGAAGCCAGAAATGTCATGGCACTTGTATGTGAGAAGGAGTGAGTGTGGAGGCAGCCCCTCCACCTCTATTTATAGGAAAATCAAGGGGTAGGATGGGCACTTCCAAAAACCCAAAATGCCCATGAAGGAAAACTTTCCACAAGGGCATAAAGGGAAGTAGTGGAGCAAGTGGGGCCCCATGAAGGAACCCCTCATGTGGCCGGCCAACCTCTCTTGGGGGGGGCCCCCAAGGGGGGTTTCTTAGCCCCCAAGCCTTCTAGAAACCTTTTGGAAAATATCCCAAAAGGTGTTTTTCCAAAAATATCCAAAAAGCACTTTCACTATTCACTAAGACATTTTTCTGTGTCCGTTAAATCCCAAATTATTTCTGTGTGCCTAGAACAATTCCAGTACCCACTAAAATAATTTTGAACGCATTCCGAAACAATTTCGGAACAATGTTTCTTCAGCGAAAAGCAACCAAAGTGGTTCCGGCTGCTCCGGAACATTTCCGGTTTTTATCCCGGAAAATTCCCAGAAGTTTCCAGAACACTTCTGACATCCTCCAAGAATTTCCAGGCGTGTACCAGAACCAATTTGACTTTATGGAATCCCCTGAAACAACTTTTCAGTTTTACCGGAACTATTCCGGTGTCCTCTCCGGAACGTTTTCGTTTCGTCCGAAACTTTTTCGGTGATTCTCTCTCAGACTCCCTGTCTAGTATTCAGCAGATAGATGACCCTTAAGCGTGTGACCCTATAGGTTCGGTGAAGTATAGACATGACCGGAACTCTTTCTGATCAATGATCAACATCGGAGCCGCGGACACCCATATTGGCCCCTATACCCACACGAATGAATATTCGAGTGAACCTCCAGTTGCCGTGTGCTATTCCTGTTGCTTCGCGATATGTTACAAATACCCGAGGTGAGATTTTCTACATCCCCGTGGATCAACAACTTGTCCACTATGCAAGTTACCTCGTTACCGGTTTTGTTCTCTTTTCTCTTTTCTGTGTTCCGGCATCCCTGTGATCAAATCACACTTGTTTCTGGCCAGACGATGATGGATACCGTAACACCGAGAGGGCCCAGAGATATCTCTCCATCGTCGGAGGAGCAAATCCCAATCTTGAGCTATCAAGTTACTTGACATACTTTTCCATGAACCCGTAAGCCGCCGTAATAGCCACCCATTTACGGATGACGTTTAACAAACCCCAAAGTTCATGAAGCAAGCATGAAGAAACTCGACACTCTCATGGTCTAAGGAATTATGCAAACATTAACTTCCCTGTGTTATTAACCATTAACTTATGACGAATGAATCTCATAGCATAACATCAATTCGGGTCGATTCAACACAAGTGTTCTACTAACATTGTGCCCTCAAAATTGCCAGCATAGACATGCCCATGATCAGGAAAACAGGATCATCATGCAATACTTGAGCCAGTCTTAGAGGCAAGACTAGGAATACATTTTACCGTTTATTATTCCACACGTGCATATGAGTCTTCCTTCGAGCCTCGTGGTTATTGCAGACTCGAGAACCATAGCAGTTATAGCATGGAACATAAACATAATTATGAGTATGGAGATAAATAATAACATTTGTTATTGCCTCTAGGGCATATCTCCTACACAGGCTACCAGCCTGCACCGCCACTCCCGTGTCCCGCCGCCCTGAGCCACCTCTATTGACAACTGGGAGAGGGGACACCACCGCTTAGTCGACCTGGAACATCCACCTCCGATCTCCCTCCGCTCTAGTCAAATCGATCAGTCCTCCCTCGAGTTGCCTCCCTCTATTCCAGAGTCCAGACTATGAGCAGCCAAGCAGGAGGACCAGGACGCCGACGGTCATCTCCGGTTAAACATTTTTTTAATCTATTGATTGGTGTATTTATTGATGAAATATATATTATTTTATTTCTTAAAAAACTGACAATCGAACCAGTGAACCGGCGGTCCGACCGGTAAAAACCTGAACCGACAGCCTTACTGGTTCGATTACCGGTTCGGTTTTTTAAACTATGCTTTTAAGTACGTTTCTAAAATGGAAAAAACTATTTTCTTACAATTAAAAAATCCATCGCGTCTCAAACAATGATTATAGAATGTAAGCAAAAGTTTAACATAATTCAGAAAAAATGTTGATAGCATTCACAAAAATGTAAGTGACATTTTAAAATGTTCATGCATTTCAAAATAAAAGTTCGTGCATTTTCAAAAATGATTACATGATGTAAAAGAATGAACGTGGCATTTAAGAAAATGTATCTTTAATGTTTTTTTTAAATGCTCATACAAAGTAAAAAAAATTGCGGAGTATAAAAAAATTTAAGTGTAATTCAAAATAATTGTACGTGGCATTTTAAAGAAATATTCACGCATTTTGACAATTGTCCATGACATTTAGAAAAATCTTTATAAAATAAAAAATTGTTCGTGTAGTTTAGAAAAATTTATCGTGCTATTAGAAAAAGAGTTCAATCTGTATTTAAAAATGTTTAGCATGCATTAAAAAATGTTCAAAAAAAGTATTTGAAAAGACTACATCGTGTTGTAAAGTATTCAATGTATATAAAAAATATGTCCCACATGTATCCTCAAAATGTACAATGTGTATTGGAAAAAAATTAGTCATGTGTTGATGAAGGAACAAAGTAAAAAAACGAAGAATGGGAGGGGTGCATAAGCCGAAGGACATTTGGGGCTCAACGATATGTCGCTTAGTGACCCTGAAGGACCTCTCGCCTCAGGAGCCCCCTCAATGGGCCTGCCAGCGCGGGAGAAGTGCTGCTCTCCTTTTTCTTTATTTCTTTTATTAATTTTACATATATTTCTAAAAAGTAAATAATTATTTCATATTAATTAAGAACTTATGACAACATATTAATTAAGAACTTGAAAATTCAAGTGCGCACAATTGAAATACATATAAAAATAAATATTTTCAAATTAACAACACAAGAATCAAGTGCTACGAATGCGTCAATGGTGCTCAATTGGATCTTCTTTGAAGTTGGTTGTGAACTTGACTGTTCTCAATTCTTTGGTGTGCTTGAAGGAAGGATTCAATCCTGTTTGGGTTATGTTCCGGCTCCACCGGGATACCATATTAGAGGTACCGAAAGTCCTCCGGTTCCTCTCTCTTATCCTTGATGATCTTGTTGTGCAAGATAACACATGTTGTCCTGATCTTCCATAGGTTCTCAGGGTTCCGATACTCTTGCAAAGTGAGATCTCTTGTTGCCTTCAGGACAGTGAATAACCTTCACAAATGTGGCAGATGGAGTATAGATGTCCTGCACAAGGTAGTCCCATGTTGTGCTCATGGCCATTGACAACTATGTTTTAAAAATGTTCAGCATTCTGAAACCATGTTTGTTACATTTAAAAAAATGTTCATACAATGTTCGCATAATTCAAAAAAAAAATATTATGCGTAAAAAATGTTCGCGTGTTTTGAAGATGCATCATGATTTTTTTTAAATGTTTATACCGAGCAATAAAATGCTTGTTGGGTATAAAAATTAAGTATGATTTATAAAAATGTAGGTGTCGTTTTAAAGAAATAGTCACGCATTTTAAAAAAATGCTCATGACATTTAAAAAAATATTTACACAATGAAAAAAGAGTGTCCGTGTAATTTTAAAAATATGTTCAACGTGTATTTAAAAAAATGTTTAGTGTGTATTCAAGAAAAAGTTCAAAAAAAGTATTTGAAAAATGTACATTGTGTATTTGAAAAATGTTCCACTTGTATTAAAAAAATGTTCCACATGTATACTAAAACATGTACAATATTTATTTTAAAAAGTAGACATGTGTTGAAAAAAAGAAAATGAAAAAACCAAAAGAAAATCGGTGAAACATTTTTTCATGCATGTTGTACATTTTTTTATAGATCTAAAACAAAATTTTATACACATTTAACATTCTCTAAATACATGACTAACATTTTCTTAAATACTCCCTCCGATCCATATTAATTGTGACTGCTTTAGTATAACTTTAGTATAAAGTTGTACTATTAATTTTTTTAATATGTATTTTTGAACATTTTTTAATATGTGTTAAACATTTTTCAAATACACGTTGAAACATTTTTTAAATGATAATTTTTTTAAAAAGAAGGTATGCAATTTTTTTTTTTCATTGTATGGACATTTTTAAAAAATGTCACGAACATATTTTTGAAACTCATGAAGATTTTCACTTCAATTCTTCAGCAATGAAAGACTAACAGAGTGGAAAGATCAATTATTCAAAGTGCAAAGCAGAGTGGAAAGACTAACAGAAAAAAGTCTTTCACTTTCTCGATGATGCCGCCTGGATATGTCCATGCATCTTACGCTGGGCAATTATTTCAGGTTTGGAACTACAAGTGCAAATGATGGAAGACATCACACCTAGCCCATGGGATGATAAGCTGCATGACAAGATTCAGCGAACAATTCAAAATAAGTCTGCATCTCCTGATGAAGGTAACTGAAAGACATCCTTTTCCGCCGATGAACAGGGTGGAGCCACCCCGGCTACATTTCATAGAATGAAACTATAGAGTCATACAGCGCTAACAGGTTCAAATCGTTCGCAAACTCAGCGTTACATAGCATCGAAAACAAGGCCTAAAATGCGAGCCAAAAGAAAGCAGGTTTGAGAGGTGAACAGCATGCGCGTGCTTAAGATTTCGTCAACATGGGTGTCATCACTCCTCCACCAGACGCCCACTGAGGCAGTAGTGTGTTGCTGTGCCGGCTGGGCGGCAGGTTTCCTTGGCAGCTTTGAGGCGGAGTTCTCAGGTACTTCATTAACCGGCCTCCCAAACGGTCTAAGTCCACCACCTCCGCATCTTTGAACGGCACTTTCCACTCCCGTGTTCACGTGAGGATGTGCCTCCGCACCTGTTTTCATATTCAACCAAATCTTATGGTTAATGATCATATCATCATTACACTTCCAGAGCCCCCACAGGATTAACAAAAAGATGATATTAAAGATTTTTAATCTCTTTTCACTAAGACAGCAGCTACCAACATTTGCCAAACCTATCAAGCACATGTTTCATTCTTCCTGCACATATTCTCATGAAATCAGTTTCCATTGCCCAAATAAAGAAGTTTCCATGGTGATTTTCCAAGGGATATATCAATGGTCAAACATAACAGTGACCAGTAAGATATTTTTCTTGAATCCACACCCCAATGAATCTGTGCCTTTAATGTCTACAAATGGTGAGCAGGTAAAATTCACTAGATCTATGATACATAATATAGTTTACTTACTTGGAGCAATCATCCACTCTTAACGTATATGAGAAAACAAATTTAGTGCATTTCAATATACAAAAGAGAATTCAAAGCTCCATCATGTAATAAATGAAGTATTTTAAATTTAGTTCATATATGAACAACATAACTGTTTGGTATGCATAGAATAATAGTAATGCCAAATGCCGAGAATGGTGTACAGGTCAAAATTTGACCCAGTCAGAGCAGAATGGCAGAACAATGTGCAACGTAGCTTCACATGCCGTTGTCCATACGACTGTTTTGCTAATTAACAGCTCTACAGGCAACCAGCTTCGTGTTTTGGTATTCGTATTAATTTGGTTGAATTATATTGCCCACTCAGTAATCAAATTAGACCTTTAGAGGACAACTATCAGAAAGGGCCTAAATCTTAGGGCTGGTAACAGTCGAGTACATTATCACAACCAAAGTAAACGTTTATCGAAAAGACTTGTGTACTGAATTAGTTATAATGCAATGCAACCATTTTACTAATACCAATACTTTTCATCCCGTGTCTCCTTGGCATTGATATCAATGCATTGAAATCATTTGCAGTGCTACTCAAACACCAGACACTTGTGTCTAAATTTTTGTTTTCTTAAATCCTGAATTGGCCACCCTGAATCCCTGTCGGATCGGATCAAATCATTGTAACGCAAAACATTTTATTACCTACTTCATGGCTAATTATGCAATGGAAAGTACAAGATGAAACAAAGGAACAGACCATTCTGCCCCTCTGGCTTGTGTGGCTTGCCCTTGTTGTCGAATGGTTTCATCTTGTATTTGCTTTTCCTCCTTCTCTTCTTTCTTGTCCTCCTTAGGACAATCAGCACTAAAATGATTGGAATCTCCACATTCATAGCAATATCTCTTTGATTTCCTCATCTTGGACTTGTCAGAGAAATCATTTCTTTCTTCATAGCCTTTCGTTCCAAGAAACCCTTTATACTTCTTCATGAAGAGAGTCAATTCTTGCATTCCTTGTTGAATTTCCTCTTGATCTTGATCATGATCTTTTTCATCATCGCATGATTCGTCCACTTGGACTTGCTTGGCCTTCAAGGCAGCGTTGAGCTTTTTGCTTGAGCGTGGCAAAGCATGCCCACTCATGATTTTGGATTATTTTTGCTCCATTTCATAGAGGAGGAATGTTGCAAGCACATCCTGGGGGTGAGTAGTTCAAAGTTAGGCTTCACATGCTTGAGGAAAAAAACCAGGTTTGAGTTCCTTGGTGCCATGGCAGAAAGCATCTTCCGCACAAGATAGGAATTGGTCATCTCTTTGCACCCAAGACCCTTCATCTCATTAGCCAAACTGTTGAGCCGTGTATAAATGTCATTGGGGGACTCGTCTTCTCCTAAGATGAAGAAGTTCATGTCCATCCTCAGTGAGCTGAGCTTGAACTCACGAACTCCTCCATTAAATTTTCGGAGAGTATCCCAAATGTCCTTAGCACTGTCATATTGGCTGAAATAGAATTGATCAACCCTCATGGTCATGGCACGACGTATGGTGTATGTAGCTCCGACATTGTACTGCCGATTCCTCCTTTCAAGAGCCGTTGGATTTGCTTCATCCACACAAGAGAAGCCAGTTTCGACAATTCTCCACATAAGAGGATTAATGCTAAGCAGATGGAATTTCATCCTACGTTGCCATGATAGATAGTGTGTGCCATCGAAGCAAGGCGCTTCTCTGAAGCAATCTGCATCGTAGGCGGGCTCGCTTCACGTGACACTGTCCACCTTCGCCCTCGCACACCCGCGCATGATTCTGGATTGTTCTTGCATCATGTCGTAGACTTGGAAACTATGGAGCACATCCCGAGGGGTGTGTTCTAACTTAAGCCCTTCACGAATGAGGGTCACAAAGGATGACTTCCTTGGTGTCATGGCACGAAGCATCTTCCCCACGGCATAAGAATCGGTCACCTCTTCGCATCCAAGCTGCTTCATCTCAAAGACCAAATTCTCGAGCCTTGTACACATGCCATCGGCGTACTCGCCCTTCCTCCACGCAAACAACTTTATCTTCTCCCTCAGCTGTTTGACCATCAACTCACGGACGATTGGGGTGTCTTCGTGCATCACCTGGAGAGCATCCCATACCTCCTTAGCAGTATCAAGGTGCCAGATCCGGTAGAGCTGATCATCACTCAGGGCGCAGTGTATGGCGTCCATAGCTTGGGCATTGTAGTGGATGTTCCTCAGCTCGAGAGCCGTTGGGTTTGCTTCATCCACACAGAGAAGCCGGTTTCCACAATGCTCCACACACGAGGGTGAAAGAAAACCAGGTGGTCTCTCATCCCAACCTGCCACATCTCGAAGTCTGTGCCGTCGAAGCGAGGTGCTCCTACCGAGGCGGACTGCCCCTGCTGCATCACGAGCGTTTCCAGCATCGCGTATCCCTCCTCGTCGTCGTCGTCGTACTCGCCACCTCCCCCTGCACCGCAGACGAGACACGAGAATCGGCAACTGTGAGGGGAATCCATGGCCGTGACCGCCGAATACTAGAACTGAATCGAACGGAACCGAGTGGAGCATAATAAAATCAGTAAAGTGTGGGGAGAGGGGAGGTAGGAAGGCGGGACGAACCGAAGCTGAGGAGGGCCGGCTGCTGCTGCTGCATCGTGGCGCGCGTCGTCTCCGGATTTCTGCTTCCTGCGGCCTCGCTTCTGTGCGCCGCCCGGCGGCCGGTGAGGAGAGAGAGAGGAGCGCCGGCGGAGCAGAGCAAGGGGAGACTGGGAGAGGAGCAAAGGCTAGTGCAGTTTCGTTTGGAAATCGACTCTGTTTCCGTGTCAGACAGTAGCACTTGCTCGGGCGGGTGGTTTGAAAATTTCTTTTTTAACTGCGGGTGGTTTGAATTCCTAACGTTGTCCTGTGGTGGAGCCGGATGGACAGAAAAAGGAGAAAGAAATGGGCTGTCGCTCAGCCCAAGGAATGTGCCGTTGTGAAAAGAAAACCCTCAAAATTGCACAACCAAAACCCTAAAAAAACTGTCAAAAAATTCTATTCCCTCCCTCCCAGAATGTAAGACCATTTCTTAGTTACACTGATTTGTCATAAAATAAAAAAGGACATACATTCTTTTATGTTGTCATACTGGTCATAACCAGCAAGCTCTGCTGCTCGCTTTTAAATTTCTATTCATCAGAAACCATCATATGTAGATGACATCTAGGAGAATACTCCATACATCACATGCCAACGACGCACTGATATTGTTGCCGCTGGAGTTCCTCGCCGTCGCCCTAACAAAAAAGTAGTATCCACACAGGCAGTCGAGAAGTCCAACGACGTCAACCCCACTTGGTCGATCATACCTAGACGACACGACCGCTCGAGTTGATGGAATAACCAGATCGGAACTGTTGTTGCCGTAGCTGCACCAACGGACACCATCATACTCCCCATGTTTTGTTTCCATGGAGAAAAGGCAAACATTTTGTTGAACAATGCATCAAGTCAATATGTTTGTCATGCGTGCTGCCGGCTGCCTGGTTTCGATTTATGGTTCTGTAGGTTTTGTCAAACTTACAACAAAACTAGAACTTCAATTAATTCACAATGGAGGAAAGTAGTACTTATCAAACGTCAAATTCTTGTCCCACAAAAAAAAAGTTGAATTCTTCAAAATTAGTTGCATGTAGAACATAGTTGTTTTCCCAAGGAGACGCAAAGCAAAACAAGACTAGAAATATTGCCACGGAAGACAGAAACTCCTGCACCAACAGAGCCAGTAGTAGCTCAGACTTCAGCACTTCAGCGAACTCACCTGCAGACAGGGCGACTCCCAATTCCCAAAGATGTTTCCGAGATCATGACAGTTCTTAACAAACGACCCCAAGCAAATTCCATAACCAAGCAGGGAGGCAGGCAGAAACAAACATCATCCAAACCGTGGCTCCTATATGCCAGGAACACACTACTTTCCAACAGCAAAAATATATCAGGAAGCCAAGCAACCAAGATTCGTCCACTTCTTACGATCAGAATCATGCAAAAGCAGAGAACCACGGAGAAACAAAGAAGCGTCCGAATGGTCACGCATGGCAATAAAAACAAGTCGGCATATGAAACAATGTTCCAGGGAGCTAGGCAAAAAACGTTCGTACAACAGGTTAACAGCTACCATATGCAGAATTACATTATTCTCATTCCAATTCTCAGGAAGCGAAACGGCAAGGACTGGTCCATGATCTACAAGTCTGATACAAACTCAAAGTGCAAAGCAGAGTGGAAAGACCACTCAGTTACAGCTTACAGAGGGGTTTGGCATCAAGCAAGACTTGCTCTCTCTCCTTGTAATCTGGCTGCTTGCTATTACCTCCTCAGTTTTCTGTTAAGACAGGGCAAATCAGAATCTTATTCATGTTGTAAGCATGTAAAACAACTCACCAACCAACTTGGCAGTAGATTGATAAAGAATAACATAGGCAATAACAAAGGAGTATACAGGCTGTAAAAGTGAATGACCTGAAAAGACGGTAACTAGGTTGCGATCAAGTGATGCCAATGTTACGCTGAGCATGTTATGGTGGGATACAGAATATGAAAGCGAACAAATGGTATGTTCAGGATGGTTTTATTTTCTTATGTTCGATCAAAAGATAAGCATCTAAGAAGACAGTGCCTCAGGGTGTGTATACCCCGACTAGTAGGTGTTTCAAGTCTGAGCATCTGACTTTGTGTGGAACACAATGACAAATACTCCGTACTCATTAAAGCAAGAAGTTCCACTTTCTAGATGATGCCACCTGGATATGTCCATGCATCTTACATTGGCAGTTGTTATCAGTTTGGAACTAGACATCTTTCATTCTTCCTCCACATATTCTCATGAAATCAATTTCCATCACCAAAAAAAAAAAATCAATTGTAATTTTACAAGGGATACATAGATGAACAAACATAACAGTAACTTGAAAGGTGTTTTTCTCGAATCCTACCCCCCCCCCCCCCCCCCACACACACACACACCAATGAATCTGCGACTCTAATACTATGTGCAAACTGTGAGCAGGTAAAATTCACTAGATCTACAAACATGCAATACAGTTTCCATTCTGAGACTTTCAATTTGATTACTTGCAGCAATCCTCCATTCTTATCGGGTAAGATAACAACTTAGCACATTTCAACATACAAAAGAGAATTCAAAGCTCCATCATTCAATAATAAAAACAGTTTAATTTCATTCATAAATGAAGTGCATATCTGCTAGATATGCATAGGATAGATAATAGTAGTGTCAAATGCAACTAAGCAAACAGCATACAGGTTAAATATTTGACTCAGCCAGAGCAGAACAGCAACACAATGTACAATGTAGCTTGACATTCCATTGTCAAGTACCGCTGTTTTGCTACTCACATGCCATTCATTGGACTTCTGTAGCGAATTAGTGCTAGTGCAATGCGACCAGTTAACTAATAGCAACACTCTTCATCGTGTGTTTCCTTCCTTGCCATCACTATCAAATGCATTCTGACCATTTTCAGTGTCCAAATTTTTATTTATTTATTTTGAATTTGCCACCCTCAACCGTATCACACAGAACATTTCGTTACCTACTTCATGGCAAACAAAGTACGAGATGAAGCAAAGGAACGGACCTTTCTGCTCCTCTGGCACCTCATGGAACACAACCTCATTCTCAGGCACCGTCCGCAGCTCATCCCCCACAGACTCGGCACCACCCGCAGCCCCGGCGTCATCAGGGTACCTGACAACCACCACGGGGCAGACGCAGTGGTGCACGCAGTAGTCGCTGACACTCCCTAGCCTGCCATTGCCTGCCCTGCGGGAGGCGCCGAAGCCGCGGCTGCCCATGATCATGGCGGAGAGGCCGAGGCGCTCGGCCTCGAGGCAGAGGCGCTCCTTCATGTCGTGGTCCTTGACGATGTGGATCTTGAAGGGGATCTGCGCGGCGACGAGCGGCTGCGCCAGGTCCTGCGACTTGGTGGAGGTGAAGGCGTCGAAGTCCTCCTCCCGCTTCTTCCGCGCGTCCTCCTCGGGGTCCTCGGACGCCGGCGCCGCGCCTCCCCCCTCCCCGTCGCCGTCGTCGACGGAGACGGGGATGGAGCCCCAGTCGGCGCCGTAGAGCACGGAGGTGGGGCGCACGTGGAGGAGCACGACGGCGTCGCCCGGGCGCAGGTAGTTCTGCACGGCCCACTTGACGGCGAAGGCGGACTCGTCGGAGAGGTCGACGGCGATGGCGATGCGGCGGTGCGGCGAGGAGGAGGCCGCGAGCGAGGAGAAGAAGTAGCGCGGCGAGCTGGGCTGGATCGCCGCCACCGCCGCCGCCTGCGACGCCGCAAGGCGCACGGCCGGCGGCGGCGAGGGGGAGGAAGAGGGGGACTTGCCGCCGGCGCTGGCGCCGGTCGGGGAGCCCGGGTGGTGCGTCGCCGCCATGGATGGTCCTTGGGCTGCTCGATCCGAATGTGGAATACTGCTGTGGAGCTCTCTCGATCTGATGAGGGGGAATGGGGGAGACGGGACGAGATCGAGATCGAGGGTTTTGCCAAAGATTGAGATTGGGGCTGTGCAACTTGCGGTGGACTGAGGAACTGGAACTGCTGCTGGTTTCCTGTGAAACTGCGGCGGCGGCGCTGGCGTATTCTGGCGTAGACACGTAGCCGCTGCCTGACTGCGGGTTTTGTCGCTTTACGCTTTCTTTGATCCACCCTGTGACCGGTTTTCCCCTTGGATTTTTTTTTCTTTCGAAAAGTTCAGATCTGGAAAGGAAGAGAAAAAAAATTCATTTTTAAATAACGTAAGCACTTTATTGATCAGTTGACGACGTCAGGGCATCTCCAACGGGTGACCTGCAAATGTATCCGTTCGCGGACACGGATACGGGAGGCCGTCATCCAACGCACCCACATTTGCACAACCGGGCGAAATTCATGCAAACCGGCCGATATTCATCAAAATTTGGAAAGAAAATAGCACAAATCATCCATACATAACATGCAAATTAAGTCTAATACGACAATGTCTCAAATTCGACTAGATTAACCGGATGTCCAACAAGTTTTTTACAACGGATCATGGCCTCCCACACATACTCCACCTTTAGCTTCATCCAACGATGTGTGTACGTAAATGGCCGTCCCTCTGTCCTGTGGTACATCACGGCAGCGCGTGCGGGCTACATAATGTGTAGACCAACATTGAGTGAACGAATCAATCAACAAGTTGAGCAAGAGGAAGCAAAACTTACGATCTCGTCCTTTGCCGCGTGCAATGGCCATCTTGCCTCCAGCTGACGAACCATGTTACAAAACTTGGTGACGCTGGCTTGGATAGCGTACCAGCGATATGATAACGACTTCACATTGCGTTCTTGAATGATATACATGTCGTAGGGCGCAATGTGCTTTCGTGCGTGAAACGATTCATGCACTTGATGCCAGAAGGTCTCCCCTCTGCTCCTGCCTACGAAATTCGTGGATACGGCCAACCACGCATCGCACAACAACTCATCCTCCATGGTCGGTAGCTCACCATACTTCGTACTCCGAAAAACGACATAACGTTCGAAAATAAGCTCAATGGCATTTGACTGAACACCTGCCGAGCGTGGTGTCCGCCATGGAGGTCATCGACAGGGGGGCGGAGTGTACCTGGGTACAAACGGCTCTAGGGTGGACAGCGCCGTCGTAGAGGCGAGCGAGCGCGTCGGTGCTGGTTGCGGGCGTCCGGCAATGCATGTGTGTCGGCTGGAGACGTACAACAGCGGCGGCGGAGGTGGAGGGTGCGGATGCAAAGCAAGGGGGAGAAGGGGCGGAGTGGAAGAAAATGGGACCGGAAGGGGGGATTGGGTGGGCCGGGGGGTCGGAGTCCTACGTATCTGCTGTCCGAACTCCGGCAAAGCTCCCCCCACTTTGTCTCCAATTTGCGGGAGAAAACACGTCCGGACAGCTCGGCGGACCGATACATGTCCGTGTTGGATGGCTTCCGCGGTCCAGACGTATGCGGACGGTTTGAGGGTCTGCGTTGGAGATGCCCTAAGAAAAAACACCCAAACTAACATAATTTTTACATGACTTGGCTAACACATGAGCCGCTACATTCAAATGCCGACAAATATGCTTGAAGACCACTGAGGCGAAGACGCCAGTCACATGCTTAATATCGTCCACAACCGAACCAATGAGAAATCGATCTTGAACTAAGGAGTTCAACTGTTGCACTAAAGACAGGCAATCCGTGGCGAAGATAACATCAGAAAATTGTCCATCACGTCCAGAAAAACAACTCTTCAAAGGGCCATGCTTCCATCACTTCAGGTTCCAAAACACCCTAAATAGGTTCACTGTAGGCAGCCACGCAGAGACCGCAACATCAAAATTAAGCATAATAGTACCTCATGGTGGCGGTGAACACCCCGAATTGGAGACAATGGCCTCCCGCTGATACGTCTCCAACGTATCTATAATTTTTGATTGTTCCATGCTATTATAGTATCAATCTTGGATGTTTTTATATGCAATTATATATCATTTTTTGGGACTAACCTATTAACCTAGTGCCCAGTGCCAGTTGTTGTTTTCTGCTTGTTTTTGGTTTTTCAGGAAATCGGTACCAAACGAAGTCCAAATGCCACGAAACTTTTTGAAGATTTTTTTCTGGACAAAAGAGACCCTGGAGACTTGGAGAGGAGGCCAGAAGCTTCACGAAGCCTCCACAAGGCAACAGGGCGCGGCCCCAGGGGGGCGCCCTGATGCCTTGTGGGGCCTTCGTGGCTCCTTTTGACCTAATTCCACTTCTATAAATTCTCAAATATTTGGAAACCAATAGAGAGCCACCCCGAATAACTTTTACGCCGCCGCAAGCCTCTGTTCTTCCGTGATCCCATCTGGAGGCCTTTTTCGGTACTCTGCCGGAGGGGGAATCGATCACGGAGGGCTTCTACATCAACCTTGCTGCCCTTCCAATGATGTGTGAGTAGTTTACCACAGACCTACGGGTCCATAGCTAGTAGCTAGATGGCTTCTTCTCTCTCTTTGATCTTCAATACCATGTTCTCCTCGATGTTCTTGGAGTTCTATCCGATGTAATCTTCTTTTTGCGGTGTGTTTGTTGGGATCCGATGAATTGTGAGTTTATGATCAGATTATTCATGAGAAATATTTGAGTCTTCTCTGAACTCTTTTATGCATGATTGTTATAGCTTTGTATTTCTCTCCGATCTATCGATTTGGTTTGGCCAACTAGATTGGTTTGTCTTGCAATGGGAGAGGTGCTTTGTGATGGGTTCAATCTTGCGGTGCTCAATCCCAGTGACAGAAACAGACATGACACGTATTTGTATTGTTGCCATTAAGGTTAAAAAGATGGGGTTTAATCATATTGCTTGAGTTTACTTTGTCTACATCATGTCATCTTGCTTAAGGCGTTACTCTGTTTCATACTTAATACCCTAGATGCATGCTGGATAGCGGTCGATGGGTGGAGTAATAGTAGTAGATGCAGGCAGGACTCAGTCTACTTGTCTCAGACGTGATGCCTATATACATGATCATTGCCATGAATCCGTCATAATTATTTGCTTTTCTATCAATTGCCCAACAGTAATTTGTTTACCCACCGTATGTTCTGCGCTCGAGAGAGAAGCCTCTAGTGAAAACCCGGGTTTACTTTTATCATATATTTAAAACCAAAAATACCTTGCTGCAATTTATTTACTTTTATTTTATTTAGTATTTTAGTTTATCTATCTATCACTATCAGAATTAATCCTTGCAAATAACCGCTAAGAGGATTGACAACCCTGTTATTTGCGTTGGGTGCAAGTGTTTGCTTTTGTGTGTGCAGGTGCTGCTAAAGGGATTTTGCGTGGTTCTCCTACTGGATTGATAACCTTGGTTCTTAACTGAGGAAAATACTTATCTCTACTATACTGCATCATCCTCTCCTCTTCGGGGAAATACCAACGCAGTCTACAAGTAGCACCCGCCCGTGTGCAACAACGGGATGGTAGAGATGTTGCAGAATCATAGAAACATATGCTTTGATCTTCTCCGCTGTACATCGAGGATGAGAAGCATCTGAATTGTTCCTGACATAATTGTGCGCTTCCCAAATATGCCAATATCTCACCGCAAGAACAGTGGCCTCCCAAGCTGAGGATCTGGATAGAAAATCGGATAGCCAAAGTTTGGGTGACAAAAAATTATAGCGCCACAAGCTAATGTCGAAGACATTTTTAATCATCTCCCAAATGTTCATGGCATACGGGCAGAACAGTAGTGTGTACTCAACAGATTATGGCCTTACACAGAAAAAACAAAGATCCGAAGTAGGAAACTAATGTCTGATAACCCACAAGTATAGGGGATCAATTGTAGCTTTTTCGATAAATAAGAGTGTCGAACCCAACTAGGAGCTAAAGGTAGAATCAATATTCCCTTCAAGTTCTATCGACCACCGATACAACTCTATGCACACTTAACGTTTGCTTTACCTAGAACAAGTATGAAACTAGAAGTACTTTGTAGGTGTAATGCTAGAACTACTTTGCAAGAATAAAACTAGGAGTACTTTGCGAGAATAAAACTACGAGTAATTTGCAAGATAATAAAAGTAGCAAGCTTTTTGTAACACAAAATAAAGATTGTCCATAGGCAATTGAATATGACATGTGTGATTGAAAGTACATGTAGTCCCCATGTGTGGTTTTGGTAATTAAATGACAATCCTAATGGACTAATGTTTGCATTGAGATATACATTTGAAGGAAAGTTCCATTTGCAATGCATGAAGAATACTGGATGAATTGATGGATGAAATCCATCAACATAAATATATGCATTGAGACTTGATAATGAATGAAAATCCCTATGAAGAAACAATGACATCAAGTTATATAGGAAGGTTTGTTCCATGTGTGATGCAAGAAGGAGATTGAATGGATTCGGAATGAATGCCATATACATATAGTTGTGCATCAAGATTAATCATGGAGCAAAGATAAATGTTGACCAAGAGGAAGATCGAAGATTGAATTCAAAGATGGTCAACACACAAGCGCAAATCATGTGCCACATGAGATCTTGTGGTATGGTAAGAATTTTTCAATTGCGCTTTGTGTACTAACCCATTCTATGTGTTTTCTATGTCTGTATGGGTTAGATGATTCTCATGGACTTACATCAAGAGAAAGATTTCAAGTGCCCATGAGAGGATGACATCAAGTGATGATGATCATGGTTTACAAGGGCAAGTTCAAGATAGGCATTCTGAAGAATTACATGCTTGAAGCTTGCAGATGATCATGTGATGGACACGTGAAGATGAATACAAAGCAAAGCTTCCCACATTGTGTATGGGGGAGCTACTTGAAGACTTCACCAATGTCTTGCCTTCAACTTGAGCCAAGAAGAAACATCAACATCAAGCTCAAGTGAAAGGCTCGAGTCAAAGGTATTAGTTCCTTCGACGTTAGTGTTGTGGAGTGATGACCACCGAAGGAACACATACACTCAAGAATGGATTCTCAATAGCTATGTAGTGTAGCTCTTTTATGATTCTTGAGTTATAGGGATCCCGCACTATTAAGAGGGGATCAAAGGGGTTCGTGATAGATTTTCTCAAGTCAACATCTTCTCTACACAATTCCACTCTTATCATATACACCAAAGAAAATCCAAAGCCAAATAGGTTTCCCAAATACATGATAAAACCTTTGCATATTTTGCATCCTCCATTTTGGTTGATCTTGGGTGGTCCTCTATGTGAGGACCTGGGGTTTTTCCATAGCTACAAAACGAGCCCAAGATCATCAAAATCGGAGTTCGTATGAAAAAGTTGTGCATGTTTTACTATCTCGAGGGCCGGAAGTTCCGGGATAGGTTCCGGGGGAAGTTCCGGGCTTTCCAAAGTGTTGCGCTGATATTCTCCAAAGGGAGCTCGGAAGTTCCGGGCATGCCCGGAAGTTCCGGGCTGTGTTTTTCTGTGCATAACGGGCAGATTTGGTGGGGGCACTATATAAGGTACCCTTCTTCCCCAACGGGCTAGGGTTCCTCACATCTGAAATTTCCCCATTCTTGAGTGCTCTCTCCTCCTCCACCAAGCCTAAAAACTCCAATACTGTAACACCCCGATTTTTGGCCCTTTCTTTTTCTTTTGGTTTTATTTGGTTTTTGCTCTAGTTTTCTTTTTGGAGCAGTTCTTTGGACTTAAAACCTGGGAGATCTCCATTTCCTTCCCTCCCAAGTAGTGCTTCATCCTTGCATATTTCACAAGATCATGGTATTTCCATTCTAACCCAATCCCAAAGATCTTTTCTCAGGAAATATTCCTTTTTTGATTAAAGGAATAATCCTGTTTGACCTAGGTTGTGAAGCAACCTATATTTCTACCTTGTATTTAATTCCCACAAAATTCTCATAAATCATTTGGATTATATCTTCTCCAAATGTGCCAAGACATTTCCTTGCCTAGTTCAAAAATAATTCAGGAATATTCATTTTCAATTCTGTCCTGAGTAGCACTTTTGTGAAGGAAGTGCTATTTATCTTTTCTTGGTTGCCCTCTAAATTTTTGTGCATCCTCTAATGCCCAAATGATGGTCTTATGACAAAATTAAGCTTTATTTGCCTAGCCAAACTCCCTGAGCAAAATTTCAAAGTGTCTGTCCAGTGGAAACATTTGTGAAGGAAGTGCTAGCTAGGAATATTCAAATGAGCTGAAATTTTGCAAGATCATTCATATGCTCAAATAATTGCTCTCCACCAAATTTCCCCTTTATCCAACCATCTATGTGAGCTCAACATCAAATCTTTGTTTCTGGTGATATTTTCGGTTTGTGAAGCAACTACAATTTTTATTGCTTCATAATTTCTGAAAATTTACCACAGCATTCTTATCCTTATAAAACATCACTCCACCAAATTTGAGCTCATGGCATCAAGCCAATAATTCCCAGTAATTTTTCTAAGTTTCTGGCCAGAGGTGTACATTGTGAAGAAAGTACCATCTTGGCTTGGCCAAATGAGGTGAAATTTTTACAGTAGCCTCTTATATCCAAATCATAATCCTATGCCAATTTTCAGCCCAAACCAAAACCCCATGTGAGTGCTACTTCCTAATCTAGTTTCTGGACCAAAGATGCAGTTGCAAAGCATCCACCCTCAAACTTTGCCCTAACCATCTCAAAACTCCCAGGACTGTAGTTCTTCCTAACCTAAAACCCTGAGACATCCCCACTGGTCCTATGGTCAAGTGACTTGACCACAACATCTAACTCTAGTTGACTGCAACAACATTCATATGATGCATCCCATCTACTCAAAGTAGCTTTAATCGACCCATAACTTCAAGGGAGCTATAGGATGGATGGACAACTCTGGGGACACGGTTTCCCTGGCCAACGTGCCCTCTTTGTGGCCATGCACGCGGTGACCGCACTGTTGGCACGCGTATGCGCGTGCTCTGCGTGCTGTCGTCGCGCTCTGCGTGTCGCCTAGCGTCAGGCTTCGCCTTCCCGGCCGCGCCAGCATGTCCCCTGGTGCCGCCCGCCCTCCTCCTTCTCCCACGTCGCCCTATGGACCCCTCCCTCCCTCCAGAAACCTCCTCGCCGGCGCCAGCCATTGCGCCCGTGGATACACCGTACGCCGCGTGGTCTATCGCCGCTGTCCTTGCCCGTCCGCACCCTCCTGACCCTGGCGTCGCGTGCGCATTCCCCTGCTCTCTCCCGTCGCCTCATGGGCCCGCGCGTGCCCGGCCTCGCCGGAGGAATCTCTCGGGCGCCCTTGGCGGCACCCGAGCCCGAGCATCTTCTCCAACCTATTTAAGCTCTTCCCGAGCTCATAGCTCCACACCACTCAACCCCCTCCTCTCTCAATCGACCTCCTGAGCCACTCATTGGAGTCGGCAAGCTCTCCTCCTCCAAATCCGGCAGGAGCTCTGCCGCCCGGCCCTCTCGTCTCTCAGCCCGCTCCGGGCGACGTCTGCTCCAACCACCACCACCAGCGACCCCCTGGAGCTCCCTCGATCCTCCCCGAGCCCTCTGGTGCCCAAAACCTCACCGGAATCGACGACGTCGCCGGCACCCGAGGCTGACAGCCGCCGGAGACGAAGACGCCGACGCCGTCCGCCCGTCTCACGGGGAGCCACGGGTACGAGCAGCTCCGCCTCGGTCCGCCCGATCCATCTCCGCCGCCTCCCATCCTCACTGTAGCCTCTTCGCCGCCGTTTTGTCGCCGGTGAGTCCGCCGTCTCTGCCCCTCCCTTTCTCTCTTCAAATCCGACCGAAGGGCCCCACCCGTCAGCCACTAGGCCAGCTCCCGAATCGTTTTCAAGTGAAAACGTATTCGGGGAAGGCGCCTTCGACGTCAGCCCCTCTGGGTATTTTTCAGAAAATCAGTTTTATTCATTTTAATCTCAGTTTGACCAGAACTTTGACCATGAATATCTCCTAAACTACAAGTCCAAATGAACTGATTCTTTTTGCATTATTTTTCTTGTGAGCTCCTCTATTTTCTGGTAGAGTTTGGTATTTTTATCTTCTGTCTAGAATTTCTGGACAGAAGTATTTGCTTTATGGTATATTCTTAAATGTTTGCAAAATATTTTCAGAGTGTTTGTGGCGAGTTGGTGAAGACCAGGAGCTCTTCCCCTCTCTTTTGGAGCAAGGCAAGCCACACCCTCCATTTGCATGATTGCAATGCAATGTCATGGTTAAATTGAATTAAGTCGGTTTAATATTGCATCATTTAGAAATGTTTTATTCATAGCATTATGATTGTATAATATGTGAGTTTGTTACTGCCATGATGATGCTTGGATTTTTAGGAGTAATGTTTTGTAGATTGAGGATGGCATGTTACTTCGGAATTGCTAGTAGTAGTCATGCTTTATTCATGATCATTTTAATACTATGCTCTCGAAGTTCATACTAATGTTATGGATCCACTATGCTTTGGAGTTAAGGTGAATATTGTCAGGAGTTTATCCCAAGTTTATGTGTAATATGGGAGTAACTATTCGTTCACAAAATTATCTTGGGGATCAATTCCGTCATTCAGTTGGTCAGGTGCCACCGAATCGAGCTCACCCGTGCAACCACACTTGCCTGGATGGGGAGGCCCTAATTCGGTCTATTGTCATGCCTCTCGCCGGTGCCTCCAACTAGGGAAGGTTATGTGCCCGCGCTGCCCTGGCCCGGCAGGCAGTCATAACCTTGTGTGCCCAAGTTGTGTTGTACCCGGGTGTCCCCGTGTGGGACGAGTTGTTTGTTTGGCCACGACGGTGGCAGCCACAGAGGTGGCGGATGTCACGAGTTGACATCAGGGGCCACCCAGGAGATAGCCCAAAGGGTAGTTTGTCGGGAGTGGCCGGGAGAGTGTCATGCAATAGATTGGTTTTGTCGGAATGTCGTTGGTCCACCCGAATGGGAGCACGAGGCCATGAGTTCCGTAGTGTGGGTACAGTGTACTAACCTCTGCAGAGTGTACAAACTATCGATAGCCGCGTCCTCGGTCATGGACACAGTTCGTTGTAGGTCACACCGTTCGATCAACATGCACGATGACGGAATGACTTATGCTATGATTTATAATTGTATGTAAGTAACAGCTTGACAGGATGTCGATGATGATGTTGGGGTGATCTTGAGGATGGTCAATCGGAATGTGATGTGATCACGCGGTGATCACAAGGATGTATTGATCACGAGGTGATCGATTTGATATGTTGCTTGGCCGGGTAGCCAAGAGTGAGATGGTTTCTCGTGACTAATGTTGATGGTTCATCAGTGATTCTGGTCTTACTATATTAGCTTGGATAGTTTCTTCTCCCATCTCATAGTAGTTGGTAATGAGTTAACTTGTTAATGCTATGTTGTTGTTTTGCCTTGATGCTTTTGGTTGTTGTGAGCTTGCGAGTACATTCAAAGTACTCACCTGGCTTATCATGCCAGTTTGCAGGTGATGTCATGATTGATCTCTTGATGTGGTGTCCGTTCGTGCGAGCTAGGCTGTGTCCCAGCCAGAGTCCCTGTGGAGTGAAGTTCATCACCATCCTCGTCGTTCCGCTGCTACGAGTTGTCCCGCTGCTAGCATAGAGCTACCTTGGCAGGCGTAGTATCGCTGTGCCATTGTAATCCGTTGTAAGGGCAAACCTTTGTACCTTTACCCTTTGTAATAAAGCTGATTTGTTCTATGCCAAGCAGTGCCGTATTCTAGAAGACATTTCTGGGCTGGAATACGGGGCGTTCCGGTCCCTTTGAGCCGGGGTGCCACAACTGTTGGTATCAGAGCAGGTCTGGCTGTAGGACGCCCTAGTCAGCGCGAGCATTAGAAACCGGTAGTATAGAGTCCTGGTTGCTTGTTGCATTTGGTTGCTGCACTTGGTTGTTGCATGGCATGCATATAGGTTCCGTCTTTCTTCTGACTGTCTATTCCATGAGTGTAGATGGCCGCCATTCCTATTGGGTTCAACGCAGCCCCTGCACCGCTCACCTTCCCGTCCCTGCTCCACGATGTATGGCATAGTCTCTATCCCAATGGAGAAATGCCACGGTATCAAGTTTTTGAGATGCAGCTTGGAGGCAGATTATTGGAGTATTATGCCCATGTTTTTCTGGAAGCCAAGATCCCTATCGGAAGATGTACCTACAGATTCCATGGTGGATATGGTGCTACTCCAGATCGCGCAGTTCAACTTGCAGCCATGGCGGGAATCACGGGTCTTCGTCATCAAGAGTTGGTGATGCAAGAAAACCGTGCCTACTCCTACTATCCTACCTTAGCCGAGAACCCCAGGCGGATCAGGTTCCCCTCCACTCACCCTGAGAATGATGTGGCCATTCCGTCCATGTCTCTCTTCATGGCAGCCGAGTATATGTTGATCGCGGAGTTAGTTCGAGACGCAACCCGGGCAAGGAGATTGCTTGGTGCTGCAATGGCTCCGCGCCCATTGCCTCCTCCTTCGACTTCTGCAACCCCAGCATCAACGGCTCCACCCACTCCTCCACCAGCCAATTCATCAGCCACCCAGCTTTAGCTTGTTTGGAGTGCGGTAGTACCCGTTTAGCTCATATTGCATCAGTTGTAGTAGCATGCTTGTTGTGATGTGTACTGAGTAGTGATGAATGCAGTGTCACTTATGAATGTTTGCATGTCTTTTGTGTGCCGTTATTCGTTTGAGATGGTTTTCTTTGTGGATTCTTTTGGGGCTTTGGTGTTACCTTATTTTCCCCTTACAAAAGTTGCTCATCAATCACCATCGGACCCGAAGAAGCAATAAGAATCTTGGTTATTTGGAAGTCCAGCTAAACAATATGGCACTCTCAGTTGGCTGCATTACATTGAAAATATAAATGAATGCCTAGATTTATCAGCATCAAGTTTATCCTAGTTGGGCAACCTCTACAAGCAGTAAGGACCAAGCCGGCAGGAAGGCAAGTCTGGTGCTAGGTTAACAATCTGTTTTCCAGCGAAGGTATGGATATAAAGTTTTATTTCAGCCACAAGTGGAATTGGAAATATGTTGTACTACGAAAGAAAGACAAGAGGAGCTATGAGCTCAACCAACAACAAGAAAGACAGTCAGGCAACTCTTTTCATACACATAACCAACATCAGAAATGTTATGGGTATATATATACAGTATTCAGTCCGCGGATCACAGTATGAATCTTCTGGTGTAAGGAGCTCAGCCTTCCCCTACACGGTACCGGAAGAAGCTTATGATGCAAGTCTCCTCAAGTTTTTCCTCTGTACGACGCATGAATAGTTCCTGCCCAAAATACCCAGTCTTCCACAGCAAGATATCCTGATGCAAGCTTCTGGCATAAGGAAATGAATCTTCCCCAGTAAGCAACCCCAAGGAGAAGCTTCTCAGGCAAGGCACCCAGCCTTCTCCAACACGCTACCACGACCACAGCTTCAAGAGTAAGGTATCCAGCCTTTTTCCAGCAAAGCAATCCAGTCCGGCACTACCCACCGTCTTCAGTACCGCTACAAGATATTACACAGTAAATTAACAGTATAAGGCAACTTCAGAATTTGGTCCACAACAACATTAGCAGAAGTCAGTCAGGACATATGTCCGTTCCGGAAACATTGTATGACTCCAGATTTCCGAATGAATGGGGAACATGCACCTCAGGTCATGCAAGCCACTTATACGAGGAGACCACTCTGTTCACATATACCTACCAAAAGAAGGTTGGATGCAGTAACTCCATAAATCATGTCAGGAGAGGCAAAGTCAGAGATACATTTCATATGAGTCAACAAATGGTGAGGCGGATAAGCTTGGAACAACAGTTTTGACAATAAATACAAAGGTCAGTTTTTCAGCACCGAAACGGGGAATATCACGGACTCTTGTTGCAACCTGGCTTGGTCAGCCTGAATAACGCCCTCTATACCAACTATATGGTATGAGAACTCGCTTCATACGCAAGAACAAGAGATGATAATGAAATATTGCACCAACAACAACTATGGTCCCAAGGAGAACCAAGGATAAATAAATGAGACTCAGCACTTTTCGCGAGGGATCCCGACACAGAAAGTACTAACACTCAAGGGGTAAGCCCAACAGCTGAAACAGAATACTTACCACACGACCAACAGGGTCCGGGTACTCAAGTTAGATGGAGACCATGGTTCCATAAAGAGCAACATGGACGAGCACTCCGAGGTCTACCCTGTTCCATAAGGGCCTTCCGATAACTTGTTTGGCTGGTTATGCATGGGTAGAAGGGTCAGTATGATATATCCAAGTCTGTCTCATCAGTTGCAAGACCTCCTCAGTCGTTTCAGCACGGTGACCACCGCAACCAGAATAAAGTATCTCACCACCTTGTAACACAGGTAACAATATGGGTAAGACACACGCCAAGCATTCCGCTCAGATCGGGTGCTCTTAATGGCAGAACTGAGTACAAGGACAACTGGGCACAAGAAATATTTGCTCGGCAGCGCAACCGTCAGTCAAGACTTGAGATGCTATAATGTGCGACCTGCAAACTCAGGCGCAGAGTCAAATCCAGATGCCATAGTATCATTCGCAGGCAATCCGGTTTCGAACAACTATGATTCTCAGCAATGATTGAACCAGGAAGACACGCATCTATTTGAGCAAACCAGGAGAAAAGATACAAAGGTTTCGTGTGCACGGGAAATTTATTCTCCAAATATTATTTGCAGACAGTATAAAGTTTGACGTATGAAATCATATCAGAGGCAGAAAGTCTGATCATGGGTAATTCCAAGGGAACATATACAAAGGAAAAGGACACCTGAGTTGGAAACGATTTCCTTAAGTTATATTCATACGTGTTCCCTGAGCAACCAAATCTCGAGGACGAGATTTTTGTAAGGGGGGTAGGTTTGTAACACCCCGATTTTTGGCCCTTTCTTTTTCTTTTGGTTTTATTTGGTTTTTGCTCTAGTTTTCTTTTTGGAGCAGTTCTTTGGACTTAAAACCAGGGAGATCTCCATTTCCTTCCCTCCCAAGTAGTGCTTCATCCTTGCATCTTTCCCAAGATCATGGTATTTCCATTCTAACCCAATCCCAAAGATCTTTTCTCAGGAAATATTCCTTTTCTAATTAAAGGAATAATCCTGTTTGACCTAGGTTGTGAAGCAACCTATATTTCTACCTTGTATTTAATTCCCACAAAATTCTCATAAATCATTTGGATTATATCTTCTCCAAATGTGCCAAGACATTTCCTTGCCCAGTTCAAAAATAATTCAGGAATATTCATTTTCAATTCTGTCCTGAGTAGCACTTTTGTGAAGGAAGTGCTATTTATCTTTCTTGGTTGCCCTCTAAATTTTTGTGCATCCTCTAATGCCCAAATGATGGTCTTATGACAAAATTAAGGTTTATTTGCCTAGCCAAACTCCCTGAGCAAAATTCCAAAGTGTCTGTCCAGTGGAAACATTTGTGAAGGAAGTGCTAGCTAGGAATATTCAAATGAGCTGAAATTTTGCAAGATCATTCATATGCTCAAATAATTGCTCTCCACCAAATTTCCCCTTTATCCAACCATCTATGTGAGCTCAACATCAAATCTTTGTTTCTGGTGATATTTTCGGTTTGTGAAGCAACTACAATTTTTATTGCTTCATAATTTCTGAAAATTTACCACAACATTCTTATCCTTATAAAACATCACTCCACCAAATTTGAGCTCATGGCATCAAGCCAATAATTCCCAGTAATTTTTCTAAGTTTCTGGCCAGGGGTGTACATTGTGAAGAAAGTACCATCTTGGCTTGGCCAAATGAGGTGAAATTTTTACAGTAGCCTCTTATATCCAAATCATAATCCTATGCCAATTTTCAGCCCAAACCAAAACCCCATGTGAGTGCTACTTCCTGATCTAGTTTCTGGACCAAAGATGCAGTTGCAAAGCATCCACCCTCAAACTTTGCCCCTACCATCTCAAAACTCCCAGGACTGTAGTTCTTCCTAACCTAAAACCCTGAGACATCCCCTCTGGTCCTATGGTCAAGTGACTTGACCACAACATCTAACTCTAGTTGACTGCAGCAACATTCATCTGATGCATCCCATCTACTCAAAGTAGCTTTAATCGATCCATAACTTCAAGGGAGCTGTAGGATGGATGGACAACTCTGGGGACACGGTTTTCCTGGCCAACGTGCCCTCTTTGTGGCCATGCACGCGGTGACCACACTGTTGGCACGCGTATGCGCGTGCTCTGCGTGCTGTCATCGCGCTCTGCGTGTCGCCTAGCGTCGGGCTTCGCCTTCCCGGCCGCGCCCGCATGTCCCCTGGTGCCGCCCGCCCTCCTCCTTCTCCCACGTCGCCCTATGGACCCCTCCCTCCCTCCAGAAACCTCCTCGCCGGCGCCAGCCATCGCGCCCGTGGATACACCGTACGCCGCGTGGTCTGTCGCCGCTGTCCTTGCCCGTCCGCACCCTCCTGACCCTGGCGTCGCGTGCGCATTCCCCTGCTCTCTCCCGTCGCCTCATGGGCCCGCGCGTGCCCGACCTTGCCGGAGGAATCTCTCGGGCGCCCGTGGCGGCACCCGAGCCCGAGCATCTTCTCCAACCTATTTAAGTTCTTCCCGAGCTCGTAGCTCCACACCACTCAACCCCCTCCTCTCTCAATCGACCTCCTGAGCCACTCATTGGAGCCGGCAAGCTCTCCTCCTCCAAATCCGGCAGGAGCTCCGCCGCCCGGCCCTCTCGTCTCTCAGCCCGCTCCGGGCGACGTCTGCTCCAACCACCACCACCAGCGACCCCCTGGAGCTCCCTCGATCCTCCCCGAGCCCTCTGGTGCCCAAAACCTCGCCGGAATCGACGACGTTGCCGGCACCCGAGGCTGACAGCCGCCGGAGACGAAGACGCCGACGCCGTCCAGCCGTCTCATGGGGAGCCACGGGTACGAGCAGCTCCGCCTCGGTCCGCTCGATCCATCTCCGCCGCCTCCCATCCTCACCGTAGCCTCTTCCCCGCCGTTTTGTCGGCGGTGAGCCCGCCGTCTCTGCCCCTCCCTTTCTCTCTTCAAATCCGACCGAAGGGCCCCACCCGTCAGCCACTAGGCCAGCTCCCGAATGGTTTTCAAGTGAAAACGTATTCGGGGAAGGCGCCTTCGACGTCAGCCCCTCTGGGTATTTTTCAGAAAATCAGTTTTATTCATTTTAATCTCAGTTTGACCAGAACTTTGACCATGAATATCTCCTAAACTACAAGTCCAAATGAACTGATTCTTTTTGCATTATTTTTCTTTTGAGCTCCTCTATTTTCTGGTAGAGTTTGGTATTTTTATCTTCTGTCTAGAATTTCTGGACAGAAGTATTTGCTTTATGGTATATTCTTAAATGTTTGCAAAATATTTTCAGAGTGTTTGTGGTGAGTTGGTGAAGACCAGGAGCTCTTCCCCTCTCTTTTGGAGCAAGGCAAGCCACACCCTCCATTTGCATGATTGCAATGCAATGTCATGGTTAAATTGAATTAAGTCGGTTTAATATTGCATCATTTAGAAATGTTTTATTCATAGCATTATGATTGTATAATATGTGAGTTTGTTACTACCATGATGATGCTTGGATTTTTAGGAGTAATGTTTTGTAGATTGAGGATGGCATGTTACTTCGGAATTGCTAGTAGTAGTAGTCATGCTTTATTCATGATCATTTTAATACTATGCTCTCGAAGTTCATACTAATGTTATGGATCCACTATGCTTTGGAGTTTAGGTGAAATTGTCAGGAGTTTATCCCAAGTTTATGTGTAATATGGGAGTAACTGTTCGTTCACAAAATTATCTTGGGGATCAATTCCGTCATTCAGTTGGGCAGGTGCCACCGAATCGAGCTCACCAGTGCAGCCACACTTGCCTGGATGGGGAGGCCCTAATTTGGTCTATTGTCATGCCTCTCGCCGGTGCCTCCAACTAGGGAAGGTTATGTGCTCGCGCTGCGCTGGCCCGGCAGGCAGTCATAACCATGTGTGCCCAAGTTGTGTTGTACCCGGGTGTCCCCGTGTGGGACGAGTTGTTTGTTTGGCCACGACGGTGGCAGCCACAGAGGTGGAGGATGTCACGAGTTGACATCAGGGGCCACCCAGGACATAGCCCAAAGGGGAGTTTGTCGGGAGTGGCCGGGAGAGTGTCATGCAATAGATTGGTTTTGTCGGAATGTCGTTGGTCCACCCGAATGGGAGCACGAGGCCATGAGTTCCGTAGTGTGGGTACAGTGTACTAACCTCTGCAGAGTGTACAAACTATCGATAGCCGCGTCCTCGGTCATGGACACAGTTCGTTGTAGGTCACACCATTCGATCAACATGCACGATGACGGAATGACTTATGCTATGATTTATAATTGTATGTAAGTAACAGCTTGACAGGATGTCAATGATGATGTTGGGGTGATCTTGAGGATGGTCAATTGGAATGTGATGTGATCACGCGGTGATCACAAGGATGTATTGATCACGAGGTGATCGAGTTGATATGTTGCTTGGCCGGGTAGCCAAGAGTGAGATGGTTTCTCGTGACTAGTGTTGATGGTTCATCAGTGATTCTGGTCTTACTATATTAGCTTGGATAGTTTCTTCTCCCATCTCATAGTAGTTGGTAATGAGTTAACTTGTTAATGCTATGTTGTTGTTTTGCCTTGATGCTTTTGGTTGTTGTGAGCTTGCGAGTACATTCAAAGTACTCACCTGGCTTATCATGCCAGTTTGCAGGTGATGTCATGATTGATCTCTTGATGTGGTGTCCATTCGTGCGAGCTAGGCCGTGTCCCAGCCAGAGTCCCTGTGGAGTGAAGTTCATCACCATCCTCGTCGTTCCACTGCTACGAGTTGTCCCGCTGCTAGCATAGAGCTACCTTGGCAGGCGTAGTATCGCTGTGCCATTGTAATCCGTTGTAAGGGCAAACCTTTGTACCTTTACCCTTTGTAATAAAGCTGATTTGTTCTATGCCAAGCAGTGCCGTATTCCAGAAGACATTTGTGGGCTGGAATACGGGGCATTTTGGTTCCTCTGGGCCGGGGTGCCACAACTGTTGGTATCAGAGCAGGTCTGGCTGTAGGACGCCCTAGTCAGCGTGAGCGTTAGAAACCGGTAGTATAGAGTCCTGGTTGCTTGTTGCATTTGAATGCTGCACTTGGTTGTTGCATGGCATGCATATAGGTTCCGTCTTTCTTCTGACTATCTATTCCATGAGTGTAGATGGCCGCCATTCCTATTGAGTTCAACGCAGCCCCTGCACCGCTCACCTTCGCGTCCCTGCTCCACGATGTATGGCATAGTCTCTATCCCAATGGAGAAATGCCACGGTATCAAGTTTTTGAGATGCATCTTGGAGGCAGATTATTGGAGTATTATGCCCATGTTTTTCTGGAAGCCAAGATCCCCATCGGAAGATGTACCTACAGATTCCATGGTGGATATGGTGCTACTCCAGATCGCGCAGTTCAACTTGCAGCCATGGCGGGAATCACGGGTCTTCGTCATCAAGAGTTGGTGATGCAAGAAAACCATGCCTTCTCCTACTATCCTACCTTAGCCGAGAACCCCAGGCGGATCAGGTTCCCCTCCACTCACCCTGATTGGGCTGGAATACGGGGCGTTCCGGTCCCTCTGAGCCGGGGTGCCACAAATACATTTGAGGGAAAACTAGCCTATGGATCTAGGGTTCATTTGTTGACCTCCTCCATTGTTTCTCTCCTCTCCCATCCCTCTATAGCATTAGTTGCTTTTGTTGGGATTTGAGAGAGAGGGATCGAGCATTCTTGTGTTAAATCCGGGAGAGATTTGTGAGAGTTTTTGAGAGAGATTTCATCCAAGCATACATCCACTCCTCCTCTCTCTTTTAACCAAAGCAATTTGTGATTTGAGCAAGTCTTGAGCATTTCCCTTTGGTCTTGTTACTCTTGGAGGTTGAAGACTCCTAGGAGGTAGGAGTGCTCCGGTGAGGAATCAACTTGTGATTTGTCCCCTGGAAAGTTTGTGAAGGTTTGGAGGCCGCCTCAAGGTCTACCACTAGTGGTTGGGAATCGCCTTCGTGGTGATATCTCAAGGGGAGAATAGGGTGAGCCTTCGTGGCGTTGGTGTGCCTTCGTGGTAACATCCATCCCTCCAACGGTGACTAGCTTCCCTCCAAGGAAGTGAACATCGGGATACATCCTCGTCTCCGTGACTTTGGTTATCCCTAACCCTAGCTCCTTACTTGTGGTTTACTTTGGTCACTTGACCGTGCATTCACTATATCTTGTTGTCCTCATTATATTGTGTTGGCTATTCCCTTGTAGAGATTATTTAGGCCTTCACTTTATATTCCGCAATTCATACTTGCTACTATTGATATATCTTGTGCTTAGTGTGAATTGCTAGCTTGTAACATTCATTTCCATATCTTGTGACATAACTTGTGTAAGCTTGTAGTGCTTACTTTAGTTTGCTTGTATCATTCAATTCCATATATTGTGATACAATTTGTGTAAGCTTGTATTTCTTACTTGTGGTTGTGTGTATTATTCATTTCCATATCTTGTGATATACATTGAGTAAGTTTGTGTAACTTACTTGTGCTTACTCATATCCTCGTTGTTCTCATCTTGTTTATCCTAAGTTGTTGGTGCACTTAGTGAGCCTAGTATATTTAGGATTTGTGCTTGAAAAGTATCCGCTTAGTTTATTTCCGCATTAGGATATAGCCAAATCCGTAAAAGATTTTAAAACGCCTATTCACCCCCCCTCTAGGCGACATCGTGGTCCTTTCAGTGATAATTATTATATGCAATGAGGGAGAGGCATACACTAACATACTTTCCGTACTTCGATCATATGCACTTATGATTGGAACTCTAGCAAGCATCCGCAACTACTAAAGATCATTAAGGTAAAACCCAACCATAGCATTAAGTAACAAGTCCCCTTTACTCCCATACGCAACAATCCCCTTACTCGGGTGTAAGCTTCTGTCACTCTAGCCGCCCACTATAAGAGAATTATGAACGTATTGCAAACCCTACAGCGGGAATCCCTCACACTTGCGCGACACGGAGGGCACCATAGGACAACACCAATTTAACATAAAACTCATATCAATCACACCATACCACAATTAACCCGTAGGACAAAAAGAATCTACTCAAACATCATAGGATTGCCACATATCATTGGATAATAATATATAGAGTTAAGCACCATGTTTAAGTAAAGATTACAGCGGGGAGAAGAGGTGTTACACCGCTGCATAGAGGGGGGGGGGAGAGTTGGTGTTGACGGCGACAAAGTTGTTGGTGTAGATCACCATCACGTTGGTTCCCCCGGCGGCGCTCCGGCGCCACTGGAAGAGAGGGGGAGAGAGCCCCCCTCCTTCTTCTTCCTCCTTGGCCTCCCCCCTAGATGGGAGGAGAGTTTCCCCTCTGGTCCTTGGCCGCCATGGCTCCCAGAGGGGAGGAGCCCCTTCGAGATTGGATCTCTCTCTCTCTGTTCTCTTCTGTTTCGCGTTCCTGTTTTCTGGCCGAAAACCGTTTCTTATATTCCCAGAGATCCGTAACTCCGATTGCACTGAAATTTTAACACGATTTTTTTCTCGATATAAGCTTCCTTGCAGCCGAAGAAGAGCCCCAACCGACTTATGGTGTGTCCACAAGGCAGTACCACGCGGCTAGGGGGGGGTCACGCCCAAGTGCCTTGTGGAGGCTGTGGGCCTCCGTTTGCGTTGATTCCACCTCCCAAAAATCACATATATTCCAAAATAATTCTTCGTAAAATTTTATTGCATTTGGACTTCGTTTGATAAGGATTTTCTGTGAAACAAAAAAAACAAGCAGAAAACAGGAACTGGCACTGGGCACTGGATCAATATGTTAGTCCCAAAAATAATATAAAATGTTGCCAAAAGTATGTGGAAATTGTAGGATATTGGCATGGAACAATCAAAAATTATAGATACGACGAAGACGTATCAGCATCCCCAAGCTTAATTCCTGCTCGTCCTCGAGTAGGTAAATGATAAAAAAAATTTGATGTGGAATGCTACCTAGCATAATCTTGATCATGTAATCTAATCATGGCATGAATATTAAGACACGAGTGATTCAAAGCAATAGTCCATAATTTGATATAAAGACATCAATACTCAAGCATACTAACAAACAACCATGTCTTTCAAAATATCAACGCTAAAGAAAGTTATCCCTAGCCCATTATGCTTAGTCATTGATCCATTCATGAAACACACTCAACATTAACTACACCCAATGCACAAGTATGACAATAGTGCTCTCCAGTTGGTGCTTTATAAGAGAAGATGGAGACTCAATAAAAATAAAAATGCATAAAAGTAAAATAGATAGGCCCTCCACAGAGGGAAGCTGAGATTTGCAGAGGTGCCAGAGCTCAAAGCTTAAATTAGAGAGATAAAATTATTTTGAGAGGCATGATTTTCCTGTCAACGCTACGACCGAAAGTTCCCAATATCTTCCATGCTAGACACATTATAGGCGGTTCCCAAACAGAAAATAAAATTCATTTCCTTTCCACCATTCTTTCACAATCCATGGCTAGCCGTATCCACGGGTGCCTTCCATACCAACACTTTCCAAGGAATTTTGTTATTATTATTTTTGATTCATTATGGGACTGGGCATCCCTATTACCTGCCACTCTCTCGTGCAATGACAAGTGAATAAACACTCATCTTGAGAATAACCCGCCTAGCATGAAAGATATTGGCCACCCCCTGCCGCCACATGAGCGGTACGGGCACACAAAACGGAAAATTATTTTGAAAAATTAGAGTTGGCACATGCAAATTTACTTGGAACGGCATGGAAATACCGCATATAGGTAGGTATGGTGGACTCATTTGGCACAACTTTAGGTTTAAGGAGTTGGATGCACAAGCAGCATTCCCGCTTAGTACAAATGAAGGCTAGCAAATAGATTGAGAAGCAACCAACCAGAAAACGAAAACGGTCATAAGCATGCATTGAGAATAACTAACACCGAATAATGCACCATAAGTAGGATATAACTTCGTTGCATAACTCTTGACTTTACGTGCATGCATAGGGAATCACAAACCTTAACACCAATATTCTTACTAAATCACAATTACGCAATAGCATAACTCACATATTATCATCTCCATATCGCAAAACTATTGCAAGGAATCAAACATATCATATTCAGTGATCTACAAGGTTTATGTAGGATTTTCTGACTAACCATGTGAATGACCAATTCCTGTTGACTCTCTAAATAGATATAAGTGAAGCAAGAGAGTTTAATTCTTTCTACAAAAGACCATGCTCTAATAAATATAAGTGAAGCAAAAGAGCATTCTACAAATAACGGTTTTCTATATGAAGAGAAACATGCATCCAAACTTCAAATGATATAAGTGAAGCACATGAAGCATTTTATAAAGCCATACTCAAAAGATATAAGTGAAGTGCAAAGAGCATTCTATAAATCAACCAAGGACTATCTCATACCAGCATGTTGCATAAAAGAAAAGGGAAAAATAAACACAAAAGACGCTCCAAGAATTTACGCATATCATGTGAACAAAACAAAAACCGAGACATACCGATAACTGTCGAATAAAGATGGGATGCCTTCCGGGGCATCCCCAAGCTTAGACACCGACCAGGGACCAGGCCCACCTCTCTCCTAGGTGGTCTCTACCTGCCCTGTCGTTCTGCCACAAAGAATCACTCAGGGGGCCATCGGGTAAAATGTCCTTTCAGCCCCCAGTCCGTGAATCACTCGTGGGTGCTCTCCGAGCCGACCCGACTTTAGTCATATTATGTAACATGTATAGTGTATATAATATATCCGTGATCGTCACCCGAGGAGATCACGGCCCAATAGTATAGCATGGCACATGGACAAGGATGTAGGGCCACTGATGGAATTCTATCATACCTATACTAAACATATAGGATAACAGATATGGTATCAACAGTAGTAGCAAGAACAAGCTATGTAGCAGTATAGGATCAACTGATAAGGCAGTAACAGTAACACTACTCTAATGCAAGAAGTAGAGAGAAAGAATAGGCGATATCGGAATGATCAAGGGAGTTTTGCTTGCCTGGAAGCTCTACCGAGAAGGAAGGATCATCGATGTCGTAGTCGTACTGGGTGTCACCGGCAGTCTCGGGGTCTACCGGAGAAGAAGAGGGGGAAGAAACAATAAATACAAAGCAAACAATGCATGACATGGCAGTATGTGATGATGATATGCACTAATGCATCCCTAGGCATTTTAAAAGAAGAGGGAAAACATCTGGGAATGTTTTCACAGCTCCAGGTGTTTTTCGGTATATTGATCCAGGGGCAAAATGTCAATGTTCGCTATGTTAGAGGGGTGTGGCTGGTATGTGGATAGCATAATCGGATTCGTTATATTTTTCTGAGCAACTTTCATATATAAAATATTTTCATCCGAGGTACGGTTTAATTTATATGATTTTTCGAAGTTTAAATAATTTTCTGAATTTCTGGATTTAATTTAATTCGAAATTATATTAAATATTAAATGCTATGGGTACACAGAAAGTGTACCCAGATGTGTGCATGATTGGCTGACACGTGGGGCCTGTGAGCTGAGTTAGTAGCCTAGTCAGCAGTCAACAGTTTGACTGTTGACTGGTCAAACCTGACCAGTGGGTCCCACTGGTCAGTGAGAGGGTTAATTAACAGGTATTTAATTAATATAATTAACTAAATTAGTAGGGGGGCCCATCAGTCAATGACATAGGTTAATTAAAACGCTACAGTAGGTGGGCCCGCATGTCAATGGCTGTAGTGGGGGGATTAGTGGCTAATCCACGCGGGGTCCACCTGGCGGGACCCACCGGCATTTGAACACGGTGGCGCGCTGGCGACGGTGCTCCGATGTCCACAAAAGCGGCGGCAAGGCTCGGGATCCGCCGTCCGGCGACCAAATCGAGCGCGGAAGGGCAGGATCGAACGCGAGCAGAGCTGCGCGTCGATCTACGGCGGTGGCAGCAGCTGGGACGGCCGGGGTTGGTCGGAGCGGCGACGTGGAGCGGTGGCGGCTTCGGGCTCGATGGAGAACGGCGCTAGGGGCCACGGGAGGAGGAGCGGATGGGCTAGGAGGCTTCTTGGCAGTGCCAGGAGCACGTTGCCGTGCTCGAAAGCGAGCTCGGCCGGCTGTGGCCGCGACGGCGAAGCGACAGGCGGCGGCGAGGTTCGGCTACAGCGGCAAGGCGAGCTAGAGGGAGAGAAGGAAAACAGAGGGGGGCTCACAGCGGCCCAGTAGAGGTGCACAGCGGGCTCGGGGAGGACTCGGAGGCGGCAGGTTCCGGTGATGGTGACGGCGATGCAGAGGAGGAAGACGGCTCGATCCCGACGCGGTGGTGGCTCCCGGGTCGCGTTCGTCGACGTAGAGGGCGTAGCCGAGCACTGCGGAGCGGCTGGACACGGCGGGTAGGCGAGTGGGGCTCGGTGGCTACGCGGGCAGCAAGGCGACGGTGACGACAGAGGCAACCATGGCGGAGAGGAACAGCAGCAGCGCGCGGGGGAGGGGGAAAAGATCTCGGCAGGGGCTAGGGTGTCCGCGGTGGCGTCCTTATCTTCCCCACGACGCCTGTAGCGGCGCGGTGGCTAGCAGGGTGCGGCTGGCACGACGCCTGGCTCGGTCGCTATGGCCAGCTGGAGGAGGGAGGTAAGGGGCGACCCGGGGAGTGGGCTGGGCCGTGCACTGTGGCCACTAGGGCCCAATGACACAGTGCTCCTTTGCTATTTTTCTTTATTCTTTTTCTGTTTCTTTATTTCTTTAGTGTTTTGCATTTTATTTTAGCTCCAAATAAATTTAGTTAAATGTGCAATTTATCACATAAATACTAGGCAATATTTTGAGTTAGCACAACAAGTTTCAAATATTGTTGAATAGTTTACATATTTATTTAAATTAAATTGGTTCAATTAAATGCTGCTGGATCAGCTTTAAAATGTTTAGGGACACTTAAATATCTTGAAAAATGTTGGTCCTTACATGACAATTAGTTAGTGTATATTTGCAACCCAACCTACATTTTTATTTTACCTTTTGAAAATTTTAATTTTCTGACTTGCATTTGAATTTGAATTTAATTGGTTTTCAACTAAGAGACAATTTAGCTTAGCAAAAAGTGGTGACATGCCATCATTAGTCAGAAATCACTGTAGCTTAAGGAGCTACAGTGATTTCTGACTAATATTGTGAAAGTCCTATTAAGCGTCGTGATCTATCTCTATAGATCTTGATGCCTAATATGAAAGCAGCTTCTCCTAGGTCCTTCATTTAAAAACTCTTGTTCAAATATTCCTTTATGCTTTCCAACATTTCTATATTGTTTCCAATCAGTAATATGTCATCCACATATAATATTAGAAATGCTATAGAGCTCCCACTCACTTTCTTGTAAATACAAGCTTCTCCGTAAACTTGTATAAACTCGAACGCTTTGATCACCTCATCAAAGCGAAGATCCCAACTCCGAGATGCTTGCACCAGTCCATAAATGGATCGCTGGAGTTTGCAAACTTTGTCAGCATTCTCTGGATCGAAAAAACCTTCTGGTTGCATCATATACAAGTCTTCCTTAAGGAAACCGTTAAGGAACGCTGTTTTGACATCCATCTGCCAAATTTCATAATCGAAAAAGGCAGCTATTGCTAACATGATTCTGACGGACTTAAGCATCGCTACGGGTGAGAAGGTCTCATCGTAGTCAACTCCTTGAACTTGTGAAAAACCCTTTGCCACAAGTCGAGCTTTATAGACGGTGACATTACCGTCCGCGTCCGTCTTCCTCTTAAAGATCCATTTGTTCTGAATGGCCTTACGCCCTTCAGGTAATACTTCCAAAGTCCACACTTTGTTTTCATACATGGATCCCATCTCGGATTTCATGGCCTCTAACCACTTCTTGGAATCCGGGCCCATCATCGCTTCTCCATAGCTCGTAGGTTCATCGTTGTCCAACAACATGACCTCTAAGACAGGGTTGCCGTACCACTCAGGAGCAGTACGCGTACTTGTCGACCTACGAGGTTCGATAGCAACTTGATCCGAAGCTTTGTGATCATCATCAACTTCCTCTTCAGCTGATGTAGGTTCTACAGAAATATCTTTCTGCGCTGCGCTACTCTCAGGTTGAAGTAAAGGTTCAACAAACTCATCAAGTTCTATCTTCCTCCCACTCAATTCTTTCGAGAGAAACTCTTTCTCAAGAAATGTTCCATTTTTAGCGACAAACACTTTGCCTTCGGATCTGAGGTAGAAGGTATACCCAACTGTCTCTTTTGGGTATCCTATGAAGACACATTTCTCCGCTTTGGGTTCCAGCTTTTCAGGCTGAAGCTTTTTGACATAAGCATCACTTCCCCAAACTTTAAGAAACGATAGCTTTGGCTTCTTGCCAAACCAAAGTTCATATGGCGTCGTCTCAACGGATTTCGATGGTGCCCTATTTAAAGTGAATGCAGTTGTCTCTAATGCATAACCCCAAAACGATAGTGGCAAATTGGCAAGAGACATCATAGATCGCACCATATCCAATAAGGTTCGATTACGACGTTCGGACACACCATTACGCTGTGGTGTTCCAGGCGGTGTCAGTTGTGAAACAATTCCACATTGTCTTAAGTGACTGCCAAACTCATAACTCAGATATTCTCCTCCTCGATCAGATCGTAGGAATTTAATCTTCTTGTTACGATGATTCTCAACTTCACTCTGAAATTGTTTGAACTTTTCAAACGTTTCAGACTTGTGTTTCATTAAGTAAATATACCCTATCTACTTAAGTCATCAGTGAAGGTGAGAAAGTAATGATAACCATCGCGCGCCTCAATACTCATTGGACCGCACACATCAGTATGTATGATTTCCAACAAGTCACTTGCCCGTTCCATTGTTCCAGAGAACGGCGTTTTAGTCATCTTGCCCATGAGGCATGGCTCGCATGTGTTAAGTGATTCAAAATCAAGTGACTCCAAAAGTCCATCAGCATGGAGCTTCCTCATGCGTTTTACGCCAATATGACCTAAACGGCAGTGCCACAAGAAAGTGGTATTATCATTATCAATTCTACATCTTTTGGCATCAATGTTATGAACATGTGTATCATTACTATCGAGATTTAATAAGAATAAACCCCTCACTTCGGGTGCATGACCATAAAAGATATTACTCATATAAATAGAACAACCATTATTCTCTGATTTAAATGAGTAACCGTCTCGCAATAAACAATATCCAGATATAATGTTCATGCTTAACGCAGGCACTAAATAACAATTATTCAGGTTCATCACTAATCCCGATGGTAATTGAAGAGCGAGCGTGCCGACGGCGATCACATCAACCTTGGAACCATTTCCCACGCGCATCGTCACTTCATCCTTTGCCAGCCTCCGTCTATTCCGCAGTTCCTGTTTAGAGTTGCAAATGTGAGCAAGCGCACCGGTATCAAATACCCAGGCACTACAACGAGAGTTGGTAAGGTACACATCAATAACATGTATATCATATATACCTTGTTTGTTGTTGGCCGCCTTCTTGTCAGCCAAATACTTGGGGCAGTTCCGCTTCCAGTGTCCAGTTCCCTTGCAATGAAAGCACACAGTTTCTGGTTTGGGTCCAGCCTTGGGTTTCTTCACGGGAGGAGCAACTGCTTTGCCACTCTTCTTGGAGTTACCCTTCTTACCCTTGCCATTTTTCTTGAAACTAGTGGTTTTATTGACCATCAACACTTGATGCTCCTTATGAATTTCTGACTCAGCGACTTTCAGCATCGCAAACAGCTCGGCGACTGACTTGTTCATCCCGTGCATGTTATAGTTCAACACGAAGCTCTTGTAGCTAGGTGGCAATGATTGAAGAACTCTGTCAGTGATAGCCTCTGGCGGAAGGGGCATTTCTAATTCAGCCAGACGGGTGGAGTACCCAGACATTCTGAGTATGTGATCACTAACAGACCCGTTCTCCTCCATCTTGCAAGCATAGAACTTATCGGAGATCTCATACCTCTCGATCCGGGCATTCTTCTGAAAGATAAACTTCAACTCCTGGAACATCTCATATGTTCCATGACGTTCAAAACGTCTTTGAAGTCCCGGTTCTAAGCCATACAATATTGCACATTGAACTATTGAGTAATCTTCAGAACGAGCCTGCCAGGCGTTCACAACGTCTAGAGACTCAACTGGAGCGGGCGGATCACCAAGCGGTGCATCAAGGACATAAGCCTTCTGGGAAGCCGTAAGGATAATCCTTAGATTACAGGCCCAGTCCACAAAGTTACTTCCATCATCTTTCAACTTAGCTTTCTCTAGGAACGCATTAAAATTCAGGGGTGCTACTGCGCGAGCCATGATCTACAACATAAATATTGCAAAGACAATTTAGACTATTGTTCAAGATAATGAGTTTAGTTAATCATATTACTTAAAACTCCCACTCAGATTGACATCCCTCCGGTCATTCGAGTGTAACATGATCCAAATCCACCAACTCAAGTCCGATCATCACGTGAGTTGAGGTGGTTTCAATGGTGAACATCTTCATGTTGATCATATCTACTATATGACTCATGTTCGACCTTTCGGTCTCTTGTGTTCCGAGGCCATGTCTGTACATGCCAGGCTCGTCAAGTTTAACCCGAGTGTTCCGCATGTGCAACACTGGCTTGCACCCGTTGTATGTGAACGTAGAGTCTATCACACCCGATCATCACGTGGTGTCTCGAAACGACGAACTTTCGCAACGGTGCACACTCGGGGAGAACACAATTTATCTTGAAATTTAAGTGAGGGATCACCTTATAATGCTACCGTCGTCCTAAGCAAAACAAGATGCATAAAAGGATTAACATCACATGCAAATCATAAGTGACATGATATGGCCATGAGCTTGTGCTTTTGATCTCCATCTCCAAAGCACCGGCATGATCTCCATCGTCACCGGCATGACACCATGATCTCCATCATCTTGGTCTCCATCAACGTGTCGCCATGAGGTTGTCGCGCCGACTGTTGCTTCCACGACTATTGCTAACTCATAGCGATAAAGTAAAGCAAAACGGTGAAAATAATTAAAGACAACTCTATGGCTCCTGCCAGTTGCTGTACTCATCGACATGCAAGTCGTGATATTCTATACAACACATGATCATCTCATACATCACATATATCTCATCATGTAATTGGCCATATCACATCACAACATACCCTGCAAAAACAAGTTAGACGCCCTCTAATTGTTGTTGCAAATTTTACGTGGCTGCTACGGGTTTGCAAGAACCGTTCTTACCTACGCAAAACCACAACGTGGTGTAGTGATTGCTTTTTGATCTTCTAAAAGAACCCTCTTCATTGAAATCGATTCAACTAAAGTGAGAGAGACAGACACCCGCCAGTCACCTTTATGCAACGAGTGCACGTAGCGGTGAAACCTGTCTCGCGTAAGCGTACGCGTAATGTCGGTCCGGGCTGCTTCATCTCACAATACCGCCGAATCAAGTATCAACTAGTAACGGCAAGCAATATGTATACACCCACGCCCACAACTCGTTTGTGTTCTACTCGAGATCTCATCTACGCATAGACCTAGCTCAGATGCCACAGTTGGGGAACGTCGCATGGGAAACAAAAATTTTCCTACGCACACGCAAGATCTATCCATGGTGATGAGCATCTACGAGAGGTAGAGTGAATCTACATACCCTTGTAGATCGCTAACCGGAAGCGTTAAGAAACGCGGTTGATGTAGTCGAACGTCTTCGCGATCCAAATCGCAAGTCGTCCCTCGATCCAAACACGATCTAGCGCCGAACGGACGGCACCTCCGCGTTCAACACACGTATGGCTTGATGACGCCTTCACCTCCTCGATCCAACGAGCGATGGTGAAGTAGTAGATGAGTTCCGGCAGCACGACGGCGTGGTGATGGTGGTGAGGAACAATCTCTGCAGGGCTTCGCCAAGCACTACGGAGATTGTGACGGGAGGAACTAGAGGGTTAGGATTGCCGGCACACGGCTTGGGAAATCTTGATGTGTCTCGTGTGCTAGCCCTGCCCCTCTATTTATATGTTGAGCCCTGGGGTCTAAACTTGGAGAGAAGGCCTCCACAAGGTCGGTTTTGCCCGCACAAGGTCGGTTTGGCCCGCACGGAAAGAGTCCCACTTGGATTCCAGCAGTACCGCGTACAAGCGGTAGTACCGCTCACGAGCGGTACTACCACTTCACACAAGCGGTAGTACCGCTTACGCGGTAGTACCGCTTCACACAAGCGGTAGTACCGCTTACGCGGTAGTACTGCCTTACCAGCGGTAGTACCGCTTAAGGCAGCAGCAAAACTTCCTTTTGCACTTTCCAATACCTCGTGGGCTTTACCCCTTTGGCCCATATAAAGTGTTGCGGCACCCGAACACTTCGGTAAACATCCGGAACCCCTTCCGGTGAATTCCGGAACCCTTCCTGAGATCAAAACACTATTATCACATATATCAATCTTTACCTCCGGACTCTTCCGGAGATCCTTGTCATGTCCGGGATCTTATCCGGGACTCCGAACAACCTTCGGTCACCAACACAATAACTCAACTATACTAATCGTCACCAAACGTTAAGTGTGTAGACCCTGTGGGTTCGAGAACTATGTAGACATGACCGAGACACCTCTACGGTCAATAACCAATAGCGGGACCTGGATGCCCATATTGGTTCCTACATATTCTACGAAGATCTTCATCGGTTGAACCTCTATGTCAAGGATTCAGTTAATCCCGTATACTGTTCCCTTTGTTCTTCGGTATGTTACTTGCCCGAGATTCGATCGTCGGTATCTCTATACCTAGTTCAATCTCGTTACCGGCAAGTCTCTTTACTCATTCCGTAATACAAGATCTCGTGGCTAACACTTTAGTCACATTGCTTGCAAGGCTCATTGTGATGTTGTATTACCGAGTGGGCCCCGAGATACCTCTCCGTCACATGGAGTAACAAATCCCAGTCTTGATCCATGCCAACCTAACAGACACCCCCGGAGATACCTCTAGAGCACCTTTATAGTCACCCAGTTACGTTGTGACGTTTGATACACACAAGGCACTCCTACGGTGTCAGTGAATTGCATGATCTCATGGTCATAGGAACAGATACTTGACATGCAGAAAACAATAGCAATAAACTGACACGATCATATGCTACGTTTATAGTTTGGGTCTTGTCCATCACATCATTCTCCTAATGATGTGATCCCGTTATCATATGACATCTCATGTCCATGGCTAGGAAACCTTCACCATCTTTTGATCAACGAGCTAGTTAACTAGAGGCTTAATAGGGACACAGTGTTGTCTATGTACCCACACATGTATTTGAGTTTCCAATCAATACAATTATAGCATGGATAATAAACGATTATCATGAACAAGGAAATATAATAATAACCAATTTATTATTGCCTCTAGGGCATATTTCCAACACGTAATTACAGGGGTGTCACAAATCTCCTCCACTAAAATAAATCTCGTCATGAGATTTAGGAGGTAGACGGAAACAAAGCGGGGTATTCATCACGAAGACGATCCTCGCGTTCCCAAGTGGCTTCATCTTTAGAATGGTTTGACCACTGAACCTTTAGGAACTTGATTGTCTTCTGACAGGTGCGACGCTCAGCTTGATCAAGAATGCGGACCGGATGCTCTTTATAAGAGAGGTCTTGTTGCAATTCAAGCACTTCATGGTCCACTGCTCGGATAGGGTCCTTGAAGCAGCGGTGGAGCTGTGACACATGGAAGACATCGTGAACCTGAGAAAGGTTCGACGGCACTTCCAATTGGTATGCCACTTTTCCACGTCTTTCGAGTATGGGGAAAGGACCAATGTAGCGAGGAGCTAGCTTGCCCTTGATCCCGAAACGGTGAGCACCTTTCATCGTTGTGACTCGAAGGTAAGCCTTTTCGCCAGGCTGATAGACCATATCTTTGTGATGACGATCATACTGACTCTTCTGACGAGACTCAGCAGTTTTCAGATTCTCGTGAATAACGCGGACTTGTTCTTCGGCATGTTGGATAATATCCGGACCGAAGAGGGGCCGTTCACCAGTTTCTGACCAATTCAGAGGAGTTCGGCAGTTTCGTCCATATAACACTTCGAAGGGGGCCATCTTCAGACTAGCTTGATAGCTATTGTTGTATGAGAATTCAGTATACGGGAGAGATTCCTCCCATTTCTTGCCAAAGGAAATGACACATGCTCGAAGCATGTCTTCAAGAATTTGGTTGACTCGTTCAACTTGACCCTGGGAGTGAGGGTGAAAAGCAGTGCTAAAGGACAGATGAGTTCCCATAGCTTCCTAAAAACTTCCCCAAAATCTTGAAGTGAAAAGGCTGCCACGGTCTGAGCTGATTACCAATGGAATACCGTGCAGTGAAACAATTCTTGAAACATACAGATCTGCCAACTGACTAGCAGTGATGGTTTCCTTGGCGGCCAGAAAATGTGCAACCTTGGAAAGCCGGTCAATGACGACAAGAATAGCTTCATGGCCCTTCTGCGATTTGGGAAAACCGGTGATGAAGTCCATCTCAACATTGTCCCATTTCCATTCAAGAATAGTAAGGGGTTGCAGAGTTCCAGCAGGCCTTTGATGTTCTGCTTTGATACGATGGCAAACGTCACATTCAGCAACATAGCGAGCAATGTCTTGCTTCATGTTTGGCCACCAGAATCTCTGACGAATGTCTTGGTACATCTTGGTACTACTCGTATGAATAGACAGAGGTGTATCACGAGCTTCTTTCATGACATCCTGGTTCATGTCCAGGTTATCTTTGCTAGAAACCACTAGGCGACCCTTGAAGAACAAGGTGCCATCATTATCAATGATGAAGAATGAGGGCTTCCCTCCTCCGAGGTAATTCTTAATCTTTTCAACGTCAGAGTCAAACTTTTGAATTCTCTTGATGGAGCCCACGAGATCTGGTTTAACAACCATGGTGTTGAGCGAACCCTGAAGAAAAATATGGAGGTTCAGCTTGTGGAGTTCTTCATGAAGAAGGGGCTGAGCTTGTTGTACCATGAGGTTGTTGCAATAGGACTTGCGACTCAAGGCATCAACCATTACGTTAGCCTTGCCTAGGGTATAAGAAATGCCCAAGTTATAATCTGATATGGCCTCCATCCATCTTTGCTAACGAAGGTTCAGATCCGGCTGAGTGAATAAGTACTTCAGACTTTGATGATCTGTGAAGATCTCGCAACGATTACCAAGAAGGTAATGTCGCCATAACTTCAGAGCATAGATAACTCCAGCAAGTTCGAGATCATGCGTTGGATAGTTCTCTTCATGAGGACGCAACTGACGAGAGCCATAAGCAATCACTTTACGCTCTTGCATCAGGACACAGCCTAATCCTTGCCGAGAGGCGTCACAGTAGATCACGAAGTCTTTGTGTGTATCAGGGGGAGCAAGCACTAGGGCAGAAGTCAACTTGTCTTTCAGAGTTTGGAAACCTTCCTGACATTTGGATGTCCACTCAAACTTCTTGCCCTTGTGGAGAAGGTCAGTCAACGGTTTAGCAATCTTGGAGAAGTTCTCGACAAAACGACGGCAATAGCTGGCGAGTCCGAGAAAACTTCTAACTTGCTTGACATTCTTAGGAGGAGTCCAGTCAAGAATAGCTTGAATTCGTTCAGGATTAACAACAATGCCTTCTGCAGAGATGACATGGCCAAGATAGGTCACTTCAGGTAACCAGAACTCGCACTTGGAGTATTTGGCATAAAGTTGGTGTTCACGAAGCTTCTCCAGTACAAGCCGAAGATGTTCGGCATGTTCTTCTTCATTCTTGGAATAGACCAGAATATCATCAAGGTAAACCACGACGAATTTGTCGAGGTAATCCATGAAGATGTAGTTCATCAATCGAGAGAAGGTGGCTGGAGCATTGGTTAAGCCAAAGGACATGACGGTGTACTCGTAAGAACCATAACGAGTAACAAAGGCAGTTTTCGGAATGTCCTCTTCGCGGACCCTGATCTGATGGTATCCTAACCTCAAATCGAGTTTAGAGAAGACTGATGATCCAGCAAGTTGGTCATACAAGTCATTGATCCTAGGAAGGGGGTACTTGTTCTGAATCGTCGCCTGATTGATAGGTCGGTAATCTTGGACCAATCGGTTTGTACCATCCTTCTTCTTAACAAAGAGAGAAGTTGCTCCCCAAGCAGAGGAGCTGGAGTGAATGAATCCTTTGCGAAGTGATTCTTTGATTTCCTTCTTAAGCTCGAGAAGTTCATGTGGCGACATCTTGTAGGGGCGCTTGGCAATAGGAGCGGTGCCTGGTTTCAAGTCGATGACGAACTCGACGGCTCGAGCAGGGGGTATCCCTGGAAGTTCTTTTGGAAAGACATCCTGGAAGTCACGGACGACCGGAATGTTCTCGATGTTAAGCAACGGTGATGCATTCAAAGCATTTATGGCATATATCCGGGCTTCGGCATTTTTGATCTTTCGAGCTGAGTAGCTCACTATGTGGTCGGAAGGGTGTAAGAGTTGGACTGTTTTAGCGGCACAGTCGATCAAAGCACAATGAGCTTTCAGCCAATCCATACCAAGGATGACATCGATGTTCGAAGACTGGAGAACGATGGGAGAGGCAAGGAACTCTAGTCCTTCAATTTCAATGGAGACATTAGGGATCACATTGGTGGTCCGACATTGGGATCCGAGTGTATTAACCAATAATGGGGAAGGCAATGATTCAAGTGTCATGTCATGCGCGAGTGCAAATGCTTCAGATATAAATGAATGCGATGCTCCTGTATCAAAAAGAACAGAAGCGGGTACTGAATTAACAGGAAGGGTACCCATCACGATGTTCGGTTCTTCCTGAGCTTCTTCAGTGTCAACATGGTTGGCATGACCACGACCGAATGAAGGTGGCCCGGTATTAGTGTTGTTGCCACGGCCATTTCGACGACCAGTGGAAGGAAGTGCCAGTTGGTTCTGGTTCAGATTGCAATTTCTAGCACGGTGACCTGGCTGTCCACACTTGAAGCATAGTCCCTCATTGGGACGAGGAGCCATAGTATTGGGCTGTCCACCTTGAATTCTGGGCAGTCTTGGTGGTGGTGGGGGCATACGAGGTGCAACATAGGAAGGCCTCGGTGCTGGGGCGGCTTGCGGGTAAACATTGTGGGGAATCCACACTCGGCTCTTCTGAGCAGACGGGCCCGAAGATGAGCCAACGTCACGAGTGCGCTTGATGGTCTCCTGGTGCTCAATACGACTGGTCTCAGCCTGAATGGCCTTGTTGACAAGAGTGGCAAAGTCGGTGAACTCATGGAGACAGAGTGCGAGCTTCAAGTCAGGGTTCAGTCTATCACGAAACTTCTCTTGTTTGCGTGCATCACTGGAGACATCGTCTTCTGCGTAGCGAGACAAGTTGAGAAATTCCCGCTGATATGCATCAACAGTCATCCTGCCCTGAACAAGGTTGCGGAACTCCTTCTTCTTCCTATCCATTATTCCCTGGGGAATGTGGCGTGCCCGGAAGGCAGTCTGGAATTCCTCCCAAGTGACGACAGTACCGACAGGCAGCATACGCCTGTGGCTGTCCCACCATTGTGCAGCTGGACCCTTCAGATGATACGCCGCAAAGGTGGCGTAGTTGGCAGGGGCAACATTGGCAAACTCCAACTCAAAGGTGATATCACGAAGCCAGTCATCAGCATCAAGTGGGTTCGTTGAGGTGCGGTAGATAGCTGGGTTGAGACGCGTAAAGTCCTGAAGTGTGACTTGTCCATGCTGGTGCTGGTTGTTTTGGTTGGGGAACTGGTTCATGATTCCTTCAATAAACTGACGGTTCAGCTCAAACTGTGCCATCATGGCGGCAACATATGGTGGAGGGGGTGGGTTGTCATCACCACGTCCACGACCACGACCACGGTTACCTCTCCCGGCCATTCTGAATAGAACAACATGGATCGGTTAACAATTGTAAAGGCAGGCAGGTAAGACAGAAAAGTACGGGGAATGCGACGGAATAATTAGTAGTAGTCATATCTTACACAAGGGGTCATACATAGAGTTTAGTACAGGGATTAGTGACATCGCAGGTGGCACGCAGGCACGCGACGAATGTAACTGATACTAATAAGTAATGCTACATCAGTCCCAGAGGAAACTACGGAAGTGAGTGTATCCCGACATTTGCTGGTGACGCGTCGGGAAATCCTCCACGGAAGGATCCTGTGGTCCGTGGATACTCTGGTGTGGAAGCTGATGCTCAGGTGGCAAAAGAGGACCACGAGCAGGAGTGTAGCCTCCAACATCAGGCCAACCGACACCAGGGGGCATCATGGTCCGAACAGGGTAGAGCACATAACGGTGCAGCTATCCAGATATGACCAAGGGGAGCAACTACGTCAGAGCATCGTAAAGGCGCACACGCGTGGCATACAACTCGTGGCGAAGAGCTCGGTTAGCTCGATCCAGACCATCAACATGCTGGACCAAGGTCTGGTGGTAGAAAGGCTCGCGGGTGAGAGTGGTGTAGGCAGCCATGTAGTATCCCTGTTCACCCTCACTGGATGAAACAACAATGTGTCTGAAAGGGGAGTTATCCAAGTCCCAATACTCTCCACGAAGACATGTCAGACATGCGTAAGCAGCATCGTGGACTGCCATATCAATGGTCACTCCAACACCACGAGCGGTGTGCATCACAGAGGGGGAGTCATCACCACAAGAATAGATACGGACGATGGCACGGTACTGCTCCTGGTTAAATTCCTGGTACTGCTCGTACACGGTGTACTCAGGATGCCAGCGATAACCCAGGTAGGTCATCATCTCAACTAGCATAGCAGGTGAGCCAGAGGCGCCAACAGCTGTCGTGTGGCGCATGACCTGTCTCGAAGGATCCATCTGAAAGCAAAGATGTTTCAAAGGAGTCAAACTTCGGAAACTGAAGGTACAACATAACAAAGGGGTAACTGAAGTAATCGGGGCTCCGGAATGAAATCATTGTGTGGTCCTAGAGTTAGAGTTAGTAAAATTTTAACCCGAAGAGAAGAGTGATCAGAATCCCAGAGTAAAGGAGCGGAATAAAAGATCCTAATCCCACCCATAGGTGATGTGGGCCCGTAAACCACACAACATAGTTAGTAAAATAGTTTTCCTTTCAAGTCTAGACTCAACTTCGACCAAGGAGTGTGGAAGGGGTTCCTACAGGCAGTCGGCTCTGATACCAACTTGTGACGCCCCCGATTCAATCGTGCACTGATACGTCTCCAACGTATGTATAATTTTTGATTGTTCCATGCTGTTATAATATCAATCTTGGATGTTTTTATAATCATTTACAGCAATTTATTATCATTTTTGGAGACTAACCTATTAACCTAGTGCCCAGTGCCAGTTGCTGTTTTCTGCCCTGTTTTTCCTTTACAGAAAATCAATATCAAACGAAGGCCAAATGCAACCAAACTTTTTGGAGATTTTTTCTTGGGCATAAAGAATACTGGAAGCTTCGGGAGAGGGCCAGACGAAGAAGAGGTGGGCCACGAGGCACCAGGGCGCGCCCCAGGGGGGGTGGCGCGCCCTGGTACCTCGTGGGCCCACCCCAGCTCCTTTTGACCTAAAACCAGCACTATAAATTCAAGAAAAATCAGAAACCCTCAGGAGAGTCCACGAAATACTTTTTACTCTGCCACAAGCTTCTGTTCCAGAGAGATCCCATCTGGGGTCCTTCTCCGGTAATCTGCCGGAGGGGGAATCGATCACGGAGGGGCTCTACATCATCCTCGCTGCCTCTTCGATGATGCGTGAGTAGTTTACCACAGACCTTTGGGTCCATAGGCAGTAGCTAGATGGCTTCTTCTCTCTCTTTGATGTTCAATACAATGTTCTCCTCGATGTTCTTGGAGATCTATACGATGTAATCTTTCTTTGCGGTGTGTTTGTTGGGATCCGATGAATTGTGAGTTTATGATCAGATTATCCATGAATTTATTTGAGTCTTCTCTGATCTCTTTTATGCATGATTATTATAGCCTCGTATTTCTTCTCTGATCTATTGATTTGGTTAGGCCAACTCAGTTGATTTATCTTGCCATGGGAAGAGGTGCTTTGTAGTGGGTTCGATCTTGCGGTGCTCAATCCCAGTGACAGAAGGGGACATGACACGTATGTATCGTTGCTACTAAGGGTAAAAAGATGAGATCTATTCATTGGGTTTATTAATTCGTGAGTTTGTCTTGTCTACATCATGTCATCGTTCTTAAGGCATTACTCCGTTCCTATGGACTTAATACACTAGATGCATGCTGGATAGCCCATCGATGTGTGGAGTAATAGTAGTAGATGCAGGCAGGAGTCGGTCTATTATCTTGGACGTGATGCCTATATACATGATCATTGCCTTGGATATCGTCATGATTATTTGCTTTTCTATCAATTGCCCAACAGTAATTTGTCTACCCACCGTATGCTATTTCTACGAGAGAAGCCTCTAGTGAAATCTATGGCCCCCGGGTCTATTAAAATCATATTACTAAAACCCTAAAAATATTGCTTCCATTTTCTTTTATTTATTTTATTTAGTATTTTTTCGGCAATCTATCAATCTATCAAATACAATTTAATCTTGCAATCTTACCGCCGAGAGATTGACAACCTCTAGTTTGCGTTGGGTGCAAGGATTTGTTGTTTGTGTGCAGGTACTGCTTACTAGGTGTTGTGTGATTCTCCTACTGGTTCGATAATCGAGGGAAATACTTATCTCTACTGTGCTGCATCATCCCTTCCTCTTCGGGGAAATACCAACGCAAGCTACAAGTAGCAGGAAGAATTTCTGGCGCCGTTGCCGGGGAGACATCATCAACATTTATCAAGTACCTTTGCATAAACTCTCATCTCTTTGCATTTACTTTATTTGCCATTTGCCTCTCGTTTTCCTCTTGCCCACTTCTAAAACGTTTTTACAAAAATACTAAAATATTTTTCGTTTGCCTTTTTGCCTTTTTCTCGTTTGCTTGTTTGCTTGATCGCTTGCTTGAAGTTGTTATCATGGCTGATTTTGGTATGGAAAAAAGTGAGGATGGCAAGACTCCTAAAATTGAAAGTTCTACCAATCTTGATGCTAAAACTTTTGTGTTGGGACACGGGAATGTTATAGGAAAAAGTGTCATCCAATAATTCTTTAATTGTGTTGGGACTTTGGCTTTTGATGATGCAACTATACTTAAAGAAACTAAGAGTTATGCCGATGCTATTTCTGCACTTGTTCTTAAACTTGAAAGAAGATTTATTCGCACCCATCCTACCTTGCAAAGATTGTTTTATGAGTTGCCGGTGATAAAAAACCCTAGGGCTAAGAAAATAGCTACCCTTGTCCTCATGAATGAATTTGATCATATAGTGCGAGAAGCTAGGGAAATCTTTGATTTTTATGGTATGAGTCATGAAAAACCGGTAATAGATGAGATCCTTTATGATAGAGATTACTTGTTGAGATATTTGTTTCGCAATGACCACATCTTTGATGAGAATACTAAAAAAGAAGTCCCTCCTCTAAATATAATCCAACAAGTTTTCAATAGTGTTAATAGTCAATATTCTTGGATTGTAGCTGGTAATCAAGAGGGATTCGCAGATGGACAACTTGCTAATGCTAAAATTTCTATGAATGATGTGTTTCATATTACCTTTGAAAAGCCTCCTGACAAAAACATATCTTTGGATAAGAAAACCAAAGATGACAACACTTGAGATTATGCATTATGCCTAGCTAGGGGCATAAAACAATAGCGCTTGTTGGGAGGCAACCCAATGAATAAAATAAATTTTTGTTATAAGTTTATGTTATGGTGTGTTTTTACTGTCATGCTACTGGTATGATAGTGTTTTTATGTTTTTAATTAGTGTTTGTGCCAAGTAAAGCCTTTAGGATGATTTGGAAGATAGTATAATTGATTCTGTTTGAAAACAGAAAGTTTTGCGTCCAGTGCTGGAATTTTGTTTTTTCACTGTTATGTCAGAACCTTCTGAATTTTTTACACAGTATTGGTATATGAATTGTCCACGTTGCCCTATTTTTCAGAATTTTTAGAGTTACAGAAGTATGACCATAATTCAGATCTCTACAGATTGTTCTGTTTTTGACAGATTCTGTTTTTGATGCACTACTTGCTTGTTTTGATGAATCTATGGATTGTATCGGGGGGTATAAGCCATGGTGAAGTTAGAGTACAGTAGGTTTAATGCAAAAATAAAATATGAATGGGTTTGCAACAGTACTTATAGTAGTGATTTGTTTTGTTATACTAACGAATCTCACGAAGGTTTTGTTGAGTTTTGTGTGATTGAAGTTTTCAAGTTTTGGGTGAGATCACGATGGATGAAGGAATACGGAGTAGCAAAAGCCTAAGCTTGGGGATGCCCAAGGCACCCCAAGGTAATATTCAAGGAATACTCAAGCGTATAAGCTTGGGGATGCCCCGGAAGGCATCCCCTCTTTATTCTACCAACCATCGGTAATTTTACTTGGAGCTATATTTTTATTCGTCACATGATATGTGTTTTGCTTGGAGCGTCTTGTATGATATGAGTCTTTGCTTTATTTGCTTTTTAGTTTGTCACAATCATCTTTTCTGCACACACCTATCTTGAGAAGAGCCACACGTTATCATCATAATTTGTAGAATACTCTATGTGCTTCACTTAAATTTTTTGAGCTAGGCAGTTGCTCTAGTGCTTCACTTAAATCTTTTTGAGCACGGTGGCTGAAATTTTGTAGAAATAAACTCTCATGCTTCACTTATATTATTTTGAGAGTTGACTGAAATTTTGTAGAAATAAACTCTCATGCTTCACTTATATTATTTTGAGAGTTGATTAAAATTTTGAAGAAATGAATTCTCATGCTTCACTTATATCATTTTGAGAATTGACTTGATTGAAATTTTGAAGAAATCAATTCTCATGCTTCACTTATATTATTTTGAGAATTGTTAAGATTGAAATTTTGAAGAAATATTTCCACTCTCATGCTTCACTTAAATCTTTTGAGAGATGATGATAGTAACGGTAATTTGCACATGTTATGCAATTGGTCCCAAAGTGATGAATATTCAAGAGGGATATAGATAAAAACTTTCATATAGATCATTGGATATGACAAGTGTGATTCCTTGCAATAGTTTTGTGATATGGAAATGATGATATGTGATGCCATGTTAGTAAGTAATTGTGCTTAAGTAAGAATATTAGTGTTAAGGTTTGTGATTCCCTATGCAAGCACGTTAAGCCAATAGTTATGCAATGAAGTTATATCCTACTATGGTGCATTATTCGGTGTTAGTTATGTTCAATGCATGTTTATGACCGTTTTCGTTTTTTGGTTGGTTGCTTCTCAATCTTTTGCTAGCCTTCATTTGTACTAAGCGGAAATACTGCTTGTGCATCCAAAATCCTTAAAACCAGTTTTGCCTTATGAGTCCACTATATCTACCTATATGCGGTATTCCAATGCCGTTCCAAGTAAATTTGCGTGTGCCAACTCTAAATTTCAAAATAATTTTTCTGTTTTGTGTGCTCGTACCGCTCATGAAGCGGAAGGGGGTAGCCAATATCTTCCATGCTAGGTGTGTTATTCTCACGATGAGTGTTTATTCACTTGTCATTGCACGAGAGTGTGGCGGTAATAGGGATGCCCAGTCCCGAATTGTGAAATGAAATGAAATGAAAAATCTTATGTGATCACAATAATAAATTCCTTGGAAAGTGATTGTATGGAGGGCACCCGTGGATACGGCTAGCCATGGATTGTGAAAGAATTGGTGGAAAGGAATAAACTTTATTTTCTGTTTGGGAACCGCCTATGATGTATGTAGCATGGAAGATATTGGGAATTCTCATTCGTTTTCGTTGACAGGAAAAGCATGCCTCCCAAAATATTTTTATCTCTTTAATTTTCAGCTTTGAGCTCTGGCACATTTGACAAATCTCTGCTTCCCTCTATGAAGGGCCTATCTATTTACTTTTATGCAATTTTTATTTTTCTTGAGTCTCCACCTTCTCTTACAAAAGCACCAACTAGAGAACACTATAGTCATACTTGTGCATTGGATGTAGCTAATATTTGAGTGTGTTTCATGAATGGATCAATGATTGAGCATAATGGGCTAGGGATAACTTTCTTTAGCGTTGATATTTTGAAAGACATGGTTACTTGTTAGCATGCTTGAGTATCTATGTTTTCATGTCAAATTATAAACTATTGCTTTGAATCATATAAGTCCAATGTCCATGCTACAAAAAAGAAAAGAATATGTGATAAATATGTTAGGCAGCATTCCACATCAAAAATTCTATTTTTATCATTTACCTACTCGAGAACGAGCATGAATTAAGCTTGGGGATGCTGATACGTCTCCAACGTATCTATAATTTTTGATTGTTCCATGCTATTATAATATCAATCTTGGATGTTTTTATAATCATTTACAGCAATTTATTATCATTTTTGGAGACTAACCTATTAACCTAGTGCTCAGTGCCAGTTGCTGTTTTCTGCCCTGATTTTGCTTTACAGAAAATCAATATCAAACGAAGGCCAAATGCAACCAAACTTTTTGGAGATTTTTTCTTGGGCATAAAGAATACTGGAAGCTTCGGGAGAGGGCCAGATGAAGAAGAGGTGGGCCACGAGGCACCAGGGCGCGCCCCAGGGTGGGTGGCGCGCCCTGGTACCTCGTGGGCCCACCCCAGCTCCTTTTGACCTAAAACCAGCACTATAAATTCAGGAAAAATCAGAAATCCTCAGGAGAGTCCACGAAATACTTTTTACACCGCTGCAAGCTTATATTCCAGAGAGATCCCATCTGGGGTCCTTCTCCGGTAATCTGCCGGAGGGGGAATCGATCACGGAGGGGCTCTACATCATCCTCGCTGCCTCTTCGATGATGCGTGAGTAGTTTACCACAGACCTTCGGGTCCATAGGCAGTAGCTAGATGGCTTCTTCTCTCTCTTTGATGTTCAATACAATGTTCTCCTCGATGTTCTTGGAGATCTATCCGATGTAATCTTTCTTTGCGGTGTGTTTGTTGGGATCCGATGAATTGTGAGTTTATGATCAGATTATCCATGAATTTATTTGAGTCTTCTCTGATCTCTTTTATGCATGATTATTATAGCCTCGTATTTCTTCTCCGACCTATTGATTTGGTTTGGCCAACTAAGTTGATTTATCTTGCCATGGGAAGAGGTGCTTTGTAGTGGGTTCGATCTTGCGGTGCTCAATCCCCGTGACAGAAGGGGACATGACATGTATGTATCGTTGCTACTAAGGGTAAAAAGATGGGATCTATTCATTGGGTTTATTAATTCGTGAGTTTGTCTTGTCTACATCATGTCATCGTTCTTAAGGCATTACTCCGTTCCTATGGACTTAATACACTAGATGCATGCTGGATAGCCCATTGATGTGTGGAGTAATAGTAGTAGATGCAGGCAGGAGTCGGTCTACTAATCTTGGACGTGATGCCTATATACATGATCATTGCCTTGGATATCGTCATGATTATTTGCTTTTCTATCAATTGCCCAACAGTAATTTGTCTACCCACCGTATGCTATTTCTACGAGAGAAGCCTCTAGTGAAATCTATGGCCCCCGGGTCTATTAAAATCATATTACTAAAACCCTAAAAATATTGCTGCCATTTTCTTTTATTTATTTTATTTAGTATTTTTGCTGCAATCTATCAATCTGTCAAATACAATTTAATCTTGCAATCTTACCGCCGAGAGATTGACAACCTCTCATTTGCGTTGGGTGCAAGGATTTGTTGTTTGTGTGCAGGTACTGCTTACTAGGTGTTGTGTGATTCTCCTACTGGTTCGATAAGCTTGGTTCGAAAATCGAGGGAAATACTTATCTCTACTGTGCTGCATCATCCCTTCCTCTTCGGGGAAATACCAACGCAAGCTACAAGTAGCATGCACTAATCATACACGCAAATGCACACGATCAAGATCACAGACTCACGGGAAGATATCACAACACAACTCTAGACACAAATTAAAGTCATACAAGCTTTATATTACAAGCCAGGGGCCTCGAGGGCTCGAATACATAAGCTCGGGCACAAGAGTCAGCGGAAGCAATATCATCTGAGTATAGACATAGTTAAACAAGTTTGCCTTAAGAAGGCTGAGCAAAACAACGACGCTAGATCGAAAGGCGAGGCCTCCTGCCTGGGACCTCCGGACTACTCCTGGTCATCGGTCTCCACGTAGTAGGCTCCGCTGGGGTAACCTACATCCGCGGTGCTACCATCTGTTGCAGCAACCAGGTCGAAAGAAAAAGGGGTAGCAAAGCAACCGTGAGTACTCATCCAAAGTACTCGCAAGACTTACATCAGAGCTACACTACATATGCATCGGTATCAAATGAAGGAGGGTAGTATTTGTGGACTACACTACAGAAATGCCAGAATAAGGGGGGAGAAGCTCATCCTATCAAAGACTACATCTTCTGCGGCCATCGTCTTGAAGCAGTAGAAGAGAGGAGCTTGCAAGGTAACATGTACCAGCATATAGCAATAAACCTACCCAGAGATCCTCTCCTTGTCGCCCTGTGAGAAAGCGATCTCCGGGGTTATCTGTCGGTTATCTGGGTGTGTTTTATCAAGTATCCGGTTTTAGTTGTAAGAGGTCGGAATACAACTCCAAGTCGTCCTGTTACCGTGGACACGGCTATTCGAATAGATAACTTCCCTGCAGGGGTGCACCACATTACCTGACACGCTCGATTACCTCTGGCCAGACACACTATTCTGGGTAATGCCTGGCCTCAGATGACCAACACGCCGTAGTCCAACCTAGGCTCTCCAGAGAGGTCAACACGCCGGTCAAAATCCTAAGCGCGAAGGGGTAATGGGCCAATCGCCCTAAGTGCTCCTGCACGTTGCGTGGACGGCTGGGATCAGTCCTGGCTACCTCTTTATACAAAGCAGGTGCTTACGCAGACCACTCGGGCGCGTGCCGCTCAACTGTGACGTCTGTAGAGCTTTCGGGAGAAATCGTACGACGCCGAGGGTCCCATAACCATTATCCCGCGCGCCGGTTAGTGCGTATAGGCCAGCGGCCAACTCAGATCAAATACCCAAACTCGTTAATCGTGTTATCATGAAGTAACCGCGGACACCGACCAGGGACCAGGCCCACCTCTCTCCCTGTTGGTCTCTACCTGCCCTGTCGTTCCGCCACAAAGAATCATTCAGGGGGCCGTCGGGTAAAATGTCCTTTCAGCCCCCAGTCCGTGAATCACTCACGGGTACTCTCCGAGCCGACCCGACTTTAGTCATATTATGTAACATGTATAGTGTATATAATATATCTGTGATCGTATATATTATATCCGTGCTCCAGGTGTTTTCGGTATATTGATCCAGGGGCAAAATGTCAATGTTCGCTATGTTAGAGGGGTGTAGCAGGTATGTGGATAGCATAATCGGATTCGTTATATTTTTCTGAGCAACTTTCATATATAAATTATTTTCATCCGAGTTACGGTTTAATTTATATGATTTTTTGAAGTTTAAATGATTTTCAGAATTTCTGGATTTAATTTAATTCGTAATTATATTAAATATTAAATGCTATGGGTACACAGAAAGTGTACCCAAATGTGTGCATGATTGGCTAACAGGTGGGGCCAGTGAGCTGAGTCAGCAGCCCAGTCAGTAGTCAACAGTTTGACTGTTTACTCATCAAACCTGACCAGTGGGTCCCACTGGTTAGTGAGAGGGTTAATTAACAGGTATTTAATTAATCTAATTAACTAAATTAGTAGGGGGGGGCCATCAGTCAGTGACACAGGTTAATTAAAATGCTACAGTAGGTGGGCCCGCATGTCTGTGGCTGTAGTGGGGGTGGATTAGTGCCTAATCCACGCGGGGTCCACCTGGCGGGACCCACCGGCATTTGAACACGGTGGCGCACCAGCGACGGTGCTCCGGCGTCCACAGAAGCGGTGGCGAGGCTCGGGATCCGCCGTCCAGCGACCAAATCGAGCGTGGAAGGGCGAGATCGAACGCGGGCAGAGCCGCGCGTCGATCTACGACGGTGGCAGCAGCTGGGACGGCCGGGGTTGGCCGGAGCGGCGACGTGGAGTGGCAGCGGCTTCGGGCTCGATGGCGAACGGTGCTAGAGGCCACGGGAGGAGGAGCGGATGGGCTAGGAGGCCTCCTGGCAGTGCCAGGAGCACATTGCCGTGCTCAAAAGCGAGCTCGGGCGGCTGTGGCCGCGACGGCGAAGCGACAGGCGGCGGTGAGGTTCGGCTACGGCGGCAAGACGAGCTAGAGGGAGAGAGTGACCGCAGGGAGAGAGGGGAAATGGAGGGGGGCTCACAGCGGCCCAGAAGAGGTGCACAGCGGGCTCGGGGAGGACTCGGAGGCGGTGGGTTCCGGCGATGCAGAGGAGGAAGATGGCTCGATCCCGACACGGTGGTGGCTCCCGGGTCAATTTCGTCGACGTAGAGGGCGTAGCCGAGCACTGTGGAGCAGCTAGACACGGCGGCTAGGCGAGTGGGGCTCGGTGGCTACGCGGGCAGCAAGGCGACGGCGACGACAGAGGCAACCATGGCGGAGAGGAACAGCAGCAGCGCGCGGGGAAGGGGGAAAGATCTTGGCAGGGGCTAGAGCGTCCGCGGTGGCATCCTTATCCTCCCCGCGACGCATGTAGCGGCGCGGTGGCTAGCAGGGTGCGGCTGGCTCGGAGCCTGGCTCGGTCGCCATGGCCAGCTAGAGGAGGGAGGTAAGGGGCGACCCGGGGAGTGGGCTGGGCCGTGCACTGTGGCCACTAGGGCCCAGTGACACAGTGCACCTTTGCTATTTTTCTTTATTCCTTTTCTATTTCTTTATTTCTTTAGTGTTTTGCATTTTATTTTAGCTCCAAATGAATTTAGTTAAATGTGCAATTTATCACATAAATACTAGGCAATATTTTGAGTTAGCACAACAAGTTTCAAATATTGTTGAATAGTTTACATATTTATTTAAATTAAATTGGTTCAAGTAAATGCTGCTGGATCAACTTTAAAATGTTTAGGGGCACTTAAATATCTTGAGAAATGTTGGTCCTTAAATGATAACTAGTTAGTGTATATTTGCAACCCAACCTACATTTTTATTTTACCTTTTGAAAATTTTAATTTATGACTTGCATTTGAATTTGAATTTGAATTGGTTTTCAACTAAGAGACAATTTAGCTTAGCAAAAAGTGGTGACATGGCATCATTAGTCAGAAATCACTGTAGCTTAATTACAGGGGTGTCACATGGCCACAAGCATAGCAAGCATCAATTTCATCAAAAAGGGATATTTCAGACGCATCAAAGAGATCATAGCATTCATCCTTCGGTAAGCACGAAGGGAAATTAAACAATGTATGAGATAAAGAGTTACTCTCATCAGAAGGTGGGCACGGGTGATCAATCCGCTCTTCCTCCTTTTGTTCTTCGCTCTCCTCCTTAATTTTTTCATCTAATGAGCTCACAGTGTCATCAATTTCTTCTTCCATAGATTCCTACAAAATATTAGTCTCTTCTTGGACAGCGGAGGTGTCCTCAATATATTCTTTCACATAAGCATTAGAAGCATAGTTTTCATAGCAATATTTAAGTATGGCAAAATTTTCAGATTTGTAAATAGTAGCATCACACTTTTCAATCAAAGAAGCAATTTCATATGAACCCTTAAAAGCAACAAATTCTTCTATTTGTTCAATATCATAGTAACTATAAACACCTCTGGCATAAGAAGATAAGATTCCATTATCCTTAAACTCACATTGGTACTGAAGGTGTTTTTTAGGGTCTTCAGAACAACAAGTAAAATCATGTATTTCACATAAATTTCAAGCATAGCAATTCAAAGTATCAATATGATGCCATAAGAGTTTCCCTTTTTGAGACAAGCGGTGCCGCACAAAGTATCAATATGATGCCATAAGGGTTTTTAGCATGAGCACAAAGGGATCGAAGATGATCCAAGTAGAAAGCTTCAGCAGTATGATAGATTTTGGGTGGTTCTTCAACCATTGGTTTAGCAAGTACAACTAATTTTTTTGGTATTTTACGTTTCCTACCCATAACTAAAGATAGAAAACAAGAGCACAAAATAAAAACTACTTAGTGATAAAGCAAACAAGCACACACGAGAATATCAACCCCACGCTATTGCTCCCCGGCAACGGCGCCAGAAAAAGGTCTTGATAACCCACAAGTATAGGGCATCAATTGTAGCTTTTTCGATAAATAAGAATGTCAAACCCAACGAGGAGCTAAAGGTAGAATCAATATTCCCTTCAAGTTCTATCGACCACCGATACAACTCTATGCACACTTAATGTTTGCTTTACCTAGAACAAGTATGAAACTAGAAGTACTTTGTAGGTGTAATGCTAGAACTACTTTGCAAGAATAAAACTAGGAGTACTTTGCGAGAATAAAACTACGAGTAATTTGCAAGATAATAAAAGTAGCAAGCTTTTTGTAACACAAAATAAAGATTGTCCATAGGCAATTGAATATGACATGTGTGATAATTATTATATGCAATGAGGGAGAGGCATACGCTAACATAGTTTCCGTACTTGGATCATATGCACTTATGATTGGAACTCTAGCAAGCATCCATAACTACTAAAGATCATTAAGGTAAAACCCAACCATAGCATTAAGTAACAAGTCCCCTTTACTACCATACGCTGCAACCCCCTTACTCGGGTGTAAGCTTCTGTCACTCTAGCCGCCCACTATAAGAGAATTATGAACGTATTGCAAACCCTACAGCGGGAATCCCTCATGCTTGCGCGACACGGAGGGCACCATAGGACAGCACCAATTTAACATAAATCTCATATCAATCACACCATACCACAATTAACCCGTAGGACAAAAAGAATCTACTCAAACATCATAGGATTGCCACATATCATTGGATAATAATATATAGCGTTAAGCACCATGTTTAAGTAGAGATTACAGCGGGGAGAAGAGGTGTTACACCGCTGCATAGAGGGGGAGAGAGTTGGTGTTGACGGCGGCGAAGTTGTTGGTGTAGATTGCCGTCATGTTGGTTCCCCCGGCGGCGCTCCGGCACCACCAGAAGAGAGGGGGAGAGAGCTCCCTCCTTCTTCTTCCTCCTTGGCCTCCCCCCTAGATGGGAGGAGAGTTTCCCCTCTGGTCCTTGGCCGCCATGGATCCCGGAGGGGAGGAGCCCCTCCGAGATTGGATCTCTCTCTCTATTCTCTTCTGTTTCGCGTTCCTGTTTTCTGGCCAAAAACCGTTTCTTATATTCCCATAGATCCGTAACTCCGATTGCGCTGAAATTTTAACACAGTTTTTTCTCTCGATATAAGCTTCCTTGCGGCCGAAGAAGAGCCCCAACCGACTTATGGTGTGCCCACAAGGCAGTACCACGCGGCTAGGGGGGGGGTTGCGCCCAAGTGCCTTGTGGAGGCTGTGGGCCTCCGTTTGCATTGATTCCACCTCCCAAAAATTACATATATTCCAAAATAATTCTCCGTAAAATTTTATTGCATTTGGACTTCGTTTGATATGGATTTTCTGTGAAACAAAAAAAAACAAGCAGAAAACAGGAACTGGCACTGGGCACTGGATCAATATGTTAGTCCCAAAAATAATATAAAATGTTGCCAAAAGTATGTGGAAATTGTAGGATATTGGCATGAAACAATAAAAAATTATAGATACGACAGAGACGTATCAACGTCACGCGAGCTAAGCTTCAGAAAGGAAGACAATCCTAAGCAAAACGCCAGAGAACAACCTTCATCTTGTTAGGGGGCTTACATTCCAAATTGCTTTTCAAAATCTTTCTTCGCTGGGTCTATCTGAACACTGGCCAAATCCGTTCTTACTGCGAGCTGCCATGAACTGTGTTGAACCGCCATGTTGTAAGCAAAGCGAACAGAATATTCACCAACTCTAGTGGCCAACAAGCAAAATCATTGCCTACATGCCTATTAATAGGTATATGAAGGATCTTTGAAGCAACATCACCAGTAAAAAAAGCATGCACCGTTTCCTCGTTCTAGGTGCCACTGTCCTCGTCGAGAAGTCAACAAACCTTAGTGTTTGCAGGTATAGGTGAGGACGGCTGAAGAATATTCGAAGGAGTCGAAGAAATCCAGCGATCTGTCAAAATGTGGAATTCTTGCCATCACCAATACCCCCATCTGACACGGCGCTTCAAAAGCTCATGGCCAACAAGGATGCCACACTAAGCAGCAGTCGTAGATCTTGGCGCAAAGGCATTCCAAAAATTGAGGAAAATACCGACCCTTCCGAACACGAGCACACAAAAGACGATGGATCAGTGAGCAAACACCGTCCTTGCTTGCCCAACATGGCGAGGTTGAAGATGGCCATGTCTCGAAAACCCATGCCGCTAAGAGATTTGGGTGCCGACAACTAATCCCAAGATCTCCAGTGGAGTGTTTTTACCATCTTCTCTGCCCCACCACTTGATACGTCTCCATCATATCTATAATTTTTGATTGTTTCATGCCAATATCCTACAATTTCCACATACTTTTGGCAACATTTTATATGATTTCTTGGACTAACATATTGATCCAGTGCCCAGTGCCAGTTCCTGTTTGTTGCATGTTTTTTGTTTCGCAGAAAATCCATATCAAACAAAGTCCAAACGCGATAAAAATTTACGGAGATTTATTTTGCAATATATGTGATTTTGGGGAAAAAGAATCAACACGAGACGATGCTCAAGGGGCCCACAAGCTCGAGGGGTGCGCCCCCTACCCAGGGCGCGCCCAGTAGGCTTGTGGCCACCCCGTAAGGCGGTTGGGGCCCTTCTTCTGCCACAAGAAATATAATATCCGGAAGAAAATCCCCTCAAAATTTCAGCCCAATCGGAGTTACGGATCTCCGGGAATTTAAGATACGGTTTTCGGCCAGAAAACAGGAACGCGAAACAGAAGAGAACAGAGAGAGAGAGAGATCCAATCTCGGCGGGGCTCCTCCCCTCTGGGAGCCATGGCGGCCATGTACCAGAGGGGGAACTCTCCTCCCATCTAGGGGGGAGGCCAAGGAAGAAGAAGAAGGAGGGGGCTCTCTCCCCCTCTCTCCCGGTGGCGCCGGAACGCCGCCAGGGCAATCATCATGGCGGCGATCTACACCAACAACTTCGCCGCCGTCAACACCAACTCTCTCCCCCTCTATGCAGCGGTGTAACACCTCTTCCCTCCGCTGTAATCTCTACTTAAACATGGTGCTTAATGCTACATATTATTATCCAATGATGTGTTGCTATCCTATGATGTTTGAGTATATTCGTTTTGTCCTATGGGTTGATTGATGATCGTGATTGGTTTGAGTTGTATGTTTTATTTTGGTGCTGTCCTATGGTGCCCTCCGTGTCACGCAAGCGTGTGGGATTCCCGCTGTAGGGTTTGCAATACGTTCATAATTCTCTTATAGTGGGCGGCTAGAATGACAGAAGCTTACACCCGAGTAAGGGGGTTGTTGAGTATGGGAGTAAAGGGGACTTGTTACTTAATGCTATGGTTGGGTTTTACCTTAATGATCTTTGGTAGTTGCGGATGCTTGCTAGAGTTCCAATCATAAGCGCATATGATCCAAGTACGGCAAGTATGTTAGCTCATGCCTCTCCCTCATATAAAATTGCAATAATGATTACCGGTCTAGTTATCGATTGCCTAGGGACAAATCTTTCTCTTGTGTTACAAAAGCTTTCTACTAAACAACTAACTTTTATTATCTTGCAAATTACTCGTAGTTTTATTCTCGCAAAGTACTCCTAGTTTTATTCTTGCAAAGTAGTTCTAGCATTACACCTACAAAGTACTTCTAGGTAAAGCAAACGTTAAGTGTGTGTAGAGTTGTATCGGTGGTCGATAGAACTTGAAGGGAATATTGATTCTACCTTTAGCACCTCGTTGGGTTCGACACTCTTATTTATCAAGAAAGGCTACAACTGATCCCCTATACTTGTGGGTTATCAAGACCACTCATTAGCCACAATTTGACGGAATTTCCCACAAGTGGCCACAGGAAGCTGGAAGCAACTCAGGCTGTATGTTGGAATTGCATGTATCACAGACTTCAGCAATGCTTCTTTACCAGCTCTTCAAATAGGATGATCTGACTACCCATGAATTCTACACTAAGCATGATTAGTCAAATACTTCAAACTGCTACCCATAAATTTCAGAACTTGTGATCGACAAAATCGTATGTTTTAAGTTTAAACTTTGGAAAATTGGTACAAGCGACCGACAAAATCATAAGTTTCAAAATCTGCGACCGACAAAATCGTAAGTTTCGGAAACTGAAACTTAAAACTTGTTGTGCCCTCGTGTGGGATACAACGACTTTGCGAATCACAGGCCAATCGAGCGGCTGACGTTGTTGAGCAAGTGTGTGCTCCCGCATCTGCGTGCCCCTGCGAATTTCTAGTTTTTTATGACGGGCAAGAAAGCACACTCCACTAGCACATTTGATAATAAAAAATACATAGCCAACACCTTAGATTCTCGGTAGGCCAGCACGTCCAAACCTTCAGGGTCATCTGCACCTGGAATAACCACCGCCGAGGTGTCGAGGAATACACCTTGACTTTCACACGCCATGGCCTTGATTCCATTGCCCCATAGAAAATGGAGTGACTTGACTATGCCATATGTCTGTGTTCGAGCACATCGGCGGTGGGCAGAGACCGTCGCACCAGTCTCCACAGGAGCAATCTGATTTTCAAAGGCACTTCAATTTTCCACATTGATGTCCAACATTCCCTTCCTTGTGCACCTCAAAGGATGCTGCTTCTTCATCGATCCACGCTTCACAACTTGATTTGATACTGATGATCATGTGCTACGTTGATCGTACATTGAGCATCTCCTTCCTGTCATAGTGCCATGGCCAGAAGTCACTATGTCTTCTAATACTGATCGGTATGTTGCGGATTGCTCCGCACCACCAGCAACAAAATTTGCCTCAAGTCTGCGCATGTCCCGAGTCCACAAGTTGTGATCAATATAGTCACATGCTTGAAGTGGTGTATCATCTAGAATCCGAGTAACCAGTTGTAACATTCACGGGAATCCAGTTATCCTTCTAGACATTCGTGTTCTCCCCAACATTAGTGCAATGCTACTTGTAGTCTGCGTTGGTATTTCCCCGAAGAGGAGAGGATGATGCAGTACAGTAGAGATAAGTATTTCCCTCAGTTAAGAACCAAGGTTATCAATCCAGTAGGAGAACCAAGCAAAATTCCGTTAAGCGCACCTGCACACACAAGAGCAAACACTTGCACCCAACGCAAATAAGAGGGTTGTCAATCCTCATAGCGGTTATTTGCAAGGATTAAATCTTATCGAGGTAAATAGATAAACTAAAATACTAATTAAAATAAAACTAAATAAATTGCAGCAAGGTATTTTTAGGTTTTTAATATATGATAAAGTAGACCGGGGGCCATAGTTTTCACTAGAGGCTTCTCTCTCGAACACATAGCATACGGTGGGTAAACAAATTACTGTTGGGCAATTGATAGAAAAGAAGATAATTATGATGGATTCATGGCAATGATCATGTATATAGGCATAACGTCCGAGACAAGTAGACCGACTCCTGCCTGCATCTACTACTATTACTCCACCCATCGACCGCTATCCAGCATGCATCTAGGGTATTAAGTATGAAACAGAGTAATGCCTTAAGCAAGAAGACATGATGTAGACAAAGTAAACTCAAGCAATATGATTAAACCCCATCTTTTTATCCTTAATGGAACCAATACAAATACGTGTCATGTCCCCTTCTGTCACTGGGATTGAGCACCGCAAGATTGAACCCATCACAAAGCACCTCTCCCATTGCAAGATAAATCAATCTAGTAGGCCAAACCAAATCCATAGATCGGAGAGAAATACAAAGCTATAACAATCATGCATAAAAGAGTTCAGAGAAGACTCAAATATTTCTCATGAATAATCTGATCATAAACTCACAATTCATCGGATCCCAACAAACACATATCAAAAGAAGATTACATCGGATAGAACTCCAAGAACATCAAGGAGAACATGGTATTGAAGATCAAAGAGAGAGAAGAAGCCATCTAGCTACTAGCTATGGACCCTGTCGGTGTAAAAACCGGTAGACCTCGGGTTAGGGAGTCCCGAGCTGCGGATCTCGGATTGATGGTAACAGAGACAAAGGGAGGTGATGTTTGACCCAGGTTCGGGCCCTCTTGATGGAGGTAAAACCCTACGTCCTGCTTCTATTTATATTAATGAAGATGTATCGAGTACAGAGTTAATCTACCTCGAGATCGTAATGTGTGTCTAACTTCTAAAGCTAGGTGTTCGATGTTGCGTTGATTGTCCCCTATGGGCTAAACACTATGGCTTATATACACGCCAGGGAGGGTATCTAGGGTTACAAAGTCGGTATCTTGGAGTAAGGCGGCTGGAACAATCTTGGAGTACACCGCAAGTCTTCGGTAGAGGCAGTCTTGATCGCGTCTCCCATGTGCGGCTTCCGGAGTCCATCTTGAGGGCATATCGGCCCATCCGAGGAGACGGGCCGGCTAGTTGCACACCCCCCTAATCCAGGACACCGTTAGTAGCCCCTGAACTGGTCTTCGATGCCGAGGTCGACGCTCTCCACTTCCCGGAGTCTTGGCTCGATAGACAAGTTCCTATGCTTTTATTCTCCGACCAAATTTAAAGACTTCAGCCAACCCTTAAAATTCCGTTGGGGCCCAATTTTAGATTTCGAGAATCGCGCCGCCTAGGCGGCTGGGCCTCTTTATGGAAAAACGTCGAAACGTCAACCCTCCGGTATTTATTAGATGCGTAACCCGTGCTGGTGGCAGTTCGCATCCACGACCGCAGCAAAAATTTCCCCCCTCCTCTCCAGCTCAAGAGCCCGAACAATGGCGAGCGGCGAAGGATCGTCAAGGTGTCCTCACGGCCCTGATAGGGGGGACTGGGGAAGCTGCTCCGTTGCGCGCCTTCAATTGGAGTGCTTGGCGACGCAAGGGTACCTGCCTGAGGCGGATCTAGCCGCTACTCGTCCTGGACTGACGTCCATTGAGGGTCAATCCCACGCCAAAAATTACCCCTCACCACGAGGAGATGAGCGGGTATGCTTTGTGCCCTTCCTCCTCCGTGACTTAGGGTTCCCAATACACCCCTTCCTCCGCGGTCTACTGGAGTTCTACGGGCTGCAGCTACACCATCTTTCCCCGAATTCGATACTGCATATTGCGGGGTTTGTCGCGCTCTGCGAGTTACACCACAGCTGCCACGCACACTTCGGATTGTGGCGAAAGTATTTCTGTGTCGTTCCCCGCACTTCGGCAGACAAGCTATTCGAGGTTGGAGGAGCCAAAGTCTGCCTAATTGACAAGACCAACTACCCAGCGGGGACACCTCGGGAGGAAACCGATTACTGGCCTTCCGAGTGGTTCTACATTACCGACGTCTTGTTGTATGAGCCAGTCCAGCCAGGCCTTCCGCCCTTCTCATTAGATCCACCGAGAAAGCGCTACAGCTGGAGACCGCTGAGTTCGGTCCAAGAGGAAAGCAAAGCCGTGACTAGGCTAGCAGCCAAGGTGAAGTCCTTATCAAGCGTCGGCCTTACCATCATCGATGTGATGGCGGTTGCTCTAGACCGAAGAGTTCAGCCTCTCCGGCAGCGCCAGCACTTATTGTGCGATTACAATGGGTCCGAGGACGCCTCTCGATCTATCAAGGGGGCCTTTATGGATCAAATGACCCTTGGAGCCGTACTAGCCAGCATGTACCAAGGGTCTGCCGAGGAGTTTGCCAAGCGTCGGTTCCAAGACGGGCTGTCATACTACAACCCTGCCGACATAGTAAGTTTTTAGTTCGGGTTTATCCATTTTACCTCGGGGATCCCTAATATTAATCTGTTTCACATCGGTTGAACAGGGGTGGAGATGTTGGCTTGAAGGAGTGAGCAGTCCGGCCCCTGAACCGGAGTTGCACAGCCGCACTGAAGACCCTCTTTATCACGAGGATGGGGACCTGGGGCTGATTTACGAAGGGAGGAGCTTTTTCCTGGAGAGCCTTGAGGGCTCGAAGGTAGCGGTCATCCTTGACATGCTGGGGACGAGGCCAGCCTCATCGGTAACCCTCCCTTCCTCCAAACGAAAGAGAGTCCCTCGTCCCCCAGTCTCCAGTCTTCTGACTCCTCTTCCAAAGGGGCGGCACTCCCAACGCTTACGCAGAGAGGCGACTCCACTGGAAAGGGCTCAACCAGAAGCACGAGAAGCTCCGGTCGAGGTTACGGGAACGGGCGAAAGTGCTCCATCCATCACTAGGTAATTCCTAGGTCGATATTTTCAAAAAAGGTACTTTGGATCCTAACATCCCTTAATTATTTGCAGACAGCCTCCACTCTCCAACGTACATGTGGAGGCCGAGACAGGCACGTCTCTGCCCAAGGAAACAGAGGTCCGACATCCTCCGAAGACTGACCCCACAGCCGCCCAGCCCGAAGACTCGACGACATCGTCCACGCCGTCCGAAATCCAATGTGCCACGAATTATCGTCGGCGAAAAGCTTCTTTGAACAATCCGGCATTTTCGGACGGGGAGCTTAACGCTCTCAGCGCGGTGGACATGTACCTCGGGGCGACCCGAGGTGCCTTTGACGAGTCACTGGATATCCTGTCGCGCGGGCTGCGGGTAAGGTTTTTAAAGACAAGTATAACTACCGAGTATGGTAGTAACCCCTAAGGCTTGATACGAGCCCCTGGGGTCGAATCGAGACTTGAATGTTAACCCGCAAACTTTGTTATAACCGGAGGCTCGCTTGAAGAACGAGCAATTGACCTCGGCTTTAGACCAAACAAAGGCGCAGCTTGACACGGCTTTGTCCGAGATTGAGCAGGTGAAAAAATTCACTAGAGAGGTGCATGGTGAGTGCTTTTTATTTAAGTAAGTAATGTCCGAAAAGTATGGCTGACGCCAGGATCATTTGTAGCAGCGGAGGCTCTGGGCCATCTCGAAAGAGATCTGAAGCAGGCCCGCGACGATCTGGCGTATGCTGAAGCGCAACGCCAGGCAAATCAACATATAGTTACTCAGAGGGTGGGTAGCGTGAATGCACTTAGGGTGGAAAATGCCCGCCAAGCCCAGGAAATTGAGAGCTTAAAGGCTCGCCTGGCTGCTGCAGAAGCAAAGAATCAGCGAACGGACGACATGATTTATGGTAAGTTATAAGTCGTGATAGACATTTGTTATGCGGTTTATCCAAGGAGTTTTGTCATGCGAGATGTTTATGTATGACAGCTTGTTTGACGGGCCTCCTTCCGGAGTCCTGGGCTCCGGCGTCCGAAGACATGAGCATTCGTTTGTCCGAGGTGCATGAAGGAGCTCGGAAAGTGATGAAGGACGTTCACCAGGCTTTATGGCCCGAGGTGGTGCCGGTCCCTGAGGACATGGCCGCGCTGGCCGAATAGCTAAAGACAGCGCGGCGCCGGATCCAGGCGTGGAAAGTGTCATCTTGCCGAGAAGGTGCGAGGGAGGCCTGGGCCATGGTGAAGACCCACTATACCGGTCTGAACACGACGGAATTGGCAGAGGTGGGACCCATGGGGCCGGATGGGGAGGAGATCCCTACCAGTCAAGCATATGAAAGTGTAATGCCTGCGGCCCACTTCTTGCAAAAGGATTGTGCGTTAGACATCCTGATGGACGGGCTCGACCGCGCGTGAAAAGTATTGTATGACTTTATGTACCGAAGTATGCTATGTCAATTTTTTTCCATTCGGTTATCCAAACTCTGTCAGCCAGCCATCGGCTTCTCCCTCCCCGGGTAAGTTCTGGGGAGTGTCCCGTACTACTGGCCGAGGTCATCGGGCCAGATGCTTCAGGTGACCAGGCAATCGGGCTATGTGGCTCGAAAGACAAGAGGGTAACGAAAGGTTATGTTATATTACTATTTAACGTAAGAAACATCTTCCGAGGAAAATAGTTCATCCAACGGTTCCTTTCCTCGGGTGACTGTGTCGAACACACCCGTCCGAAGACGGGTGACCTCGGGGGTAAAGCCCCTGGTCGGGGTTTGAAAATACCCATGCCACGTTATGCCTATGTCATAGCCGACCAATCCACATTATAAGAATGCTAGCTTTCGGCTTTATCCGTCTGAGGTACTACATCGGTTGACCCGTGAGTAACAATCACAGCGGTGCTCCCTTTGCCTCCTAGCTGAAATATCGGGAACGTAGAGGGCAAGCACAGGAGCCGGGCAACCCAGCTTGGCCAAATCTTAAAGTGGATCGATGCATATATTGGCTTGAAAGACAATAGTTCATAAGGGGCGGAATAGCTTATGTTTTGAAACGAACATGCCAGATTGTCCTCGGGGTCATTGACTAACTGACCGAGGTGAAAATAAAAATAAAAAGGATAAAGAAAATGCACAAGGTATTTACACAGACCGTATGGTTGGCTTCATGCATAAAAACGTCGGAGGAGCGCCGCGTTCCACGGGTGGGGTTCCAGTCGTCCATCCTCTAGATCTCGGATTCGATAAGCTCCACTGACGAGTACTTGGTCAATGACAAACGGTCTGTCCCAACTAGGGGAAAGCTTGTGTTTTTGTTTTTCGGGGTGTAATCTCATTACTAGGTCCCCGACATTAAATTCTTTGGCGCGAACCTCTCTAGCGTGGTAGCTCCATGCCTGCTGTTGATAGATAGCTGACCTAGCCCGTGCGACGTTACGTTCATCTTCAAGAGCATCTAGGACGTCTTGCCGATCGAGTTCGGCCTCCAGCTCCTCGTACATGCACACCCGAGGTGCGTCATGTATGATATCGGAGGGGAGGACCGCTTCGGCACCATATACCATAAAACCCGGGGTATACCCTGTGGATCTGTTCGGTGTGGTACGCAAGCCCCATAATACGGAATCAAGTTCCTCGACCCATTTGCAATCGGCTTTTTTAAGGGAGCGGACGAGCCGTGGCTTAATTCCACTAAGGATGAGTCCATTGGCTCGCTCCACTTGGCCATTAGACTGCGGGTGATAGACGGACGCGTAATCGAGCTTGATGCCCATTTTCTTACACCATGCCTTGACCTCTTTGGCCGTGAAGTTGGTTCCGTTGTCTGTGATCAGACTGTGGGGGACACCGTAACGGTGGACGACCCCTGAAATGAATCCGATGACCTGGACGGCCTCGGCCGAGGTAACCGGTTTTGCTTCGATCCACTTGGTGAATTTGTCTACCATAACAAGTAGATATTTGTTTTTGTTTGATCCTCCCTTGAGTGGCCCGACCATATCGAGCCCCCAGACCGCAAAAGGCCACGTAATGGGGATGGTGCGCAGGGCCGTGGGCGGCATGTGGCTCTGCTTGGCGAATACCTGGCAGCCTGGGCAACGCTGTACTAATGCCGAGGCATCGGCACTCGCCGTCGGCCAGTAGAAGCCGGCTCGAAAAGCCTTGCTGACCAGGGTCCGAGCAGCGGCGTGATGGCCGCTCATGCCGGAGTGTATCTCGTGTAATACGAGTTTTCCTTCTTCCTCGGATATGCATCTCTGGAGGACGCCCGTTGTGCTCATTTTATAAAGTTCCCCTTCATAAACTTTGTAAGCTTTAGACTGTCTGACAATCCGACGGGAGTCGGCTTGGTTATCAGGGAGCTCTTTTCGGAGTTGGTATGCGAGGAGCGGCTCGGTCCATGGTGCGATAACTGCCATGACCTCGTGCGCTGAATCGGTCTTCCGGATTGTTGATCCGCCTATGATACCATCGTCCTTTTCAGGCGTGGCATGTTGCCCGACATCGGTTGAGTCCGATGTTCCTTTGCTGTCTAACCAGACTACGGATGGCTTAAACAGCCGCTCGAGGAAGGTATTCTCGGGAACCTTATCCCGTTTTGCGCCCATCCGGGCAAGTACATCTGCGGCCTGGTTACTATCTCGGGGTATATGGTGGAATTCCAGCCCCTCGAACCTGGACGAGATCTTTATGACGGCATTACGATAAGCTGTCATCTTTGGATCTTTGGCGTCGAATTCGCCGTTAATTTGTGAGATGGCGAGGTTGGAATCACCTCGGACCTCAAGGCGTTTAACACCCATGGAGACTGCTATCCGAAGTCCGTGTAAGAGGGCTTCGTACTCAGCCGCGTTGTTGGAATCTGTGTACATGATTTGCAGTACATATTTAATGTTATCTCCCGTGGGGGAAATGAGCACCACGCCAGCCCCTAGGCCGGCAAGCATTTTGGAGCCGTCGAAATACATCGTCCAATGCGAGTAGGTATTGTACTCACGGGGTAGTTCGTCTTCGGTCCATTCGGCGACGAAATCCGCCAACACCTGGGATTTAATGGCCCGGCGTGGTTTGTAGGTAATTTCAAAAGGTAGGAGCTCTATAGCCCATTTGGCGATGCGCCCCGTTGCGTCTCTATTGTTGATTATGTCGCTCAACGGGACGTCGGATGCCACCGTCACCACGCACTCTTGAAAGTAGTGCCGAAGCTTGCGCGATGCCATGAAGACTGCGTAAGCTATCTTTTGATAGTGAGGGTAGCGTGTTTTGCAAGGGGTTAAGACCTCGGACACGTAGTATACGGGTTTCTGGACCTGGAACTTATGACCTTCCATGCCTCGTTCAACCACGAGGACTGCGCTAACCACCTGGTTTGTGGCCGAGATGTATAATATCATTGGCTCGCAAACACCTGGTGCTGCCAGGATAGGATTAGTAGCGAGGAGGGCCTTGATGTCATCCAGGGCCGCCGCAGCCTCCTTAGTCCATTTAAATGTTTTAGCCTGCTTTAACAGCCTGTACAATGGCAAGGCTTTTTCTCCAAGCCGTGATATAAAACAGCTCAGTGCTGCTACGCAACCCGCCAGTTTTTGTATGTGCTTGAGCTCTGTTGGAATCTCCAAACGATCCAAAGCTCGAATTTTAGCCAGATTGGCTTCAATTCCTCGGTTAGATACAATGAAGCTGAGGAGTTTGCCAGCTGGGACTCCGAAGACACATTTCTCGGGATTAAGCTTGATTTGATACTCCCGTAGGCTGGCAAATGTATCGCAAAGGTTGTCGACCAACTGGTCGACGTGTTTAGTTTTGATAACAACATCGTCTACGCAGGCCTCAACGGTCTTTCCGATGTGTTTTTGTAGGCATGTTTGAATCATGCGCTGGTACGTGGCGCCGGCGTTCTTTAGTCCGAAAGGCATTGTGTTGAAGCAAAATGGCCCGTAGGGCGTGATAAATGCCGTTACTGCCTGGTCCGACTCCTTCATCTTTATCTGATGATATCCTGAGTAGGCGTCCAGGATGCACAATGCATCGTGGCCTGCCGTGGCATCCATGATTTGGTCAATGCGGGGTAAGGGGAAGGGGTCTTTGGGGCAAGCTTTGTTGAGGTCTTTGAAATCGACGCACAACTGCCAAGACTTGTCCTTTTTTGGCACCATGACCAAATTGGCTAGCCAGTCAGGGTGTTTTATGTCCCTGATGAATCCTGCTTCCAACAGCTTTGCCAGGTCTTCGCCCATTGCTTGACTCTTGGGTTCGGAGAAACGCCGAAGTGTTTGTTTGACGGGCTTATAGCCTGTCAATATGTTTAGGCCATGCTCTACAAGCTTACGGGGTATCCCTGGCATATCGGATGGGTGCCAGGCAAATATATCCCAGTTTTCCATAAGGAAAGCACGTAGGGCCTCGGCCACTTCCGGATCGAGGTTAGCCCCTATGGACGCTGTTTTAGCAGGGTCCATTGGGTGAACCTGAAATTTGATTATCTCATCGGCCGGTTTGAAAGAGGTGGGCTTTGATCTTTTGTCAAGAATGATATCGTCCCGGTCGACCTCGGCGTGCAACGCGGTCAGCTCCTCGGCCGCGAAGGCCTCGGCAAGAGTCTCGAGGGCAAGGGATGCTGTTTTGTTCTTGGCTTTGAGCGCCCTATCAGGATCGCTTGAAATGGTAATGATCCCTTTCGGGCCCGGCATCTTGAGCTTCATATAGCCGAAGTGTGGTACCGCTTGAAATCTAGAGAAGGCGTCCCGTCCGAGGATGGCGTGGTATCCGCTCTTGAAAGGCGCGACGTGGAACGTAATCTCCTCGGAGCGATAATTATCCGAGGTCCCGAAGACCACGTCTAGGGTTATTTTTCCACTGCAGCGTGCTTCTCGTCCGGCAACTATTCCTTTAAAGGTGGTAGTGCTCCGCTCTATGCGCGATCTATCGATGTGCATTTTATCCAGGGTGTCCTCGTATATCAAATTCAGGCCACTGCCTCCATCCATAAGGACCTTGTGAAGGCGACAGTGATCCACAATGGGGTTGAGGACTAGCGCAGCGGGGGACCTGCCCAAGGCAGACCTCGGTTGATCGTTCTGAGTGAAAGTGATCGGCATGTCTATCCACGCGCCCCGAGGTGGCACCTGCCGGACGGCGTTGATTTCCCGCAGGGCCCGCTTGCGCTGATTGTTAGACGTAAAGGTCTCATAGATCATAAGGACCTCGTCCTCATCCGAGGTTTGTCCGAGGTGGCTGGGGGCGCCCGTCAAGAGGGCGAGTCCTGCTTTTGCCACCTGCCTCAACACCCAACAGTGACGAAGGCTGTGGGTTGGGCAAGAGTTAACTAATACGGCGTGGATCGGGCATGGTTTACCCAGGAAGCCGTCCAGAGCCGTTCCAGAGTGACTAGAGGTTTTCCTTTTCTTCCGGGGTCGATCGCCCGGGATGTTTCGTTTGTGATTTTCGCGCCGAAGCACTGGCCGATCGCGTCCCGGGTAGTCGTCACAAATCGAGTCTGCATCTTCCTCGGTCCGCCAGGCGTCTTCGATGGCACAGAATCGAGTGACCAAGTTGGTTAATTCAGGGAGTGTTTGGACGCAACGGCGAGCTAGGGCGTTCGAGATGCCTTTATCCTTGCATCCACGCTCGAAGGCGGCGATTATATCAGAATCTTGGTAATCCAGTATCTTGTTCTTGACGGACAAGAATCTGGTCCAGTATTGTCGGATCGGCTCGCCGGGGATCTGCCGTACGTAGGCTAAGTCCCAGATGTCGGACGGGCCGGAGTTGTCGGGGCGATATTCCGCGCAGGGGGTGAGCGGGCCAGATCCGATCTCTAAAGACAACGGGCTGAGGTCCCTGTCACCCTCCTCCGACGCGGGGTCCGTAGTTATTGGTTTAGCCGGTTTGATCTGGGGGTCGTTCGCCGGTGCATCGCTATCCGATCCATTTTCCAGGAAATATTTCAATCCCTCATCCGTGAGGGGATTCTCTGAGGGAGCCAGAGAGGGGTCGAGGTTCGCTTCCACCTTACGTGGGGGCGTCGCTGTGACCGAGGCTTCGGTTGCAGAGATGTGCTCCAAGAGGTTGAGGCTGTTAACCGGCGACCCCATTAATCCTTCTAGCGATCACGCAGCGGAACTCTCAATGAAAGCACCAGTGTCGGTGTAAAAACCGGCAGACCTCGGGTAGGGGGTCCCGAGCTGCGGATCTCGGATCGATGGTAACAGAGACAAAGGGAGGCGATGTTTTACCCAGGTTCGGGCCCTCTTGATGGAGGTAAAACCCTACGTCCTGCTTCTGTTTATATTAATGAAGATGTATCGAGTACATAGTTGATCTACCTTGAGATCGTAATGTGTGTCTAACTTCTAAAGCTAGGTGTTCGATGTTGCGTTGATTGTCCCCTATGGGCTAAACCCTATGGCTTATATACACGCCAAGGAGGGTATCTAGGGTTACAAAGTCGGTATCTTGGAGTAAGGCGGCTAGAACAATCTTGGAGTACACCGCAAGTCTTCGGTAGAGGCAGTCTTGATCGTGTCTCCCATGTGCGGCTTCCGGAGTCCATCTTGAGGGCATATCGGCCCATCCGAGGAGACGGGCCGGCTAGTTGCACACCCCCCTAATCCAGGACACCGTTAGACCCGTAGGTCTGTGGTAAACTACTCACACATGATCGGAAGGGCAGCAAGGTTGATGTAGAAGCCCTCCGTGATCGATTCCCCCTCCGGCAGAGTACCGGAAAAGGCCTCCATATGGGATTGCGGAAGAACAGAGGCTTGCGGCGGCGGAAAGGTTTTCTCTTCTGTCTCTCTATTGGTTTGGGAATATTTGTGAATTTATAGCGAAGGAATTAGGTCAAGAGGTGCCACGAGGGGCCCACAAGCCTGGGCGGCGCGCCTTCCAGGCTTGTCGCCTCCTCGTGACTCTTCTGGTCTTCTCCCGAAGCTTCCTGGGTCTCTTCTGGTCCAGAAAAAATTAATCCAAAGTTTTTTTCTCGTTTGGGAGCTTTTTGATAATGATTTTCTGAAAAGGCAAAAAACAAGCAGAAAACAACAACTGGCACTGGGCACTGGGTTAATAGGTTAGTCCCAAAAAATGATATATAATGGCATATAATTGCATATAAAAGATCCAAGATTGATACTATAATAGCATGGAACAAGCAAAAATTATAGATACGTTGGACACGTATCAAGCATCCCCAAGCTTAATTCCTGCTCGTCCTCGAGTAGGTAAATGATAAAAACATAATTTTTGATGTGGAATGCTACCTATCATGTTTCATCATGTAATCTTCCTCTTACGGTATGAATAATAAGATCCGAATGATTCAAAGCAATAGTCTATAATTTGATATAAAGACATCAATACTCAGGCATACCAATAAACAATTGTGTCTTTCAAAATAAAAATACTAAAGAATGTTATCCCTACAAAATCATACAATCCTGTCATGCTCCATCTTCTTAACACAAAGTATTTATCATACACTACCCCGATGACAAGCCGAGCAATTGGTTCATACTTTTTAACGCACTTCAACTTTTTCAACTCCCACGCAATACATGAGCGCAAGCCATGGATATAGCACTATGGGTGGAATAGAGTGTGGTGGTAGAGATAAATAAGAGAAGTCAAAAATAAGAAGATAGTCTCACATCGACGAGGCTAATCAACGGGATATGGAGATGCCCATCAATTGATGTCAATGCGAGGAGTAGGGATTGCCATGCAACGAATGCACTAAGAGCTATAAGTGTATGAAAGCTCAACATGAAAACTAAGTGGGTGTGCATCCAACTTGCTTGCTCATGAAGACCTCGGGCATTTGAGGAAGCTCGTCATCAGAATATACAAGCCAAGTTCTATAATGAAAAATTCCCACTAGTATATGAAAGTGACAAAATAGGAGACTCTCTATATGAAAAACCTGGTGCTACTCTGAAGCACAAGTGTGGAAAAAGGATAGTAACATTGTCCCTTCTCTCTTTTTATCCCATTTATATTTTTTTTCATGGCTCTTTTTCTTTCGTCCGGAGTCTCATCCCGACTTGTGGGGGAATCATAGTCTCCATCATCCTTTCCTCACTGGGACAATGCTCTAATAATGATGATCACACTTTTATTTACTTACAACTCAATATTACAACTTGATACTAGAACAAAAATATGACTCTATATGAATGCCTCTGGCAGTGTACCAGGATGTGCAATGATGCTAGCGTAACATGTATAAAAAATGATGAACGGTGCTGAGCCACAAATACTATGTCAGCTATATGATCATGCAAAGCAATATGACAATGACGATGTGTGTCATAAAAACGGAACGGTGGAAGTTGCATGGCAATATATCTCGGAATGGCTATGGAAGTTTCATGATAGGTAGGTATGGTGGCTGTTTTGAGGAAGATATAAAGAGGCTTATATGTGATAGAGCGTATCATATCACGGGGTTTGGATGCACCGGCGAAGTGTGCGCCAACTCTCGATGTGAGAAAGGGCAATGCACGGTACCGAAGAGGCTAGCAAATTGCGGAAGGGTGAGAGTGCGTATAATCCATGGACTCACATTAGTCATAAAGAACTCACATACTTATTGCGAAAGTTTATTAGCCCTCGAAGCAAAGTACTACTATGCATGCCCCTAGAGGGATATATTGGTAGGACAAGGTCCATCGCTCGTCCCCGGCCGCCACTCATTAGGTAGACAATCAACAATAAATCATGCTCCAACTTCTTAGCATAACGATAGATCATACGTGCATGCTTCGGGAAACACAAAGCTTAACACCAATATTCTTACTAAACCACAATCATCTACTAATACCTCCCACATATTACCATCTTAATATCGCAAAACTATTGCAAGGAATCAAACTTATCATATTCAGTGATCTACATGAAAGTTTTTATTATATCCCTCTTGAATACCTATCATATCAGGACCAAATTTATAACCCGTGCATATTACCATTGCTATTCATTAGACTCTCAAAAATATATAAGTGAAGCATGAGAGTGCAACTATTCCTTTAAAATATAACCACCGCCGTGCTCTAAAAGATATAAGTGAAGCACTAGAGCAACTGCCTAGCTCAAAAGATATAAGTGAAGCACATAGAGTATTCTAACAAATCACGAATAATGTGTGTCCCTCTCAAAAAGGTGTGTTCAGCAAAGATGATTGTGACAAACTAAAAAGCAAATAAAAGCAAACAAACTATATCACAAGACGCTCCAAGTAAAACACATATCATGTATTTAATAAAAATATAGCTCCAAGTGAGTTACCGATAGATTGTAGACGAAAGAGGGGATGCCTTCCGGGGCATCCCCAAGCTTAGACGCTTGAGTCTTCCTTGAATATTACATTGGGGTGCCTTGGGAATCCCCAAGCTTAGGCTCTTGCCGCTCCTTATTCCTTTATCCATCGTAGTCTCACCCAAAGCTTGAAAACTTTTGCACACAAAACTCAACAGAAACCTCGTGAGATCCGTTAGTATAACAAACAAATCTTAAACTTTAGGTACTGTTGTAAATTGATTCATATTTAATATTGGCATAATTCTACTGTACTCTAAATTCTCCATGACTCATACCCCCCGATACGATCCATAGATTCATCAAAATAAGCAAACTATGCAACAAAAACAGAATCTGTCTAAAACAGAACAGTCTGTAAAGATCTGAATTATCGTCATACTTCTGTTACTCCAAAAATTCTGAAACATTAGGAAAACTTGGGAAATTCATGTAGCAATACTGTGTAAAAAATTCAGAAGGTTCTGACACTCAAGCGAAAAAACAAAATTCCAACACTGGACACAAAAGTTTCTGTTTTCCAACAGCATCTATCAGACTATCTTCCAAATCATCCCAAAGGCATTACTTGGCACAAACACTAATTAAAACATAAAAATACAATCATAACAGAAGCTATAATTGTGCAAACACTAAAAAACAAAAGGTAAAAGCAAAATTTTATTTTATTCATTGGGTTGCCTCCCAACGAGCGCTATTGTTTTATGCCCCTAGCTAGGCATAATGCATAGTTTCAAGTGTTGTCATCCTTCATGTTAATTCCATAGGTGGCCCTCATAATAGATTCATAAGGTGCTTTAATTCTCTTTCTAGGGAAGTGTTCCATCCCTTTCTTTAATGGAAATTGAAATCTTATATTACCTTCTTTCATATCAATAATAGCACCAATTGTTCGTAGAAAAGGCCTACCAAGTATTATGGGGCAAGAAGGATTGCATTCAATATCAAGAACAATAAAGTACATGGGCACATAATTTATATTTGCAAGAATAAGAATTTATTCTACCCAATGGCTTTTTAATAGTTGAATCCACAAGATGCAAATTAAGGGAACAAGGATCCATGTCGGTGAGACCTAGCACATCACACAAAGATTTAGGTATAGTGGAAACGCTAGCACCAAGATCACAAAGAGCATTACATTCATAATCTTTAATTTTGACTTTAATAGTAGGTTCCCATTCATCTTGTAATTTTCTAGGAATTGAAACTTCTAACTCAAGTTTTTCTTCATGTGCTTTATCATAGCTTCTACAATATGTTTAGTGAAAGATTTATTTTATTCATATGCATTTGGTGAATTAATCATGGATTGCAACAAGGAAATACACTCAATTAAAGAACAACTATCATAATTAAAGTCCTTGTAATCCAAAGTAGTGGGTACATTACTATTTAAAGTTTTGACCTCTCCAAACCCACTTTTTTTCATTTTATGATCAAGATTATCACCCTCCAAGCAAGTGGGACTCCTTCTATCTAAAGTTGACTCTTCTCCAGTCCCTTTTTCATCAAGTTTTATGTTACTAAATAATGATTCAATAGGAGTGACACCAATCATTTTAATATCTTCATCATTACCACGATAGAAACCGGGTGGAATCGCTTTTTCAAGAAATTCTCGCTTAGCTCTCAACCTAGCGGTCCTTTCTTTACTCTCATTAATGGAGACACAGATAGCTTTAATAGACTCATTTATATCATGCTTTGGTGGCAAAATTTTAGTTTTGAGATTTTCCACATCATGAGCAATTCTATCCATGTTCCTAGCCAATTCATCAACTCTATTCAATTTTTCTTCTATCATAGTATTGAAATTCTTTTGCGAACTAATAAATTCTTTAATATTACTTTAAAGATCAGAGGGCATCCTATTATTATTATTATAAGAATTATCATAATTATTAGAGGAATTTCCCGGAAACGGTCTAGGATTGAAATTACCCCTATAAGCATTGTTGTTGAAATTATTTCTAGAGACAAAATTCACATCAATAGCATCATTATTTTGCTCAATCAAAGTAGACAATGGCACATCATTGGGATCAATATGAGCATTTTTACTAGCAACCAATTTCAATAGAGCATCCATCTTATCACTCAAAGTATTAATTTCTTCAACAGAATTTACCTTCTTACCAGTTGGAGTTCGTTCAGTGTGCCATTGAAAGTAATTTGTCATAATATTATCAAGAAGTTTTGTAGCTTCTCCCAATGTAATTTCCATAAAAGTACCACCTACGGCAGAGTCTAGCAAATTTCTAGAGACAAAGTTTAATCCCGCATAAAAAATTTGTATGATAGATACGTCTCCAACGTATCTATAATTTTTGATTGTTCCATGCTGTTATAATATCAATCTTGGATGTTTTTATAATCATTTACAGCAATTTTATATAATTTTTGGAGACTAACCTATTAACTTAGTGCCCAGTGCCAGTTGCTATTTTCTGCCCTGTTTTTGTTTTACAGAAAATCAATACCAAACGAAGTCCAAATGCAACGAAACTTTTTGGAGATTTTTTATTGGACCAGAAGAACACTAGAAGCTTCGGGAGGAGACCAGAAGACCCTGGTGGGGCCCACAAGCCACCAAGGCGTGCCTGGGGGGGGCAGGCGCGCCCTGGTGCCTCGTGGGGCCCACGAAGCTCCGTTTGACCTAATTCCAGCACTATAAATTCCAGAAAAATCAGAAACCCTCAGGAGAGTCCACGAAATACTTTTTACGTTGCTGCAAGCTTCTGTTCTAGAGAGATCCCATCTGGGGTCCTTCTCCGGTGATCTGCCGGAGGGGAAATCGATCACGGAGGGGCTCTACATCAACCTTGCTGCCTCTCCGATGATGCGTGAGTAGTTTACCACAGACCTTTGGGTCCATAGTTAGTAGCTAGATGGCTTCTTCTCTCTTTTTGATCTTCAATACAATGTTCTCCTTGATGTTCTTGGAGATCTATCCGATGTAATCCCTTTTTGCGGTGTGTTTGTTGGGATCCGATGAATTGTGAGTTTATGATCAGATTATCCATGAAATTATTTGAGTCTTTGCTGCACTCTTTTATGCATGATTATTATAGCCTCGTATTTCTTCTCCGATCTATTGATTTGGTTTGGCCAACTGAGTTGATTTATCTTGCCATGGGAAGAGGTGCTTTGTAGTGGGTTCGATCTTGCGGTGCTCAATCCGAGTGACAGAAAGGGACATGACACGTATGTGTCGTTGCTACTAAGGATAACAAGATGGGATCTATTCATTAGGTTTATTAATTCGTGAGTTTGTCTTGTCTACATCATGTCATCGTTCTTAAGGCATTACTCCGTTCTTTATCGAACTTAATACACTAGATGCATGCTGGATAGCGGTCAATGTGTGGAGTAATAGTAGTAGATGCAGGCAGGAGTCGGTCTACTAATCTTGGACGTGATGCCTATATACATGATCATTGCCTTGGAAATCGTCATGATTATTTTCTTTTCTATCAATTGCCCAACAGTAATTTGTCTACCCACCGTATGCTATTTTCTCGAGAGAAGCCTCTAGTGAAAACTATGGCCCCCGGGTCTATCAAAATTATATTACTAAAACCCTAAAAATATTGCTGCCATCTCTTTTTATTTATTTTATTTTGTATTTTTGTTTCAATCTATCAATCTATCACATACAATTTAATCTTGCAATTTACCGCCGAGAGATTGACAACCTCTCGTTTGCGTTGGGTGCAAGGGTTTGTTGTTTGTGTGCAGGTACTGCTAACGAGGTGTTGTGTGATTCTCCTACTGGTTCGATAACCTTGGTTTCATAACTGAGGGAAATACTTATCTCTACTGTGCTGCATCATCCCTTCCTCTTCGGGGAAATACCAATGCAAGCTACAAGTAGCAGGAAGAATTTCTGGCGCCGTTGCCGGGGAGACATCATCAACATCTATCAATTACCTTTGCACAAACTCTCATCTCCTTGCATTTACTTTATTTGCCATTTGCCTCTCGTTTTCATCTCCCCCACTTCTAAAATGTTTTTACAAAAATACAAAAATATTTTTCGTTTGCCTTTTTCTCGTTTGCTTGTTTGCTATCTTTGCTTATGTTGCCATGTGCCTTCTATTTGCTTGCATCTTCGCTTGCTAAAAATCTATTGATATGGATCCACATAGAGTTTACTACGTGAATCATCTTCTATCCATTCGTGCTCGTGCTGAAACCCCAACTAGTTTAGTTGAGGGAAAATCATTAGATGAGCATGCTCATTTTGTGCGTCACCGTTTGTTTGAAAAAAGGAAACTCTTATGGCGTCAAATAAATTGTGTGCTATGTTATGCTCAGAATCTATGTGAAATTTATGATTTTACTTGTTGCTCTAAGAACCCTAAAAAACACCTTCCCTACCTATGTGAGTTCAATGTTAATGAAATCTTATCTTATTATGAAAAGGGTGTTTATAGTTACTATGATATCGAACAAATTGAAGAATTTGTTGCTTTTAAGGGTGCTTATGAAGTTGCTTCTTTGATTGAAAAGTCTGATATTACTTTCCACAAATCTAATTTTTTTGCCATACTTAAGTATTGCTATGAAAATTATGCATCTAATGCCTATGTTAAAGAATTTATTGAAAGAATGTATGCTGCTTTGGAAGAGCATAATGATATGCATGAATCTATAGATAATTGTGATTCCGTTGATTCGATTGAAATATCCCCTCTTAATGAACATGATGCTTGCTATTCTTATGGACATGATGCCAATATTAATGATGCTTATGAAAATGAACTTGCTATAGTTCCTTATGTTAAAAATGAAATTATTGCTATTGTTCCCATAATTGATAGCCCCTTGAATGAAAAGCATGATTGCAATGATGTTACTATAAATTCTATTAGTGTCAATTGTGCTAATGATATGCAAAACCACAAGCTTGGGGATGATAATTTTGTCATGTCCACTACTTATTGCAATGATCATGATTGGGGTGATAATGCTTTTTATGATCTTGAAAATTTATTTAAGCCTCATGATGAATATGTTATTGATAATAAAATTTGCAACACTATTAAAAGTGGGTTTGGAAGAGTGTCAAATTTAGGTAATAATGATCCCACTACTTTGGAGAATTATCAATCTTATGGAATTTTTAATAAAAGTGGGTTTGGAGAGGTCATAACTTTCGTTGATGATAATCCCACTATTTTGGAAGATAATAAAAAATTTATGCATGTGGATCATGATGATAATATTTTATATGATAGCTATATTGTTGAATTTGATTATGATCCTACATGTAATTATTATGAGAGAGCAAAATATGGTTTTATAAATTTTCATGTTACTAAATTACCTCTCGTTATGTTGAGATTGTCAATGTTTTATTCATCTCCTTTGCATATGCTAGATATTTCTCGTCTTGCTAATTTGTTTGCATATAAAATGCCTATGCATAGGAAGTATGTTAGACTTAAGTGTGTTTGTCACATGTATTATGATGCTCTATTTGTGCTTCAATTCTTATCTTTCATGTGAGCATCATTGAAATCTCAAAGCCTGTCTTAATGGCTATAAAGAAAGAGCTTCTTGGGAGGCAACCCAATGAATAAAATAAATTTTTGCTATAAGTGTCTGTTATGGTGTGTTTTTACTGTCATGCTACTGGTATGATGGTGTTTTGTGTTTTTAATTAGTGTTTGTGCCAAGTAAAGCCTTTAGGATGATTTGGAAGATAGTATAATTGATGCTGTTTGAAAACAGAAAGTTTTGCATCCAGTGCAGGAATTTTGTTTTTTCTCTGGAACGTCAGAACCTTCTGAATTTTTTACACAGTATTGGTATATGAATTTTCCACGTTTCCCTAATTTTTCAGAATTTTTGGAGTTACAGACGTATGACCATAATTCAGATCTCTACAGACTGTTCTGTTTTTGACAGATTCTGTTTTTGTTGCACTATTTGCTTGTTTTGATGAATCTATGGATTGTATCGGGGGGTATAAGACATGGTAAAGTTAGAGTACAGTAGGTATAATGCAAAAATAAAATATTAATGGGTTTGCAACAGTACTTATAGTAGTGATTTGTTTTGTTATACTAACGGATCTCACAAAGGTTTTGTTAAGTTTTGTGTGATTGAAGTTTTCAAGTTTTGGGTGAGATCACGATGGATGAAGGAATAAGGAGTAGCAAAAGCCTAAGCTTGGGGATGCCCAAGGCACCCCAAGGAAATATTCTAGGAAGACTCAAGCGTCTAAGCTTGGGGATGCCCCGGAAGGCATCCCCTCTTTCTTCTACCAACCATCGGTAATTTTACTTGGAGCTATATTTTTATTCGTCACATGATATGTGTTTTGCTTGGAGCGTCTTGTATTATATGACTCTTTGCTTTGTTTGCTTTTTAGTTTTTCACAATCTTCTTTTCTGAACACCCCTATCTTGAGAGAGCCGCACGTTTATCATCATGATTTGTTAGAATACTCCATGTGCTTCACTTAAATTTTTTGAGCTAGGCAGTTGCTCTAGTGCTTCACTTAAATCTTTTTGAGCACGGTGGTGGCTATATTTTGAAGAAACAAACTCTCATGCTTCACTTATATTATTTTGAGAGTTGATTAAAATTTTGAAGAAACAAACTCTCATGCTTCACTTATATTATTTTGAGAGTTGATTAAAATTTTGAAGAAATGAATTCTCATGCTTCACTTATATTATTTTGAGAATTGTTAAGATTGAAATTTTGAAGAAATATTTGCACTCTCATGCTTCACTTAAATCTTTTTGAGAGTTGATCAATAGTAACGGTAATTTGCACATGATATGAATTTGATCCCAAAGTGATGAATATTCAAGAGGGATATAGATAAAAACTTTCATATAGATCATTGGATATGATAAGTGTGATTCCTTGCAATAGTTTTGCGATATGGAGATGATGATATGTGAGTCATGTTAGTGAGTAATTGTGCTTTAGTAAAAATATTGGTGTTAAGGTTTGTGATTCCCTATGCAAGTACGTTAAGTCAATAGTTATGCAATGAAATTATATCCTACTTATGGTGCATTATTCGCTGTTAGTTATGTTCAATGCATGTTTATGACCGTTTTCATTTTTTGGTTGGTTGCTTCTCAATCTTTTGCTAGCCTTCATTTGTACTAAGCAGAAATACTGCTTGTGCATCCAAAATCATTAAACCCAGTTTTGCCATATGAGTCCACTATATCTACCTATATGCGGTATTTCAATGCCGTTCCAAGTAAATTTGCATGTGCCAATTCTAATTTTCAAAATAATTTTTCTGTTTTGTGTGCCCGTACCGCTCATGAAGTGGCAGGGGGTGGCCAATATTTTCCATGTTAGGTGTGTTATTCTCATGATGAGTGTTTATTCACTTGTCATTGCACGAGAGTATGGTTGGTAATAGGGATGCCCAGTCCCGCATGAAATGAAATTAATAACAACAAAATTCATTGGAAAGTGATGGTATGGAGGGCACCCGTGGATACGGCTAGCCATGGAATGTGAAAGAAATGGTGGAAAGGAAATGAACTTTTCTTTCTATTTGGGAACCACCTATGGTGTGTCTAGCATGGAAAATATTGGGAATTCTCGGTCGTTTTCATTGACAGGAAAAGCATGCCTCTCAAAATATTTTTGTCTCTTTAATTTCAGCTTTGAGCTCTGGCACATTTGACAAATCTCTGCTTCCCTCTGCGAAGGGCCTATCTATTTACTTTTATGCAATTTTTATTTTATTTGAGTCTCCATCTTCTCTTACAAAAGCACCAACTAGAGAGCACTATTGTCATACTTGTGCATTGGATGTAGCTAATATTCGAGTGTGTTTCATGAATGGATCAATGATTGAGCATAATGGGCTAGGGATAACTTTCTTTAGCATTGATATTTTGAAAGATATGGTTGCTTGTTAGTATGCTTGAGTATCTATGTTTTCATGTCAAATTATAGACTATTGCTTTGAATCATACAAGTCCAATGTCCATGCTACAAAAGAAAAGAATATGTGATGAATATGTTAGGCAGCATTCCACATCAAAAATTCTGTTTTTATCATTTACCTACTCGAGGACGAGCAGGAATTAAGCTTGGGGATGCTGATACGTCTCCAACGTATCTATAATTTTTTATTGTTCCATGTTGTTATAATATCAATGTTGGATATTTTTATAATCATTTACAGCAATTTTATATCATTTTTGGAGACTAACCTATTAACTTAGTGCCCAGTGCCAGTTGCAGTTTTCTGCCCTGTTTTTGTTTTACAGAAAATCAATACCAAACGAAGTCCAAATGCAACGAAACTTTTTGGAGATTTTTTATTGGACCAGAAGAACACTAGAAGCTTCGGGAGGAGGCTAGAAGACCCTGGTAGGGCCCACGAGCCACCAGGGCACACCTGGGGGGGGTAGGCGCGCCCTGGTGCCTCGTGGGGCCCACCAAGCTCCGTTTGACCTAATTCCAGCACTATAAATTCCAGAAAAATCAGAAACCCTCAGGAGAGTCCACGAAATACTTTTTACGCCACCGCAAGCTTCTGTTCCAGAGAGATCCCATCTGGGGTCCTTCTCCGGTGATCTGCCGGAGGGGGAATCGATCACGAAGGGGCTCTACATCAACCTTGCTGCCTCTCCGATGATGCGTGAGTAGTTTACCACAGACCTTCGGGTCCATAGTTAGTAGCTAGATGGCTTCTTCTCTCTTTTTGATCTTCAATACAATGTTCTCCTTGATGTTCTTGGAGATCTATCCGACGTAATCCCTTTTTGCGGTGTGTTTGTTGGGATCCAATGAATTGTGAGTTTATGATCAGATTGTCCATGAAATTATTTGAGTCTTTGCTGCACTCTTTTATGCATGATTATTGTAGCCTCGTATTTCTTCTCCGATCTATTGATTTGGTTTGGCCAACTGAGTTGATTTATCTTGCCATGGGAAGAGGTGCTTTGTAATGGGTTCGATCTTGCGGTGCTCAATCCCAGTGACAGAAAGGGACATGACACGTATGTATCGTTGCTACTAAGGATAACAAGATGGGATCTATTCATTGGGTTTATTAATTCATGAGTTTGTCTTGTCTACATCATGTCATCGTTCTTAAGGCATTACTCCGTTCTTTATCGAACTTAATACACTAGATGCATGCTGGATAGCGGTCGATGTGTGGAGTAATAGTAGTAGATGCAGGTAGGACTCGGTTTACTAATCTTGGACGTGATGCCTATATACATGATCATTGCCTTGGATATCATCATTTTTATTTGCTTTTCTATCAATTGCCCAATAGTAATTTGTCTACCCACCGTATGCTATTTTCTCGAGAGAAGCCTCTAGTGAAAACTATGGCCCCCGGGTCTATCAAAATTATATTACTAAAACTCTAAAAATATTGCTGCCATCTCTTTTTATTTATTTTATTTTGTATTTTTTTCAATCTATCAATCTATCACATACAATTTAATCTTGCAATTTACCGCCGAGAGATTGACAACCTCTCGTTTGCGTTGGGTGCAAGGGTTTGTTGTTTGTGTGCAGGTACTGCTAAAGAGGTGTTGTGGGATTCTCCTACTGGTTCGATAACCTTGGTTTCATAACTGAGGGAAATACTTATCTCTACTGTGCTGCATCATCCCTTCCTCTTCGGGGAAATACCAATGCAAGCTACAAGTAGCAATGATCATCCATAAATTCAAGCCATGAGTTGGGCAATTTCTTATCATTAATTTCATTCTCTCCCAAGATGGTGCAACATGTTCATGCTCAAGTTGCTTAAAATTCATAATTTGATTTCTTAGAGAAATAATCTTAGAGGGAGGAAAATACTTGGTGATAAAAGCATCCTTACACTTATCCCAAGAATCAATACTATTTCTAGGCAAGGATGAAAACCAAGTTTTAGCACGATCTCGTAGTGAGAACGGAAATAATTTTAATTTGACAATATCATTATCCACATCTTTCTTCTTTTGCATGTCACAAAGTTCAACGAAAGTATTTAGATGGGATGCAGCATCTTCATTAGGACTACCAGAAAATTGTTCTTTCATAACAAGATTAAGCAAGGCAGCATTAATGTCACACGACTCTGCACTAGTGGCGGGAGGAGCAATAGGAGTACTAATAAAATCATTATTATTAGTATTGCAAAAGTCACACAATTTTGTATTTTCTTGAGACATCGCGACCAAGCAAGCAAACTAGCAAACAAGCAAATAAAAATATTTTAGTATTTTTGTAAAAAAAAATTAGAAGTGGGGGAGATGAAAACGAGAGGCAAATGCAAATAAAAGGCAAATAAAGTAAATGCAAGTGGATGATAGTTTGTGCGAAGGTACTTGGTAATTTTGATGATGTCTCCCTAGCAACGGCGCTAGAAATTCTTCCTGCTACTTGTTGTCTACATTTGTATTTCCCCGAAGAGGAGAGGATGATGCAGTATAGTAGAGATAAGTATTTCCCTTAGTTAAGAACCAAGGTTATCAATCCAGTAGGAGAACCAAGCAAAATTCCGTTAAGCGCACCTACACACACAAGAGCAAACACTTGCACCCAACGCAAATAAGAGGGTTATCAATCCTCTTAGCGGTTATTTGCAAGGATTAAATCTTATCGAGGTAAATAGATAAACTAAAATACTAATTAAAATAAAAGTAAATAAATTGCAGCAAGGTATTTTTAGGTTTTTAATATATGATAAAGTAGACCGGGGGCCATATAGTTTTCACTAGAGGCTTCTCTCTCGAACGCATAGCATACGGTGGGTAAACAAATTACTGTTGGGCAATTGATAGAAAAGCAAATAATTATGACGGATTCATGGCAATGATCATGTATATAGGAATCACGTCCGAGACAAGTAGACCGACTCCTGCCTCCATCTACTACTATTACTCCACGCATCGACTGCTATCCAGTATGCATCTAGGGTATTAAGTATGAAACAGAGTAACGCCTTAAGCAAGATGACATGATGTAGACAAAGTAAGCTCAAGTAATATGATTAAACCCCATCTTTTTATCCTTAATGGCAACAATACAAATACGTGTCATGTCCCCTTCTATCGATGGGATTGAGCACCGCAAGATTGAACCCATCACAAAGCACCTCTCCCATTGCAAGATAAATCAATCTAGTAGGCCAAACCAAATCGATAGATCGAAGAGAAATACAAAGCTATAACAATCATGCATAAAAGAGTTCAGAGAAGACTCAAATATTTCTCATGAATAATCTGATCATAAACTCACAAATCATCGGATCCCAACAAACACACCGCAAAAGAAGATTACATCGGATAGAAGTCCAAGAACATCGAGGAGAACATGGTATTGAAGATCAAAGAGAGAGAAGAAGCCATCTAGCTACTAGCTATGGACCCGTAGGTCTGTGGTAAACTACTCACACATCATCGGAAGGGCAGCAAGGTTGATGCAGAAGCCCTCCGTGATCGATTCCCCCTCCGGCAGAGTACCGGAAAAGCCTCCAGATGGGATCGTGAAAGAACAGAGGCTTGCGGCGGTGGAAAGGTTTTCTCTTCTGTCTCTCTGTTGGTTTGGGAATATTTGTGAATTTATAGCAAAGGAATTAGGTCAAGAGGTGCCACGAGGGGCCCACAAGCCTGGGGGCGCGCCTTCCAGGCTTGTCACCTCCTCGTGACTCTTCTGGTCTTCTCCCGAAGCTTCCTGGGTCTCTTCTGGTCCAGAAAAAATTAATCCAAAGTTTTTTTCTCGTTTGGACACTTTTTGATAATGATTTTTTGAAAAGGAAAAAACAAGCAGAAAACAGCAACTGGCACTGGGCACTGGGTTAATAGGTTAGTCCCAAAAAATGATATATAATGGCATATAATTACATATAAAACAACCAAGATTGATACTATAATAGCATGGAACAATCATAAATTATAGATACAGTGGAGACGTATCATGCGACAAATCATCCCGTTCTTAAGAACGATGACCCTGTCCATCATTGTTAATCATATGTGGGATGGGTATGATCCCACATAAGTCGAAAGCAAATCCGTGTCTTGGAAGTAGACTGCTTCAAGTATCCAAGTGCGTGTAACAAACGCCATGCCTATAGGGCAAGTAAGGCTAAATTAAAAATATTCAATGGCACGGAACCCTAAACCGCTCAAGTGCTTAGGTTTGGTGGTATCATCCCATTCTACCCAACATGTATTTTTCTTGCCTTCCTTGCGACCCCATGAAAATGTGCACAATGAGGAATTTACGTGTTTGCACATTCAAAATCTAAAACAAGACATTGAAAACGGTGGAATTGCCTTTGCCACCAATTTAATTAGCATTTCGTTGCGACCAACCAAAAAAGCTGGTTCGATCCATCCTTGCATCCTCTTCGAAACCATATCTTTTAGGTATTTGAACGACCCATTCTGAGAAGTACCAACATTAGTCATCATACATAATATTTCTCTTGAAGAGATTCATCTTGTATGTTCAACACCGCTTTCATCTCCTCTCTAGTGATCATAGAAACTCGAGGTTGATCAGTTGACTTGAGGCCCGAAAATATCAATATGCTTCCAACAACGAATTGATATCGTGTCTCTCTCTCTCTCTCTCTCTCTCTCTCTCTCGATTGATTATCATTAGCAAATAAACAATGGTGGACCCTTGGATTCAACGACACCAGCTTGATTCCATGAAATCCAAACGACTCAATTTTCTTTGAGGGAAGTTCAAAAAAAAATTTAAACGATTCAACTTGGTTTTTTAACGGGTAAGAAAGGCCCTCTGCAGCTAAAGCAAATACGGAAAGCGCGTCTCTGGTTTTGTTGAACCGGAAAATAGGGCAGATCCAATACAACGCGTAGGTCGCGTGCTAGCGACATAGAGCGAACCCCATGAGCTTCCGATCAGCGTATGGGCCGGACCATTTTGCGGTTTATTTCCCACCGGTTTTGGGAACCTTCCCAAAAGTGGTTTTTTTGTTTTTATGTTTTCTCCACCGGTGTTTCTTTTTTGTTTTTGTTTTCTTTCCTGTTTTTTCTTTTTATTTCTTTTCTTATTTTTTCTTTTGTTTTTTCTTTTCTGTTTTCCTTTTTCTTTTCTTTTTTTTCTTCTTTACTTTTTCATTTTTTTATTTTTTATTTTCAAATTTGTGAACCTTTTTTTGTTCATTTAATTCAAAAAAATGTTCAAACATGTAAAAAAAGTTCAACACTTCAAAAAATGTTCATCAAACTAAAAAAATATTCATCAAATTTTATTTTTGTTTATTGTTTTAAAAAATGTTCATCAAATTCAAAATTTGTTCATCATTTTTTCAAAAAAATGTTCTTGAATACAAATTTTGTTCATCAAGTTCAAAAAATGTTCATCTAATCCAAATTTGTTCATCAAATACAAAAAATTGGTCATCATTATAAAAAAATGCTCATAAAAAATTGTGCATCAAAATTAATAAATGTTCATTAAAATTTTAAAAAAATTCATTCTTTTTTAAATATCGAACATTTGTTGATTTCAAGAACTGTTTTTGACAATTCACCATTTTTTGAAAATTGAGAACCTTTTTGTAATGCCGAATTATTTTAACATAGAATAAAAAAAAGGAAAAGTAAAAAAAAAACAAGGAGCGTCCCGCCCCGAGCATGGGCCGGTCTAACAGGGTGCGCGGGGGGGTGGGGGGCTGGAGGGTACGTGATACGTCTCCGACATATCTATATTTTTTTGATTATTTCATGCTATTATATTATCAATCTTGGATACTTTATATGCAATTATATGCTATTTTATATCATTTTTTTGGGACTAACCTATTAAGCTAGTGCCCAGTGCCACTTGTTGTTTTCTACTTGTTTTTAGCTTTTCAGGAAATCAATATCAAACGAAGTCCAAACGGAAAAATATCTTTGAATTAATTTTTTTCTGGACCAAAAGGGACCCAAGAAGCTTCGGGAGGAGACCAGAAGGCATACGAGAGAGCCACAAGCTCACACGGCACGCCCCCTGAGCTTGTGAGTCCCTCGTAATTCCATTTGACCTAATTCCAAGCCTATAAATTCCCAAATATTCCCAAACAAACATAGAGCCACCCGAACCACTTTTTCCGCCGCCGCAAGTTTCTGTTCTTCCGTGATCCCATCTGAAGGCCTTCTCCGGTACTCTGCCGGAGGGGGAATCGATCACGGAGAGCTTCTACATCATCCTTGCTGCCCTACCGATGATGCGTGAGTAGTTTACCATAGACCTACGGGTCCATAGCTAGTAGCTAGATGGCTTCTTCTCTCTCTTTGATCTTCAATACAATGTTCTCCTCGTTCTTCTTGGAGTTCTATTCAATGTAATCTTCTTTTGTGGTGTGTTTATTGGGATCCGATGAATTGTGAGTTTTTGATCAGATTATTCATTGAAAGTAATTGAGTCTTTTCTGAACTTTATTATGCATGATTATTATAACTTTGTATTCCTCTCCGGTCTATCTGTTTGGTTTGGCCAACTAGATTGATTTATCTTTAGTGGGAGGGGTGCTTTGTAATGGGTTCAATCTTGCGGTGTCCTCACCCAGTGACAGAAGGGGTGCCGAGGCACGTATTGTATTGTTGCTATTAAGGGTAAAACGACTGGGTTTATTCATATTGATTGGGTTTACTTGGTCTACATCATGTCATCTTGCTTAAGGCATTCCTCCGTTTGGTATGAACTTAATACCCTAGATGCATGCTGGATAGCGGTCGATGGGTGGAGTAATAGTAGTAGATGTAGGCAGGAGTCGGTCTACTTGTCTCGGATGTGATGCCTATATATGTGATCATTGCCGTGAATAACATCATAACTATGCGCTTTTCTATCAATTGCCCAACAGTAATTTGTTTACCCATCGTATGCTATGCGTTCGAGAGAGAAGCCTCTAGTGAAAACTATGGCCCCCGGGTCTACTTTTATCATATATAAAATCCAAAAATACCTTGCTCCACTTTTTCTATTTTATTTTATTTTATCTATCTACCACTACAAGATTTGATCCTTGCAAATAACCGCCAAAGGGATTGACAACCCTCTTGATCGCGTTGGGTGCAAGTATTTGCTTTTGTGTGTGCAGGTGCTGCTAACGAGGTTCTGTGTGGTTCTCCTACTGGATTGATAACCTTGGTTCTTAACTGAGGGAAATACTTATCTCTATTGTATTGCATCATCCTCTCCTCTTCAAGGAAATCCCAACGCAGCTCACTGATGTCTGCTACGCAACTTTATTCTTGTAGACGTTGTTGGGCCTCCAAGTGCAGAGTTTTGTAGGACAGTAGCAAATTTCCCTCAAGTGGATGACCTAAGGTTTATCAATCTGTGGGAGGCGTAGGATGAAGATGGTCTCTCTCAATCAACCCTGCAATCAAATACAAGAAATCTCTTGTGTCCCCAACACACCCAATACAATGGTAAATTGTATAGGTGCACTAGTTCGGCGAATAGATGGTGATACAATTGTAATATGGATAGTAGATATAGGTTTTTGTAATCTGAAAATATAAAAACAGCAAGGTAGCAAGTAGTAAAAGTGAGCACAAATGGTATTGCAATGGTTGAAAACAAGGCCTAGGGTTCATACTTTCACAAGTGCAATCTATCAACAGTGCTAACATAATTGAATCATATAACAATCCATCAACGTGTGACATAGAATCACTCCAAAGTTCATATTAGCGGAGAACATAAGATAGAAATTGTTGTAGGGTATGAAACCACCTCAAAGTTATCCTTTCCGATCAATCTATTGAGCCATCCCTATGTAACACCCCTATGTAATGAGCTACAGTGATCCTTAATGATTATGCTAAGTCACCTTGATTTGAATTGCTTGATCACAGTAGATTCATATCTCATTTCAAATTACACCACTGAATTCAATTCAAATTATAAGTGAAATTTGAAGTTGCACAAAAATTGCTGCAAAATAGTTCATCATTTAGCAAATATTCCATAACATTTATTTGTTAAGGAAAACAACATCACCTCAATGCTAAAAGGGACTATAGCAATTAAAACAGTGCTATTTCAGCATTTTAAAATGCCATTTCATTTATGAAAAATTCAATTGGATTCATCTTGCCTCCAAACTTTTTGTGGCAGTGCCAAATATTCCAATGTATTTATGTGGCCAAGTACCACATTTAAAAAAATCATTTGGCAGCTCAAAATAATTGCAAACCTTCTCTGTAAAAAGAAAACAGAAAAAGAAATAGGGAAAAGGCCACTGTGCATGGGCCTAAGTGCTCAGCGCCGGCCCAGCCCGCTCTCCACCATCTCCCTCCTCTCTCTCCTCCCCGTGTCGGCTGCACGCGCGCGCCCGACGCCGAACGCCGTCGCCGCCGAACCAGCCCACCGCTCCACGCCGCTACAGCGCCATGGGAGGCGATAAGAACGCCACCGCACGCCTCGGGGACTCGGGCCCATCATCATCCCCTCCTCCCTCGTCCTCTCTCGCTGCGCACGAGCTCACCCGACGCGGTCGTTGCCGTCGCCGCGTTGATCCTGCGGCCACCGTCGCCGCCTCGCCTCGCCACCGTGTCCAACCTCTCCGTCATCGTCCGCTCCGTCGCCTGGTGCCACCCGTTGGAGCCGGGACCCACCGCATCGAGCGCCATGACCTCTTCTTCCTCCTCGGGTCGCCGGCGAACCTCGTCGATTCCGGTGACGCCTGCTCCTCCTAAGCCACCACAGGGCCTCCGTGTGCCTCCCCGGTGAGCTCCTGCCCAAACCCCTCTCTCCCCTGCCTTTTTCCATGCCCGAAGCCGCCGCATTCGCCATGGCCGCACCCGCCACCGCCGACGAGCTCGCCGCCATAGATACCGTTACCGTAGCTCGCGTCCGAGCACGGCTTCATGCTCAGCACGTTCCGAGAAGCTCAACGTGCTAGCCCGCGCGCCTTGCCGTGCCCCGCAACGCCGTACTCGTGCGCACCCGAACTCCGGCGCCACCTCAGCTCGTCGCCGGCGTCATTTCCGACCGCCCCGTGCCACCGCCACCATTCGACGCGCCATCGGGCGCACGTTCGAACGCGACCGGCCGCGCTCGAAACGGCCGCCTGTAGGCAAAACCCGACGCGCGCCCGTGCGCCTCCGCCGCGAAACGAGGTCGCCTGCGTTTAAACGCCGGCGCCGCTGACCTGTCGGCCACGTGGGCACCCCTTGGTCACTGACCAGTGGGCCCCAGGGGCCCAGTTGACTGGGTTGACCAGTCAACGTGCTGACTGGGCAACCCCAGTCACTGACAGGCGGGCCCCACGCATTTAATTAACAGTTTATAATTAAAACTTAATTTGTTAATTAGTTTAGTCACTGACAGTGGTGCCCCACCTGCTAAATAGCCCCAGTTTATTTTAAATAAGCTCCAATTACCCCTGTGCCACTGACATGTGGGTCCCAGCCGTCAGGTTTGACCTGGACCGGCTGGGTTGACTGCTGACGTCAGCCTGATGTAATGCTAACATAATAAAGTATTTTCTGTTATTTTTTAATTTGGTTTAATTCCAGGAATTTCATAATATGATTTAAAACTTTGAAAAATCATAGAAAATAAACTGTAGCTCAGATGAAAAAGTTTTCTACATGAAAGTTGATCAGAAAAACGAGACGAATCCGAATATGCCCTCCATGTAGCTGTCACATGCCCACAACACTACAAACATGGAACCTTCCCCTCCGATTCATTTGTCTGACAGATGCCTATAGCCGGGAAAATATTCCCAGATATTTTCCCGCTCCGTCTGCAACGTGTAGTGCTGCATTAGGTCACCCCCAGCACAGCATATTGCCATGCCATGCATTTGTGTTGCATTTGTTTGCTTGTATTTATTGTTTCTTCCCTCTCTTCTCTCCGGTAGACCCCGTGACCGACGCTGCCCATGAGGACTGCTACATCCCCGACGACCCCTCTTTCACCGCAGAGCTTCCAGGCAAGCAAACCCCCTTTGAACATGCCTATATCACCCATTCTTTCTCTCTTATGCTTGCATTAGAATTGCGACAGTTGTTGTTCCAAAATACCTATTCTGATGCATAGCCTGTTTTGTAGTTGCTGTTGATACCATACCTGCTATCCTAAATGCTTAGTATAGGTTGGTTAGTAAACCATCTGTGGCCCCTCATCCTTGTCCCTGTTGCCACGCTTTGTTACTAGTTCCTCGATCAATGTGATCGATGGGCAGAGACCGACTATTCACCGCACACCCCTAAGTTGTACGACTCTGCAGAGCTACCATCGAGTGTCGAGGGTGATACCTCTTACCTCACTCCTGATGTTGCCTCTGTAGTATAGCTAGTCGGTTGTGGGTTACTGAGGGTGATTCCTCTTTCACCATCTCTGATGATGCCTTTGTCGTACAACCCCCTCAAGTGTGAACCCATCGAGGGTGATTCCTCAGAGTTCACCTTGACGGATACATCTAGTGGGAATCCAACGAGGGTGATTCCTCGGATTTCCCCTTTGATGATATGGACACACGGATACTTTTATTTTATCTCAATTCCTGTTTAAAGTCGGGTCGGCCCTGAGGGGTACCCGCGAGACATGTGAAGTCGGGTTGACCGTGAGGGTACCCGCGAGATAATTACGATGCACAGCCGGGCAGGCAGATTGCCTCAGGAGAGGGAGGAGAGGAATTGGGCCCGGCCCTTGCCACAAGTCCTCGAGACGGGGCGATGGGACCACAGTTCGTGGAGCACTGATCGTCGCCGCGAGCTCCCAACACACTACTGGGTTAGGATATGTGATCTGAGTAGGCCTCTGGCCTTCTCGCACTAACCACCACGCGGGAATAGTATGGGCACTCGGCGTCGTACGTATCAGCTGAAGCTCTTCAGATGTCAGCAGTTGAGCGGCGCGCGCCCAGGTGGACCGCGAAAGCCTGCGTGTGTATACAAGGGCTAGGTCTGGTCCCGGCCACGTTCGCAACGCGCAGGAGTGCAAAGGGCGATGGGACCAAGACCCCTGAGCGCTTAGGGTGTAGACCGGCGTGCTGGCCTCTCTATTGGGCCTAGGTAGGGCTACGGCATGTAGATCAGCCAAGGCCGGGCATGACCCGAGTAAGTGTGTCCGGCCAGAGTTAATCGAGCGTGTTGGGTAAGTTGGTGCACCCCTGCAGGGAAGTATATCTATTCGAATAGCCGTGTCCACGGTAACAGGACACTCGGAAAGTATCCCGATCTACTACAACTAGAACTGGGTACTTGTGATGTTAATAATATGTTAGCTCCGGGATTGCTTTCTCGCAGGGAGTCGAGGAAGGATCTCTGGGCATTGCTATTATATACTTACTACTTTATTTATGTACTAATCTACACTCTTCTAATGCTGCAAGACGCTGAAGATGCTAGTCTTCGATAGGCTAGGCCTTTCTCTCTATTCTGGCAATTCTGCAGTCTAGTCCACAAATACAGCCCCTTCATTTGAAACCGATGCATAAATAGAATAGATCTGATGTAAGTCTTGCGAGTACTTTGGATGAGTACTCATGGTTGCTTTGCTACCTCTTTTCCCCATACCCGATTGCTGCGATCAGATGTCGGAGCCCCGGAGTCAATTGACCCCGCCGATGACTACTACTACCACGGTGGAGCCTACTACTATGTGGAGACCGACGACCAGGAGTAGATTCGGAGGCTCCCAGGTAGGAGGCCTGCGCCTTTTCGATCTAGTGTCGTTGTTTTGCTCAGCCTTCTTAAGGCAGACTTGTTTAACTTTATGTCTGTACTCAGATATTGTTGTTGCTTCCGCTAACGCTTGTACTCGAGCTTATGTATTCGAGCCCTCGAGGCCCCTGGCTTGTAATATAAAGCTTGTATTATTTTATTTTGTGTCTAGAGTTGTGTTGTGATATCTTCCCGTGAGTCCCTTGGCTTGATCGTGCGCATTTGCGTGTATGATTAGTGCACGATTGAGTCGGGGGCGTCACAAGTTGGTATCAGAGCCGACTGCCTATAGGAACCCCCTTTCCAACTCCTTGGCCGAAGTTGAGTATAGTCTTTGAAAAATGATTTTACTAACATGGCTGTGTGGCTTACGGGACCACGTCGCCAATGGATGGGTTTAGGATCTTTTATTCCTCTTCCTTACTCTGGGACTCTGATCTCTCTTCTATTCGGGTTAAAAGATTTTACTGACTGTAACTCTAGGTTCTCGTGTTCACATCCACCCGGAGGGCTGGATTATCTACAATCATTCCTTTCAAAGTTATCTTATGCTTTTCACACTGTCTTTTGACATCCTGCACTTTCTTGTTTCAGATGCGTCCCGCAAGACAGCTCGTACGCCACACCATGGCTGTTGATGCGACTGGGTTTCCTGCTATCCTGGTCGACCTTTTGACCAGGCTGGGATATTGCTGGTACCTCGAGTACACTATTTACGAGGACTACCACGAGTTCAACCAGGAGCAGTACCACGCTGTGGTTCGTATCTTTGATCGGCAGAACAACTCCATCACTGAGTTGCACACCTTTCATGGTGTTGGAGTGACTGTTGACATGGCAGTCCATGAAGCTGCCTATACTGCTATTGCCCGTCTCCGTGGAGAGCACAGTCGCTTGGAGGAGACTGCTTTCAGATATATCCCGCATGCCCCGCTAGGGATGAGAGTGGATACTACACTGCTATCTGTACCCCTTACGTGCGATGTCGTTATGACCCGCAGGTTTTGGTACAGTACACTGAGGCTCTGGATCGCACTGCCCGAGCTCTTGCTGTCGAGTTGTACGCCACTCGTGCTCATCTTTACGACGCTCTGACATAGTTGCTGCCAGCAGTCAGAGCAGGGATACATCCAGAGTACATCATTTACCCGCGCAGGACGGAGATGCCACCAGGTCTTGAGTGGCCTGCCGATGGAGGTTGTACTCCTCCACGTGGACCTCTTCTTCCAGTTCGGGGCCAGGTTCTGTACCAGAGTGTTCATGGCGGGCAGGATCCTCGTATCGAGGGTACCCTGCGTCGTCACTTGCAGTTGCCTGGCTTCAGTGGTTTTCTCCGACGTTGATGCAGCTATCGCTATGTCCCGTTGTTGTATCCCTCCACCGCGTGTCTGCGTGCCGCCTAGTGTGTCTAGCTTTTCCTTTCCGAACTTGTACCGCTGGTTTGTAACCGAATCTATGTATGGATCTGTATGTCATGTTTGACTATGATGTTGTATCTATTGCACTTCCTTTGTTGTGCGTGTTACTTCAGGAATGATTCCATACACCTGTAATTGCTCGTTGCTAAACTACCCCCTGTTGATTTTTAGCAGAATGGTTAGACCCGCAGGTCGTGGCCGTGGTGACAACAATCCACCACCGCCCGACTATATGGTTCCAATGATGCAACAGTTTGAAACGCACCGCCAGTTCATGCAAGGGCTTATGGTTTAGTTTCCTCGTCCAAATGCCAACCAGCAGCCAGCCCCAATAACCTTGCAAGAATTTGTGCGTCTCAATCCAACTATATTCCGCAACTCAGTGCAGCCGCTTGATGCTAATGACTGGCTCCGTGACATCACATATGAGATGGAGTCTGCTAATGTTGCCCCTGCCAGCTATGTTACCTTCGCATCCTACTTCCTGAAGGGACCCGCAGCTCAATGGTGGGACAGTCACAGGCGTACCCTAGCTGTTGGAACAATCATCACCTGGGTGGAGTTCCAGGCTGCTTTCCGTGCCCGCTACATTCCCCAGGGAGTCATGGACCGGAAGAAACGTGAGTTCCGCAACCTCACTCAGGGCACCAAGACTGTGGAAGTTTACCAGCAGGAGTTCCTTGACCTGTCTCGCTATGCTGAGGAAGACATTGCTACTGATGCCCGCAGACAGGAGAAGTTCCGTGAAGGGCTCAACCCTGATATCAAGCTAGCCCTTCTTGTCCAAGACTTCGCTGACTTCGCCACCTTGGTGAATAAGGCCATTCAAGTTGAGACTGGACTGAAGGAACACAAGGACGCTCTCAAGCGCACCCATGATGCGGGCTCATCTTCGGGCTCGTCATCGCAGAAGCGCCGTATCTGGATTCCTCATGGCATGTACCATTCAGCTGCACCTCCTCCACCGCCGGGGCAGGCAAGACCTCAGGCTCCACTGCTTCGAGCTCCTGCTCCCCGTCCCAATGATGGGCTCTGCTTCAAGTGTGGCCGTCCAGGTCACCGTGCCAGAGAATGCCCTCAGAATCAGAATTAGCTTGCGCTCCCATCTGCGGGCCATGGAAATGGCCGAGGCAACAACCAGCCCCGCAACAACAATGCCAGACCTTCTTATGGTCATGGTCAAGCTTACCATGTTGATCTGAATGAAGCTCAAGGTCAGCCATCTACTGTGAAGGGTACTCTTCTTGTTAATTCAGTACCAGCTTCTGTTCTATTTGATTCAGGAGTATCACATTCATTTATATCCGAAGCTTTTGCATACATGCATGGCATTAAATTTGAGGAATTGAAAACGTTCCAGTCGTTCACGACTTTTAAGAGGTACTTCCAGAAGAACTTCCAGGAATACCCCAATCTTTTCCCTTCTACCTCCTAAATTCTTGGGACGAGAATTTCTTTTAGAGGAGGAGAATTGTAACACCCCTATGTAATGAGCTACAGTGATCCTTAATGATTATGCTAAGTCACCTTGAATTGCAATGCTTGATCACAGTAGATTCATATCTCAATTCAAATTCCACCACTGAATTCAATTCAAATTATAAGTGAAATTTGAAGTTGCACAAAAATTGCTGCAAAATAGTTCATCATTTAGCAAATATTCCATAACATTTATTTGTTAAGGAAAACAACATCACCTCAACGCTAAAAGGGACTATAGCAATTAAAACAATGTTATTTTAGCATTTTAAAATGCCATTTCATTTATGAAAAATTCAATTGGATTCATCTTGCCTCCAAACTTTTTGTGGCAGTGCCAAATATTCCAATGTATTTATGTGGCCAAGTCCCACATTTAAAAAAAATCATTTGGCAGCTCAAAATAATTGCAAACCTTCTCTGTAAAAAGAAAACAGAAAAAGAAATAGGGAAAAGGGAAAAGGCAACTGTGCATGGGCCTAAGTGCACAGTGCTGGCCCAGCCCGCTCTCCACCGTCTCCCTCCTCTCTCTCCTCCCCGTGTCGGCTATGTGCGCGCGCCCGACGCCGAACGCCGTCGCCGCCAAACCAGCCCACCGCTCCGCGTCGCTATAGCGCCGCGGGAGGCGATAAGAACGCCATCGCACGCCTCGGGGACTCACGCCCATCCTCATCCCCTCCTCCCTCGTCCTCTCTCACTGCGCACGAGCTTACCCGCCGCGTCGATCCCGCGGCCACCGTCGCCGCCTCGCCTCGCCACCGTGTCCATCCTCTCTGTCGTCGTCCGCTCCATCGCCTGGTGCCACCCGTTGGAGCCGGGAGCCACCGCATCGAGCGCCACGACCTCTTCTTCCTCCTCGGGTTGCCAGTGAACCTCGTTGATTCCGGTGACGCCTGCTGCTCCTAAGACACCGCAGGGCCTCCGTGTGCCTCCCTGGTGAGCTCCTGCCCGAACCCCTCTCTCCCCTGCCTTTTTCCACGCTCGTAGCCACCGCATTCTCCATGGCCGCACCCGCCACCGCCGACAAGCTCGCCGCCGTAGCTACCGTCACCGTAGCTCGCGTCCGAGCATGGCTTCATGCTCAGCACGTTCCCAGCAGCTCAACGCGCTAGCCCGCGTGCCTTGCCGTGCCCCGCAACGCCATACTCGTGCGCGCCCAAACTCCGGCGCCGCCTCAGCTCGTCGCCGGCATCATTTTCGACCGCTCTAGCCCGCGCCACCGCCACCATTCGACGCGTCGTTGAGCGCACGTTCGAACGCGACCGGCCGCGCTCGAAACGGCCGCCTGTAGGCGAAACCTGACGTGCGCCCGTGCGCCTCCGCCGCCAAATCAGGTCACCGGCGTTTAAACGCCGGCGCCGCTGACCTGTCCGCCACGTGGGCACCCCTGGGTCGCTGACCAGTGGGCCCCAGGGGCCCAGTTGACTGGGTTGACCAATTAACATGTTGACTGGGCAACCCCAGTCACTGACAGGTGGGCCCCACGCGTTTAATTACCAGTTTTATAATTATAACTTAATTTTTTAATTAGTTTAGTCACTGACAGTGGGGCCCCACCTGCTAATTAACCCCAGTTTATTTTAAATAAGCTCTAATTAGCCATGTGCCACTGACATGTGGGTCCCAGCCGTCAGGTTTGACCTGGACCGGCTGGGTTGACTGCTGACGTCAGCCTAACGTAATGCTGACGTAATAAAGTATTTTCTGTTATTTTTGAATTTGGTTTAATTCCAGGAATTTCAGAAAATGATTTAAAACTTTGAAAAATGGTAGAAAATAAACCGTAGCTCGGATGAAAAAGTTTTCTACATGAAAGTTGATCAGAAAAACGTGACGAATCGGAATATGCCCTCCATGTAGATGTCACATGCCCACAACACTGCAAACATGGAACTTTCCCCTCCGGTTCATCTGTCTAACAGATGCCTATAGCCGGGAAAATATTACCAGATATTTTCCCGCTCCGTCTGCAACGTGTAGTGCTGCATTAGGTCACCCCCAGCACAGCATATTGCCATGCCATGCATTTGTGTTGCATTTGTTTGCTTGTATTTATTGTTTCTTCCCCCTCTTCTCTCCGGTAGACCCCGTGACCGACGCTGCCCCTGAGGACTGCTACATCCCCGACGACCCCTCTTTCACCGCAGAGCTTCCAGGCAAGCAAACCCCCTTTGAACATGCCTATATCACCCATTCTTTCTCTCTTATGCTTGCATTAGAATTGCTATAGTTGTTGTTCCGAAATACCTATTCTGATGCATAGCCTGTTTTGTAGCTGCTGTTGATACCATACCTTCTATCCTAAATGCTTAGTATAGGTTGGTTAGTAAACCATCTGTGGCCCCTCATCCTTGTCCCTATTGCCCCGCTTTGTTACTGGTGCCTCGATCAATGTGATCGATGGGCAGAGATCGACTATTCACCGCACACCCCTAAGTTGTACGACTCTGCAGAGCTACCATCGAGTGTCGAGGGTGATACCTCTTACCTCACTCCTGATGTTGCCTCTGTAGTATAGCTAGTCGGTTGTGGGTTACCGAGGGTGATTCCTCTTTCACCACCTAAGATGATGCCTTTGTCGTACAACCCCCTCAAGTGTGAACCCATCGAGGGTGATTCCTCCGAGTTCACCTTGACGGATACATCTAGTGGGAATCCAACGAGGGTGATTCCTCGGATTTCCCCTTTGATGATATGGACACACGGATACTTTGACTTTATCTCAATTCCTGTTTGAAGTCGGGTCGGCCCCGAGGGGTACCCGCGAGACATGTGAAGTCGGGTTGACCGTGAGGGTACCCGCGAGATAATTACGAGGCGTGGCCGGGTAGGCAGATTGCCTCAGGAGAGGGAGGAGAGGAATTGGGTCTGGCCCTTGCCGCAAGTCCTCGAGACGGGGCGACGGGACCACAGTTTGTGGAGCACTGATCGTTGCCGCGAGCTCCCAACACACTAATGGGTTAGGATATGTGATCTGAGTAGGCCTCTGGCCTTGTCGCACTAACCACCAGGCGGGAATAGTATGGGCACTCGGCGTCGTATGTATCAGCCGAAGCGCTTCAGATGTCAGCAGTTGAGCGGCGCGCGCCCGGGTGGACCGCGAAAGCCTGCGTGTGTATACAGGGGCTAGGTCTGGTCCCGGCCGCGTTCGCAACGCGCAGGAGTGCAAAGGGCAATGGGCCCAAGACCCTTTAGTGCTTTGGGTGTAGACCGGCGTGCTGGCCTCTCTGTTAGGCCTAGGTAGGGCTACGGCATGTCGATCAGCCGAGGCCGGGCATGACCCGAGTAAGTGTGTCCGGCCAGAGTTAATCGAGCGTGTTGGGTAAGTTGGTGCACCCCTGCAGGGAAGTATATCTATTCGAATAGCCGTGTCCACGGTAACAGGACGCTCGGAAAGTATCCCGATCTACTACAACTAGAACCGGGTACTTGTGATGCTAATAATATGTTAGCTCCGGGATTGCTTTCTCGCAGGGAGTCGAGGAAGGATCTCTGGAAATTGCTATTATATACTTACTACTTTATTTATGTACTAATCTACACTCTTCTAATGCTGCAAGACGCTGAAGATGCTAGTCTTCGATAGGCTAGGTCTTTCTCTCTATTCTGGCAATTCTGCAGTCTAGTCCACAGATACAGCCCCTGCATTTGAAACCGATGCATAAATAGAATAGATCTGATGTAAGTCTTGCGAGTACTTTGGATGAGTACTCACGGTTGCTTTGCCACCTCTTTTCCCCATATCCGATTGCTGTGATCAGATGTCGGAGCCCCGGAGTCAGCTGACCCCGCCGACGACTACTACTACCACGGTGGAGCCTACTGCTTGATACGTTTCCGTCGTATCTATAATTTTTGATTGTATCATTCCAATATTCTACAACTTTCACATATTTTTGGCAACATTTTATATTGTTTTTTGGGACTAACATATTGATCCAGTGCCCAGTGCCAGTTCCTGTTTTCTGCTTGTTTTTTGTTCCATAAAAAATCCATATCAAACGAATTCCAAATGCAATAAAATTTTACGGAGAATTATTTTGGAATATATGTGATTTTTGGGAGGTGGAATCAATGCAAGGCGGTGCTCGTGGGCCCCACGAGGCACCAGGGCGCGCCAGGGGGGCCGGCATGTTGTGGCGCCTCGTGAGGCCCTCGTAGGTTGGTTTATGCCCTTCTTCGGACGCAAGGAAGCTAATATCCAGAAAAAAATTGTGTTAAAATTTCAGCGCAATCGGAGTTCTGGATCTCCGGGAATTTAAGAAACGGTGAAAGGCCAGAAAACAGGAACTGAAACAGAAGAGAATAGAGAGAGAGATCCAATCTAGGAGGGGCTCCTGCCCCTCCGCCGCCATGGAAGCCATGGACCAGAGGGGAAACTCTCCTCCCATCTAGGGGGGAGGCCAAGGAAGAATAAGAAGAAGGAGGGAGGCTCTCTCCCCCTCTCTTCCGGTGGCGCCGGAGCGCCGCCGGGGGAAACATCGTGACGACGATCTACACTAACAACTTCGCCGCCGTCAACACCAACTCTCTCCCCCTCTATGCAGCGGTGTAACCTCTCTTTTCCCGCTGTAATTCTCTAGTTAAACATGGTGCTTAATGCTACATATTATTATCCAATGATTTGTGGCCATCCTATGATGTTTGAGTAGATTCTTTTTGTCCTATGGGTTGATTGATGATAATGATTGGTTTGAGTTGTATGTTTTATTTTGGTGCTGTCCTATGGTGCCCTCCATGTCGCACAAGCATGAGGGGTTCCTGCTGTAGGGTTTGCAATACGTTCATAATTCTCTTATGGTGGGCGGCTAGAGTGACAGAAGCTTACACCCGGGTAAGGGGGTTGTTGCGTATGGGAGTAAAGAGGACTTGATACTTAATGCTATGGTTGGGTTTTACCTTAATGATCTTTGGTAGTTGCGGATGCTTGCTAGAGTTCCAATCATAAGTGCATATGATCCAAGTACGAAAAGTATGTTAGCTCATGCCTCTTCCTCATATAAAATTGCAACAATGATTACCGGTCTAGTTATCGATTGCCTAGGGACAAATCATTCTCTTGTGTTACAAAAGCTTTCTACTAAACAACTAACTTTTATTATCTCGCAAATTACTCATAGTTTTATTCTCGTTAAGTACTTCTAGTCTTATCCTTACACCCGCAAAATAGTTTCATACTTGTTCTAGGTAAAGCGAACGTCAAGTGTGCGTAGAGTTGTTTCGGTGGTCGATAGAACTTGAAGGGAATATTAATTCTAACTTTAGCTCCTCGTTGGGTTTGACACTCTTATTTATCGAAAAAGCTACAATTGATCCCCTATACTTGTGGGTTATCAAGACCTTTTTCTAGCGCCGTTGCCGGGGAACAATAGCGTGGGGTTGATATTCTCGTGTGTGCTTGTTTGCTTTATCACTAAGTAGTTTTTATTTTGTGCTTTCGTTTTCTATCTTTAGTTATGGGTAGGAAACACAAAATACCAAAAAAATTAGTTGTACCTGCTAAACCAATGGTTGAAGAACCACCCAAAATCTATCATACTGCCATAGCTTTCTACTTGGATCATCTTCGATCCCTATGTGCTCCTGCAAAAAACCCAACTAGCTTAGTTGAGGGAAAATCATTAGATGAGCATGCTCATTTTGTGCGACACCGCTTATCTCAAAAAGGGAAACTTTTATGGCATCAAATTAATACTATGCATTGCTTTGCTTGGAATTTATGCGAAATACATGATTTTACTTGTTGTTCTGAAGACCCTAAGAAACACCTTCCCTACCAATGTGAGTTTAGTGATAATGGAATCGTATCTTCTTATGCTAAAGGTGTTTATAGTTACTATGATATTGAACAAATTGAAGAATTTGTTGCTTTTAAGGGTGCTTATGAAATTGCTTCTTTGATTGAAAAGTATGATGCTACTCTTTACAAATCTGAAAATTCTGCCATACTTAAATATTGCTATGAAAACTATGCTTCTAATGCTTATGTGAAAGAATATATTGAGGACACCTCCGCTGTCCAAGAAGAGACTAATATTTTGCAGGAATCTATGGAAGAAGAAATTGATGACACTGTGAGCTCATTAGATGAAAAAATTGAGGAGGAGAGCGAAGAACAAAAGGAGGAAGAGCGGATTGATCACCCGTGCCCACCTTCTGATGAGAGTAACTCTTTATCCCATACATTGTTTAATTTCCCTTCGTGTTTACTGAAGGATGAATGCTATGATAATTGCTATGATCCATTGGATTCGTCTGAAATATCCCTTTTTGATGAAATTGATGCTTGCTATGATGCCAATATGAATTATGCTTATGGAGATGAACTTGCTATAGTTCCTTATGTTAAGAATGAAATTGTTGCTATTGCACCCACACATGATAGTCCTATTATATTTTTGAATTCTCCCAACTACACTATATCGGAGAAGTTTGCGCTTATTAAGGATTACATTGATGGGTTGCCTTTTACTATTACACATGATGATTTTGATGAATATAATATGCATGTTCTTGTTGCTCCGACTTGCAATTATTATGAGAGAGGAACTACATCTCTGCCTCTCTATGTTTCCAATACGATAAAATTGCAAGAAATTGTTTATACTATGCATTGGTCTTTACTTGATGTGTATGAATTGTTCTTTTATGACATGCCGATGCATAGGAAGAGATTTAGACTTCATCATTGCATGATATATTTTGCTTTGTGCTCACTACTAAAATACAAATCATTGTTAATTAAAATTGGCTTTGATATACCTTGGGATCCGGGTGGATCAATTACTTGAGCACTTTATGCCTAGCTTAATGGCTTTAAAGAAAGCGCTGCCAGGGAGACAACCCGGAAGTTTTAGAGAGTCATTTATTTCAGTTGAGTGCTTTTAAAAAGTTTAAAAACAAAAAATATAGAGGGGAACCTAAAACTTTTCAAAAAGGAAAGTGAAAGTAAGAAAGACGAGCACCGTTGAAGTGGGGGAGCTCCTTGAACTTTGTTCATGCCCATGGAAACTTTGTGAATCTTGAATTACAGAAACTTTTCAACAAAAATAATTATCCCCTTGTACAAATCCATTGTATTATAAAAATAATGTGCCAAGATTTACAGTTAGGATGTTTAAATTGCTTGTTTGGTATGTGCAGTGCAAAAACAGAAACTTTTGCTGTAGTGCGTGAATTTTCATTTTTTACTGGAACGTGCAAAGATTCTGAAATTTTTAAAAAGTACTTCTATGCAAATTGTTTATTTTTTTACTAATTTTTCAGAATTTTTGGAGTTACATAAGTATGGTCAATGTTCAGATTACTACAGACTGTTCTGTTTTTGACAGATTCTGTTTTTGATGCATTGTTTTGCTTGTTTTGATGAAACTATGGATTGTATCGGAAGGTATAAGCCATGGAGAAGTTAGAATACATTAGGTATAATGAAAAAATAAAATATGAATGGGTTTGAAACAGTACTAAAAGTAGTGATTTACTTTATTATACTAACGGATCTCACGAAGGTTTTGTTAAGTTTTGTGTGGATGAAGTGTTCGAAGATCGAGGAGGTATTGATATGAGAAGAATGAGGAGAGGCAAGATCTCAAGCTTGGGGATGCCCAAGGCACCCCAAGTAAATATTCAAGGAGACTCAAGCATCTAAGCTTGGGGATGCCCCGGAAGGCATCCCATCTTTATTCAACAGTTATCGGTATGTCTCGGTTTTTGTTTTGTTCACATGATATGCGTAAATTCTTGGAGCGTCGTGTGCCTTTTCTTTTTCTTTTAATAAATGCACCATGATGGTATGATATAGTCCTTGGTTGATTTATAGAATGCTTCATGCACTTCACTTATATCTTTTGAGTATGGATTTATAGAATGCTTCATGTGCTTCACTTATATCATTTGAAGTTTGGATGCCTGTTTCTCTTCATATAGAAAACCGTTATTTGTAGAATCCTCTTTTGCTTCACTTATATTTATTAGAGAATGGTCTTTTGTAGAAAGAATTAAACTCTCTTTCTTCACTTATATCTATTTAGAGAGTCAACAGGAATTGGCCATTCACATGGTTAGTCATAAAATCCTACATAAAACTTGTAGATCACTGAATATGATAAGCTTGATTCCTTGCAATAGTTTTGCGATATAGAGATGGTAATATGTGGGAGGTACTAGTGAATGATTGTGGTTTAGTAGGAATATTGGTGTTAAGGTTTGTGATTCCCGAAGCATGCACGCATAGTCTCTCGTTGTGCTAAGAAGTTGGAGCATGATTTATTATTGATTGTCTTCCTTTGCGTGGAGGTCGGGGCCGCGCGATGGTTAACTCCTACCAACCTCCCCCCTTGGGGCATGCGTAGTAGTACTTTGCTTCAAGGGCTAATAAACTTTCGCAATAAGTATGTGAGTTCTTTATGACTAATGTGAGTCCATGGATTATAAGCACTCTTACCTTTCCGCAATTTGCTAGCCTCTTCGGTACCGTGCATTGCCCTTTCTCACCTCGAGAGTCGGTGCAAACTTCACCGGTGCATCCAAACCCCGTGATATGATACACTCTATCACACATAAGCCTCCTTATATCTTCCTCAAAACAGCCACCATACCTACCTATTATGGCATTTCCATAGCCATTCCGAGATATATTGCCTTGCAACTTCCATCATCATCATATACATGACTTGAGCATTCATTGTCATATTGCTTTGCATGATCGTAAGATAGCTAGCATGATATTTTCATGGCTTATCCGTTTTTAGATATCTTTGCTACGCTAGATCATTGCACATCCTGGTACACTGCCAGAGGCATTCATATAGAGTTATCCTTTGTTCTAGTATCGAGTTGTAATTTTTTGAGTTGTAAGTAAATAGAAGTGTGATGATCATCATTATTCATTATTAGAGCATTGTCCCAGTAAGGAACAGATGATGGAGACTATGATTCCCCCACAAGTCGGGATGAGACTTCGGACAAAATAAAAAAAAAGAAAAAAAGTGAGGCCAAAAAGAGCCCAAGAAAAAAAAAGAAAAAAAAGAGAAAACAAAAAAAATGAAATGAGAGAAAAAGAGAGAAGGGGCAATGTTACTATCCTTTCCACACTTGTGCTTCAAAGTAGCACCATGTTTTTCATATAGAGAGTCTCCTATGTTGTCACTTTCATATACTAGTGGGAATTTTTCATTATAGAACTTGGCTTGTATATCCCGATGATGGGCTTCCTCAAATGCCCGAGGTCTTCGAGCAAGCAAGTTGGATGCACGCCCACTTAGTTTCACGTTGAGCTTTCATACACTTATAGCTCTTAGTGCATCCGTTGCATGGCAATCCCTACTCCTTGCATTGATATCAATTGATGGGCATCTCCATAGCCCATTGATTAGCCGCGTCGATGTGAGACTTTCTTCCTTTTTTGTCTTCTCCATATTAATCTCTACCACCGCATTCTATTCCACCCATAGTGCTATATCCATGGCTTGCGCTCATGTATTGCATGGGGGTTGAAAAATCTGAAGCGCGTTAAAAAGTATGAACAATTGCTTGGCTGACACCGGGGTAGTACATGATTTATATATTGTGTTAAGAAGATGGAGCATGACAAGGCTATATGATTTTGTAGGGATAGCGTTCTTTAGCATTTTTATTTTGAAAGGCATGATTGTTTGTTGGGATGCCTGAGTATTGATGTCTTTATATCAAATTATAGACTATTGCTTTGAATCACTCATGTCTTAATATTCATGCCATGATTAGATTATATGATCAAGATTATGCTAGGTAGCATTACACATCAAAAATTATCTTTTTTATCATTTACCTACTCGAGGACGAGTAGGAATTAAGCTTGGGGATGCTGATACGTCTCCATCGTATCTATAATTTTTGATTGTTTCATGCCAATATTCTACAACTTTCACATATTTTTGGCAACATTTTATATTGTTTTTTGGGACTAACATATTGATCCAGTGCCCAGTGCTAGTTCCTGTTTTCTGCTTGTTTTTTGTTTCACAAAAAATCCATATCAAACGAAGTCCAAATGCAATAAAATTTTACGGAGAATTATTTTGGAATATATGTGATTTTTGGGAGGTGGAATCAATGCAAGGCGGTGCTCGTGGGCCCCACGAGGCACCAGGGCGTGCCAGGGGGGGCCCGGCGTGCCGTGGTGCCTCATGAGGCCCACGTAGGTCGGTTGGTACCCTTCTTCGACTGCAAGGAAGCTAATATCAGGAAAAAAATCATGTTAAAATTTCAGCACAATCTGAGTTACGGATCTCCGGGAATTTAAGAAACGGTGAAAGGCCAGAAAACAGGAACGCGAAACAGAAGAGAACAGAGAGAGAGATCCAATCTAGGAGGGGCTCCTACCCCTCCGCTGCCATGGCAGCCATGGACCAGAGGGGAAACTCTCCTCCCATCTAGGGGGGAGGCCAAGGAAGAAGAAGAAGGAGGGGGGAGGCTCTCTCCCCCTCTCTTCCGGTGGCGCCAGAGCGCCGCCGGGGGAAACATCGTGACGGCGATATACACCAACAACTTCGCCGCCGTCAACACCAACTCTCTCCCGCTCTATGCAGCGGTGTAACCTCTCTTTTCCCGCTGTAATTCTCTAGTTAAACATGGTGCTTAATGCTACATGTTATTATCCAATGATTTGTGGCCATCCTATGATGTTTGAGTAGATTCTTTTTGTCCTATGGGTTGATTGATGATCGTGATTGGTTTGAGTTGTATGTTTTATTTTTGTGCTGTCCTATGGTGCCCTCCGTGTCGCGCAAGCGTGAGGGGTTCCTATTGTAGGGTTTGCAATACATTCATAATTCTCTTATGGTGGGCGGCTAGAGTGACAGAAGCTTACACCCGAGTAAGGGGGTTGTTGCGTATGGGAGTAAAGAGGACTTGATACATAATGCTATGGTTGGGTTTTACCTTAATGATCTTTGGTAGTTGCGGATGCTTGCTAGAGTTCCAATCATAAGTGCATATGAACCAAGTACGAAAAGTATGTTAGCTCATGCCTCTCCCTCATATAAAATTGCAACAATGATTACCGGTCTAGTTATCGATTGCCTAGGGACAAATCATTCTCTTGTGTTACAAAAGCTTTCTACTAAACAACTAACTTTTATTATCTTGCAAATTACTCATAGTTTTATTCTCGTTAAGTACTTCTAGTCTTATCCTTACACCCGCAAAATAGTTTCATACTTGTTCTAGGTAAAGCGAACGTCAAGTGTGCGTAGAGTTGTATCGGTGGTCGATAGAACTTGAAGGGAATATTAATTCTAACTTTAGATCCTCGTTGGGTTCGACACTCTTATTTATTGAAAAAGCTACAATTGATCCCCTATACTTGTGGGTTATCACTGCTACGTGGAAACCGATGACCAGGAGTAGATTCGGAGGCTCCCAGGCAGGAGGCCTGCGCCTTTTTGATCTAGTGTCGTTGTTTTGCTCAGCCTTCTTAAGGCAGACTTGTTTAACTTTATGTCTGTACTCAGATATTGTTGTTGCTTCCGCTAATGCTTGTACTCGAGCTTATGTATTCGAGCCCTTGAGGCCTCTGGCTTGTAATATAAAGCTTGTATTATTTTATTTTGTGTCTAGAGTTGTGTTGTGATATCTTCCCGTGAGTCCCTGGGCTTGATCGTGCGCATTTGCGTGTATGATTAGTCCACGATTGAGTCGGGGGTGTCACACCCTATAAGTGTCACAAACAGCCCTAGAGTTCGTACTAAAATAACACCATATGATACGCATCAACCAACTCTAATGTCACCTAGATACTCCAATGTCACCACAAGTATCTGTGAGTTGATTATTCGATATGCATCAAACAACTTCAGATTCATAATATTCAATCTACACAAAGAACTTCAAAGAGTACCCCCAAAGTTTCTTATCAGAGAAAAGATAATGAAAACGTGCAACCAACCCCTATGCCTAGATCACCCCAAGGTCACGGGAATCCGCGAGTTGATTACCAAAACATACATCAAGTGAATCAATAGAATACCCCATTGTCACCATGGGTATCCACATGCAAGACATACATCAAGTGTTCTCAAATCTGAAATACTCAATCCGACAATAACGAAACCTCAAAGGGAAAGACTCAATCCATCACAAGAAGATAGAGAGGGAAGAAACACCATATGATCCAACTATATTAACAAAGCTCGCGATACATCAAGATCGTGCCAAATCAAGAACACGAGAGAGAGAGATCAAACACATAGCTACTAGTACATACCCTCAACCCCGAGGGTGAACTACTCCCTCCTCGTCATGGAGACCACCGGGATGATGAAGATGGCCTCCGGTGATGATTTCCCTCTCCAGCAGAGTGCCAGAGAGGGCCTCCAGATGAGATCACGGAAGAACAGAGGCTTGCGGCAGCGGCGTGGAAGTTCTAGGTTTCTTTCTGGGGTTTTTTGTATTTATAGGAATTTTTGGCGTTGGTTTGACGTCAAGGGGGGCCCAGGAGGGAGCGACAAGCCTGCTCCGCGCGCCCTGGGGGGGGGAGGGCGCGCCCCCAGGCTTGTCGCTTCCTCATGAGGCTTCTGGTCCTTCCTTGAAGCTTCGGGGGTCTCTTTTGGTCCACAAAAAATCACCGTAAATTTCCAGCCCGTTCCGAGAACTTTTATTTCTGCACAAAAAACAACACTACGGTAGTTCTGCTGAAAACAGCATCAGTCCGGGTTAGTTCTAATCAAATCATACCAAAACCATATAAAATTGTTGTAAACATGGCATGAATACTTCATAAATTATAGATACGTTGGAGACGTATCACTCACAAGTAGCAGGAAGAATTTCTGGCGCCGTTGCCGGGGAGACATCACCAAAACCTATCAAGTACCTTCACATAAACTATCATCTACTTGCTCTTATTTTATTTGCCTTTTTATTTGCATTTGCCTCACATTTTCATCTCCTACACTTCTCATAAAAAATACAAAAACATAAAAATATTGTATTTGCTTGTTTGCTTGCTTTGTCGGTATGTCTCAAGAAAACACCAAGTTGTGTGACTTTTCAAATACTAATAATAATGATTTTATTAGTACTCCTATTGCTCCTCCCGCCACTAGTGCGGAGTCATATGATATTAATGCTGCTTTGCTAAGTCTTGTTATGAAAGAAGAATTTTCTGGAACTCCTAATGACTCTGCTACTTCCCATCTTAATACTTTCGTTGAATTATGTGATATGCAAAAGAAAAAAAGTTGTGGATAATGATATTATTAAGTTGAAATTATTTCCGTTCTCACTAAGAGATCGTGCTAAAACTTGGTTTTCATCCTTGCCTCGCAATAGTATTGATTCTTGGGATAAGTGTGAGGATGCTTCTATTGCCAAGTATTTTCCTCCCGCTAAAATTATTTGTCTAAGAAATCAAATAATGAATTTTAAGCAACTTGAGCAAGAACATGTTGCACAAGCATGGGAGAGAATGAAATTAATGATTAAAAATTGTCCCACTCATGGTTTAAGCTTATGGATGATCATACAAAAAAATTATGCGGGACTAAACTTTGTTTCTAGAAATCTTCTAGACTCTGCTGCAGGAGGTACTTTTATGGAAATTACATTGGGAGAAGCTACAGAACTCCTTGATAATATTATGAAAAATTATTCTCAATGGCATACCGAAAGAGCTCCAACTGGTAAGAAGGTAAATTCTGTCGAGGAAATCTCTACTTTGGGTGATAAAATGGATGCTATTATGAAAATGCTTGCTAGTAAAAATACTCATGTTGATCCTAATGATGTGCCATTGTCTAGTTTGGTTGAGAAAAATAATGATGCTATTGATGTGGATTTTGTCTCTAGAAATAATTTCAATAACAATGCTTATAGAGGAAATTTCAATCCTAGGCCGTTTCCCGAAAATTCCTCTAATAGTGATGGTAATTCATATAATAATAATAGGATACCTACTGATCTTGAGAGCAACATTAAAGAATTTATTAATTCTCAAAAGAATTTCAATGCTATGATAGAAGAAAATTTGAATAGAGTTGATGAAATGTCTAGGAACATGGATAGAATTGCTCATGATGTGGAAAACCTTAAAATTAAAATTTTGCCACCTAAGCATGATATTAATGAGTCTATTAAAGCCATCCATGTTTCCATTAATGAAAGTAAAGAGAGAACCGCTAGGTTGAGGGCTAAGCGAGAATTCCTAGAAAAGGCTATTCCACCCAGTTTTTATCGTAATAATGATGAAGATATTAAATTGATTGGTGTCTCACCTATTGAATCTTTATTTAGTAATATAAAAATTGATGAAAAAGGGACTGAATATGAGTCAACTTTAGTTAGAAGGCGTCCCAATTGTTCAGAGGGTTGCTAGTTGTAGTCTGCGTTGGTATTTCCCCGAAGAGGAGAGGATGATGCAGTACAGTAGAGATAAGTATTTCCCTCAGTTAAGAACCAAGGTTATCAATCCAGTAGGAGAACCAAGCAAAATTCCATTAAGCGCACCTGCACACAAAAGAGCAAACACTTGCACCCAACGCAAATAAGAGGGTTGTCAATCCTATTAGCGGTTATTTGCAAGGATTAAATCTTATAGAGATAAATAGATAAACTAAAATACTAATTAAAATAAAAGTAAATAAATTGCAGCAAGGTATTTTTAGGTTTTTAATATATGATAAAGTAGACCGGGGGCCATAGTTTTCACTAGAGGCTTCTCTCTCGAACACATAGCATACGGTGGGTAAACAAATTACTGTTGGGCAATTGATAGAAAAGCAAATAATTATGAAGGATTCATGGCAATGATCATGTATATAGGCATCACGTCCGAGACAAGTAGACCGACTCCTGCCTGCATCTACTACTATTACTCCACCCATCGACCGCTATCCAGCATGCATCTAGGGTATTAAGTATGAAACAGAGTAACACCTTAAGCAAGATGACATGATGTAGACAAAGTAAACTCAAGCAATATGATTAAACCCCATCTTTTTATCCTTAATGGCAACAATACAAATACGTGTCATGTCCCCTTCTGTCACTGGGATTGAGCACCGCAAGATTGAACCCATCACAAAGCACCTCTCCCATTGCAAGATAAATCAATCTAGTAGGCCAAACCAAATCGATAGATCGGAGAGAAATACAAAGATATAACAATCATCCATAAAAGAGTTCAGAGAAGACTCAAATAGTTCTCATGAATAATCTGATCATAAACTCACAATTCATCGGATCCCAACAAACACACCGCAAAAGAAGATTACATCGGATAGAACTCCAAGAACAGCGAGGAGAACATGGTATTGAAGATCAAAGAGAGAGAAGAAGCCATCTAGCTACTAGCTATGGACCCGTAGGTCTGTGGTAAACTACTCACACATCATCGAAAGGGTAGCAAGGTTGATGTAGAAGCCCTCCATGATCGATTCCCCCTCCGACAGAGTACCGGAAAAGGCCTCCAGATGGGATCATGGAAGAACGGAGGCTTGCGGTGGCGGAAAGGTTTTCTCTTCTATCTCTCTGTTGGTTTGGGAATATTTGTGAATTTATAGCGAAGGAATTAGGTCAAGAGGTGCCACGAGGGGCCCACAAGCCTGGGGGGCGTGGCCACCCACCTGGGGCACGCCCTCCAGGCTTGCCGGCTCCTCGTGGGTCTTCTGGTCTTCTCCCGAAGCTTCCTGGGTATCTTCTGGTCCAGAAAAAATTAATCCAAAGTTTTTTTCCTCGTTTGGACACTTTTTGATAATAATTTTCTGAAAAGGCAAAAACAAGCAAAAAACAGCAACTGGCACTGGGCACTGGGTTAATAGGTTAATCCCAAAAAATGATATATAATGGCATATAATTGCATATATAACATCCAAGATTGATACTATAATAGCATGGAACAATCAAAAATTATAGATATGTTGGAGACGTATCAAGGGTGATGATCTTAATGATAAAAATGATAAAAGTGGGTTTGGAGAGGTCAAGACTTTAAATAGTGATGTGCCCACTACTTTGTATTACTAGGACTTTAATTATGATAGTTGCTCTTTAGTTGAATGTATTTCCTTGTTGCAATCCATGATTAGTTCACCTAATGCCTATGAACAAAATAAAGCTTTCACTAAACATATTGTAGAAGCTATGATAAAAGCTCATGAAGAAAAGATTGAGTTGGAAGTTTCAATACCTAGAAAATTGCATGATGAATGGGAACCTACTATTAAAATTAAAATAAAAGATTATGAATGTAATGCTTTATGTGATCTAGGTGCTAGCGTCTCTACTATCCAAAATCTTTATCTGATGTGCTAGGCCTTACCGATTTGAATGAATGTTCCCTTAACTTGCATTTAGCGGATTCCACTATTAAGAAACCATTGGGTAGAATTAATGATATTCTCATACTTGCAAATAGGAATTACGTACCCATGGATTTTATTGTGCTTGATATTGAATGCAATCCGTCTTGTCCTAAAATACTTGGTAGGCCTTTCCTACGAACCATAGGTGCTATTATTGATATGAAAGAAGGTAATATAAGATTCCAATTCCCACTAAACAAAGGGATGAAACACTTCCCTAGAAAGAGAATTAAGCCACCATATGAATCTATTATGAGGGCCACCTATGGAATAAATTTGAAGGATGATAACACTTGAAACTATGCATTATGCCTAGCTAGGGGCATAAAACAATAACGCTTGTTGGGAGGCAACCCAATATTTATCTTTATTGTAATTTTTATTTTTCTTGTGTCAGACAATTATAGCTAATGTTATGATTGTGTTTTTATCTTTTAATTGGTGTTTGTGCCAAGTAATGCCTTTAGGATGATTTGGATGATAGTATAATTGATGTTGTTCGAAAACAGAAAGTTTTGCGCCCAGTTCTGGATTTTTGGTTCTGTACTGGAACGTCAGAAAAATCTGAAATTTTACACCGTATTGGTATATGGATTTTTTACGTTTTCCTAATTTTTCACAATTTTTGGAGTTACAAAAGTATGGATTTTAAATAGATCTTTACAAACTATTTTGTTTTAGATAGATTCTGTTTTCTATTGCATAGTTCGCTTATTATAATGATGCTATGGATTATATCGGGGGGTATAAGTCATGGAGAAGTTAGAGTACAGTAGAATGATGCAAAAATTAAATATGAATCAATTTAACAGTACCTAAAGTTTAAGATTTATTCGTTATACTAATGGATCTCACGAGGTTTCTGTTGAGTTTTGTGTGCTGAAGTTTTCAAGTTTTGGGTGCAATTACGATGGATGAAGGAATAAGGAGTGGCAAGACCCTAAGTTTGGGGATGCCCAAGGCACCCCAAGGTAATATTAAAGGAAGACCCGAGCGTCTAAGCTTGGGGATGCCCCGGTTGGCATCCCCTCTTTTGTCTATAATCTATCGGTAACTCACTTCGAGCTATATTTTTATTCATCACATGATATGAGTTTTACTTGGAGCGTCTTGTCATATAGTTTGTTTGCTTTTTAGTTTGTCACAATCATCTTTGCTGAGCACACCTTTTTGAGAGGGACATACATTATTCGTGATTTGTTAGAATACTCTATGTCCTTCACTTATATCTTTAGAGCTAGGCAGTTGCTCTAGTGCTTCACTTATATCTTTTAGAGCACGGCGGTGGTTATATTTTATAGAAATGGTTGCACTCTCATGCTTCACTTAAATCTTTTTGAGAGTCTAATAAATAGTAATGGCAATTTGCTCATGTTAAAAGAATGGTCCTAATATGATAAGGTATTCAAGGAGGATATAATAAAAACTTTCATGTAGATCACTAAATATGAAGTGCATGGATAATTTTATTATTGTCGTAATATGGAACGATATAGGTTCATAATCATTGGTTAGTAGAAATATCGGTATTAAAGTCTCAGGGCTGGTTTTCCAGGACATAAAATCCCAGCAAATGACCCTCGTGTCATCACCAGCCCTAGGATTACTGTTCGCTGGTGGACACTTCCTTGATACAGAATTCCAAGCGTTTACAAGAATTTGATACAAGACCATAAAAGTCCATTGAGTACCACAATGATTACTAGTGGCGAATGAAGAAAGCGACTCGTGGATCTCCAACGTCGATGGGGGTCCATTCCCACAGGAACAGCTGACCTGGATAACTCCTATCTCGCGTGGTTGCTATCTCTGATTCCTAGGCTGCGGAGTTGTCTTCATAGAGCTCTCGTCCGGATAATGATCTGGCCAAGACAATAGCCAGGGACAAGCCAGTGAGTACGTTTGAATGTACTCGCAAACATCATGAACAAAAGATATACTGAATGCAAATAGAATGCATATGATCATGTTAGAATAATTCCAAATGAACATTTGGTTAGATAGCATGTATAATATGTTCAGGTAGGCAATTTTAAGTGTCGATTCTTAGGTGGTAAAACCATCCCAGAAGAATCTAAATGAAAGCGTAAGTGGAACGTCGGGCGTTAGACCGCCCAAGGATTCCAAAATAAAACGCCAGTCAGATGTCTGAATGCGACGCCTCGAAAGGTCTTGAAAAGTAATGCCAAATGGGTGTCTGAATGCGACGCCTCGAGAGGTCTTAAAAAGAAATGCCAAACGGGTGTCTGAATGCGACACCTCGAAAGGTCTTGAAAAGAAATGCCAAATGGGTGTCTGAATGCGACGCCTCGAGAGGTCTTGAAAAGAAATGCCAAACGGGTGTCTGAATGCGACGCCTCGAGAGGTCTTGAAAAGAAAGTAATAACATGAGTATCCAGGTGGCATAACCTTCCCAAGAGATACTCAAAAATGAACATAAGAGAAAAAGGTTAGTCCATAGTAATATTCATGTTAATAATAATATTCATGAGCATCCGTAGTGATAATAATCATCCTGCAAAAGTGAATCATGCTCAATTTTAATTATTTCCTCCGAAGACCGACACTAAGACCGACACTTAACCCATCCCAGACTGTAGCCGTTGACCACGGACATGGCTATTCGAATAGGTTTTAGAACTCTGCAGAGGTTGTACTCTTTACCCACAAGTAAAGGATTTCTTTAGTCAACCCCGAGATGTTGACTAATTCCGATTACGGTCTTTGGGTTGAAAACACACCTAACCAGCACACACCAGCTTAACTTTCCTGATGCCCGGAATCACCCAAAGCATCATCCAAGAAAAACTCTAAGGCGGGGAGGCCAACACCTCGAATAGCATGGGATCACAATTTATATCGCGCGCAAACTAAGGGGTGCCCCCCCTCTCGGCCCAGCCGGAAACACCGATGCCCCCTGACCAGGTGACATGCCTACCAGAGGCCTCTGGTATCTTTCACCATGGCCTCTCTGTACAGTGTGTGCAAGGAAAGGGGTTAACAACTTACTAAGCCATACCCTACCTGTGGCAGGGACAAGTGGCAGCACGAGTCAAGTATGGGGGTTACCGGAACAAGACTCGATCTATGGTCGACTCAGGAGTTTTAACTTTCCTGCAGTGGTTAGCACAATATATCTCCTTGGTAGTACCCAACAGGGTCACCACCTGGCATGTCCCGACATGCCATCACTGATCATTCTCGTCACAACGAGACATCCATTTCACGGTCACTTTTTCTCGTGACTGATTCTTTCCTGCGGATTAGTCAGAACAAGCATAGGCATGTGTGGCACAAATTTTTCATGTTTAAGTGAACTCAAATACTCACAAGGAACCACATATGCATGATCATCTATATGCAAATTTCATTTGAGTCAACCTAATCATGTTTCAAAATTCTAGCAAGCAATCAACCAAACTTTCATCATATCAAGTGTTCAAGATGCTTGCCTTGAGCATGTAGAAGGGTTGGGTGCACTCCAAAAGTTTTGAAAATTCTCTTCCCTCCGTTTTTTCCTATTTTCAAAATATTGCAAATATCACATAATTTCACAATAGTATAAAAAAGTTGTTTCGATTTTTTTAAAATAAATACTAAAATAAACTAGATGAAAAATGAAGAATAACAGAAAAAGAATCAATTCATTTGGAGTTGTGGTTTAAAAACTAGGGCCAGTCAAAGTTTAGTCAAAATCTGAGTTTTATTTAAAATCTAAAAAGAAAACGATCGGACAGAAATGCGCTTTCGAAAGAGGAAGACGTACTCTGTGGAATACGCCTCCACTTAAGACGAGCCGGTGCGGCGCTGGGTCACTAACAGTGGGCCCACCTGGCCCACTGGTCAGGTTTGACCGGTCGCCCATCATCTTCCCTCCCGCGGCCGAACAGGGCACGGCCTTCGGCGGCCCTCGCCGGCGAATGGCGGCATCCGGCAAGGATCTGAGCACACGGGGAGAATCAGGAGGCTGGGGCGCATCCGTAGAGGTAGGTACCAGCCCCTGGGGTCGACGGAATCACCGGCGGCAAGGTCTCCCGAGGAGCTCCGGCGGAGATGAATTGGGGCTTTCGCCTACGGTCGATCTCGAGCGGAATTGAGAGGTGGAACGAATTCGCGGGATCAAGAGAGGGCTTCTGTTGAAGAGAAATAAGCGAGGGAGGCTCTGGTGGCGTGGGATTCTTAGAGACAGTGGCGGCGGTCGCCTTGGCTGGAAACGAGGAAGACGACCTCTTTCGGTCGTTCTGACACTCAAGAGAGCTCATAGAGGAAGGAGGAGGAGTGTTGATGAGCTGGGCGAGCTCGGGGTGAACTTAAATAGGCGGGGAAGGTCGGTTCCGCGGGCTCCCAAAGATGGACACGGCGGCGGAGGCCATTACGGAGGTGGTTGAGGCCGTTGAGGCCGGTGGCCGTGGTCGGCGGGTCGGTGAGGACGGTGGCGATCCGTAGTAATGGTGGAGCGGGCTGGCTGGCTTGAACGCTCGCCAGGTGGCTTGGGCGGTGCCGTCCCCGAGCTGACTACGGCGGTGGCCATTGATGGCTTCTCGTGGTCGGTGGCGAGGCCTGTGGTGGACGGCGGGTCGGCAGAGGAGCTACAGGGAAGTGGAGTAAGTGTGGGCGGCCACTGGTGGCTCAGAGGCGAGCCACGCATCTGGGCGGTGGCTTGCCCGACACGGCGGCGTGCTGGCCGATGGTGGACGGCACTGGCCGGCGCTAGGATATGAGGGGGAGGTGTCGGCGGGCGTCTAGGTGGTCGGGGCGATCCAGATGAGGGCTAGGACGAGCGGGTAAAGCATCAGAGAAGCGACAGGGCTCGGGTGCCATCGGATGCAGTACGCGCGCTCTGGCCGCGCTCTCTACACGCAGGCAGAGTGTTCGACCAAATGCCAGCGTACCCTAGGTTGACCTATTGGAGCTAACGTTTGGTAGGGTGATGCTCCTGGGGATTACAAAGATGATGGACATGATGGTTTGGCTAAATGAGCAAGTGTACAATGCAAGTTCATGAGCTTGCAGATTTCTGCCATGCACATGAGGTGCTTGATGAAATGCTAGGGCCACCTAGGGATCTTTTCTGAGATTGGAATTTGGCAGGATGATGTCTCCTTGGATGTTAGTGATGATGCTGAAGTTGGTTTTATGAAAGGAAATACTTGCTAGTGCAGGTTTTGGAGAAATTCAGTTCTGGATCAATGTTGGAAGGGAGTATTTGGTGAACTTAAGAGATGCCAATGGAGCTGATCTTCTGGACTTAAGTTTTTGGTTGGAAGGACTATGAGATGGAAAATTTTCAGAATTATTTGAGCAAGGAAAAATAGGGCTGTAGTTATAACCTAAGGATGGGACAGAATTGAAAAGTGGATGAATTCCTCAAATTTTTCAAAAGACAAAGATGGTTTGTTGCACAAAAGTTAATTATAGGACTAAGAGCCTCTCCCAAAATTTTGTGGTATTAAACAAAAATTTATTTGAAATAGTTTTAGTTCAATAGAAGCATTTCAAAGTTTGAAAATGCTATTAAAAGAATTATTTTGGGGAAAATTTATTATGGAAATATTTCGTAGTAAATTTTAAAAGTTAAATGAAAGGATAAAAAATTACTTTCAAAACCCACAATATTTTACGAAAGTTTCTATATGGAGGGAACAATTTTGGAAAACAGAAAAGATTCTAAAATTATTAAAAGACCTAATATAAATCAAAATTTTATTTCTGTCAAAATTTTACTTAATAAAAACATGGTTAAAATTTTGGGGTGTTACATAAAGTTTGTTATGAGTACTCATCTAAGTATTGGTCGTGGCATGGTGAGGAAGTTCGAGCATTTATAGGTCTGAAATGAAATCCTTGAGTGATGTTACAATCGGGGGCGCGCGATGGTTAACTCCTACCAACCTCCTCCCTAGGGGCATGCGGTTAGTACTTTGCTTCGAGGGCTGATAGACTTTCACCATATGTATGTGAGTTCTTTATGACTAATGTGAGTCCATGGATTATACACACTCCTATCTTTCCGCAATTTGCTAGCCTCTTCGGTACCGTGCCTTGCCCTTTCTCACCTCGAGAGTTGGCGCAAACTTTCCCGGTGCATCCAAACCCCGTGATATGATACGCTCTTTCACACATAAGCCTCCTTTTACCTTCCTCAAAACAGCCACCATACCTACCTATTATGGCATTTCCATAGCCATTCCGAGATATATTGCCATGCAACTTCCATCGTTCCGTTTATACGACACACATCATCATTGTCATATTGCTTTGTATGATCATATAGCTGACATAGTATTTGTGGCTCAGCTACCGTTCATCATTTTTTATACATGTTACGCTAGATCATTGCACATCTTGGTACACTGCCAGAGGCATTCATATAGATTCATATTGTTCTAGTATCGAGTTGTAATATTGAGTTGTAAGTAAATAAAAGTGTGATGATCATCATTATTAGAGCATTGTCCCAGTGAGGAAAGGATGAGGGAGACCGTGATTCCCCCACAAGTCGGGATGAGACTCTGGATGAAAAAAGAGAGGCCAAAAAGAGCCCACAAAAAAAGAGAAAAAGAGAGAAGGGGCAATGTTATTATCCTTTTCCACACTTGTGCTTCAAAGTAGCACCATGTTTTTCATATAGAGAGTCTCCTGAGTTGTCACTTTTATGTACTAGTGGGAATTTAACGTTATAGAACTTGGCTTGTATTTCCGATGATGGGTTTCCTCAAATGCCCGAGGTCTTCATGAGCAAGCAAGTTGGATGCACACCCACTTAGTTTTCAATTTGAGCTTTCATACACTTATAGCTCTTAGTGCATCTGTTGCATGGCAATCCCTACTCCTCGCATTGATATCGATTGATGGGCATCTCCATAGCCATTGATCTGCCGAGTTGATGCGAGACTTTCTTCCTCCTTTTCCATTATTTGACCCCTATCACCGCATTCTATTCCACTTAGTGCTATGTCCATGGTTCGCGCTCATGTATTGCGTGGGAGTTGAAAATGCTGAAGCGCGTTAGAAGTACGATCCAATTGCCTGGTTTAACACCGGTATGCCCATGATTTATATATTTGCGGTGATGATAGAGTCATGCCATGCTAATATGAGAAAGTGAGTAGGGATAACACTCGTTAAGGATCGTATATTTTGAAAGTATAATGATTATGCTTCTTATGTTCATGGATATTATTATGTTGATATTGTTAATTCATCGCTTCACAATATTTATGCCGTAAAAGAGATTACATGATAAACATGTTAGGTAGCATTCCACATCAAAAATTCTGTTTTTATTATTTACCTACTCGAGGACGAGCAGGAATTAAGCTTGGGGATGCTGATACGTCTCCGACATATCTATAATTTTTTATTGTTTCATGCCATTATATTATCAATCTCGGATCCTTTATATGCAATTATATGCTATTTTATATTATTTTTTGGGACTACCCTATTAACCTAGTGCCCAGTGCCAGTTGCTGTTTTCTGCTTGTTTTTGGCTTTTCAGAAAATCAATATCAAACGAAGTCCAAACAGAAAAATATCTTTGGATCAATTATTTTCTGGACCAGAAGGGACCCTAGAAGCTTTGGGAGGAGACCAGAAGGCATACGAGAGAGCCACAAGCTCACACAGCGCGCCCCAGGGGGGTGGCCGCGCCCCCTGAGCCTGTGGGTCCCTCGTAAATCTGTTTGACCTAATTCCAAGCCTATAAATTCCCAAATATTCCCAAACCAACAGAGAGCCACCCGAAACACTTTTTTCGCCGCCGCAAGTTTCTGTTCTTCCGCGATCCCATCTGGAGGCCTTCTCTGGTACTCTGCCGGAGGGGGAATCGATCTCAGAGAGCTTCTATATCATCCTTGCTGCCCTACCGATGATGCGTAAGTAGTTTACCACGGACCTATGGGTCCATAGCTAGTAGCTAGATGGCTTCTTCTCTATCTTTGATCTTCAATACAATGTTCTCCTCAATCTTCTTGGAGTTCTATTCGATGTAATCTTCTTTTGCGGTGTGTTTGTTGGGATCCGATGAATTGTGGGTTTATGATCAGATTATTCATTAAAAGTAATTGAGTCTTTTTTGAACTTTATTATGCATGATTATTATAGCTTTGTATTCCTCTCCGATTTATCCGTTTGGTTTGGCCAACTAGATTGATTTATCTTTAGTGGGAGGGGTGCTTTGTAATGGGTTCAATCTTGCGGTGTCCTCACCCAGTGACAGAAGGGGTAGCGAGGCACGTATTGTATTGTTGCTATTAAGGGTAAAACGACTGGGTTTATTCATATTGATTGGGTTTACTTGGTCTACATCATGTCATCTTGCTTAAGGCGTTACTCAGTTTGTTATGAACTTAATACCCTAGATGCATGCTGGATAGCGATCGATTGGTGGAGTAATAATAGTAGATGCAGGCAGGAGTCGGTCTATTTGTCTCGGACGTGATGCCTATATATGTGATCATTGCCGTGAATAACATCATAACTATGCGCTCTTCTATCAATTGCCCAACAGTAATTTGTTTACCCACCGTATGCTATGCGTTCGAGAGAGAAGCCTCTAGAGAAAACTATGGCCCCCGGGTCTACTTTTATCATATATATAAAATCCAAAAATATCTTGCTGCATTTTTTCTATTTTATTTTATTTTGCAATTTATTTTATCTATCTATCACTACAAGATTTGATCCTTGCAAATAACCGCCAAGGGGATTGACAACCGTCTTGATCGCGTTGGGTGCAAGTATTTGCTTTTGTGTGTGCAGGTGCTGCTAACGAGGTTCTGTGTGGTTCTCCTACTGGATTGATAACCTTTGTTCTTAACTGAGAAAAATATTTATCTCTACTGTACTGCATCATTCTCTCCTCTTCAAGAAAATCTCAACGCAGCTCACAAGTAGCAGTACGCGTTTCCGCGACTGGGGGCGCCCGAGAGCAACTAATTAACGAGCGCTCCTTCGGGAGCCTCCCAAGGGTCACGTGAGGGTGGACTGAGTTGGCGCGCTCTCAGCCTCCGCCACGTGTCGCGCTCTGGATGCTTCCTCCGGATTTTTTTAATATTTTTTCGCACGCGTTTTCGGCTTTTTAGATGTTTTTTTTAGGTTTTTCGGCTTTTTGGTTTTCCACCGGTCTTTCTTTGCTTTTGGAAAAACAAATTCAAAAAAGAAAAAATTTGAACGAAAAAACGCGTTTTTTTTCTTCCACGAGAGGCACGGATTTGCTTTCGCGAGTGGCACGGCCGTTCCTCTCAGAAACAAAAAAAACTCGTTTTTTTCGTTCCGCGAGAGGCACGGTTTTGCTTCCGCGAGAGGCACGGCCGTGCCTCTCGGAAACCTAAAAAAAGACGTGTTTTTTCCTTCCGCGAGAGGCACTGTTTTGGTTCCGCGAGAGGCACGGCCGTTCCTGTCGGAAATGAAAAAAACTGTTTTCTTTTTTTTTCTTCTGCGCGATGCACGGTTTTGCTTCCGTGAGAGGCACAGTCGTGCCTCTTTTCAGAAAGGAAAAAAACGTGCTCCCGGTTCAGTTTTATCATCTGTTTTTTTCATGAATTTTTTTTCGTCAAAACCTATCAAAATGGGATCTAATTTTGAAGATCTCGACGCAAGGAATTAAATTGTGAAAACGGTTCGAGATTTGGACACACGGTTTAAGAGATAAAACGTTTTGAATGGATCTACGAAAAAGGGAAACTCTCAGGTTGCGACAAGTGGCGCACATGCAGTGCATTGCGTCACTTATCGCAACCTGTGAAGGTGGGAGTGATGTTTTAAAAAAGTACTCCTCAATTAGTGATTTCGGGACGCCCAGGTCGCGAAATAGGGGCACCCGAAAATAGCCTCGGCCTTGAGGAGCTTGATGGGCCCGGCTGGATGATTTATTGGGCGGACGCGGCCCAACTGGGAGGGGAGACCAAAGCAGAAAAAAATGGTCGATGTCCCTCCTGCGACCGGAAATCCCCCGTCCTCACTCTCTCGTCCTCACTCGAGCTCTCCCAAGGGAAGGGAAGGGGATCCGGCTCGCCGCAGCCCGCACCTCGAGCTCTCCTCCTGGCCTAGCTGCGGACGAGTACGACCCCGGCACCAGCACGGTTCGACCACTCTACTGAGCCGCTGCTCTGCCTCACTCCGACAGACACCTTCTCCGCCGCCGCCTTCCCCGACGCAGGTGAGCGCCTTCGCCGCCCAAGCTGGACACCGTATCTCTCTTCTCTGGTGCGTCCTTTCATGTTTCTCTTCACACATCTGCACCTGGCCTACGCTCAAAATTAACCAGAGGCGCCGGAGCACACTCGCGATGCGCACCTAGCTCGCCACCGCCGCCGTCGCTGAGGGTAAGTAAACCCGTCTCGCCCCTCCATCGTCTCGCTTCTCACCGGCGGGCACAAACGCACGCGAGGTGGTTCAGTTCAGTTTCCTCGCTGAGGCAGCAGAGGGAGACCGACAGAGTAGTACTGTATTATGTATACCTCAGTAGCAGAGAGACACACAGTATTATTTCAGGCGACGGATGCCCTTCTCTTTTCTTCTTTTCAACTGCACTAACAGATACGGCAACGAATGCTACAACTATAATTTTGTACTACAAGCTTCTCATCTCAGCCGCCTCACTTTTACTGCAACACATGCATAGCCAACCTGCACACACACACACACACTTGCCGTCAATTTTGCAGCAAGTTTTTTTTCCAACCGGGCTCACACCCCTTTCCATTAAATTCATAACGGAAATATCCAGTACAAAGTTCAACTTTGCAGCAAGTTGTAGCCCACAATCACACAAGTGCATCCACATTGCACAAACAACTGTTTAACTACAACCAACCAAGTGTAAGTTAACAGTTATGCTAAAAAAAAGTGTAAGCTAACAGTTTGTACTTGCTTGTCATCTTGATTTCAGCTGCTCCGCAGGAGTTGGCCGTGGGTGGACAACTAAATCTTGCCGCGACTTTTCAGCTGACCGGACTCCGACGGACCAAGATGCCGAGCAGAAGAGGCGCGACCCTGCTCGGGGATCTGCCGGAGGATATCATGGACAGGATACTCATCAGGTTGCCGTCCAAGGACGTCGGCCGCTGCCGCGCCGTCAGCACATCATGGCGCAGCGCGACATCCACGCCGGCATTCGTGCTCGAGCACCGCCAGCCACGGGCGGCCCGCCAGCCTCGTCGTCATTCGTGACGCCAGTGCCCATCAGCAGCTCTGGCCTTTCCTCCCGGGTTCTGAACATCGCTCGCAGAATTGCCTCAGGGGCGCCTGTGATGGCTTCCTCATCGTCTCTCGAGGCAACCAGTTGTACATCTGCAACCCGGTCATCCGCACGTGTGCTCTCCTACCGCAGCCTCAGAGGCAATACAACACCATAGCCGGTTTCTACTGCCACCATTCAACCGGAAAATACAGGGTGCTCTGGGTCTCGCAGTCACATGGCTCGTCTACATCCAGCTTATACATCCTCACAGTGGGATCCGACAAGCCGAGGCACATCAGAGTCAGAATGCCGACAGTCTCATCGCCTTCTGCAGAACAGAAGCTACTCAACAAGCTGCACTTTTCTTCCGATTGTTTGCCACCGGTCCACCACCGTGGCAGCCTGCACTGGCGTCCTTGCGGTGCCAACGACATTATGGGAGGCGGTGGCGGAGACATTATTGTGTTCGACACAGAAGCAGAGTCATTCCGTTGGATGCGCGGTCCCACCCAACCATGCCATTGTAGGAAGTTGTTCGACATGGAAGGGACACTTGCTTTGTGGGGTGGCTCGACTCCCAGGTCCACTTCTATGGATGTCTGGGTGATGCAGGATTACGAGGCTGAGATCTGGGCTTTCAAGTACCGGATTGACCTGTCAACGGTGGAGGCATCAAGACAACTTCATTCAACTTCTTTTGTAAAGAAAAGGATAAGATCACTTGACTCTACGGTGCGATTGTTGAACGATATGGCTGTGCTAAACAAGCGTGAGCTGCTCATCATGTTCAATAAGAAGCATGTGTTGCGCTGCGATGTTGATGGCAAGTTCTTAGGTGTTCTGAACATTGGGAAGAGTCACTATTGCATGCTGCTTACTCACCACCGCCTCCAAGAGAGCATTGTTCTGATTCCAGGCCATGATATGATGCAAGAAAAGCCGAGGAGCCTCCATTCTCCACAGGGCATGTCTGAATGGTCATGACTCCTGGCTTGCGTTTCCCTTGGATTGAGATAACATGCTCTTTGTTCTTAGCTCTTCCTACTTGTAGTACATGTCATTTTGGATGTGATCGTTTGGTGCTTGTTACGATGTCTTGATCATCTTGTTAGTGCTCTGAACTATGGATTCTCTTTGGCATGGTTAAGATGCACAAATGGCATCATTCAGATGAGATTTTTGCTCTTGTTCATGCTATGTTATTGGAATGTTATTCTGGATCTCTTCCATTTGCTGTTTGTTTGATTCCTAATGTCCGGCACGCAATTTGGTCGGAACTTGTAACTTTCACTGGGTTGCACTTGTTCTCTGTGCCAAAATGTTTCGCACAGCTGTGCGTATTATCGGTGCTTCTATGATCTAAGAAATCTGTGGTTCTTTAGCCGTGTGTGTCAGAGCACTGCTAGGGAGGGCTTTTTGTTCTGTTGTTTCTTGAAACTTGTTGAAGATGTGGTCTCCTGTAGCAAGATAGATATGCTGGTCCTCTGTTCATCTTTCTCCAGATAAAAGGTTTGTAACTTGATTGATTACATTGTGTCAGTTTGGCCACAATTCTTTTACATAGTATCATCCCGTCTTTCAAACTTGTTTCAAACTGGAGCTCCACGAGCCCCGATGCGACAGGGCAGAAATTAAGTACTCCCTCTGTAAACTAATATAAGACGTTCTTATATTATTAGTTTACAGAGGTAGTACATATAGGTCCAGTTTGCAAGTCAGTCCATCCGTAAAAGAGTTGTTCCTCACCGGTAGCAAGCCAAGTCTTTCAGGTTTTCAGACATGAAGTTATTAGTGATCCTTGCACAAATGTCCAAAACATCCGGGGAAAATGGTCTCAATAAATTCATATATCAACAGGTTACATCCTGATAACTAGTCACTGGCCAGATACTTCAGCACACAGCAAGCAAAGTTCTGAGTGAATAGCACCTGTACGCAAGGAATAATGAAAGGAAACAAAAAGAAAATGCTATGAACATGGACAGAAAAAACTCAGCAAATTTCCAATATCCACTGAAATAGATCGACCGACTGACGAAGAACTTGTACAATGCAAGGTATAAACAATGTTTATAAGCACCATTCAGATACACAGGTTTTCCCTCTGAAACAAATATGGCATCGTGAACTTTGTTTCAAATCTGCAATGTTGTGATCCTTACAAGTTTTTTTTTTTTTTTTTTTTTTTTTTTTTTTTTTTTTGCGAAAGTGATCCTTACAAGTTATAGTATTCTATAATAATACTGATAGTGGTGGTAACGCACACATGCAATGGCATGGAACAGAAACGAGTCCCATATATTGGGAGTGAACGTAACGAGTTTTAACTTGGAGCCGGACAGGAGGCGTCTCCTCTCCTCCAAAAAAAAAGCTAGGGTTTTTGCCTCTCGCCGGCGCCGCCGCCGTTCCGCCTCGTCTCCGGTGGCCCTAGGGCCATGGGGACGTGGTGGATCCTGGTAAGGGCCGGCGAGAGGGCTCCGTTTTTAGTCGTTCCTTTGAGTTTTGTTAGGGTTTGTGTCCTGCTCAGGAAGGCGAGACGGCGGCGGCTCCCTGAAGATGGAATAAAGGTCTCCCCGCCTAGCCCCCGTTCCGGTGGTGCGTCTAGCATCGTTGGTGGGCGTGTGGAGGTGTGTCTCCGGCGGATCTATCTTTGGTGGATTTGCTCGGATCTAGTCGTTGTTCGTCTACGTTCGTGTGTTTTCGGGTTGGATCCTTTCGATCTACGTTATTCTTCATCGGCGGCGGTTGCTGTTCTGGTGCGCTGGTCCTATGGGGCCTTAGCACGATGACTTCCCGATTGTCTACTACAACAAGTTGTGCCCGACTCCGACGGTGGAGGGGCGATGATGGCGGCGCGCCTTCGGCTCGCTTCAGTGCTTGTAGTCGTCGCTAGGTGGTCTACGGATCTGGATGTAATTTTTATTATTTCTGGTGTTCGTTGTACTGCCATGATTGAAAATGAATAGATTGGAGGTTTTTCGCAAAAAAAAAAAAAAAAAAAAAAAAACGTAACGAGTTTTAACGTCGCTGAGGAAGAGACTGTAGCAAAAAGTGTATGATGCAAGTGTAACAGTTGTTATTCACAAATGTGTGAGTTTTCTGCCGCCACGAGTCCAGGAATTCAGCAGCCAGGTTGATCTGGAGAAGGGCATGTACCTGTTACAGAAAATACAGACAAGATTCAGCTAGGTAAAGGTTACCACAAGAGTGAAAGCTGTGTAAAGAAAGCGAAACAAGAAGATGTATATCAGCATATAGAAGTAAACATGAATAGCGCATGACTTTTATACATATGGTCTAGTTTTGATAAAACAAAATGGGAACATGAGATGCAATCAATGATGGTAGTTGTTGAAGAAAGACTGTAAACAACACAAACACAATAGAATCAGAGGAAGATTTCCCTTCTGTATGTGTGATGTAGATAGCTAATTTGTTTAGACAATAGTATTCACATAACAGAATTTCTTGGAATACTGCAATTATTATGTAATCACATAACCGAGTACAGCTAGCACACGCAGAGGAAGATATGGAAGAATTATATCTCTAGATAAGGCAGTTTCTATGAGGTGTTGAACAAACAGATTTTGAAAGTCGAATACATACTAAAACCTGTGCATTTAGACCACAAATTTCTGGATATTAGTTTCAAACCCATGATGCTTCTAAATCCAACTGAATAAGGGTGTGGAATATCCAAGCCAACATGTATGACAGTGTTGATGTCCATGGATTAGAAATGTCCATTATACACAGCCAAGAGTTTGTTTTACACAAAAGCAGTAATCAACCAAGCAAGTAAAATCTTCTGGAAGGGTAGGATCATCTAGGCTCTAGTGATATCTTATCCGTCCTTGATATATTATGACTGCTAATAGAACTGCATATGCCGTTTGGTAACCTGTAACCAACAATTACTATCCCTGGTAGATACTAGACCTGTCGATTTTCATGGACAAAGACTCATGAAAATTTACTGAACATGACCAACTCATATGTCAATTTGGAAACTGGAGAAGTGGTTACCTACTCAGAGACGTAGCAGACACAGCCTGAACTGAACTGTATGCTAAGCTGGCGTAGCTGGGATGTTGTAGCGACTGCGCAAGCCATCGATAGCTCTGGCCACGGACTTTGCCATCTCAGGGAAGGTCACCTTGGACACTGAGCAGTGCGAACCAAGTTAGTACTAAACGATGCACCACCACTGCCTTAGTGGCTTGAACTGAAGTAAAATTCAGAAGATAGATGTCTCTGCTCGCTCGCTGCAGTACCACGAGACGAAGACGACTGCACCTCTGTCACGAACTTCTTGTACGATGCCTGGAATCCACACGGAGGATCGCAATCTCAGGGTCCAAATCCACACGAAATTCAGATACACGGTAGCACACACGACCAACGGTCGAGAATCGAACGAGAACGGCACGAGCGTACCTTCATCTCCTCGGCGCGCTCGGAGATCTTCTCGGCCATCTTCTTATGCTCCTTCTCCGCCTCCTCCGCCAGCTGCAGGCAGCTCTGCGTCTGCATCTGAACGGCGCACACGGAAGGAAGGGGATGGATCACGCCACACGATCGATGGGCTAAGCATGGCAAAAGGACTGGACTGGAACGGGATCAGAGAGAGAGAGAGAGAGAGAGAGAGAGAGAGAGAGAGAGAGAGAGAGAGAGAGATCACCTTGATGCGCTTGGAGATTCGGGAATGGGAGGCCTCGAGGTCACGGGCGGAGTCGCCGTGGAGCGCGTCGAGGCGGCGCTTGAGCGAGTCGAGGCTCGAAGCGGCGAGGCTCCTCAGGTCGGCGACGGTGGACACGGAGGCCGGTGTGGATATGGCGAACGGCGAGAGGGGGGATCTGGTCTTGGGCGTCACCGGCGAGGAGGGCGAGAGGAGGCCGCGGCCGACTGCGACGGGAGACCCGCCGCTGCCGGACGGCGACGAGGCGCTGGAGAGGGAGTCGGGGCTGGTCTTCGCCTTGGGCTTGGCCCTCGCCCTCGCCCTCGCCCTAGGCTTGGGCTTGGAGGCCGCTGCGGGCGCCTTCCTCATGGCTACCTCTGAGTCCGCTTGGCTGGAGAAAGAAGAATGGTCTGCTCGAGATTTTGAATTTTGAACGCGAAGTAGTTCGGGGGAGGAAAGCTTTTTTTTTTTTTTTTTGAGTTGTTGATTGTTTTTAAGATCGCTACCCACTTATTCCAAGTCGTGGGGGAGGAAAGCTTTATTAGACGTGTTTTGAGCATCCGTAGTGCCCTTTTTTCTTTTATTGTCTATAAGGGCATTATTCCAATACCGACCCAAAAAAGGACCCGGTATCCAACCATGTTTTCTAAATGTCCGCCCGTTTGTTTAAGACAACAAAACTCAAAATAATTCATCCATAGATAACATGAAAATATATCTAGTATAATAATAGTTCAAATGTAAATATTACATCCGAGATAACCAAATCTTCAACAAAATTTTCGAATTCATTGATTCCAAATTCGACGATGAAAGAGTCAAAACCGACACATGTCGTCACACACATACTGCCTCTTGAGCTTCATCCAACAAGTATGTGCGTGTGAACCAACCTGTGGTTGGATGGTTAGGAGGACAGTGGTACCCCTGCCCACCAGAGTTCAAGTCTCAGAATTGACACTGATGCTCGCATTTTCTTGGATTTATTCCAGGCCTTCTGATGTGCGTTCAGTGAGAGGAGACGTTTCCGTCGACTACGAATGCGTCTGTGGTGACTTCGTCAATCTCAAGATTATGTGTCGGCTCAGTCTCTCGGAGGTACTCATAGGGTAGGGTGTGTGTGCTTGCATTCATAGGGATGAGTGTATGTGTGTATGTATGAGCGTCTGCGTCTGTATTGTGTGAAAAAAACAATGTAAGTGCATGAATGACCTGTCCTCGGTCCTGTAGTACATCATGGCAGCGCCTACAAGCTATACACCGTGTAGAGCAATATTAAGTGGATGAATGAATTCACCAACGTGTAGAGCAACAGGGAGCAAAACCTACGATCTTCATGGTTGACGAGCCCGATGGCCACATTGTCTCCACTCAGTGAATTGCACCGCAAAACTTCATGATGGAGTTGCAGATGGTGTGCCATCGATGTGATATTGACTTCACTTTGCGTTCATGGATGACGTGCATGTCGTAGGGTGCTACTTGTGGCTGCGTTGGGATTTCCTCGAAGAGGAGAGGATGATGCAGTACAGTAGAGATAAGTATTTCCCTCAGTTAAGAACCAAGGTTATCAATCCAGTAGGAGAACCACACAGAACCTCGTTAGCAACACCTACACACACACAAAAGCAAACACTTGCACCCAACACAAATAAGAGGGTTGTCAATCCTCTTAGCGGTTATTTGCAAGGATTAATTCTGGTAGTGATAGATAGATAAAGTAAATTGCAAAAGAAAATAAAAGTAAATAAATTGCAGCAAGGTATTTTTGGATTTTAATATATGATAAAAGTAGACCCGGGGGCCATAGTTTTCACTAGAGGCTTATCTCTCGAACACATAGCATACGGTGGGTAAACAAATTACTGTTGGGCAATTGATAGAAAAGCAAATAATTATGACGGATTCATGGCAATGGTCATGTATATAGGCATCATGTCCGAGACAAGTAGACCGACTCCTGCCTGCATCTACTACTATTACTCCACCCATCGACCGCTATCTAGCATGCATCTAGGGTATTAAGTATAAAACAGAGTAACGCCTTAAGCAAGATGACATGATGTAGACAACGTAAACTCAAGCAATATGATTAAACCACATCTTTTTATCCTTAATGGCAACAATAAAAATATGAGTCATGTCCCTTTCTGTCACTGGGATTGAGCACCGCAAGATTGAACCCATCACAAAGCACCTCTCCCATTGCAAGATAAATCAATCTAGTTGACCAAACCAAATAGATAGATCGAAGAGAAATACAAAGCTATAACAATCATGCATAAAAGAGTTCAGAGAAGACTCAAATATTTCTCATGAATAATCTGATCATAAACTCACAATTCATCGAATCCCAACAAACACACTGCAAAAGAAGATTACATCGGATAGAACTCCAAGAACATCGAGGAGAACATGGTATTGAAGATCAAAGAGAGAGAAGAAGCCATCTAGCTACTAGCTATGGACCCGTAGGTCTGTGGTAAACTACTCACACATCATCAGAAGGGCAGCAAGGTTGATAAAGAAGCTCTCTGTGATCGATTCCCCCTCCGGCAGAGTACCGGAAAAGGCCTCCAGATGGGATCGCGGAAGAACAGAAGCTTGCGGTGGCGGAAAGGTTTTCTCTTCTGTCTCTCTGGTATATGTAGCGACTCGACCCAAAAGGATCGGAGCCTCTGTGCTTTCTGTGCTATCCCTGGATCAGTATGCTAGCACACACAATACATCGATGAAATATCATAACATCACATGTTAAAAAGATAACGTAGATCCAGATTATACCTCATATAAATAGCGAAAAACAATCATAAAGGTGTGGAGTCCCATCAACGCCAACGGCAAGTTGAGTGTAGACCGTAACCCTACAACGTAACTCTTACTCGTCGTATAAATTCCTGCAACATGATAAGTTACAGCCGTGTAGGTCAGTACATTCCATGTACTGGCAAGTCACATAATAAGAGTGTAATGAACCTACTTATACATGCAATTTGGCTGGTGGAAAGCTCTAAGTTTAATTTTGCATAAAGCTGATTTTTCCCTATTATAAAAGAAATTATTCTACCACTACAAAATAGCATATGATTGAGATGGCAACCCCAACTCAATCCATTCCCAAAGTTTATTTAAACCCAACTGATTAAATTAAGGGTGATGAGATCTCCCGGCATTTCCACTACTAAAAGCTCAAATTGTCCGTAATCGGGGACACGGCTAATCGATTAGGTTGACACTCTGCAGAGGTTTGCGCACTTTTCCCCACAAGACTCGGCCACCTCCTTGATCGGAAGATCGAGACATAGTCTTTCGAAAGCATTCCCTCTTAACCCATGGATAGGCCGGTACACCTACTCATTCTACATCTGCTAGCCTATCCCGGAAGAGGTCACACTAACTACTCAACTAAGCCAGAGCCCATAATGGCTTATGGCTGCACACGTAAGCTTCTAGACATGAAAACACGTTTGATCCCTTTGAGCCTAAGCGGATGGATCACTAGTGGTGCACCACCATGGATTTCCCATGCATGCTCCCACTGTACTTCGCCACCATTCAAACCAATTTCCGCCCAGGTAGTTCATTAATTATCTTGGTCTTACTTACTACATTGCCACTCATACTTTACCATGAATCACTCCCCAATCCACGTCTACTTTAGCGAAGCAATATGACATTAAACGGTAGCGACAAAGTTGTAAGGTTCAGACCTACCTCAATGAACTACTGGGTGTAAAGCATTGTCATCCGACATAAATCCTAATCATGCAAATCCTACCACAAAGGACTAAGTGCATATATAAAAACATAGGTAATCAAAATATGATCAAGATGTAAACTTGCCTTGGTACTGGTGGTTCAAATCTAGAGAATGATAATAATCTGCTTCGCACTCCGGACAATCTATCGCCAAAGTAAATAAACGCACATAAGCAATCATTTCAGAGAACCAAATAACATGCAACATGAAAAGACTCAGAAAATCCAAATGAAAATCCAACACACTTAACTTCAACCAAATTCTAAGTGCAAAAACAACATGTGACATAGGGTTCAAAGATGTGATGTGAACTAAAGTGCATACACGACATCGTAGTAAAATCATTCATGGACAGATCCTAATTGTGTGAAAAATACCATGACAAAGTTCCAAGTCATAGGATTTAGCTAGGGTGACAAAGTGCAAAAAGAATCAATTTAAACGGAGCTACGGTTTAGGAGATATGGCCAAATAGAGCTTGAATTTGAATTTGAATAAATTCAAATTTCAAATTGGCAAAAGTTTGCAAAGATGGGTTCACTGGATATATCTAATCAATATGAACAATTTGCCGTTGGTTTCATCTAATTTGGATCTACAGTTAAAAAGATACGGCTACTCGAAGTTTAGGGACTAATCTGCTAAACTCAGGGACTAAACAGTGAAGAAAATTAATCGCAAATGGGTCCCTGGCCACGTGGCGCATTTCTACTGGCCTATACCCGTTCATTGCCGAGGTTAAACAGCGGACGGCCGATATCTAGCACATACCGGTTCGCAAATAAAAAAAATAAACCTAAACTAATCTGAGCCGTCGATCTATGATCTAACGGACATGGGAGGGGGCGGCGGCTTACAGTTGCGACGGCGATGAAACGACGGCGAGGATGGCTCGGCGTCGAACGGGGCGGCGGCTCCGGCGGTCTCCGGTGTCGGGGAAGTAGACGGCGAGGTGCGGCTCGGTGTGGGCGTCGCGGTGGTGGTGGCGTGATACGTCTCCAACGTATCTATAATTTTTGATTGTTCCATGCTATTATAGTATCAATCTTGGATGTTTTTATATACATTTATAGCAATTATATATATCATTTTTTGGGACTAACCTATTAACTTAGTGCCCAGTGCCAGTTGCTGTTTTTTGCCTGTTTTTGGTTTTTCAGAATATCAGTACCAAACGAAGTCCAAATGCCACAAAACATTTTGGAGATTTTTTTCCGGACATAACAAACACTAGAAGCTTCGGGAGGGGATGAGAAGATGAAGCAGTGGCCCACGAGGCACCATGGCGCGCCCCGGGGGGGGGGCGCGCCCTGGTACCTCGTGGGGCCCACACAGCTCCGTTTGACCTAATTCCACCTCTATAAATTCTCTAAAATCAGGAAACCAACAGAGGAGTCCACGAAATATTTTTTCCGCCGCCACAAGCTTTTGTTCTCGAGATATCCCATCTGGAGGCCTTTTCCGGTACTCCGCCGGAGGGGGAATCGATCACGGAGGGGCTCTACATCATCCTTGCTGCCCTTCCGATGATGCGTGAGTAGTTTACCACAGACCTTCGGGTCCATAGTTAGTAGCTAGATGGCTTCTTCTCTCTTTTTGATCTTCAATACAATGTTCTCCTCGATGTTTTTGGAGTTCTATCCGATGTAATTACTTTTTGCGGTTTGTTTGTTGGGATCCGATGAATTGTGAGTTTATGATCAGATTATCCATGAATATTATTTGAGTCTTCTCTGAACTCTTTTATGCATGATTATTATAGCTTCGTATTGGTTTGGCCAACTAGATTGATTTATCTTGCAATGGGAGAGGTGCTTTGTAATGGGTTCGATCTTGCGGTGCTCAATCCCAGTGACAGAAAGGGACATGACACGTATGTATCGTTGCTATTAAGGGTAAAAAGATGGGGTTTATTCATGCGTGAGTTTACTTTGTCTACATCATGTCATCTTGCTTAAGGCGTTACTCCGTTCTTTATGGACTTAATACACTAGATGCATGCTGGATAGCGGTCGATGTGTGGAGTAATAGTAGTAGATGCAGGCAGGAGTCGGTGTACTTGTCTCGGACGTGATGCCTATATACATGATCATTGCCTTGGATATCTTCATGATTATTTGCTTTTCTATCAATTGACCAACAGTAATTTGTTCACCCACCGTATGCTATTTTCATGAGAGAAGCCTCTAGTGAAAACTATGCCCCCCCGGGTCTATCCAAATCATATATTAAAAATCATAAAAATACATTGCTGCACTTTTACTTTATTTATTTTATTTTGTATTTTTGTTCGATCTATTTATCTATCACCATACAATTTAATCTTGCAATTAACCGCCAAGGGATTGACAACCCCTTGTTTGCGTTGGGTGCAAGGATTTGTTATTTTGTGTGCAGGTACTGCTAACGAGTTGTTGCGTGATTCTCCTAGTGGATTGATAACCTTGGTTTCATAACTAAGGGAAATACTTATCTCTACTGTACTGCATCATCCCCTCCTCTTCGGGGAAATCCCAACGCAGCTCACAAGTAGCATGGCGTTCGAGGTCGGGGATGACCGGACGGGACGGGGCGAAGACGGCGGCACTCGGTGCTCCGGGGGGCTCGGCGTCGAAGGTTTGGTCGCCTCCGGCAAACCTAGGGGGCAAAAACTTGTCAAAATGATGCTCCTCGATGATTTAAAAAGATTGATAGAAGGATAGGAGCTAGGGTGTGCCACCGGCGACGGAAACGACGGCGAGGAGCTTCGGCTCCAGCGAGATGCGAAGCGGCAAAGCGGCGCCTGCGAGCGGCATGGGGAGAGCGAGACAGCGAGATTCGAGAGAGGGGGTCGTGGGGCATTTATAGGCGAGGGGAGAGAGCGCGGGGCTGCGGGATAAGCTCTATCCGCGCGAGCTTCGGCCGGCGGGTGCAGGCGTGCGCGCGCGAGTTCGCCCGAGCGGCGCGGCGGGAGGTTAGGGACGGCCTGGGGGCTGGGCCCCACGCTTCAGTGGTAGCGGCGGGAGAGCAGAAGAGGCGGGCGGCCGGCGCGAAAGGGATTTGGCGCGGGGCAGGCCTGGGCCAAAAAGGTGTGGTGCGCTCCTTGGCCGAACTCTGTTTCGGTCCAGGCAAGGGTGCGCGTGTTTTTTTTTACAGAAACGTTTTGAGGTCCAAAACCAAACCAAAAGAATTTATAAAAATATCATAGAAATTTATAAATTCACTATTGATAATATAGAGCACAGTGAACATTAATGCCTGCTCATATAATTTTGAAAATATTTTTCTAATGCAATAAATGCACTTTTTGCCAATAAAATAAATACCAAGTAAATCTCAAAAACTCCAAATAATATTCTAATAATTTTTTTTCCAGCTCTGTTATATTTGAGGAAGTCATTTTATCCTCTCTCTCTCTCTCTCTCTTTTAGGAGAGAATAGTTTGCATAAAACTCAATAGATCAATATTCAATGAATTCAAGAAATAGCCATGCAAATGGTTTCAAATATTTTTCAAATAACTTCTATTGGTTCCATAATCCATTTTCCATACTTTCTTTCTGATATTTGAAGGGGTCATATTTCCTTCTCTCTTTATTTTATTTTAATAAATGGAAATGAACTTGAAACTCAAACTGGAAGGCTCTCCAAAAGTGGTTCAAATAAATTTTTAGAAGTGGTCCTCATCACTCCCCACTCTATTTCATATATTTTGAAGAAATCCTATTATCTTCTCTCAGGAAAATCCTTGAGTGGCATAAAGTTTCTGAGTTGGACTATTTTCAAATGGAATTCAAATCTCTTTCAAAACCCCTTTTTTTCTTTAAATGGAAGAAGTCATATTATCCTCACTCTAGGGTTTTGTGATGAAATGAATCTGAATTCATGGAGATAAAATTGCAAGATGAAAGTTTTGGGAAAGTCCTTTTATTCCCTCCCATTCAACTTTCAAAAAGTTTCAATTTCCACTCAATTTCACACAATCAATCACACAACAATCAAACAAACAATCATAATTATTTATACCATTCCAAAATTTAGAATTTTGGGATGTTACAAACTACCACCCTTAAAATGAATCTCGTCCTCGAGATTCGGAGAGGCTAGAAAGAAGGTTAGGTTTGGGGGGTCTTCTTGAAAATCCATTCATCAACACAAGGTATGGGGTGCTACCATAACCTTAGAAGCATGGTTATGGTTCCAACAAAACTCATGTACTCCATCCTTTGGGTTGACGGTGTTGGTCTTCTCATATTCTCCGGGATAACTCCTTCACTGGTGCTCTTCCGGTAAGGGCATAACCTTTTCCTCAAAATCTTGAGTCCTTGCATCAAAATAAGATCCTTCTGAGACTGGGTTTTCTTAGCTGACAGGTCTGTCGCCAATGCTAAAACAACTATCGAAAATCTCATGGTGGTCAACAATTACCGGTTCCTCCTGCAGGAAATGGGTCTGGGTTGAACCTCACCATATAACCTACGATTGGCACGGGCGCCTGTACACGGCTTCCATCGTCCTGCCATTCTAAGGTTTTTGGCTTGTCGTGTCGACACTCTTCTAGGGTTTTAAGGCTCTCTGATTTTCCATCAACATATGATAGTTCATGATAGAAGTCTCCGGTATGGGGGGCAATCCATCCCGTACTTGAATTATTACCACATACGCAGATAGTGAATCATGTATTCTAACACTTGGGCATCCTCACAAGCGTTGCAGAATCCCACTTGTCCATGAACTGGGTTCGGGTAAATCCATTGATTTCTGCAAGTCAACAAAACATCTATCGTCTCTTCACAACTCTCAGTTTTTTTTGCGTAAACTCCTATGATACGTCTGCTGATGAAATCATAGCTTTTCAAATTTCCTTTCTTCAACAAGGTAGTGCTTGCTCCTTATTAACATCCTGGGCCTGTGGGTTATGGGCTCACTTCAATACTCGTATAGCTTTAACTCATCCTTGGAGTTACTATTGTTCCATATTCCAACATTACACCCCTTTTAAATCCAATTGTACTTCATTCCTCCATACTCTTGGGGTAACCATCATATCACAACAAAACTCCAACTCATTTTGTCCAAACTCCACTCTGTGGAATATATTTTCCTTTCCATTGGTCAAGTGTTCACACAGAAAAGTATCACCGTTAAAATAAAATGCACTGGTTCATCCATAAATCATATTCTCTTCATATCAAATCCTTTATTACATCCTTAACCACTACTCAAAACTCAAATTTCAAAAGTACTTTATTAGAAATGCTACCATCCACATAGTTTGGTATGGTCAAGCATTGCTTCCATCTTTATTCATTTGCCCTTCTTGAAGATGCTTCAGTCCCACTGGAATTGTGCGATGTGATCCTTGAAATCATTGATCTTTTGCTTCATCATGGTGGCCATGAGCTTCATCTCCATCATCTCTGTATGCACCTCTCTTAGGTATTCCTGAGTGTGACGGAGTCTTGCTTCTAGTATTTCTCCAATCTGACGTATGGCTTCCATAGCAGCTTCATGAACAGAGTCAAAGAATGTTGCTCGTGGTACTCGAGAAATGAAAAAGTATTGCCCCATAGTCTTTGGGCAAACTCCTTTCACACGGTGGAGGTGTACCAAAGTTCAACTCCATTCTCCATGAAAGGATAACCTTTGTAGACTGCATCTCCTTCAAGATGAATATGCTTCATCATGTCCTTCAGGATCTTTGGGTAATCCTGATCACTAGTCAGGGTCATGATCGTTTCCGGGCCCTTGAGAAAATTATATGAGCAGGCATTAATGTTCACTGTGCTCTATACTATCAATAGTGAATTTATAAATTTCTATGATATTTTTATAAATTCTTTTGGTTTGGTTTTGGACATCAAAACGTTTCTGTAAAAAAAATAACACGCACGCACTTGCCTGGACCGAAACAGAGTTCGGCCCAGGAGCGCGCCACACGGCCCAGCCGGCCTTTTGGCCCAGGCCTACCCCGCGCCGAATCCCTTTCGCGCCGGCCGCCCGCCTCTTCTGCTCTTCCGCCGCTGCCACTGACGCGTGGGGCCCAGCCCCCAGGCCGTCCCTAACCTCCCACCGCGCCGCTCGGGCGAGCTCACGCGCGCACGCCCGCACCCGCCGGCCGAAGCTCACGCGGATAGAGCTTATCCCGCAGCCCCGCGCTCTCTCCCCTCACCTATAAATGCCCCGTGACCCCCTCTCTCGAATCTCGCCGTCTCGCTCTCCCCACGCCGCTCGTAGCCGCTGCTTCGCATCTCGCCGAAGGCGAAGCACCTCGTCGTCGTTTCCGTCGCCGGTGGCACACCCTAGCTCCTATCCTTCTGTCAATCTTTTTAAATCATCGAGGCGCATCATTTTGACAAGTTTTTGCCCCCTAGGTTTGCCGGAGGCGACCAAACCTTCGACGCCGAGCCCGCTGGAGCACCGAGCGCCGCCGTCTTCGCCCCATCCTGTCCGGTCATCCCCGACCTCGAACGCCACCACCACTGCGACGCCCACACCGAGCTGCACCTCGCCGTCTACTTCCCCGACACCGGAGACCACTGGAGCTGCCACCCCGTTCGACGCCGAGCCGTCCTCGCCGTCGTTTCGTCGCCGTCGCAACTGTAAGCCGCCGCCCCCTCCCACGTCCGTTAGATCATAGATCGACGGCTCAGATTAGTTTAGGTTTATTTTTTTTATTTGCGAACCGGTATGTGCTAGATATGGGATGTCCGCCATTTAACCTCCGCAACGAACGGGTATAGGCCAGTAGAAATGCGCCACGTGGCAAGGGACCCGTTTGCGATTAATTTTCTTCACTGTTTAGAGCATGAGTGTCCCTAAACTTCGAGTAGCCGTATCTTTTTAACTGTAGATCCAAATTAGATGAAACCTATCGGTGTATAAAACATGGGTATTTTATACCCTGACTTATGCACAGACGGTAGCAGCCTCCTTGCTGGCCAAGGCTTGCCGGGAACCGCCATGACCAAGATTCAAGGCCCAGTTACAAAAGCGACTAGGGAGAAGCTCAAGACAAAGCACCAACAAGCACTCAACTAGTGACAAAGATGAAGACGTTTCTTGCCGGCGAGGCTAAACCGGCAAGGTGAAGACCCAGCAAGTGATGTCTACTACACAACTTATTCTTGTAGACTCGTGTTGGGCCTCCAAGCGCAGAGTTTTGTAGGACAGTAGCAATTTTCCCTCAAGTGGATGACCTAAGGTTTATCAATCCGTGGGAGGCGTAGGTTGAAGATGGTATCTCTCAAACAACCCTGCAACCAAATACAAGAAATCTCTTGTGTCCCCAACACACCCAATACAATGGTAAATTGTATAGATGCACTAGTTCGGCGAAGAGATGGTGATACAAGTGTAGTATGTATAGTAGATATAGGTTTTTGTAGTGCGAACAATAAAAAACAGCAAGGTAGCAAGTAACAAAAGTGAGCATAAATGCTATTGCAATGCTTATAAACAACGCCTAGGGTTCATACTTTCGCTAGTGCAATCTCTCAACAATGTTAACATAATTGGATCATATAACAATCCCTCAACGTGCGACAAAGAATCACTCCAAAGTTCCTATTCACGGAGAACATAAGATAGAAATTGTTGTAGGGTATGAAACCACCTCAAAGTTATTCTTTCCGATCAATCTATTGAGCCATTCCTATAAGTGTCACAAATAGCCCTAGAGTTCGTACTAAAATAACACCATATGATACACATCAACCAACTCTAATGTCACCTAGATACTCCAATGTCACCACAAGTATCCGTGAGTTGATTATACGATATGCATCAAAAAACTTCATAATCATAATATTCAATCCACACAAAGAACTCCAAGGAGCACCCCAAAGTTTCTATCGGAGAAAAGATAATGAAAACGTGCATCAACCCCTATGCATAGATTACCCCAATGTCACCACGGGAATTCGCAAGTTGAATGCCAAAACATATATCAAGTGAATCAATATAATACTCCAATTGTCACCATGGGTATTCATATGCAAGACATACATCAAGTGTTCTCAAATCTGAAATATTCAATCTGACAATAACGAAACCTCAAAGGGAAAATATTCGATTCATCACAACAAAGATAGAGAGGGAAGAAACACCATATGATCCAACTATATTAACAAAGCCCGCGATACATCAAGATCGTGCCAAATCAAGAACATGAGAGAGAGAGATAAAACACATAGCTACTGGTACAAACCCTCAGCCCCGAGGGTGAACTACTCCCTCCTCATCATGGAGACCGCTGGGATGATGAAGATGGCCTCCGGTGATGATTTCCCCCCTCCGGCAGGGTGCCGGAAAAGGGCTGTAGATGAGATCATGGAGGTACAGAGGCTTGCGGCGGCAGAGTTGAAGTTCTAGGGTTATTTCTGGGGGTTTCTCTATTTATAGGATTTTTCAGCGTTGGAATCAGGTCAGACGGAGCCACGTGGGCCCCACGAGGTACCAGGGCGCGCCTGGGGGGTGGCGCGCCCTGGTGCCTCGTGGGCACTGGGTGGCCCCCCTCCAGTGGGTCTTGGTTTCAGTATTTTTATTTATTCCATAAAAAATCTCCCAAAAGTTTCATCCAATTCCAAGAACTTTTATTTCTGCACAAAAAATACACCATGGCAATTCTGCTGAAAACAGCGTCAGTCCGGGTTAGTTCTAATCAAATCATACCAAAACCATATAGAATTGTTATAAAGATGGCATGAATACTTCATAAATTATAGATACATTGGAGACGTATCAGCAAGCCCCGTACCGGCAAGCTTCAGCCAGCACGCCAGCGCTCCACCTCACCGGGCAGCTGGTCACTGATCAGTGAGGTGTCGACCGCGCAGGCTGGTTGGTGAGGTTTGTCGGGCACGTGTCGGCACGCAGGGAGAAGATTTACCTTTAATGGCACCCGTCCAAGAGGCGTGTCAGAATAATACAAGGTAGCTGGGCGAGAGGTGCAGGAACCTTGTCGGGGCTGCCTCTCCACACGACACCTAACGGTGCATTTAATGCTTTTGTCCTAAACTGGCAGAGTTAGGTATGATAGCACTGTTTGCTATCTAATCGCTATGTAATTACTATTTTGCCACTGTGGTAACCCCTTGAGCTATAAAAGGAGGGCCAAGGCAACAGTTAGAGGGATTCGGACCCTTTTTCAAATACCAGCACGTCTCGCGTAGCAGCTCTCTCCACACCTCGCCGGGAGAAGTGCTCCTTGTACTTGTGCTCACATACAACCAATACACCAAAAGCAGGAGTAGGGTTTTACGCTTCTCATCGGCCCGAACCTGGGTAAATCCCTTGCGCCTTCCACTGATTCTGCTCTTTCTACACGTCGATCTCCCCTGCCGAACCACAAAGGGGCTGGATGGCCCCATAGATGGTCGTATCCATGACATCTTTGGCGCGCCAGGTAGGGGGACTCGCTTGCGCGAACCTGAATCAGTGGATTACGCGTCATCTTCATCAACTTTGTCATCATCTTCCTCGGCATCGATGGCCCCCAAGAAGAAGGGCATCACGATGACGGCCCCCTCACACGCATCCACAGGCGGCGCGGCCAATGCGGATGGTGCAGATACCGCGGTTGGCATGACCAGCGCAGGAGGCGCGGTCGCCATGCCCACCGTGGTCGGTGCGGGAGACGAGTGCGCTAGAGGCGGTCGACTTCCTCGACCCTCTGGCGAGCGAAGCTGAGACGGTGCAGGCGGAGCGGACGGACGACCTCCTCCTCCTCCTCCTCGCCGCACCGACGAATGCAGCCACTGGAGCAGCAATGCCCAGACCGGCGTGAGCCAAGACCCCGCCGCGGCGACGTCCGAGGATGTTGCTTCAGGACAGACGCCACACCCCTCGTGCAACGGGCGCGGTATGGCTTCAAGCGGCGGCGACCTCACGGCAAAACTCCTGTTGATCAAACCCCAGATCCGCAGGCACTGCCTCCGCCACAAGGACTAGCTACTGATCACGTGCCATGGCAGCAAGACCGCGACGATGCCCCTACTGGCTCTGCCAGGAGTAGAGCGACGTCACGCTCTTCGCTTCGGGCCATGCCAGCCACAGCAGCGGAAGCAATGGCGCGAGCCCAGATGCTGCTAAATTTCCCTCCAGCGGCAGAAAAGATGGATGAGTGGAGAGCCACCATCCAAAGCTTGATTGGGTTTGCCGAGGCCAGCAAATCACAGCAAGCAGAGCCCTCACGGCGCCCGCAAATGGCACCAATAGCTCCAACTGGTGGCCACGTTGACGGTGCTGCGCTAATGGTGCAATCACTTCAGCGGCAGCAGTCTCAACAGCAGCAACACCAACAGCCGCGGCAAGCTCGACAATCTTTCGAGCCCGACGAGATGTCGATAGCCTCTTCGGATCCGCGAACGCGGCAAGACCAGCGGCAAGTGCTGCGAGACAGGCGGGTAGAAGATGCCAGTACCACCATCGAATGGCGCTGGGAGGCGCGCCGCCAAGCCGACATGCGCAACGGCCCCATCGTTGATGAGCCTGCACCAGGGGTTGGCGGATATCTACCTTACGAGGTTGGGTGTCCTGCCTTCACCCATGAGATGCGACAAGTCCGATGGCCATCCGTCCGGGCCTTCAAGCCAGAAGTACCAGAGAAATACGATGGCAAGCTGAACCCGACAGAATTTTTGGGCATCTACACGATTGCCGTGCAAGCTGCCAGGGGAAGAGATGAGAAAATCCTAGCCAACTACTTTCCGTTGGTGCTGAAGCCCAACGTGAGATCTTGGCTGATGAACTTGCCGAAGAACTCCATTTCTTCGTGGGCGGATCTCTGTAATGAGTTTGTTGGAGCCTTTACCGGAGGCCACAAGACCCCTGGGCAGCCCAGCGACCTGCAAGTGATTCCGCAAAGAGATGGAGAAACTTTGCGCAAGTACATCCAGAGGTTCAGCCGTGTGCACCGTAACATTCCAGACGTGCACCCCGCAGCCATCATTGCCGCCTTTCACACGAATGTGCGCAATCGGAGGATGCGGGAGAAGATGAACGTCAAGCTGCCCAAAATCGTCAACGAGCTCTATATGTTGGCGGATAAGTGCGCACGCGCTGAGGAAGGAAGAAGGCTTCCCGGGGAAGACGCGGGTGCCGAGGTGGATTTCGAGGACGATGACACTGCCAGCCCGAGGAAGAAGGGCCAAAAGCGCAACAGGAAGCGCAAGGGAAAAACTGTTATGGCTGTCGAAGGCTCCGGCAACTCTGAGTCCGCCAAGAAAGCCAAGACCGAAAACTCTGGCAAGGAGGCAGCTGTATGCGCCGCTTGCCAGGATGCGGCGGCAAATGAGAAGGCCGGCAAATCTGATGAGCCATACTGCAAGATTCACCGCACCAAGGGCCATGATCTCCAAGAGTGCCGACAAGTTGAGCACCTTGTTGAGAAACAAAAGGCTGAGTACGAAAAACGTGACAAAGAGAAGGGTCAAGATGGTGCCGGTGGATCCGACAAAAGGGGCCGTGGTGGTCGAGGAGGCCGTCGCGGCAAGGCCAAGCAGCAGAAAGAAAAACCTGCTAGAGGCCGCGAAAAGAAAGAGGAAGATGATGGAAGTGAGGAAGAAGAGGACGACGGAGAGTCCAGTGAGCAGGAATTCCAGAAGGCAGCCGAGGCCATGTGCGTTGACGGAGGCGCATCTTTGCACTCCTCTCACCGCCAACTTAAGCAGTGGGCACGTGAAGTCAATGTGGCTGAACCGGCAATGGGCTCTCAAAAGCCACTCAAATGGTCACACACGCCTATCATTTTCGATGCCAAGGATCACCTTGATCGCACAACCGCGGTTGGGTGTTTGCTGTTGTTGGTCTCGCCAACTATTCGCAACCTCCAGGTCATGAAAATGTTAGTTAACGGTGGGGCCGGCCTAAACTTGATTTCTCCAGAAGTAATCAAGAGGCTGCAGATTCCCGACAAAGAGCTTGAAAAGACAGGCACGTTTCAAGGAGTAAACCCGGGAAGAAGCCAACCCAAGGGAAAGATCACATTGCCGGTAACGTTTGGCGGGGAATTGAACTACAGGACTGAGAAGATTGTGTTTGGTGTTGTCAAGATCCCCTTGCCGTATAATGGAATTCTTGGCCGCCCAGTGTTGGCAAAATTCATGGCAGCATCTCACTATGCCTACAACACATTGAAGATGCCAGGGCCGATGGGTGTCATTTCCGTCAACTCCGACAAGAAAGATGCAGTCATTTGCGTCGATAAGATGTACAGAGACGCGGTTGCAGTAGAGGCTGCCAAGGCGCCCGCTCCCACTAAGAAGAAAGAAAACAAGAAGTCTAGCAAAACCTCTAGCAAGGATTCTGGGAAGCGCACCTCTTCGGAGTGCTGCGCACCTGTCGAAGACTTGCCGGAGTGCTTTGCTGGTAAGAAGCCCAGAGCTACTGCACCGACAACCAAGAAGGTGCCTGCAAGGGAGGATGGCGCTGACGGTACCTTCACCATAAGTGCCACCCTTGACAGCAAATAGGAAAGCGTGCTCGTTGCCTTCCTGCGGGCGAATGTCGATGTGTTCGCATGGCGACCATCTGACATCCCCGGTGTTCCCAGGGAGGTAATTGAGCACCACCTTGCCGTTTGTCCCCACGCTCGGCCCGTCAAGCAAAAAGTCTGGAAGCAAGCTTTGGAGCGGCAACAATTCATTGCCGAGGAAATCAAGAAACTTGAAGCAGCAGGCTGGGTTAGAGGTGTACTACATCCCACTTGGTTGGCAAATCCAGTGGTGGTGCGCAAAGCAAATGGAAAGTGGAGACTTTGTATTGACTACACTGATATTAACAAAGCTTGTCCAAAGGATCCTTTTCTCTTGCCGCGCATCGATCAAATTGTGGACTCCACTTCCGGCTGTGACTTACTCTCCTTCCTTGATGCATATTCCGGGTACCATCAGATATTCATGGCCAAGGAGGATGAGGACAAAACCGCATTCATTACTCCATGTGGCACATACTGCTTCGTGTGTATGCCTTTCGGATTAAAGAGTGCTGGTTCAACATTTGTGAGGGCAGTCCAGATTGGTTTTGAGCCCCAGCTGCACAGGAATGTGGAAGCATACATTGATGATATAGTGGTCAAGACCAAAGACAAATCTACCCTTATTCAAGATTTGGAAGAGACATTTGCAAACTTGCGCAAAATCAATCTGAAGCTCAACCCCGAAAAGTGTGTGTTTGGCGTTCCATCCGGCAAGCTTCTCGGGTTCTTTGTATCTCAACAAGGAATTGAAGCGAATCCCGACAAGATCAAAGCAATTGAGCAGATTCAAGCACCAAAAAGCGTCAAAGATGTGCGGCGTCTTGCCGGCTGTGTTGCTGCCTTAAGTAGGTTCATTTCAAGATCCGCTGAGCGCGCCCTGCCGTTTTTCAAAATTTTGAAAAAGGCAGGTCCGATGAAATGGACTCCGGAAGCGGAGGCCGCGCTGCAGGACTTGAAAAGATACCTCTCCTTCGTGCCAACACTAGTTGCGCCTAGACCGCAAGAGCCGTTGCTGCTATACGTAGCGGCAACAAATCAAGTGGGTAGTGCTGCGTTAGTGGTGTAGAGGGAAGTCGATAATGAGGAAACAACCGCGGCAAGCCCATCTAGCGACAAACCGGAATCTTCTCCGGCAAGGTCCGACGCCAAAAAGTCGGAAACAGCGCTAGCAAATGAAACTAACCAACAAGTGATGCCGAAGAAGAAAGTGGTGCAGCGGCCCATTTATTTTGTTAGTTCCCTTCTGCAGGGGGCTAGGTCAAGATACTCTGGGGTGCAAAAGTTGCTTTTCGGCCTTCTTATGGCCTCGAGGAAGCCGCGTCACTACTTCCAAGCACACGAGATCACCGTCGTCACTCGCTTTCCGTTGCAACGCATCCTGAGAAATCCGGAAGCAACTGGCAGGATAGTAGAGTGGGCGTTGGAATTGTCAAGCTTTGCACTTAAATTTGAAGGCACTTCCACCATCCAGAGCAGAGCCTTGGCGGAGTTCATTGCAGAATGGACGCCAACGCAAGACGAAGAAGTTCAAGAAACAGCTCTCCCCGGCAAAGAGACAGCCAAAGAATGGATCATGTACTTTGATGGTGCCTTCTCGCTGCAAGGCACCGGTGCCGGAGTGCTGCTTGTCGCACCCACCGGAGAGCACCTCAAGTATGTGGTCCAAATGCACTTTCCTAGGGAGCAAGCTGCAAACAACAATGCCGAGTACGAAGGACTCCTTGCCGGTCTTAGGATCGCAGTGGACCTTGGAATCAAAAAATTGATCGTCCGCGGCGACTCGCAGCTTGTTGTGAAGCAAGTAAATAAAGATTACCAGAGCCCATTGATGGAAGCATATGTGGAAGAAGTGAGGAAATTGGAAGAACACTCTGACGGATTACGAACAGAGCATATCCCTCGTGCGGAAAACAGCATTGCTGATCACCTGTCAAAGTGTGCCGCCCAAAAGCTACCTGTGGAACCAGGAACTTTTATGCTCCATTTCAATCAACCAACAGTCACTCCATCAACACAGGCTGGTAAGAGAAGGAAGTGGAACACCGGCAAGTATTTTCTAGCAGAACTCCCAGGAGCCGCCGGCGAAAAGGTTGCCGGAGACAATGACGCGATTGCTGGTGAGCAGCAGCTTTGCGCAGAACCTTGGGTTCTTGACGTAGAAGCAAGCGCTCCCGTAGCCGAAGAAGCGCCTTTAGTCCTTGTCATCGAGCCACAGGCTCTGACATGGGCACAGCAGATAGTTTGTTTCCTTCAAACAGGAGAACTTCCCGGTGAGCAAGAAGAAGCTGAGAAAGTAGCCCGTCAGTCAAGCATGTATCAGTTTGTGGATAGCATTCTATACAAAAAGCGACCGAACGGTGTGAAATTGAAGTGTATTTGCCGGGAAGACGGACTGAAGCTGTTGGCGGAGATACATGGAGGCATATGTGGCTCTCACATAGGATCAAGGGCTCTTGCCGGCAAAGTTTTTCGGCAAGGCTTCTATTGGCCCACTACCCTCCTGGATGCAACTGAGCTAGTAACCAAATGTGAAGCATGCCAGTTCCATTCAAAGAACATACATCAGCCAGCTCAAGCTCTCCAAACAATCCCTCTCTCCTGGCCTTTTTTGGTCTGGGGGCTCGATATCTTGGGCCCCTTCCCCCGTGCTGCCGGGGGCTTTGAGTTCTCGTACGTCGCCATCGACAAGTTCACAAAGTGGCCTGAAGTGGAGCCGGTGAGGAAGGTGACAGCGCAATCGGCCGTCAAGTTCTTCAAAGGATTAGTTTGCCGTTTCGGGGTTCCTAATAGAATCATCACCGACAATGGCACACAATTCACGAGTTGCGCCTTCATGCAATATGTCCAAGACCTTGGCAGCAAAATCTATTTTGCATCTGTCGCTCACCCGAGAAGCAACAGCCAAGCGGAAAGGATGAATGCTGAAGTGCCGCGTGGCCTCAAGACAAGAACCTTTGACAAGCTGCGCAAATGTGGAAGGCGCTGGATTGATGAGTTGCCGGCGGTTCTTTGGTCACTCAGGACGACACCAAATCGAGCTACCGGCCAAACACCCTTCTCCCTAATCTATGGTGCAGAAGTGGTGCTCCCCACGAAACTCATATATGGGTCACCTCGAGTGCTCGCTTACGACGAAGCTGAGCAAGAGCAGCTGCGGCAAGACAATGCAACGCTCCTTGAGGAAGATCGTCTTTGGGCGGCTGTGCAAGCTGCACGCTACCAGCAAGCCTTGCGCCGCTATCATAGCTGCAAAGTGCATGCCCGAAGCCTTGAGGAAGGCGACCTTGTTCTTTGGCGTGTTCAGTCCACCAAGAAATCAAACAAGTTGGTGCCGAAGTGGGAAGGCCCTTATCGGGTAGTACGAGTCACCAGACTTGGCGCAGTCCGTTTGGAGACCGAAGATGGCACCCCAGTGCAAAACTCATGGAACATTGAGCATCTTCGCAAGTTCTACCCATGAGGCACGGTTGCCGGGCCTCCCGGCAACCCCTTTTGTACAAGCTTTGTCGGCGAGACTTGTAACCCTTTGTACAAAGCTAGGCGTAGATCATGTGCATAATAAAGCTAAGTGTTTCGCAACTCTTCATGCATATTCATTTTTATATGGATACATGTGATGCTGTGATTTACACTTTAGTTTGTATGGAATGGCTGACGAACCGTCAAGGTTCCCAAACCACTCTTTTCTCTTCTTTCTTTTTCTTAAAACGACAGAAGAATCCCTCGCGTGCAAGTTTCCCGGGGGGAGTGATGATGGGGTACTGGTACCATTCTAACGATGTTCAAGTGATCATTCCATACAACGAGGAAAACAGTGTGAGGAAAAGCTAAGTTGAAAAAAACTTTAATTTTTTTTCCTTGTTACATTTGCGACTTCCCTTGAACGATTCTGCATTTGTATGAGAAACCTGCACATGGGGGAATCTTGTCGCGACCAGTCTGCGCTCTAGTTTGCCTCGAGTCCACTCGGCAAGCTCAACAGCTGCATTCTGACCCGGCAAGTTACCTTGCCGGTAGCGGCACTTCCAGCAGGCTGCTAAGGACCTGTTCCTCGGAGCGCTCGCGGCAAGTGTGCGCACCGGCAAGTTTTCCGACAGCGTAGGGAGCACGATCATACAAAGGCAAAATAAAACGAAGGGAAACAGCACGCGTTCGCTTAAGCCCGGCAAACACTAGATATTCATTAAACAGGTACTCGATTACATTTTGTTGGCCCTTCCCCAGGGTTTACATCGAGTGCAAGGAGGGCAGATCCCAGTCCGCTTTTACTCCATGGGCATCGCAGTCCGGCATCACCGACAAGATGGAGTCCTTGGTGGAGTTGATGTGCAGCGGGATGATCTTATCCGGCAAGTGGAATGTGCCGGTTTTCCGAAACAACTGTTCACAGAGGCAGGCATGCTCCATAACCGACAAGTTGTTGCCGGTCCCAGGATACAGTCGCATGACATCGGCGGCGTTCTGGTATTGCCAAGCGAATCTTTCTCTCTTCTGCAGCGGCGCTATGCGTCGCCGGAGGAAATCGGCGCCAACCATCTCTATGGTCAGATTGGCGGCCTTGAGGCGGGTGATTCTATTTAGCGCCGGGCAAAGTTTCGCGTCGGTAGCACCTATATGGCTCCAGTTCTTGCCGCGCTTGACTGCCACTATGCGTGGTATGTAGAACTGAGGAAAATCCTTTTCCTGGATCCATCACCATTCTGCCCTCCACTCGTCCCACTTGAGGTGGAGCTGCCCGGCAAGATACTGGCCCTTGGTCTTAGCCCTGGGGATCCAGGCCACGCTGCCGGAGAGTGATTTGTCTTTAATCCGGGGAATGAAAAAGTGACAGAACAGATCCACTATGGGGGCCACTCCGACGAAGTTCTCGCACAAGTGGGCGAAAACCGCCATGCAAGTCATCGCGTTTGGAGTAAAATCCAACAATCTGAACCCGTAGCTGAACATCATGGCGCTGAAGAAATCTGAGAATGGAGGGACCAAACCGCAGTAGAAGTAAACACAGAACAAGGGGTACGAATCTGCGGGGTCCTTGTCGCCTTCGGGAAGCACCACGGGCGCCTTGTGGTCCTTGGTGTCCCTTCCCCACATGTACGCATACCTCCTGATCAGCTCGTTAGCATCCAAGGAGCATGGCGAGAAGATCGCATTCTCCCTCCGCCGTTTCTCCAGCTCTTCCAGCGCCTCCTTCTTCTCCTCTGCCTTGGGATCGAGCGGCTTGGTGGGCTTCTTTACTGCCGTGTCGGCTCTCTTGGGCGCCATCATGAATTGGGGAGGAAGAAGGTGGCCGAGACGAGATGCGAATCAGTGACAGCGGCAGCGGCGGAAGCGGTTCTGGCGAGAGGAAGAAGATGAAGCAGAGGAAAGCAGGGGTGAATGAGCGGCGCCCTCTCACGGTTGCCTTTTTATGGGGAAGGCGCGAGGGGGGATGGCTCTTCACTGTTTACCCTAGCCACGCTTTTTACAGGCGCACTACCGCGATATAACCACAACAGTCCAAGTTCCCACGACCCGCATTTAATGCGTGGATTAGACGTGCGTCAGGATAACCATCATGACGAAAAATTACAGCGGCAGTTTTCCCGCCGCGTGTCTGTGCATTGTTTGGGCCTAGCCCAATGACGCTTCGGACGCGTGTATGGCCCAGGCCTAGGGGCTCCTGTCGGTGTATAAAACATGGGTATTTTATACCTTGACTTATGCACAGACGGTAGCAGCCTCCTTGCCGGCCAAGGCTTGCCGGGAACCGCCATGACCAAGATTCAAGGCCTAGTTACAAAAGCTACTGGGGAGAAGCTCAAGACAAAGCACCAACAAGCACTCAACTAGTAACGAAGATGAAGACGTTTCTTGCTGGCGAGGCTAAACCGACAAGGTGAAGACCCGGCAAGCCCTGTACCGGCAAGCTTCAGCCAGCACGCCAGCGCTCCACCTCACCGGGCAGCTGGTCACTGATCAGTGAGGTGTCAACCGCGCAGGCTGGTTGGTGAGGTTTGTCGGGCACGTGTCGGCACGCAGGGAGAAGATTTACCTTTAATGACACCCGTCCAAGAGGCGTGTCAGAATAATACGAGGTAGCTGGGCGAGTGGTGCAGGAACCTTGCCGGGGCTGCCTCTCCACACGACACCTAATGGTGCATTTAATGCTTTTGAACTAAACTAGCAGAGTTAGGTATGATAGCACTGTTTGCTATCTAATCGCTATGTAATTACTGTTTTGCCACTGTGGTAACCCCTTGAGCTATAAAAGGAGGGCCAAGGCAACAGTTAGAGGGATTCGGACCCTTTTTCAAACACCAGCACATCTCGCGTAGCAACTCTCTCCACACCTCGTCGGGAGAAGCGCTCCTTGTACTTGTGCTCACATACAACCAATACACCAAAAGTAGGAGTAGGGTTTTACGCTTCTCAGCGGCCCAAACCTGGGTAAATCCCTTGCGCCTTCCACCGATTCTGCTCTTTGTGCACGTCGATCTCCCCTGCCGAACCACAAAGGGGCTGGATGGCCCCATAGATGGTCGTATCCACGACAAAACCAACGGAAAATTGTTCATCTTCATTAGATCTATCCAGTGAACCCATCTTTGCAAACTTTTGCCAATTTCAAATTTGAATTTATTCAAATTCAAATTCAAGCTCTATTTGGCCATATCTCCTAAACCGTAGCTCTGTTTAAATTGATTCTTTTTGCACTTTGTCACCCTAGACAAATCCTATGACTTGGAACTTTGTCATGGTATTTTTCACACAATTAGGATCTGTCCATGAATGATTTTACTACGATGCCGTGTATGCACTTTAGTTCACATCACATCTTTGAACCCTATGTCACATGTTGTTTTTGCACTTAGAATTTGGTGGAAGTTAAGTGTGTTGGATTTTCATTTGGATTTTCCGAGTCTTTTCATGTTGCATGTTATTTGGTTCTCTGAAATGATTGCTTATGTGCATTTATTTACTTTGGCGATAGATTGTCCGGAGTGTGAAGCAGATTATTATCATTCTCTAGATGTGAACCACCAGTACCAAGGCAAGTTTACATCTTGATCATATTTTGATTACCTATGTTTTTATATATGCACTTAGTCCTTTATGGTAGGATTTGCATGATTAGGATTTATGTCGGATGACAATGCTTTACACCCAGTAGTTCATTGAGGTAGGTCTGAACCTTACAACTTCGCCGCCACCGTTTAATGTCATATTGCTTCGCTAAAGTAGACGTGGATTGGGGAGTGTGTTGGTGCAATATTTGCCCTCTTGTGTTTTGGAGATTGTTGACAGAAAAAGGCATGGACTGATTTGTTTGCTAGTGCACACAGAGAGAAATAGTCCATGCAGTGCCGAAGAGAATATTGTCTCCGGTGTCAAGTTCGAGGAACTTCATCGAAGAATATCTGCACAGCAGAGAAAAATGAGCTACATCCATTGAAGTTATGTAGGCGAGAAGATTGATGTGAAGGAGTTAACCCCTCGAAATTTATTGCTGACGCGAAGCAATTAGTTCGGTGATTCTGTCCGAAGAAAATTGACTGCAGCGATGGAAGTCGAAGACGAAGTGAAGACTTAGTATTCATTTCGTTGTTCTTCTTTTATTCATTTGAGTCATAGGACCTCCATACTATTAAGAGGGGTATAGGTTCTCGAAGCTTAGATCCGCTGTGATGCTTAGCCCAAACCTATGCGAGACTGAGAGAAATCTCTTTATGCTTCGAATGATTACCTGCCAGCAAAAGACGTTGTTCTTCGGTGCTGTAGGAGATATCTTGACTTGCTCCGCAAGGAATGTTACCATTGTGCTCAATTTCTGACCGTTGGACTCGTGTCGTTCGGCCATTGGCTGCTCCACATGTCCAATTTGGTCTTTTCCCTTCAGGGAAGGATGCGGCTATAAATAGCCACCCCACTCCAACGTTGCCCGTTGGCTGCTCCGCTTAAGATTTCTAAGAAGATTGATTGAGCATCCCCTCTCCGAGTGATTTGAGTTTAAGATCCACCGAGAGAAAATCAAGAGCCAAAACTTAGACAGTGGTTGAGGATCACAGTAGTTCTGAGTTAGAGTTCTTGTACCTATTACTCTTGAGAGCTGCGCACTCTCTAGATGGATAGGTGTCGGCTCGAGTGTTGAAGAGTTGTTGTCTTCACCGAGCAAGATCTTCAGCAACCAAGAGTCATTGTGGTTTGCGAAGAGGTCTGTCGAAGGTTTGGAGATCGCCGACAAGTATCTACCACGAGTGAAATCAACTGGAGTCTGATCAGCTCCGAGTTGAAGGAGAATAGGGCGAAGAGAGTTTATCTTCTGTGTTAAATCACAACCCCTCCAACCAGACGTAGTCCTTTGGCAGAAGGGCAAACTGGTCTACCAAATTCATCTGTCGCCATCGAGCACCACTGGTTCACTCTACTTTACTGCATCTCCTACAGCAGTTTACTTTCGTGCTCTGTGTCGATAGTTTGATCTGATCTATCGTAGTTTATTACTTATCTTTCGCATTCTCATCATTCATTTCTGTCGTCTCAGTCTAATTTATTTCACTTCGCACTTCTGCATGTTAGCGTGATTTCCATCGGTGCTGTATTCATTCACCTCGTCACTATTTATCTTGCATTTCCTTCGTAGTTCATACCTTGTTTTCCCTCATGCTACTGCATCTGTTCATATATTGCATTACCATCATAATCGTCAAACCTGTGATATTCTATGCTCGAACTATTGTTGCTTCCTACATCGATAGACATGTTCCTTAATAGCGTGCTTGATTAAGTACACTTCTACCGAATCTTATTTCCGCTGCTGTGTTTGGGGTCAGTTCAAAACATTCGCAAGAGTTTTTGAATCTCCCATTCACCCCCCCTCTGGTCGATATACTCTCAGTCCTAACAATTGGTATCAGAGCGGGTACTCACTGTCTGTTTATTAAAGGTCTAACAACCTTGGAGTTTTGAGTATGTCGTATGCAGGTAGATCCTCGCACTCTGAAGGGTTTCCTATCTTCGATGGAAATGACTATGTCTACTGGAAAGAGCGAATGAAAATCAGACTTCAAGCCATCAACATAGAACTTTGGCAGATTGTGGAAAATGGATACACCGTTCAGCACCCTGATGCTCCTACTTCCGATGACAAAGCTATAATGCGGTTGAATGCTCAAGCAAAAGATATTATATGTGACAGTATCTCGAAAGACATTTTCATTCGGTTCCGAAAGCTTGACACTGCCAAGCAACTCTGGGATGCCATCAAAAATGTTCATGAAGAATTCATTACCAGAATAGATCCACACACTGATATGCTTCATGCCATGTTTGCTGGTTTCAGAAGTCTTCATAAGGAAAGTGCTATGGAACTCACTGATCGGTTGACAAACATTGTTGAAAGACTTCATCAACGAGGAGTAACAGATATCACCGATAGAGATGTGGTCAACAAGCTGCTGAGTGCTCTTGATGCAACCTTCGATCCAATCGTAGCTGAAATCAAGCAAAGACCAGATTATGACGAACTCCACTACGTCGAGGTCATGACGCTGTTGTCTATTCACGAAGAAAAGATGGAACTTGAAAATGGGCATCAAGAATCTTCTTCGGAAAGCGAAGGGGAAATTCTTTCACACTATGGCAGTTCACAAGAAGAAGATATCGAGAATCAACACTCTATCACAAGAGAACTAGAAATGCTCACCGAAAGACTAGGTAATCTCAGAAGACAGAATCTGTGTCTCACAAATGATGACGGAGTTGACTTGCCTGAATCTTCAAGAAAACTACCTCCGAAAGAAATAAAGTGCTTCAAGTGCAAACAATTCGGTCACTACATAGCAGACTGTCCTTGCTGGGAACTAAATGAAAAACCCAGCAACAGATGGATTTTTCTTCACTGCACTGGATTCACTCGAATGGACCGTCACACTAAGCTCTCGAAGAAAAATGAATCTTTCTCATCCTCTTCGAATAGACCAGTCACTGACGTGCAAGCCAAAGCAACCATTGAATCTAACATGAAGAGAATATCGCAGCTGACTAGAGTGTGTGTTGAAATGAATATGGAATCTGAAGATGAGACATCTGAATTCGAATCAGAAGACGAAGAGCCTCACAGAAGCCTAGAAAGAGGCAATGCATTCGTTGCTTATGAATCATCTGAGAAATCACTCGAATCAGACACTGATGATAATGCTTCAAGTGATGATGAACCAATCGCACTCTGTCTCATGGCAAAAACCTCAAAGGATCAGGTATCAGCAAAGCACCGAAAATCTATGACTGAATATTCTTCTGAATACATTGCTTATGCTAAACTGGTTAAGATTGCCAAATCTCAACAAGATGAGCTTGAAAAACTTGAGAAGAATCTCAGGAAATCCGAAGGATTACTGGTCGAAGAGATGGAGAAGAATCAAGAGTTGACTGAAGAGCATGATACTTTTTCTTCAACGATTGATGATCTTTCCAAACGATATGATTCTCTTGCAGTCGACTACGAGAGTTTATCAGATGAACTCCTTAGCAGGAATCAAGAACTCGAGTCACTGAAAGAGTCTTATAACGTGCTTGCGAAAGAAAAAGCTTCTCTCTTCGCCGAGCAATCTAACAACCTTCCTGATGATTTTGTGCCTCCTTGCTCAAAATGCCTAGAACGTAGCAATGCTGATTCAAATGCTGAAACATCCAATGCTGTCATCGAGAATATTGCAACCACTACGAATGATATTTCTAACCCCTCTTCCGAGGAATTTTTTGCTATCTCTGATGAAAATTGCAGGCTAAAGAACTTGCTTCAGACAGGAATGCTAAAGAGCCTCAAAGGGCATCAAACTCTCTGTGATGTGCTCAAGAAGTCAATACTGCACAAAAAATCCCCGAAAGGAAGGATTGGGTTTTGAAAGGAAACTCAACGTTGATGGAACCTACTGGACTCCCGAGCAATATCCTCGAACGAGTTGGGTTCTTGCTAAAAGCAAAACTCTCGAACCTGCACTCCTGTCTAGATATGACACTCCTATTTCTGTTGTTTCTAACGAGTCTGATGACTCAAACTACAAATTCTTCAAACAACAGAATGGTAAGGTTTTCGCTTGGTATGTTGGGACTAACTGTAGGTCTGGTTCACCCAAGAAGCAAATCTGGGTGAAGAAGTGCATCATTGAAAATTTATCTGTCACTGCTAACCTGAACATGCAGAGCAATTCTCTTCGAGGAAATGATAATCACTCGCAGATTGGCACTGCAACTTCCTCGCATGGATCTCGGTCAAACTTTCGACAAAAGGAGTACACGCGTATCTCCTCGAATCATTATGCTCATGTCTCTGGGAACAATTTCAATGCATATTCATATGATTACTCTCGAAATGCACAGGCGAACTACAGAAATCAACGAAGGAACGTCCCTGCTCAGTCAAGACAAATGAGGTCTGCGCTGCCCACACAAATGTGGGTTGCGAGAAAGAACTAACTCGTCTTTCAAGAACTCTCTCTCTCAGGGATTCTATTCGTTTATCCTTAGCCCTGAGATCTATCTTGTTCGTGCTGGTTCTTTGTGTTTATTTGTTCTCAGTTTGTTGTTTGTCTTCGAGTTGCCGTGTTTGTGTTTCGTCCGATGAACAACTCACTCATAGCTCCTTGTTTGGTGTTTCCTCTCTTCTGGCTGAGTGTTTTGTTTCAGACCCTTTTATCCTTCTATTCTTTCTCATCCAAATCTATGCTGTCCATCGTGAGCATGCAATTTGATCTGAAGAAAATTTCTCTCCGACGTCCTTGGTCGCAAAAGAAATCAACTTCGAACTTTTATCCATTTTTGGCATTTAGCCCTCCTTCAAACCTTTCGAACTCCCACTCTCTTCCCGAGTTTCTCGCAGAGAACGGTTGCCACGTGCCCACGATCTCCACAATCGTGATTGTGTCCATCGAATGCGGAACGTCCTGCAACTATGGGCCGTAGATTTCGGAGAGGAGGTTCAGCTCTCCAGCTATAAATATCCCTCACCGTGCCTTCTACCTCTGTTCCACAAACCCTCATTCCACCTCCACCCGAGCCTGTGCTCAAAGGAACTCCGGCGAGAAGCTCCGCTGTGCTACTCCGGTGGAATCTCGTTGCAGCTGATCACGCCGGTGCGGTAATCTTTCCTCCCGCATTGCCGTAGTTGATTTAAGTTGCCAAGTTAGGGCGCTTGGATCCGGAACTGCTCCTTTCCATATCTCTGTTCTTAGGGCAGTTCTTACCGATGCTATTTTCTTCGATTTACTTCACCACGGTAGATCTTTAGGAATCACTAGGATTTGACTTGTACGGTTTGTAGATCTTCCTCGTACTTGTTTTTCCTTGACCTAGGGTTCATGTGTAATTATCCGAAAGATTAGATAGCTATCAACCTGCCTAGAATTTTTTCTGTGGCTAGCGTGTAAAATCTATCGATGATATCTTTTTATTACCATGAGTTCCTTCTTGGACTCCCTCAAAATCATTTTCGTTCAAAATCTTTCTGTGCGTGCTTATGACCCTACCTTTTTTCCCTCGCATCTATTCTATTTCACAGGTTGGTCATGGCACAGAGTTCGCAAGAGCATTCAGATTCTAAAGAATATTTGCCTCAGTTTCCATCAAGGTCTGAACGAGTGAGAATGACTGGAGGAGGAAAATCTTCGAAGCCACCCAAGGCTCCGAAGAAGAAACACGAGTCTGAACCCGAAGAAGATGATGAGGAAATTCCCTCTACTCACAGTCAACCCGAGGATGAATTGGTCACAGACGCCCTAACCATCTTCTCTAATGGAAATCCTAAAAAGGGTGGTCGCGGCAGAGAAAAGAATACCACTGTAGAAATGTCTGATCCTGATAGTTACAGAACTCCACCAGGGGGTGAATCAACGACAGACCGCAACAACAGGCTTCAAAGAATTCGCCGCCACTGGGCAGGAAAATGGTACAGATATGAAAATGTTCGCAAGAAGTACCATATTCTGTTTGCTTTCACCACCGTGGAATGACTGCATTGCCAAAAACAGCATTGGCCCCGATGATGAAAAAGTCAGACCTCCACAGCCTTCAAATGCTCACCCCGACTCCCTCAAAACCATCGCTGATTTCCCGGAGGAAGTGGCTAAGAGGGCGAAGGCCAAAGCCAAGCGTGATGCTAGGGAAGCGAAGAAAAACCAAGTTGAAGCGAAAAACGTCGCGCTGACCTAGCAGGACGTACAGAAGAAGAAGGATCGTGCATTTGCTTCCAAGGGAAGCAAATCTAGGAAATCTGTTTCCCCTCGTGCACCTCGAAAGAAAACTGTCGCCAAGAGAATCAAGAAGGCAGTCTCTGGCTCGTCTGATGAGTCATCCAGCGAAGATATCCCTGATGAAATTCCACTGTATGATCAACTAGCCATTCTCAACAAGCCATCCGAGAACCCCTCTCCAGTGAAAGTTCTACCCTCTCCAAGGAGATCACCAAGGCATGCACCCATTCCCTTCACTGACAAACCTTCAGGTTCTGCGGCTCCGAGAACTTTGACAAACACTGCAGCAAAGAGAAAGCTGCAGTCTGAAGAAAAAGCTGATGTATCTGCTAAGAAGACCAGGCTCACTGTTCCTGCTCCCACAGAGGAACAGAAGTATGATTTCCAGTTCATGATCGATGTGATTGACAGTGCTGCATATGATGCAAAATCTGATGATGTGAGCGGTCTGGGACTGCTTGATGATGTTACTGAAATGGTAATGAAGCATTTCATCGAGCTGAGGAAAATCTCCAAGAAGCTAATAAAGCTGTCAAAGACAAGCAAGCTGTCGAGAAAATGAGGAGTGAGGCCAAAAATGAATCCGAAAGAAAAGATCTGAACAAAGAAATAGTTGAACTCACCAAGGTTCTCAGTGTCATGCGTAATGAGAAAATTGATTGGCACTCGCGTTTGCACATGGAAGTAGCTCAGTTGTGTGACAGAAGAAATGAGGAGATTGACCGCAAGGAAGATCTTGCTCGAAGAAGAATTCAAGAAGAAAAACGTCAGAAGGCTAGGGCGAGAATCAGCAAACCAAAAGAAAACAAAGACCGCCGCCTTCAGAATGTTGCTGCTGATCCTATTCCACTGAACTCCAGTGCACCCTTGCCGCAGGTTTCACCATCTCCACCTCATGAAGATGAGCCTATGCAGTAAGCTGGCACTGTGGAGGTTATCATTCCAGCTCCGGTGGTCCAAGAACAACTTGATGTTGTTGACGTTTTCCTGGAAAAGACTGATGAAGAAAATGCTTCGCTTAAGCAGCAAGCCCCAGTTGATGAGACTGATGAGGAAATTGAAGTTGAGAAGGCAGACCCATCAAGAACATCGCAAGCAGAGCCCTTCGAACCAAGTAAGGAGGAGAATGACAAGATTGATGGGGAGCTAAATGCTTCCTGAGAGAAAACAACCCCGGTCGCATCATCTGGTACCCCTACTCAGATGGATGTTGATCCTGCTCCTCTTACCGGTACACCAAAGTTGGTAGAGGAAGAAAAGAAATTTGATGAGCCGATGGCTCGAGAAGTAATTACACCACCAATTGTGTCTCAAGCGTCTGAGAAAGAGGTCGTTGTGACTCCAACGGAAGAAAGTACAAAGAAAGAAAAGGCCCTTGTGCCCGAAAGCCAGAAAGCTGCTGAAGGAGTTCCGGCGAGCAAAAACGATAGTCAGTCAAGTTCTTCGAAGAAATCTGTACAAGAAAAATCAAGGTTACCACGTGCTCCTCTCAAGCCCATTGAAGAAGGTGTGCCTGCACCTGATGACATTCGGACCCGATTTATGGCCGATGAAGAACAACTGAGAAACCCCTTGGAAACCTACCCTTTGTTTCCTATCGATGATGGCCCGAATGGTCCAGCTTTCAACGAGCAATTTCATCATTCGAAACTTGCATTCTTTGGGACCAGCCCATATGATGGAGAAAGAACTTCCTTGTCACCAAGATTCTGGACGAAGGAACAGGCCGTGTACTATGCTCGCATTCTGTACTGCAAGAATCGCATCTTCAAGCACAAGATTCTGGATTTCGCTGAGCTCGAAAGTTTACCTTGCTTCCATCATACCATCGAGCAGATTGAACAAGTCTTCCTGAAGAGCTTCCTTCGTTTCAATCATGGATGGAATCGTGAAGTAATTCTTCAGTTCTATGCCACTCTTTATATCTCAGGGGACTTTGAATATAGCAGTACTTGGATCCTCGAATGGATGACCGAAGAAGAAAAGATCAAATGTTCTGCTGACCAGTTCTTAGCACTATTGAATCTTCCTCGGTGCGAATTTGATGCAACTCACGAACATAGACTGCACTACTGGGATGTATCCGAAGCCGAACTTCATATGCTGATGGACTCCAAACTTGTTGGTGATGAATGCACCGAAGCAAATCCTAAGAATCTGGCCTATGAGAACAAAGTTTTGTTCTATATTCTCTGCAACTCCCTCACGCTGACAAACAGGCCAGAAACCATTCATGACATCATGGAAAATGCTCTTCAAGCAACAACTCATGGCATTCGGTTTGACATTCTGGATCTTTTCATTCGCAACTTGGCCTATGCAGCTGATAGCCCTCAAGCCTTGAAGCCATATGCACCATGGGTCATGTTTGCTATTGAGCAGCTTATTGAGAAAAAGTTTCTCTGCCCCCATGTCTCGAAAGTTTACATTCCACCAGTCTGGGATACTCTCCGGATCGTAAAGGACATCGGCAAAGGGAAGACACATATTGATGCTACTGCCTCTGCTAAAGCTCTGAAGGTCAAGAAGGCAACAGTCGAAATTCCTCGTGAAGAAAATCCCTCACTGTATGAGATTTGTCTTCGCACTCAGCAAGCCCTGGAAAGTCACATTAAGCTCGACCACAAAGTAAAACTGGAGATGATGGCTGAGATAAATCTGCTCCACAATTATGCTCGTCAAGCTCTTCTATATGAGAAAGAACAAAAGAAGCGCTCGTGGACCCTTCTGCGCAAGCATTATTCTCGCAAACAACTATCTGCCAAGGGTATCGAAAAAGAATATGATTATCTGAAGTTGTTTGAAGTTCCTCGCATCCGAAGGCAAACCCCAGTGCTTCCTCAGCGTTCCGCCTCCACCGACCTGTTGTTTGTTGAACCAGATGATGATCTTGAAGACACAGCAGGCACATTTATATTCAAGCCAGATGCACCTCGCGCTGCTACTCCCGAAGCTAATCCCGAAGCCCATGTTGCGACTCCAACTCCTGTTTCAGCCTCGACCATCGCTCGCTCTGCTTCGCCGAACAGTTCGAGTACTGAGGATTCTTCGGACGAGTAGTTCCTCGCATGCAATTCTCTTTCCTTTTTGACACTTGTTGACAAAAAGGGGGAGAAGAACATCGAGAGATAGATAAGCGGGTTATTTGCAGGGTGTTTCCATTCGCCATTTGCTTTTCAGTCGAACAATTTGGTTTCGGTGGTTGAACTATTTGCTTTTGGTCATGGAACTTGGTCTCACCGCCTGTGGTGTTGGTATACTGCGTCGTCATGTACCGTTAATAACCCCTGCAATGCTATACTTGCTTCCAGTTGTCTGTTTGCATGTGCCATCAAAAGCTTACTTCCTTGCAATGATTATCCTCGATACTTATCTATCGTGCAAGGTTAAGTGAAAGCATTTCAAGGAGGATTGGAAATCATGTTTCTCTAAAAGAGATATCTTACTCCTTAAAACTACATGCATCTACCACTTAGATATACTCCTATGATTATCTTTCTCTATCTAATGATGCAGGAGAAGAAAGGTTGCTTCAGAGTAAATTTACTCATGATTCAAAAGAGAACTCTTTCTATCTGTCTCATAAGCTGTTTTTCCTCGCATATTTCTATCGCATCATCCTTGTTGCAGGAAAACCTTGTCTGAAGCATATCTACTCCGAGCAATATACTTGTGATTCCCTTGCTCTGATTTTCTTCGAATATCTAACTTGCAGGGAACCTATATCTCATGTGGATTCAAACTGTGTTCTGAGAAAATCTTCATGGCTTATCCAGTGCCACAACTCATTTCAAAATATCCTCACTGTCTAACAAATCTATTTCAAAGGTTGTGTGTGGCAGGAAATACCTCAGACACTGATGTAGCAATTTTCCCTCAAGTGGATGACCTAAGGTTCAATCCATGGGAGGCATAGGTTGAAGATGGTATCTCTCAAACAACCCTGCAACCGAATACAAGAAATCTCTTGTGTCCCCAACACACCCAATACAATGGTAAATTGTATAGGTGCACTAGTTCGGCGAAGAGATGGTGATAAAAGTGTAGTATGGATAGTAGATATAGGTTTTTGTAATATGAAAATATAAAAATAGCAAGGTAGCAAGTAATAAAAGTGAGCACAAACGGTATTGCAATACTTAAAAACAAGGCCTAGGGTTCATACTTTCACTAGTGTAATCTCTCAACAATGCTAATATAATTGTATCATATAACCATCCCTCAATGTGCAATAAAGAATCACTCCCAAGTTCCTATTAGCGGGGAACATAAGATAGAAATTGTTTGTAGGGTACGAAACCACCTCAAAGTTATTCTTTTCGATCAATCTATTGAGCTATTCCTATAAGTGTCACAAACAGCCCTAGAGTTCGTACTAAAATAATACCATATGATACACATCAACCAACTCTAATGTCACCTAGATACTCCAATGTCACCACAAGTATCCGTGAGTTGATCATACGATATGCATCAAACAACTTCATAATCATAATATTCAATCCACACAAAGAACTCCAAGGAGCACCCCAAAGTTTCTATCGGAGAAAAGATAATGAAAACGTGCATCAACCCCTATGCATAGATTACCCCAATGTCACCACGGGAATTCGTGATACGTCTCCAATGTATCTATAATTTATGAAGTATTCATGCCATGTTTATAACAATTCTATATGGTTTTGGTATGATTTGATTAGAACTAACCCGGACTGACGCTGTTTTCAGCAGAATTGCCATGGTGTTCTTTTTTGTGCAGAAATAAAAGTTCTTGGAATTGGATGAAACTTTTTGGAAATTTTTTATGGAATAAATAAAAAATACTGGAACCAAGACCCACTGGAGGGGGGCCACCCAGTGCCCACGAGGCACCAGGGCGCGCCACCCCCCCAGGCACGCCCTGGTACCTCGTGGGCCCATCTTAGCCCATCTTGACGTGATTCCAACGCTGAAAAATCCTATAAATAGAGAAACCCCCAGAAATAACCCTAGAACTTCGACTCCACCGCCGCAAGCCTCTGTACCTTTGAAATACCATCTACAACCCGTTTTCGGCACCCTGCCGGAGGGGGGGAAGCATCACCGGAGGCCATCTTCATCATCCCGGCGGCCTCCATGACGAGGAGGGAGTAGTTCACCCTCGGGGCTGAGGGTATGTACTAGTAGCTATATGTTTGATCTCTCTCTCTCTCTCTCTCTCTCTCGTGTTCTTGATTTGGCACGATCTTTATGTATCGCGAGCTTTGTTAATATAGTTGGATCATATGGTGTTTCTTCCCTCTCTACCTCCTTGTGATGAATTGAATCTTTCCCTTTGAGGTTTCGTTATTGTCGGATTGAATATTTCAGATTTGAGAACACTTGATGTATGTCTTGCATGTGGATACCCGTGGTGACAATGGGGGTATTCTATTGGTTTACTTGATGTATGTTTTGGTGATCAACTCACAGATTCCCGTGACCTTGGGGTGATCTAGGCATAGGGGTTGGTTGCACGTTTTCATTATCTTTTCTTCGATAAGAAACTTTGGGGTACTCTTTGAAGTTCTTTGTGTGGATTGAATATTATGATCATGAAGTTGTTTGATGCATATCGTATAATCAACTCACGGATACTTGTGGTGACATTGGAGTATCTAGGCGACATTAGAGTTGGTTGATGTGTATCATATGGTGTTATTTTAGTACGAACTCTAGGGCTGTTTGTGACACTTATACGAATAGCTCAATAGATTGATCGGAAAGGATAACTTTGAGGTGGTTTCGTACCCTACAAACAATTTCTATCTTATGTTCTCCGCTAATAGGAACTTGGGAGTGATTCTTTATTGCACGTTGAGGGATGGTTATATGATCCAATTATATTAGCATTGTTCAAAGATTGCACTAGCAAAAGTATGAACCCTAGGCCTTGTTTTTAAGCATTGCAATTCCGTTTGTGCTCACTTTTGTAACTTGCTACCTTGCTGTTTTTATATTTTCATATTACAAAAACCTATATCTACTATCCATACTACACTTTTATCACCATCTCTTCGCCGAACTAGTGCACCTATACAATTTACCATTGTATTGGGTGTGTTGGGGACACAAGAGATTTCTTGTATTTGGTTGCAGGATTGTTTGAGAGATACCATCTTCAACCTATGCCTCCCACGGATTGATAAACCTTAGGTCATCCACTTGAGGGAAAATTGCTACTGTCCTACAAAACTCTGCGCTTGGAGGCCCAACACGAGTCTACAAGAATAAGTTGTGTAGTAGACATCAAGCTCTTTTCTGGCGCCGTTGCCGGGGAGGTGAGTGCTTGAAGGTATATCTTTAGATCTTGCAATTGAATCTTTTAGTTTCTTGTTTTATCACTAGTTTGGTTTATTAAAGAAAACTACAAAAAAAATGGAATTGAGGTTGCCTCATATTATTCGTCTTTATCATGTCTTTCTTGAAAATGTTGGATCGGAAAATTGTGCTCAATTGATAGAAGAAGAATTCAATAAAATGTTTGGCATAAAATATTTAAATGATGAGCATGATTGCAATGTTGTTAGTATGAATTCTTTTAATATCCATGATGCTAATGATATGCAAAGCTACAAGCTTGGGGATGCTATGTTTGATGAAGATGATAATTTTAGTCCCCCAAGTTTTGATGAGAATATTTATTATGATGATTCCATGCCTCCTATTTATGATGATTATAATTATGAAAGTGGATTTGGAGAGGTCACAGCTTTATTTAATGATGATTCCACTATTTTGGAAGAGGTTCCAATTGATTATGACAAGAAAGTTGCTATCTATGATGATTATTGTGATGACATGTATGCTATAAAGAACAATGATAACTATGAAAATTGTCGTCATGATTTTAATGCTCAATTTGATTATGTTAATCAAGTATCTCATGATAGTTATCTTGTTGAATTTGCTCCCACCACTATAGATGAGAATAAAATTGCTTGTGTGGACAGTAATAAAAATTCTATGCTTATGTATCATGAAAAGAATGATTTATGTGATAGTTATATTGTTGAATTCATTCATGATGCTACTGAAAATGATTATGAGAGAGTATCATATGCTTGTAGGAGTTGCAATAATATTAAGTTTCCTCTCTATGTGTTGAAAGTTTTGAAGTTATACTTGTTTTGCCTTCCTATGCTAGTTGATTCTTGCTCCCACAAATTGTTTGCTCACAAAATCCCTATGCATAGGAAGTGGGTTAGACTTAAATGAGCTTGCCATGTGATTCATGATGCTCTCTTCGTGTTTCAATTCTTCTCTTTTTTATGTGAGCATCATTAAAATCATCATGCCTAGCTAAAAAGGCATTAAAGAAAAGCGCTTGTTGGGAGACAACCCAATATTTATACCTACTTTTTTTGTGTGTTCACATGATTAATCTACTGTAGTAACATGTTTTATATGTTTTCTTTCAATAATGTGCCAAGTAAAGCGTTTGGGATAGTGTGGATGCTTGTTGATTTGATTCTGTGCAAAAACAGAAACTTTTGTGTCCAGTGCTGGAATTTATATTCTGTACTGGAGCGTGAAAAAATTCTGAAATTTTTACAAAGTATTGGGTTAAAAAAATATTACGTTGTCCTAATTTTTCAGAATTTTTAGAGGTACATAATTATGGTTTTTAAATCGCTTACTACACACTGTTCTGTTTTTGACAGATTCTGTTTTCGGTGCATAGTTTGCTTGTTTTAGTGTTTCCATAGCTTATATCGAGTAATATAAATTGTGGAAATGATAGAATACAGTAGGAATTATGTGAGAACAATTATGAAACTTGTCTTGACAGTACCTAAGTGGATGATTTATTTTTATCATACTAACCTATCTCACAAGTTCTGTTAAGTTTTCTGTGATTGAAGTTTTCAAGTTTTGGGTGAGATATCGATATGAGGAGAATAAGGAGTGGCAAGACCCTAAGCTTGGGGATTCCCAGGGCACCCCAAGGTAAAATTCAAGTAAGACTCAAGCGTCGAAGCTTGGGGATGCCCCGGAAGGCATCCCCTCTTTCGTCTTCAACACTATAGGTAACCTCACTTGGAGCTATATTTTTATTCGTCACATAATATGAGTTTTGCTTGGAGCATCATTTTCTTCTGTTGATATTTGCTTGGTGTTATCAATAATCATGTTTTGTATCTTTTAGTTCAATAAAATGCCAATCATAGCCTTTACCATGCTCAGTTTGCAAGTTTATGTGTTGCTGTTTGAAAACAGAAAGTTTTTTGTTATGTCCAGAATATTCCTGAATAGTCAGAACATGATAAAAATCTGAAATTTTTACAAAGTAAGTATGCATGAGTTCTATGTCACGTGATAATTTTTCAGAATTTTTGGAGTTAGGGAAGTATGGATTCTTATTCCCCTTTACAGACTGTTCTGTTTTGGCAGATTGCTGTTATAGTTGCATTGTTTGCATATGTTTGCGTGTTTAATGTTTCTATTTGTGGATAGGAGTATTAAATATGAAGAGGCATTTAGTATGCAATGTTTAATTATAATTTTAGTGATTTTCTATAGTAGAGAATGTTAAGGTTTTGAGTTGATTTATACTAACTTATCTCACGAGTTCTTGTTGAGTTTTGTGTGGATGAAGTTTTTAAGATTTAGGGAAGCCATGATATGAGAGGAATTAAGGAGACACAAGAGCTCAAGCTTGGGGATGCCCAAGGCATCCCAAATTAATATTTCAAGAAGTCTCAAGCATCTAAGCTTGGGGATGCCCCGGTAGGCATCCCACCATTCTTCATCAACAACTATCGGTCAGTTTTGGTTGAGCCTAAGTTTTTGCTTCTTCACATGATATGTGCCATCCTTGGAATGTCATTTTATTTTGTTTTCTTTGCTGTTTGAATAAAATACTTAAGATCTGAAATTTTTAAATGAGAGAGAGAGTCCTCACATAGCTACCTATTTACTTAACTACTCATTTGATCTTCACTTATATCTTTTTGGAGTAGTTTGTCATTTACTCTTGTGCTTCACTTATATCCTATGAGTAAATTGTGAAAGAATTGAATATCATAAAGTTGAAATTTTATATGCTTCATATGCTTGTCCCATGGGTAGTAGTGACTTCACATACAAGAAGTATAAGTGGTAAAATTTATTGAAAGTTAACAAACATAGCATTGGTCAGTTGAACAATTCATGAAAGAATTTTGAAGGAAGAGAAATTTCACATATAAATATACTATCTTGGACATCTTCTATGATTGTGAGCCCCCATTAATTATTTTCAAGCTTGATTAAGTAGTTGACGTTGGACAAGGAAGACAACGTAATGAGTTATGTTTGTTTATATTCGCATAGAAGTTATATTGTCATGGATCCTCTAACATGTGGTGCTTGCTTAGGATCTTTTGCTAGCCAAAAATTCATACTAAGTAGAGATACTACTTGTGCATCCAAAAACCATTAAACCCAATTTCTTCCCATGAGTGTCCACCATATCTACCTATGGATTGAATAAGATCCTTCAAGTAAGTTGTCATCGGTGCAAAAAGCAATAAAAATTGCTCCTAAAATATGTATGATCTTTTATTGCAAGGGAAAATAAGCGTTGTACGAACTTGTGATGGTAAAGAAATAAAAGCGACAGACTGCATAATAAAGGTTGCTATCACAAGGGGCAATATAACGTGACGTTCCTTTGCATTAAGGGCTTGTGCATCCAACAACAAAAAGCGCATGACAACCTCTGCTTCCCTCTGCGAAGGGCCTATCTTTTACTTTTCTGTATTTACTTTTTTGTATTTACTTTTATGCAAGAGTCATTAATGTTCATCCCTATTCTGTTCTATTTATTCTTTAGTTGGCAAGCATTATGTGGTAGGGAAAGATCCAGGCACATATATCCAGTTGAATATAGGTGATCATGAGTTATTATTGTTGACATTATCCCTGAGATAAATAAGTTGGGAGGCGAAACATTAAGCCCCTATCTTCCTATGTGTTTGACTGAAACGGTTTGTTCTAAAAATATGCTTTGAGTGTCAGCAATCATGCAAGATTAAAAGATGGTTGAGTATGTGGAATTTGCTAGATCAAAGCTCTTACATAGACCCTTCCTGAAAATAAGATGAATTGCAATTGTTTGATGACTGAGAACATAGTTTGTTAGTTTTCAAGAAAGTTTATGGCCTATACTTTAAACATGTGAATAGCTTGCTACTTGATCATGAGAAGTTTTATGAGATGAGCTACTAATTATGATATATATTGATGCTAGAAAAAGTGATTGAAATTATCATTGATCAAACTTATGCATTATGCTAGCATTCACACTTCATAAATTATTTCTTTTATCATTTACCTACTCGAGGACGAGCAGGAATTAAGCTTGGGGATGCTGATATGTCTCCGACATATCTATAATTTATGAAGTATTCATGCCATGTTTATAACAATTCTATATGGTTTTGGTATGATTTGATTAGAACTAACCCGAACTGACGCTGTTTTCAGCAGAATTGCCATGGTGTTGTTTTTTGTGCAGAAATAAAAGTTCTTGGAATTGGATGAAATTTTGTGGAGATTTTTTATGGAATAAATAAAAAATACTGGAACCAAGACACTGGAGGGGGGCCACCCAGTGCCCACGAGGCACCAGGGCGCGCCACCCCCCCAGGCATGCCCTGGTTCCTCGTGGGCCCATCTTAGCCCATCTTGACGTAATTCCAACGCTGAAAAATCCTATAAATAGAGAAACCCCCAGAAATAACCCTAGAACTTCGACTCCGCCGCCGCAAGCCTCTGTACCTTCGAAATACCATCTACAGCCCTTTTCCGACACCCTGCCGGAGGGGGGGAAGCATCACCGGAGGCCATCTTCATCATCCCGGTGTCCTCCATGACGAGGAGGGAGTAGTTCACCCTCGGGGCTGAGGGTATGTACTAGTAACTATGTGTTTGATCTCTCTCTCTCTCGTGTTCTTGATTTGGCACGATCTTGATGTATCACGAGCTTTGTTAATATAGTTGGATCATATGGTGTTTCTTCCCTCTCTACCTCCTTGTGATGAATTGAATCTTTCCCTTTGAGGTTTCGTTATTGTCGGATTGAATATTTCAGATTTGAGAACACTTGATGTATGTCTTGCATGTGGATACCCGTGGTGACAATGGGGTATTCTATTGGTTTACTTGATGTATGTTTTGGTGATCAACTCGCGAATTCCCGTGACCTTGGGGTGATCTAGGCATAGGGGTTGGTTGCACGTTTTCATTATCTTTTCTCCGATAAGAAACTTTGGGGTACTCTTTGAAGTTCTTTGTGTGGATTGAATATTATGATCATGAAGTTGTTTGATGCATATCGTATAATCAACTCACGGATACTTGTGGTGACATTGGAGTATCTAGGTGACATTAGAGTTGGTTGATGTGTATCATATGGTGTTATTTTAGTACGAACTCTAGGACTGTTTGTGACACTTATAGGAATAGCTCAATAGATCGATCAGAAAGGATAACTTTGAGGTGGTTTCGTACCCTACAAACAATTTCTATCTTATGTTCTCCGCTAATAGGAACTTGGGAGTGATTCTTTATTGCACGTTGAGGGATGGTTATATGATCCAATTATATTAGCATTGTTGAGAGATTGCACTAGCAAAAGTATGAACCCTAGGCCTTGTTTTTAAGCATTGCAATACCGTTTGTGCTCACTTTTGTTACTTGCTACCTTGCTGTTTTATATTTTCAGATTACAAAACCTATATCTACTATCCATACTACACTTTTATCACCATCTCGTCGCCGAACTAGTGCACCTATACAATTTACCATTGTATTGGGTGTGTTGGGGACACAACAGATTTCTTGTATTTGGTTGCAAGATTGTTTGAGAGATACCATCTTCAACCTACGCATCCCACGGATTGATAAACCTTAGGTCATCCACTTGAGGGAAAATTGCTACTATCCTACAAAACTCTGCACTTAGAGGCCCAACACGAGTCTACAAGAATAAGTTGTGTAGTAGACATCAATCCGCGAGTTGAGTGCCAAAACATATATCAAGTGAATCAATATAATACCCCATTGTCACCACGGGTATTCATATGCAAGACATACATCAAGTGTTCTCAAATCTGAAATATTCAATCCGACAATAACGAAACCTCAAAGGGAAAAGATTCGATTCATCACAACAAGATAGAGAGGGAGAAACACCATATGATCCAACTATATTAACAAAGCTCGTGATACATCAAGATCGTGCCAAATCAAGAACACGAGAGAGAGATCAAACACATAGCTACTGGTACAAACCCTTAGCCCTGAGGGTAAACTACTCCCTCGTCATGGAGACCGCCGGGATGATGAAGATGGCCTCCGATGATGATTCCCCCCTCCGGCAGGGTGCTGAAAAAGGGTTGTAGGTGAGATCGTAGAGGTACAGAGGCTTACGGCGGCGGAGTCGAATTTCTAGGGTTATTTCTGGAGGTTTCTCTATTTATAGGATTTTTCAGCGTTGGAATCAGGTCAGACGGAGCCACGTGGGCCCCACAAGGTACCAGGGCACTGGGGGGTGGTGCGCCCTGGTTCCTCGTGGGCACTGGGTGGCCCCCCTCCAGTGGGTCTTGGTTCAAGTATTTTTTATTTATTCCATAAAAAATCTCCAAAAAGTTTCATCCAATTCCAAGAACTTTTATTTCTGCACAAAAAACAACACCATGGCAATTCTGCTGAAAACAGCGTCGGTCCAGGTTAGTTCTAATCAAATCATACCAAAACCATATAGAATTGTTATAAACATGGCATGAAATACTTCATAAATTATAGATACGTTGGAGACGTATCAGCATCCCCAAGCTTAATTACTGCTCGTCCTCGAGTAGGTAAATGATAAAAGAAATAATTTATGAAGTGTGAATGCTAGCATAGTGCATAAGTTTGATCAATGATAATTTCAATCACTTTTCCTAGCATCATTACAACAACTCTTTCTCATAAAAGTCATCATGATAAAGTAGCAATTAAAATAGAAATTTTGATGTGGAATGCTACCTATCATAATCATCATACAATCTTTTCTTTTATTGCATGGACACTTGGACTTGAATGATTCAAAGTAATAGTCTATAGTTTGACACGAAGATATAAATACTCAAGCATGCTAACAAGCAACCATGTCTTTCAAAATATCAACGCTAAAGAAAGTTATCCCTAGCCCATTATGCTCAATCATTGATCCATTCATGAAACACACTCAAATATTAGCTACATCCAATGCACAAGTATGACAATAGTGCTCTCTAGTTCGTGCTTTATAAGAGAAGATGGAGACTCAAAATAAAAATAAAAATTGCATAAAAGTAAATAGATAGGCCCTTCACAGAGGGAAGCAGAGATTTGCTAATGTGCCAAAGCTCAAAGCTGAAATTAAAGAGATAAATTTTTTTTGAGAGGAATGCTTTTCTTGTCAACGAAAACGAACGAGAATTCCCAATATCTTCCATGCTAGATACATTATAGGCGGTTCCCAAACAGAAAATAAAGTTTATTCCTTTTCCACCATTCTTTCACAATCCATGGCTAGCCGTATCCACGGGTGCCCTCCATACCAACACTTTCCAAGGAATTTATTATTATCATCATATAAGATTTTTCATTTCATTTCATTTCGGGACTGGGCATCCCTATTACCTGCCACACTCTCGTGCAATGACAAGTGAATAAACACTCATCGTGAGAATAACCCACCTAGCATGGAAAATATTGGCCACCCCCTTCCGCCTCATGAGCGGTACGGGCACACAAAACAAAAAAAATTATTTTGAAAATTAGAGTTGGCACACGCAAATTTACTTGGAACGGCATGGAAATACCGCATATAGGTAGGTATGGTGGACTCATCTGGCACAACTTGGGTTTAAAGAGTTTGGATGCACAAGCAGTATTTCCGCTTAGTACAAATGAAGGCTAGCAAAAAGATTGAGAAGTAACCAACCAAAAAGCAAAAACGGTCATAAACATGCATTGAACATAACTAACACTGAATAATGCACCATAAGTAGGATATAACTTCGTTGCATAACTATTGACTTTATGTGCATGCATAGGGAATTACAAATCTTAACACTAATATTCTTACTAAATCACAACTACTCACTAACATGACTCACATATTATCATCTCCATATCGCAAAACTATTGCAAGGAATCAAACTTATCATATCCAATGATCTTTCATGAAAGTTTTTAATTATATCCCTCTTGAATATTCATCACTTTGGGACCAAATTCATATCTTAAGCATATTGCCATTACTATTGTCAACTCTCAAAATAATATAAGTGAAGCATGAGAGTGTATGTATTTCTTCAAAACATAATCACCACCGTGCTCAAAAAGATATAAGTGAAGTACTAGAGCAAATGCCAAACTACTTCAAAAAGATATAAGTGAAGATCAAATGAGTAGTAAAGTAAATAGGTAGCTATGTGAGGACTCTCTCTCATTTGAAAATTTCAGATCTTAATTATTTTATTCAAACAGCAAAGAAAACAAAATAAAATGACATTCCAAGGATAGCACATATCATGTGAAGAAGCAAAAACTTAGGCTCAACCAAAACAGACCGATAGTTGTTGATGAAGGAAGGTGGGATGCCTACTGGGGCATCCCCAAGCTTAGATGCTTGAGACTTATTGAAATATTAATTTGGGATGCCTTGGGCATCCCCAAGCTTGAGCCTTTGTGTCTCCTTAATTCATCTCATATCACGGTTTCCCTAAATCTTAAAAACTTCATCCACACAAAACTCAACAAGAACTCGTGAGATAAGTTAGTATAAATCAACTCAAAACCTTAACATTCTCTACTGTAGCAAATCACTAAAAGTATAATTAAACATTGCATACTAAATGCCTCTGCATATTTAATACTCCTATCCTCAAATAGAAACATTAAACAAGCAAACATATGCAAACAATGCAACTATAACAGCAATCTGCCAAAACAGGACAGTCTGTAAAGGGTGAATAAGAATTCATACTTAGCTAACTCGAAAAATTCTGAAAAATTACCACTTGCAGAGGACTCATGCATTCTTACTGTGTAAAAATTTCAGATTTTTATCATATTCTGACTATTCCGGAATATTCTGGACATAACAGAAAACTTTCTGTTTTCAAACAGCAACACATGAACTTGCAAACTGAGCATGGTAAAGGCTATAATTGGCATTTTATTGAACTAAAAGATACAAAACATGATTATTGATAACAAAAAGCAAATATCAACAGAACAAAATGACGCTCCAAGCAAAACTCATATTATGTGACGAATAAAAATATAGCTCCGAGTGAGGTTACCGATAGTGTTGAAGACGAAAGAGGGGATGCCTTCCGGGGCATCCCCAAGCTTAGACGCTTGAGTCTTCCTCGAATTTTACCTTGGGGTGACTTGGGAATCCCCAAGTTTAGGGTCTTGCCACTCCTTATTCTCCTCATATCGATATCTCACCCAAAACTTGAAAACTTCAATCACACAAAACTTAACGGAACTTCGTGAGATAGGTTAGTATGATAAAAATAAATCATCCACTTAGGTACTGTCAAGACAAGATTCATAATTGTTCTCACATAATTCCTACTGTATTATATCATTTCCATAATTTATATTACTAAATATAAGCTATGGAAACACTAAAACAAGCAAACTATGAATCAAAAACAGAATCTGTCAAAAACAGAACAGCGTGTAGTAAGCGATTTAAAAACCATACTTCTATAGCTCCAAAAATTATGAAAAATTAGTACAACATAAAAAAATTGTAAACCAATTCTCTGTAAAAATTTCATAATTTTATCACGCTCCAGTACAGAATAGAAATTCCAGCACTGGATGCAAAAGTTTCTGTTTTTGCACAGAATCAAATCAACAAGCATCCACACTATCCCAAAGGCTTTACTTGGCACATTTTTGAAAGAAAACATATAAAACATGATTACTACAGTATATTAATAATGTGAACACTCAAAAACAGTAGGTATAAATATTGGGTTGTCTCCCAACAAGCGCTTTTCTTTAATGCCTTTTTAGCTAGGCATGATGATTTCAATGATGCTCACATAAAGGTAAAGAATTGAAACACAATGGGGGCATCATGAAACATATGGCAAGCACATTTAAGCCTAACCCACTTCCTATGCTTAGTGATTTTGTGAGCAAAAAGTTTATGGGAGCAAGAATCAACTAGCATAGGAAGGCAAAACAAGCATAACTTCAAGATTCTCAACACATAGAGAGGAATCTTGATGTTGTTGAAATATGTAGAAGCATATATTCCTCTCTCATAATAATTTTCAGTAGCATCATGAATGAATTCAACAATATAAGTATCACATAAAGCATTCTTTTCATGATCCACAAGCATAGAAATTTTATTACTCTCCACATAAGCAATTTTATTCTCATTCATAATAGTGGGAGTATCATATGAAACTCGAATACTATAAATTGTTTCCACATTAAAAGAGTAATGTTCAGTAAAAGGGTATTCATAATTATGACAAGTTTTATAAATATAATCATCACTACTTTTTATAACATAAGTTTCATCACAATAATCATCATAGATAGGAGGCATGAAATCATCATAACAAATTTGATCATTCAAAGTAGGGGGGACTAAAAAGATCATCTTCATTAAGTATGGCATCTCCAAGCTTGGTACAAACATCAATTGCAGCAAATAAATTCTCAAACATGTCATTCTCATCAAACATAGCATCCCCAAGCTTGTGGCTTTGCATATCATAAGCATAATCACTATTATCATCAATAGTATGAATAGCACCAATAGTATAACAATTATTATCATCACAATTTTCTAAGTTGGTGCCAAAAAGATTTTCAAGATTATAAGAAGTATCATTATTCTCCCAATCATAATCATCATAATGAGTAATAGGCATAATAAAATCATCCTCAATAGTTCCTTCGGACATTGCACCATAAGACAAAGAAGCAATATCATCATCATGTATATCATCTTCCACAATTATTTTTGATTCACTCTCATGAGGCACAACAATAATAGGAGCAACATTATTTGGGAGGGATACCTTTTTACCTCTACTCTTTCTTCCTTTCTTCTTCTTCACCACATCATGTGTGGGTTTAATCAATTTTTTCGAGCTTCTTATTGATGAGATTGGTTGAATAGGAAGCTTGTAACACCCCCATGTAATGAAGTACTTTTACTCCCTAATTACATTGCCATGTCATCATGATCATCTTAATTGAATTGCATTTAGGTAATAATCCAACTTAAATTTAAATTCAAATACAAGTCAAATTAATATTTCTTCAAACTACAAAACTAAAGTGTTCGTAATTTTGCAAATATTCCCTAAGTAATTGTCAAGTTGAAACCAACTTCATTTGACTCACAAATAAATTCCTAGGAAATTAATAACTGGTCCAACAGCAAATAAAATGGCCTTCTCAAAATAAGTAAATACTTAGACTATTCCAAATATTCTAAAACTTTTTGTGCCACTCCACAATGTTGCAATGGATTTATGTGCCAAGTTTCATATATAACAAAATTCGTTTGGTGGAACATCTATAAGCAAAACAGCAGCCGAATTGAAAGACAATAAAAGAAAAAGAAAAATACCTAAAAGCTACTGTGCGTCTGGGCTCTAGGTAACTACAGTGCGGCCTGGCCCAGTCCGACCGGCCTTTCATCAACCTCGTAACAGAGGAGGCAGTACCATGGCGTGCCCTCTGGTCGCCCGTCCACGCGCCCGATGACGCCGTGTCAAACATCCAGAGCATCCCCAACGTGGATAAGGTCTCCCCCAACCCGTTGGACAAACCCTAATCCCCATTCTTTCCCTCGTTCGCTCGCTCTCGTCAAATGTTCGTCGCCCGAGTGCTGCTCGCCGCTGTTGCCATCGTCGTCGCGGCCACTGGCCTCCCCGCTCCCTAAGTTCATGTCCGGGAGCTCCGTCGTGGTCGGCTACATCACCACGCCGAAGGGCTCGCGCTAGGAGACCCTGTACGCTCAGCATCGAGCTCATCTTCGTCGGTACATCGTCGGTGTCCGACGTCGTTTGCCGCCGCTCCGATCCACCTCCGGCTTCCCCGACCACATCTCCGAGCTCGCGGTGAACCCCTCTTCCTATTCCCCACATTTTCCCCTTCGATCCATCGCCGTAGCCCTCGCCTTGTACTCGTCATGGCCGCCCCAAAGCTCTGCGTACGCGTGTGTGCGTACTGCTGCCATTTTGCTGCTGCCGCTGCTGCTCCATTGCCGCTGCTGCTGCCGCCTGCTACTCGCTACTGCTTGCTGCTCCCCTACTGCCTGCTGCTGGCCATGGCCACGGCCATGGCCGTGTAACCGTGTGCGTCTGTGTGTGCGTGGCGTAGTGTGTGTGCTGTGTGCGTGGTGTGTGAGTGTGCTGTGTGTGTGTGCAGCGTGGTGTCTGTGAGTGTGTTGTGTGTGTGCACGTGTGAGTGGGGCCAGCTAGGCCACTGCCTAGTGGGGCCAGCCCTATTAGTTTAGGTTTAATTATATCTTAGTTAGATTAATTAGGGTCTAATTAGTCTAATGTGTATATGACATGTGGCCCCACTAGCTTAATTAAACTGTTAAAATTAATCCAAATGTTATAGTCTATGCCATGTGGGACCCCCTGCACTATTTCCCTTTTGACTAGTCAAATTGACTTGGTCAAATTCGGATTAAATTAATTTCAGAAAATCTAGAAAATGTTAAAAACTTTGAAAAATCATTTAAAATAAACCGTAACTCGGATGAAAAAGTTTTCTACATGAAAGTTGATCAGAAAAATGAGGCGAACCCGAATACGCTACCCGCATACCTGCCACACCCCTCTAACCTACTGAACATGGAACTTTTTGCCCGATTTCGATAAATGAATAGTACATGACCTTGGTAAAATAAATACAAATAAATTCCTAAATTATCTAAAATAATTAGAGAGGCAATATATCACATCTGCATATCATTTAAGCATGTCATGCATCGCTGTTGCTTTGTTGCCATGTATTTATTGTTTCTTCCCCCTCCTTCTCTCCCGATAGACCCCGAGACTACCGACGGCACTGCTGCGTACGACTACGTCGCCGACGACCAAACCCCTTCAGCAGAGCTTCCAGGCAAGCAAACCCTCCTTGATCATCCAGATACCGCCTATTCTTCCCCCTTATGCTTGCATTAGAACTGCTACCGTTGATATTCCGGCAACTCCTATTCTGATGCATAGCCTGATTTTGTAACTGTTATTGATACCTTTCCTGTTACCCTAATTGCTTAGTATAGGTTGGTCAGAGCCCCACCAGTTGGCCCTACTCCCTTGTCCATGTTGCTACGCTAGAATTCGGGTCATTATCCCCGTTGGCGGAGATCACGAGAATGCTCACACAGATACTTTCATTTATTATTGGGGAACTGAAGGGCTGGCGGTACCATCCAGTAGAGATGGACCTGAGACCCTACAGCTCCCGTTGTTAAAGACGGGTCGGCTCCAAGAGCACCCGCGAGCCGTGTGTTATCAAGTCGGAGCGACAGGGATCCTGTTCGTCTCCGCGAGTTTCTAAATACGCCTAACGGATTTGGGTATTTGATCTGAGTGGGTCGTTGGCCCTATACGCACTACCACCACGTGGGATAATGGTTATGGGACCCTCTACGCCGTATGTATCAGCCGAAAGCTCTGTCAGACGTCTAGTTCAGCATTGTGGCCGGGTCGGATCATGCCGTTGGCGCTGGTATCCACCCTGCACACAACGACCCGGAGTGCAAAGGGTGATGGGCCCAAGACCCCTGAGCACTTAGGATGTAGACCGGCGGGGACCTCTCTGCTGAGCTTAGGTAGGACTACGTGTGTCGATCAGCCGAGGCCGGGCATGACCCGAGAAAAGTGTGTCCGGCCAGAGTTAATCGAGCGTGTTGGGTAACAGTAGTGCACCCCTGCAGGGAAGTTATCTATTCGAATAGCCGTGTCCACGGTAACAGGACGCTCAGAGTTGTATCCTGAACTGCTACAACTACAAATGGATACTGTTACATTATTAAACTGCTACTACTGCTCTCAGGATCACTTTCTCGCAGGGTAGTCGAGGAAGGATCCCAGGGCATTACTATTATATGATTGATGAAATATATATATTACTTGTTCTACTCTCTTCTGATGCTGCAAGAATTGCTTCAAGATGCTAGTCTTCGATAGGCTAGGTCTTTCCCCCCCTGTTCTAGCATTTCTGCAGTTTAGTCTAAAGATATAGCCCCATTCCTTTGAAACCGATGCATATTTAGTATAGTTCTGATGTCAGTCTTGCGAGTACTTTGGATGAGTACTCACGGTTGCTTTGCTACTCCTTTTTTTCCCATACCCGATTGCTGCGACCAGACGACGGAGCCTAGAAGCAGGAGATCGCCCGGAGGAGCCTACTACGACATGGAGATCCTCGACGACCAGGAGTAGTTCGGAGGCCCTAGGCAGGAGGCCTTCGCCTTTTCGATCAGTGTCGCTGTTATGCTAGCCTTCTTAAGGCACCCTTGTTTAACTTTGTGTCTGTACTCAGATACTTTTGCTTCCGCTGATGCTTGTATGACTCGAGCTTTTGTATTCGAGCCCTTGAGGCCCCTGGCTTGTAATATAAAGCTTATATTATTTTATTTTGTGTCTAGAGTTGTGTTGTGATATCTTCCCGTGAGTCCTTTGGTTTGACCGTGTGCATTTGCGTGTATGATTAGTGCATGATTAAGTTGGGGGCATCACAAGTTGGTATCAGAGCCGACTGCCTGTAGGAACCCCCTTTCCAACTCTTTGGCCGAAGTTGAGTCTAATTTTACAAAAACGATTTTACTAACATGGCTGTGTGGCTTACGGGCCCACGTCGCCAGATGGATGGGATTAGGATCTTTTACTCCTCTTCCTTACTCTGGGACTCTGATCTCTCTTCCTTTCGGGTTAAAGTTTTACTAACTCTAACATTAGGTTCTCGTGATCACATCCACCCGGAGTTCTGAATTTATCCCCCTTTTCTTCGAGATGTGGGCCAGGTTCTGCTTTACAGTTTTCACGGACCGCAGGATCCTTTTATAGAGGGCACCCTGCGTTATCATTTGCAGATTCCTCATCCCAATAGTTTTCTCCGATGTTGATGCAGCCTTTGCCATGTCCCGTTGTTGTATTCCTCACCGCATGCCTGCGCGCCGCCTAGTTTGTCTAGCTGCGTGTGTTTCTGAACTCGCGTTGTCCGTTGATACCCAACTCCGTGCATGGATCTGTATGTCTTTAATGACTACTAATATGTATCTAATGCCCTTCTTGTTCATTACCCATGTTACATCATGAATGACCTCTTACACATGCAGTCGTTCTTGCTAAGCTGCCCATGTTGATTTGGCAGGATGGCTGACGATCCTCCACCTCCACCCTATATTGCCGCAATGATGCTGCAGTTCGAGCTGAATCGTCAGTTTATGACTGGAGTAATGGCTCAGTTCCCAACTCAGAATGCTCAGCAATAGCCTGCCCCAATAACACTGCAAGAATTCATGCGCCTCAACCCGTCCACCTTCCGCAACTCGACTGATCCAATGGAGGCTGATGATTGGCTCCGTGACATCGCCTTTCAGATGGAGTCGGCTAATGTTCTCCCTGATAGTTACGTCACCTATGCGACGTATCACCTGAGGGGTTCAGCTGCTCAATGGTGGGAAAGCCACAGGCGTATGTTGCCTGCTGGGACAGACACCACATGGATAGAATTTCAGTCAGCCTTCTGTGCACGATACATTCCTCAAGGTCTGATGGACCAGAAGAAGAAGGAATTCTGCAAACTCACACAGGACAAGATGACTACTGATGAATATCAGAGAAAATTCCTTGATTTATCCTGCTATGCTGAAGATGACGTCTGCACGGATGCACGCAAGCAGGAGAAATTCCGTGAAGGTTTGCGTCCTGATATAAAGCTCGCACTTGTCGTCCATGATTGCGCAGACTTTGCGACGCTTGTCAGCCAATCTTTCTGAGTTGAAACTGGTCTGACTGAGTACCAGGAGTCGCTAAAGCGTACTCATGATGTGGGCTCATCCTCAGGACAGCCTGCTCAGAAATGTCGAGTCTGGATCCCGCACGATGTTTTTCACCGACCTGCTCCAACACCAAGGCCGTCTTATGTCTCACCTCGTCTGCCTCCGCCGCCGAGACAGCTAACGATTCAGGGTGGACAGCCCAATGCTATGGCTCCTCCCCATAAAGAAGATTTATGCCGCAAGTGTGGATAGCCAGGACACCTTACTATCAACTGTTGCCCGGATCAGCCTCAGGATGCACCACGTCCTCCTGTTGGTCGCAAGAAGAGCTGTCGAAACTGTTGTTTCAGAAGCTATAATGCCAGGCTGTGACGCCCCCGGCTTAATCATGCACTAATCATACACGCAAATGCGCACGATCAAGCACAGGGACTCACGGGAAGATATCACAACACAACTCTAAACTCAAATTTAAACATAAAGGTCTCTTATTACAAACCAGGGGGGTCACGGGGACCCGAATACATAAGTCATACACACAAATGATATCTGAGTACAGACATAGTTAGTCAAGGGTGCCTTAAGAAGGCTAGCACAAACAACGACATCGATCGAAAAGGCGCAGGCCTCCTGCCTGGGAGCCTCCTAACTACTCCTGGACGGCTGGCTCAACCCAGTAGTAAGTGCCGTCGGGACCCTCCTGGAAGTAAGCTCCTGCGGTGGCATCTGGCTCCTGGGCTCCATCGTCTAATGTATCATCAAATGGATAGGGGGAAAAAGAATAGCAGAGCAACCGTGAGTACTCATCCAAAGTACTCGCAAGACTGACATCAGAACTGTACTAATTATGCATTGGTATCAAGTGAAAAGGCTGTATCTGTGGACTGTATAGCAGAAATGCCAGAATAGAGAGAAAGGCCTAGCCTATCGAAGACTAGCATCTTCAGGGTCTTGCAGCATAAGAAGAGTGCAGATTAGCATATTAATTTAGCAAACATGTTGAAGCAAAGCCCTGAGATCCTTTCTCGACTCCCTGCGAGAAAGCGATCCCGGAGCTTACAATTATTATCATGTGTCCAGTTCAAGTAATAGTAGATAAGGATACAACACTGAGCGTCCTATTACCGTGGACACGGCTATTCGAATAGATAACTTCCCTGCAGGGGTGCACTATTGTTACCCAACACGCTCGATTAACTCCGGCCGGACACACTTGCTGGGTAATGCCCGGCCTCGGCTGATCGACACATCGCAGTCCTACCTAGGCTCAGCAGAGAGGTCAACACGCCGGTCTAAATCCTAAGTGCGAAGGGGTCTTGGGCCCATCGCCCTTTGCACTCATGCACATTGCGTGGGTGGTTGGGGTGCAGGCGCGACACTGTATACACAAGTGAAGTACCAGCCCAATCCCAACAATCAGCCCGCATCTCTGAATTGTGACATCTGAAGAGCTTTCGGCTGATACATACGACGTAGAGGGTCCCATAACCATTATCCCACGTGGTGGTAGTGCGTATAGGGCACGACGACCCACTCAAATCAAATACCCAAATTTGTTAGGCGTATTTAGAAACTCGTAGAGACGTACAGACAACCTGTTGCTCCGACTTGGTAACACACGGATCTCGAACAGGAAGGTCTCCGCCTGCCCTGACGTTCCGCCACATTAATCTCTCACGGGTGCCCTCCTGGCAAGCCCGACTTCATAATTCCCTGCGGGTATCCCTCGAGGTCGACCCGCCTGTAACAAAGGACGAAGTAACTGTGTGTCCAAGTATCGAGAAGGAAACCGAGGAATCACCCTCGATAGTTTCCACTCGAGGAGTTGCACGACGGAAGCTTTATCAGAGATGATGAAAGAGGAATCACCCTCGGTATCTCACCACCGTATAGCTATTCTACAGAGGCATGATCGGAAGTGGGGTAAGAGGTATCACCCTCGGCACTCGATGCCAGCTCTGCAGAGTCGAGCAATTTAGGGGGTGTGTGGTGATGTGCTGTTCTCAGCCCGTTCGATCACGACGATCGGGGCACTGATACTAAAGCGGAGCAACTACAGCAAGGGAGAGAGGCCACAGATGGTTTTCCATCCAACCTATACTAAGCAGTTTAGGATAACAGGTATGTATCAATAGCAGTTACAAGGACAGGCTATGCATTAGAATAGGATAAAGCAAAGCAGCGGCAATTTCTAATGCAAGCAGGAGGGAGAAAGAATAGGTGATATAGGCATGCGTCAAGGGGGTTTGCTTGCCTGGAAGCTCTGCTGAGAGAGGCTGGTCGTCAGTAGGCTGCTCGTCGGTCTCCTGACCTGCGTCGGCGTCGGTCTCGGCGTCTATCGGGAGAGAAAGGAGGGGGAAGAAACAATAAATTCATGGCAAAAATGCAATCACTATGCATGGCATGCCTAAATGATATGCAGAGGTGTTTTACTGCCTAACTAAATGATTTAGTTAATTTAGGAATTTATTTGGATTTATTTTATTAAAGTTGAGCACTATTCATTTATCAAAATCAGTCAAAATGTTCCATGTTCATCTAGCTAGGAGTGTTGGACAGGTGTTTTGATCACATATTCAGAATCTTCATATTTTTCTGATCATTTTTCATATATAAATTATTTCAATCCGAGTTACGGTTTAAAAGATATCATTTTTCAAAGTTTTATTGATTTCCTGGAATTATTTAATTAATTAAATTAGAATTATCCAGAACAGTGTCTGGTGACGTCATCATGACGTATAGATGACGTCAGCAGTCAACAGTGCGGTTGACTAGAGTCAAACCTGGCCTATGGGTCCAGTGGGACCCACTGGTCAGCCACACATTAGCTATTTAGGGTTAAATTAATCTAATTACAGATTAATTAGAGGTGGGGCCTACTGGTCAGTGGGTAATTAGCGATTTAATTAATTAATTTAATTAATTAACCGATTTCTATTTATTTAAAATCGTTAATCACGCGGGACCCACATGTCATAGACACGGGGCCGAGTTGACTCGGTCAACTGGACCCAGTGGGTCCCAGTGGCAGCGACAGAGCGGCGGGGCCCGCGGTGCCACGTCGGTGCTGAGTCAGCACCGGCCACCGGAGCACGCCGGTGAGGCCGAACGGCGGAGCAAACTCCGGCGAGCTCGGGATTTGTCTACGGTGCATCAAATCGGCCGCCGTTTGTTGCTCTGGAACGGCCACTCGACGGCGCGTCCAGTGGTGGCGGTGGTCAGAGCTGGGGATGTCGGAGCTGACAGCGGCGAGCACGTCGGCGGCGGCCGTTTCAGGCGGCGTTCGGGTTCGGAGCTACGGCGCGCGTGCGAGGAAACAAAGGGGCTGGGCGAGGTCTGCGTGATGCGGCGAGCAAGACGGGCAGTGGCACGGGGCCCAATGGTCGCCGGAACGACGCCGACGATGAGCTATGCGGCGGCGCGATCGGGCAGCTCCAACGCGGCGGCTACGGTGACCAAAACGAGCAGGGAAGAGAGGGGGAAGGTGCGGAGGAGCTCACCGAGCGGCTAAGTAAAGCCCTCGACGGCTTTGGAGCAGCAGATGTCGCCGGAGGCATCGGGGATCGCCGGCGTCCGAAGTTTGAAGACAGCGTCGTCGGGCTCGATGCGGTGGCGGAGAGCTCGGGCCCGGGGTAGGAGCGGACGTAGCGGACGATAGCGCTTCGATCGGGCTCGGCGGCGAGGCAATGCGGTGGCGGAGGGCGCGGGATCGAGCGACGGGCGGCGGCGAGCTTCGGGCGAGATGGGGAATGAGAGGGAGAGGGCGAATGGGGGCCAACGGGGGCAGCTAGGGTTGCGGGGGGAGGAGGAGCCGCTCGGGCGCGGCCTTATCGGCGTCGGAGAGCCGTCGGATGGGCGACACCGAGGCGGACAGCGCCGTGTCAGTGCGCGGGCGTGACAGCGCGCGAGGGAGGAAGACGACCGGCTTAACGGGCCGGGCCAGATACTGTGCGTCTGAAGCCCACGGGTACAGTATCTCTTAACCGCTTTTCTTTTCTATTTTCTATTTCTTTTCTAGTTTCTGTTTTGTAAATTCCTAGGCCACTTAATGACTTATGTAAAATAGGTGGCTGGTTCCAAATATTGTAGTGCAATATTCTTTAACACCAGAAATTGGTTTGGTAAAATTAGGATTTCATTTGTAATTTGTATTAATTAAAATGGTATTAAATGTTGCTGTTTGCTACTGTTTTAGGTTGTTAGACTCACTTAATTATTTTTAGTGATGTTGTTTTCCTGCACATAATTAGTTACAGATTATTTGCTATTTAATGAACAATTTTATTTCAAATTTGGACAACTTTTATTTTGCACTTTAAATTTGAATTGAAGTTTAAATTAGGAATTTGAAATGAGATATGATCCTAATGATGATCAAACACTGTTAACATGGTGACATGGCATTATCAGAAGGTGATCACTGTAGTTAATTACATGGGGAGCCCCTTCGCTCTTTGTTAAGAAGAAGGATGGAACAAATCGGTTAGTTCAAGATTACCGACCAATCAACCAAGCAACAATTCAGAACAAGTATCCGCTTCCCAGAATCAACGATCTGTATGATCAGCTTGTTGGTTCCTCAGTATTCTCTAAACTTGATTTGAGATTGGGATATCACCAGATCCGAGTTCGTAAAGAGGACATTCCGAAGACAGCCTTTGTTACTCGCTATGGTTCTTACGAGTACACCGTCATGTCCTTCGGCTTAACCAACGCTCCAGCAACTTTCTCTAGGTTAATGAACTACATCTTCATGGATTACCTCGACAAGTTCGTCGTGGTTTATCTGGATGATATCCTCATATATTCGAAGGATGAAGAAGAACATGCTGAACATTGCTACTTGTAGCTTGCGTTGGCATTTCCCCGAAGAGGAAGGGACGATGCAGCACAGTAGAGATAAGTATTTCCCTCGATTATGAAACCAAGGTTATCGAACCAGTAGGAGAATCACACAACACCTAGTAAGCAGTACCTGCACACAAACAACAAATCCTTGCACCCAACGCAAACAAGGGGTTGTCAATCCCTTGGCGGTAAGATTGCAAGATTAAATTGTATTTGATAGATTGATAGATTGCAGCAAAAATACTAAATAAAATAAATAAAAGAAAATGGCAGCAATATTTTTAGGGTTTTAGTAATATGATTTTGATAGACCCGGGGGCCATAGGTTTCACTAGAGGCTTCTCTCGAGAAAATAGCATACGGTGGGTAGACAAATTACTGTTGGGCAATTGATAGAAAAGCAAATAATCATGACGATATCCAAGGCAATGATCATGTATATAGGCATCACGTCCAAGATTAGTAGACCGACTCCTGCCTGCATCTACTACTATTACTCCACACATCGACCGCTATCCAGCATGCATCTAGTGTATTAAGTCCATAAGAACGGAGTAATGCCTTAAGAACGATGACATGATGTAGACAAGACAAACTCACGAATTAATAAACCCAATGAATAGATCCCATCTTGTTACCCTTAGTAGCAACGATACATACGTGTCATGTCCCTTTCTGTCACTGGGATTGAGCACCGCAAGATCGAACCCACTACAAAGCACCTCTTCCCATGGCAAGATAAATCAACTTAGTTGGCCAAACCAAATCAATAGATCGGAGAAGAAATACGAGGCTATAATAATCACGCATAAAAGAGTGCAGCAAAGACTCAAATAATTTCATGGATAGTCTGATCATAAACTCACAATTCATCGGATCCCAACAAACACACCGCAAAAAGAGATTACATTGGATAGATCTCCAAGAACATCAAGGAGAACAATGTATTGAAGATCAAAAAGAGAGAAGAAGCCATCTAGCTACTAACTATGGACCCGAAGGTCTGTGGTAAACTACTCACGCATCATCGGAGAGGTAGCAAGGTTGATGTAGAGCCCCTCCGTGATCGATTCCCCCTCCGGCAGATTACCGGAGAAGGACCCCAGATGAGATCTCTCTGGAACAGAAGCTTGCGGCGGCGTAAAAAGTATTTCGTGGACTCCCCTGAGGGTTTCTGATTTTTTGGGAATTTATAGTGTTGGAATTAGGTCAAACGGAGGTGGGGTGGGCCCACGAGGTACCAGGGCGCGCCACCCCCCCTGGGGCGCGCCCTGGTGCCTCGTGGCCCACCTCTTCTTCTTCTGGCCCTCTCCCGAAGCTTCCAATGTTTATCTTCACCAATAAAAAATCTCCAAAAAGTTTGGTTGCATTTGGACTTCGTTTGGTATTGATTTTCTGTAAAGCAAAAACAGGGCAGAAAACAGCAACTGGCACTGGGCACTAGGTTAATAGGTTAGTCTCCAAAAATGATATAAAATTGCTATAAATGATTGTAAAAACATCCAAGATTGATATTATAACAGAATGGAACAATCAAAAATTATAGATACGTTGGAGACGTATCAGCATCCCCAAGCTTAATTCCTGCTCGTCCTCAAGTAGGTAAATGATAAAAACATAATTTTTGATGTGGAATGCTGCCTAACATATTCATCACATATTATTTTCTTTTGTAGTATGGACATTGGACTTGTATGATTCAAAGCAATAGTCTATAATTTGACATGAAAACATAGATACTCAAGCATACTAACAAGCAACCATGTCTTTCAAAATATCAACGCTAAAGAAAGTTATCCCTAGCCCATTATGCTCAGTCATTGATCCATTCATGAAACACACTCAAATATTAGCTACAACCAATGCACTAGTATGACAATAGTGTTCTCTAGTTGGTGCTTTTGTAAGAGAAGATGGAGACTCAAGAAAAATAAAAATTGCATAAAAGTAAATAGATAGGCCCTTCACAGAGGGAAGCAGAGATTTGTCAAATGTGCCAGAGCTCAAAGCTGAAATTAAAGAGATAAAAATATTTTGAGAGGCATGCTTTTCCTGTCAATGAAAATGAACGAGAGTTCCCAATATCTTCCATGCTACATACATTATAGGCGGTTCCCAAACAAAAAATAAAGTTTATTCCTTTCCACCATTTCTTTCACAATCCATGGCTAGCCGTATCCACGGGTGCCCTCCATACCATCACTTTCCAAGGAATTGTGTTGTTATTAATTTCATTTCATGCGGGACTAGGCATCCCTATTACCAACCATACTCTCGTGCAATGACAAGTGAATAAACACTCGTCGTGAGAATAACACACCTAACATGGAAGATATTGGCTACCCCCTTCCGCCTCATGAGCGGTACGGGCACACAAAACAGAAAAATTATTTTGAAAATTAGAGTTGGCACACGCAAATTTACTTGGAACAGCATTGAAATACCGCATATAGGTAGATATAGTGGACTCATATGGCAAAATTGGGTTTAAGGGTTTTGGATGCACAAGCAGTATTTCCGCTTAGTACAAATGAAGGCTAGAAAAAGATTGAGAAGCAACCAACCAAAAAACAAAAACTATCATAAACATGCATTGAACATAACTAATACCGAATAATGCACCATAAGTAGGATATAACTTCATTGCATAACTATTGACTTAACGTGCATGCATAGGGAATCACAAACCTTAACACTAATATTCTTACTTGAGCACAATTACTCACTAACATGGCATCACATATCATCATTTCCATATCGCAAAACTATTGCAAGGAATCACATTTGTCATATCCAATGATCTATATGAAAGTTTTTATCTATATCCCTCTTGAATATTCATCACTTTGGGACCAATTTCATAACTTGTGCAAATTAGCGTTACTATCATCATCTCTCAAAAAGATTTAAGTGAAGCATGAGAGTGCAAATATTTCTTCAAAAATTTCGATCTTAACAATTCTCAAAATAATATAAGTGAAGCATGAGAATTTATTTCTTCAAAATTTCAATCTTAACAATTCTCAAAATAATATAAGTGAAGCATGAGAATTAATTTCTTCAAAATTTCAATCAAGTTTATTCTCAAAATGATATAAGTGAAGCATGAGAATTCATTTCTTCAAAATTTCAATCAACTCTCAAAATAATATAAGTAAAGCATGAGAGTTTATTTCTTCAAAATTTCAGCCACCACCGTGCTCAAAAAGATTTAAGTGAAGCACTAGAGCAACTGCCTAGCTCAAAAAATTTAAGTGAAGCACATAGAGTATTCTACAAAATCATGATGATAACGTGTGGCTCTCTCAAGATAGGTGTGTGCAGAAAAGATGATTGTGACAAACTAAAAAGCAAACAAAGCAAAGACTCATATCATACAAGACGCTCCAAGCAAAACACATATCATGTGACGAATAAAAATATAGCTCCAAGTAAAATTACTGATGGTTGGTAGAATAAAGAGGGGATGCCTTCTGGAGCATCCCCAAGCTTAGACGCTTGAGTCTTCCTTGAATATTACCTTGGGGTGCCTCGGGCATCCCCAAGCTTAGGCTTTTGCTACTCCGTATTCCTTCATCCATCGTGACCTCACCCGAAACTTGAAAACTTCAATCACACAAAACTCAACAAAACCTTCGTGAGATCCGTTAGTATAACAAAACAAATCACTACTATAAGTACTATTGCAAACCCATTCATATTTTATTTTTGCATTAAACCTACTGTACTCTAACTTCACCATGGCTTATACCCCCCTATACAATCCATAGATTCATCAAAACAAGCAAGTAGTGCATCAAAAACAGAATCCGTCAAAAACAGAACAGTCTGTAGAGATCTGAATTATGGTCATACTTTTGTAACTCTAAAAATTCTGAAAAATTAGGGCAACGTGGACAATTCATATACCAATACTGTGTAAAAAATTCAGAAGGTTCTGACGTAACAGTGAAAAAACAAAATTCCAGCACTGGACGCAAAACTTTCTGTTTTCAAACAGAATCAATTATACTATCTTCCAAATCATCCTAAAGGCTTTACTTGGCACAAACACTAATTAAAAACATAAAAACACTATCATACCAGTAGCATGACAGTAAAAACACACCATAACAGAAACTTATAACAAAAATTTATTTTATTCATTGGGTTGCCTCCCAACAAGCGCTATTGTTTTATGCCCCTAGCTAGGCATAATGCAAAATCTCAAGTATTGTCATCTTTGGTTTCCAACTCCTCAATCACACATCCATTTTTTCTAATAGATTTAACATAAGTGTTTTTCACCATCACACTTCTAGGCACAAAATCAAGAATTTTACTTTTGTGAATAGGTTCCTTAATCATATCAATGAAATTGGGGTGCACGCTAATCATTTTAAGATCCTCATTTCCCTTACTGGAAGTAGCACCATTGGTTTTAGGAACGTATATGAACTTGCAATTTTTATTTGGAGGAGTTTTATCAATATTTTTAACAGAGGAAAAAGCCGATCCCAAATTGATAATAATTTCTTCTATCTTATCGATTCTAGCGGGACTATTCTTTCATTAACTACCGGTTCCTTTTCTTTTAAGGTTTTCAATGCGTTTCCTATCTTAGAACCAAATTGAGTAATATGATTGTGCAATTTTTTATCCAAATTCTCAAGGTGTTCAATAGTAGACATTTTACTTTCAATAGCCTCTAACCTTTGCATAACATGTTCCAAAGTCAAAGTTGTTTCATTAATAGTGATAAGTGGTGATCCCACTAAATTTCCCATAGCATTAAAAGCATCCGTAGAAGGACACATCAAGAAATTCCCTCTAGTAATAGTATCAAGCACAAATCTATACCAAGTGGTAATTCCCACATAAAAATTGCGAAGAAGAATAGTGGAGGGTTGCTTACGAGTTGATCTATTATGAGCATCGCAAATCCTATACCAAGCATCTTTTAAATTCTCTCCTCCCCTTTGTTTAAAATTAAGCACTTCATTTTCAGGGGTAATAGTAACGAGCGACGAACTAGCCATAATGGTAAAGCGAGCAAACAATCAAACAAACAAGCAGACGAGAAAAAGGCAAACGGAAAATATTTTTGTAAAAACGTTTTAGAAGTGGGGGAGATGAAAACGAGAGGAAAATAGCAAATAAAGTAAATGCAAGGAGATGAGTGTTTATGCAAAGGTACTTGATAAATGTTGATGATGTCTCCCCGGCAAAGGCGCCAGAAATTCTTCCTGCTACTTGTAGCTTGCGTTGGTATTTCCCCGAAGAGGAAGGGATGATGCAGCACAGTAGAGATAAGTATTTTCCTCGATTATGAAACCAAGGTTATCAAACCAGTAGGAGAATCACACAACACCTAGTAAGCAGTACCTGCACACAAACAACAAATCCTTGCACCCAACGCAAACAAGGGGTTGTCAATCCCTTGGCGGTAAGATTGCAAGATTAAATTGTATTTGATAGTTGATAGATTGCAGAAAAAATACTAAATAAAATAAATAAAAGAAAATGGCAGCAATATTTTTAGGGTTTTAGTAATATGATTTTGATAGACCCGGGGGCCATGGGTTTCACTAGAGGCTTCTCTCGAGAAAATAGCATACGGTGGGTAGACAAATTACTGTTGGGCAATTGATAGAAAAGCAAATAATCATTACGATATCCAAGGCAATGATCATGTATATAGGCATCACGTCCAAGATTAGTAGACCGACTCCTGCCTGCATCTACTACTATTACTCCACACATCGACCGCTATCCAGCATGCATCTAGTGTATTAAGTCCATAAGAACGGAGTAATGCCTTAAGAACGATGACATGATGTAGACAAGACAAACTCACGAATTAATAAACCCAATGAATAGATCCCATCTTGTTACCCTTAGTAGCAACGATACATACGTGTCATGTCCCTTTCTGTCACTGGGATTGAGCACCGCAAGATCGAACCCACTACAAAGCACCTCTTCCCATGGCAAGATAAATCAACTTAGTTGGCCAAACCAAATCAATAGATCGGAGAAGAAATACGAGGCTATAATAATCACGCATAAAAGAGTGCAGCAAAGACTCAAATAATTTCATGGATAATCTGATCATAAACTCACAATTCATCGTATCCCAACAAACACACCGCAAAAAGAGATTACATCGGATAGATCTCCAAGAACATCAAGGAGAACATTGTATTGAAGATCAAAAAGAGAGAAGAAGCCATCTAGCTACTAACTATGGACCCGAAGGTCTGTGGTAAACTACTCACGCATCATCGGAGAGGCAGCAAGGTTGATGTAGAGCCCCTCCGTGATCGATTCCCCCTCCGGCAGATTACCGGAGAAGGACCCCAGACGAGATCTCTCTGGAACAGAAGCTTGCGGCGGCGTAAAAAGTATTTCGTGGACTCCCCTGAGGGTTTCTGATTTTTTGGGAATTTATAGTGCTGGAATTAGGTCAAACGGAGGTGGGGTGGGCCCACGAGGTACCAGGGCGCGCCACGCCCCCCGGTGCGTGCCTTGGTGCCTCGTGGCCCACCTCTTCTTCTTCTGGCCCTCTCCCAAAGCTTCCAATGTTTATCTTCACCAATAAAAAATCTCCAAAAATTTTATATTCACCAATAAAAAATCTCCAAAAAGTTTGGTTGCATTTGGACTTCGTTTGGCATTGATTTTCTGTAAAGCAAAAACAGGGCAGAAAACAGCAACTGGCACTGGGCACTAGGTTAATAGGTTAGTCTCCAAAAATGATATAAAATTGATGTAAATGATTGTAAAAACATCCAATATTGATATTATAATAGCATGGAACAATCAAAAATTATAGATACGTTGGAGACGTAGCAAACATCTTCGGCTTGTACTGGAGAAGCTACGTGAACATCAACTGTATGCCAAGTATTCCAAGTGTGAGTTCTGGTTATCTGAAGTGACCTATCTAGGTCATGTGATTTCCAAAGATGGCATTGCTGTTAACCCAGAACGAGTTCAGGCTATTCTTGAATGGACTCCTCCGAAGGATGTCAAACAAGTCAGAAGTTTTCTCGGACTTGCCAGCTATTGCCGCCGATTTGTCGAGAAGTTTTCCAAGATTGCCAAGCCTCTGACTGATCTGCTTCACAAAGGCATTAAGTTTGAATGGACAGAAAAATGTCAGGAAAGTTTTCAGACACTCAAGGACAAGCTGACATCTGCCCCAGTGCTTGCTCCTCCAGATTCTCGCAAGGACTTCGTGATTTATTGTGATGCATCCCGTCAAGGATTAGGCTGTGTCCTAATGCAAGAGCGCAAGGTGATTGCTTATGGCTCTCGACAGTTGCGTCCTCATGAAGAGAACTATCCAACGCATGATCTCAAACTGGCAGCAGTTATTTATGCATTGAAGTTATGGTGACATTACCTACTTGGTAATCGTTGCGAGATCTACACGGATCATAAAAGTTTGAAGTACTTGTTCACTCAGCCATCACTGAACCTCCGTCAGCAAAGATGGATGGAGGCCATTACGGACTACGATTTGGGTATTTCTTATACCCCTGGCAAGGCTAATGTAATGGCTGATGCTTTGAGTCGTAAATCCTACTGTTGTGAACTTGAGGTTCAGCTGCAGCAGCCACTCCTGTATGAAGAACTTCGAAAGCTGAACATCGAGATAGTTCCTCAAGGATATCTAAATAACCTGGTTGTCAAACCAGATCTCGATGACCTCATCAAGCATATACAGAAAGCTGGCTCTGAGGTCGAGAAGACTAAGCGCTATCTCAAAAGGGGAAGGCCCTCATTCTTCACTATAGATGCTGATGGCACCTTGTTCTTCAAAAATCGCTTAGTGGTTCCTAGAAAGGACAACCTGGATCTGACCCCGCGCGTCATGAAAGAAGCTCATGATACACCTCTTTCAATTCACCCTGGTAGTACCAAGATGTACCAAGACATTCGTCAGAGATATTGGTGGCCTGGTATGAAGCGAGACATTGCTCGTTATGTTGCTGAGTGTGACGTTTGTCGTCGCATCAAAGCAGAACATCAAAGGCCTGCTGGAACTCTGCAACCCCTTGATATTCCTTAATGGAAATGGTACAAAGTCGAAATGGATTTCATTACTGGTTTTCCCAGATCGCAGAAGGATCATGATGCTATTTTTGTCGTCATTGACCGATTCTCAAAGGTTGCTCACTTTCTGCCAGTCAAGGAGACAATCACTGCTAGTCAGTTAGCAGACTTGTATGTTTCCAGAATCGTGTCACCCACGGTGTTCCGTTGGAGATTAGTTCAGACCGAGGCAGCCTCTTTACCTCAAGGTTTTGGAACAGTTTCCAAGAAGCTATGGGAACTCATCTGTCCTTCAGCACCGCTTTTCACCCTCAGTCCCAGGGACAAGTTGAACGAGTCAATCAAGTGCTTGAAGATATGCTTCGAGCTTGTGTCATCTCATTCGGTAAGAAATGGGAGGAATCCCTTCTGTATGCTGAATTCTCTTACAACAATAGCTATCAGTCTAGTTTGAAGATGGCACCCTTTGAAGTTCTCTATGGACGTAAGTGCCAAACCCCTCTAAATTGGTCAGAAACTGGGGAACGACCACTCTTCGGTCCGGATATTCTCCAACAAGCTGAAGAACAAGTCTGCATTGTCCGTGAACATTTGAAAGCTGCTCAGTCTCGTCAGAAGAGCAATTATGATCGCAAACACCAGGTAATGGTCTATCAACCTGGCGAACAAGCTTACCTTTGCGTCACTCCGATGAAGGGCACTCATCGATTTGGGATCAAGGGCAAGTTAGCTCCTCGCTACATTGGCCCGTTCCATATCCTCGCCAGACGTGGAGAAATGGCATATCAATTGGAATTGCCGCCAAACCTTTCTCAAGTTCATGATGTCTTCCATGTGTCGCAACTCCGTCGCTGCTTCAAGGATCCTATCCGAGCAGTGGATCATGAAATATTTGAATTGCAAGAGGATCTTTCTTATCAAGAGTATCTGATCCGCATTCTTGATCAAGCTGAACGTCGAACCCGTCAGAAGGCAATCAAGTTCCTTAAAGTTCAGTGGTCAAATCATTCTGAAGATGAAGCCACTTGGGAACGCGAAGATCGTCTTCATGAAGAATACCACAACCTTTTCCCTTCTACCTCTTAATTCTCGGGACGAGAATTTCTTTTAGAGGAGGAGAATTGTAACACCCCCATGTAATGAAGTACTTTTACTCCCTAATTACATTGCCATGTCATCATGATCATCTTAATTGAATTGCATTTAGGTAATAATCCAACTTAAATTTAAATTCAAATACAAGTCAAATTAATATTTCTTCAAACTACGAAACTAAAGTGTTCGTAATTTTGCAAATATTCCCTAAGTAATTGTCAAGTTGAAACCAACTTCATTTGACTCACAAATAAATTCCTAGGAAATTAATAACTGGTCCAACAGCAAATAAAATGGCCTTCTCAAATGTTGCAAATATTCCACAATATTCCGAAACTTTTTGTGCCACTCCACAATGTTGCAATGGATTTATGTGCCAAGTTTCATATATAACAAAATTCGTTTGGTGGACCATCTATATGCAAAACATCAGCCGAATTGAAAGACAGAAAAAGAAAAAGAAAAATTCCTAAAAGCTACTGTGCGTCTGGGCTCTAGGTAACTACAGTGCGGCCTGGCCCAGGCCGACCGGCCTTTCATCAACCTAGTAACAGAGGAGGAGGCAGTGCCATGGCGTGCCCTCTGGCCGCCTGTCCACGCGCCCGATGACGCCGTGTCAAACATCCAGAGCATCCCCGACGTGGATAAGGTCTCCCCCAACCCGTTGGACAAACCCTAATCCCCATTCTTTCCCTCGTTCGCTCGCTCTCGTCAAATGTTCGTCGCCCGAGTGCTCCTCGCTGTTGTTGTCGTCGTCGTCGCGGCCACTGGCCTCCCCGCTCCCTAAGTTCATGTCCGGGAGCTCCGTCGTGGTCGGCTACATCACCACGCCGAAGGGCTCGCGCTAGGAGACCCCGTACGCTCGGCATCGAGCGCATCTTCGTCGGTACATCGTCGGCGTCTGACGTCGTTTGACGCGGCTCCGGTCCACCTCCGGCCTCCCCGACCACATCTCCGAGCTCGCGGTGAACCCCTCTTCCTATTCCCCACATTTTCCCCTACGATCCGTCGCCATAGCCCTCGCCTTGTACTCGTCATGGCCGCCCCGAAGCTCTGTGTACGCGTGTGTGCGTACTGCTGCCGTTTGCTGCTGCCGCTGCTGCTCCATTGCCGCTGTTGCTCGCTGCCTACCGCTGCTGCTGCCGCCTACTACTCGCTACTGCTTGCTGCTCCCCTACTGCCCGCTGCTGGCCATGGCCGTGTGCCCGTGTGCGTCTGTGTGTGCGTGGCGTAGTGTGTGTGCTGTGTGCGTGGTGTGTGAGTGTGTTGTGTGTGTGTGCAGCGTGGTGTGTGTGAGTGTGTTGTGTGTGTGCACGTGTGAGTGGGGCCAGCTAGGCCACTGCCTAGTGGGGCCAGCCCTATTAGTTTAGGTTTAATTATATCTTAGTTAGATTAATTAGGGTCTAATTAGTCTAATGTGTGTATGACATGTGGCCCCACTAGCTTAATTAAACTGTTAAAATTAATCCAAATGTTATAGTCTATGCCATGTGGGACCCCCTGCACTGTTTCCCTTTTGACTAGTCAAATTGACTTGGTCAAATTCGGATTAAATTAATTCCAGAAAATCCAGAAAATGTTTAAACCTTTGAAAATCATATAAAATAAACCGTAACTCGGATGAAAAAGTTTTCTACATGAAAGTTGATCAGAAAAATGAGACGAACCCGAATACGCTACCCGCATACCTGCCACACCCCTCTAACCTACTGAACATGGAACTTTTTGCCCGATTTCGATAAATGAATAGTGCATGACCTTGGTAAAATAAATCCAAATAAATTCCTAAATTATCTAAAATAATTAGAGAGGCAATATATCACATCTGCATATCATTTAAGCATGTCATGTATCGTTGTTGCTTTGTTGCCGTGTATTTATTGTTTCTTCCCCCTCCTTATCTCCCGATAGACCCCGAGACTACCGACGGCACTGCTGTGTACGACTACGTCGCCGACGACCAGACCCCTTCAGCAGAGCTTCCAGGCAAGCAAACCCTCCTTGATCATCCAGATACCGCCTATTCTTCCCCCTTATGCTTGCATTAGAACTGCTACCATTGATATTCCGGCAACTCCTATTCTGATGCATAGCCTGGTTTTGTAACTGTTGTTGATACCTTTCCTGTTACCCTAATTGCTTAGTATAGGTTGGTCAGAGCCCCACCAGTTGGCCCTACTCCCTTGTCCATGTTGCTACGCTAGAATTCGGGTCGTGATCCCCGTTGGCGGAGATCACGAGAATGCTCACACAGATACTTTCATTTATTATTGGGGAACTGAAGGGCTGGCGGTACCATCCAGTAGAGATGGACCTGAGACCCGACAGCTCCCGTTGTTAAAGACGGGTCGGCTCCAAGAGCACCCGCGAGTCGTGTGTTATCAAGTCGGAGCGACAGGGATCCTGTTCGTCTCCGCGAGTTTCTAAATACGCCTAACGGATTTGGGTATTTGATCTGAGTGGGTCGTTGGCCCTATACGCACTACCAGCACGTGGGATAATGGTTATGGGACCCTCTACGCTGTATGTATCAGCCGAAAGCTCTATCAGACGTCCAGTTCATCATTGTGGCCGGGTCGGGTCGTGCCGTTGGCACTGGTATCCACCCTGCACACAACGACCCGGAGTGCAAAGGGCGATGGGCCCAAGACCCCTGAGCACTTAGGATGTAGACCGGCGGGGACCTCTCTGCTGAGCCTAGGTAGGACTACGTCGTGTCGATCAGCCGAGGCCGGTCATGACCCGAGAAAAGTGTGTCCGGCCAGAGTTAATCGAGCGTGTTGGGTAACAGTAGTGCACCCCCTGCAGGGAAGTTATCTATTCGAATAGTTGTGTCCACGGTAACAGGACGCTTAGAGTTGTATCCTGATCTGCTACAACTACAAATGGATACTGTTACATTATTAAACGGCTACTACTGCTCTCGGGATCACTTTCTCGCAGGGTAGTCGAGGAAGGATCCCAGGGCATTACTATTATATGATTGATGAAATATATATATTACTTGTTCTACTCTCTTCTGATGCTGCAAGAATTGCTTCAAGATGCTAGTCTTCGATAGGCTAGGTCTTCCCCCCCCTGCTCTGGCATTTCTGCAGTTTAGTCCAAAGATATAGCCCCATTCCTTTGAAACCGATGCATATTTAGTATAGTTCTGATGTCAGTCTTGCGAGTACTTTGGATGAGTACTCACGGTTGCTTTGCTACTCCTTTTTTTCCCATACCCGATTGCTGCGACCAGATGATGGATCCCAGAAGCAGGAGATCCCCCGAAGGTGCCTACTACGACATGGAGATCCTCGACGACTAGGAGTAGTTCGGAGGCCCTAGGCAGGAGGCCTTCGCCTTTTCGATCAGTGTCGCTATTATGCTAGCCTTCTTAAGGCACCCTTGTTTAACTTTGTGTCTGTACTCAGATACTTTTGCTTCCGCTGATGCTTGTATGACTCGAGCTTTTGTATTCGAGCCCTCGAGGCCCCTGGCTTGTAATATAAAGCTTGTATTATTTTATTTTGTGTCTAGAGTTGTGTTGCGATATCTTCCCGTGAGTCCTTTGGCTTGATCGTGTGCATTTGCGTGTATGATTAGTGCACGATTAAGTCGGGGGCGTCACAAAGCTCCTCCTCGTCACCTATTTCATCATGAGAGATAATACGAGGGAAAGTGGAAATCTTTACCCTTTCATTAGTGTTCCTTTTATATTCTATTGGTTTTCCCATCTTTCTGTAGTTGGCAATATAAGCATTCTCATTGCAATTTACCACACAAAACATATAGATTTCCTCTAGATTAGTTTCAATGTTATCTGTGAGAATGAATACTTCAAACCAACTATTTTTATGTGTCAATTCCTCACACCCCAAAAATAGATAAAGCTCATTATATAGTTCAAGGGCGGTCAAGTCATTACAATATTTAGCCATGATTCGATCATGAAAAAGTATGCATTGAAAATTAAGGTGACCAACTTTATTGCAGAGTTCACAAGTAATAGGATAAAGAGAACATAATTTTGTAGCAAATTCATCTATCACTTTGAGCAAAAAATTGGTTCTATCATGTTTATGCTTCTTACAAAATATATCATCCCTATAAGGCATGTCTTCACAAACTTTATGCACTCCACAAAAATTGACATGCTTATAAGAGACATTTTTGTCATGACTAGTGCAATCATCATTAGTATTTTGGATATTCATAGAATTCATACTAACAACATTGCGATCATGCTCATCATTCAAAGATTTTATGCCAAACATTTTATTGAATTCTTCTTCTATCAATTGAGCACAATTTTCCGCTCCATCATTTTCAAGAAAGACATGATAAAGACAAATAATATGAGGCAACCTCAATTCCATTTTTTTGTAGTTTTCTTTTATTAACCAAACTAGTGATAAAACAAGAAACTAAAAGATTTGATTGCAAGATCTAAAGATATACCTTCAAGCACTCACCTCCCCGGCAACGGCGCCAGAAAAGAGCTTGATGTCTACTACACAACTTATTCTTGTAGACTCGTGTTGGGCCTCCAAGCGCAGAGTTTTGTCGGATAGTAGCAATTTTCCCTCAAGTGGATGACCTAAGGTTTATCAATCCGTGGGAGGCGTAGGTTGAAGATGGTATCTCTCAAACAACCCTGCAACCAAATACAAGAAATCTCTTGTGTCCCCAACACACCCAATACAATGGTAAATTGTATAGGTGCACTAGTTCGGCGAAGAGATGGTGATAAAAGTGTAGTATGGATAGTAGATATAGGTTTTTGTAATCTGAAAATATAAAAACAGCAAGGTAGCAAGTAACAAAAGTGAGCACAAACGGTATTGCAATGCTTAAAAACAAGGCCTAGGGTTCATACTTTCACTAGTGCAATCTCTCTACAATGCTAATATAATTGGATCATATAACCATCCCTCAATGTGCAATAAAGAATCGCTCCCAAGTTCCTATTAGCGGAGAACATAAGATAAAAATTGTTTGTAGGGTACGAAACCACCTCAAAGTTATTCTTTCCGATCAATCTATTGAGCAATTCCTATAAGTGTCACAAACAGCCCTAGAGTTTGTACTAAAATAACACCATATGATACACATCAACCAACTCTAATGTCACCTAGATACTCCAATGTCACCACAAGTATCCGTGAGTTGATTATACGATATGCATCAAACAACTTCATAATCATAATATTCAATCCACACAAAGAACTTCAAGGAGCACCCCAAAGTTTCTATCGGAGAAAAAATAATGAAAACATGCATCAACCCCTATGCATAGATTACCCCAATGTCACCGCGGAAATCCGCGAGTTGAGTGCCAAAACATATATCAAGTGAATCAATATAATACCCCATTGTCACCACGGGTATTCATATGCAAGACATACATCAAGTGTTCTCAAATCTGAAATATTCAATCCGACAATAACAAAACCTCAAAGGGAAAGATTCGATTCATCACAACAAGATAGAGAGGGAGAAACACCATATGATCCAACTATATTAACAAAGCTCGCGATACATCAAGATCGTGCCAAATCAAGAACACGAGAGAGAGACAGACAGACAGAGAGAGAGAGAGAGAGAGAGAGAGAGAGAGAGATCAAACACATAGCTACTGGTACAAACCCTCAGCCCCGAGGGTGAACTACTCCCTCCTCGTCTTGGAGACCACCGGGATGATGAAGATGGCCTCCGATGATGATTCCCCCCTCTGGCAGGGTGCCGGAAAAGGGTTGTAGATGAGATCATGGAGGTACAGAGGCTTGCAGCGGCGGAGTCAAAGTTTTAGGGTTATTTCTGGGGGTTTCTCTATTTATATGATTTTTCAGCGTTGGAATCAGGTCAGACGGAACCACATGGGCCCCACGAGGTACCAGGGCGCGCCTGGGGGGTGGCGCGCCCTGGTGCCTCGTGGGCACAAGGTGGCCCCCTCCAGTGGGTCTTGGTTCCAGTATTTTTTATTTATTCCATAAAAAATCTCCAAAAAGTTTCATCCAATTCCAAAAACTTTTATTTCTGCACAAAAAACAACACCATGGCAATTCTGCTGAAAACAGTGTCAGTCCGGGTTAGTTCTAATCAAATCATACCAAAACCATATAGAATTGTTATAAACATGGCATGAATATAGATACGTTGGAGACGTATCAGACACCGTCGAGTGCATTGGATGAAACTATGAATGAGATCATCTGTCAATGTCACTCATACGAAGATTCACCTCGCTAGCTTCCGGTTTATCTTCTATGCACACTCTAAGTCTGAATGATGTATACCTTCAGGGGGAGCATGTTTTATCTTCGTAATTATCTCTCATCTTTCATTACCCTTGGCATTCCATTTCATACTTTCTTCTATCTTTCGACGTGTTCTGTTTTGTCAACAATCGTCCAAAAAGGGGGAGATTGTTGGTGCAATATTTTCCCTCTTGTGTTTTGGAGATTATTGACAGAAACAGGCATGGACTGATTTGTTTGCTAGTGCACACAGAGAGAAATAGTCCATGCAGTGCCAAAGAGAATGCTGTCTCCGGTGTCAAGTTCGAGGAACTTCACCGAAGAATATCTGCAAAGCAAAGAAGAATGAGCTACATCCATTGAAGTTATGTAGGCGAGAATATTGATGTGAAGGAGTTAATCCCTCGAAATTTATTGCTGACGCGAAGCAATTAGTTCGATGATTCTGTCCGAAGAAAATTGACTGCAGCGATGGAAGTCGAAGACGAAGTGAAGACGTAGCATTCATTTCGTTGTTCTTCTTTTATTCATTTGAGTCATAGGACCTCCGTACTATTAAGAGGGGTATAGGTTCTCGAAGCTTAGATCCGCTGTGATGCTTAGCCCAAACCTATGTGAGACAGAGAGAAATCTCTTTATGCTTCGAATGATTACCTGCCAGCAGAAGACGTTGTTCTTCGGTGCTGCAGGAGATATCTTTTGAACTGAGGATTTAGCATTAGTTGCTCCGCAAGTAATGTTACCATTGTGCTCAATTTCCGACCGTTGGACTCGTGTCATTCGGCCATTGGCTGCTCCACATGTCCAATTTGGTCTTTTCCCTTCAGGGAAGGCTGTGGCTATAAATAGCCACCCCGCTCCAACGTTGCCCGTTGGCTGCTCCGCTTAAGATTTATGAGAAGATTGATTGAGCATCCCCTCTCCGAGTGATTTGAGTTTAAGATCCACCGAGAGAAAATCAAGAGCCAAAACTTAGACAGTGGTTGAGCATCACAGTAGTTCTGAGTTAGAGTTCTTGTACCTATTACTCTTGAGAGCTGAGCACTCTCTAGACGGATAGGTGTCGGCTCGAGTGTTGAAGAGTTGTTGTCTTCACCGAGCAAGATCTTCAGCAACCAATAGTCATTGTGGTTTGCGAAGAGGTCTGTCGAAGGTTTGGAGATCGCCGACAAGTATCTACCACAAGTGAAATCAACTGGAGTCTGATCAGCTCCGAGTTGAAGGAGAATAGGGCGAAGAGAGTTTATCTTCTGTGTTAAATCACAACCCCTCCAACCAGACGTAGTCCTTTGGCAGAAGGGCGAACTGGTCTACCAAATTCATCTGTCGCCATCGAGCACCACTGGTTCACTCTACTTTACTGCATCTCCTACAGCAGTTTACTTTCGTGCTCTGTGTCGATAGTTTGATTTGATCTATCATAGTTTGTTACTTATCTTTTGCATTCTCATCATTCATTTCTGTCGTCTCAGTCTAATTTATTTCACTTCGCACTTCTGCATGTTAGCGTGATTTCCATCGGTGCTGTATCCATTCACCTCGTCACTATTTATCTTGCATTTCCTTCGTAGTTCATACCTTGTTTTCCCTCATGCTACTGCATCTGTTCATATATTGCATTACCATCATAATCGTCAAACCTGTGATATTCTATGCTCGAACTATTGTTGCTTCCTACATCGATAGACATGTTCCTCAATAGCATGCTTGATTAAGTACACTTCTACCGAACCTTATTTCCGCTGCTGTGTTTGGGGTCAGTTCAAAACATTCGCAAGAATTTTTGAATCTCCCATTCACCCCCCTCTGGTCGATATACTCTCGGTCCTAACAATTGGTATCAGAGCGGGTATTCCCTGTCTCTGTTTATTAAAGGTCTAACAACCTTGGATTTTTGAGTATGTCGTATGCAGGTAGATCCTCGCACTCTGAAGGGTTTCCTATCTTCGATGGAAATGACTATGTCTACTGGAAAGAGCGAATGAAAATCAGACTTCAAGCCATCAACATAGAACTTTGGCAGATTGTGGAAAATGGATACACCGTTCAGCACCCTGATGCTCCTACTTCCGATGACAAAGCTATAATGCGGTTGAATGCTCAAGCAAAAGATACTATCTGTGACAGTATCTCGAAAGACATTTCCATTCGGTTCCGAAAGCTTGACACTATCAAGCAACTCTGGGATGCCATCAAAAATGTTCATCAAGAATAAATCATGCTCCAACTTCTTAGCATAACGACAGACCATACGTGCATGCTTCGGGAATCACAAACCTTAACACCAATATTCTTACTAAACCACAATTATCTACTAGCACCTCCCACATATTACCATCTTAATATCGCAAAACTATTGCAAGGAATCAAACTTATCATATTCAGTGATCTACATGAAAGTTTTTATTATATCCCTCTTGAATACCTATCATATTAGGACCAAATTCATAACTCGTACATATTACCATTGCTATTTATTAGAATCTTAAAAAGATATAAGTGAAGCATGAGAGTGTAACTATTTCTTTAAAATATAACCACCGCCGTACTCTAAAAGATATAAGTGAAGCACTAGAGCAACTGCCTAGCTCAAAAGATATAAGTGAAGCACATAGAGTATTCTAACAAATCACGAATAATGCGTGTTCCTCTCAAAAAGGTGTGTTCTGCAAAGATGATTGTGACAAACTAAAAAGCAAACAAACTATATCACAAGACGCTTGATGTCTACTACGCAACTTTTATTCTTGTAGACATTGTTGGGCCTCCAAGTGCAGAGTTTTGTAGAACAGTAGCAAATTTCCCTCAAGTGGATGACCTAAGGTTTATCAATCCATGGGAGGCGTTGGATGAAGATGGTCTCTCTCAAACAACCCTGCAATCAAACACAAACAATCTCTTGTGTCCTCAACACACCCAATATAATGGTAAATTGTATAGGTGCACTAGTTCGGTGAAGAGATGATGATACAAGTGTAGTATGGATAGTAGATATAGGTTTTTGTAATCTGAAATAATAAAAACAGCAAGGTAACAAGTAATAAAAGTGAGCACAAACGGTATTGCAATGCTTGAAAACAAGGCCTAGGGTTCATACTTTCACTAGTGCAATCTCTCAATAATGCTAACATAATTGAATCATATAACAATCCCTCAACGTGCGACAAAGAATCACTCCAAAGTTTCTATCAGAGAACGTAGGACCAAAACGTGTATCAACCTATGTGCCTAGATTACCCCAATGTCACCACGGGAATCCGCAAGTTGAATACCAAAACATACATCAAGTAACTCAATAGAATACCCCATTGTCACCACGGGTATCCACATGCAAGACATACATCAAGTGATCTCAAATCCAATATTCAATCCAACATAATGAAACCTCAAAGAGCAAGACTCAATTCATCACAACAAGATAGAGAGAGGGAAGAAACACCATATGATCCAACTATATTAACAAAGCTCGCGGTACATCAAGATCGTGCCAAATCAAGAACACAAGAGAGAGAGAGAGATCAAACACATAGCTACTGGTACATACCCTCAGCCCCGAGGGTGAACTACTCCCTCCTCATCATGGAGACCGCCGAGATGATGAAGATGGCCTCCGGTGATGATTTCCCCCTCCGGTAGAGTGCCGGAACAGGGCTCCGGATGAGATTGCTTCGGTGCAGAGGCTTGCAGCGGTGGCATGGAAGTTCTAGGTTTCTTTCTGGGGTTTTTGGTATTTAAAAGAATTTTCAGCATTGGATTCACGCCAGGAGGGCCCACGAGGGAGCGACAAGCCTGCGCGACGCGCCCTGGGGGGGAGGGCGCACCCTCCAGGCTTGTCGCATCCTCGTGGCTCTTCTGGTCCTTCCACGAAGCTTTGGGGGCCTCTTTTGGTCCATAAAAAATCACCGTAAATTTTTAACCCATTCTGAAAACTTTTATTTCTGCACAAAAAACAACACCACGGTAGTTCTGCTGAAAACAGCGTCAGTCCGGGTTAGTTCTAATCAAATCATACCAAAACCATATAAAATTGTTATAAACATGGCATGAATACTTCATAAATCATAGATACATTGGAGACATATCAACGCTCCAAGTAAAACACATATCATGTGATGAATAAAAATATAGCTCCAAGTGATATACCGATAGATTGTAGACGAAACAGAGGATGCCATCCGGGGCATCCCCAAGTTTAGACGCTTGAGTCTTCCTTGAATATTACCTTGGGGTGCCTTGGGAATCCCCAAGCTTAGGCTCTTGCTGCTCCTTATTCCTTTATCCATCGTAGTCTCACCCAAAACTGAAAACTTCATCACACAAAACTCAACAGAAACCTCGTGAGATACGTTAGTATAACAAATAAATCTTAAACTTTAGGTCCTATTGTAAATTGATTCATATTTAATATTGGCATAATGCTACTGTACTCCAACTTCTCCATGACTCATACCCCCCGATACGATCCATAGATTCATCAAAATAAGCAAACTATGCAACAAAAACAGAATCTGTCTAAAACAGAACAATCTGTAAAGATCTGAATTAACGTCATACTTATGTAACACCAACAATTCTGAAAATTTAGAACAACGTGGGAAATTCATATTACAATACTGTGTAAAAAATTCATACTTTTATCACGCTCCAGCAAAAAATAAAAATTCCAGCACTGGACGCAAAAGTTTCTGTTTTCAAACAGCATCAATCATACTATCTTCCAAATCATCCCAAAGGCATTACTTGGCACAAACACTAATTAAAAGATAAAAAAACACAATCATAACATAGGCTACAATTGTGTAAACACACAAAAACAGAAGGTAAAACAAAAATTTATTTTATTTATTGGGTTGCCTCCCAACAAGCGCTATTGTTTTATGCCCCTAGCTAGACATAATGCATAGTTTCAAGTGTTTTCATCCTTAAAATTAATTCCATAGGTGGCCCTCATAATAGATTCATATGGTGGCTTAATTCTCTTTCTAGGGAAGTGTTCCATCCCTTTCTTTAATGGGAATTGAAATCTTATATTACCTTCTTTCATATCAATAATAGCACCTATGGTTCGTAGGAAAGGCCTACCAAGTATTATGGGACAAGACGGATTGCATTCAATATCAAGCACAATGAAATCCATGGGTATATAATTTCTATTAGCAAGAATAAGCACATCATTTTTTCTACCCATTGGTTTTTTAATAGTGGAATCCGCAAGATGTAAATTAAGGGAACAAGCATCCATATCGGTGAGACCTAGCACGTCACATAAAGATTTTGGTATAGTAGAGACGCTAGCACCTAGATCACACAAGGTATTACATTCATAATCTTTGATTTTAACTTTGATAGTAGGTTCCCATTCGTCATGTAATTTTCTAGGAATTGAAACTTCCAACTCAAGTTTTTCTTCATGAGCTTTTATCATAGCTTCTACAATATGTCTAGTGAAAGCTTTATTTTGTTCGTAGGCATTAGGTGAATTAATCATAGATTGCAACAAGGAAATACATTCGATTAAAGAGCAATTATCATAATTAAAGTCCTTGTAATCCAAAGTAGTGGGCACATCACTATTTAAAGTTTTGACTTCTCCAAACCCACTTTTTTCATTTTTATCATTAAGATCATCACCCTCCAAATGATTGGGATGCCTTCTAGCTAAAGTTGACTCATCTCCAGTCCCTTTTCATCAAGTTTTATATTACTAAATAAAGATTCAATAGGGGTGACACCAATCATTTTAATATCTTCATCATTACTATGATAAAAACCGGGTGGAATAGCTTTTTCTAGGAATTCTCGCTTAGCTCTCAACCTAGCGGTTCTTTCTTTACTTTCATTAATGGAAACATAGATAGATTTAGTAGACTCATTTATACCATGCTTGGGTGGCAAAATTTTAAATTTGAGAGTTTCAACGTCATGAGCAATTCTATTCATGTTCCTAGCCATATCATCAACTTTATTCAATTTTTCTTCTACCATAGCATTGAAAATCTTTTGAGAATTAAATAAATTATTTAATATTACTTTCAAGATCAGAGGGTATCCTATTATTATTATTATATGAATTACCATAATTATTAGAGGAATTTTTGGGAAACGGCCTAGGATTGAAATTACCCCTATAAGCATTGTTGTTGAAATTATTTCTAGAGACAAAATTCACATCAATAGCATCATTATTTTGCTCAATCAAAGTAGACAATGGCACATCATTAGGATCGACATGAGCATTTTTACTAGCAAACATTTTCATAAGAGCATCCATCTTATCACTCACAGTATTAATTTCTTCCACAGAATTTGCCTTCTTACCAGTTGGAGTTCGTTCAGTGTGCCATTGAGAATAACTAGCAAACATGCCCGTGCGTTGCAACGGGAGAAAAAATTCACATGCCTCTAACCGAATAAGCATGACTCAAGACTCTCCACCCGTACACGTACTCTATTTCAATGCGACACACCACCATCTCGCGGCTTATCCTCCTTCTCATCCTCGTCGTCAAAGGGGTTGTGCCTACCTGATCACAATGCGTCCAAAAACATGATAAATCTCAAGGCAATGATCTCGTCCACTGCATGACACACCTGACATTGAACTACGTCAATGCAAGGGAATTTTTAAATATATTCTCACATGAATCTGGTTTTACTGCTCACCACCGATGCATGTCCAATTTAATCGGGTCTCTCAAATCCCACAATGGTAATGTGTCCCCCACATGAATCTAGTTTTTCTAGTGCTCATGATTTCGGTTCAATCCAAGGGAATTTTTAAATATTTTCTCAAACGAATCCAGTTTTAGTGCTCACCACCGATGCATGTCTGATTTAATCGGGTCTCTGTCCCCCACATGAATCTGGTTTTTTAGTGCTCTCAAATTTTGTTTTAGTGCTCACCACTTATGCATGTCTGATTTACATGGGTCTCTCAAATCCCACAATTATATGTCTCCCACATGAATCACCACCGATTTTAATCGATCTCCCAATCCCACAATTAATACGTCCTTATTTTTAATTGTGCGCCACCAATCTCTCAATCCAGCAATTAAAGCGTCCTTATTTTAATTATGTTGTGGCTATAATTATTTCTTCCTGGGCCGGATTATTGAGTTGATGGTACCCAAGTAACAGTAGACGTATATAAATTGGTGAGGTTTGCTGCAAGGAAGCGAGGTGGTACTATTTAGATTGAAATTTTTTTGTCATGAAGAATTTAGTCTTAGTCCAATATTTTTTTTGGTTGAATTAGCCCATTTAGGATTGTCATTGTCCGGACCATGAGGTCACTGAGACCAGACTTTATGGCCATGACTTCTAAATGTCTATATTTTGGCATCGGTGATTTATTATGTAATCGCGTATATAGGCAAGATCAGTAGTGCCTAAAAACAATTTGTTTTGTATTATGCTTCCTTGTGTAAATCTTCCTTGTATATTCACGTGCTGTCCAGATGTATATGCTTCCCGTGTGTGTGCTACTTTGTGTATATAAATTAGTACACCATTGTCTAATCATGTGTTCAAAAAAACATTGTCTAGTTATAGTTGGACTATAAATGGTGTTTGTTTTTCCGGCTTTTACATCATACCAAACTTCAGTTAAAAATGATCTGCACCAAACATGTCATTTTCTTCACTTGAGACATTCAACCCGGCAAGGCAGTTTGAATTATTTTGGTCCTCTTAAATCTCTGCTATTTTTTTTCATTCATTGATCAGGGATCATGCGTGAATGTAATTAGCATCTCTTTCCTTCTTTATTTTTCTATCACGTCGCTTATCTTTCTTTCTTTTTATTTCTCATTTAATTATCCTCTTTTTCCTTTCTTTATTTCTCGTGTAATTAGCTTCTCTTTCCTTTTTTTCTCTTTCCTTTTTTTTTAATATTTCCCATGCAATTAGCCTCCCTTTCCTTGTACCGAATTGGCCTCTCTTTCCTTTCTCTTTCTTCTAATAATTTCTCATGCAATTAGCCTCTCTTTCCATGTACCAAATTAGCCTCTCATTTCCTTTCTCTTTTGTTCTTTATTTTCATTCCTTTGTTTTCCTAGGGAGACGCATCTCACCCTCATCCTCGAGGCTTCTTGTTGATTATCGTACAACTCATAGGCCCATATAAATTGGTGGAATTTAATTGAAAGGGGCGAGATGGGACTAATTAGTTTGCAACAAACCAAGTTTTGACACACAATCAGAAGCATGTTGAGTTGGCCGCGCCCTTGGGGATTGGAGCGAGAGGTTGTGAGATCGAACCCCCAATACAACAACTTTTTTTCGCTGCTCCCCAATCAACGAAAAAAGGTGTAGATCAGGCCCAGCTCGGCCCAATCAACAGATGAGCTAGCCAATGTGGCCGTCTGGCCCAAGCTTCAGCCGAAAAAATATAAAAGAAAATCCTCCTTTCATTAACCAAATAACATGTTAGCTAGGTGGACTGGTATGTGCGTGTGGCCTCAAACTGTGCGGACGGGGTTCGTATACGTACAACACAAAAAAAAAGTACAAAAACAAAAAACAGGACGACGGACGAAAAACACCTTATTGGACCGAAAAAAGTGGAGAAACAATCCTCCCTTTAATATTATTAGGTATAGATTTGTCATAATATTATCAAGAAGTTTTGTACCTTCTCCCAATGTAATTTCCATAAAAGTACCACCTGCGGCAGAGTCTAGCATATTTCTAGAAACAAAGTTTAGTCCCGCATAAATTTTTTGTATGATCATCCATAAGCTTAAACCATGTGTTGGGCAATTTCTTATCCTTAATTTCATTCTCTCCCAAGATTGTGCAACATGCTCATACTCAAGTTGCTTAAAATTCATAATTTGATTTCTTAAAGAAATAATCTTAGCGGGAGGAAAATACTTGGCAATAAAAGCATCCTTACACTTATCCCATGAACCAATACTATTTCTAGGCAAGGATGAAAACCAAGTTTTAGCATGATCTCGTAGTGAGAATGGAAATAATTTCAATTTGACAATATCATTATCCACGTCTTTTTTCTTTTGCATATCGCATAATTCAACGAAAGTATTAAGATGGGATGCAGCATCTTCATTAGGACTACCAGAAAATTGTTCTTTCATAACAAGATTAAGCAAAGCAGCATTAATATCACACGACTCTGCACTAGTGGCGGGAGGAGCAATTGGATTACTAATAAAATCATTATTATTAGTATTGGAAAAGTCACACAATTTTGTATTTTCTTAAGACATCGCGACAAAGCAATCAAACTAGCAAACATGCAAAATAAAATATTTTTATGTTTTTGTAAATTTGTTTTAGAAGTGGGGGGATGAAAACGACAGGCAATTGCAAATAAAACGCAAATAAAATAAATGCAAGTGGATGATAGTTTGTGCGAAGGTACTTGATAGATTTTGGTGATGTCTCCCCGGCAACGGCGCCAGAAATTCTTCCTGCTACTTGTGAGTTGCGTTGGGATTTCCTCGAAGAGGAGAGGATGATGCAGTACAGTAGAGATAAGTATTTCCCTCAGTTAAGAACCAAGGTTATCAATCTAGTAGGAGAACCACACAGAACCTCGTTAGCAGCACCTACACACACAAAAGCAAAACACTTGCACCCAACGCAAATAAGAGGGTAGTCAATCCTCTTAGCGGTTATTTGCAAGGATTAATTCTGATAGTGACGGATAGATAAAGTAAATTGCAAAATAAAATAAAAGTAAATAAATTGCAGCAGGGTATTTTTGGATTTTAATATATGATAAAAGTAGACCCGGGGGCCATAGTTTTCACTAGAGGCTTCTCTCTTGAACACATAGCATACGGTGGGTAAACAAATTACTGTTGGGCAATTGATAGAAAAGCAAATAATTATGACGGATTCATGGCAATGATCATGTATATAGGCATCACGTCCAAGATAAGTAGACCGACTCCTGCCTGCATCTACTACTATTACTCCACCCATCGACCGCTATCCAGCATGCATCTAGGGTATTAAGTATAAAACAGAGTAACGCCTTAAGCAAGATGACAAGATATAGACAAAGTAAACTCAAGCAATATGATTAAACCCCATCTTTTTATCCTTAATGGCAACAATACAAATACGTGTCATGTCCCTTTCTGTCACTGGGATTGAGCACCACAAGATTGAACCCATCACAAAGCACCTCTCCCATTGCAAGATAAATCAATCTAGTTGGCCAAACCAAACAGATAGATCGGAGAGACATTCAAAGCTATAACAATCATGCATAAAAGAGTTCAGAGAAGACTCAAATATTTCTCATGAATAATCTGATCATAAACTCAAAATTCATCGGATCCCAGCAAACACACCGCAAACGAAGATTACATCGGATAGAACTCCAAGAACATCGAGGAGAACATGGTATTGAAGATCAAAGAGAGAGAGAAGAAGCCATCTAGCTACTAGCTATGGACCCGTAGGTCGGTGGTAAACTACTCACACATCGTTGGAAGGGCAGCAAGGTTGATGAAGAAGCCCTCCGTGATCGATACCCCCTCCGGCAGAGTACCGGAAAAGGCCTCCAGATGGGATCGCGGAAGAACAGAGGCTTGCGGCGGCGGAAAGGTTTTCTCTTCTATCTTTTTGGTATACGGGGAATATTTTGGAATTTATAGCGCTGGAATTAGGTCAAGAGGTGCCACGAGGGGCCCACAAGCCTGGGGGCGCGCCTACCCCCCTGGGCGCTCCCTCCGGGCTTATCGCTCCCTCGTGACTCTTCTGGTCTTCTCCCAAAGCTTCTAGGGTCCCTTCTGGTCCAGAAAAAATTAATCCAAAGTTTTTTCTTCGTTTGGACTCCGTTTGATAATGATTTTCTGAAAAGGCAAAAACAGGCAAAAAAACTGCAACTGGCACTAGGCACTAGGTTAATAGGTTAGTCCAAAAAAATGATATATAATGGCATATAATTGCATATAAAACATCCAAGATTTATACTATAATAGCATGGAATAATCAAAAATTATAGATACGTTGGAGACGTATCATAGGGCGCGAAGTTCTTTCGCACATGAAACAAAGCATGCACGCGCTGCCAAAAGATTGAACCCCTTGAGTTCCTGCCTACAAAGTCCGCAGATACGGCCAACCATGCATTGCGCAACAACTCATCCTCGATCACCGAGTACCCCGTCATCGTGATTACTCTAAAAACAACAAGAAATTCAACAACAAAAGCTCAATGACATTTGAACGAACATCTTCTGGGTGTGGTGTCTGTTGGTGTCCTGGATTAGGAGGTGCTTGCCACGTCGGCCCGTTGGTTATGGGCCGGGCCGAGGACCCACCGAAGGCTGATGAATCGGCCATGCTGGCCCTGGCCCCCGGCATAATCAAGATGAAGATCTCCTGGAGGCTTGGCGTACACTTCAAGCATATTTGAATGATCGGCATGCTTATCCCTAGATTGTAACCGACCATGTGTAAACCCTAGGTACCCCCGGCGTCTATATAAGCTGTGGGGTTTAGTCTGTAGAGACGCGATCGCAAGGTTTAGAGCTTAGAACATCTTCATACGATCATAAGGTAGATCATACTGTACTTTGTACCCCATCACAATCAATATATAAGAAGCAGGACGTAGGGTTTTGCCTCATCAAGAGGGCTCGGACCTGGGTAAAACATCGTGTCCCTATTTCTCCTGTTACCATCTAGCTCAGATCACCTAGCTTGGGACCCCCTACCCGAGATCCGCCGGTTTTAGTACCGACATTGTCCTTCATGGACGTCGTCGGCAGGGGGCGTAGGGTACCTGGCTACCGAGGGATCCTGGGTGGATGGCGGCGCGGTCCAAGGAGGGTAGACACGTTGGTGGGGGCTGCAGATGTCCTATAACAGAGAATCTCATATCCTTATTAACGTTTCAGCTCCTATGCATAGCAAGCTTCATCCATATCCCCCCAGAACTAAGGGAGCTACTCACACGAATAGTGGTGGAATACATGGATGAAATAACGGGGTAATACATGTAGTGATCCACAAGGGTTCGATATTACAATGAGATGGAGATGGATGGCGGTGAAGATGATGGTGAGGATGATTTGATGTCGACGTCCCCTTGCACGAGGTGGTGATGGTGGCGATCTCCCCCTTGCTGATCCCCCCCCCGGATGCCTTCCGGGGGCTAGGGTTATCTGTTCTGGACGAGTTTCTAGGGGCTCTCGGCGTATGATTCATGATCTGATCACACGGAGTTGAAGTAGTTTACCAGGCGGCGACGACGTGCGGTGCGAGCGCTCCGTTGCCTCCTTGTAGCTCTTTTCTTCTCCCTTATTCTTTATAATTTTATGGTAAAATAATATCACATTGATTGGCGTGATTTAATCACCATTTCTTGACATTATCTTAAACTCCCAAACACATCCGAAAACGACATCCTAGTGAAACGGACAAAAAGAAATGCGTGAACACGGTAAAGCCTGACAAAGCCTACTATGTAGCCACAAAACAAAGGGTAAAAGCATCATAAAATTTGGACTCATCAACTCCCCCAAGTTTAAATCTTGCTCGACCTCGAGAAACTATTGTAGCTTGTAAGAACAAGGTCGTCTGACTTTATGAGGTGCAGATACACATAGAAGCATGAGTCCATCACAAGTAAATGAAATTCACATAAGATAAATGATCGCGATGGGTACTATCACATTTCCACCATTAAGATAATCATGAAGGCTTCCACACCTTGCTACTTAATTCATTAGTGAACATATCATAGCTCCATGTATTAAACCATTCATTATTTCAACCGAGCATATAGCAAGGGGTCCTCCGCTTGCTACTTGCTAATTTTCAGAAGGTCTCCTTTTCTCTTGCTACTTGATCTTATATAAACTTAACCTGATTGGACTTCATGTCTCAATCTTTTTATTAAAGCACTTTTATCTTAGCAATTGAAAAGAACTAGCACATGTAGTTATTTTTTCTTCTCTAATCAATTAACACCAAGGGTGTGTCGAAGACCTATAATCATCACATAGGGGATCATGTCCTAGCGCTCAAATTCTATCATCATCTCATATATTTTCCAACTCAAGGAATGGTACTACGCATGACAATACATAACTCATCGGAAGAGAATCTTCCCTTATTCAAAAATGACTAGAGAGTTCAACTTATTAAGCAAAAAAGGGCTGATCTAATCTCGACTTGCGGAAAATAAGAGCATCAAAGTAATGATTCAAGGCACTCCAGGATCTCCCCCAAGTTTACAATCAACCTGACGAGATCTTTGTATCTAGTTTTGTTTGGGCTCAACAGATGTTCCCTCATTGGAATCCTCCTTGGGTTCCTTGTCCTCTCCATAGTCACATGCGGTGGCAATGCACTTCAAGCGCTCACCTATCCCTGCGATAATTCTCTGCTGCTCTTTGATCACCATCGTGAGAAATTCAATCTACGCATAGTTCTGGGAGATAGTGCCAAGCATAAGGGCTATCTTATGGAAGAGAGACCAACGACCCTAGCGTCTAGGTCTTTGCTCATCATCCAATAAGAGTTGATCCCTTCACTGATAACATCTACAGAAGCTTTAGAGACTTTCTCAAGTTCCTTGATCTTTTCATTCATCTCCTTGGGGGTCGGCGGCTCCTTTCCCCACTCATGTGGTGCCGGCCCTTTTCTTTATCTCCTAGGTGCATCGCAATCGCAACTATTGTAAGACATATTATCAATCAATCATTCATCGTTATGTGATCTTCAACGAGTTCATCTTGCGATCCGATCGCCATGTGTGAGTAATTCAAAGTTGTGGGTCATGTGAGATGCTGGTGCAGCGATTCTCATGCTAGTGGTGGAGAGGTGACAACTGCAGTTTCAACGATTCAAAGCCAGTGACTTATCTTGGTCTTCTCTGATTTGGAGGCAAGCACCTGCTTCTGGTGCTTACTTCTTTTCGCCATCATGGTGATGGACGACGAGTAGGGTAGACACACAAATCTAAAGTCTGTAGATCGAGTTAGAGCTTATCAACAGAGGTTTCCTTGGTGGAGAGATAACGCCCTTGGTTGGATGCTGATACTCTGCTTCTTCTAGCCGAATGGCGTCCGATTCCATTCCTCCCGGCTTTCGTGTCGTATGGGAGGCAGTTCCAACTGCGGCTTGGAGGCATGGCGAGCATGCGATGCGCCGATGAGGTTTGATCCAGGCGGTGGTTGTCAAGGACCCGATCGAGGTTCTTGCTTCCAGTCTGGGGTCCTCCATGTAGAAGTCTGGGACGTAGTTGTTATTTCCTTCTTCTTTTGGGCCCTGTTGTACCTTGATGCTTATCTAATGAAGTTTGAGTCCTTAGACCCTCTCTCTGTTAAAAAAAAGGCCATTTATGGGAAGCATGCTATGGAGAAAGAGAGGAATCAATGGTGCAACACTATTTTAATTAATTGAAAGGTTTGATTATTCCATACATTTGAACGTGTTCCCCTTATCAATAGGTTTTGCCCTTATCAATAGGTTTTGGAGACACGATCAAACATTTTTGCATTTTCTTATTCTGCTGATCCGAATATCTGGAGTCCTTGCTTATCTTATCTTACTTTTTTAGTTGTGCTAAGTAATGCACGTATTGCAATGTTAGGAACTTCTTTGAGTCATCGTATTTTTTCAGTTCATACGATTCAGGGTAGAAGAATTTTGGAAGAAAACATTTCTCGTTCTTTAACGTCACCCATTTTATCCAAAAAAAAGATTGTACCTGTAGACGATCTATTAATCGGCCTCGGAGACGCTCTCCTGACCCAGCCGCCTCCTCCCCAATTAGGGTTTCTCTGCCTCTCGTCGGCGCCGCCGCCGGTCCGCCTTGTCTTCGGTGGCCTTAGGGCCATGGGGGCGCGGTGGATCCCGGTCCTTGCCGGTGGGAGGCCTCCGTTTTTAGATGTGTCTTCGAGATTTGTTAGGGTTTGTGTCCTGCTCAGGAAGGCGAGACGGCGGCGGCTCCCTGAAGATGGAATAAGGTTCTCTCCGCCTAGCCCCGTTCCGATGGTGTGTCTAGCATCGTCGGTGGGCGTGTGGAGATGCGTCTCCGGCGGATCTGTCTTTGGTGGATTTGCTCGGATCTGTTCGTCGTTCGTCTACGTTCGTCTGTCTTTAGGTTGGATCCTTCTGATCTACGCTACTCTTTATCGGCGGCGGTTGCTGTTCTGGTGCGCTGGTCTTATAGGGACTTAGCACGACGACTTCCCGACTATCTACTACAACAAGTTTTGCCCGGCTCCGGTGAGGGAGGGGCGATGACAGTGGCGCGCCTTCGGCTCGCTTCAGTGCTTGTAGTCGTCGCTAGGTGATCTACGGATCTGGATGTAATTTTTATTATTTCTGGTGTTCGTTGTACTCTAATGATTGAAGATGAATAGATCAGATGTTTTCCCGCAAAAAAAAGTCACACGTTTTATCAAACCATTGTCTGTCCGGTATTGATCATATAGTGACATGATGCTCTTCATGGTCAGCCCTAATAACATCTTCTTTTTTTGCGAATGCGGCCCTAATAACATCAATTGAATAGGCCGGCAAAAAGTATACTTATCAATACGAGTAGAAGAAAGGCACCTAGAATTTAGAATTCCAACATTGGAAGAAAAGCACATATCACATCCTTTTTTTTAGAAACATCGCATCTTTTCATGGGACGCCCTTATACAAAACAAAAAAAAAACATCTCATGGGACCCGCGGAGCATATATATGTTCTTGAAGGCCCGGGGCGCTCTGGCCCAAAGTAAAGCGGGAATTTCCGTCGCAAAAGAAAAAGGTAGCGCGCCATCGTGCGGCATTTTCCTCCCGCCGTCGCCGGTTTCGGAATCTGCGGTTGCCGCCGTGTTTTCTGCGACCCTCCAATGGCCGCGACGGCGCCGCTGCAAGGTCACGAACAACTTCAACCCTCATCACCCATCCATTGATTTCTTTTCGCTGTACAATTGCACAAATACACATCTTAACTTTCACTAAAAAAAATTCAGTGCTAAGCTACACAAATCACCAAAACCATGACATCTCTACCGGCCCTCGATCATGGTGATGGTCATGCTGTCCACGAAGCTGCAGTCGGCCCTGCTCGACGACGTGTCCTCCGTGGCCGTCGCCGTCGCCGCGGCCCTCCTCGCGGCGAAGCCGGGCTGCTTGGGGGTCGCCAGCGACGCGGCGTCGGCGGCGGCCAGCATCATGAGCGCCTGCGACATGAGGGGCCGGTCGTCCGGGTTCTCCTGCACGCACAGCAGCCCCACCTTGAGGCACTTGACCACCTCCTCCGAGTCGAACGTCCCCTTCAGGGTCTCGTCCACCAGCTCCAGGCTCTTCCCCTCGCTCAGCAAGCTCCACGCCTGACGAAAATTCAGAGATTCAGACATTTTTCTAAAATTCAGAGATAGTGGTGAGACATTGACGAGCTACATGTTCAGGCTGACATGTGCTAGAAGGTTTAGGTGGCTGGAGTAGCTGTAGACGCCCCTGTTCCTGATGCCGGTGATGATCTCCAGCACGATGACGCCGAAGCTGAATACGTCTGATTTCACCGAGAACACTCCGTCCATCGCATACTCTGGAGCCATGTAGCCACTGCAACAGGGAACCATGTAAGGATCATCCATATTAGGAGATTAACATTATTGATATAAGGTGACTGAATTGCTTGTTGAAACTTACTATGTGCCAACCACTCGAAGCGTATTGATCTCCGAGTCGTCGCCGCCGAATATCCTCGCCATGCCGAAGTCTGAAATCTTAGGGGTCATGTCCTTATCCAGGAGAATGTTGCTTGTCTTGAGGTCTCTGTGGACGATTCTGTATCTCGAGTCCTGGTGAAGATAAAGTAATCCTCGGGCGATCCCCTCGATTATGCGGTATCGAGTTTGCCAATCGAGAAGCATGCTCTTGGATTTGTCTGATGATTAAAACAGGTAAATCAGTGTCTGTTCCTTGGAAGATAGGGAACTTTGATGCTCACAGACACAGAGGTTCAGTAAGTGCATATACCAAACAGGAAGAAGTCCAAGCTTTTGTTTGCCATGTATTCATAAATGAGTATCTTCTCTTGTCCACAGATGCAGCAGCCAATCAGTCGAACAAGATTGCGGTGCTGGAGTTTCGCTATCAACATAACCTCATTCTTGAACTCATCGGGACCCTGTGTCGATGCCTGCGAAAGTGTCTTAACGGCTATTTCTTGTCCATCTTCAAGCTTACCCTGTAGTTTCGATGCAAGTATTTCCATTCAGACTTGTGAGAATTGGTGATCTATATTATGAAAAACTAGAATGACATGTTCATTTTCAACTAATAATGATGTACGATTATACTTCTTTTTCAAGACCGGAATTTGCGATTTTCCGATCTCGAAACTACTAACGAATTGTGTTTGAAAACTTCAGTACCTTGTATACTGGCCCATAGCCACCTTCACCAAGCTTGTTATCAGTTGAGAAGCCCTGTGTGGCTTCTGCTATTGTCTCCAGATCATATATTGGCAGATCCAGATCAGCCCCATGACTGGTTCCTTCACTCGTTAGTGTTCTGCTGTGCAAAACACCACTCCATTTACTTGGTGGTCCTACTGAAACATCATATGTAGAAATGACATCAGCAAATAAGAGGTCAGTTTTTTATTTCCATGACTTATTTTATGTTTCACCTAAAGAGAGGTAATATTTCTTCTTATCTGAAAGTCAGAACCACATAGATCATCTGGAGTTACCTGATTGTCTTGCTTTTGTCCTCTTTCTTCTCCACAAGAAGAACCCTACAAGCGCTATAATAGCTGCCAGTGCACAGATGCTCACCGCGACTGCAATTATAACGTGTGCCTTCTTCTTGGACTTGCTAGTTGCATCTGTGCAAGAGATTACTATAATTAGTTTGATCATGGGCATGATTGTATTGTAGCTACAACATTTGCGTCTCTGTAAAGCTTAGATGTTAATGTACACAATACAGTAGTATTGTACGATGATAAACATGGCTGATGAATGCAAGCATTTGGAGAGCTGCTGATAATATTGCGCACAGAACATAATTGTGACCTTGTGTTGAAATATTCACATGTGAATATCGATTGTACGATGATAAACATGGCTGATGAATGCAAGCATTTGGAGAGCTGCTGAGAATATTGCGAACAGAACATAATTGTGACCTTGTGTTGAAATATTCACATGTGAATATCGACACACAGACATAGGTTGAATGTATCTAGTGAATTCTGCCATTGGTTCACTTTTCTGATTTTTTATTTCTACTTGTGTGATCTTCTGTACTGTACTACTCCCTCCGTCCCAAAGTAAGTGTCGTGGTTTTAGTTTAAATTTGAACTAAAACCATGACACTTATTTTGGGGCGGAGGGAGTACTATCTAATACACAAGTTGTTTAGTAGGAGTGTTTGATATAGGTTGTGTGCAGTATTTTGCACATAGGGATCACTAGTTCATTTGAAACATTCTGAATGCTTTATGTAACCCTTGCTTGCAGATCACTTGATGCCATGGGTCAAATGCTGGTAGGTGGACATGCCCTACCAGGTTTTAAACCTCTCAGGTCCGGGGTCATGTTCTTGGTGGAATTCTGAACACAACATAAAGCAAGGGGCTCCATGGCTAGCAGTGTTGCATGTGCAAAGTGAAGGCTGCTCTGCTGATCCAGCATTTTTCCTTCTTGTCCAACAGAAATATTTGAACGAGGATGTGACACACCTGAATGTTCAGTCACAGCTTGCAAGCCTTGAAGCTTTGTGGTGGTAACGATCATTAGTCCGGGTATGTTGTTAATTCTTGCATGGGTGTCATGATCATTATTATGTTTGAAAAATGTAACAGTAAATGGTACTGCTGTTACCAAATAATGGCAGCACCCTTTGCTGGTGTAGGCATGCTAACGTATTTCCTGAAGATCCACTAAAGAATTAGATTGCTACTGGGTTTTTTTCCTCTGTCGGTGTAAATATGCACTGTGTACTCAATCAATTTGTTATTTATTTATTTTGAATTTTCTCAATCAATTTGTTATTACTAATAAAACATGCAAAACTTGCCAACTGTTTGGTCCTTTCTCAGCTGAATCTAATGTCAGACAGACAGACAGACAGACACACACAGTGCCATGGCCTCCTTTCTCCCTTGCTTTCGGTAGTGCTTTGCCCCGCGTGTGTATATATATCCTTGTACGGAAAGACAGAAGGGCCAAGATCTTCATGAATGCATCATTCATCAGGCATACACACCTACCTTATGGCTCACGAGTCAACCACACGTGGAAAACGCACACCCACACGTAAGAAAAAACGTGTGGATTTGGACAATGGTCGGGCATCATCATCCGTCGCGACGTCCTGCGATTCCTCACGGCATTTGGACTAGACAGCATCACTAAATATGGTTGGAGTGCACCAGAGACATCTTAGCCTCACTCCAAATTTGGACCGGGTGCTCCTCACTTTACCAGTGACCTGGACCGTTGCAAAACGAAATCACTTGTTCCAGTAGGAAGCAAATCGCCGTGTCCGTTGCTGATTAGCAGGAGCGCCAGGAGATGAGATTGGGACTGCGACCCTGCCTGCCTCCACTAGCAGGACCGACTCTGAAAAAAGTGAAGTCGACGTGCTCAACTGCTAATCTGTCAGGTCAATTTTACTGGTTTCCCATGTGGCTATGTGCAGCCATTTTCAGGTGTGTACTGTGTGGTGTAGGAGGAGTGCATGATTGCGCTGGCGCCCAAGTCTTCTTCTTTCCTGGAGCTGGAGGTCTCCAGTTGCTTGCTTGGGGTGGACTCAAACTGCCGCTGCATTGGCAAATCGTGTTTCGCTCGTCATACTTCCGTTGGAGCAGACCGTCAGGTCAACATCAGGGAGATGATCCGAAAGGCACAGCACGAGCACATGTACTTTGTACGTGGAGATAGAGGGATGCGGTAAGCATTTGGGGCCTAATCGCATTCAGGTGCCCGAGCTTAAAATTTGTCCCCATGTATAGCATGGAGATTCTCCCTACTTCTCATCAACTGTACCCCTTGCAAAACGGGAACCCCCCAGCTTGTACAGATGTACCTCCTTTGTCGCTTCTGACCTGAAGATCTATGGGATCGACATGGGGTATCCGTCAGGGTGGGCATCATCATCAGAGGAGCCCTTTCTATTCTAGAACCATTTTTGTGGCGTCGGATTGTTCATTTTTCTAAGTGGTGATTACTACCAGTTGCTGCTGTCAGCTTGTGCTCTTTCTGTAAAGTGCCATCTTGCTGATCGCGCAGAACAAATGCTCATTATCGCGGTCCAGCTCAGGTGCATGCTTCTTGCCGCCTTGCCGGGACTGTTAAACCCAATCAAAGTGGCAAGAGCCAACAAAAAGATCAAGAAAAAGTTCTAGGGCATATCAACATCAACTTTCCTCCAATTTCAAAAAAGAAAAACATCAACTTTCCTCCAATTTCAAAAAAGAAAAGCATCAACTTTCCTCCCCTAAAGCGGTATAAGTGACAACAAATTAACCACAATTTCTGATCTGTATGGTGTCTTCAAGCTTACGTTTTCTCGAGCAGAGCAGGGATTATATTAGCCCATGCCCTCAATGCCTCAACATACTACTATAAGTGTAATGGTTGCTTTGTTTGCAGATTTTTCAGGATTTGATGATCGAGTAGTAGAGTTAATAATAAGAGGACAGTTGGACCGCATTATGATATGACTATGCGCGAGAATATGTTTGACTATGCCCAAAGCTAACAATTCGTTGAATTACTTTCCTAATTGCTCCTAAAAAGTTGGCTTTCACTCAAAACAGAACAGTGAAGTAAAGTCCCTCACTGACTAAACAACTGTGCAAGATCTAGTTCTAACATTTTTCCCACTAGCTGGTGTTTGATCGGGACAAACTAAAGCCGGCACTCTGCACATGCCAAAAGCTAAATGCCTAAATTAATAATTAAACCAAAACAAAAGGTTTCAGATGCCAACCCAAAGCTGGCTCTAAGTAATCTATCTGTGCTTGGACCAAAGGATAGGATGGAACAAATTTAATTTTCACCTACCAAGAACCATCATGAGTAATCACATGGCACATTCGATTCCAATTTTAGAACAGAAATTAAAATTAGAAAAATGAGTGCAAACGGAACGGAGACACGTAGGCCGGCACGTACCGAGATCGGCGGCGGCGAGGCGCACGTAGAGGTCCTGGCCGAAGTTGGGGAACACGCGGAGGTCCTCCAGCGCGCCGCTCCACATGACGCAGCCGCGGTGGCCCGGCGCGCCGCTCAGGTTGGCGTTGGCGTACGCCGTGCACGAGCAGTTCCTCTGGCACCGCTGCGCGCACTCCGCGAGGCCGGCGCGGAAGTCCACCACGGCGGTCGTCGTGTCGGGCACCTTGGCGTGCGGCATCAGCGCGAAGCCGTCGGTGCCGTTGCCGCAGTCGAGCGGCGTGGCGCGCGCGCACCCGGCCCGGTTGTCCCGCAGCGCCCACGCCTCCGGCGACCGCGGCGCGAACCCGCGGAGGCACTCGCACACCGGCAGGCTGTTGGGGTCGCACACCCCGTTCGGCCCGCACTGGTTCACGGCGTCGCACTGGTCCTTGGGCGCGTACCAGTACATGTTCCACGCGCCGGCGGACCACACCCACGTCCACCGCTGGAGCAGCCCGCCGGCGGCGCCCGTGCTGTTGAGCGCCAAACGGGAGACGATGCTCGAGTTGGCCACCTGGAAGCTGTAGCTCACCTCCTTGGGGCTGTTGATGAAGCTGAAGTTGAAGCCCATGTAGGTGACCGTGTCCGGGACGCCGGTGAACTGCAGGCCGTCCCAGGGCCCGGACCGCCACACCTTCTCGGCCCCGTTCCAGATGAACACCTCCGGGTCGCCGGTGGTGTCCATGACCGCGACCACCGGCCCGGGGGACGGGTCGGAAGGGCTCGTCCACGCCGTCAGCGTCATGTTCGCGCCGGTGCCGAAGTCCATCCCCACCCTCATCCCCGGAATCAGAGTGTCGGTGGGGTGGTCGAACCCCTGCCACGCCACGACGCCGCTCGCGTCGGAGACGACGAGGTTCCCGCTGTCCAGTAACCGTGCCGTGCACTTCCCGGCGCCCGCGCCCGGCGCCGGGGGGACCGACCAGACGACGGTGGAGTTGGCGTCGGAGACGGAGAGCGTGCCGTCGGCGGAGACGGACAGGGTCGCGCGGGCGTTGCGCTCCACGGGGCCCGGGACGGGGTCGGCGCGGTTGGCGACCCAGACGACGGTGCGGACGGAGATCTTGGCGTACCACACCCCGACGTAGGTGTTGTTGGAGCCCGGCGGCGTGAAGAAGCCGAGCACGAAGCTGCCGGCGCCGGCCGAGACCAGCGTGTCGTTGCCCCTGAGCGGCTGGCCCGGCGAGATGATGTCCCTGGCGTGGGAAGCCGACGAGAGCAGCAGCATCAGCAGCAGCTGGAAGAGGCGTAGATGGTGGCTGGCCATCGCCGCGGCAAGTGGTGGCCGCTTGTACACCTACTAGCTGGAGTATTAAGCTCGGCAAAGGATGACGGGAGCATCTTTCTGGTTTGTTATACGGAGTTTTCAGCAAAGCCGGCGTTTTATGCAGTAAAGTTTGGCAAGTGCTTCTTCGATTCTAAAAAAAAGTGTCGTCGAATTTGCTGGTTATTTTAAGGCGAGCAATGCTACGTCTACGAAGGTTTACTTAAAGATTTTACGTATAAACTGACGTGGAGGATTGTGATTGGTAATAGGGGGATGAGGGGGCCTACCCCACTTAAAATAGGGGGGGAGAATTAGTTTAGAAGGTTAAGTAAATCTTTGTAAGTCTTTGTAGGTGTAGCATTATTGTTTTAAGGCCAGCGCTAAGCGCCGGCCGACAGGCCAAAATTTTGACTGGACGCCATCCCAACCGTTCGATCTATGTCTCATTGTTTTAAGGCCAGCGCTAAGCGCCGGCCGACAGCCAAAATTTCGACTGGACGCCTTCCCAACCATTCGATCTATGTCTCATTGGCCAAACGATTAGATCCCCCACGGTCGTCTTCCTTCTACCATCGTCTTCCTCACGTAAATAGCCACGTGACCCCTGCACCGCGTCGCCGCCCCCTACACAGCGAGATAGCGGCCAATCCTCCTAACTGCGCGTGGGCCGGGCTTAGAGCGCGTGAAACTCATCACTACCTCGTAAGGGCGTTGAGACCATAGCATGTTACACAAAAGCGCCGCTTTCTCAGGAGTGTTGTCACACAGCTGCTCGACTAGAAGAGCTACTCGCTCTGTAGTGTTGTCATACAAGATAAGCACGCCGCCCGCCTGCTGGCCGGGCGAATCGAAGCCCTACCCCTCGCAGCAGGTCTCGTCGCTGGTAGTGGTATCACTGCCGCTGCTCTTCACCGCCTACACGGCACCCTGACGCATCCCCCGTAGCAGCACGCCTCGCCCCGTTGCCCCGTTTGCAGGTCGTGCCGAACGTCGTTGCAACATCATCGTACCCCCACCGCCACCCCCCACCGACGACCCTCGCGCGCACGGGTGCATGCTGCTCGCAACGCCTCCGTCTCCTGGTCGATACTTTCGTCCGTCGCCGTCGAAGCAAAAAAAAACTCACCGGTAATAGTTTTTGCGGTTGTCGGTCGTAACAATTCAAGATCCCGTCCTGTCGCCATCGAAGCAAAAAAAACTCGCCGGTAGTGGCTTTTGTGGTTGCCGGCTGCAACAAATCAGGATTTCCGCCCGTCTCTAACGTCGAAAACACTCCAACCCTTGCAGCAAAAGCAGTTGATGGTTCCAGCTTCGCGTTCAATCGGTTCCAGCAAACTCAAATGTTGGTTCCACCTCCGCTCTCAATTGGCAACAACCACTGGTAGAGCTACGGCAAGGCCGAATGGGTCGTGGCCCGCCCAACATTTTGAAAGTTGTGCACTAATTGTTTTACTCCTGGGCCTTGGAACACCGTTCCATATGTTGTTTCCTTGTAATTTAGCCCGTCTAGCAATGGGCTTGAAGCTCCGCTACCGGCAACAACCCCATCTGCTGGTTCCAACTCCGGCATCAAACGGTTCCAGCATTTGTGACACACGGTTGTACCAGCGGCTTCTAGTCGGTCAGAGCCAATGGCGGGAGGTAGACAAAGGAGCTTGCAGTTGTGGCCAATGAGACAATGGTGGTGTTTGGAACAGCTCACGACGATGCCATGAGCCCACTCACGTGGAGTTGGGAAGAAAGAGAAGATAGAAGATAGCTCTGCGTGAGGTGGAGAAAACAAGTGGAGGAGGAGCCCCCGCGAATGGGTAAGGTAGATGGCCTCCGCGTTGCGTGGACCCGACCGGCCAAAATTGTAGCCGGTCGGCGGTAGAGAATCATTTATGTAGAAAATAAATATGTCGACCGACATTAGGCCATCTCCAACGACATCATTCACCATTCTTTTGCTTGTCCAGACCAGACTCTCCAAACAAGACCTAGCGTCCACTCTCCAGATGGCGACATGAGATGGACGGACTGAGCAACGAGCGAGGTGAACAACGCTTCCCGGCAATTTTGTTTCTGTTTTTTTTATTGTTTTTTAATATGGGTTTCTAGCTGTTTTCTATTTTTTTTCTTTCTTATTTTTCTTTTGTTTTCATTTTCCTTTCCTTTTCTTTTTTCTGGCTCCTAGTGTGTATTTTGTTTCCCTTTTTTTCTTATGGTTTTTTTTTCTGCTCACCACCTATACATTTTTTCATCACATATGTTAGAAATGTTCATAAAGTTTTTCGAAAAAATAAATAAATATGACACATATTTTAAAAATGGTCACCATGTATTAATTGTGTTTCGTAGTGTACATTATACATTAAAAAGGTTGATAGCATATTTCAGAAACATACTCAACACATATTTCATAAAATGTTTGGCATGTATTAGGTTTTTATATGTATCTAGAAATTGTTCATTATGTATTAAAAAATCATAATTTTCTTAAAAAATTAATCATCTATTAAATATTCTTCGTCGTGTATCTAGAAACTGTTCATAGTATTTAAAAATTGTTCAACATTTCTTCAGAAAATTTTTCGTAAGCTGAACATGTTTTTGAATACCCGACAATTTTTATAAAAATACACTATGAACATTTTTTGAACTCTATGAGCATTTTTTGAATGCGATGAACAATTCTGTAACACACAATGAATTTAATTAAACACAATGAAATATTTCAAAATATAACCTATGAACATTATTAAATATACGTTGAACATATGATGAGTGCCTGCCAACTTTTTCAAAAAATAGACAGTGAACTTTCTTTAAAGAAGCGACGAAATTTTCTGAAAACAGTATGCAAATATTTGAGATACGCAATAAACATTTTTTCAACATACGCTAAATATTTTTGAAACTATTACATTTTTTAGATGCATGATGAGCGTTTTCTTAAAATATGTTAAGTTTTTTAATTTGTTTTTGAATACCCACTAACATTTTTGTAAAACTAGTGAAATTAAGATATTTTTATATAAATATATATTTCGGATAAAATTTTAGGAATATACTACATAAAAGAGGGGAGAAATGGAAGAAACAAAAATGTAAAAGAAAACGCAAAACAAAAACAGCAAAACCTGAGCGGCTCGCTGAAGGCTAGGTATAGACGCACGGGAGTTCGTATTCCTCGCATAGGGCGACAGGAATCGCCCAAACTTGCCTCAAAAAAAGGAGTCGCCCAAACGCGCGTACCCCAATCCCACGCGCGCCCTTTTGGGGCAGGCCTATTTGCGGGGCTGGTGCCCCTATTTTTTTTTTCTGTTTTTTTGCTTCTTTAAAAAATTCTGGATATAAAAGAATGTTCTAAATTTTAAAAAAAAAGAAATCGTAAAATGTTTTAATTTGAAAATGTTCCAACTTTCTAAAAATGATCATGAATTTGAAAAAACTATTCACGGATTGAAAAAAAAAATATTTGGATTAAAAAAATGTTCTAGGATGTCATAAAATGTTCACAAATTTTAAAAATGTTCGCTAATTTGTAAATCATGTTCTGTATTTAAAAAAGTTCAGTTTTCTTAAAAAATTTCACAATTTAAAAAAAGATCCATGTTTTAAAAAATATTTCAAATTTCAAACAATGTTCATGAACTTGAGAATGTTAACAAATACACAAAAAAATGTTCACAAATTAGTGTTCTTGGATTTAAAAATATTCATGAATTGAGAAATGTTCTTGGATTTCCTAAATTGTAATGGTTTTTAAAACTATTTTAGGATTTCATAAAATGTTCGTGAATTTGCAAAAAGTGGTCATATATATCTAAAAACAATATTCAAAATTTTGGAAAATATTCAAGTATTTGAAAAATGTTTCCGTGTTTCCAAAAATGTTTTTGAATTGAAAATAAAAAAATAATAAAACAAGAAAGCAAAAACAAATTGAGAAAAAGGAAAGAAAAGCAAAAGAGAAAAAGAAAAGAAAGGAAAAGAAAAAACTAAAAAGGAAAGGAAGAACGTAAATGGAAAAACAGAAAAACGTAAAAATGAAACCGGTCTAATTGGGCCGGCCCAACTGTAGCGGCAGTACGGGAGGGTGCGCGATACCACGGTACGCGGGGAATAGGATTGGCCTAGACGCAGACGCAGAGCCGGAAGAAGAAATGACACTCCTCCTCCATCTGCATTTTTCGCCAATTCCATAGTCTCTGGCGGGCGATCACAAATGTTCCGGATTTTATTGTGAGAGAATTGCCTCATCGTAATGTTTTCACGTGAAATGTCACACCTTGCACGCTTACTTTCCCACCAGCCGAGGGAGCGGAAGACACATTGTGACATCATCTGGGACGCCCGTAATGATACTCGAAATGGCATTGCTGCTCCTCATCCTCTTTTCTTTTTGCGAAAAGGATCAGATCTATTATAAAAATTCACCGGAAGGACAAAACACCCCAAACATAATAAAAATTACACTGAGGTCCATGGACCACCGAACGACCATTGCCGCCGCCAGAACGAGCCACCGACGTACTGCTGTCGCCGCTCTCATACCGGAGCCGGCCTGACCTTGTGGATGACAACCGGTAAGTCTTCGTGCACGTGCCCCTAAGGACCAGCACCCCGGAGCCGCAGTCGTCGCCGTTGAATCCTTGAATAGATCTGAAGAACGTGACACCAAATATCGCCGTTGCGTACGCACGACAAGAAACCCTAACCTCGCCGCCCCGAGGAGCTGGCAGGAATCTACGCCGGAGCTCCATCTAATCCGTCCCAACGGATAAACTTGAGGAGGATCGAAGCCCGAAAGACAGACTCGAAGAAGAAGCGCCGCCATCCGTCCAAACGCCGCCTCTGCTCCTCATCCTCGATGATTTGCTATGAAGATTAAAGCTTACGTGGAGTTCATTTTCTTGCATTTATTCAAACCAGCACCCGAGTCTAGTCGTGAAGCAAGGGCTTCTCCTGCTCTAATGTTTCCGCTGCCTTCAGGTACTGTTTTACTCATGCCGGATGCCGCTGGGATTTCCTTCTCGATTCGGAATGGGGACGGGTACCGAGCCACTAAGAGTGAGCTTCCCTAGTCTGTTCTCGATCTGCGTGGACCCGCCATTAATTGTTTCCACGGCCTTCCGATCTGGACAGTGGAATATTCGGTTCCGTCGTACTTTTGGGCAAGCAGAGAGTGACGACTGGACTAGACTACGGGCAGCCCTACCACAGGTGCTACTAGACTATCCGGACACCGTGTCTTGGCGGCTCTCACCGACGGGTGAGTTTTCGGTGAACACGACATACCAGACATTATGCCAGTCACCTACCACCCCTTGGCTTTCCCCCTTGTGGAAAGCCCCTTTGCCCTTGAAGATTAAGATTTTTGTGTGGCAACTACTAAGAGACTGCATCCCTTTGGGGACTGAGGTACTTAAGCGGCATGGCTCGGGTAATGGCTTGTGTCCCTTATGCGCGGTACCGGAGACTAGGACCCACATCCTATTCTCCTGTACGGCGGCGCGGGTCCTATGGACATTCGTCCGCGAGGCACTAGGACCCGACTGGGAGGCCCTGAACCTCGCGGAGTCCCTCGAGACCAGGGCTACACACCATAGGCGACATCGCCACTTATTCTGGCTTATTTTTGCGGTGATGTCGTGGACTCTTTGGATGATATACGTAATAAAATGGTGATTGAGCGGGTCTTTCCGAGGCAGGCGTCTGACTCCTTCAAATTCCTTGCTTTTTTGCAGCACTGGTACCCGCTCTCGAGGCAGCGTGACCACGATCGACTTGCTTCATGATGGATGCTCTTCTAGCTACAGCGCGTCGATTGTCGTCCTTGTAGGGCCGCTTGTCTGCAGCCACTAGGTGGCTTTTTTTTCTTCTTATTTCTCTTATGTTTTTTGGGCATGATTGTGCTGTTGCCCTAGCCGTCGTTCTTGGTTAGAAGTTTGGATGCTGGTTGTATGGACCGTTGCTTTATCTATAAAGCGGGGCGAAAGCCTATTTCTAGTCTCATAAGTAGGGCAATGTTGCTCATGATGCTCCATCATTTTAAATCCATCTTTAACCTTATATGATAATCAAATTCCTATCCAAGCAGGGGATTAGCTCAGAATGCCAATCATCGCATACCTTCACACGAAAGGAAAAGAAAAACATTATTAAAAGTAATCATACATATTGACTGTTAACAATCAACTGGTCACTACAGGATTCAGGCAGTATGCCTACGGTTAAAACCATCGGCAAAGGCATATAAACCGTCGGCATAGCTTGTGCCGACGGTCACCGTCGGCATATCCCCGTCGGCAACGATAGTCTCGACATATCCCCGCTCCCCGTCGGCATAGGAAACCCGTCGGCATAGATAATCTATGCCTACGGTGACCGTCGGCGTACTTAGCCGTCGGCAAAAGAAGTTGACGGCACGTCCGTCAAGTGCCGTACACCTACCAGATCTCGACACGTGTCCAACATATGCCTACGGTTTAACCGTATGCATAGATTCTATATACGCCTACGAGTAAACCGTCAGCATAGGCGGGACACGTGTCAAGATCTGGTACCTCCTGGCGCCTGTCTATGCCGACGGTTTAACCGTAGGCATATAGATCACATATATGCCTATGGTTAAACCGTAGGCATATGTCGACACGTGTCAATATCTGGTACTTCCTAGCTGTTACCTATGCCAACGGTTTAACCGTAGGCATAGTTCTGGACAATTTTTTTATTAATTTTAAATTCTGCTCCACAAACAAAATAGGTACAGCAGCAAAACAACATATATAACAACATCTCCATCCCAGAACTATATAGCATCATCGAATCATCATTTCAAACAACTATATAGCATCAACATCAAGCATATACTCCCTCTGTACCGATATATTTGTCGCTGGGAGTTTTCTCCGACCAGGTGAAAACGAATGAAAGGACAAAACTACCCCTAATTCGAAAATCAGATTGTCGTCTTCCTCCGCTAGGCTCCCCTGCCAGGCTCCTCGTCGCCCCTGCTTCTCACAGCCCCAGGCCAGCACTCACCTCCTCCCCCCACCTGACCCAGGCCAGCGCTCACCTCCTCCTCCTCCGCCCCCCACCTCCTCCACGGCCACGGCCAGGCCACGGCGTCTTCCTCCATCCACCAGTGGCAGCTGCTCATCCATCCTCCAGCGCCTGCTCATCCATCCACCAGCGCCTCCATCCACCATCAACTCCATCCCCAGCGAACTCCCCTGCTTCTGCTCGTCTTTGTGGTAGGTACTGCAAAATTGGTCATGTTAAATTTGGGAACATTCAATAAAGAAATCAGGAACATGTTAATTCATCAAAACAACGTATGTTGTTGTCCATGATGTTAATCGATCTGCTAGTTTTTGGAAACGTTCAATCAGGAAATTACAGTAGGAAATTGGTCATGATCTGCTAGTTTTGGAAACGTTTAATCAGGAAATAAGGAAATTAAACAGTCAAAGAGTCAATTTTTGGAGTAATCAAACAGTCAAATCAGGAAATTCAGCACTATAAAATGTTTAGCACTGTAAAATTGACGAATCAGCAGATCAACAGTAGGTGAGCTACTCCATTTTTAGTACTCCATTAATACTCCATCTGCTACAAGAAATTCTGTGTACTCATGCTTGTAATTGTACTCTTGCAAACATTTTACTCCATGCTACTCCAGATCATGAATGTAGACAGTGTCTACTCTGCTCACCAGCATGGAGTAGCATGGAGATTAGTGTGTATTGCTATGTTTTTAAGGCGTCCGTAAGGCGACGCTTAGGCGACGCCTAGGCGTCGAGGCGCCCCCCCAGCGCTTTGCAAATATGCCCGCCTTAGGCGCCTAGGCGTCCGCTTTAGTCGCCTAGGCGTCGAGGCGCCCCCCCAGCGCCTTAAAGCGAAGCGTCGCCTTAAAAACATAGGTGTATTGCGGTTTTGGAGTTTTAACAGATCAAAGTAATTGTGGAACTCTCTAGTTCCAGTTGACAAAAGCTAAGTACTCCAGATCAGTTTCTTGATTTAAAATCCATGTAACATTGTAAACAGAAATGCGTATTGTCATTATTTTTAAATGAAATGCTTATTGTCATTCTTTTTAAATGAAATGCTTATTGTCTTTGCTGAATTTATATGCACCTATGTGCATAAAAATTCAGTTAAGTGCTTTTAAAAGCACTTTGCTGAATTTTGATGCACCTGTGTGCATATATATTCAGTTAAGTGCTTTTAAAAGCACTTTGCTGAATTTATATGCACCTATGTGCATAAACTACTCCTACTCCTACTACTCCAAGAACTAGTCCAAAACTACTCCTACTGGAATTGCTACTGGAAATCCAAGAAAAGAAGAGAAGAGAGGAGAAGAGAAGAGAAGAGAAGAGAAGAGAAGAGAGGAGAAGAGAGGAGAAGAGAAGAGAAGAGAAGAGAAGAAGAGAGGAAAAGAGAAGAGAAGAGAAGAGAAGAAGAGAGGAGAGGAGAAGAGCAATATTCCTGCACTAAATTACTCCACTAAACAGCAAGTCAAATAATACTCCGGCACATAAAAGTTTCGCTTAATTAGTTTAATTAACAGAAAAAGGTTTCAGTTAGTTTAATTAACAGAAAAAGATTTCAGTTAGTTTAATTAACAGAAAAAGGTTTCAGTTAGTTTAATTAACAGAAAAGGTTTCAGTTAGTTTAATTAACAGAAAAGGTTTCGGATAGTTTAATTAACAGAAAAGGTTTCAGTTAATTTAATTAAAGTAACTGAAAAGGTTTCAGTAAATTTAAATTAACTGAAAAGGTTTCAGTTCATTTAAATTAATTGAAACTTAACAGCAGCAGTACACTAGCAGTACATCATCTTTATTGACAGTAAAATGCTCAAACAAACAGATTTGCTTGTCCTACATTCAAGCAGATAAACTTGAGTTACACAACAAGCAATATATGGTCAGAAAAGGTTTCATTTAATTTTACTACTCCTTAATTAACAGAAAAGATTGTTGTAAGAACATGGACAGTAAGAGCAAAATGACAGTAAGATAATGTACTGAACTGTCAGTAGATAATGTACTGATCTGTAGATAATGTAAATAATGTACTCCTGTCAAACAAAATAATGTACTTCTATCATGTTCTTGGAATGTACTCCTGTCAAACAAAAATGACAGTAAGATAATGTTCTTGGAGTACTGAACTGTTTCAGTAGCACAAGTTCCTGGAGTGCATATAAGTTGCTGGAGTAGCTATCATGTTTAGTACCGAATCAAATACACCCATCATGTTCAGTACCAAATCAAATACTCCTAGCAGTACTCCACTGCACTACTCCACTACTCCACTACAAACAAGAACTTGCAAGCAAGCAGATACTGCAACTGCAACTGACTGAAACAGTGCAAGAAATTGACTGAAATTTTACTCCAAGATCCTACTGCTACTGCTACTCCAAGATCCAATACCGTCAAGATCCTACTGCTACTGCTACTCTAAGATCGGTATCATCAAGAACGCTCTCAAGATCATTTCAGTGTGCTCACAAGATCACAAGATCATTTTAGTTTTAACTGACATTTACTGTACTGGCATGCTTTTCATTCTATGCACAACCACAATTACCAGATGCTACTGTTATTTCAATTGTAAATTTAGCCAGCAAATCATCATCAGCAAGTACTCAGATAACAGAAGAAAATGAGAGAACGATACCTATTCATCTGCTAGAAGGCCAATGCCAAAGTCCTTTATGTGCATCATGCTCTGGCTCTCCACGCCTATGCCCTTGGATTAAATCAACATCATATCAACAAACTCCAATCAGGCTTGCAACTGAAACTCGCAGAAAAGGAACAATTCCTAAGAAATGCAGGATCATACCTCTTCATCCCCAACGGCAACCTCCTGGATCCATTGGCGTGTTGAGGTCTCCTGCAGCACAGCACAAACACCAACAGGGCAATAAGGCGTGAGGAACCCGCATACACAGCAGGGCAACAAGGAGAAAAAATGAATCAAATAGAGAGGTGAGGGGAGTGGGGCGCGCCTTGTCCTTGAGTTGTTGCTGCTCAAAATCCATGGCTGGGCGTCTTCATCCTCCTCTCCGTGCATCGAGTCGAGTTGCTGCGTGCGTGAGGCAGGAAAGCACATCTCATCTCAGGGAAGGGACGGAGAAGAAATCCAAGAGGAGAGGAGAAGGGGGCGGACCTGGATGTCGTCGGGGTAGCCTTCCTGTCCTAAACGGAGGCGACGGAGGCGGCCGGCGTCGGAAGTAGGGATGCAGGGCGGCGCCCGATCCGCCCCGCTCCGTAGTCAAAACACGGCCAGGTTAGTTATAGCAGATTTTCAGGGATGTAGTTCAGTTTGAACTAACTTTTCACTTTTGCGGGCTTATGCGGGACGCCGCCCTGCATCCCTAGTCGGAAGGGATGCGCAGGCCGGAGTCGGGGCGGGGCCGAGGCGGGCGCCGGCGGGAGCAGGGGTGGGCGAGGAGGGGCGCGCGGCGGCAGCAGGTGCGGGCGAGGAGGGGCGCGCGGCGGCAGCAGGGGCGGGCGAGGAGGGGAGCGCGGCGGCAGCAGGGGCGGGCGAGGAGGGGCGCGCGGCGGGAGCAGGGGCGGGCGCCGGCGGCAGCGGGTGCAGGTGAGGAGGGGCGCGCGGGATCTCGATTCGATCTAAGCGCCTGTGGAGAGGAGGGGCTGAGCCGTGGGTGACCTAACCAAAAATAAAAATAAATGCCACGTGTACAGACTACGCCGACGGTTTAACAGTAGGCGTAGTTTTATCTCATTTTTTAAAATATTAATTAGCCTATTATTAGATTTATAACCATATATTTATGCTTATATAATTACTTTTATAAATAGAACCATCTATTTATCCCCATCTCATTGAAACCCCGGACCAACCTAACAGTGGTCCGTTTCACTGAAAACATCTACCACTCCGACCGATAAATCTGTGCGTGCTAATATTTAGACTTTTTTATGTCGATTCGACAACTTTATCCCGAGATATTGTCCAACACACCTAAAACAGAGTTCCACAAGTATCATTTTCGTATTTTTCTTTCAGCATGTTGATCCGACGCGGCAGTTCCTCCCTCTAAGTGGTGGCGGCAGTGCCGTCTATGAAGGGGGCCACACTCCGGAGCTGCGTGTTGGGTGTTTGAACATACCACCATGCTTTAAGACATGTATGAGGACCCAGTGCAAATTTTGGTGGTATAGCTACACCCAGAAGGCCCCTGACCGGCCTAACCCTAGCTCGGTTGACCAGGAAAGCTACCCCCTTTGACTTTCATCGGACGGCCTTTGACCAATGGACTTTTTCACCTGGTTGTCCTAGGTTAGCCCATAGGAACATTTTAAAACCAAGTTTGCGCTAGGTTAGCCCATCGACACAATTGATACCGTTGGATCATGCATGCCGCTAAGCTAATTTCAACCCCCTGGTGGCAGGGCCTGCCCCTCCCTCGCCTGCACAAGGCCTACGGATGGCGCAAATACATCACATAGGATTTTCCATTCAGCTTATGGGCATGATTTCATGTGCCGCCTCGCAGATCTGCAATTTCTGGCGCTGAAACCCTAGCAGTGCAATAAATGTCTCAAATATTGCATGCAGGTCCAGAAAATGCAGGGGGCTGGCATGTGTCATGCGATGGCCTCCTTGTTGGGGAACGCAGCAGAAAACAAAAAATTTCCGACCTACGCACCAGCCCAGGATCACTATGGAGACTGCATACAAGGTTTGATCTGTTTCGTTACCGACTCGTAGCGCAGCGGAAGTAGAGTCGATGACGATCGGCGGTGCAGATCCCCGCAGCTAGGATTTACAACCTCCCAACCGCGAGGATGTACTCCCACGTCAGCTCACCGGACGGATCTCCGGGCAGCCCTTCGGGAGGCATCGGGACAGTCCCTCGGATAGTCCCACCGGACGGATCCTCGGACAGCCCTTCGGGAGGCCCCTGGACAGTCCCTCGGATAGTCCCACCGGACGGATCCTCGGACAGCCCTCCGGGAGGCCTCTGGACAGTCCTTTGGATAGTCCCACCGGACGGATCCTCGGACAGCCCTCCGGGAGGCCTCACGGACAGCCCTTCGGGCGGGTCACTCGGACAGCCCTTCGGGAGGACACCCGAAACTCAAACTGTAACTCGGACAGCTCTTCGGGAGGCACTCTCGAACTAAGACCGAAACTACGATCTCTCTACAGAGTTGCACACATACGGTGTCATCTATCCGGCAGGGCTTCGCCGTCCAGAACTAGTTCCCACCGGAACCCAGACAGCCTTTCAGCTCTACGAAACTATTTCGCTGGGAGGGAGAGAGAAGCCAGAAATGTCATGGCATGTGTATGTGAGAGCAAGGATGAAGCATATGTGGCTGCCTCCTCCCCTCTATTTATAGGAAAAACAAGGGGTAGGATGGGCATATCCAAAATGCCATGTCATCCCAAAATATCTTGGGAAGATATTTGTGGAAAGCCAACTTCCAACCATATCCATAAATCTGATTTCACTATTCACGACGACATTTTTCAGCGTCCAGTCGAACTGAAAATATTTATGTGGGCTTAGAACAATTCCAGTACCCACTAAAATAAGTTTCAATGCGATCCGGAACAATTCCGGTTTAGTGATTTTCATCTGCGAAAAGCATCTGAAGCGGTTCCGGCAGCTCCGGAACATTTCCGGTTTTCATCCCGGAAAATTCCAGAAAGTTTCCAGAACAATTCTGGCACCCTCCAAGAATTATCAGGCATGTGCCGAAACCAATCTGACTTTATGGTATCCTCTGAAACAACTTTTCAGTTTTACCGGAACTATTCCGATATCCTCTCCGGAACGTTTCCGTTTCGTCCGAAACTTTTTCGGTGAATTTCTCTCAGACTCCCCGTCTAGTATTCAGCAGATAGATGACCCTTAAGTGTGTGACCCTATAGGTTCGGTGAAGTATAGACATGACCCGGAACACTTTCCGATCAATGATCAACATCGGAGCCGTGGACACCCATATTGACCCCTATACCCACACGAATGAATATTCGAGTGAACCTCCAGTTGCCGTGTGCTATTCCTGTTGCTTCGCGATATGTTACAAATACCCGAGGTGAGAAAACATCGGCATCCTCGTGGATCAACACTTGTCCACAATGCCAGTTACCTCGTTACCGGTTTTGTTCTCTTTTCTCGTTTCTGTGTTCCGGCATCCCTGTGATCAAATCACACTTGTGTCTGGCCAGACGATGATGGATACCGTAACACCGAGAGGGCCCAGAGATATCTCTCCATCGTCGGAGAAGCAAATCCCAATCTTGAGCTATCAAGTTACTTAACATACTTTTCCATGAACCCGTAAGCCGCCGTAATAGCCACCCATTTACGGATGACGTTTAACAAACCCCAAAGTTCATGAAGCAAGCATGAAGAAACTCGACACTCTCATGGTCTAAGGAATTATGCAAACATTAACTTCTCTGTGTTATTAACCATTAACTTATGACGAATGAATCTCATAGCATAACATCAATCGGGTCGATTCAACACAAGTGTTCTACTAACATTGTGCCCTCAAAGTTGCCGGCATAGTCATGCCCATGATCAGGAAAACAGAACCATCATGCAACACTTGAGCTAGTCTTAGAGGCATGACTAGGAATACTTTTTACCGTTTATTATTCCACACGTGCACGTGGGTTTTCCTCAGAGCCTTTATGGATATACGGGCTCGGGAACCATGGCAGTTATAGCATGGAACATAAATATAATTATGAGCACGGAGATAAATAATAACTTTTATCATTGCCTCTTGGGCATATCTCCTACAGACTCCCACTTGCACTAGAGTCAATGATCTAGTCAATGCTAATGCACTTTACACCTATGGCATACCGGTGTAAATTATGCATCGCATGTGGTATAGCCTGATGTCCAACGGATCTGACAACTTCAGTTCCGTGTGTATCTTTTGCATGTCCTCGCGTTTTCACGCTTTCACAAAATTCATATTTTGTGTTGACTTGGCTTCGTATATGTGTGAATCACTGGTCAAACCTTGATTCCTATGACTGAGCTATGGAGCAACTATCTTCAATAGTGTTCCATTGACCAAAGCCATCTTGGAATCATACTAAGTTCATGAATGAACTATATGATTCAACATCTTCTTTGTCGCTTCTAAAGCGTCAACATACTTAGCCATTTGTTATAGAATTCGCCACAGTAACCTGTTTGGAACAATTCCAACTTACCGTGCCACCATATTGTGTATTACACAAAACCCTCAAATTTAATCGAAAATCGCATGGAGAAATGATGAAGACTGTATCGATGTAACCTTTTACAACGAACTCTTCATTATCTCCGCTTGCGAGAAAACATGTCATCAGTGCTACTTTAGTACTCAATGACCCTTTTTCACTGTTGTCCCATGATCAGTACTTTTGATCACTTTGGTATCTATACTCACAACAACTTTGGAGTATTGGACATATCTAGTTGTTTTACATACCATGGAATACATGATTAATCCAAACACGAAAGTGTGTGGAATCTCCATCATGTATTTCGCTCATCAGTGTTTTGGGACACCGAGTTTTGCAAAAACTCTTTCCATGTGACTTCGGCAAGAATCACTCCTTGACGTTTTAATGCTAAAAGGTTTTAGCATCTTGTCAATATGCATTTTGCTTAGCCCCATTAGGTAAATCTATCTCCATAGATCATCATGCCTAATATCAAGGCTGTTTAGCCCAAGCACTTCATCGAAAAACTATTTTTAAATGAAGTCCTAATTCGTGTCAAGAAATTTATTTCCAATTTAACAATGTGTCAGGCACACAAGGTTTTTAGAAATATCATTATGCTCCCACTTACTTTCTTGAAACCACAAGCATCTTCGTTACCCATTTGATGAAGTCAAACTCTTTTGACCATTTCATCAAAAACGAAGATTCCAACTCCACATTGCTCTCTTCTGTCCATTGCTGGAACTCTGAAGTTTGCATACTTACTAGCATCCTCTGGATCGACAAATTACCTTGGACTGTATCACATACAAGTCCTAGGTTTCATTTCCATCAGATGGAAATCCTTTTGTCATCCATGTTTCATATCTCATGATTGAAATATGTATTAATTGCTAGTTCAACCCGAACCGACTTTAAGCATCGCTACGGTGAGACAATCTCATCGTAGTCAACTCCTTGAACTTGTTATTGCAACAAGTCGAGCTTTATGGATAAAACATTTTATCCGTATCAGTCTTTAGTTCCATAAATATTCGTTAGACTCTAAGTCTTCCGAAAGGTGTATCAAGATTTTAATCTTGAATCACTTATATGGAAACTATCTCGGATTGTATTGGCATTTAGCCAATTCTGGAGTCAGGGCCCATCAACGCTTCCTTGTGTATTGTAGGTATACTGTTGTCTAACAACAATATCTCGTTTGCGCACCTGATAGGTTTGCACGAGCTTTGCCTACGTGGTTCAGCTGCAAGTTCGACCGAAGTCCATACATTTTATTGTAGAGACTTCCGTATCAGTCGCAGTAGGAAACTCCGGAATCACTTCCAAGGTTTCTTTTCTTTGATCTGATGACGAAGATACTGCTTATCTCATCGAGTTGCACTGTTCTCCCACTCACCTTTTTGCAAGAACCATTCTCTTTAAAAAGCATACCGTTTTGCGGCAAAATTCTTTGCCTCGGTATAGTGGTGGGGGAATACCCAATGACTTGGGATAACCTTACAAAGTAGCACTTGTCTGATTTGGAATAGGTTTGTAACCTTTTACACAAGCCCCATATTCCAAATGTTAAGAAAAGATATAACATGGTTGGGCGTACCATACCATGGTGTCATTTCAACAGACCCGATGGAGCTCTTTTCAGTGTAAAAGCCGCAGTCTCTAAAGCATCACCTTTTAAAAGGGATAATGGCAAATCTATTTATGTCTTCTTTGATCTTACCATGTCATAAATGGTTCGATTACATCTTCACGGACTTTCCACTTGCAGTGGTGTTCCAGGAGATGCAAGTTATGAAACCCCTTTCATAACTCATCAGACATTCGCTAAACTTGTAACTCAAATATTCCTTTCTGCAATCGAATTGTAGAAACATAATTTTCTTGTTACAATATTTTCTTCTTCATTTTGAAAACCTTATGAATGAATTCAAAAGATCCAGACTTACGTCTCAACAAGTAAATATCCATATATCTACTTGAGTCATTTCTGAAGATAGATAAATCCACTACTTGCAACAACATTTATTGGACTACACACATCATAATGTATGATCACCAATATGTTCTTTGCTCGTTCCTTATGGCCTGTGAACGGTATTTTAGTCACTTCACCTTTCAGAGGAAAGTTGCAAGTGTCAGATGATTCAAAATCAAACGACTTCAAAATCCATCATAATGGAATTTTCCATGCGGGTTTCTCCAATGTGACCAAATGCAGTGCCACACTTGTGTGGTATTCTTTTAGTCTTGCGACATTTAGCGTCAGTGTTATGGATGTATCATATTACCATCAATATTCATAACATACATCCCATCCTGGATGGAAGCATGGCCCTTCATGTTATTCATAACACCGAACATCAAAAGTTCTCTTATGAATAACCTTCTTGCAAAGTACCTTATGCAGAGGGCTAGAGTGTATGAAACTCTAAATGAATTATGAAAGTAAATACAGAGGTAATGTATTATTATCAATATTCATAACATACATCTCACTCACAATGAAAGTATGGCCCTTATGTTATTCATAACATCGAACATCAAAAGTTCTCTTATGAATAACCTTCTTGCAAGATACTTTATGCAATGGGCTAGAGTGTAAAACTCTAAAATGAATTATGAAAGTAAATACATAGGGAATACACCAATGGAAGGTATAGTAACATTTACTATGTTCCCTGTGTGTATCTAAACCTCATCCCTGGCTAGTCTTTTAGGCCGTAGTAGTTCTTGCATCGAGTTGTATCAGAATGCAATCGAGCGGGTATCTTTGTGATCAACTCACAATACCCAAGAATTAGTGATTAACATGTTTAACCATAATTCCCAAGAACTATATCTTTTGACTAGCCTTTTATACATCAAAAACTTGTATGACATTCATACATGAGCTGGATATTCCAGTCTTCCTTTTATTTGCCTTTATACTTCTAACAGTTTAACTCTTAGTATTTCTCCTACTCTCAGAAGAAGCATCTAACTTAAGAGTGGCGTTAGCCCCGGACTTCCTAGGCGTGAAAGTCTTACTAACACCCTTCGGACACTTCCTTTCTCTTTAAGTTGTTGTTTTATTCACCTTTCATCATATGACAGGCGTTCTCCTGGATCCCTCTCTTATCAGTCTAATGCATAGTAAACTCCTTTACTAACAGCTTGCAAACAAACATTGCTTTGGATATCTCATATCTTTTAGCCTTTGTCTGTCTCTGAAAATGATTTTCAGATTCCATGAATATCACATAACTATCCAAACTTTCGAAGTTCGGGTCTCATGGAAGCAAACATATTGCACTTTGACTGAAAAGGAATTCTAGCTTTTGGATCGAAGGACGAGAGTCACATGATCCATAGCATTAGCGGGAGAATACCGAAAGTATGCGATAGGACAAAATCCTTCTCGGCACTCTAGAGGACAATCCTCACATTACGTTACCAACCGTAAAGCTTTAACCAGATATTTAACAGCTTATTCAATTTTAATAGGGAAGGTGGAAACGCGAGCCATTATTCTATAACTATTTTGCAAATTTCACTTAGACAAGGTTCATAATTAATTGCACTAAGAATTAAAAGAATTAATTCTAAAGTGCGCTCCCACTCAAATCAATATCTCTCATAATTGATTGTGAGTGATTCAAGATCCAAATTTCAATTAAACGCCATTGACGGGTTCATCACTGATGACGCGAATTTCAATCGGTAGGCCAACTTGCCAATCACATCTCTATGCGATTCTTGTTCATCTTTCGATGCGTGTGTTCCGAGCTCAGGACTGTCCTGCCTGAACGTCAAGACAACCAAGTGATCTCGCTGCAAGGTCTGACCTCACCCGCCTCACACTTCCCTAATCGTTTGTACTCATGTGTACATGGCGTACTCCGAGAAGTTAGGTGCTGTGACGGTGCTACACTTGGGAGAACACTAACTACTTGATATTTTTGGAGAGATCACCCTAATAAAAGCGACTACCGCGCAATCAAGAAGGGTGCATCATAAGGGATAAACATCTCAGGCAATTCATAATAGCATGATATGGTATAGCCCTTTCTGACGGAGAACTCTTGTATTTCTTCGTCTCCGGCATTCGCGTCGGTGTTCACCTTCGCGAAGATTGCCACCACCTTGTCGATGCACCAGATAATATTGCTATCTCTATAGCTAATAAAATAAGTGCATTACTTAAGGTTGACACGCAGGTCATTAAAGTGACAATCATATGGCTCCAGCCATCATGCCGAATCATGACACGCAGGTCATGTTAATTTACATCATATAGTCATCTCATACATAATCGAATTAATATGAGCACTGCTATACCACATCATATGCACATGCAAACCATCCTGCAAAACCAAGTTAGACGCCTCTAGTTGGTTTATGCAAATTTCATTTTACGTGGCTTCTAAGGTTTCGAACAAACCGAAGCTACCTACGTATTATCATCAAGTATGATAATTCAAGTCGCTAGATTAACATCGCGGGGTGTATGAAACACGAGATAATTAAATCTCGAGCCCCATACTAAACTTCGTCATACGCATGACCCCCGTGCAGATCATATCTGCAATGCCCTTTCATCTGCGAATTTCATCTTTCTTTTGACTATGGCGGAACCCAAAGAACTGAAGCACTTCGTTGATCAATCAGGATCGCGGATTGCCAGAACTTTGTGAAATTCCACCATACTGTCTCGAGATTGAGCAAACGCAAATTCTAGGGAAGCAACAAGAACATCGGGTAACAGACTTCATCTGTCACCTGCACAAATAATTTTCAGCAATAGATCTCATCTACTACCTAATTATATTGTGCAACACCCATACATCTCTATGTATTCTAGATCGCAACCTGCATCTACGCATAGCACGGCTCTTGATGCCACTGTTAAGGAACGCAGCAGAAAACAAAAAATTTCCGACCTACGCACCAGCCCAGGATCACTATGGAGACTGCATACAAGGTTTGATCTGTTTCGTTACCGACTCGTAGCGCAGCGGAAGTAGAGTCGATGACGATCGGCGGTGCAGATCCCCGCAGCTAGGATTTACAACCTCCCAACCGCGAGGATGTACTCCCACGTCAGCTCACCGGACGGATCTCCGGGCAGCCCTTCGGGAGGCATCGGGACAGTCCCTCGGATAGTCCCACCGGACGGATCCTCGGACAGCCCTTCGGGAGGCCCCTGGACAGTCCCTCGGATAGTCCCACCGGACGGATCCTCGGACAGCCCTCCGGGAGGCCTCTGGACAGTCCTTCGGATAGTCCCACCGGACGGATCCTCGGACAGCCCTCCGGGAGGCCTCACGGACAGCCCTTCGGGCGGGTCACTCGGACAGCCCTTCGGGAGGACACCCGAAACTCAAACTGTAACTCGGACAGCCCTTCGGGAGGCACTCTCGAACTAAGACCGAAACTACGATCTCTCTACAGAGTTGCACACATACGGTGTCATCTATCCGGCAGGGCTTCGCCGTCCAGAACTAGTTCCCACCGGAACCCAGACAGCCTTTCAGCTCTACGAAACTATTTCGCTGGGAGGGAGAGAGAAGCCAGAAATGTCATGGCATGTGTATGTGAGAGCAAGGATGAAGCATATGTGGCTGCCTCCTCCCCTCTATTTATAGGAAAAACAAGGGGTAGGATGGGCATATCCAAAATGCCATGTCATCCCAAAATATCTTGGGAAGATATTTGTGGAAAGCCAACTTCCAACCATATCCATAAATCTGATTTCACTATTCACGACGACATTTTTCAGCGTCTGGTCGAACTGAAAATATTTATGTGGGCTTAGAACAATTCCAGTACCCACTAAAATAAGTTTCAATGCGATCCGGAACAATTCCGGTTTAGTGATTTTCATCTGCGAAAAGCATCTGAAGCGGTTCCGGCAGCTCCGGAACATTTCCGGTTTTCATCCCGGAAAATTCCAGAAAGTTTCCAGAACAATTCTGGCACCCTCCAAGAATTATCAGGCATGTGCCGAAACCAATCTGACTTTATGGTATCCTCTGAAACAACTTTTCAGTTTTACCGGAACTATTCTGATATCCTCTCCGGAACGTTTCCGTTTCGTCCGAAACTTTTTCGGTGAATTTCTCTCAGACTCCCCGTCTAGTATTCAGCAGATAGATGACCCTTAAGTGTGTGACCCTATAGGTTCGGTGAAGTATAGACATGACCCGGAACACTTTCCGATCAATGATCAACATCGGAGCCGTGGACACCCATATTGACCCCTATACCCACACGAATGAATATTCGAGTGAACCTCCAGTTGCCGTGTGCTATTCCTGTTGCTTCGCGATATGTTACAAATACCCGAGGTGAGAAAACATCGGCATCCTCGTGGATCAACACTTGTCCACAATGACAGTTACCTCGTTACCGGTTTTGTTCTCTTTTCTCGTTTCTGTGTTCCGGCATCCCTGTGATCAAATCACACTTGTGTCTGGCCAGACGATGATGGATACCGTAACACCGAGAGGGCCCAGAGATATCTCTCCATCGTCGGAGGAGCAAATCCCAATCTTGAGCTATCAAGTTACTTAACATACTTTTCCATGAACCCGTAAGCCGCCGTAATAGCCACCCATTTACGGATGACGTTTAACAAACCCCAAAGTTCATGAAGCAAGCATGAAGAAACTCGACACTCTCATGGTCTAAGGAATTATGCAAACATTAACTTCTCTGTGTTATTAACCATTAACTTATGACGAATGAATCTCATAGCATAACATCAATCGGGTCGATTCAACACAAGTGTTCTACTAACATTGTGCCCTCAAAGTTGCCGGCATAGTCATGCCCATGATCAGGAAAACAGAACCATCATGCAACACTTGAGCTAGTCTTAGAGGCATGACTAGGAATACTTTTTACCGTTTATTATTCCACACGTGCACGTGGGTTTTCCTCAGAGCCTTTATGGATATACGGGCTCGGGAACCATGGCAGTTATAGCATGGAACATAAACATAATTATGAGCACGGAGATAAATAATAACTTTTATCATTGCCTCTTGGGCATATCTCCTACACTCCTTTGAGAGAACGAGAAGTTTTGAGGCCAACGGAGTAACAGGACTTGCACTTGCTTCACAAACCGGACACGTTCCCTCTCGATACCCAGAGACTAGCTTGTAGATGGTGTAGTTTACAAGCGGCCTCATGTGATACTTTTTCAAAACACGTCCAAACTTTTACCACACCATACAGGGGCCGTGTGATGATGTCGTGCCAGATCCCGACGATTTTCGGCATCGTACGATTTTTCGAGAATTATACGGTTGGATCATGCATGTCGCCGAGCTAATTTCAACCCATCGGTGGCAGGGCCTGCCCCCTCCCTCGTCTGCACATGGCCTACGCATGGCGCAAAGACATCACATAGGATTTTCCATTCAGCTTATGGGCATGATTTCATGTGCCGCCTCGCAGATCTGTAATTTCCGACGTTGAAACCCTAGCAATGCAATAAATGTCTCAAATATTGCATGTGGGTCCAGAAAATATGGGGGCCTGGCACGTGTCATGTGATGGCCTCCTTTGAGAGCACGAGAAGTTCTGAGGCCAACGAAGCAACATGACTTGCACTAACTTCACAAACCGGACACGTTCCCTCTCGATATCCAGAGACTAGCTTGTAGATGGTGTAGTTTACAAGCGGCCTCATGCGAGTCTTTTTCGAAATGCGTCCAAACTTTTTCCACACCCTACAGGGGCCATGTGATGGTGCCGTGCCAGATCCCGAGGATTCCTGGCATCGTACGATTTTTCAAGAACAATTCATACTGCAACAAAAGTGTTGAAAGCTACTTCGGTGTTACCGCCGTCCGTGAAGGGGGCCACTCTCAGACATGTAGTAGGACACAATGCAAGCTATGGTGGCATTGCTAACCTCCGAAGGCCCTCGAGCGGCCTAACCGTGGCCAATTTGACCCCGCGATCTACCCCTTTGACTTTCACCGGACGAACTTTGACCAATGTACTTTTCCACTTGATTGTGCTAGGTTAGCCCATATGAACATTCCAAAATATAGTTTTAGCCCAACCTATCACAAGATTCCCTCCGGATCGAACCTCCGTCGAAGTTTCTCCCTCTAAGTGCTGGCGGCAGTGCCGTCCATGAAGGGTGTCACACTCCGGATTAGTGTGTTGGGTGTTTAAACCTACCACCACACTTTCACACATGTATGAGGTTCCAGTGCAAATTTTGGTGCCATTGCTAACCTCCGAAGGCACCGGAGCGGCGTAACTGTGACCAGTGTGACCCGAAAATCTAGGGAGGGGTAGATTTCTCTATTGTAGCAAAGAATCAAAGTAATATTTAAACATTACAAACTAAACACATGATTTTTAAAATCCTTGAAACTTTTGATGCAAATAGATATAAACTTTGCCTCATTTGGTCAAGAAATGAAAAATATACAAACAAATCAAAACAAGAGAGTGTTATCTGAAAATTTTGAAATAAACATGATTTTAATTTGTTAAAATTTCAAAACATAGTATACTAACAAATTCCTTTCCATATTCTGATAGAAACACATATAAAGTTTGTCAAAATCGATGCAAGTATGAATTAGTTGTGATTTTTATAAAGTATAAGGACCTATTTGCAAAAGTACATGAGGTCACATTTTAAACATTTTGGAAAACATAAACAAAATGTATATTCATACTCTATGAAAAATTCTACCCCAAATTGATATATAATATGTATATGTTTAAGTTTAGCTAACTCAAATTCAACCCTTTTTAAAAAAACAGAAAAGAAAAAAAAATCTATGCCGACGGCCGCCGTTAGGGCCGTCGGCATAGCTTTGATGGCGGTAGCCCTCCGTCAGCCAAAACCACGTATGCCGACGGTTAATATATGCCGACAGTGACCGTCGGCATACAGTGGAGATATGCCTACGGTGAATCTACGCCGACGGTGACCGTCGGCGTATATAGGAGATATGCCTACGGTATTTGTATGCCTACGGGCCCCGTCGGCATATCTCTGAATTTGCCGACGGCCCTTGTATGACGACGGTTTCAGTTTGGCCGTCGGCTTATCTCGATGTATGCCGACGGGGCCCGTAGGCATACTTTTCACCGTCGGCATATTAATTGTTTCCTGTAGTGGGTTGTTGGTTCTGAACTCACAGGGAAGCCCTTGATCTTAACATAGTTTGCATTTATGTCTCTCGAATTATGTTTCGAAATTAGGTTGCTCAAATTAAGTTACCAAAAAAATCACCCACTATATAAATAAATTGATAGACCTCTGATTTTTCCTAAAGAAGAGAAGAAGCTATATGCTATTTCTCAATGCATGCATTTGGTTTCATCTGGACTACATCATAGAACCACCAATAAAGGACAGTGACAAAAATCTACAGAGATGCCTACATGATTCTAACATTTGTTAGATGATTTGGATGAAATGTATGTCATAGTTCAATGCCATCACATATTCCAAGCCATTCAAGTTGTGGGGTCTAGATTTTGTTCTTGGTCAAATTATGCTGAAATTATTGATTTCGTAATCTCGGATATTTCAATTTTCATTTCAATGGAATCCAAACAAATTTGAATTTGTGTTTGAATCGAACCTGGTTTTTAGTGTCGCCGCTTTTTTGACTGAGGCATATTGTCCCAGGTTCACTAAAATCAACGAATTTTGGTGAAAAATGTTAGTCCTCCAAGTTTAATGTCACATTCATGGGATCATTCACGAGTAGTGTACTTAGCAACCATGTTTTAGAAATAATTAAATTGTACATACACTCTGTTTGGTGTAGTGAATATCAGCATTTTTAATACTCCCTGATCCATATTAATTGTCGCTGAGTACAAAACATAGTACTTGACCCCCTCTTTATTATATTTTTCAGGATCCCTCTTGCCACCGCGAAAATAACATGGTTGCGTAATCTCAGCTCAACAACACATGTCAGATTCTTTCAATTGGTGTATAACTCAAAAAGATTCTTTCGGTACTTTGGCATATGCATTAGTCAGATGATCTCGCAAGAGTAGACATCACATTACCATGCCAGTTTGGTTTTAGAAGTCATTCAAGTTGTGGTTTAGGAATTTTGTTGGGCTAAATTTCACTGAAATCACCTATTTCAGCTTTTAATCTGGCCATTCTGGTTTCAATTTCAATGAGATTCAAGCAAATTTTGAATTTTGTAGCCGGTATTGAAACGTCACCCGCTTCTTTGAGACCGTCGCCGCCTTTTTCACCGGAACATAAACTTCACTGTAATCGGTGAAATCCCGGTGAAAAATGTCGAGCCCTTGAAATTATTAGCCTCACGTTCGTGAGACCATTATAATTCACGAGTAGCGTACTTGGCAACCCTGTCTCAGACCTCGGTTCATGAGTTTAATCGGTTCAAACGATCCAAGCACGGATTCATTCACGAATGATTCAGCACTTAGAAACGAAGTCCAACACAAACTTCACATGTCCAAGACTAAGATAGTTGCCAAGAACAGCACACGTTTGGAATTGTGGACATGGCAAACATGCATGCATGTGCCAAGGACCTGCCAACCAGCCAAAGGATCAAGAAGCGTTAATGTCGTGGGCGCTCCGGCTCAGCCGAAGAGCATCTGGGCGTGCGGGGTGAGGTCCTTGTACGCCTCCTTGATGGTGCCCTCGGCAACGCCGGTGGCGACGGACACGTCCTTGACGGACCTGCCGGCGCCCGTACGCTGCACGACCATGTAGATGATGGCGGCGGCGACGGACTCCGGGTTTCGGCGCACGTCTAGGCCTTGCTCGACCCTCCGCACGGCCTCCTGCGCGTCGCGCACCTCCTGGTTGCCCAGGCCGAGCCGGGAGCAGAAGCGGCGCAGGTAGTCGGAGGCGCTCACGACGCCGATGTCCATCAGCTGGCCGTCCTCCTCCCCGAGGAGCTTCTTGATGTGGGTCGACATCTTGCCGATGTCCTTCTTGGAAGCGGCGCCCCCGGCGGTGACGGAGGCGAGTTCCTTGTACGTGCGCGGCATGCCGAGGTTGCGGCAGGCGATGTAGAGGCAGGCGGCGTAGACGGAGTCCCGCTTCCGGCCTCGCGGGCAGCCCTTGGCCTCGTCCAGCTTCTTGAACGTCTCCTTGGCCAGGTCTCGGATGGTGGCCACGAGGCCGAGCCGGTCGGCCATGTCGGCGATGCCGCGGAAGCCGTCGACGAGGGTCTTGTCGGAGGCCGCGCCGGCGTCGGGCACCGACATCCTCGGCAGGGCGTTGGCCGCCTCGCCGGTGGCGGAGGACTTCTTGGGCTTGTTGGTGTAGTCGATGACGGTGGAGAGGTTGGCGGCGAGGAAGGGGTCGCCGGAGGCACCGACGCGGCTGGGGTCGCGGTCCTCGCCGCCGCCGTCGTCGGCGAAGTTGCGCCACTCGGAACCCTCGTCGATGTAGTGCGCGTCGAGGACGAGCGCGCACTCGGTGCAGATTGTGTCGCCGGTGCCGTGGTCCAGGACAACCTCCGTCGCGCGGTGGCAGTCCGGGCAGTACACCCGCTCGTCCGCCGCAGAGCTGGTGCTGGTGTACATGGTTGCTGCTGCCGCCGCCGTGTGCGCAGTTTCGGGACGGTTGTGGCGACGGAGCTGGGGAAAGGGTTTGAGGAGGTTGGATTGGGGGCCGTGGGCTGATATTTATGGACGCATAGGTCGGTTCGTGGGGCTAGTTTGGAGCTGAGCACGAATTCGACTCGGTTTCGTACGTCCAAGGAAAGTCCTTGCAATCCTGCTGTATCTTGGTCTTCCCAGCTGGCCGGTCCTGGACCGGGGCAAGAAGGGCGACGGCCTAGGGCCCAGCCGGACGTGGCGGCCCGACTCTGTACATGCTTTATACGGGACCTCCTATATGCCGTTCGCTGCGGCAAAGTGCCGGCGTTTTGCACAGGGGAGACTAACCTGGGCCGGCCCATTTGCAGTGGCACGAGGAGGCACGTTCGCGAGATGAAAAAAATATATGAAAACACGAACGCGCTAGCACTGCGTCTCGAACCTGCGACTGCATACAATTTCGCAGTATAGTCTGTCTGAAGGATCGATTCGTGGATTTCCTGGAAGCATAGAAGGTCGCTAGCCAACGTAACTATTAAGATTTGATGTCACAACTTGCAGTCCGCCTTATATGAACTATAAGCCAAAACAGATTTAAATTGTTTTTTTGAATTTTTGAACGTGATTTTCTTTTAAAAAAAGTAAATATTGAAACGCGAATATTTTCATATTTCTTAGCAATTTTTTATAAAATTGAACATTTTGTGAAAACACAAACATTTTTTGGGAATCTCAAACATTTTTTCAAAAAAAGGAACAAAATTGAAAACGAGAACATTTATTGAAAAGACGAACAATTGTTTGAAAAACAGGAAAAAAAAATGAAAATCACCATCATTTTTTGAAACATATTTTAAAATTCACCTGAACATTTTATGAATTTGCGAACAAAATTTTAAAACATGAGCATTTTTTAAATTTGGGAACAAATTTTGAAAGAATGAATTTTTTTAAATTTGTGAACAAAATTTTGAAAACATAAACATTTTTCAACTTTGCAAACAATTTTTGAGTCCGTAAACAAATTTGGAAAGTTGGAACATTTTTTGAAATTCCAGAACATTTTTTCAATTTGTGAAAAAAATTATCCAAGCATTTTTTGAATTTGGAATAAATTTTGAAAACATGAACAATTATCGGATTTGTAAACAAAATTTGAAAGTGGGAACACTATTTGAAACAGCCAAACATTTTCTGAATTTGTGAACAAAAGTATAAATTGCGAACAATTTTTTAATATGAAATTATTTACTTTTTTGAGTTTTCGAACATTTTTTATAAAAGATGCGAGCGATTTTGGAAAGTATAGACTTTTTTCCAAAAAAGGAACAAAAAAGAAACAGGAAAAAGAAGAAACGAAAAAGGAAACGAAAAGAAAACAAAAAAGAAAATGGAGAGAGAAGGAAAAGGAAACAATATAAAAGAAAAACGAAAAAACAAAAAAGAAGCAGAAAAAAGAAACCGGTTCAGGAACGTTCTAGAAGGTTCCTAAAACCGGAAAAAAAACGGCTGGAAAACTCGTACAAGTTTCCCAAAACTGGGTACTGTTGCCCGCGTTAGTTACTGATAATTGGGCCGGCCCATTTTGTTCGCTTCTCGCTGGCTGTGTGGGAATGATCGACAATCTGTCGCTGAATGCGGCAGATAGGATTTCGCGCTTTATACTGTTATATTTTTTTTTAGACAAAGTTTATAGGCGGTTGATAGGCGCCGGCGCGCCGGCCGAACAGTTGGGCCGGTCTAGCCCCAGCCGCCCGATACATCCTTTCCCAACCGTCTGATTGCTTCGTTTTAAAAGTCAAACACGCACAGGAAACACGAAAAAAGGGCAGCGTGCGCACATGCCAGATCCCGTGCGCTCGCCGGCCGCCCACGCTTGTCCTCGTCTTCCCGTGCTTGCTTGCCACCCTTGCCACCGTGCCCGTCACCCGTGCTCGCCTGCCTCTCGTGCCCGGCACTTGCCTCGGCTGCCTCCGCTCGCCATGGTTGCAGTTTGAACATAGGAAGGTTCCAGCGCGCTGTCACCATGGTTGCAGCATCCCCGGCGTCCCCCGTCTCCGACTCGCCACCGTTGTCGACTTGCACCGCCATGTCTAGCAAAAAAAAGCAACAAAAACCTCCAGTGCTGGGTTGAAGCAAAAAGATTTACCGGTTCCAGCAAAAAAAAATAATGGTTCCAGCAAAAATCTCAGCAGCAGAAAACTTCGGTAGTCGATTTGTAGCAAACAAATTAGCTAGTTCCAGCAAAAATAAATGTTGGTTCCAACAAAGAATCATGCCGCTTCGAGCAATTTTTTGCTGGTTCCTGTAGGGGAACGCGACAGAAAACAAAAAATTTCGGTACAGCGAGCACGCCCAGGATCACTATGAAGACTGCATACAAGGTTTGATCTGATCATTACCGACTCGTAGCGCAGCAGAAGAAGAGTCGATGTAGATCGTCGGTGCAGATCCCCGCAGCTAGGATTTACAACCTCCCAACCGCGAGGATGTACTCCCTCGTCGGACAGCCCTTCGGGAGGCGGTCGGACAGTCCCTCGGACGATGTCACGGACAGCCCTTCGGGAGGACCCTCGAAACTCGAATGGTAACTCGGACAGCCCTTCGGGAGGACCCTCGAACAGCCCCTCGGGCAAAAGATCGAAACTACGACCTCTCTACGGGGTTGCACACATACGGTGTCAGCTATCTGGCAGGGCTTCGCCGTCCAGAACTAGTTCCTGCCGGAACCCAGACAGCCTTTCGGCTCTACGAAACTATTTCGCTGGGAGGGAGAGAGAAGCCAGAAATGTCATGGCATGTGTATGAGAGCAAGGGATGAGTGTGGAGAGCACCCCTCCACCTCTACTTATAGGAAAGCCAAGGGATAGGGATGGCATACAAAAAATACCAAAGTACCCCCACTTTATGTCACACATAAAGAGAATAAAAGGCAAAAAAGAATGGCATGTGGAGCTCCATGAAGGAGCTCCACCTTGGCCGGCCACCTTCATGCCCCCCCCCAAGGGGGGTTCCTTAGTGCCTAAGTCTTTCTAGAAGCCTTTTGGGAAAATCCCAAAAGGTGGCTTTCCAAACAATTAACCATAAAGTGATTTTCACTATTCACGGAGACAATTTTCCGCGACCGTTAAATCCGAAAATATTTCTGTGGGTCTTAGAATAATTCCAGTACCCACTAAAATGATTTTGGATTCGTTCTGAAACAATTCCGGATTAGTGATTTTCATCTGCGAAAAGCAACCAAACCGATTCCGGCAGCTCCGGAACATTTCCGGTTTTTATCCCGGAAAAATCCCAGAAGTTTCCAGAACAATTCTGGCACCCTCCAAGAATTTCCAGGCGTGTGCCAAAACCAATTTGACTTAATGGTATACCCCGAAACAACTTTTCAGTTTTACCGGAACTATTCCGGTGTTCTCTCCGGAACGTTTCCGTTGTCTCTGAAATTTTTCCGGTGACTTTCTCTTAGACTCCCTGTCTAGTATTCAGCAGATAGATGACCCTTAAGCGTGTGACCCTATAGGTTCGGTGAAGTATAGACATAACCCGGAACACTTTCCGATCAATGATCAACATCGGAGCCGTGGACACCCATATTGACCCCTATACCCACACGAATGAATATTCGAGTGAACCTCCAGTTGCCGTGTGCTATTCCTGTTGCTTCGCGATATGTTACAAACACCCGAGGTGAGATTTTCTGCATCCCCGTGGATCAACAACTTGTCCACTATGCCAGTTACCTCGTTACCGGTTTTGTTCTCTTTTCTCGTTTCCGCGTTTCGGCATCCCAGTGATCAAATCACAATGTGTCTGGCCAGACGATGATGGATACCGTAACACCGAGAGGGCCCGAGAATATATCTCCATCGTCGGAGGAGAAAATCCCAATCTCGAGCTATCTCGTTTCTTGTCATACTTTTCCGTGAACCCGTAAGCCGCCGTAATAGCCACCCAGTTACGGATGACGTTTAACAAACCCCAAAGTTCACGAAGCAAGTACGAAGGAACTTGATACTCTCATGGTCTAAGGAATTATGCAAACATTAACTATCTCTGTGTTATTAACCATTAACTTGTGACGAATGTATCTCATAGCATAACATCAATTCGGGTCGATTCAACACAAGTGTTCTGCTAACATTGTGCCCTCAAAATTGCCGGCATAGCCATGCCCATGATCAGGAAAACAGGATCATCATGCAATACTTGAGCCAGTCATAGAGGCATGACTAGGAATACATTTTTCCGTTTATTATACCACACGTGCACATGAGTTTCCCTCCGAGCCTCGTGGTTATTGTAGACTCGAGAATCATTGCAGTTATAGCATGGAACATAAACATTCATTACAAACTCGGAGATACAAAATAACTGTTATTACTGCCTCTAGGGCATATCTCCTACAGTTCCAGCAAATTACATGACGCCGAGATGCGCATCATGTAATGGATGTAGCAATTGAGAACATTGGTTGTAGCAAAAACTCAAACGGTGGTAGCAAAAAAGTGATACACTAGTTCCACCCAAAAAACATGGTAGCAAAAAAATTGATTGGTTCCAGCAAAAACCGAAGATGGTGGTAGCAAAAATGTACACTGGTTGTACCAAAAAAAAATGACATGGTAGCAAAATTTTTGGTTGGTTCCATCAAAAAACGAAACATGGCGGGAGCAAAAAAATTGATTGGTTCCAGCAAAAACTGAAGATGGTGGTAGCAAAACTGTACACTGGTTGTACCAAAAGCAAATGACATGGTAGCAAAAATGGGTTGATTCCATCAAAAAAGAACATGGTGGTAGCAAAATCTTACACTGGTTCCAGCAAAAAGCAAAGGCGTTGGCAGCAAAAATTGGGGCTGCTTCAAGGAAAAGAAAAGGCCGGATCTCCATCACCTATCGCCATGGTTGCAACGCCCCAACGCCGGCCGCGGCGGCTATCCATCACTTGTCGCCGCCATCGGCAGCACCGGTGGGTGTGGGTTTGCAGCGCTGGTCGCTGGTGGGGGCTGATGGGGCGCTGGTGGTCGCGCCCTGGTCTGCAGATCCCACCGCCACCGGTTGAATCCGCTCAAAAAACTGTTGCTGCTTTGCTTGGGCACTGGTGGTTGCTGCAGGGAAGAAGAAAGGGGATGAGCAGCGGAGGAGATGGAGATTGTAGGGTAACGCAGCAGAAAACAAAAATTTCCGACCTACGCACCAGCCTAGGACCACTATGGAGACTGCATACAAGGTTTGATCTTTTTCGTTACCGACTCGTAGCGCAGCGGAAGAAGAGTCGATGACGATCGGCGGTACAGATCCCCGCAGCTAGGATTTACAACCTCCCAACCGTGAGGATGTATACCCTCATCTGCCCCACGGACAGCCCTCCGGGAGGCGGACGGTGTTGCGGACAGCCCTTCGGGAGGACCATCGAAAACCGGACGGTCACTCGGACAGCCCTTCGGGAGGACCTTCGAAACTCGGACGGTCACACGGACAGCCCTTCGGGAGGCACTCTCGAACTAAGACCGAAACTACGATCTCTCTACAGAGTTGCACACATACGGTGTCATCTATCCGGCAGGGCTTCGCCGTCCAGAACTAGTTCCCACCGGAACCCAGACAGCCTTTCGGCTCTACGAAACTATTTCGGGGGGAGGGAGAGAGAAAGCCAGATCATGCATGGCACTTGTATGTGAGAAAAAGTGAGTTTGGGCAGCCCCTGTTGGGGAACGTTGCATGGGAAACAAAAATTTTCCTACGCACACACAAGATCTATCCATGGTGATGAGCATCTACGAGAGGGAGAGTGAATCTACATACCCTTGTAGATCGCTAAGCGGAAGCGTTTAAGAAACGCGGTTGATGTAGTCGAACGTCTCCGCGATCCAAATCGCAAGTCGTCCCTCGATCCGATCACGAACTAGCGCCGAACGGACGGCACCTCCGCGTTCAACACACGTACGGCTTGATGACGCCTTCACCTCCTCGATCCAGCGAGCGATGGTGAAGTAGTGGTTGAGTTCCAGCAGCACGACGGCGTGGTGATGGTGGTGAGGAACAATCTCTGCAGGGCTTCGCCAAGCGCTACGGAGATTATGACGGAGGAACTAGAGGGTTAGGGTTGCCGCACACGGCTTGGGGAAATCTTGATGTGTCCCGTGTGCTAGCCCTGCCCCTCTATTTATATGTTGAGCCTTGGGGTCTAAACTTGGAGTAAAAGCCTCCTCCAGGTCGGTTTTGCCCGCACAAGGTCGGTTTGGCCCGCAGGGAAAGAGTCCAACTCGGATCCCTGCCGAACCGTGCACAGCCGCACACAAGCGGTAGTACCGCTTCACACAAGCGGTAGTACCGCTTGGGCGGTAGTACCGCTTCACACAAGCGGTAGTACCGCTCGGGCGGTAGTACCGCTTCACCAAGCGGTAGTACCGCTTACGCGGCAGCAAAACTACTTTTGCACTTTCCAATACCTCGTGGGCTTTTATCCCTTGGCCCATATAAAGTGTTGCTGCACCCGAACACTTCGGTAAACATCCGGAACCCCTTCCGGTGAACTCCGGAACTCTTCCGGAGATCAAAACACTATTATCACATATATCAATCTTTACCTCCGGACTCTTCCGGAGATCCTCGTCATGTCCGGGATCTTATCCGAGACTCCGAACAACTTTCGGTCACCAACATAATAACTCAATTATACTAATCGTCACCAAACGTTAAGTGTGTAGACCCTGCGGGTTCGAGAACTATGTAGACATGACCGAGACACTTCTACGATCAATAACCAATAGCGGGACCTGGATGCCCATATTGGCTCCTACATATTCTACGAAGATCTTTATCGGTCGAACCTCTATGTCAAGGATTCAGTTAATCCCGTATGCTGTTCCCTTTGTTCTTCGGTATGTTACTTGCCCGAGATTCGATCGTCGGTATCACTATACCTAGTTCAATCTCGTTACCGGCAAGTCTCTTTACTCGTTCCGTAATACAAGATCCTGTGGCTAACTCTTTAGTCACTTTGCTTGCAAGACTCAATGTGATGTTGTATTACCGAGTGGGCCCTGAGATACCTCTCCGTCACACGGAGTAACAAATCCCAGTCTTGATCCATGCCAACCCAACAGACACCCTCGGAGATACCTGTAGAGCACCTTTATAGTCACCCAGTTACGTTGCGACGTTTGATACACACAAGGTATTCCTCCGGTGTCAGTGAGTTGCATGATCTCATGGTCAAAGGAACAGATACTTGACATGTAGAAAACAATAGCAATAAACTGACACGATCAAATGCTACGTTTACAGTTTGGGTCTTGTCCATCACATCATTCTCCTAATGATGTGATCCCGTTATCAAATGACATCTCATGTCAATGGCTAGGAAACCTTAACCATCTTTGATCAACGAGCTAGTCAACTAGAGGCATACTAGGGACACAGTGTTGTCTATGTACCCACACATGTATTTGAGTTTCCAATCAATACAATTATAGCATGGATAATAAACGATTATCATGAACAAGGAAATATAATAATAACCAATTTATTATTGCCTCTAGGGCATATTTCCAACAGTCTCCCACTTGCACTAGAGTCAATAATCTAGTTCACATCACTATGTGATTTACATTGTAATGAATCGAACACCCATGCAGTTCTGGTGTTGTTCATGTTTAGCCCTTGGAAGAGGTTTAGTCATCAGATCTGCAACATTTAGATCCGTGTGTACTTTGCAAATATTTATGTCGTCCTCCTTGATGTAATCGCGGATGGAATTGAAACGTCGCTTTATGTGTCTGGTCCTCTTGTGAAATCTTGGTTCCTTGGCTAGAGCAATTGCACCAGTATTATCACAAAACAGAGTCATTGGGTTAAGTGCACTAGGCACTACTCCAAGATCTGTCATGAACTCCTTCATCCAGACACCTTCCTTCGCCGCCTCCGAGGCAGCGATGTACTCCGCTTCGCATGTAGAATCTGCTACCACGCTTTGCTTGGAACTGCACCAGCTAACCGCACCCCCATTTAGAATAAATACGTATCCGGTTTGCGACTTTGAGTCATCCGGATCAGTGTCAAAGCTTGCATCGACGTAACCCTTTACGACGAGCTCTTGATCACCTCCATAAACGAGAAACATGTCCTTAGTCCTTTTCAGGTACTTCAGGATATTCTTGACCGCCGTCCAGTGTTCCATTCCTGGATCACCTTGAAACCTTCCGACCATACTCATGGCAAGGCTGACATCGGGTCTTGTGCACAGCATTGCATACATGATAGAGCCTATGGCCGAAGCATAGGGGATGACACTCATCTTTTCTCTATCTTCTGCAGTCACTGGGCATTGAGTCTTACTCAACTTCACACCTTGCAATACAGGCAAGAACCCCTTCTTGGACTGATCCATTTTGAACTTCTTCAAAACTTTGTCAAGGTATGTGCTTTGTGAAAGTCCTATTAAGCGTCTCGATCTATCTCTATAGATCTTGATGCCTAATATGAAAGCAGCTTCTCCTAGGTCCTTCATTGAAAAACTCTTGTTCAAATATTCCTTTACGCTTTCCAGCATTTCTATATTGTTTCCAATCAGTAATATGTCATCCACATATAATATTAGAAACGCTATAGAGCTCCCACTCACTTTCTTGTAAATACAAGCTTCTCCGTAAACTTGTATAAACTCGAACGCTTTGATCACCTCATCAAAACGAAGATTCCAACTCCGAGATGCTTGCACCAGTCCATAAATGGATCGCTGGAGTTTGCAAACTTTGTCAGCATTCTCTGGATCGACAAAACCTTCTGGTTGCATCATATACAACTTTTCCTTAAGGTAACCGTTAAGGAACGCTGTTTTGACATCCATCTGCCAAATTTCATAATCGAAAAAGGCAGCTATTGCTAACATGATTCTGACGGACTTAAGCATCGCTACGGGTGAGAAGGTCTCATCGTAGTCAACTCCTTGAACTTGTGAAAAACCCTTTGCCACAAGTCGAGCTTTATAGACGGTGACATTACCGTCCGCGTCCGTCTTCCTCTTAAAGATCCATTTGTTCTGAATGGCTTTACGCCCTTCAGGTAATACTTCCAAAGTCCATACTTTGTTTTCATACATGGATCCCATCTCGGATTTCATGGCCTCTAACCACTTCTCGGAATCCGGGCCCATCATCGCTTCTCCATAGCTCGTAGGTTCATCGTTGTCTAACAACATGACCTCTAAGACAGGGTTACCGTACCACTCGGGAGCAGTACGCGTCCTTGTCGACCTACGAGGTTCGATAGCAACTTGATCCAAAGCTTCATGATCATCATCATTAACTTCCTCTTCAGCTAATGTAGGCTCCACAGAAACAACTTTCTGCGCTGCGCTACTCTCAGGTTGAAGTAAAGGTTCAACAACCTCATCAACTTCTATCTTCCTCCCACTCAATTCTTTCGAGAGAAACTCTTTCTCAAGAAATGTTCCGTTTTTAGCGACAAACACTTTGCCTTCGGATCTGAGGTAGAAGGTATACCCAACTGTCTCTTTTGGGTATCCTATGAAGACGCATTTCCCCGCTTTGGGTTCCAGCTTTTCAGGCTGAAGCTTTTTGACATAAGCATCACATCCCCAAACTTTAAGAAACGACAGCTTTGGCTTCTTGCCAAACCAAAGTTCATATGGCGTCGTCTCAACGGATTTCGATGGTGCCCTATTTAAAGTGAATGCAGCTGTCTCTAATGCATAACCCCAAAACGATAGTGGCAAATCGGCAAGAGACATCATAGATCGCACCATATCCAATAAGGTTCGATTACGACGTTCGGACACACCATTACGCTGTGGTGTTCCAGGCGGTGTCAGTTGTGAAACAATTCCACATTGTCTTAAGTGACTGCCAAACTCATAACTCAGATATTCTCCTCCTCGATCAGATCGTAGGAATTTAATCTTCTTGTTACGATGATTCTCAACTTCACTCTGAAATTGTTTGAACTTTTCAAATGTTTCAGACTTGTGTTTCATTAAGTAAATATACCCATATCTACTTAAGTCATCAGTGAAGGTGAGAAAGTAACGATAACCACCGCGCGCCTCAATACTCATCGGACCGCACACATCAGTATGTATGATTTCCAATAAGTCACTTGCCCGTTCCATTGTTCCAGAGAACGGCGTTTTAGTCATCTTGCCCATGAGGCATGGCTCACATGTGTCAAGTGATTCAAAATCAAGTGACTCCAAAAGTCCATCAGCATGGAGCTTCCTCATACGTTTTACGCCAATATGACCTAAACGGCAGTGCCACAAGAAAGTGGTATTATCATTATCAATTCTACATCTTTTGGCATCAATGTTATGAACATGTGTATCATTACTATCGAGATTCAATAAGAATAAACCCCTCACATTGGGTGCATGACCATAAAAGATATTACTCATATAAATAGAACAACCATTATTCTCTGATTTAAATGAGTAACCGTCTCGCAATAAACAAGATCCAGATATAATGTTCATGCTTAACGCAGGCACCAAATAACACTTATTTAGGTTCATCACTAATCCCGACGGTAATCGAAGAGCGAGCGTGCCGACGGCGATCACATCAACCTTGGAACCATTTCCCACGCGCATCGTCACTTCGTCCTTTGCCAGCCTTCGTCTATTCCGCAGTTCCTGTTTTGAGTTGCAAATATGAGCAACTGCACCGGTATCAAATACCCAGGCACTACAACGAGAGTTGGTAAGGTACACATCAATAACATGTATATCATATATACCTTGTTTGTTGTTGGCCGCCTTCTTGTCAGCCAAATACTTGGGGCAATTCCGCTTCCAGTGTCCAGTTCCCTTGCAATGAAAACACACAGTTTCTGGTTTGGGTCCAGCCTTGGGTTTCTTCACGAGAGGAGCAACTGCTTTGCCACTCTTCTTGGAGTTACCCTTCTTACCCTTGCCATTTTTCTTGAAACTAGTGGTTTTATTGACCATCAACACTTGATGCTCCTTCTGAATTTCAGACTCAGCGGCTTTCAGCATCGCAAACAGCTCGGCGACTGACTTGTTCATCCCGTGCATGTTATAGTTCAACACGAAGCTCTTGTAGCTAGGTGGCAATGATTGAAGAACTCTGTCAGTGATAGCCTCTGGCGGAAGGGGCATCCCTAACTCAGCCAGACGGGTGGAGTACCCAGACATTCTGAGCACGTGATCACTGATAGACCCGTTCTCCTCCATCTTGCAAGCATAGAACTTATCGGAGATCTCATATCTCTCGATCCGGGCATTCTTCTGAAAGATAAACTTCAACTCCTGGAACATCTCATATGCTCCATGACGTTCAAAACGTCTTTGAAGTCCCGGTTCTAAGCCATACAACATTGCACATTGAACTATTGAGTAATCATCAGAACGAGCCTGCCAGGTGTTCACAACGTCTAGAGACTCAACTGGAGCGGGTGGATCACCAAGCGGTGCATCAAGGACATAAGCCTTCTGGGAAGCCGTAAGGATAATCCTTAGATTACGGGCCCAGTCCACAAAGTTACTTCCATCATCTTTCAACTTAGCTTTCTCTAGGAACGCATTAAAATTCAGGGGTGCTACTGCGTGAGCCATGATCTACAACATAAATATAGCAAAGACAACTTAGACTATTGTTCTAGATAATGAGTTTAGTTAATCATATTACTTAAAAACTCCCACCCAAATTGACATCCCTCCGGTCATTCGAGTGTAACATGATCCAAATCCACCAACTCAAGTCCGATCATCACGTGAGTTGAGGTGGTTTCAATGGTGAACATCTTCATGTTGATCATATCTACTATATGACTCATGTTCGACCTTTCGGTCTCTTGTGTTCCGAGGCCATGTCTGTACATGCTAGGCTCGTCAAGTTTAACCCGAGTGTTCCGCGTGTGCAACATGGCTTGCACCCGTTGTATGTGAACGTGGAGTCTATCACACCCGATCATCACGGCGTGTCTCGAAACGACGAACTTTCGCAACGGTGCACACTCGGGGAGAACACAATTTATCTTGAAATTTAAGTGAGGGATCACCTTATAATGCTACCGTCGTCCTAAGCAAAATAAGATGCATTAAAGGATTAACATCACATGCAAATCATAAGTGACATGATATGGCCATGAACTTGTGCTTTTGATCTCCATCTCCAAAGCACCGGCATGATCTCCATCGTCACCGGCATGACACCATGATCTCCATCATCTTGATCTCCATCAACGTGTCGCCATAAGGTTGTCGCGCCGACTGTTGCTTCCACGACTATTGCTAACGTTTAGCGATAAAGTAAAGCATTACATAGCGCTTAATGATTGACACGCAGGTCATACAATAATTAAAGACAACTCTATGGCTCCTGCCAGTTGCCGTACTCATCGACATGCAAGTCGTGATATTCTATACAACACATGATCATCTCATACATCACATATATCTCATCATGTAATTGGCCATATCATATCACATCATACCCTGCAAAAACAAGTTAGACGTCCTCTAATTGTTGTTGCAAATTTTACGTGGCTGCTACGGGTTTGCAAGAACCGTTCTTACCTACGCAAAACCACAACGTGGTGTAGTGATTGCTTTTTGATCTTCTAAAAGAACCCTCTTCATTGAAATCGATTCAACTAAAGTGAGAGAGACAGACACCCGCTAGCCATCTTTATGCAACGAAGTTACATGTTAGTTGAAGGAACCTGTCTCGCGTAAGTGTACGCGTAATGTCGGTCCGGGCCGCTTCATCTCACAGTACCGCCGAATCAAATATCAACTAGTAACGGCAAGCAATATGTATACACCCACGCCCACAACTCGTTTGTGTTCTACTCGAGATCTCATCTACGCATAGACCCAGCTCGGATGCCACTGTTGGGGAACGTTGCATGGGAAACAAAATTTTTCCTACGCACACACAAGATCTATCCATGGTGATGAGCATCTACGAGAGGGAGAGTGAATCTACATACCCTTGTAGATCGCTAAGCGGAAGCGTTTAAGAAACGCGGTTGATGTAGTCGAACGTCTCCGCGATCCAAATCGCAAGTCGTCCCTCGATCCGATCACGAACTAGCGCCGAACGGACGGCACCTCCGCGTTCAACACACGTACGGCTTGATGACGCCTTCACCTCCTCGATCCAGCGAGCGATGGTGAAGTAGTGGTTGAGTTCCAGCAGCACGACGGCGTGGTGATGGTGGTGAGGAACAATCTCTGCAGGGCTTCGCCAAGCGCTACGGAGATTATGACGGAGGAACTAGAGGGTTAGGGTTGCCGCACACGGCTTGGGGAAATCTTGATGTGTCCCGTGTGCTAGCCCTGCCCCTCTATTTATATGTTGAGCCTTGGGGTCTAAACTTGGAGTAAAAGCCTCCTCCAGGTCGGTTTTGCCCGCACAAGGTCGGTTTGGCCCGCAGGGAAAGAGTCCAACTCGGATCCCTGCCAAACCGTGCACAGCCGCACACAAGCGGTAGTACCGCTTCACACAAGCGGTAGTACCGCTCGGGCGGTAGTACCGCTTCACCAAGCGGTAGTACCGCTTACGCGGCAGCAAAACTACTTTTGCACTTTCCAATACCTCGTGGGCTTTTATCCCTTGGCCCATATAAAGTGTTGCTGCACCCGAACACTTCGGTAAACATCCGGAACCCCTTCCGGTGAACTCCGGAACTCTTCCGGAGATCAAAACACTATTATCACATATATCAATCTTTACCTCCGGACTCTTCCGGAGATCCTCGTCATGTCCGGGATCTTATCCGAGACTCCGAACAACTTTCGGTCACCAACATAATAACTCAATTATACTAATCGTCACCAAACGTTAAGTGTGTAGACCCTGCGGGTTCGAGAACTATGTAGACATGACCGAGACACTTCTACGATCAATAACCAATAGCGGGACCTGGATGCCCATATTGGCTCCTACATATTCTACGAAGATCTTTATCGGTCGAACCTCTATGTCAAGGATTCAGTTAATCCCGTATGCTGTTCCCTTTGTTCTTCGGTATGTTACTTGCCCGAGATTCGATCGTCGGTATCACTATACCTAGTTCAATCTCGTTACCGGCAAGTCTCTTTACTCGTTCCGTAATACAAGATCCTGTGGCTAACTCTTTAGTCACTTTGCTTGCAAGACTCAATGTGATGTTGTATTACCGAGTGGGCCCTGAGATACCTCTCCGTCACACGGAGTAACAAATCCCAGTCTTGATCCATGCCAACCCAACAGACACCCTCGGAGATACCTGTAGAGCACCTTTATAGTCACCCAGTTACGTTGCGACGTTTGATACACACAAGGTATTCCTCCGGTGTCAGTGAGTTGCATGATCTCATGGTCAAAGGAACAGATACTTGACATGTAGAAAACAATAGCAATAAACTGACACGATCAAATGCTACGTTTACAGTTTGGGTCTTGTCCATCACATCATTCTCCTAATGATGTGATCCCGTTATCAAATGACATCTCATGTCAATGGCTAGGAAACCTTAACCATCTTTGATCAACGAGCTAGTCAACTAGAGGCATACTAGGGACACAGTGTTGTCTATGTACCCACACATGTATTTGAGTTTCCAATCAATACAATTATAGCATGGATAATAAACGATTATCATGAACAAGGAAATATAATAATAACCAATTTATTATTGCCTCTAGGGCATATTTCCAACAGTCTCCCACTTGCACTAGAGTCAATAATCTAGTTCACATCACTATGTGATTTACATTGTAATGAATCGAACACCCATGCAGTTCTGGTGTTGTTCATGTTTAGCCCTTGGAAGAGGTTTAGTCATCAGATCTGCAACATTTAGATCCGTGTGTACTTTGCAAATATTTATGTCGTCCTCCTTGATGTAATCGCGGATGGAATTGAAACGTCGCTTTATGTGTCTGGTCCTCTTGTGAAATCTTGGTTCCTTGGCTAGAGCAATTGCACCAGTATTATCACAAAACAGAGTCATTGGGTTAAGTGCACTAGGCACTACTCCAAGATCTGTCATGAACTCCTTCATCCAGACACCTTCCTTCGCCGCCTCCGAGGCAGCGATGTACTCCGCTTCGCATGTAGAATCTGCTACCACGCTTTGCTTGGAACTGCACCAGCTAACCGCACCCCCATTTAGAATAAATACGTATCCGGTTTGCGACTTTGAGTCATCCGGATCAGTGTCAAAGCTTGCATCGACGTAACCCTTTACGACGAGCTCTTGATCACCTCCATAAACGAGAAACATGTCCTTAGTCCTTTTCAGGTACTTCAGGATATTCTTGACCGCCGTCCAGTGTTCCATTCCTGGATCACCTTGAAACCTTCCGACCATACTCATGGCAAGGCTGACATCGGGTCTTGTGCACAGCATTGCATACATGATAGAGCCTATGGCCGAAGCATAGGGGATGACACTCATCTTTTCTCTATCTTCTGCAGTCACTGGGCATTGAGTCTTACTCAACTTCACACCTTGCAATACAGGCAAGAACCCCTTCTTGGACTGATCCATTTTGAACTTCTTCAAAACTTTGTCAAGGTATGTGCTTTGTGAAAGTCCTATTAAGCGTCTCGATCTATCTCTATAGATCTTGATGCCTAATATGAAAGCAGCTTCTCCTAGGTCCTTCATTGAAAAACTCTTGTTCAAATATTCCTTTACGCTTTCCAGCATTTCTATATTGTTTCCAATCAGTAATATGTCATCCACATATAATATTAGAAACGCTATAGAGCTCCCACTCACTTTCTTGTAAATACAAGCTTCTCCGTAAACTTGTATAAACTCGAACGCTTTGATCACCTCATCAAAACGAAGATTCCAACTCCGAGATGCTTGCACCAGTCCATAAATGGATCGCTGGAGTTTGCAAACTTTGTCAGCATTCTCTGGATCGACAAAACCTTCTGGTTGCATCATATACAACTTTTCCTTAAGGTAACCGTTAAGGAACGCTGTTTTGACATCCATCTGCCAAATTTCATAATCGAAAAAGGCAGCTATTGCTAACATGATTCTGACGGACTTAAGCATCGCTACGGGTGAGAAGGTCTCATCGTAGTCAACTCCTTGAACTTGTGAAAAACCCTTTGCCACAAGTCGAGCTTTATAGACGGTGACATTACCGTCCGCGTCCGTCTTCCTCTTAAAGATCCATTTGTTCTGAATGGCTTTACGCCCTTCAGGTAATACTTCCAAAGTCCATACTTTGTTTTCATACATGGATCCCATCTCGGATTTCATGGCCTCTAACCACTTCTCGGAATCCGGGCCCATCATCGCTTCTCCATAGCTCGTAGGTTCATCGTTGTCTAACAACATGACCTCTAAGACAGGGTTACCGTACCACTCGGGAGCAGTACGCGTCCTTGTCGACCTACGAGGTTCGATAGCAACTTGATCCAAAGCTTCATGATCATCATCATTAACTTCCTCTTCAGCTAATGTAGGCTCCACAGAAACAACTTTCTGCGCTGCGCTACTCTCAGGTTGAAGTAAAGGTTCAACAACCTCATCAACTTCTATCTTCCTCCCACTCAATTCTTTCGAGAGAAACTCTTTCTCAAGAAATGTTCCGTTTTTAGCGACAAACACTTTGCCTTCGGATCTGAGGTAGAAGGTATACCCAACTGTCTCTTTTGGGTATCCTATGAAGACGCATTTCCCCGCTTTGGGTTCCAGCTTTTCAGGCTGAAGCTTTTTGACATAAGCATCACATCCCCAAACTTTAAGAAACGACAGCTTTGGCTTCTTGCCAAACCAAAGTTCATATGGCGTCGTCTCAACGGATTTCGATGGTGCCCTATTTAAAGTGAATGCAGCTGTCTCTAATGCATAACCCCAAAACGATAGTGGCAAATCGGCAAGAGACATCATAGATCGCACCATATCCAATAAGGTTCGATTACGACGTTCGGACACACCATTACGCTGTGGTGTTCCAGGCGGTGTCAGTTGTGAAACAATTCCACATTGTCTTAAGTGACTGCCAAACTCATAACTCAGATATTCTCCTCCTCGATCAGATCGTAGGAATTTAATCTTCTTGTTACGATGATTCTCAACTTCACTCTGAAATTGTTTGAACTTTTCAAATGTTTCAGACTTGTGTTTCATTAAGTAAATATACCCATATCTACTTAAGTCATCAGTGAAGGTGAGAAAGTAACGATAACCACCGCGCGCCTCAATACTCATCGGACCGCACACATCAGTATGTATGATTTCCAATAAGTCACTTGCCCGTTCCATTGTTCCAGAGAACGGCGTTTTAGTCATCTTGCCCATGAGGCATGGCTCACATGTGTCAAGTGATTCAAAATCAAGTGACTCCAAAAGTCCATCAGCATGGAGCTTCCTCATACGTTTTACGCCAATATGAGCTAAACGGCAGTGCCACAAGAAAGTGGTATTATCATTATCAATTCTACATCTTTTGGCATCAATGTTATGAACATGTGTATCATTACTATCGAGATTCAATAAGAATAAACCCCTCACATTGGGTGCATGACCATAAAAGATATTACTCATATAAATAGAACAACCATTATTCTCTGATTTAAATGAGTAACCGTCTCGCAATAAACAAGATCCAGATATAATGTTCATGCTTAACGCAGGCACCAAATAACACTTATTTAGGTTCATCACTAATCCCGACGGTAATCGAAGAGCGAGCGTGCCGACGGCGATCACATCAACCTTGGAACCATTTCCCACGCGCATCGTCACTTCGTCCTTTGCCAGCCTTCGTCTATTCCGCAGTTCCTGTTTTGAGTTGCAAATATGAGCAACTGCACCGGTATCAAATACCCAGGCACTACAACGAGAGTTGGTAAGGTACACATCAATAACATGTATATCATATATACCTTGTTTGTTGTTGGCCGCCTTCTTGTCAGCCAAATACTTGGGGCAATTCCGCTTCCAGTGTCCAGTTCCCTTGCAATGAAAACACACAGTTTCTGGTTTGGGTCCAGCCTTGGGTTTCTTCACGAGAGGAGCAACTGCTTTGCCACTCTTCTTGGAGTTACCCTTCTTACCCTTGCCATTTTTCTTGAAACTAGTGGTTTTATTGACCATCAACACTTGATGCTCCTTCTGAATTTCAGACTCAGCGGCTTTCAGCATCGCAAACAGCTCGGCGACTGACTTGTTCATCCCGTGCATGTTATAGTTCAACACGAAGCTCTTGTAGCTAGGTGGCAATGATTGAAGAACTCTGTCAGTGATAGCCTCTGGCGGAAGGGGCATCCCTAACTCAGCCAGACGGGTGGAGTACCCAGACATTCTGAGCACGTGATCACTGATAGACCCGTTCTCCTCCATCTTGCAAGCATAGAACTTATCGGAGATCTCATATCTCTCGATCCGGGCATTCTTCTGAAAGATAAACTTCAACTCCTGGAACATCTCATATGCTCCATGACATTCAAAACGTCTTTGAAGTCCCGGTTCTAAGCCATACAACATTGCACATTGAACTATTGAGTAATCATCAGAACGAGCCTGCCAGGTGTTCACAACGTCTAGAGACTCAACTGGAGCGGGTGGATCACCAAGCGGTGCATCAAGGACATAAGCCTTCTGGGAAGCCGTAAGGATAATCCTTAGATTACGGGCCCAGTCCACAAAGTTACTTCCATCATCTTTCAACTTAGCTTTCTCTAGGAACGCATTAAAATTCAGGGGTGCTACTGCGTGAGCCATGATCTACAACATAAATATAGCAAAGACAACTTAGACTATTGTTCTAGATAATGAGTTTAGTTAATCATATTACTTAAAAACTCCCACTCAAATTGACATCCCTCCGGTCATTCGAGTGTAACATGATCCAAATCCACCAACTCAAGTCCGATCATCACGTGAGTTGAGGTGGTTTCAATGGTGAACATCTTCATGTTGATCATATCTACTATATGACTCATGTTCGACCTTTCGGTCTCTTGTGTTCCGAGGCCATGTCTGTACATGCTAGGCTCGTCAAGTTTAACCCGAGTGTTCCGCGTGTGCAACATGGCTTGCACCCGTTGTATGTGAACGTGGAGTCTATCACACCCGATCATCACGGCGTGTCTCGAAACGACGAACTTTCGCAACGGTGCACACTCGGGGAGAACACAATTTATCTTGAAATTTAAGTGAGGGATCACCTTATAATGCTACCGTCGTCCTAAGCAAAATAAGATGCATTAAAGGATTAACATCACATGCAAATCATAAGTGACATGATATGGCCATGAACTTGTGCTTTTGATCTCCATCTCCAAAGCACCGGCATGATCTCCATCGTCACCGGCATGACACCATGATCTCCATCATCTTGATCTCCATCAACGTGTCGCCATAAGGTTGTCGCGCCGACTGTTGCTTCCACGACTATTGCTAACGTTTAGCGATAAAGTAAAGCATTACATAGCGCTTAATGATTGACACGCAGGTCATACAATAATTAAAGACAACTCTATGGCTCCTGCCAGTTGCCGTACTCATCGACATGCAAGTCGTGATATTCTATACAACACATGATCATCTCATACATCACATATATCTCATCATGTAATTGGCCATATCATATCACATCATACCCTGCAAAAACAAGTTAGACGTCCTCTAATTGTTGTTGCAAATTTTACGTGGCTGCTACGGGTTTGCAAGAACCGTTCTTACCTACGCAAAACCACAACGTGGTGTAGTGATTGCTTTTTGATCTTCTAAAAGAACCCTCTTCATTGAAATCGATTCAACTAAAGTGAGAGAGACAGACACCCGCTAGCCATCTTTATGCAACGAAGTTACATGTTAGTTGAAGGAACCTGTCTCGCGTAAGTGTACGCGTAATGTCGGTCCGGGCCGCTTCATCTCACAGTACCGCCGAATCAAATATCAACTAGTAACGGCAAGCAATATGTATACACCCACGCCCACAACTCGTTTGTGTTCTACTCGAGATCTCATCTACGCATAGACCCAGCTCGGATGCCACTGTTGGGGAACGTTGCATGGGAAACAAAATTTTTCCTACGCACACACAAGATCTATCCATGGTGATGAGCATCTACGAGAGGGAGAGTGAATCTACATACCCTTGTAGATCGCTAAGCGGAAGCGTTTAAGAAACGCGGTTGATGTAGTCGAACGTCTCCGCGATCCAAATCGCAAGTCGTCCCTCGATCCGATCACGAACTAGCGCCGAACGGACGGCACCTCCGCGTTCAACACACGTACGGCTTGATGACGCCTTCACCTCCTCGATCCAGCGAGCGATGGTGAAGTAGTGGTTGAGTTCCAGCAGCACGACGGCGTGGTGATGGTGGTGAGGAACAATCTCTGCAGGGCTTCGCCAAGCGCTACGGAGATTATGACGGAGGAACTAGAGGGTTAGGGTTGCCGCACACGGCTTGGGGAAATCTTGATGTGTCCCGTGTGCTAGCCCTGCCCCTCTATTTATATGTTGAGCCTTGGGGTCTAAACTTGGAGTAAAAGCCTCCTCCAGGTCGGTTTTGCCCGCACAAGGTCGGTTTGGCCCGCAGGGAAAGAGTCCAACTCGGATCCCTGCCGAACCGTGCACAGCCGCACACAAGCGGTAGTACCGCTTCACACAAGCGGTAGTACCGCTTGGGCGGTAGTACCGCTTCACACAAGCGGTAGTACCGCTCGGGCGGTAGTACCGCTTCACCAAGCGGTAGTACCGCTTACGCGGCAGCAAAACTACTTTTGCACTTTCCAATACCTCGTGGGCTTTTATCCCTTGGCCCATATAAAGTGTTGCTGCACCCGAACACTTCGGTAAACATCCGGAACCCCTTCCGGTGAACTCCGGAACTCTTCCGGAGATCAAAACACTATTATCACATATATCAATCTTTACCTCCGGACTCTTCCGGAGATCCTCGTCATGTCCGGGATCTTATCCGAGACTCCGAACAACTTTCGGTCACCAACATAATAACTCAATTATACTAATCGTCACCAAACGTTAAGTGTGTAGACCCTGCGGGTTCGAGAACTATGTAGACATGACCGAGACACTTCTACGATCAATAACCAATAGCGGGACCTGGATGCCCATATTGGCTCCTACATATTCTACGAAGATCTTTATCGGTCGAACCTCTATGTCAAGGATTCAGTTAATCCCGTATGCTGTTCCCTTTGTTCTTCGGTATGTTACTTGCCCGAGATTCGATCGTCGGTATCACTATACCTAGTTCAATCTCGTTACCGGCAAGTCTCTTTACTCGTTCCGTAATACAAGATCCTGTGGCTAACTCTTTAGTCACTTTGCTTGCAAGACTCAATGTGATGTTGTATTACCGAGTGGGCCCTGAGATACCTCTCCGTCACACGGAGTAACAAATCCCAGTCTTGATCCATGCCAACCCAACAGACACCCTCGGAGATACCTATAGAGCACCTTTATAGTCACCCAGTTACGTTGCGACGTTTGATACACACAAGGTATTCCTCCGGTGTCAGTGAGTTGCATGATCTCATGGTCAAAGGAACAGATACTTGACATGCAGAAAACAATAGCAATAAACTGACACGATCAAATGCTACGTTTACAGTTTGGGTCTTGTCCATCACATCATTCTCCTAATGATGTGATCCCGTTATCAAATGACATCTCATGTCAATGGCTAGGAAACCTTAACCATCTTTGATCAACGAGCTAGTCAACTAGAGGCATACTAGGGACACAGTGTTGTCTATGTACCCACACATGTATTTGAGTTTCCAATCAATACAATTATAGCATGGATAATAAACGATTATCATGAACAAGGAAATATAATAATAACCAATTTATTATTGCCTCTAGGGCATATTTCCAACAGTCTCCCACTTGCACTAGAGTCAATAATCTAGTTCACATCACTATGTGATTTACATTGTAATGAATCGAACACCCATGCAGTTCTGGTGTTGTTCATGTTTAGCCCTTGGAAGAGGTTTAGTCATCAGATCTGCAACATTTAGATCCGTGTGTACTTTGCAAATATTTATGTCGTCCTCCTTGATGTAATCGCGGATGGAATTGAAACGTCGCTTTATGTGTCTGGTCCTCTTGTGAAATCTTGGTTCCTTGGCTAGAGCAATTGCACCAGTATTATCACAAAACAGAGTCATTGGGTTAAGTGCACTAGGCACTACTCCAAGATCTGTCATGAACTCCTTCATCCAGACACCTTCCTTTGCCGCCTCCGAGGCAGCGATGTACTCCGCTTCGCATGTAGAATCTGCTACCACGCTTTGCTTGGAACTGCACCAGCTAACCGCACCCCCATTTAGAATAAATACGTATCCGGTTTGCGACTTTGAGTCATCCGGATCAGTGTCAAAGCTTGCATCGACGTAACCCTTTACGACGAGCTCTTGATCACCTCCATAAACGAGAAACATGTCCTTAGTCCTTTTCAGGTACTTCAGGATATTCTTGACCGCCGTCCAGTGTTCCATTCCTGGATCACCTTGAAACCTTCCGACCATACTCATGGCAAGGCTGACATCGGGTCTTGTGCACAGCATTGCATACATGATAGAGCCTATGGCCGAAGCATAGGGGATGACACTCATCTTTTCTCTATCTTCTGCAGTCACTGGGCATTGAGTCTTACTCAACTTCACACCTTGCAATACAGGCAAGAACCCCTTCTTGGACTGATCCATTTTGAACTTCTTCAAAACTTTGTCAAGGTATGTGCTTTGTGAAAGTCCTATTAAGCGTCTCGATCTATCTCTATAGATCTTGATGCCTAATATGAAAGCAGCTTCTCCTAGGTCCTTCATTGAAAAACTCTTGTTCAAATATTCCTTTACGCTTTCCAGCATTTCTATATTGTTTCCAATCAGTAATATGTCATCCACATATAATATTAGAAACGCTATAGAGCTCCCACTCACTTTCTTGTAAATACAAGCTTCTCCGTAAACTTGTATAAACTCGAACGCTTTGATCACCTCATCAAAACGAAGATTCCAACTCCGAGATGCTTGCACCAGTCCATAAATGGATCGCTGGAGTTTGCAAACTTTGTCAGCATTCTCTGGATCGACAAAACCTTCTGGTTGCATCATATACAACTTTTCCTTAAGGTAACCGTTAAGGAACGCTGTTTTGACATCCATCTGCCAAATTTCATAATCGAAAAAGGCAGCTATTGCTAACATGATTCTGACGGACTTAAGCATCGCTACGGGTGAGAAGGTCTCATCGTAGTCAACTCCTTGAACTTGTGAAAAACCCTTTGCCACAAGTCGAGCTTTATAGACGGTGACATTACCGTCCGCGTCCGTCTTCCTCTTAAAGATCCATTTGTTCTGAATGGCTTTACGCCCTTCAGGTAATACTTCCAAAGTCCATACTTTGTTTTCATACATGGATCCCATCTCGGATTTCATGGCCTCTAACCACTTCTCGGAATCCGGGCCCATCATCGCTTCTCCATAGCTCGTAGGTTCATCGTTGTCTAACAACATGACCTCTAAGACAGGGTTACCGTACCACTCGGGAGCAGTACGCGTCCTTGTCGACCTACGAGGTTCGATAGCAACTTGATCCAAAGCTTCATGATCATCATCATTAACTTCCTCTTCAGCTAATGTAGGCTCCACAGAAACAACTTTCTGCGCTGCGCTACTCTCAGGTTGAAGTAAAGGTTCAACAACCTCATCAACTTCTATCTTCCTCCCACTCAATTCTTTCGAGAGAAACTCTTTCTCAAGAAATGTTCCGTTTTTAGCGACAAACACTTTGCCTTCGGATCTGAGGTAGAAGGTATACCCAACTGTCTCTTTTGGGTATCCTATGAAGACGCATTTCCCCGCTTTGGGTTCCAGCTTTTCAAGCTGAAGCTTTTTGACATAAGCATCACATCCCCAAACTTTAAGAAACGACAGCTTTGGCTTCTTGCCAAACCAAAGTTCATATGGCGTCGTCTCAACGGATTTCGATGGTGCCCTATTTAAAGTGAATGCAGCTGTCTCTAATGCATAACCCCAAAACGATAGTGGCAAATCGGCAAGAGACATCATAGATCGCACCATATCCAATAAGGTTCGATTACGACGTTCGGACACACCATTACGCTGTGGTGTTCCAGGCGGTGTCAGTTGTGAAACAATTCCACATTGTCTTAAGTGACTGCCAAACTCATAACTCAGATATTCTCCTCCTCGATCAGATCGTAGGAATTTAATCTTCTTGTTACGATGATTCTCAACTTCACTCTGAAATTGTTTGAACTTTTCAAATGTTTCAGACTTGTGTTTCATTAAGTAAATATACCCATATCTACTTAAGTCATCAGTGAAGGTGAGAAAGTAACGATAACCACCGCGCGCCTCAATACTCATCGGACCGCACACATCAGTATGTATGATTTCCAATAAGTCACTTGCCCGTTCCATTGTTCCAGAGAACGGCGTTTTAGTCATCTTGCCCATGAGGCATGGCTCACATGTGTCAAGTGATTCAAAATCAAGTGACTCCAAAAGTCCATCAGCATGGAGCTTCCTCATACGTTTTACGCCAATATGACCTAAACGGCAGTGCCACAAGAAAGTGGTATTATCATTATCAATTCTACATCTTTTGGCATCAATGTTATGAACATGTGTATCATTACTATCGAGATTCAATAAGAATAAACCCCTCACATTGGGTGCATGACCATAAAAGATATTACTCATATAAATAGAACAACCATTATTCTCTGATTTAAATGAGTAACCGTCTCGCAATAAACAAGATCCAGATATAATGTTCATGCTTAACGCAGGCACCAAATAACACTTATTTAGGTTCATCACTAATCCCGACGGTAATCGAAGAGCGAGCGTGCCGACGGCGATCACATCAACCTTGGAACCATTTCCCACGCGCATCGTCACTTCGTCCTTTGCCAGCCTTCGTCTATTCCGCAGTTCCTGTTTTGAGTTGCAAATATGAGCAACTGCACCGGTATCAAATACCCAGGCACTACAACGAGAGTTGGTAAGGTACACATCAATAACATGTATATCATATATACCTTGTTTGTTGTTGGCCGCCTTCTTGTCAGCCAAATACTTGGGGCAATTCCGCTTCCAGTGTCCAGTTCCCTTGCAATGAAAACACACAGTTTCTGGTTTGGGTCCAGCCTTGGGTTTCTTCACGAGAGGAGCAACTGCTTTGCCACTCTTCTTGGAGTTACCCTTCTTACCCTTGCCATTTTTCTTGAAACTAGTGGTTTTATTGACCATCAACACTTGATGCTCCTTCTGAATTTCAGACTCAGCGGCTTTCAGCATCGCAAACAGCTCGGCGACTGACTTGTTCATCCCGTGCATGTTATAGTTCAACACGAAGCTCTTGTAGCTAGGTGGCAATGATTGAAGAACTCTGTCAGTGATAGCCTCTGGCGGAAGGGGCATCCCTAACTCAGCCAGACGGGTGGAGTACCCAGACATTCTGAGCACGTGATCACTGATAGACCCGTTCTCCTCCATCTTGCAAGCATAGAACTTATCGGAGATCTCATATCTCTCGATCCGGGCATTCTTCTGAAAGATAAACTTCAACTCCTGGAACATCTCATATGCTCCATGACGTTCAAAACGTCTTTGAAGTCCTGGTTCTAAGCCATACAACATTGCACATTGAACTATTGAGTAATCATCAGAACGAGCCTGCCAGGTGTTCACAACGTCTAGAGACTCAACTGGAGCGGGTGGATCACCAAGCGGTGCATCAAGGACATAAGCCTTCTGGGAAGCCGTAAGGATAATCCTTAGATTACGGGCCCAGTCCACAAAGTTACTTCCATCATCTTTCAACTTAGCTTTCTCTAGGAACGCATTAAAATTCAGGGGTGCTACTGCGCGAGCCATGATCTACAACATAAATATAGCAAAGACAACTTAGACTATTGTTCTAGATAATGAGTTTAGTTAATCATATTACTTAAAAACTCCCACTCAAATTGACATCCCTCCGGTCATTCGAGTGTAACATGATCCAAATCCACCAACTCAAGTCCGATCATCACGTGAGTTGAGGTGGTTTCAATGGTGAACATCTTCATGTTGATCATATCTACTATATGACTCATGTTCGACCTTTCGGTCTCTTGTGTTCCGAGGCCATGTCTGTACATGCTAGGCTCGTCAAGTTTAACCCGAGTGTTCCGCGTGTGCAACATGGCTTGCACCCGTTGTATGTGAACGTGGAGTCTATCACACCCGATCATCACGGCGTGTCTCGAAACGACGAACTTTCGCAACGGTGCACACTCGGGGAGAACACAATTTATCTTGAAATTTAAGTGAGGGATCACCTTATAATGCTACCGTCGTCCTAAGCAAAATAAGATGCATAAAAGGATTAACATCACATGCAAATCATAAGTGACATGATATGGCCATGAACTTGTGCTTTTGATCTCCATCTCCAAAGCACCGGCATGATCTCCATCGTCACCGGCATGACACCATGATCTCCATCATATTGATCTCCATCAACGTGTCGCCATAAGGTTGTCGCGCCGACTGTTGCTTCCACGACTATTGCTAACGTTTAGCGATAAAGTAAAGCATTACATAGCGCTTAATGATTGACACGCAGGTCATACAATAATTAAAGACAACTCTATGGCTCCTGCCAGTTGCCGTACTCATCGACATGCAAGTCGTGATATTCTATACAACACATGATCATCTCATACATCACATATATCTCATCATGTAATTGGCCATATCATATCACATCATACCCTGCAAAAACAAGTTAGACGTCCTCTAATTGTTGTTGCAAATTTTACGTGGCTGCTACGGGTTTGCAAGAACCGTTCTTACCTACGCAAAACCACAACGTGGTGTAGTGATTGCTTTTTGATATTCTAAAAGAACCCTCTTCATTGAAATCGATTCAACTAAAGTGAGAGAGACAGACACCCGCTAGCCATCTTTATGCAACGAAGTTACATGTTAGTTGAAGGAACCTGTCTCGCGTAAGTGTACGCGTAATGTCGGTCCGGGCCGCTTCATCTCACAGTACCGCCGAATCAAATATCAACTAGTAACGGCAAGCAATATGTATACACCCACGCCCACAACTCGTTTGTGTTCTACTCGAGATCTCATCTACGCATAGACCCAGCTCGGATGCCACTGTTGGGGAACGTTGCATGGGAAACAAAATTTTTCCTACGCACACACAAGATCTATCCATGGTGATGAGCATCTACGAGAGGGAGAGTGAATCTACATACCCTTGTAGATCGCTAAGCGGAAGCGTTTAAGAAACGCGGTTGATGTAGTCGAACGTCTCCGCGATCCAAATCGCAAGTCGTCCCTCGATCCGATCACGAACTAGCGCCGAACGGACGGCACCTCCGCGTTCAACACACGTACGGCTTGATGACGCCTTCACCTCCTCGATCCAGCGAGCGATGGTGAAGTAGTGGTTGAGTTCCAGCAGCACGATGGCGTGGTGATGGTGGTGAGGAACAATCTCTGCAGGGCTTCGCCAAGCGCTACGGAGATTATGACGAAGGGACTAGAGGGTTAGGGTTGCCGCACACGGCTTGGGGAAATCTTGATGTGTCCCGTGTGCTAGCCCTGCCCCTCTATTTATATGTTGAGCCTTGGGGTCTAAACTTGGAGTAAAAGCCTCCTCCAGGTCGGTTTTGCCCGCACAAGGTCGGTTTGGCCCGCAGGGAAAGAGTCCAACTCGGATCCCTGCCGAACCGTGCACAGCCGCACACAAGCGGTAGTACCGCTTCACACAAGCGGTAGTACCGCTTGGGCGGTAGTACCGCTTCACACAAGCGGTAGTACCGCTCGGGCGGTAGTACCGCTTCACCAAGCAGTAGTACCGCTCGGGCGGTAGTACCGCTTCACCAAGCGGTAGTACCGCTTACGCGGCAGCAAAACTACTTTTGCACTTTCCAATACCTCGTGGGCTTTTATCCCTTGGCCCATATAAAGTGTTGCTGCACCCGAACACTTCGGTAAACATCCGGAACCCCTTCCGGTGAACTCCGGAACTCTTCCGGAGATCAAAACACTATTATCACATATATCAATCTTTACCTCCGGACTCTTCCGGAGATCCTCGTCATGTCCGGGATCTTATCCGAGACTCCGAACAACTTTCGGTCACCAACATAATAACTCAATTATACTAATCGTCACCAAACGTTAAGTGTGTAGACCCTGCGGGTTCGAGAACTATGTAGACATGACCGAGACACTTCTACGATCAATAACCAATAGCGGGACCTGGATGCCCATATTGGCTCCTACATATTCTACGAAGATCTTTATCGGTCGAACCTCTATGTCAAGGATTCAGTTAATCCCGTATGCTGTTCCCTTTGTTCTTCGGTATGTTACTTGCCCGAGATTCGATCGTCGGTATCACTATACCTAGTTCAATCTCGTTACCGGCAAGTCTCTTTACTCGTTCCGTAATACAAGATCCTGTGGCTAACTCTTTAGTCACTTTGCTTGCAAGACTCAATGTGATGTTGTATTACCGAGTGGGCCCTGAGATACCTCTCCGTCACACGGAGTAACAAATCCCAGTCTTGATCCATGCCAACCCAACAGACACCCTCGGAGATACCTGTAGAGCACCTTTATAGTCACCCAGTTACGTTGCGACGTTTGATACACACAAGGTATTCCTCCGGTGTCAGTGAGTTGCATGATCTCATGGTCAAAGGAACAGATACTTGACATGCAGAAAACAATAGCAATAAACTGACACGATCAAATGCTACGTTTACAGTTTGGGTCTTGTCCATCACATCATTCTCCTAATGATGTGATCCCGTTATCAAATGACATCTCATGTCAATGGCTAGGAAACCTTAACCATCTTTGATCAACGAGCTAGTCAACTAGAGGCATACTAGGGACACAGTGTTGTCTATGTACCCACACATGTATTTGAGTTTCCAATCAATACAATTATAGCATGGATAATAAACGATTATCATGAACAAGGAAATATAATAATAACCAATTTATTATTGCCTCTAGGGCATATTTCCAACAGCCCCCTCCACCTCTATTTATAGGAGAAGGAGGGGTGGAGGGGCTGAAATTTCAGCCACATCCATCCATGTCATCTCCAAGATATTTTGGAGCAAAGGCCCAAAAAGGTGGCTTTCCAAAAAGTAACCCAAAAAGCACTTTCACTATTCACGACGACATTTTTCAGCGTCCGTTCGAACTGAAAATATTTATGTGGGCTTAGAACATTTCCAGTACCCACTAAAATAAATTTCAATGCGTTCCGGAACAATTCCGGATTAGTGATTTTCATCTGCGAAAAGCATCCGAAGCGGTTCCGGCAGCTCCGGAACATTTCCGATTTTTCTTCCGGAAAATTCCCAGAAGTTTCCAGAATGATTCTGGCACCCTCCAAGAATTATCAAGCATGTGCCGAAACCAATTTGACTTAATGGTATCCCCTGAAACAACTTTTCAGTTTTACCGAAACTGTTCCGGTGTTCTCTCTGCGGAACTTTTCCGCTGTCCGAAACTTTTCCGGTGTCCGAAACTTTTCCGGTGATTTTCTCTCAGACTCCCTGTCTAGTATTCAGCAGATAGATGACCCTTAAGCGTGTGACCCTATAGGTTCGGTGAAGTATAGACATGACCCGGAACCCCTTCCGATCAATGATCAACATCGGAGCCGTGGACACCCATATTGACCCCTATACCCACACGAATGAATATTCGAGTGAACCTCCAGTTGCCGTGTGCTATTCCTGTTGCTTCGCGATATCTTACAAATACCCGAGGTGAGACATGTTGGCATCCCCGTGGATCAACAACTTGTCCACTATGCCAGTTACCTCATTACCGGTATTGTTCTCTTTTCTCGTTCCCGTGTTCCGGCATCCCCGTGATCAAATCACAAAGTGTCTGGCCAGACGATGATGGATACCGTAACACCGAGAGGGCCCAGAGATATCTCTCCATCGTCGGAGGAGCAAATCCCAATCTTGAGCTATCAAGTTACTTGACATACTTTTCCGTGAACCCGTAAGCCGCCGTAATAGCCACCCAGTAACGGATGACGTTTAACAAACCCCAAAGTTCACGAAGCAAGCACGAAGGAACTCGATACTCTCATGGTCTAAGGAATTATGCAAACATTAACTATCTCTATGTTATAAACCATTAACTAGTGACGAATGTATCTCATCGCATAACATCAATTCGGGTCGATTCAACACAAGTGTTCTACCAACATCGCGCCCTCAAAATTGCCGGCATAGCCATGCCCATGATCAGGAAAACAGGATCATCATGCAATACTTGAGCCAGTCTTAGAGGCCAGACTAGGAATACATTTTACCGTTTATTATTCCACACGTGCATATGAGTCTTCCTCCGAGCCTCGTGGTTATTGCAGACTCGAGAACCATAGCAGTTATAGCATGGAACATAAACCTAATTATGAACAGGGAGATAATCAATAACATTTATTATTGCCTCTAGGGCATATCTCCGACAGACTCCCACTTGCACTAGAGTCAATAATCTAGTCAATGCTAATGCACTTTACACCTATGGCATACTGGTGTAAAATATGCTTCGCATGTGGTATAGCCTGATGTCCAACGGATCTGACAACTTCAGCTCCGTGTGTAACTTTGCATATCCTTGCGTTTTCACGCTTTCACAAAATTCATATTTTGTGTGGATTTGGCTTTGCATATGTGTGAATCATTGGTCGAAACCTGATTCCTCAGACTGAGCTATGGAGCAACTATCTGCAATAGTGTCCTATAGACCAAAGCCATCTTGGAACCATACTAAGTTCATGAATGAACTATATGATTCAACAACTTCTTTGTCGCTTCTTAAGCGTCAACATACTTAGCCTTTGTTATAGAATTCGCCACAGTATCTTGTTTGGAACAATTTCCAACTACCGTGCCATCATATTGTGTATTACACAAAACCCTTAACTTAAATCGAAAATCGCATGGAGCATTGATGAAGACTGTATCGATGTAATTACTTACAATGAGCACTTCATAATCTCTGCTTGTGAGAAAACATGTCATCACTACTACTCTAGTACTCAATGACATCTTTCACTGTTGTCCTATGATCAGTACTTTGATCACTTTGGTATCCATACTCGCAACAACTTTTGGAGTATCGGACATATCTGGTTGTTTTACATACCATGGAATACATGATTAATCCAAACACAAGAGTGTGTGGAATCTCCATCATGTATTTTACTCATCAGTGTTTTGGGACACCGAGTCTTGCAAAAACTCTTTCCATGTGACTTCGGCAAGAATCACTCCTTGGCGTTTTAAATGCTAAAAAGTTTTAGCATCTTGTCAATATGTATTCATTGCTTAGCCCCATTAGGTAAATCTATCTCCATAGATCATCATGCCTAATATTGAGGCTATTTAGCCCAAGCACTTCATCGGAAAAACTATTTTCAAATGAAGTCCTAATTCGTGTCAAGAAATTTATTTCCAATTAACAATGTGTCAAGTACACAAGGTTTTTAGAAATATTATTATGCTCCCACTTACTTTCTTGAATCACAGGCATCTTCGATACCCTATTTGATGAAGTCAAACCCCTTTGACCATTCCATCAAAAACGAAGATTCCAACTCCACTTTGCTCTCTTCTGTCCATCGCTGGAACTCTGAAGTTTGCATACTTACTAGCATCCTCTGGATCGACAAGTTACTTTGGACTGTATCACATACAATTCCTAGGTTTCATTTCCATCAGATGGAAATCCTTTTGTCATCCATGTTTCATATCTCATGATTGAAATATGTATTAATTGCTAGTTCAACCCGAACCGACTTTAAGCATCGCTACGGTGAGACAATCTCATAGTAGTCAACTCCTTGAACTTGTTATTGCAACAAGTCGAGATTTATGGATCCCATCAACGCTTCCTTGTGAATCGTAGGTATACTGTTGTCTAACAACAATATCTCGTTTGCGCACCTGATAGGTTTGCACGAGCTTTGCCTTACGTGGTTCAGCTGCAAGTTCGACCGAAGTCCATACATTTTATTGTAGAGACTTCCGTATCAGTCGCAGTAGGAAACTCCGGAATTACTTCCAAGGTCTCTTTCCTTTGATCTGATGACGAAGATACTGTTTATCTCGTCGAGTTGCACTGTTCTCCCACTCACCTTTTTGAAAGAACCATTTTCTTCAAAAAGCATACTGTTCTTTGTGGCAAACCTATTTGCCTCGGTATTGTGGTGGGGAAATACCCAATGACTTGGGATAACCTACAAAGTAGCACTTGTCTGATTTGGAATAGGTTTGTAACCTTTTACACAAGCCCCATATTCCAAATGTTAAGAAAAGATATAACATGGTTGGGCGTACCATACCATGGCGTCATTTCACCAGACCTGATGGATCTCTTTTCAGTGTAAAAGCCGCAGTCTCTAAAGCATCACTCTTTAAAAGGGATAATGGCAAATCTCTTTATGTCGTTTTTGATCTTACCATGTCATAAATGGTTCGATTACATCTTCACGGACTTTCCACTTGCAGTGGTGTTCCGGGAGGTGCAAGTTATGAAACCCCTTTCACAACTCATCAGACATTCGCTAAACTTGTAACTCAAATATTCCTTTCTGCAATCGAATTGTAGAAACATAATTTTCTTGTTACAATATTTTCTTCTTCATTTTGAAAACCTTTCGAATGATTTCAAAAGATCCAGACTCACGTCTCATCAAGTAAATATCCATATATCTACTTGAGTCATTTCTGAAGATAGATAAATCCACTACTTGCAACAACATTTATTGGACTACACACATCATAATGTATGATCACCAATATGTTCTATGCTCGTTCCTTATGGCCTGTGAACGGTATTTCAGTCACTTCACTTTTCAGAGGAAAGTTGCAAGCGTCAGATGATTCAAAATCAAACGACTTCAAAATCCATCATAATGAAATTTTCCATGCGGGTTTCTCCAATGTGACCAAATGCAGTGCCACACTTGTGTGGTATTCTTTTAGTCTTGCGACATTTAGCGTCAGTGTTATGGATGTATCATATTTCCATCAAAATTCATAACATACATCCCATCTAGGATGGAAGCATGTCCCTTTATGTTATTCATAATACTGAACAACAATTGTTGTTTTTATGAACAACTCTTTTGCAACAAACATTGTGCAATGGGCTAGAGTGTATGAAACTCTAAAATGAATTATGAAAGTAAACACAGAGGTAATATATTAATATCATTATTCATAACATACATCTCATTCATAATGAAAGTATGGCCCTTATGTTATTCATAACACCGAACATCAAAAGTTCTCTTATGAACAACCTTCTTGCAAGATACCTTATGCAAAGGGTTGGAGCGTGAAACTCCAAAAGAATTATGAAAATAAATACATAGGTAATACACCGATGGAAGGTATAGTAACATTTACTATGTTCCCTGTGTGTATCTTAACCTCATTCCTGGCTAGTCTTTCAGGCCATAGTAGTTCTTTCATCGAGTTGCAACAGAATGCAATCAAGCGGGTATCTTTGTGATCAACTCACAATACCCAAGAATTAGTGATCAACATGTTTAACCATAATTCCCAAGAACTATATCTTTGACCAGCCTTCTATACATCAAAAACTTGTATGACATTCATACATGAGCTGGATATTCCAGTCTTCTTTCTTTCTGCCTTCATACTTCTAACAGTTTAACTTTCAGTATTTCTCCTACTCTCAGAAGAAGCACCCAACTTAAGAGTGGTGTTAGCCCCGGACTTCCTAGGCGTGAAAGTCTTACTAACACCCTTCGGACACTTCCTTTCTCTTTAAGTTGTTGTTTTATTCACCTTTCATCATATGACAGGCGTTCTCCTGGATCCCTCTCTTATCAGTCTAATGCATAGTAAACTCCTTTACTAATAGTTTGCAAACAAACATTGCTTTGGATATCTCATATCTTTTAGCCTTTGTCTTTCTCTGAAAATGATTTTCAGATTCCATGAATATCACATAACTATCCAAACTTTCGAAGTTCGGGTCTCATGGAAGCAAACATATTGCACTTTGACTAAAAAGGAATTCTAGCTTTTGGATCGAAGGACGAGAGTCACATGATCCATAGCATTAGCGGGAGAATACCGAAAGCATGCGATAGGACAAAGTCCTTCTCGGCACTCTTGAGGACAATCCTCACATTACGTTACCAATCGTAAAGTTTTAACCAGATATTTAACAGCTATTCAATTTTAACAGGGAAGGTGGAAACGCGAGCCATTATTCTACAATTATTATGCAAATCACACTTAGACAGTGTTCAAAATTAATTGCACTAAGAATTAAAAGAATTAATTCTAAAGTGCACTCCCACTCAAATCAATATCTCTCATAATTGATTGTGAGTGATACAAGACCTGCATTTAAATTGTTCGCCATTGGTGTAACACCACTGATGACGAAAATCTCAACCGGTAGGCCAACTTGCCAATCACATCTCTATGTGACTCTTGTTCATCTTTCGATGATTGTGTTCCGAGCTCATGACGGTCATGCCTGAACGTCAAGACAACCAAGTGATCTCGCTGCGAGGTCTCAACTCACCCGCCTCACACTTCTCTAATCGTTCGTACCCGTGTGACACGGCGCACCCCGAAAAGATAGGTGCCGTGACGGTGCTACACTTGGGAGAACACTAACTACTTGATATTTTTGTGAGAGATCACCCTAATAAAAGCGACTACCGCGCAATCAAGAAGGGTGCATCATAAGGGATAAACATCTCAGGCAATTCATAATAGCATGATATGGTATAGCCCTTTCTGACGGAGAAGTCTTTCATTTCTTCGTCTTCGGCATTCGCGTCGGTGTTCTCCTTTGCGAAGATTGCCACCACCTTGTCGATGCACCAGATAATATTGCTGTCTCTATAGCTAATAAAATAAGTGCATTACTTAAGGTTGACACGCAGGTCATTAAAGTGCAATCATATGGCTCCAGCCATCATGCCGAATCATGACACGCAGGTCATGTTAATCAAATTACATCATATAGTCATCTCATACATAATCAAATTATTATGAGCACTGCTATGCCACATCATATGCACATGCAAACCCTCCTGCAAAACCAAGTTAGACGCCTCTAATCGGTCCATGCAAAAACTAGTTTTACGTGGCTTCTAAGGTTTCGAAACAAACCGAAGCTACCAACGTCCATCATCAAGTATGATAATTCAAGTTGCTAGATTAACTTTCCAGGGTGTATGAAACACGAGATAATAAAATCTCGAGCCCCATACTAAACTTCGTCATACGCGTGACCCCCGTGCAGATCATATCTGCATTGCCCTTTCGTCTGCGAAACATCCATCTTTCTTTAACTATGGTGGAACCCAAAGAACTGTTAGCACTTCGTTGATCTGTCAATCAGCATACTCAGGAGCAGCATGAAAGGATCGCGGATTGCCAGAACTTTGTGAGATTCCACCATGCCGTCAAGATCAGGACTACGCAAATTCAAGGGAAGCAACAGGAACATCGGGTAACAGATTTCATCTGCTACCCGCACAAATAATTTTCAGCAATAGATCTCATCTACTACCTAATTATATTGTGCAACACCCATACATCTCTATGTATTCTAGATCGCAACCTGCATATATGCATAGCACGGCTCTTGATGCCACTGTAGGGTAACGCAGCAGAAAACAAAAATTTCCGACCTACGCACCAGCCCAGGACCACTATGGAGACTGCATACAAGGTTTGATCTTTTTCGTTACCGACTCGTAGCGCAGCGGAAGAAGAGTCGATGACGATCGGCGGTGCAGATCCCCGCAGCTAGGATTTACAACCTCCCAACCGCGAGGATGTATACCCTCATCTGCCCCACGGACAGCCCTCCGGGAGGCGGACGGTGTCGCGGACAGCCCTTCGGGAGGACCATCGAAAACCGGACGGTCACTCGGACAGCCCTTCGGAAGGACCTTCGAAACTCGGACGGTCACACGGACAGCCCTTCGGGAGGCACTCTCGAACTAAGACCGAAACTACGATCTCTCTACAGAGTTGCACACATACGGTGTCATCTATCCGGCAGGGCTTCGCCGTCCAGAACTAGTTCCCACCGGAACCCACACAGCCTTTCGGCTCTACGAAACTATTTCGCGGGGAGGGAGAGAGAAAGCCAGATCATGCATGGCACTTGTATGTGAGAAAAAGTGAGTTTGGGCAGCCCCCTCCACCTCTATTTATAGGAGAAGGAGGGGTGGAGGGGCTGAAATTTCAGCCACATCCATCCATGTCATCTCCAAGATATTTTGGAGCAAAAGCCCAAAAAGGTGGCTTTCCAAAAAGTAACCCAAAAAGCACTTTCACTATTCACGACGACATTTTTCAGCGTCCGTTCGAACTGAAAATATTTATGTGGGCTTAGAACATTTCCAGTACCCACTAAAATAAATTTCAATGCGTTCCAGAACAATTCCGGATTAGTGATTTTCATCTGCGAAAAAAATCCGAAGCGGTTCCGGCAGCTCCGGAACATTTCCGATTTTTCTTCCGGAAAATTCCCAGAAGTTTCCAGAATGATTCTGGCACCCTCCAAGAATTATCAAGCATGTGCCGAAACCAATTTGACTTAATGGTATCCCCTGAAACAACTTTTCAGTTTTGCCGAAACTGTTCCGGTGTTCTCTCTGCGGAACTTTTCCGCTGTCCGAAACTTTTCCGGTGTCCGAAACTTTTCCGGTGATTTTCTCTCAGACTCCCTGTCTAGTATTCAGCAGATAGATGACCCTCAAGCGTGTGACCCTATAGGTTCGGTGAAGTATAGACATGACCCGGAACCCCTTCCGATCAATGATCAACATCGGAGCCGTGGACACCCATATTGACCCCTATACCCACACGAATGAATATTCGAGTGAACCTCCAGTTGCCGTGTGCTATTCCTGTTGCTTCGCGATATCTTACAAATACCCGAGGTGAGACATGTTGGCATCCCCGTGGATCAACAACTTGTCCACTATGCCAGTTACCTCGTTACCGGTATTGTTCTTTTTTCTCGTTCCCGTGTTCCGGCATCCCCGTGATCAAATCACAAAGTGTCTGGCCAGACGATGATGGATACCGTAACACCGAGAGGGCCTAGAGATATCTCTCCATCGTCGGAGGAGCAAATCCCAATCTTGAGCTATCAAGTTACTTGACATACTTTTCCGTGAACCCGTAAGCCGCCGTAATAGCCACCCAGTAACGGATGACGTTTAACAAACCCCAAAGTTCACGAAGCAAGCACGAAGGAACTCGATACTCTCATGGTCTAAGGAATTATGCAAACATTAACTATCTCTGTGTTATAAACCATTAACTAGTGACGAATGTATCTCATAGCATAACATCAATTCGGTTCGATTCAACACAAGTGTTCTACCAACATTGCGCCCTCAAAATTGCCGGCATAGCCATGCCCATGATCAGGAAAACAGGATCATCATGCAATACTTGAGCCAGTCTTAGAGGCCAGACTAGGAATACATTTTACCGTTTATTATTTCACACGTGCATATGAGTCTTCCTCCGAGCCTCGTGGTTATTGCAGACTCGAGAACCATAGCAGTTATAGCATGGAACATAAACCTAATTATGAACAGGGAGATAATCAATAACATTTATTATTGCCTCTAGGGCATATCTCCTACAGAGATGTGGTGCTACAGCGGTGAGAAAAGATAAAGATAAGGACGGGCAGTGCGGGCCCCCACAAGAACGTGGGTGCGAGGTGGACGGGCTGGACGCTGGCAGCTGCCTCCCGTGCATGCAATCTAGCCAGATCGGACGGGTCGCGTGCGTCCGGCTAAAAGTTCGGCCGGCGCGCCGTGTATAAACATTTCCCATGTTTATACTGTTATATATGTGTGTATTAGGGCACCCCTATTTTTCGCTTTAAGCGAGCACCGGAGAAGCCTCGCGTCGGGCCACCCCCAGATGGGCCGGCCCAGCAGCGCGGGATGCTACGGCTTGTTTTTTATTCTGTTTTCTGTTCTCATTTTTTGCTTTATTTTTGTACTTTTCTTGATACTTTAAAATATTCTACATATATATACAGAAAACACTCTTCATAAAAACGTTTGAAAAATGTTGAACAAGTATTTGAAAAATGTTGAATAATTATTACAAAATGTTGAATAAGTATTTGAAAAATGTTGAACGAGTATTTGAAAAATATTGAACAATTATTTGAAAATGTTGAATAGGTATTCCAAATGTTGAACTAGTATTTGACAAATGTTGAATAAGTATTAAAAATTGTTGAACAAGTATTTGACAAATGTTGAATAAGTATTAAAAATTGTTGAACAAGTATTTGAAAAATGCTGAATAAGTATTAAAAATGTTGAACAAGTATTTGAAAAATGTTGAATAAGTTTTAAGAAATGTTGAACGAGTATTTGAAAAATGTTGAACATGTATTTCAAAAAATGTTGAATAAGTATTAAAATGTTGAGCATGTATTTAAAAAATGTTGAATAAGCGTTCGGACAATGTTGAGCGGGTATACAAAAAATATTAATCACTTATTAAAAAAATGGTTGTGACATATACGAAAATGTAGAGTGAAAATGAAAACAAATATAAGAAAAAACGAAAGAAAAAACAAAAAATGGAGAAGAAATGGTAGACGTGTATTTGAAAAAATATTGTTGACATATACAAAAAATGTAGAATAATAACCAAAAGAACAAACAAAACCGAAAAAAGAAACAAAAAGAAAAAAGAAACAAAAAACAAAGAAACAAAATGCAAAAAAGAATGGAAAAACGGAGAAGAAAAAAATAAAAAAGAATCAAAATAAAAGAAAGAAAAGGGATAATAAAGAAAACCAAAGAAAACAGAAAAGAAATAAAAAAATCTGTGAAAACTGAGAAAGAAAACGAAAAAAACTGGCTCAAATGGCATAAAGCAGGTCGCGCCCCTAGTTCTAACCACGAATGGAGCATGGGGGTTGTGGCTAGCAGCGCCATCTGGTATCCTTCCCTTCCACGGATCGATCCCCGGTTCTCCCTTTCCTCTCTCTTTTTATTTTAGAGCGCGCGAACGGGCCGGCCCAATTACCGCAGACCTTCAGCGAGAGTTTCCTGGCAACTCGCTTAATGCGACAAATAGTCGCCGCGGTGTGTATTATGGAGCACAGTATTTATTTGCTTAACTTGACTGAGCCACCAAAGAGTAAGAAAAATTAGGTCTTAAAGCCCATAACCTACTAGGGCACTTAGTCATGCCGGTCCTATTTTACGTGTAGGTTGCCAAATAGCGACCTAGCGCATACCCCTCACTTCCCGCTATGTACACATAAGGCCAGCCCAACTAGCTCATTTTTGGTTATAGGAAGGTTCCAGACCGATCTTTTCTCTTATCGACTTTTTTTATTATTTCCATTCTTTTCTTTCTCTTTTATTTTCGTTTTTATTTCCCCTTTTTCGTTTATTAATGTTCATTTTTCTATTATTTTTATTTTAAAATTTATATTCTGTTTTATTTGTTAATTTCCTTTTTCATTTTGTAAACATCTTTTCAAATTGGTGAGCATTTTTTGGAATTTTAAACATTTTTTAAAATCATGAATATTTTTAAAATTCTTGTATTCTTTCATGAAATCAAAATTATTTTTAAAATTCGTGAACATTTTTTAAGTCACTGAATTGTTTTTACAAATTCATGATTTGTTTTTAACTCGTGAACATTGTTTTTAAACAATGAACATTTTTCTGAAATTGGGGAATAATTTCTGAAATTCATGATCATTTTTGCTTTGAGTGATATTTTTTAAAATGCATGAACAATTTTGAATTTGTGAAAAAACAAATTCTATCAGCAAACATTGTGAATATTTTTTAATTCACCAACATTTTTTGAGTTTTTGAACATTTAAAAAAATCACTAACATTATTGAAAATTCCTAAATATTTTTTCAAAATCATGAACATTTTTTGATTTCCAATCATTTATTTCAAATTATGAACTGTTTTGAATATGGGAACAATTTTTTAAGATTTACGAACAATTTTTTGTTTCTCGAACATTTTTTAATCACATTTTTTGAAATATTAAATTATTTAGAGAATAAAAATATAAATAATAACAAAAGGCGATAAAAATATAATGAAAAAATAGGGGGTGTTACGCCCTGCACATGGGCCGACCCAAAAGGGCGCGCAGGGGAAAGGGGCGTGCTCTGGCTGGGGTACAAGGATGACAAACACAAGCTCACTGGGCATTTTGTAAACATCTTTTCAATTTGGTGAGCATTTTTTGGAATTTTAATTATTTTTTAAAATCATGGATATTTTTAAAATTCTTGTATTCTTTCATGAAATCAAAATTATTTTTAAAATCCGTGAACATTTTTTAAGTCACTGAATTGTTTTTACAAATTCATGATTTGTTTTAAACTCGTGAACATTGTTTTTAAACAATGAACATTTTTCTGAAATTGGGGAATAATTTCTGAAATTCATGATCATTTTTGCTTTGAGTGATATTTTTTAAAATGCATGAACAATTTTGAATTTGTGAAAAAACAAATTCTATCAGCAAACATTGTGAATATTTTTTAATTCACCAACATTTTTTGAGTTTTTAAACATTTAAAAAAATTACTAACATTATTTAAAATTCCTAAATATTTTTTCAAAATCTTGAACATTTTTTGATTTCCAATCATTTATTTCAAATTATGAACTGTTTTGAATATGGGAACAATTTTTTAAGATTTACGAACAATTTTTTGTTTCTCGAACATTTTTTAATCACATTTTTTGAAATATTAAATTATTTAAAGAATAAAAATATAAATAATAACAAAAGGCGATAAAAATATAATGAAAAAATAGGGGGTGTTACGCCCTGCACATGGGCCGACCCAAAAGGGCGCGCAGGGGAAAGGGGCGTGCTCTGGCTGGGGTACAAGGATGGCAAACACAAGCCCCACTGAGTCTCGTGGAAATCTATGACACAACCTAAAGGCATGAGAGGTTTGGGTTTTAAGGACTTTGAGCTCTTTAATATGGCCATGTTGGCTAAACATGCATGGAGGCTTCTACAGAACCCACAAACACTAAGTGCGCGACTTTTAAAAAGTATTTATTACCCAAATTCTTCTATCCTAGATGCTTCACAGGGAGGTCACCCAAGCCAAATATGGAGAGCAATTATTGAAGGCAGAGATACTATGAAGCAAGGTCTGATCCGACGCATACGTAATGGTGCTACAACCAGAATCTGGAGTGACAATTGGCTGCCCAGAAGTGAGATGATGAAACCTTATGGCTGCATATCACCTAACCCTCCTATTTTAGTCTCGGAATTAATTGATGCCACCTCGGCAACATGGAACAAACATAGAGTTGAAGAGGTTTTCATGCCGATGGACGTGCAGGTCATCCTTGGCATACCACTATGTACCCAAAACATGGAGTATTTTTGGAGCTGGAACTATGAAAGACACGATACCTTCTCGGTAAAATCTGCTTATAGAATGCTCGTTGCCACTCGCCAGAGAAGAGAAGCATGGCTTGAGGGATCTTCGGGATCCTCCAACACGGATAAGGAGGAAGGAGCATGGAAAGAGTTGTGGTCGACCCAAGTTCCTGGTAACGTGAGGCATTTTCTTTGGCGTGTGGCCAAACAGTCAATTCCTACAAACGATGTTCGACAACACAGACATATGATCGACAACGGTGCGTGTGGTTTCTGCGGCGCCCCTGACTCATGGAAACACTCCTTGATTGACTGCACAGTCTCTCGATGCACTTGGGCATTAGTGGACGACGATCTGGCTCAAACCCTTGTGGCAACCTCTGAACCAAATGCAAAAAATTGGTTGTTTACACTCATGGAATCATTATCACATGTGATGTTTGTGAAACTCACAGTCACACTCTGGGATATCTGGCACGCGAGGCGTAAGGCAATCCACGAAGGAATTTTTCAAACACCTTAGGCCACCCACTCTTTCATCACCAGGTACATCTTTGAGCTTGAGATGCTTAATGGAACACGCCCAGCGCCTGGCCCTCCTGGTTATGCACCGATCACGGGTCAGCGACCCAAGGCACCGCCGCTTGGCTATGCAAAAATACATGTTGATGCTGGTATCCGGGCTGGAAGGGGAGGAGGAGCAGCCGCAGTATGTAGGGATAGGGAAGGCTCTTTCCTAGGGAGCTCGGCTCTTGTCATTAGCGGGGTGTATGATCTAGCAACGGTTGAAGCAATTGCATGTAGGGAGGCGATGGCCCTAGCGGAAGACCTTCACATCCAACAGTTTATCATCTCATCTGACTAAAAACAAGTTGTTGGAGACATCATCAACCATGGCCGAGGCGACTACGGGGCTATCATTAGCGAGATCACTTCTAGACTGTCTTTATTTCGATGTAAATTTATTTTTGAAGGTCGTGCTGTTAACTATGAAGCACATAGTCTAGCCAAGTTTGCACTATCTTTAGGCGCGGGACGCCACGTTTGGTTTGGCCAGTCTCATGACCAAAACTGTATCCCACCCCATGTGGATTTTGATGAGTAAAACTTGGTTCCCCCCTCAAAAAAAAATTGCCAGCAACATTGTTCGAATACAAGTTTATTTTTTAATACAATACAAGATTAACTTTTTTAATAAATAGTCAACATTTTTCTATACACATTTAACATTTTTCAAATGCTTTAATATTTTCCAAATACATGTTAAACCTTTTTTGAATACATGGCCAACATTTTTTATATACACATTTAATATTTTTCAAATTCTTGATTCAAGTTTTTCAAATACTTGTTCAACATTTTTCAAATGCTTGATAACGTTTTTCAAAGACATGATTAATTTTTTTTACGCAAATTGTATATTTTGCGTATACATTTTCCGTATACACGAGAAATATTTTCTTTACACGCATTTAACATTTTTCAAATGCTTGGTTAACATTTTTTTTCAAATGTTTTATGAAAAGTTTTTTGTAATATATTTATTTAGTAGGGTCACGCGGCCCAAAGCCCCTTCTGCACACAACTAACATATTAAAACATTATATTCTTTCTTTTGAGGGTACAAAACACTATATTCATGTGCTAAAAAATTGGGAAATATGGGAAATAGTGCCTACATATTATATATGTCAATACCATATTTTTGAAACATGCGAACAATTTCTAAATATGACGAATTTTATTCGAATGGTACCAATATTATTTAAAAGAGGCTCGAACATTTTCTTACACTGTGTTAAAAATTAAACGTATGATGAGCATTTTGAAATATGTAAATAAAATATTTTCCATTTCAGAAATATAAATAAAAGTATAATAAAACAAAAAATAGGACGTCCACTTGCGAGCCGAAGCTCCTCCCGCATTTGCTGGGCCATTTATTAAGTGCCAAGGGCGAGCGATTGTGGTAATCCCTATTCGACGCATCACAAATGCTATATCTCGCTTATAGCGAGTGTTCCTTCGGTCATGGAATGACAGTTATTTGCCGAGAGAAGGTTCTATGATACGAATTGCATGTCTTGCAAGACAATCCATCGGTTATGGTTATTGATTTTATTGACACCCCAATGACAGCGTGGAACAAGGAGAAACTACATCAATCCTTTCTTCCAATAGACATTGTTGTGATAGAGAAGATTTTGATTAGCACGCGCTACCATGAAGATTTCTCGGCATGGCAACCAAGAGGTCTGACTTGTTTTCGCAGTACGCTCGACATAAAACTTATATCGAAAAAGGCTTCTGCCCCGCTTTATAAATAAAGCCACAACCATTACAGAAGGAGATACAACACACACCAACCCTGCGGAGGATACCAGCTGTACAAGATAAGCACAAGGAGCTAAAAACAGGGAACCAAAAACAAGGATTAAGCAAAGCCACACTAAGTACAAACTAAGGAAGCTAGCTAGATCCACGCAATATGATCAAGGCTTCTCGGAGCACCTCAGCACATCTCACCAAACATGACACCACTCCAAGGCACACTCCAATCGACGGGCCAGGCGAAATAAGCTACCTTCAGTTTGATGGAGGAGGGGCTAAATAGACAACGCCTCCAAGGAGGAGAACGGCATCCGCGGACGTCGTCGTCGGCGACCTAACAAGGTGAAGCACGGAATTTGCCGGCGCCCCACCAACCAACCCGAGAGAGCATCACCGTCAACCGACAACCACATCCAATGCACCTTGACCAAAGAGTACCACCGACAGCCTACCCGCATGACACCGATCCCAACAACCCCCCGGTCCTGGGATGACCTCGCATACCAAGCAGACTGGCGTCTATAAGAGGTCAGGAAGACAAGGAGGTACATTGCCAACGACAAGAAGCACCTAGAGGAACCTTAGTACCGAAAGATCAAATGAACACCACCGAAGAACACGCCGAGGAAGGGGTGACACAACACTGGTGAGAATGGACGGTGAGCAATGCCTCCGAGGAGGAAAACGGTGTCCATAGACGTCGTTGTCACCATCAATGGCCAAGGCCTTGCGCAGCTTTTGCTGACCATCCTCCCAAGGCACTAAAGCGTGACCACCACGCCGAATAAGAACCACCGCTCTTCGCCACGAGAAGTCGTGGGTCCATGTCAAGCCACCCGGCCAAAGCCGGCCAGGCCCCAAATAGACGACGGAACCACCAACGGACGAGCGGACGCAAGTTGCCCCGACCCCCTGGTCATGGCCACCCCTCCTACTCCACGCCCCCACTCTGCCAAGCACTGGCCAGTAGGCCCTCGGGCAGCAAGCCCCCAGCACACGGCCGATCGAGGTGACAGCCACTGCAACCAACAACGCCCCAGTTCACGATCACCTCAGAGGAAGGTGGCGGCCACAACCCTCCTGGTTGCGGCCACCAGCCTAGCCGGAAGCTCTGCTCGACCCAGATTTGGGCCGGAGGAAGCTCACCCCGGCGAGCCCCAAGGGCAAGGGAGGGCAAGGCGCCGACCCTCCTAGCCGCGTCCACTCCCCACAAGGAGCCCCACCCGGCGGGACCACCACCAACACACGCCCGCGCCGCCGAATCGTATACAAGATCTAGATCGAGGAAAACCTACCGACCCGAATCCCCGCCACCAACGCCGCGACGATGCACCACCCCCTTGTAGGGTAGCGCAGCAGAACAAAAAAATTCTGACATACGCACCAGCCCAGGACCACTATGAAGATGCATACAAGGTTGGATCTGATCGTTACCAACTCATAGCACAATGGAAGTAGAGTTGGCGAAGATCATCAGTGCAGATCCCCGTAGCTAGGACTTTACAACCTCCCAACCGCGAGGATGTTCTCCCTCAGACAGCCCTTCGGGAGGCTCTTGGACAGAACCTCAGCCAGTCCCTCGGACAGCCCTTCGGGAGGCTCTAGGATAGAACCTCGGCGTGTCACTCGAACTAAGATCAAAACTATGACCTCTCTACCGGGTTGCACACGTCTGGACTTAACTATCCAACAGGGCTTCGCCGTCCAGAACTAGGCCCTACTGAAGACTAGACATCCTTTCGGCGTACGAAACTATTTCGCGGGGAGAGAGATAGAAAGCCAGATCATTGCATGGCATGTGTTGAGAGAGAACTTGGGTGAAATGGAAATCTCTCTCCACCTCTATTTATAGTGGGAGGCAAGGGGTAGAGGCCATGGGAAAGTACCAAAAAGCCCTAGGGATATTTTCACCATAAAGCCACAAAAGGGGGGCAAGTGGAGCTCCATGGAGGAGCTCCTACTGTTGGAAATATGCCCTAGAGGCAATAATATTTGTATTATTATATTTCCATATTCATAATTATAGAGTTTATATTCTACGCTATAACTGTTATGATCCTGGAATACACGATTCAGTGGAAAACTCATATGCACGTGTGGAATGATAAACGGTAAAATAGAAGGTTCCTAATCTTGCCTCTAGGACTAGCTCAAGTGTTGTTGGTGATCACGTTTTCCGGATCTTAGAATATCGTTTAGTGTAACGATAGTCCAAGCAACATTGAGATTATGACGTTGGAAAAATGATCATATTGAATCGACCCAAACTTGTCAGTTATGAATTGAGTTAATATCGTCTGTAATAAATTATAATAACATGGAGTGTTAACGTGTGATTTTTCTCCTTAGACCATGAGAGTATCGTAGTCACTTCTTACCGTACGGTGGACTCAAGGGTTGCTCAAATGTCACCTGTAACACGGTGATCATAACGACAACTTACAGGCTCATCGAAAAGTTTGACAATGGACTAGATAACTCGAGAGTGGGATTTGCTCCTCCGATGATGGAGAGATATTCTTATGGCCCTCTAGGTGTGATGGCATCCATCATCGTCCGGCCAGACACAGGTGACTTCGTCACAGGGATGCCGGAACACGACAACGAGAAAGAAGAACAAAACCGGTAACGAGGATTTTGGTATAGTGAGCATGTGATGACTCAGGAGGATACTGATGCATCCCGGGTTTTGTAAAGTATCGCAAAGCAAAGGGAACATCACATGATAACCACTATCATTCATGTCCTCATAGGGATCGATATGGACGTCCACGGTTCCGCTGTCGGTCATTAAACGAAGGGTTTCGTTCATGTCTATGAGTTACCGAACCTACGGGGTCACAAGCTTAAGGCAATCACGACCGACTGAGTGTTAGTAGGACGAGAGTGATGAGAATATATTTGTGCAATTGTTTAATTAATATTCAGAATAGTTCCGAGAGGATGATGAAGCATTTCGGGGTCATCGGAAAGGTTTCGGTGAATATCGGGTAATACCGAGTATTACTGATAAATATATATAGGTGGAAAATGTTTTTGGGGATGTTAAATTATATAAAATGGTCTGAAAGTATTTAGAACACTTTTATATTTAATTTAGTATCAACGGGCCTAAAAAGGCCAAGTGGTGGAAGGCAACTTGGGCCACCAAGGCCCAAGTGGAGGAGGCGCCTCACTTCCCTAAGGAAGGAGGCCAGCGCACCAAGGAGGGAGTCCTTCCCTCCTTGTGTGCTACCCCTCCTCCCCTCCCAACCTATATATACTTGAGGATTTGTGCTCTTTTAACAACACAAGTTTTGGAGCCTCCTCTAGTTCATCTAGCCCTAGTTCTAGTTGGTCCTAGTTGACTAATTAGAGCTTGGTCTAGTTCCTCTAATCCTCATAATTAGAAGCCCAGTGTGGTTCTAATTCCTCCCTCTAATTCTTCGGTGACGATTAGCTCTGGACGGCGAAGCACTGCCGGATTGTGAAGGCTGCATGCTTGCAACCAAGTAGAGAGGCCGTGCTTTCGGTCTTTGGTTCGAGGGACTGTTCGTGGGAAGTTCGCGGGATCATTCATCGATGGTTTGAGGGACTCCAAGTACGATCTACACTGACACGATCTTCTTCCGCTGCAACTCGGTGACGGTAACAATTGTGATCCCAACCTGTTATGCATCTTCATATTGATCTTGGGTGTGCGTAGGAGTGAATTTTTTTGTTTTCTACTATGTTTCCCAACAGTGGCATCATGAGCAGTTATATGAGTAGGTGCAGGTTGCGATCTAGATCACATGTGTATGTGAGGGTTGATGTTCTTGCTATGCTTCCCTCGAGTGTTGCTTCGGTTCAATTCATCGACAGTATGATGTAGCTTTGTTACAAGGTTCTGAAAATCGATCGGCTCTGGTTGTCGACGATCTGCTAACAGTTCCTTGGGCTCCATCATAGTCGAGAATCCTGAACCATCGCGTACACAAGAGGGTGCCGAAGATGGATGATCTTCTAGGGGCTCACGAGTATTTGACGAAGTTTAGTGTGGGCTAGAGATTTTTTATTAAGTCTCTTGTTTCACACACCCCGAAACTTAATCTAGCATGAAGAACTATCGCCCATGTTGTGGATGTAGGTAGCTAGTATTATTTGTTAAAATTGGTTAACCGCGTAACTAAATTTTTGCTTAAACCGATTAGAGGACGTCTAACTTGGTTTTGCAGAGTATGCATATGATGTGGTATAGCCTTCGTCATGATAATGAGTTTATGTATGAGATGGTTATATGTTGTAATGTTAAGTGGCCTGCGCGTCATGGCATGATGGCTGGAGCCACGAGATTGCCACGTTAATGTAAATATCGTAGAGATAGCATACATGTTACAGGTGACGATGGCAAAACGTACACGGAGGACCCCGACCTGGAGAAGGTGTACTAGGCATGGGACGATGAGCTATAATTTTGTGCCATGGCAGAATTTCTGAATTTGGTGCCACGGCAACGTTTTCTGAAACGGTCACCACGGCAACGTTTTCTGAAATTGCTGCCATGGCAACGTTTTTGAAATGGTTGCCACGGCAACGAAATATTGGCCGTCACGACGCTTCAACAGAAGATTGAAGATGATCACGGAGGATTCCCGGCGCCCAGGGCTATACCATATCATGCTTTTATGAATTTTCTGAGATGTTTATCCCTTTGTTGTTTGCACCCTTTGATTGCGCAGTAGTCAATTATTAGGGTGATCTCTCATAGATAAAATCAAGAGCAAAAGGTGCTCTTCCCAGTGTTGCAACCATCTACGACATTCTAGAATTTTGGAGTACGTCATGTCCACATGAGTACAAACGAGATGAGAGGTGTAAGCCGGAGATGGTCAGACCATCTATGCAGATAGCACTCGGTTGTCTTGAAGTTCTGGTAGAATCGTTCTGAGCTCAGAGCACGAAGCATCAAAAGATGAACAAGAGTCATATGGAGATACTAGTAGAACGCCCGTGCATTGCCACGGGCCTTTTCCTTTCCTAATTGCACATATAAATATAATGCATATAGCTCAGGCAGGTGGAAGCCCACCGTAGTACCCGTCCAACTAATAAATATATAACTCACTACCCAAATTTTACATGTATAGAAAAATTGAAATCCATTCCACTTACAATGTAATTCAATGATGTATACAAAGAGATCAATGATAATTATCTGTTACAGACTAAGACATACTTGATGTGTTTGAGATATTCGTGTACAACGTCAGGAATGTTGCCTTTCGCTTCATTTGCAAGGTAATCATATTGCTTGCTTGCGTCAGATCCAACGGTACAAGGACTGTTCCCATGGGAGAGCAAGATTTCTCACGTTCGCATACTTGTACAGTTTTTACAGCAATCTCTCGAAGCTTACCAAGATCAAGTGGGCTCTGTGCATGAAAGCAGATAATCCGATGGAATCAGAAGTCCTGCTTCATTCAAGTCAAATTAACTATGCTTGAGTTTATTGTTTTGAAAACAATAGATGTCTAGTCTCATAGTAAGCCTTATGACTAGCAGAAAACCTTTGCTAATATCGACAACATGAGATGTGTCACCAAATCCCATAATGGTGGAATTAGTTTTGTAAGATTTTTTCATAACAATACTGTTTCTTGTTGACATTATCAATAGGTGCTGGATAAGCTAGACAGCACCAGGTGCATCTGTCTAGCTAATTCATTTGTGAAGCAGAATATGTTGAGAAAAAGGGGGAATGTAGTTCATCTCTTGTGCTTAAAATAAAGAACCTGAGAAGCATTTAATGAATATTTGGGACTACATCCCCCCTTTTTCCTTAGGTTAGTCCCAAATATTTTGCTTCTCGGGTTATGCATATGAGGATATTTTGGGTTGAGCCTGATTTCGACCCAATAATTAGGCTACCACACATTGTACTAAAGCCGCGTGATAAGTCTCCAACGTATCTATAATTTTTGATTGTTCCATGCTATTATAGTATCAATCTTGGATGTTTTATATGCAATTATATATCATCTTTTGGGACTAACCTATTAACCTAGTGCCCAGTGCCAGTTGCTGTTTTTGCCTGTTTTTGCCTTTTCAGAAAATCATTATCAAACGGAGTCCAAACGAAGAAAAAACTTTGGATTAATTTTTTCTGGACCAGAAGGGACCCTAGAAGGTTCGAGAGAAGACCAGAAGAGTCACGAGGGAGCGACAAGCCCGGAGGGCGCGGCGAGGGGGGTAGGCGTGCCCCCAGGCTTGTGAGCCCCTCGTGGCACCTCTTGACCTAATTCCAGCGCTATAAATTCCCAAATATTCCCAATATACTAGATGGACAGACGAGAAAACCTTTCCGCCGCTGCAAGCCTCTGTTCTTCCGTGATCCCATTTGGAGGCCTTTTCCGGTACTCTGCCGGAGGGGGAATCAATCACGGAGGGCTTCTTCAATAACCCTGCCGCCCTTCCGATGGTGTGTGAGTAGTTTACCACAGACCTACGGGTGCATAGCTATTAGCTAGATGGCTTCTTCTCTCTCTTTGATCTTCCATACCATGTTCTCCTCGATGTTCTTGGAGTTCTATCCGATGTAATCTTCTTTTGCGGTGTGTTTGTTAGGATCCGATGAATTGTGGGGTTATGATCAGATTATTCATGAGAAATACTTGAGTCTTTTCTGAACTCTTTTATGCATGATTGTTATAGCTTTGTATTTCTCTCCGATCTATCCGTTTGGTTTGGCCAACTAGATTGATTTATCTTGCAATGGGAGAGGTGCTTTGTGATGGGTTCAATCTTGCGGTGTTCTATATCCCAGTGACAGAAAGGGAGAAGACACGTATTTGTATTGTTGCCATTAAGGATAAAAAGATGGGGTTTAATCATATTGCATGAGTTTACTTTATCTACATCATGTCATCTTGCTTAAGGCGTTACTCTGTTTTATATATAATACCCTAGATGCATGCTGGATAGCGGTCGATGGGTGGAGTAATAGTAGTACATGCAGGCAGGAGTCGGTCTACTTGTCTCGGACATGATGCCTATATACATGATCATTGCCATGAATCCGTCAAAACTATGCGCTTTTCTATCAATTGCCCAACAGTAATTTGTTTACCCACCGTATGCTATGTGTTCGAGAGAGAAGCCTCTAGTGAAAACTATGGCCCCTGGGTATACTTTTATCATATATTAAAATCCAAAAATACCTTGCTGCAATTTATTTACTTTTATTTTATTTTGCAATTTACTTTTCTATCTATCAATATCAGAATTAATCCTTGCAAGTAACGAAAGTACTCATGTGATCCCGAGCTCCAGTGATCTCGGATGAACAGTAAAATCTGAAAAAATAGTAAAAAATTTCAAAAAAATCTGAAATTTTTTGGCAAGAAACTTTGATGTTTTTTCTACATGCATGCAAATTTCATGACGAAATTACATTTGTGGAGGTGTGGGTAAAAAAAACAAAATTGATGTTCCAAAGTGCTTCCAAAAACACTTTTTTGGAACATCAATTTTGTTTTTTTGCCCACACGTCCACAAATGTAATTTCTTCATGAAAATTTGCATGCATGTAGAAAAAATATCAAAGTTTCTTGACAAAAAATTTCAGATTTTTTTGTTTTTTTACTATTTTTCGGATTTTACTGTTCATCCGGGATCAGAGGAGCTCGGGATCACATACTCCACGTGACAACCCTCTTATTTGCGTTGGGTGCAAGTGTTTGCTTTTGTGTGTGTAGTTGCTGCTAACGAGGTTCTGTGTGGTTCTCCTACTGGATTGATAACCTTGGTTCTTAACTGAGGGAAATACTTATCTCTACTGTACTGCATCATCCTCTCCTCTTCGGGGAAATCCCAACGCAGTTCACAAGTAGCACTGCGACAAGTAATATGGATCCGAGGGAGTACTAAACTCTGTCGAGTTGAGAATTCCTATTAGAGCAACTAACAAAGGAATCTGACCAATATATCCATCACTACAAAAAAAAGACACATCCGTGACATTATGGCCCGAACGAAAACTTTTTCTGTCATGGTTGTGACACTTCTATGACAATAATTGTGACAAAAACACGTATCATCATAGATGTGGTGGGCTCCTACTTCTATGACAAAAAATAATGATAGAAAATGGGCTTTTCGTCCTGGGCGGGCCGGAGACGCACACGCATGACATTCTTTGGGCCGTCCATGACATAAAAAAACGTGGTAGAAGTGAGGGCGTGAAAATTTTCGGGGAGTTCCCGGTTACGGTGGGTGGTCGGGGCCGAGCGATGCAGTGTGGTTTGCGTGTTTCTCTCGTACGCGCGTGTGTGCGAGGCGTTCGTTAACTAAACCCGAGCGAGGCGTTCGCTTACTGAACCCGAGCGATCGCACTAGCCAGCTACGTACTGAAGCCGATCGATCGATCCCTTCTCTGCTAACTGAACCCGAGCGATTCCTTCGCTGCTAACTGAACCCGAGCGATTCCTTCGCTGCTAACTGAACCCGAGCCATCGATCTCTGCTGCATGTGCTTACTGAAGCCGATTGATCGATGCGTTGCATCGAGCCCCCGTGTGCGAGACGTTGCCGGTTGGGTTGCCTCTCGATGAACAGTGCCCGTTGCTGCCGCGCGCGCGATACACGTAGACACGAGTCAAGACGCATCGATCGAGCCGGTTGGTTGGCTGTGGATGAACAGTTCCCGTTGCTGCCGCCCGCTCGTACGCCCCACTCCAGCCGGTGGGGGTTGGATGAACAGGACCCTGGCTATGTAGGCGGTTGGCGCTGGATGAACAGGACCCCGAGGAGGCCGTGCCGGGGTACGCCATACCCCAGCCGGTTGGGGGTGAATGAACAGGACCCCGTGGAGGCTGGATGAACAGTAGCCAGTGGAGGCTGGATGAACAGGACCCCCGTGGAGGCTGGATGAACAGTAGCCGGTGGAGCCGGAGGTAGTCAACGGTGGATGAACAGTAGCCCGTGGAGTCCTGTTTTGCGGTACGCCACACCCCTCCCGATGAACAGGACCCCGTTTCGACCGTAGGCGCTCAAAGAGAAGTCTGTTTCCTCCGTTTTGCGGTACGCCAGACCCCTCCCGATCAACAGGACCCCGTTTCGACTGTAGGCGATTGAACAGAAGTCCGTTTCATCCATTTTGTGGTACGCCAGACCCCCAGTCGATGAACGGGACTCCATTTCGACCGTAGGCGGTCGAACAGAAGGTCGTTTCCTCCGTTTTGCGGTACGCCAGACCCTGAGTCGATGAACAGGACCCCGTTTCGGCTGTTCCGTCCAAGCCGGTTGGCTGCCGATGAACAGGAGGCCGTTGCTGCGTACCCCCACCGTCGCCTCTCCATGTACACGAGCCCTGGCCGTACGTATGCGCGAGTGTAGGGGGGATGACCCCCGGGTGGTCCCAAGACGGTGAGTTGGACGGGGTGCCTGCCCGCCCGGGCCGGCTGCTCCAGCCAGCCGGCTGCTCCGGCTCGCGCTCGCGGCCGGCTGCTCCAACCAGCCGGCTGCCCGAAGTCAACTACGGCGTCCCATCGGACACACGCAGACGCGACGGTCGTACCCTGCAGCAACACACTATTGATGAACATGCGCCTACTATTCATGTACAGTACATCACTATTGTCCACAGTGCTACCTGTCCCCTGGGCACTGATTTATAAAGTGTCCCAGGGGCTCCTCACCTGAGCAGGCTCGCGCACGCTCCGTTCTCCACCAAATCTCGATCTCCCCTCGATCCCTCTCGCTCGCGGACAGCACCTCCAGCCATGGTTGCTGCCCTGCAGCTCACGTAGCCCCACCGCTGTTGCTTCTGGCAGTCGCCGTGCTCAGGCTTGGGCCCTCCCCCGCAGGTCGCCGGGCGCGGCCCCGCCTCCATCTCCGGCCACAACCCGCTCGACCTGGATGAAGAGCAACCTCCACTGCTGCCCATCGCCACCCCTCCTCTGCTCCGCCGCTCCCACAGACGCGCGCGGCGTATCCCTTGTGCATATCTCCCCCCAAGCTGGAGCCCCGCCTCCCCTCGCCTCTGCCTCTTCTCCGCCTCCAGCACGTCTCCTAGCGCGCCCGCGCCACCGGGCTCCTTCCCTGCCGCTGCGCTCCACTTGGCCTCCATAGCCAGCCACCTCGCCCCGCCTCGCGGTTCCGCTGCTCCGCCGCGCCGCGCCGTCCGCTGATGCTGGCGAGCAGGCCTCCGGCCGTCCCTTCCTTCGCTCTCATCAGTGCCACCGCACACACCCAGCGCCAGGAAAGGAGCTCCTCGCGCTCGGGCACTCTGGCGACCACCGGCCGGGTAGCGCGCAGTCCGCGCCCGACCACCCCTCCAACGCGGTCGAGGGACGGATCCCGCCCGCGCTCGGCGACCGGATCCCCTTCGTGGTCAACCTCGACCTGTCCGGCCCACACGGGGCCGCCTCCTCCGCCTCCAGCTCGGGCCACATCTCCATCACCGTGCCGCGCTTCGTGTTCTTCGCCGAGGACGACTCCCCAAGGCTCCCTTCTCCCGGGCTGCCGCGGCCGGCGAGTTCGCCTGCTCGGTTTGCCTCTGCGAGTACCGCGACGGGGAGATGCAGCGCATCATGCCGCAGGAGCCAGGGCCCGCTCCACCTCTCCGCGGACGCGCCCGAATCCGGGAGCCCCGCACTCGCCGCGGCTTCGCGCTGGCCGCCCCCGCCACCCCCGTCCGCGCCCAAGCGCGCACCCCACGCCGCTCCTCGCCTCTCTGCCATCGCGCGCGTGGCCCCGTCCGCGCCCAAGCCGCGCCCCGCGTTGCTGCGCTGCCCGGTCGTCCCCGCGCCTGGCTACGCCCGGCCTCCTCCGCTCGCGCGCGCGGTCCCGTCCGCGCCCAAGGCGCGCCCCGCGCCGCTCCTCCGCTCGCGCGCGCCGGCCGGCCGCCGGCTCCGCCCGCCCCCCGCCGGCCCGGCCGCTTGCCGGCTCTGCGCGCCCCGGCTCCCGCTGCTCCACATCTGTGGCCGGCTGCTCATGCAGAAAGGGCCGGCTGCCCAGCCGGCTAAAAAAAGTGGCGGCTGGCTGCTAAAAAAAAAAGAGCACAGGCCGGCTGGAAAAAAGAGTCAGGGCCGGCTAAAAAAAAGGGGGGCCCCGCCAGCTGCACCCGCTTCAGCGCCCGGCCGGCTGGGGAGCCGGCCCATCCGCGTCGACGCCGCCTGCCCGCTTCGACGCCCGTCCGGCTGGGGAGCCGGTCCGGCTGCTTGCCCGCTTCGATGCCCGGCCGGCTGCGCCTGGCCGGCTGCAGCAAGCCGGCTGGGGAGCCGGCTCGTCCGCCTCGACGCCGCCTGCCTGCTTCGCTGCCCGGCCGGCTGGGGAGCCGGCCCGGCTGCCTGCCCGCTTCGACGCCCGGCCGGTCGGGCCCGACCGGCTGGGGCGCCCCTCGACCGCCCGGAGGCTTGGGCCGCCTGCTGGAGGTCAACTCCGACCCGTCTGCATCAAAAGCAATGTGAGCTCCCATCCGCATACCCTTGCACCGCGCACAAAAACGAATAACCCCGAGCGACCCTCGGGGGCTATCTCCGCATTTTTTCCGGCTGCATTACTATTCGCCCCGGCGCCAGCTAGTTTCGGCCCGGAGGCTGGCCGTTTGGCCCGATACGTTCTTCCCACAGACGGCTTAGTAGTGTGAACGGTACTAACGGCCCACTCTCCGTCTCAACTACAGACCGGCTCCCGGCTGTCCGGCTAGCGAGAGAAAAGCTGGAGGTCACCCCACGCGAAAAACGTCCGGGGGAGAAAACGGCTTGGGCGACCCGGTCATTTTCTTTATGAGTATCTGCTCGGTCGAATCTGCTCCCAGAGTCCGAGTACTGTACACTCTACTCCGCGGCCCACTCTTCGCCTCAGCTACAGACCGGCTCCCGGCTGTCCGGCTAGCAAGAGCAAAAGCCAAAGAGCGGAAGGGACATGAAAAAGACTGAAGGGGGCTCGGACAAAACCGAGTCGGCACCCTCTGCATAAAAATTGCTCCGCCATAACCAAACATTTGATATATCTGCGCTGGCTAACTTTGTCTTTCGCATGATCATTTCCGTGGGGAACCCCCCCTCCTCGCCCGGAGGCTCGGAGGCTACACCCAGTGGGTGCGCCGGTGCGCCCCGCTGGGAAAACGCTACGCCGGTTGCAGGCCCGCCGCCGGCTGCCACCGGCATCCTCGACGCCGACCTCTGCTACAACGACAGCGAAAACCCTCCGGCCGACTCTTCGAGTCGCCCGGAGGCTCGGAGGCTACACCCAGTGGGTGCGCTAGCGCGCCCCCACTGGAAGCAAGCCACGCCGGCTGCCGCCCGCAGCCGGCTGTCATCGACGACCTCTGCTACAACACCTGTGGAAACCCTCCGCCCGACTCTCCAAGTTGTCCGGAGGCTTGGAGGCTACTGTCAGGGGGATGACCCCAGGGTGGTCCCAAGACGGCGAGCCGGACGGGGTGCCTGCCCGCCCGGGCCGGCTGCTCCTGCCAGCTGGCTGCTCCGGCTCGCGCCCGCGGCCGGCTGCTCCAACCAGCTGGCCGCCCGAAGTCAACTACGGCATCCCATCAGACACACGCAGACGCGACGGCCGTACCCTGCGGCAGCACACTATTGATGAACATGCGCCTACTATTCATGTACAGTACATCACTATTGTCCACAGTGCTACCTGTCCCCTGGGCACTGATTTATAAAGTGTCCCAGGGGCTCCTCGCCTGAGCATGCTTGCGGACGCTCGTTCCCGCCTCTCTCAGATCTGCCCATTGTAACCCTGGGGGTCGGCCTATAAGACCCTCCAGGAGGCCTCCATGCAGGGGGGTTCACATTGTTCTCCACACACACACACACACTCGCAGGAGAGGCAGGACGGCGGCCTAGCCCCTTCTTCCTCCTCTGCCCAAACAGCTCCAGGAGAAACCTTGTAGCCCTTGTGCATTCCATATTCCATTCGGCAGGATTAGGGGTGTTACCTCTCCGGAGGGCCCCGAACCTGGGTACGTCTCGTGCCTCGCACTTGCGCGTGCCAACCTCGCCTCCAGAACCCACCGGCGTCCTCACGTAGCCCCACCTTTTTAGCCATCTCATGGCATCTGCCGCGAGAATACCACGACAACGAGTACGCGTTCGAGACCCCGCCCGTATGTACGTACGTGCCCGTATTTTTTGCAGCGTGGCTGTACGTACGTGTACACGATTTAGACGGGGCTGCCTGAACTGCTACATCGGGGGCTCTACTACGACACGTGCCGCTCCTTACACGTCCCCGGTTCATCGTTGCAGAGAGACCGATCGACCAGTATGTACGTACACGTTCGCGACCAGACAGACAACACTACCTACGCTTTGACCGGGTGGGTCCCAGCTGTCAGGGAGGATAAGGAGGCACTTCCTTGCGTGCGAAGATATAGCAGGTGGGTCCCAGCTGTCAGGGGGATGGATAATTTTTTTCCCGCGTAATAAGGAGGCACTTCCTTGCGTGCGAAGATGTAGTTGGTGGGTCTAGCCGTCAGCCTCACCGCGTACAGTCCTCTTCCGATGGCTGTCGTTCATTGACCACGTTGACTACACCGCGCCGAGAGTACCAAGGTGGTGGACGACGGCGAGGCCTAGGAAGGGAACGACGCGGAGCCGGGGAAGACGCGGCAGTGGATGCCCACGCGAAGGGGAGTACGAGGGTTGACTGGTTCGGCTGCGATGTGAGGCCGCCGTTGCCAGAGAATAACAGGGGATGTGGGTGCGTAGAGGGAAGGCCTGGCCAACGGTGGGTGGGGCGGTGAGGCTTGCGCGGCAGTACAGCCGGCCACGGGAGGCAGGAGCAGGCGGTCCCGCCGGCGCTGGTTTGGGCGGCTAGAGCAAGAAGATCAGAGATTGAATAAGCTGCATGGCCGTTGGATGAACATCCAACGGTCACTGCTGCTAGAATCATTTGTTGACTAAGTTGACAAAGCCCTACATACGCGTCAACTTAGTAGGCCCACAAGTCAGCATCTAAATCTGGTGGGTCCCAGTTGTCATGGGGACGAATCATTTTTTCGCGTAATAAGGAGGAACTTCCTTCCGTGCGAAGATATAGCTGGTGGGTCCCAGCTGTCATGGGGAGGAATCATTTGTTTTTCGCATAATAAGGAGGTACTTCCTTGTGTGCGAAGATGTAGCTAGTGGGTCCCGGATGTCAGGGGGAGGAGTCATTTTTTTTGCGCGTAATAACGAGGCACTTCATTGCATGCGAAGATGTAGCTGGTGAGTCCCAGCTGTGAGGGGGAGAAAACTTTTTTTTTCCACGTAATAAGGAGGCACTTTCCTTGCGTGCGACCATGGACCTCGTGGGTCGCAGCTGTTAGCCTCTCCACGTACAGTCGTCTTCCGATGACTCTCATTTGTTGGCCATGTTGAACACGCCGCGCCAAGTGCGCCAAGGCGGTGGACGACGGCGAGGCCCCACCGCCCCAAACGGGAACGACCCGGAGATGGGGAAGATGCGGTAGTTGAGTCGCAAATGGAGATGAGTGCGAGACTTGACTGGTTCGGGTGCGGGGTGGGGCTACACTCGGCGGAGAATAACAGGAGGTGCGAAGGAGTGGAGGGATGGCCTGGCCATCGGCGGGGTAGCGTTTCGTAGCGAGGCGCGCGAAGCAGCGCTGCTGGACGTCGGAGGCTGGAGCAGGCGATCCCGCCAGCGCTGGAGGAAGAAGACGAGAGATTGAAGAAGAATGCCGGCCGTTGGATGTACATCCAACAGATAAGGCTGTCAGAAACTTTTTTTGACTAAGTTGACAACGCCTTGCGTAGGCTTCGACCTATTGGTCCACATGTCAGCCAGTCCATTTGGAGGGCTAGGTGAAACAATAATGTAGCGTCTATGCAGCCCATTTATATATTTTGTTAGCATTTACAGCCTATTTGTATTATTTTTCAAAATACACGGTTTTGCTGGGCTGGGTGAAAATATCATTTTAGGCAGGTCGGAGAAATGTTATAAAAACATAAACCGGTGCTGGGCATTTTATTATAAAACTACATAATTTACGGAGCATAAACACGTGATTGCACGTCTATTACTGCATTGGTCCGTAAAATCTTAGCAAGCTTATGTACGCAATCACCAGGAATTAACTTGCCAACTTATTGTTAAAAAATAATAATTATTTCGTAAGAACTTATCGATTTACCAAATAAAATATTATTTATTTTGAAGAGTTAATAAGATGTGGGGTATTATTATTTTTTAGGCTAGACGTGGGACAATTGAGTTGGTTTCAGGTAAAACATGTGGGAGAAAAATCAGAGATAGGATTAATAAAAAACAAAAATAAAGGAAGTGGGAAGGTCTATACAAAGGTTGGACGAAGGACAGGTCAAACGGGAACCTTATGTTCTTCTAATATATGTACGGAGTATATGTAATAAAATAAAATATAAATATATATACTATTATAGAAGGGAAAACATAATTTGAGTTTGGCATTCTTATAGAAAAATATAACTTCTTTTTTTGAGCAGTATAGAAAAATAGAACTGAGCTGTGAGTTGTCTTCAAGAAACAAACATAAGTTGAGCTGCTGATGTTATAAAACAAGCTAGGCTGGGAGGCCCAGAGGCCGATTGATACCCGCTGGACCTCAAAAAAAAAGTTGAAACCTGCTGGATCAACTGTGTCAGCATGTTGTGGGCTGCGCATGTTAAACAACAAAACCTAGGCTGGGCAGGCCACAGCCCAGTTGTTACTTGTTCGACCTCTTAAAAAAATGATTACTTGCTAGGTCCCGGATGACAGCCACCTTGACTACGTTGACAATCTCGTGGGCCCCACACGTCAACATACCATAAGGAGGAAGCATTTTTTTTGCAATATATAAGGAGGCACTTCTTTGCGTACGACCATGGACCTGGTGGGCCCGGACTGTGAGCCTCTCCACGTACAGTCATCTCCCGATTCCTCTCGTTTGTTGACCATGTTGAGAACGACAGACGGCGGCGCCGCAGCGAGAGCACCAAGGCGGAGGACGACGTCGAGACCTCGGACCGGAACGAACCAGAGCCAGGGAAGACGCAGGCGAAGGGGAGTACGAGGGTTGACTGGTTCGGGTGCAGGGTGGGCCGATGGATCTGCCGCCCCCGGAGAATAAAAGGAGATGTGGGGGAGTAGAGGGATGGCCTGGCCAGCGCCATGCATAGGCTAGGATGGGTCGTCGAGGCGTGCGCGGCAGTGCCGCCAGCCGCTGTAGGGAGAGGACGAAAGATTGAACAAAATAAAGAAATACAAATGGATAGGTGATTGGTCCCAGATGTCTGTGTACGAGACCTGCTGGGTCCACCTGAGAAGGGGAATATGTTGGGAGGAAGGAGATTCAAAGCACGCCAACCGTTGGATTTCAATCTAATGGCTGCCAGAAGGACTGACGGAAGAGGTATCAAACTTAACTTGTTCTCGTTGTTCGTGATCAAAGATGACCACCCTGAGTGAAGTTATCTGATAATCTAGGCAAAACGAACGACTGTGCAACCTACATAAAACCGCACTCAGACTTAAAAAAAACGCACAAAAAAATGATACAACTGCTGGATCCCTATAAGCATGTCGTGGGCCGTGGATGTCCTAAGAAAAGAAACCTGGGCTGGGCAGCCACAGCCCAGTTGATACCTACTCGACCTCAAAAAAAAAGGAAACACGGCAGCCCTGTGAACTAGTACTCTTATTACATACATAAGCAAACATATTCATAGCCAGTCAGAAAAAAAAGCAAATAGGTTCATGGATTCTTAGACGAAATATTATGGATAAAACAGATAATTACGACACATAGGCTAATGCATGAAACACTCAGATGATAAAGGTGCTTAAACAGACAAACTACACCATCTAGATCTTCCTAGCACGCTTGATCATGACACTTCGACTATCCATGTACTCCTCGATCACGGGAAGTAGGCACGCCCTCATGTCCAAGATCCGCCTGTACATGTCGTAGCATGCGTATGCATCCTTGGCCACGTAGGTGATGTAGGCTAGATTCAGAGGTACCTCCAACGTGTTCAGGTCCTTCGTATCCATGTCTTCTTTCATGTTGGCGTAACAGGGGTCGATGATGGCCGCAGCAAGGTCAACCACGGAGTCCTCCTCTTGCCCGTTGCCGATGATCTTGTATTGCTTCTGGATGTCGACGAGCTTCTTGCACCAGATTGCCGAATCGTAAAGCACAATGGCGTTCTTCCTGCTCTCCACCGTACCGAAGGTGCAGTCAGCGGTGCCGATGAAATGGGCGAATGCTCCAGAACTCCTGATGGCCCTACAGTAGTGGTAGACTAGAACCTCGTCCCGCACGCATACCTGGGCGACGGTGATCTGCTAGTCCCTGTCAGGAGACGGATGGATGGGCACAAGGTCTAGTCCCGCGACCTTGTGCTTCTCGTCCTGTAGGTACTGCTTGAACTTGGCGACGCAGAGCTTCACCGAGTCCAGATCATTGGTGTACATCACATTCAACTTGGTGCTGCCATGGGTCTGAACGGCGAACTCAAAGGTGAACTCCTTGCTGGAGTCCATATCCAGCAGGCTCACCCCTCGGATCTCCATTGGAGTCTCTTCGCACGCAGAGTTGTTGTGGCGGTTCTTGTTTTATGGGGATTGGGGGCAGGGGGGAAGATGAAGATGATGGGGAGATATGGACAGCGGAGGGCTCCTTATTTACACTGGGGATCGGTGTGTAGTGGGGTACTGGGGGGAGGCAGCAGCAGTTTGTTTTTCCAATCTTGGGGAACTGTCGCCAGTGAACGTAGGGGGTAGGCGGCGGCAGCAGTTCGTTTTCCACTCTTGGGGAACTGCAATCGCTGGTGAACATAATGGGTACAGGCGGCAGCAGTTACTACCCCCTCCTACCTCGCTCACTGCACGCCCCCTCGACCCATTCAAACGCGTCCATTAAACCGGCGTGGAAACCGAGAAACCTATTCCGTCCACACGTCCGTTCACGAGAGGGTCGGCATTGGCACTGTAATAGCTAGTGTTAGTGTGGTCGCTTTACTTAAATTTTCTTCTTAAAACAAGCAAAGCATTGGCTCGTTCTATCAGTGCCATAAAATCAACATGCAAAACAATTATAATTATTATTCTCAGGATGGATGCAAACAGCTCATTTGCCGCGCTTTCAGACAGACAATACTACCAAGTTTGAACAGATTGTTAGGGTTGTTGTCCTCTGCATCATCATGCCATGTTTCACATCTTGCAAGATTCACAACCAACTCATAAGATTCAAATAATAAGAACAACAAAGATGCCTACGCATCTCAATGATTCACAGATCAGAGCCAATAGTTACTGTTTAACTAAAACGTTGTGAGAATGTTAACAAATAAATAAAATCGATCGATGCTTCATGTAAGCAATTTGATTCAAGGATTTGCTAAAACATTGAAACCAGTCCCGTTTTGTTGGAAATATGCCCTAGAGGCAATTAATAAAGTGTTTATTATTATCATATTTCCCCGTTCATGATAATGGTTTATTATTCATGCTAGAATTGTATTGACCGGAAACTTAATACATGTGTGAATAGATAAACAAATACTGAGTCCCTAGTAAGCCTCTACTAGACTAGCTCGTTGATCAAAAGATGGTCAAGATTTCCTGACCATGGACATGAGTTGTCATTTGATAACGGGATCACATCATTAGGAGAATGATGTGATGGACTTGACCCAACCGTCAGCATAGCATATCATCGTTCAGTTTAATGCTATTGCTTTCACTATGTCAAATACACGTTCCTCTGACCATGAGATCATGCAACTCCCGGATACCGTAGGAATACTTTGGGTGTATCAAACGTCACAACGTAACTGGGTGATTATAAAGGTGCACTACAGGTATCTCCGAAAGTGTTTGTTCAGTTGGCACGGATCAAGATTGGGATTTGTCACTCCGACTATCGGAGAGGTATCTCTGGGCCCTCTCGGTAATACAGCATCACAGAAGCCTTGCAAGCACCGTGACAAAAGAGTTAGTTGCAAGATGATGTATTACGGAACGAGTAAAGAGACTTGCCGGTAACGAGATTGAACTTGGTATTGGATACCGACGATCGAATCTCGGGCAAGTAACATACCGCCGGACAAAGGGAACAACGTATGTTGACATATGAGGTTCACCGATAAAGATCTTCGTGGAATATGTAGGAACCAATATGAGCATCCAGGTTCCGCTGTTGGTTATTGACAAGAGAGTCGTCTCGGTCATGTCTACATCATTCCCGAACCCGTAGGGTCCGCACACTTAATGTTCGATGATGATATAGTATTATATGAGTTATGTGATTGGTGACCGAATGTTGTTCGGAGTCCCGGATGAGATCACGGACATGACGAGGAGTCTCAGAATGTCCGAGAGGTAAAGATTCATATATTGGAAGGTGGTATTCGGACATCGGAATGGTTCCGGAAAGTTCCGGAATATTATCGGAGAGCCGAAGGGTTATCGGAACCCCCCCGGGGAAGTTATGGGCCTACATGGGCCATAGGGGAGAGGAGAGGCAGCCCACAAGGGGTGGCTGCGCCCCTCCCCCTAGGGAGTCCGAATTGGACTAGGGGAAGGGGGCGCACCCCCCTTTCCTTCTCGTCTTCTCTCTCCCTTCCTTCCCCCTTCCAAGAGGGAATCCTACTAGGACTTGGAGTCCTAGTAGGACTCCTCTCTCTCCCTTGGCGCACCCCTAGGGGGCCGGCCAGCCTCCCTCCTTTATATACGGAGGAGGGGGGCGCCTCTAGCACAGAAGAACAATTGTTTCAGCCGTGTGCGGCGCCCCCCTCCACAGTTTTACACCCCGGTCATATTTTCGGAGAGCTTAGGCGAAGCCCTGCCGGAATCACTTCATCGTCACCGTCGCCACACCGTCGTGCTGACGGAACTCATCTACTTCCTCGACGTCTTGCTGGATCAAGAAGGCAAGGATCGTCACCGAGCTGCACGTGTGTAGAACTCGGAGGTGCCGTACGTTCGGTACTCGATCGGTGGAGCTCGAAGTATTGTTCGACTACATCAACCGCGTTGTGAGACGCTTCCGCTAACGGTCTACGAGGGTACGTAGACACAGTCTCCCCTCTCGTAGCGATGCATCTCCATGGATAGATCTTGCGTGAGCGTAGGAATTTTTTTGAAATTCATGCTCCGTTCCCCAACAGTGGCATCCGAGCCAGGTCTATGCGTAGATGTGATTTGCACGAGTAGAACACAAGTGAGTTGTGGGCGTGGGTGTATACATATTGCTTGCCGTTACTAGTTGATACTTGATTCGGCGGTATTGTGAGATGAAGCGGCTCGGACCGACATTACGCGTACGCTTACGCGAGACAGGTTTCACCGCTACCTGCACTCGTTGCATAAAGGTGACTGGCGGGTGTCTGTCTCTCTCACTTTAGTTGAATCGGTTTCAATGAAGAGGGTTCTTTTAGAAGATCAAAAAGCAATCACTACACCACGTTGTGGTTTTGCGTAGGTAAGAACGGTTCTTGCAAACCCGTAGCAGCCACGTAAAACTTGCAACAACAAAGTAGAGGACGTCTAACTTGTTTTTGCAGGGTATGCTGGTGATGTGATATGGTCAAGACATGATGTGATATAAGTTGTTGTATGAGATGATCATGTTTTGTAAAGTTATCAGGCAACCGGCAGGAGCCTTATGGTTGTCTCTTTATTGTATGCAATGCCAACGCTATGTAATTGCTTTACTTTACCGCTATGAGTTAGCAGTAGTAGTAGCAATAGCCGGCGAGACGACCACGACGCTGCGATGGAGATCAAGGTGTCACGACGCTACGATGGAGATCAAGGTGTCAACCTGGTGACGATGGAGATCATGATGGTGCTTTGCTGATGGAGATCAAAGGCACAAGACGTTGATGGCCATATCATGTCACATATATTGAATTGCATGTGATGTTAATCCTTTTATGCATCTTATTTTGCCTAGGACGACGGTAGCATTATAAGATGATCCCTTCACTAAATTTCAAGATAAGTGTTCTCCCCTAGTATGCACCGTTGCGAAGGTTCGACGCTTCTAAGCACCACATGATGATCGGGTGTGATGGATTCTTTCGTTCGCATACAACGGGTGTAAGCTAGTTTTACACACGCAGAATACTTGGGTTAAACTTGACGAGCCTAGCATATACAGATATGGCCTCGGAACACAAGAGACTGAAAGGTCAAACATGAGTCATATAGTAGATATGATCAACATGAAAGATGTTCACCATTGATAACTAATCCACCTCACGTGATGATCGGACGTGGTTTAGTTGATGTGGATCATGTTACACTTAGACAACTTGAGGGATGTTAATCTAAGTGGGAGTTCTTAAGTAATTTGATTAATTGAACTTCAATTATCATGAACATAGTCTAAATAATCTTTGCAATTGTATGTTGTAGATCAATGGCCCGCGATGTAGTTCCACTGAATTTTAATGCGTTCCTAGAGAAAGCTAAGTTGAAAGATGATGGAAGCAACTATGCGGACTGGGTCCGTAATCTGAGGATCATCCTCATTGCTGCATAGAAGGCTTATGTCCTTGATTCACCGCTAGGTGTCGCGCCCTCTCCCTCGTCTGTTGACGTTAGGAACGCCTGGCAGACACGTGTTGATGACTACTCGATAGTTCAGTGTGCCATGCTTTACGGCTAAGAACCGGGGCTCCAAAGACGTTTTGAGCATCACGGAGCATATGAGATGTTCCAAGAGCTGAAACTTGTATTTCAAGCTCATGCCCGGGTCGAGAGATATGATGTCTCCGACAAGTTCTTTAGCTGTAAGATGGAGGAGAATAGTTCTGTCAGTGAGCATATACTCAAGATGTCTGGGTTGCATAACTGCTTGACTCAGTTGGGAGTTAATCTTCCAGATGATTCGGTTATTGACAGAATTCTCCAATCACTGCCACCAAGCTATAAGGGCTTTGTGATGAACTATAATATGCAAGGAATGGAAAAGTCTATTTCCGAGCTCTTCGCTATGCTCAAAGCTGCGGAGGTAGAAGTCAAGAAGGAGCATCAAGTGTTGATGGTAAAGAAGAGCACTAGTTTCAAGAAGGGCAAGGGAAAGAAGGGGAACTTCAAGAAGAACGGCAAATCAGTTGCTGCTCCCACGAAGAAACCCAAGTCTGGACCCAAACCCGAGACTGAGTGTTTCTACTGCAAGGGGACTGGTCACTGGAAGCGGAACTGCCCCAAGTACTTGGCAGATAAGAAGGATGGCAACGTCAACAAAGGTATATTTGATATACATGTTATTGATGTGTACCTCACCAATGCTCATAGTAGCACCTGGGTATTTGATACTGGTTCGGTTGCTCATATTTGTAACTCGAAACAGGAGCTACGGAATAAACGAAGATTGGCTAAGGACGAGGTGACGATGCGCGTCGGGAACGGTTCAAGAGTTGAAGTTATCGTCGTCGGCACGCTACCTCTACATCTACCTTCGGGATTAGTTATGAACCTAAATAATTGTTATTTGGTGCCTGCGTTGAGCATGAACATTATATCTGGATCTTGTTTATTGCCAGACGGTTATTCATTTAAATCAGAGAATAAAGGTTGTTCTATTTTGATGAATAATATCTTTTATGGTCATGCACCACTTGTGAATGGTTTATTCTTGTTGAATCTCGATCGTGGTGATACTCACATCCATAATATTGATGCCAAAAGACGCAAAATTGATAATGATAGTACCACATATTTGTGGCACTGCCGCTTAGGTCATATCGGTGTTAAGCGCATGAAAAAACTCCATGCTGATGGACTTTTGGAATCACTTGACTATGAATCATTTGAGACGTGCGAACCGTGCCTTATGGGCAAGATGACTAAAACTCCGTTCTCCGGAACAATGGAGCGAGCAACAGACTTGTTGGAAATAATACATACCGATGTATGCGGTCCAATGAGTATTGAGGCACGCTGTGGATATCGTTATGTTCTCACGTTCACAGATGATTTGAGTAGATATGGTTATGTCTACTTAATGAAACATAAGTCTGAAACGTTTGAAAAGTTCAAAGAATTTCAGAGTGAAGTAGAGAACCATCATAACAAGAAAATAAAGTTCTTACGATCTGATCGTGGAGGAGAATATTTGAGTTACGAGTTTGGCACTCACTTAAGACAATGTGGAATTGTTTCACAGTTAACGCCACCTGGAACAGCACAGCGTAATGGTGTGTCCGAACATCGTAATCATACTCTATTGGATATGGTACGTTCTATGATGTCTCTTACCGATTTGCCACTATCGTTTTGGGGTTATGCATTAGAGACAGCTGCATTCACTTTAAATAGGGCACCGTCTAAATCCGTTGAGACGACACCGTATGAACTGTGGTTTGGAAAGAAACCTAAGCTGTCATTTCTGAAAGTTTGGGGCTGCGATGCTTATGTCAAAAGGCTTCAGCCTGATAAGCTTGAACCCAAAGCAGATAAGTGCGTCTTCATAGGATACCCAAAAGAAACTGTTGGGTACACCTTCTACAGCAGATCCGAAGGCAAAGTTTTCGTTGCTAAGAATGGATCCTTTCTAGAGAAGGAGTTTCTCTCGAAAGAAGTGAGTGGGAGGAAAGTAGAACTTGATGAGGTAATTGTACCTCCTCTGGATAGTAGTACGCCACAGAAAGAAATTTCTGTGACACCAACACAGACCAGAGAAGAAGATAATGATGATGATCATGAAACTTCGGAGCAAGTTGCTACTGAACCTCGAAGGTCAACCAGGACACGTTCCGCACCAGAGTGGTACGGAAATCCAGTCTTGGAGGTTATGTTGTTAGACAATGGTGAACCTTCGAATTATGAAGAAGCTATGGCGAGCCCGGATTCCGAGAAATGGCTTGAGGCCATGAAATCCGAGATAGGATCCATGTATGAGAACAAAGTGTGGACTTTGGTAGACTTGCCCGATGAACGGCGAGCTATTGAAAATAAATGGATCTTTAAGAAGAAGACAGACGCTGATGGTAATATCACCGTCTATAAAGCTCGACTTGTTGCTAAAGTTTATCGACAAGTTCAAGGAGTTGACTACGATGAGACTTTCTCACCCGTAGCGATGCTAAAGTCTGTCAGAATTATGTTAGCAATTGCCGCGTTTTATGATTATGAAATCTGGCAAATGGACGTCAAAACGGCATTCCTTAATGGATTCCTTAAGGAAGAATTGTATATGATGAAGCCGGAAGGTTTTGTCGATCCTAAAGGCGCTAACAAAGTATGCAAGCTCCAGCGATCCATCTATTGACTGGTGCAAGCATCTCGGAGCTGGAATACTCGCTTTGATGAAGTGATCAAAGCGTTTGGGTTTATACAAACTTATGGAGAAGCTTGTATTTACAAGAAAGTGAGTGGGAGCTCTGTGGCATTTCTCGTATTATATGTAGATGACATATTGTTGATGGGAAATGACATAGAATTTCTGGAAAGCATAAAGGGTTATTTGAACAAAAGTTTTTCGATGATGGATCTCGGAGAAGCTGCTTACATATTAGGCATCAAGATCTATAGGGATAGATCAATACGCCTCATTGGACTTTCACAAAGCACATACCTTGACAAGATTTTGAAGAAGTTCAAAATGGATCAGTCAAAGAAAGGGTTCTTGCCTGTATTGCAAGGTATGAGATTGAGTAAGACTCAATGCCCGACCACAGCAGAAGATAAAGAGAAGATGAGTGTCATCCCCTATGCTTCAGCCATAGGCTCTATTATGTATGCCATGCTGTGTACCAGACCTGATGTGTGCCTCGCTATAAGCTTGGTGGGGAGGTACCAAAGTGATCCAGGAGTAGATCACTGGACAGCGGTCAAGAATATCCTGAAGTACCTGAAAAGGACCAATGACATGTTTCTCGTTTATGGAGGTGACAAAGAGCTCGTCGTAAAGGGTTATGTCGATGCTAGCTTTGACACAGATCCAGATGACTCTAAGTCACAATCTGGATACGTATTTATTCTTAATGGTGGAGCGGTCAGTTGGTGCAGTTCCAAGCAGAGTGTCGTGGCGGGATCTACATGTGAGGCGGAATACATAGCTGCTTCCGAAGCAGCACATGAAGGAGTCTGGATGAAGGAGTTCATATCCGATCTAGGTGTCATACCTAGTGCATCGGGTCCAATGACTATCTTATGTGACAACACTGGAGCAATTGCTATAGCAAAGGAGCCCAGGTTTCACAAGAGAACCAAGCATATAAAGCGTCGCTTCAACTCCATTCGGAATTTGATTAAGGATGGAGACATAGAGATTTGCAAAGTACACACGGATCTGAATGTGGCAGACCCGTTGACTAAACCTCTTCCACGAGCAAAACATGATCAGCACCAGAATGCGATGGGTGTTAGATTCATTAAAATGTAATTGACTCTAGTGCAAGTGGGAGACTGTTGGAAATATGCCCTAGAGGCAATTAATAAAGTGTTTATTATTATCATATTTCCCCGTTCATGATAATGGTTTATTATTCATGCTAGAATTGTATTGACCGGAAACTTAATACATGTGTGAATAGATAAACAAATACTGAGTCCCTAGTAAGCCTCTACTAGACTAGCTCGTTGATCAAAAGATGGTCAAGATTTCCTGACCATGGACATGAGTTGTCATTTGATAACGGGATCACATCATTAGGAGAATGATGTGATGGACTTGACCCAACCATCAGCATAGCATATGATCGTTCAGTTTAATGCTATTGCTTTCACTATGTCAAATACACGTTCCTCTGACCATGAGATCATGCAACTCCCGGATACCGTAGGAATACTTTGGGTGTATCAAACGTCACAACGTAACTGGGTGATTATAAAGGTGCACTACAGGTATCTCCGAAAGTGTTTGTTGAGTTGGCACGGATCAAGATTGGGATTTGTCACTCCGACTATCGGAGAGGTATCTCTGGGCCCTCTCGGTAATACAGCATCACAGAAGCCTTGCAAGCACCGTGACTAAAGAGTTAGTTGCAAGATGATGTATTACGGAACGAGTAAAGAGACTTTCCGGTAACGAGATTGAACTAGGTATTGGATACCGACGATCGAATCTCGGGCAAGTAACATACCGCCGGACAAAGGGAACAACGTATGTTGACATATGAGGTTCACTGATAAAGATCTTCGTGGAATATGTAGGAACCAATATGAGCATCCAGGTCCCGCTGTTGGTTATTGACCAGAGAGTCGTCTCGGTCATGTCTACATCATTCCCGAACCCGTAGGGTCCGCACACTTAAGGTTCGATGACGATATAGTATTATATGAGTTATGTGATTGGTGACCGAATGTTGTCTGGAGTCCCGGATGAGATCACGGACATGACGAGGAGTCTCGGAATGTCCGAGAGGTAAAGATTCATATATTGGAAGGTGGTATTCGGACATCGGAATGGTTCCGAAACGTTCCGGAATATTATCGGAGAGCCGGAGGGTTATCGGAACCCCCCCGGGGAAGTTATGGGCCTACATGGGCCATAGGGGAGAGGAGATGCAGCCCACAAGGGGTGGCTGCGCCCCTCCCCCTAGGGAGTCCGAATTGGACTAGGGGAAGGGGGCGCACCCCTCCTTTCCTTCTCCTCTTCTCTCTCCCTTCCTTCCCCCTTCCAAGAGGGAATCCTACTAGGACTTGGAGTCCTAGTAGGACTCCTCTCTCTCCCTTGGTGCACCCCTAGGGGGCCGGCCAGCCTCCCTCCTTTATATACGGAGGAGGGGGGCGCCTCTAGCACAGAAGAACAATTGTTTCAGCCATGTGCGGCGCCCCCCTCCACAGTTTTACACCCCGGTCATATTTTCGGAGAGCTTAGGCGAAGCCCTGCCGGAATCACTTCACCATCACCGTCGCCACACCGTCGTGCTGACGGAACTCATCTACTTCCTCGACGTCTTGCTGGATCAAGAAGGCGAGGATCGTCACCGAGCTGCACGTGTGTAGAACTCGGAGGTGCCGTACGTTCGGTACTCGATCGGTGGAGCTCGAAGGATTGTTCGACCACATCAACCGCGTTGTGAGACGCTTCCGCTAACGGTCTACGAGGGTACGTAGACACACTCTCCCCTCTCGTAGCGATGCATCTCCATGGATAGATCTTGCGTGAGCGTAGGAATTTTTTTGAAATTCATGCTCCGTTCCGCAACACGTTTATGGCCACGCATGTCAAACATTGGCAGATAAACATTTTCTGGATAACTGGTGGCACTAGCACTTCCAATATCTGCATAAGCGGGTCACCAAGAACTTGGCGAATGCTTTGACCATCCCAACATCTGTAGGTGAGTATTCCTGTTTGCACAGATAATGAAAAAGCATGATTACTATAATAGTGGCACTAGTTGTAGCAACTTTATTTTCTTAATGGGAAAAAAATATTGCGATACAATAGCTTTATATAAAAAAAAATACAACGCTAGCACAGTATGACAAAGCATGATCATGTGGATGAAGGACAGTACTGACCAGTGTGAGATGACTTTGTGAGATCAAGTTGTTCTTCAGGTCCCCGTATCTTGCCATGATGGCGATTCGTTGACATCTATCAAGAACTTCAGTGTGGCAGTAGAAGGAGGGGCCTTGAGTCATTCCAATCTCTTTTTTTGTGCAGTTCAACTAAAATTATGGCGCTCGCCATGCTGCGAGGGAGAGAGGGGGCCCACGCCACCTCGATGGTATGCCTCATGGACTCAACTAGTTCAGTGCACATGCTATGTGGTTGATGCAGTGCAAATGGACTCAATTCTCCAGGATACGCCTTCAGCAAGTTATCTACATTGGAAATGAGATGATAGTTAAGACAGTAGCTCTATTATAACTATATTATTACTTCATTTTATCAGTGGCACTAGCAGTGCCAAAACATTGCCTCAAATTATTAGTGGCATTACATTAAGATGCAAAAACAATATCATTATTGCTTTCTCATAGCAGTGCAAAAACAGTAGCACAAGATCACTAGCTGAATGCAGAGTCAAAATCAACCAAAAAGGAACATACCCGGTCATGGGAACCATAACTGCAGTCAACGCCATTGTAGATGGGTTGACACCAGTCACCAACATGGATGATTCAATTCCTGCGACCTTTTTGTGCAGTTCACCTAAAATGAAGCAATGTTTGCATCATGCAGCTAGCAAGATGTACTTGGTCCCATGAGCTAGCAGCTTCTCCTTCATTAGTTGCACTAAAATTTGAGCAACGTCAAGGTTGGCTGTCATGCTCATGGAAGGTGCAACTATAATTTGCTTATCCTTTTGTGCAGTTCCACTAAAATCAAGTGCCATTGTGGTGACGGTGACGACTAATCTTGCAAAGGTTAATAAACTGTTGCACGAGATTACCGACAGAGTTAGACGAAGAGGTTAGGAACTCCAATCACCCTTTGTGCAGTTCCACTAAAATTGAGAGACATTGCCCATGTGACATTTTAGTAGAACTGCACAAGACACTCTTTAAAAAAAAACAAAGTGTTTTGTGCAGTTCACCAAAAGGTCACAATAGCAACGAGGTGAAATGGATATCCCTATATGCACAAAAAGATATAAAGAAAATAGTTACTGGTCAATAACAAGATATGAAACATACATGAAATGAAAAGAAGCATCTATCTTCATGGCAATCATGCAAGGATAGTAGAAATTTTAAAACGGCAGCATTGCTTCATATTACTCGAAGCATTATGATCAACAATGACATCGGTCAAATATGCCATTACATTAATGGTGGCATTGCTTCGTTTTACCAGCTACATTTGATTAACAATAGCTAAATAGTTGGTATAAGTGCATGGGACAGTGGGGACACCAGGACATTCACTAGCGTAAAGAAGCAACTTACTTATCATAATGGGAAATCTAGCAGGAGAGTAGCATTTGTAAAATAGTTTAATTGCATCATATTACTGGAGGCATTAGATTAAGAACAACATTGGTTAGACATGTCCTTACTTTAACAGTATGATTGCTTCATTTTACAAGCGCCATTACATTAACAACAACAAAAAGTTGGTACAAGGGCATGCAGACAGTGGACGCATCAGCACCATGTACCTACAAGGAGGCATAATCTGGTGAGGATGAGTTTGTTGCCCCGAGCAACAAACATCCAACCAAGATCTGGGATGATCCCAAATTTAGTTCTCTTTAGGCACCTTTTACTATGTGAGGACATCAAATCTAATCCTGGACATACTCTGTTGACTTGTCCCCCAGCTGCCACTTTCTTTCCTTCTTCCACCAATAATAGATATGTTCCTTATCCAGTTTGTACTGTGTTTTCCCTTTATTTCCCTTTTGAACCAAGAGACCGGTTGGGTAGCCAGTCTCTACAACTTTCCCCCCTTCTATTTCCTCTTTGAATCAAGTCCTAGATTCATGCTACACCTTTCACCCCTTTATTCCCTGTTTGAACCAAGTCCTAGATTCGACTGCATGAAGTAGCTTTACCTCTAATAATAGTAAAAATTAAGGTGGCTTAGGAACAACTGATGGAAGTAGAAAAAGATCCACATGCAGCCACGTGGGGAGCTGGGGCAGTAGAGCAAGGCCGTTTTTGAAGGAAGCTATACCTGATGGTCGTCGGGATGTGGCTAGGAGGGCGGCGGGATGCCGAATCTGGCCACAATACGGCATGGAGGAAGAAGGGGTCGGAGGCCCTCCCGAGCCGGCGCTGTGTCGGAGAGAATGGCACGGGCAGCCGATCGGGACGCGCCGGCAGCTGTGGGTCTCCTCCCTAGCCGCTGATGATCACGTGAACGATGCACCTACTCCCCTACCCCGGCCGAGTGGATCCGGCTGGATCTGTGACCAGCGGTGAGCAGAGAGAGAGTGTGGCCACCGCTGTCTTGTTTAGATCCGGAGAGGGTGAGAGAGTGAAGAGAGCAACCCTAGTAAAGCAAGCGATGAGGCTCCTGCCCATATATATAGTGGAGTGATTTCCTTTTTCTCTCCACAACAATCGTTTCAATTTGTGTACGTGACATTAAAGAAAAGAAACTCTCTATTTAATGTGCTACAGAGAACAAAACTCCACGGCGTCCAGGAGTACTAGTAGTATTGTTCACTTGTGGGCCCCGGCCCTCCATTCATTGAACAACCACACGGGTGAATATATATATATAGAGAGAACAAACAAGCTGGAACTCTTTTGGTTTTGAGATATCGATGGTACCGTTTGACCACACTACATCAATGGACTCACTACTTTGAAGTTGTCGTAATGTGGCTTTTGCAGTTCCATCTAAATGGGGGAATACCATACATTTTCTTTGATAACTACTCTATACGTATAAACACATGCACGGTTTACATTCCGAATCGCTAGCTACAACTTGAACTATATTTGTTCTCAACATAAAGTGGAATCAAATTTTTGAATTCATGATCTTAGCGTTTGCAAAGAAAATGCAAAGGGCCATCGATCTTTGTTCTGCTTTTGAACGTACTACAACATATGCAACCCTTTTGTGAAAATGGCCAGATCTATTATAAAAAGTTCACCATGAGTACTACAAAAGCATCTCAAACATAATAAAAATTACATCGAGATTCCGAGACCACCGAACGACCTACTACCGTCAGAACGAGCCACCGACGCACCGCTGTTGCTGCCATCCTACCTGAGCCGGCTTGACCTCGTCGATGACAGCTGGGAAGTGTTCGTGCCCTTGCCCCTAAGGAGCAGCGACCAGAAGCCATAGTAGTCGTAATTGATCTGAAGCGCCTAATTCATATAACGCAATATTTCGCCACATGACAAGAAACCCTAGCCTCATCGCCGCTAGGAGACGACATGAATCTACGTTGGAGCTCCATCGACTATGCCCCGACGAGGATCAGAGCTCGAAAGACTAACTCATAGAAGATGTGTCGATCGATATCGCCGCTGTCCTACCGGAGTAGGCTTGACCTTTTTGACGATAAACGGGAAGTCTTCGTGCAGATGCCCATAAGGACCAGAGCCGTAGAGCCGTATTGTGTGTTTGGTTGCATTCTCATCTAAACATAGTTGTTCCCTCTTTGTGCATGCTCATCTCAGCATCCCTCTTCATGCATGCTCCTAGTGTATTTGTGTTAAGCTAGTGTGGACTCATGCACCCTTCATACACTCTACCAAACACCCAAAAGTGGGTCGAGAAGGGAACTTTTGCTCTCATGCACCCTTCATACACCCTACCAAACACCCAATAGTGGGCCGAGAACGGAACTTTTGCTCTCATGCACCCTTCATACAACCTACCAAACACACCCTTGTCGTCGTTGAACCCTTGTAATTATCTGAAGCACTTGACACCTAATCTCACCACATGACAATACGCTCATGTTCCATCCACTATGTCTAGATGGACGAACTCGAGGAGGATCAGAGCCCGAAAGACAAACTCAAAGGAGAAGTGCCCCCCATCCGAGTGAGGGCTGCGTGTGCGTGGACTAAAAAACCCTAATGTAAACTACTAACTAGAGCGGAGGCACCGCGATTCCCCTCCCCGCCACCAGTGGCCCGAGCGGCGGGAAGAGGGGAGGGGCAAATCCACGGGATCACCGGTGAAGCATGGAGCGGGGAGGTTACCCTAGCTGCCTAGGGTGGGGGGAGTAGATTTGTATTCATAGCGAAATAGATTCGAATTTTACGATAATCATCTTCTGAGCCCGGGCTCATCTGCACCCGCGCTGACGAAAAAAATCAAAACTAATACTAGAAAAATTCAAAAAATTCCAATTTTTTTCGCATGGTAGATAATTTGATGCATGAGGTCTGCTCCAATTTTCAAATCATTTGGTCATTTGAGCAGCTCTCGGAAAAAAGACAAATTTGGGGTCTGTAAAAAAGTATACTGTTCATGCACTGTTCTGACCCAATTTGTCTTTTTTGCCGAGAGCTGCTCAGATGTCCAAACGATTTGAAAATTGGAGCAGTCCTCACGCATCAAATTTTCTACCATGCAAAAAAAATTTGAATTTTTTTGATTTTTTTGGAATTTTTTGTGAATTTTTTTCTGACCAGATGCAGATGAGCCTGGGCACCGAATTGCTGCACTCCGAATTTTATTGGTACTGTACAATACTATATAACCGGTGTCTCGACATTTTTTTCGATTTCTCAACATATCTACAGCCCGTACGTTACCATCACTCGTCTCTCTTTTCTACTGTAGTAGTAGTGACTCAGCCTGCCTAAAAAAAAGTAACTTAGCCGTATGTTACCATCACTCGTCTCTCTTTTCTAGTACTGTAGTAGTAGTAACGTGACGCGCGTTGCATTCGGTGAGCGGCGTGCCGGACTGACCGTGGCGGTGCGACGCGAACGCGACGGGCGTGCTATATACATGTACCACCTTTTTTCTTTTGGTTTTGCTCCAAGCCGCAATCCATCAATACAAAATTATATTTAAAAGTCAAGGGCGGGGCTTTTCCCGCGCGGTACGCGCGGCAGTTTTGCCTAGTTGGTTTGGAGAGTCGAGGCGGATGAGGGAGTAGCGGATTCAACTTACTACTGGAAGGGTGGGACTGTGTGATTTGATGGCTCGTTACTGCAGGTAAGGTGGGGCCTTGTGATATGACTGCTCATTTATAGTCATTATTACTGCGGCGCTACGACCGGGTGAGGCTCCCCTTCCATTCCCCACTCTAATCTGGTGCATGACATGTCGACCCGGATGCTGGCTGTCCCACATGTCGGGGAAAGGAAGAATAATTGTTGCCGATGACGTAATAAGGAGCAAAGAACCGTGCGGTATACTCTAGTTTAGCACTGGAGTACTAGTATACGTCGGAGGAGTGCGAAACACGGCAGCCCAGTGAACCACCAGGCGATATGGTGATAAAAAACAATGTACTACAGTCCAGCCTTAGCATGTAAAAACACGCCACCGCTTCCTCCTCCTCCTCTTGGTTTACCGCCATCAGTGGAGCAAGAGCATCGTCGCAGCTTAGCTAGTACTCCTCTCCAACCTTTTTTACAATTCCTTTGTTTTTTCTTGTGGCGTTGAACACTCTTTGCTAATCCTATTGGATTTAGCACTCGAGTCCCATACTTTCCCCATTCCTGTATTTTCAGTATCATGGGAATCAAAGAGGCTCTTAGACTGGTTTACGGCCAGTTGTTTTTTTTTTCCAATGAAATATCTCCAAAATGTAATGAATGTGCTCCGGTTTCTATGAAAATCATCTGGTTTGCATGTAATAATTCATTTATTTATTCTTTTGCGGGGGGTCTGCATGTAATTCGTCCGGTTTGAAATGTACTCGTACACCAGCATGGTTAGATGGCCCGCTGCCGCATTCTGTCCGAGGATTCATCCCTACCGGTTGGCGCTCAGCGTTGGAGATGCCCCGAGTGCTTGCAGGTGGACCCAGATGCTCTATGTCCCACATGTCGGCGAAAGGAAGCACGTAGAAATATTTCTGACGGCCGCGGAGCCGAGCAGTACATCTCAGCAAGTAGGAAAAATGCGTGAAAAAAAATGTACTATGAAGCGTAGCTGCAAAGTGATGACAGGTATAGGTCGCACGCACCCAACGCGTGGTCGTAGTACGTACGAGTACAAACGAGTACGTAGTACTCCTACTCTATCAACACGAGTCCCATCGGACAACGGCGTCCATGCTACAGCTAGCTCTTCTCCCTCCTCATTTCTCTCTTCTAATTCAAACTCAGCCGACGCGCAGCGGGCAGGGTGGGGATTTGCCGATAGTCGGTTTGCTCAACTGCGGTCCCACATGACAGCGAAAATGCTAGACAACACGTAGTCCCTAGCTTGAGCGGCGTGCCGGACCGACCCTAGTACCCCCAACCATGTGGGGGTGCCATGCGATGTGGCAGGCTTTTCCTTTTGAACTTGTAGAAAATGTAACATTTGGTTATGCTTTTGCTCCTTGGCACGGTAGACAGATAGAAACAACAATTAAAAATGCTAGGGCGGGGATTTTCCCGCGCAATAAGCCGGGGAGTTTGCCAGTTTGGCGCATCGTCGGTTTTCTCACATCGGGCCCACATGTCAGTGATAATATGCCAAGCCAATGCGCACTGAGCGGCGGGCCGGAACGACAGTGTGGGTTGCGACGCGAACGGGACAGGCGTGCTGTACTTGTTCCACTTTCTCGTTTTAAACTTGTGACGTGTAACGCTTAGTTTTGAATTTATAAGTTTGGTTGTCGCGCCCATATATATACTACTATAGTTTGGTAGGTTGGGTCATGCATCGTACGTAAATTACGAAGTTGATGCAATAGGTAAGTATTACCTCCGTCCTGGTTTGTTGGTCCTCTTTGTGTCAAATTCTGACCATAGATTTAACTAACAAAATATTAATGCATGTCACCAAAAAATATATCATTGGATTCGTATTTGAACATAGTTTCCAACTATATTGTTTTTTGTGACATGCATTAACTTATTGTTAGTTAAATCTGAAGTCAATATTTGGCACAAAACACAAAAGGTGACCAATAAACCAGGGCGAAGATAGTCATACATATAATTAACGCCAAATGAGAGCAAGGGATCACACATGTCATTTACGACTGGAATGATAATGCGATACAGTAACACATTAAGGCCACGACGCAATGCAGTGCTGGTTACAGGAGGCAAGAAGAAAGATGCATCCATCGACGACCTCCTCCTCCCCAACTCAGGGCGCCGGCCCACCAAATGGCGGCTGAGTAGTAGCGGCTTTCATGGCGAGGTCAACGTGCTTCTGAACAATGGCGTCCAAGGCTTCCAGCCGGTCGAAGAAGGCCAACATGTTTGCGTCATCCCTAGCCCTGTAGTGGCCTATGTAGACGATTTCCTCATAGACATGGATGTGTAGGTTGATGGTTTCTTGCTCGGCGAGGCGCTGTGTGATAACCCACAAGTATAGGGGATCGCAACAGTTTTCGCGGGTAGTATTTCACCCAGATTTATTGATTCGACACAAGGGGAGCCAAAGAATATTTGCGAGTATTAGCAGTTGAGTTGTCAATTCAACCACACCTGGAGAACTAAATATCTGCAGCAAAGTGTTCAGTAGCACAGTAGTATGATAGTTTCAAGAGCAGTAGTAACAGTAGTGACAGTAACAGAAGCAGTTTTGTAGTAATTGTAACAGCAGCAGCAACGAAAGTAACTTAGCAAAGATCAATATGCGAAAAGCGTAGGCATTGGATCAATGATGGATAATTATGTTGGATAACATTCATCATGTAACAGTCACAACCTAGGGCGATACACAATAGCTCCAATTCATCAATGTAATGTAGGCATGTATTCCGTATATAGTCATACGTGCTTATAGTAAGAACTTGCATGACATCTTTTGTCCCACCCTCCCGTGGCAGCGGGGTCCTTAAGGAAACTAAGGGATATTAAGGCCTCCTTTTAATAGAGAACCGAAACAAAGCATTAGCACATAGTGAATACATGAACTCCTCAAACTATGGCAATCACCGGAAAGAATCCCAATTATTGTCACCTTGGGGTATGCGGATCATGACACGTAACAGGTGCATATAACTTGCAAGATAGGATCAAGAACTCAAATATATTCATGAAAACATAGAGGGTTCAGATCTGAAATCATGGCACTCGGGTCGTAGTGACAAGCATTAAGCATAACAAAGTCATAGCAACATCAATCTCAGAACATAGTGGATACTAGGGATCAAAGCCCTAACAAATTGACTCGATTACATGGTAAATCTCATCCAACCCATCACCGTCCAGCAAGCCTACGAAGAAATTACTCACACACGGCGGTGAGCATCATGAAATTGGTGATGAAGGATGGTTGATGATGATGACTGCTCGAATCCCCCTCTCCGGAGCCCCGAACGGACTCCAGATCAGCCCTCCCGATGAAGAACAGGAGGTGCCGGCGGCTCCGTATCATAAAATGCAATGATTCTTTCTCTCTGATTTTTTTTCTCCACGAAGAGGTACTTATAGCGTTGGAGTTAGGGCAAACGGAGCTGCCAGGGGCCCACAAGCCTGCCAGGTGCGCCTTGGGGGGGGGGGGGGGGTGGGCGCGCCCCCCTGGCTTGTGGCGCCTGGTGGCCCCCCCTCTGGTGGATCTTTGCGCCAATATTTTTTATATATTCTGAAATAATTCTTCGTAAATTTTTAGGTCCATCCGAGAACTTTTATTTCTGCACAAAAACAACACCATGGCAATTCTGCTGAAAACAGCGTCAGTCCGGGTTAGTTCCATTCAAATCATGCAAATTAGAGTCCAAAACTAGAGCAAAAGTGTTTGGAAAAGTAGATACGTTTGGGACGTATCAACTCCCCAAGCTTAACTCATTGCTTGTCCTCAAGCAATTCAGTTGACAAACTGAAAGTGATAAAGAAAAACTTTTACAAACTCTTTTGTTTTTGTTGTCTGTATATATACTTAACTAGCATCCAAGTTTTCAGCAAAGATTATGAACTAATCATATTGATGATAACACTTAGGTCTCACATTTACTCATGGAAATAACATAACCAACTAGCGAGCAATAATAAGATATCTTGGATGCCAACACTTTGTCAAAACAATCATGATATAATATGATAACATGGTATCTCGCTAGCCCTTTCTGAGACCGCAAAACATAAATGCAGAGCACCTCTGAGATTCAAGCAACGACTAAACATTGTAATTCAGGGTAGAGGATATCCAGTCATGGTCACACCCAACATTAACTATACTCAATGCATAAAAATGACAATAGTGCTCTCCAACGGGTGCTTAAATTAGAGGGTGATGACTCAACAATAAAAGTAAAATAACATAAAAGTAAATGGATAAGCCCTTCATAGAGGGCAGCATGGATTTGCAATGGTGCCAGAGCTCGAAGCTTAAATTAGAGATGAAAATAATTTTGGGAGGTATGCTTTTCCTGTCAATGTCACGACCGAGAGTTTTCAATATCTTCCATGCTAAACGCATTATAGGCGGTTCCCAAGCGGAAAGGTAAAGTTTACTCCCCCTCCACCGTACCAACAGAAGCCATGGCTAGCCGAATTCATGGGTGCCCTCCATACCAACAACTTATCGGGGGAGTTTGTTTGCATTATATGATTTTGATTTGAGCATAGGACTGGGCATCCCGATTACCATCCTCTCTCGTGCAATGACAAGTGAATAAACACTCATCTGAGAGTAACCCACTTAGCATGGAAGATATTGACCACCCCCTGTCGCTCCATGAGCGGTACGGGCATACAAAACAGATGCTCGTTTGAATATTTAGAGGTGGCACTTGCAAATTTACTTGGAACGGCAGAGTAATACCACATATAGGTAGATATAGTGGACTCATCTGGAACAACTTTGGTTTAAGGATTTGGATGTACAAGCAGTATTCCCACTTAGTACAGGCGAATGCTAGCAAATAGATTGAGAAGCGACCAGCTAGAGAGCGAAAACGGTCATAGACATGCATTGCGAATAATTAACATTGAACACGAGCATGAGTAGGATATCAACATCCTGGACATAAATATCATGGAGGCTATGTTGGTTTTGATTCAACTACATGTATGAACATGTGCCAAGTCAAGCCACTCGAATTACTCAGAGGAGGATACCATGCTAACATACTACATCACAACCATTTTAATGCATGTTGACACTCAAGATAAATCATTATCCACTCCTAGCTATTTAAGCATGGCATGAGCAACTATAATCTCTAATTGTCATCACAAATACGTTTACTCATAATAATGCTGAATCATGAATACTGAGCTAAACATATTTACAAACACAAAAACAAGAAGAGTTCATACCAGCTTTTCTTCACCGCAATCACTTCATCAAATATCGTCATTATTGCCTTTCACTTGCATGACCGAATGATGTGATAATAATAATAATGGTGCAAGGGTGCCGTGGACTAAGCTGGAATCTGCAAACATTTATTCAAAGGAGAAGACAAAGTAATAGTGGCTCGTTGTTAGATCAACAATAAAGCATGCGGGAGCCACTCAACATTTTCATCGTGGTCTTCTCCTTGTGACGACTCAACGAAAAGAAAAGAAATTCAAAGAAACACACTGAAATATTTTTGGAGTTTTTGGTTTTCCTGAAGGAAGCAAATTAACGAAGGAAAACGAAAAAAAACGAGAAAAACTATTTACACGGGAAAGCTCCCAACAGGTAAAAGAAGAAACGAGAAATCTTTTTGGGTTTTCTTTTACTACTACGAATTAACTAAACAGGAAAGAAACTACAACTAATTATTTTTTTGGATTTTCAAAAGTTTTTTCAAACACACAAGAAGAAAGCGAAAATAGAACTAGCATGGATATACAATGAAAAAGGATGAACACCAGCAACTGGAATGAGTGTGTGAACATGAATGTAATGTCGGTGAGAAATACGTACTCCCCCAAGCTTAGGCTTTTGGCCTAAGTTGGTCTACAGCCAGTCCTGGCCTGGATAAGGCCCATGATGGTAGTTCAGGTTATACTGAAATGCAGCTGCCACAGCTTGGCGAGCTGCCTCGTTAAGCCGCTCGGTCTCTGCCGCCCTCTCGTACTCCTCAGCCTCCTCCTCAAGTATGAAATGTCTATGTTTTCCCTGGAAATCAAAGAAGGCAGGAGCAGGCAAAACAATATGGAAAACACGACGCCTGTTAAAGATTAGCCTGTATCTGAACGGGAGGAGACCCCTCTCAAGGAACTGGTGGCGTTCCATAGCATCATAATCAAGAAAACTAGGTGGCAAAAGGGTGTCATTTTGTTTAATGGTCACACCAAGATAGGTAGCTAAGCGAGTGGCATAAATTCCACCAAAGAAATCACCAACTAAGGCATTATTATGTAAGTGACGTGCAACAATAGCCCCCATGTTAAATTGTCTATCTCCTAGTACCGCACTCTTAAGAACGCTCAGGTCTGGGGTGCAAAGATGACTATGATCATGTTTACCATTAATGCATCTACCAATGAACAGAGCAAAATAATGTATGGCAGGAAAATGAATGCTCCCCATAGTAGCCTGTGTGATGCCTCTAGTTTCACCCCTAGTAATGTTCATGAGAAATTCATTGCAATCAGATTTACGAGGTTTAGTGCAAGTCCCCAGAATGGAATTTTGCATACTTCACTAAATTCTTCAACAGACATACGAAAAGGATTTTCACAAAGGTTGAAAATAACATCATGTGAAGTGCGCTGATATACATACTTGAATCTTCGCACAAAGGAGTCAGTGAGGTCATAGTATTGCGGGCACCTGTCTGCCAGGAACTCCGTGAGCTCGGCGTTATGCACGTACATATCAAACTCTTCCTTGATGCTGGCTCGAATCATGAAGGCATCCGACGGCCACTCGCACGGTAGCACCGCGGCCTCGCGTGGCGGTTCGGTACCCGGCTCGCGTATTGCGGGCCTAGGAGCACTCTTGCTCGAGGAACCACCATGGAACGCCTTCCTAAACATTTTCTTTTCTCTGAAAAATTTCTGAAATTTTTAGTGACTCAAAATAAAAGTGAACGAAGCTCAACAAAATTGATAGCAACTACTCCTACAAGTATCTAGAGGCTATATCATGCATCAAAACTACTTTGGACCATACAAATTCATCATGCAAGCTCATAAACATGGTCACCACAACAGTAAAAATTTGCAAAGTATAAAGCACTAGAACAAAAACTAATTGGAGCTTTGGAGGAGTCACATACCAAGGAGTAATTCCTCAAAACAATTTTGGAAACGGAGTTCCGAGCAAGGAGATAAAAAATCACAGCAATATGAGCAAGAACACGGGCTTGGGAGCAAGTTTGATTTTTTCTGGAGGAAGAAGAAGGAGATGGGTGGCTGGCATAAGTGAGTGGGTCCCTGTGGGACCCAGAAGCCTGCTGGGCACGCCCTGTGGGCTTGTGGCTCACAGGTGCACCCCCCTTGGGGTGTGTTCAGTGCCAAAAATACTTAAATATTCTGGAAAAAATCATACTAAATTTTCATGGCATTCTGAGAACTTTTATTTTTGGGCCATTTTTTATTGCACGGAAAATTTAGAAAACAGGATAATCATGGCATTTTATTTTATTCTACTAAAAATAACTGAGAGCAAAAGGTGGTTACAGAAAGTTATGCTTACTAAATTCATCGACCACATGCCCTTCAAAAAGAATCCGTTAATAAGGTTGATCAAGTCTTGTTAACAAACTATTTCCGAATGGCATGAAACCGAGGAATTTTCGTATAACACTAAGTTACCTCAATGGGGATATGCATCTCCCCAACAATAAGAATTTCATATTTCTTTTTGACAGTACGAAGAGGAAATTTGAAGCCTCCAATAGTGATTGTCGAAACCTTTTCAATACAATTGATACCATTCACCAAATTTTGTTTCTTTGGAAAATAAACCGCATGCTCATTACCATTGACATGAAAAGTAACCTTGCTTTTGTTGCAATCAATAACAGCCCCTGCAGTATTCAAAAAGGGTCTTCCAAGGATAATCGACATGTTGTCGTCCTCGGGCATATCAAGTATAACAAAGTCTGTCAAGATAGTAACATTTGCAACTACAACGGGAACATCCTCACAAATTCCAATAGGTATAGCAGTTGATTTATCAGCCATTTGCAAAGATATTTCAGTAGGTGTGAGCTTATTCAAATCAAGTCTTCTATATAAAGAGAAAGGCATAACACTAACACCGGCTCCTAAATCACATAAAGCAGTTTTGACATAACTTCTTTTAATGGAGCATGGTATAGTAGGTATTCCTGGATCTCCTAACTTCTTAGGTACTCCACCCTTAAAAGAATAATTTGCAAGCATGGTGGAAATTTCAGCTTCAGGTATCTTTCTTTTATTTGTGACAATATCTTTCATATATTTAGCATAGGGAGACATTTTCAACATATCAATCAAGCGAGTACGCAAAAAGACAGGTCTAAGCATTTCAGCAAAGCGCTCAAAGTCTTCATCATCCTTATTTTTAGATGGTTTAGTAGGGAAATGCATAGGGTTTTGAACCCATGGTTCTCTCTCCTTTCCATGTTTTCTAGCAACAAAGTCTCTTTTATCATATCTTTTATTCTTAGGATGTGGGTTATCAAGATCAACATCAGGTTCTATTTCTACATCATTATCTGGTTAAGCATCAACATGAACATCATCATTATCATTATCATTATCGCTAGATGTATGTTCATTACCATATTGTGTCTCAGCATCGGAAATAGAAGCATCATTATGATTCTCAGGAGGTTTTTCTATCTCAGGTTCACTAGAAGCAGGCAAAGTTTTATCATTTTTCTTTTTCTTTTTCTTCTTAGATGGACTAGGTGCATCAATAGTATTTCTTTGAGAATCTTGTTCAATTCTTTTAGGATGCCCTTTAGGATATAGAGGATCCTGGGTCATGCTACCTCCTCTAGTAACAACTCTAACAGCATGGTCATTCTTTTTATTATTCATTTCATCAAGCAAATCATTTTGTGACTTAGAAATTTGTTCTAACTGGGTCTGGACCATAGAAGCATGTTTACTCAAGCATTTAACATCATTAGCAGTTCTAAACATCAAATCACTCAAACATTCAATCATGATGGCATTTCGTTTTAGTTGATTGCTAACATACATATTAAAGTGTTCCTGTTTAATGATGTAATTATCAAACTCATACAGGCATTGACTAGCAGATTTATTATACGGAATATCACCTTCATCAAATCTAGTGAGAGAATTTACCTCCACTACCTGTGTCGGGATGTCGAGCCCATGTATTTCTTCAATAGGTGGTAAATTCTTAACATCTTCAGCTTTAATTCCTTTTTCCTTCATAGATTTCTTAGCTTCTTGCATATCTTCTGGACTGAGGAATAGAATACCTCTCTTCTTCGGAGTTGGCTTAGGTGGTGGTTCAGGAAGTGTCCAATCATCAGCATTTCTCAATATATTATTTAATAGTACTTCAGCCTGTCCAACAGTTCGTTCCCTGAAAACACAACCAGCACAACTATCTAGGTAGCCCCTAGAAGCATCGGTTAGTCCATTATAAAAGATATCAAGTATTTCATTTTTCTTAAGAGGATGATCAGGCAAAGCATTAAGTAGTTGGAGAAGCCTCCCCCAAGCTTGAGGGAGATTCTCTTCTTCAATTTTCACAAAGTTGAATATTTCCTGTAAGGCAGCTTGTTTCTTATGAGCAGGAAAATATTTTTCAGAGAAGTAATATATCATATCCTGGGGACTACGCACACAACCAGGAGCAAGAGTATTAAACCATTTCTTAGCATCACCCTTTAATGAGAAAGGAAACAACTTAAGAATATAGTAATAACGAATTTTTTCCTCATGAGCAAATAGGGTGGCAATATCATTCAACTTAGTAAGATGTGCCACAACTGTTTCAGTTTCATAACCATGAAAAGGATCAGATTCAACCAAAGTAATTAACTCAGGATCGACAGAGAATTCATAATCCTTATCGGTAACAAATATGGGAGAAGTAGCAAACTTAGGATCATATTTCATTCTCTCCCTCATAGATTTTTCTTTCAACTCAGCAAGCAATTTTCTAACCTCATCTCTATCATTACAAGCAAGAATTGCCCTAGCTGTCTCCCTATCAAAAACATAACCATCAGATGTTTCAGGCATTTCAACTCTAGTAGGAGAGCTAGGCATAATAGGTGAATCATAATTTTCAAGAGTTTCAACATTTTCAGTTTCTTTAGCTTTAGCAATTTGTTCATCAAGAAATTCACCAAGTGGCACAGTATTATCAAGCATAGTACTAGCATCTTCATAAGTATCATTCATAGCAAAAGTAGTATCATCAATAACTTGCAACATATCAGAGTGAATAGCAGGTGGTGGTGTCGCAAGCCTACTCAAAACAGAAGGTGAATCAAGTGCGGAGCTAGATGGCAGTTCCTTACCTCCCATCGTCTTAGAGGGAACGATCTTGGTTTTAGCGTCTTTCAGATTCTTCATAGTGATCAAAAGATATAAATCCGAAGTGACTCAACAAATAGAGCTATGCTCCCCGACAACGGCGCCAGAAAAAGGTCTTGATAACCCACAAGTATAGGGGGTCGCAACAGTTTTCGCGGGTAGTATTTCACCCAGATTTATTGATTCGACACAAGGGGAGCCAAAGAATATTTGCGAGTATTAGCAGTTGAGTTGTCAATTCAACCACACCTGGAGAACTAAATATCTGCAGCAAAGTGTTTAGTAGCACAATAGTATGATAGTTTCAAGAGCAGTAGTAACAGTAGTGACAGTAACAGAAGCATTTTTGTAGTAATTGTAACATCATGTGGCACCCCGGCTCAGATGAACCGGAACACCCCGTATTCCAGCCCAGAGATCAAGTCTTCTAGAATACGGCACTGCTGGTATAAAACAGAACAACTCTTTATTACAAATGATATGAGTACAATGGTCTGATAATACAAGGGATTACATCGGCACGGCGACACTACGCCTGCTAAGGTAGCTCTATACTAGCAGCGGAACAACTCGTAGCAGCGGAATAACTTCTAGCAGCGAAACAGCAACGACGGTGATGGACTCAACTCCACAGGGACTCTGGCTGGGACACTGCCTAGCTCGCAGACTCGGGATCCTCGACCATCAATCAATCATGGCACCACCTAAAATCTGGCATGACACGCCAGGTGAGTACTTTGAATGTACTCGCAAGCTCACAACAACCAAAAGCACGAAGGCAAGACAATAACATAGCATTAACAGGTTAAGTTATTAACTGCTACTATGATGTGGAAGTAAATATTAATCATAATATGGTAATGCTAGAATTACTGATGAACCCTCATATTGGGTCACATGAACCATCTCACTCTTAGCTACCCGGCCAAGCAATATATCATCTCGACCACCTCGTGATCAATATAACCTCATGATCACCGCGTGACCACATCACAAACCGATGATCATCCTCCAGATCATCCCAATATCATCATCGGCATCCTGCCAAACTGTTACTTGCTCACATACAAATATAAGTCATTCCGTCATCATGAGTGTTGATCGAACGGTGTGACCTAGTACGAACTATGTCCATAATCGAGGACGCGGCTATCGATAGTTTATACACTCTGCAGAGGTTAGTACACTGTACTCACACCACGGAATTCATGGCCTCATGCTCCCATTCGGGTGGACCAACGACATTCTGACAAAACCAATCTATTGCATGACACTCTCCCGGCCAGTCCGACAAACTCCCCTTCGGCCTATGTCATGGTTGGCCCTGATGCCAACTCTTGACATCCTGCCACCTCGTGGCAAAACAAAGCAAACTCGTCCCAAATGGGGACACCCGGGTACAACACAACTTGGGCACACAAGGTTATGACCGCCTACCGGGCCAGGGTAGTGCGCGCACATATCCTTCCCTAGTTGGATACACCGGCGAGAGGCATGGCAATAGACCGAATTAGGGCCTCCCCATCCAGGCAAGTGTGGCTGCACTGGTGAGCTCGATTCGGTGGCACCTGATCAACGAAATGACGGAATTTGTCCCCAAGGTATATCTCTGCCATAACTGAGACTTCAAGATCATATACCTGTGATCCAAGTCATAGCAATATCCAACGAATAATACAGTCATATCATTAACATATAACTCCATAGGTAAAAGATTGATTATGATTATGGTGAATCCATAGCAAATGATCCTACTGATCCAATAGCAATATCAAGATTTTTAACCATAGATCAATATGATAGCACCAAATCCAATAATACTCCAATGCATAATATCCAATATGATTATGATGAAATAATAATCATAGCTCCTAATAATCCAATGGTGACATGGCATTATCAAACTTGCAAGGTATTGGCACTAAAGAATCCAAGCATCATCATGGCAGTAGCAAGATCAATTATTACTCCAAGAATTTGCCATTAATAAATCATCACTAAAATTGCAAGTTTTTAAGCAAGATTATTAATTAAAACCATGGCATTGCATTGCAATCATGCAAATGGAGGGTGTGGCTTGCCTTGCTCCAAGGGAGTGTTGCAACTACTCCTGATCTTCATCCAGCAACCAAACACTCTGGACAATATTTTTGAAAGCATTTGTAAATAGTACATAAAGCATTTTCTTCTGTCCAGAAATTCTAGATAGCAGAGAAAAATACCAAACTCTACCAAAAAATAAAGGAGCTCAAAAGAAAAATACTGCAAAAAGAATCAGCTCAATTGGACTTTTAGTTTAGGAGATATTGCTGGTCAAAGTTGTGGTCAAACTGGAATTAAAAATGGATTTAAATGAATTTCTGGAAAACCTCCAGGGGCTGACGTCGAAAGCATAAAACAGAAATACGCTTTCACTTGAAAACGGTTCGGCGCAGCCTGGGTCACTGACCAGTGGGCCCCTTCGGTCAGTTTTAAATAGAGAGAAGAAGAACAGAGGGACGGCGGGCTCACCGGCGTCGGACGGCGGCGAGGAGGCAGTGCCGGAGCAGGGAGAGGGGGGGAATGGATCGGGAACTCCACGGCGAGCTCACCCGTACCCGTAGCTCGTCAGGAGACGGTCGGACGGCTTTGCGCCCTTCGTCTCCGGCGGCGGCAGGCTTCGGGTGCCGATGCATTCAGCCATTCCGGCGACCATGGGCTCGGGAGAGAGGCTAGGGAGAGTCAGAGGAATGCCAGAAGCTCGCTGATGAGCTCAGGTGGGGATGGGATGGACCAGAATGAGCGCATGGTGGAGAGGCCGAGCGGCGGAGTTCCTCACCGGAGGGGAGGAAGAAGGCCTCGCAGGCTCGCTGGAGTGGCTCCGGTGGAAGATTGGGTGAGGTTGAGGGCGAGTGGTGAGGAAAGACGGGGCCGGGGACGGCTTAAATAGGCGGAGGAGGATGCTCGTGGCCGCAAGCCGCCATGGACGAGCGGCTGGAGCTCTGGCTCGACCGCGTACGCGTGGGCGCACGGGAGGACTCGGACGGCGACGTGAGAGGGCTAGTGGAGCGCCAGAGGAGCAGACGCGGGAGGGGCATGCATTGTCAGCCACTAGGGCACTGTGCGCGCGCGTGCGGCGATGGCCGGGGCCGGCGGCAGGCGCTACAGGAGGGGGAGAGGGGTCAGGGGAATATGTGGGAGAAGAAGGAGGATGGATGGCACCAACAGACGCGCGAGGAGGGACGAAGGGAACGAGCCCGTGGCTAGATGACGTGCAGAGCGCGGCCACAATGGGCAGAGCACGCGCGCTGGCATGCCAGCAGTGCGGTCACCGCGTGGCTTGGCATGGGAAGGGCACGTAGGCCTGGAACAAGATGTCCACCATGTAGTCCCTTCATCCAGTAACCCCTTTGCGGCTTTGGTTCGATTAAAGGGTCTCTGGTATGAAGTGTAACATCAACTGAACATTACTGCAGCAAGGTTAGAATGGATGCTGGGGTCAACATAAGGGGTTAAGGGGCTAACCAGGTTGTCACAGGGTTTAAGGGTAGGAAGGACTACAATCCTATGACATTTGGAAAGATTTGGACCAAGATTTATCATAGTTGCTTTACTACTACCAAATCTGGTCCAGAAACTAAATCATGAAGTGGCACTCACATACAGTGTTGCATTGAGCTGCAATTTGGTGGAGGATAATGATTTAGACATAAGAAGACACTGTAAAAATTTCATGCCATTTGGACATGCCAAAATGGTACTTCCTTCACAATGATCCACACTGGACAGAAACTTGGGGGAATTTTGTGGAGAAAATGGCTTGGCAAAATGATGTGAATTTTGGCATGCTCAAAGGATATAGGGATATTTAGGTCCTGGATTAATTTCAGGATTTATGAACCAATATAAAATATAGTTGCTTCACACCCTGAAAAAGTGACCAGAAGCAAGAATTGGATGATGCACTCACCATGAGCATGGAATCTTGAATATTTTTACATATCCAAGGTTCATATGAGTCAAAGGATTTTTGAGAATTTTATGGGAATTTTGGGTTTCACAGCCAAGGGCAAACATGACTATTCCTTTAATAGAAAAAGGAATATTATCAAGAAATAAAGATTGGGATTGGGATAAGATGGAAATGACATGGTCTTGGGAATGATTTGAGAGTGTTGATTCACTTGGGAGAAGAAAGAAAAAGAATCTTCCCAAGTTTTAAGTCCATAGAGACAATTCAAAAGAAAATTCAAACCAAAATCCAAAGAAATCCAAAAGAAAAGAAAATAGCCAAAAATTGGGGTGTTACACAGCAGCAGCAACGAAAGTAACTTAGCAAAGATCAATATGCGAAAAGCGTAGGCATTGGATCAGTGATGGATAATTATGTTGGATAACATTCATCATGTAACAGTCACAACCAAGGGCGATACACAATAGCTCCAATTCATCAATGTAATGTAGGCATGTATTCCGTATATAGTCATATGTGCTTATAGTAAGAACTTGCATGACATCTTTTGTCCTACCCTCCCATGGCAGCGGGGTCCTTAAGGAAACTAAGGGATATTAAGGCCTCCTTTTAAAAGAGAACTGGAACAAAGCATTAGCACATAGTGAATACATGAACTCCTCAAACTACGACAATCACCGGAAAGAATCCCAATTATTGTCACCTTGGGGTATGCGGATCATGACACGTAACAGGTGCATATAACTTGCAAGATAGGATCAAGAACTCAAATATATTCATGAAAACATAGAGGGTTCAGATCTGAAATCATGTCATTTGGGCCCTAGTGACAAGCATTAAGCATAGCAAAGTCATAGCAACATCAATCTCAGAACATAGTGGATACTAGGGATCAAAGCCCTAACAAATTGACTCGATTACATGGTAAATCTCATCCAACCCATCACCGTCCAGCAAGCCTACGAAGAAATTACTCACACACGGCGGTGAGCATCATAAAATTGGTGATGGAGGATGGTTGATGATGACGACTGCGTCGAATCCCCCTCTCCGGAGCCCCGAACGGACTCCAGATCAGCCCTCCCGATGAAGAACAGGAGGTGGAGGCATCTCCGTATCGTAAAACACGATGATTCTTTCTCTCTTATTTTTTTCTCCACGAATAGGTACTTATAGCATTGGAGTTAGGGCAAACGGAGCTGCCAGGGGCCCACAAGCCTGCCAGGCGCGCCTTGGGGGGTGGGTGCGCCGCCCAGGCTTGTGGCGCCTGGTGGCCCCCCTCTGGTGGATCTTTGCGCCAGTATTTTTTTTATATTTTGAAATAATTCTCCGTAAATTTTTAGGTCCATCCGAGAACTTTTATTTCTGCACAAAAACAACACCATGGCAATTCTGCTGAAAACAGTGTCAGTCCGGGTTAGTTCCATTCAAATCATGCAAATTAGAGTCCAAAACTAGAGCAAAAGTGTTTGGAAAAGTAGATACGTTTGGGACGTATCACTGCGCGGCGAGCGTGGCCTCGAGGTGGACATTCTTTGTCGTGACATCGGGCAGCTGCAGGGCCACCAGTGCATGAAAGAGGTCCACACCATGGAGGCCAATGAGGGTGGCAGGCAATGAGGAGCCTGGGCACATGGGCTGGAGGAGTACGGCAAGGTCGCCCACTGGCGGAGGCCCCCAGTGGGCAAGGTATGGCAGCTGCCATACCTTAATTCCGGGAAAAACAAAATTTATATATACGCATGTATCGATCGATCTGTTGTGTGTCGTTCGAGCACATAAAAAAAGGGTGAAAAAAGGCCGCTGGCCTGATGGGCCGACCCATCCAGCTGTTGTGCCAAGGAACCGGTCGAGCTCGATTCTAGATGAAAAATAAAGGTTGAGCTCGATTCGATCGAGCGCCCACGCGACCAACTCCACCCGCACACGCGACTCAACCCTAAGCAGCTAGCGTAGCGGTGGCGGCTGGCCAGGTCACGAGGAACATGCGGGCGACCGACGATGGGGTAGCCTGCGGAGGCGCTAGGCTGAGGGTTAGAGCATCTACCGCTGAAACTTTTAAAACCGTCTCAAATGCTCGGGCAGACCGCTCGGTCACTAACTAATCATAGAAAAGTGATCCAGACGGGCGCCGCAAAAGGTCCTCAAACGCCCGAGCTGACCGGCATCCCTCATATCCCGCCCAAATATGGGGCGGATATGGGGGCGCCCGGGCGCATCCGTCACGTCAGACCCGGCCCACGTTGGCCCACCTGACCCGTATATATTCCTCCCCATCCGCTCGTCGGACCAAATCCTTAGCCACTTCACTCAACTCATCTCCACTCCCCTCCGTCGCCCGATCTCACCCCCGACGATCTCCAGCCTTCTCCGGCATGACGGATAGTGGATCTGACTCCGACTAGTACGGATTTGTCGACTGGAGTGTCATCCCGTGTGGGTTGGAGGAGGCAATGGCCGTCCGCATTGCACTCCGCCGCTCCCGCGAGGACAGCGTCCGACCAACGACACAATCTGTCCGACGCGACTCGACAGCTTTGGAGTGATCTTCGACAGACTTCGCCACACCTTAAATTTTTTCTGTCCTCCGCCTCTGATGTCGCCCACGCGCTTCTTGACGGCGGTGAACTTGCGGATGGAGCAGGCCATCATCTCGCTCATGTGAGAGGCGAAGCCGTCGTTGCCGAGGGCTATGACGCTGGCGGTCGCCAGCACCGTCTGGAGACGCTGCTCGGTGCCGGGCCGTAGGCCGGCATCGTGGATCATCTGGCACAACCGCCTGCCGCTCGCGTCCATCACCTCCATGGGTGGTTGTGGCTTCTGGTCACTTGGTCTTGGATTGGAGTGAGCAGTGTTGCGCAGACTAGGTGCGCAGTACTAGTAGATGGATTGGAGTGGAGGGGCGCCTTCATATGAGAGTGTAAACTGCGTTGCATTCATATCGTGTTGGCTCCATTCTGCTTGTCCAATTAATTCCCTCTGCATGCTAATTGAATGAGGATGCATCATTGACCATTCAACATTTTGGAAACCGCTACCCTCTCCCTCGTTGGCATTCAAGCCGTGTCAATGTTGTAAATTCGTGTCAAAAAGAGACTAGTCAACAGTTCGCCACGAGCCTATAACTAGCGATCGCCACAATAACCGTAAGATCTGCATCCGACGGTGGCACCTATTGGACGCAAACAACAATAAAAAAACAAATGCCATGGCATTTTACAAAACTGCCACACCACGCCCCTCTCCTACACATGAGACTGCCACGCGAGCACTCACAACTGCCACATTCGAGCAAGTAAAATAGAGCACAGTCAGCATGCTACAAGCGGTTCCAAGTCAGCAAAATCTTAGGTGGAAGAGAGAGAAGGGAGGAAAGAGAAGGGAGCCGACGCTTGAGTATCGCCCGGCTATAGCTCAGTACCCGAGAGAAAAGAACAGCATGCAAGCTGTAAAAGCTAGCACCTGTGCCTCTGCTCCAATCAAATGCATTTTCCTCCCTCCTCATGCATGCAAACATTGATTACTAAAGCTAGTGGAGCAGCTCGTCTACAGCCGGCATTAGTGTATGAGACTTCTTCTATGAAAACTACAGGTGACATGGCACCACTATAGAGCCAGTAGCTGGCTGCTCTATTAACCATGCTCTTCGGGTTGCGCTTGGCTCTTCGCCTCTTCGGGAAGTCATACTATATGCTTCTGGCAATCTGACACCGAATGAATTGCTGCATGTCCACCACGTGGGGGAGGGAGAGCGTGTTGTAAGCAAAATCTTCTTCTCGTCCTGCGAGCCACCGCGCGCATGGGGGAGGGAGAGGGTGTAGTAATCAAGCTTCTCCTTGTTGTACGAGTTGACGCGACATATCAAAGGAGTACACTCGATTTTCTCAAAAAGTTGTTTTTACCGATGCATAAATTACAATGCACGCATGCATGTCGTGAGTTTCCTTTTGATCCTTTCATGTGTTGATTTAATGCACCTTGAAGTATGAACATGTGATGGTAAAAATTTCTAATGCCCGATACATCCTTTCCCAACCGTCTGATTGCTTCGTTTTAAAAGTCAAACACGCACAGGAAACACGGAAAAGAGGGCAGCGTGCGCACATGCCAGCTCCCGTGCGCTCGCCAGCCGCCCATGCTTGTCCTCGTCTTCCCGTGCTTGCTTGCCACCCTTGCCACCGCGCCACCGCACCCGTCACCCCCCATGCTCGCCTGCCTCTCGTGCCCGGCACTTGCCTCGGCTGCCTCCGCTCGCCATGGTTGCAGCTTGAACATAGGAAGGTTCCAGCGCGCTGTCACCATGGTTGCAGCATCCCCGGCGTCCCCCGTCTCCGACTCGCCACCGTTGTCGACTTGCACCGCCATGTCTAGCAAAAAAAAGCAACAAAAACCTCCAGTGCTGGGTTGAAGCAAAAAGATTTACCGGTTCCAGCAAAAAATAATAATGGTTCCAGCAAAAATCTCAGCAGCAGAAAACTTCGGTAGTCGATTTGTAGCAAACAAATTAGCTAGGTCCAGCAAAAAGAAATGTTGGTTCCAACAAACAATCATGCCGCTTCGAGCAATTTTTTGCTGGTTCCTGTAGGGGAACGCGACAGAAAACAAAAAATTTTGGTACAACGAGCACGCCCAGGATCACTATGAAGACTGCATACAAGGTTTGATCTGATCATTACCGACTCGTAGCGCAGCGGAAGAAGAGTCGATGTAGATCGTCGGTGCAGATCCCCGCAGCTAGGATTTACAACCTCCCAACCGCAAGGATGTACTCCCTCGTCGGACAGCCCTTCGGGAGGCGGTCGGACAGTCCCTCGGACGATGTCACGGACAGCCCTTTGGGAGGACCCTCGAAACTCGAACGATAACTCGGACAGCCCTTCGGGAGGACCCTCGAACAACCCCTCGGGCAAAAGATCGAAACAACGACCTCTCTACGGGGTTGCACACATACGGTGTCAGCTATCTGGCAGGGCTTCGCCATCCAGAACTAGTTCCTGCCGGAACCCAGACAGCCTTTCGGCTCTACAAAACTATTTCGCTGGGAGGGAGAGAGAAGCCAGAAATGTCATGGCATGTGTATGAGAGCAAGGGATGAGTGTGGAGAGCACCCCTCCACCTCTACTTATAGGAAAGCCAAGGGGTAGGGATGGCATACAAAAAATACCAAAGTACCCCCACTTTATGTCACACATAAAGAGAATAAAAGGCAAAAAAGAATGGCATGTGGAGCTCCATGAAGGAGCCCCACCTTGGCCGGCCACCTTCATGCCCCCCCCAAGGGGGGTTCCTTAGTGCCTAAGTCTTTCTAGAAGCCTTTTGGGAAAATCCCAAAAGGTGGCTTTCCAAACAATTAACCATAAAGTGATTTTCACTATTCACGGAGACAATTTTCCGCGACCGTTAAATCCGAAAATATTTCTGTGGGTCTTAGAATAATTCCAGTACCCACTAAAATGATTTTGGATTCGTTCCGAAACAAGTCCGGATTAGTGATTTTCATCTGCGAAAAGCAACCAAACCGATTCCGGCAGCTCCGGAACATTTTCGGTTTTTATCCCGGAAAAATCCCAGAATTTTCCAGAACAATTCTGGCACCCTCCAAGAATTTCCAGGCGTGTGCCAAAACCAATTTGACTTAATGGTATACCCCGAAACAACTTTTCAGTTTTACCGGAACTATTCTGGTGTTCTCTCCGGAACGTTTCCGTTGTCTCCGAAATTTTTCCGGTGACTTTCTCTCAGACTCCCTGTCTAGTATTCAGCAGATAGATGACCCTTAAGCGTGTGACCCTATAGGTTCGGTGAAGTATAGACATAACCCGGAACACTTTCCGATCAATGATCAACATCGGAGCCGTGGACACCCATATTGACCCCTATACCCACACGAATGAATATTCGAGTGAACCTCCAGTTGCCGTGTGCTATTCCTGTTGCTTCGCGATATGTTACAAACACCCGAGGTGAGATTTTCTGCATCCCCGTGGATCAACAACTTGTCCACTATGCCAGTTACCTCGTTACCGGTTTTGTTCTCTTTTCTCGTTTCCGCGTTCCGGCATCCCAGTGATCAAATCACAATGTGTCTGGCCAGACGATGATGGATACCATAACACCGAGAGGGCCCGAGAATATCTCTCCATCGTCGAAGGAGCAAATCCCAATCTCGAGCTATCTCGTTTCTTGTCATACTTTTCCGTGAACCCGTAAGCCGCTGTAATAGCCACCCAGTTACGGATGACGTTTAACAAACCCCAAAGTTCACGAAGCAAGTACGAAGGAACTTGATACTCTCATGGTCTAAGGAATTATGCAAACATTAACTATCTCTGTGTTATTAACCATTAACTTGTGACGAATGTATCTCATAGCATAACATCAATTCGGGTCGATTCAACACAAGTGTTCTGCTAACATTGTGCCCTCAAAATTGCCGGCATAGCCATGCCCATGATCAGGAAAACAGGATCATCATGCAATACTTGAGCCAGTCATAGAGGCATGACTAGGAATACATTTTTCCATTTATTATACCACACGTGCACATGAGTTTCCCTCCGAGCCTCGTGGTTATTGTAGACTCGAGAATCATTGCAGTTATAGCCTGGAACATAAACATTCATTACAAACTCGGAGATACAAAATAACTGTTATTACTGCCTCTAGGGCATATCTCCTACAGTTCCAGCAAATTACATGACGCCGAGATGCGCGTCATGTAATGGATGTAGCAATTGAGAACATTGGTTGTAGCAAAAACTCAAACGGTGGTAGCGAAAGAGTGATACACTGGTTCCACCAAAAAACATGGTAGCAAAAAAATTGATTGGTTCCAGCAAAAACCGAAGATGGTGGTAGCAAAAATGTACACTGGTTGTACGAAACAAAAAATGACATGGTAGCAAAATTTTTGGTTGGTTCCATCAAAAAACGAAACATGGCGGGAGCAAAAAAATTGATTGGTTCCAGCAAAAACTGAAGATGGTGGTAGCAAAACTGTACACTGGTTGTACCAAAAGCAAATGACATGGGAGCAAAAATGGGTTGATTCCATCAAAAAAGAACATGGTGGTAGCAAAATCTTACACTGGTTCCAGCAAAAAGCAAAGGCGTTGGCAGCAAAAATTGGGGCTGCTTCAAGGAAAAGAAAAGGCCGGATCTCCATCACCTGTCGCCATGGTTGCAACGCCCCAACGCTGGCCGCCGCGGCTATCCATCACTTGTCGCCGCCATCGGCAGCACCGGTGGGTGTGGGTTTGCAGCGCTGGTCGCTGGTGGGGGCTGATGGGGCGCTGGTGGTCGCGCCCTGGTCTGCAGATCCCACCGCCACCGGTTGAATCCGCTCAAAAATCTGTTGCTGCTTTGCTTGGGCACTGGTGGTTGCTGCAGGGAAGAAGAAAGGGGATGAGCAGCGGAGGAGATGGAGATGTGGTGCTACAGCGGTGAGAAAAGATAATGATAAGGACGGGCAGTGCGGGCCCCCACAAGAACGTGGGTGCGAGGTGGAAGGGCTGGACGCTGGCAGCTGCCTCCCGTGCATGCAATCTAGCCAGATTGGACGGGTCGCGTGCGTCCGGCTAAAAGTTCGGCCGGCGCGTCTTGTATAAACATTTCCCAAGTTTATACTATTATATATGTGTGTATTAGGGCACCCCTATTTTTCGCTTTAAGCGAGCACCGGGGAAGCCTCGCGTCGGGCCACCCCCAGATGGGCCGGCCCAACAGCGCGGGATGCTACGGCTTGTTTTTTATTCTGTTTCTGTTCTCATTTTTTGCTTTATTTTTGTACTTTTCTTGATACTTTAAAATATTCTACATATATATACAGAAACCACTCTTCATAAAAACATTTGAAAAATGTTGAACAAGTATTTGAAAAATGTTGAATAAGTATTTGAAAAATGTTGAACGAGTATTTGAAAAATATTGAACAATTATTTGAAAATGTTGAATAGGTATTCCAAATGTTGAACTAGTATTTGACAAATGTTGAATAAGTATTAAAAATTGTTGAACAAGTATTTGACAAATGTTGAATAAGTATTAAAAATTGTTGAACAAGTATTTGAAAAATGCTGAATAAGTATTAAAAATGTTGAACAAGTATTTGAAAAATGTTGAATAAGTTTTAAGAAATGTTGAACGAGTATTTGAAAAATGTTGAACATGTATTTCAAAAAATGTTGAATAAGTATTAAAATGTTGAGCATGTATTTAAAAAATGTTGAATAAGCGTTCGGACAATGTTGAGCGGGTAAACAAAAAATATTAATCACTTATTAAAAAAATGGTTGTGACATATACGAAAATGTAGAGTGAAAATGAAAACAAATATAAGAAAAAACAAAAGAAAAAACAAAAAATGGAGAAGAAATGGTAGACGTGTATTTGAAAAAATATTGTTGACATATACAAAAAATGTAGAATAATAACCAAAAGAACAAACAAAACCGAAAAAAGAAACAAAAAGAAAAAAGAAATAAAAAACAAAGAAACAAAATGCAAAAAAGAATGGAAAAACGGAGAAGAAAAAAATAAAAAAGAATCAAAATAAAAGAAAGAAAAGGGATAATAAAGAAAACCAAAGAAAACAGAAAAGAAATAAAAAAATCTGTGAAAACTGAGAAAGAAAACGAAAAAAACTGGCTCAAATGGCATAAAGCAGGTCGCGCCCCTAGTTCTAACCACGAATGGAGCGTGGGGGTTGTGGCTAGCAGCGCCATCTGGTATCCTTCCCTTCCAGGGATCGATCCCTGGTTCTCCCTTTCCTCTCTCTTTTTATTTTAGAGCGCGCGAACGGGCCGGCCCAATTACCGCAGACCTTCAGCGAGAGTTTCCTGGCGACTCGCTTAATGCGACAAATAGTCGCCGCGGTGTGTATTATGGAGCACAGTATTTATTTGCTTAACTTGACCGAGCCACCAAAGAGTAAGAAAAATTAGGTCTTAAAGCCCATAACCTACTAGGGCACTTAGTCATGCCGGTCCTATTTTATGTGTAGGTTGCCAAATAGCGACCTAGCGCATACCCCTCACTTCCCGCTATGTACACATAAGGCCAGCCCAAATAGCTCATTTTCGGTTATAGGAAGGTTCCAGACCGATCTTTTCTCTTATCGACTTTTTTTATTATTTTCATTCTTTTCTTTCTCTTTTATTTTCGTTTTTATTTCCCCTTTTTCGTTTATTAATGTTCATTTTTCTATTCTTTTTATTTTAAAATTTAAATTCTGTTTTATTTGTTAATTTCCTTTTTCATTTTGTAAACATCTTTTCAAATTGGTGAGCATTTTTTGGAATTTTAAACATTTTTTAAAATCATGAATATTTTTAAAATTCTTGTATTCTTTCATGAAATAAAAATTATTTTTAAAATTCGTGAACATTTTTTAAGTCACTGAATTGTTTTTACATATTCATGATTTGTTTTAAACTCGTGAACATTGTTTTTAAACAATGAACATTTTTTTGAAATTGGGGAATAATTTCTGAAATTCATGATCATTTTTGCTTTGAGTGATATTTTTTAAAATGCATGAACAATTTTGAATTTGTGAAAAAACAAATTCTATCAGCAAACATTGTGAATATTTTTTAATTCACCAACATTTTTTGAGTTTTTGAACATTTAAAAAAAGCACTAACATTGTTTAAAATTCCTAAATATTTTTTCAAAATCATGAACATTTTTTGATTTCCAATCATTTATTTCAAATTATGAACTGTTTTGAATATGGGAACAATTTTTTAAGATTTACGAACAATTTTTTGTTTCTCGAACATTTTTTAATCACATTTTTTGAAATATTAAATTATTTAAAGAATAAAAATATAAATAATAACAAAAGGCGATAAAAATATAATGAAAAAATAGGGGGTGTTACGCCCTGCACATGGGCCGACCCAAAAGGGCGCGCAGGGGAAAGGGGCGTGCTCTGGCTGGGGTACAAGGATGGCAAACACAAGCCCCACTGGGTCTCGTGGAAATCTATGACACAACCTAAAGGCACGAGAGGTTTGGGTTTTAAGGACTTTGAGCTCTTTAATATGGCCATGTTGGCTAAACACGCATGGAGGCTTCTACAGAACCCACAAACACTAAGTGCGCGACTTTTAAAAAGTATTTATTACCCAAATTCTTCTATCCTAGATGCTTCACAGGGAGGTCACCCAAGCCAAATATGGAGAGCAATTATTGAAGGCAGAGATACTATGAAGCAAGGTCTGATCCGACGCATAGGTAATGGTGCTACAACCAGAATCTGGAGTGACAATTGGCTGCCCAGAAGTGAGATGATGAAACCTTATGGCTACATATCACCTAACCCTCCTATTTTAGTCTCGGAATTAATTGATGCCACCTCGGCAACATGGAACAAACATAGAGTTGAAGAGGTTTTCATGCCGATGGACGTCCAGGTCATCCTTGGCATACCACTATGTACCCGAAACATGGAGTATTTTTGGAGCTGGAACTATGAAAGACACGATACCTTCTCGGTAAAATCTGCTTATAGAATGCTCGTTGCCACTCGCCAGAGAAGAGAAGCATGGCTTGAGGGATCTTCGGGATCCTCCAACACGGATAAGGAGGAAGGAGCATGGAAAGAGTTGTGGTCGACCCAAGTTCCTGGCAACGTGAGGCATTTTCTTTGGCGTGTGGCCAAACAGTCAATTCCTACAAACGATGTTCGACAACACAGACATATGATCGACAACGGTGCGTGTGGTTTCTGCGGCGCCCCTGACTCATGGAAACACTCCTTGATTGACTGCACAGTCTCTTGATGCACTTGGGCATTAGTGGACGACGATCTGGCTCAAACCCTTGTGGCAACCTCTGAACCAAATGCAAAAAATTGGTTGTTTACACTCATGGAATCATTATCACATGTGATGTTTGTGAAACTCACAGTCACACTCTGGGATATCTAGCATGCGAGGCGTAAGGCAATCCACGAAGGAATTTTTCAAACACCTTAGGCCACCCACTATTTCATCACCAGGTACATCTTTGAGCTTGAGATGCTTAATGGAACATGCCCAGCGCCTGGCCCTCCTGGTTATGCACCGATCACGGGTCAGCGACCGAAGGCACCACCGCTTGGCTATGCAAAAATACATGTTGATGCCGGTATCCGGGTTGGAAGGGGAGGAGGAGCAGCCGCAGTATGCAGGGATAGGGAAGGCTCTTTCCTAGGGAGTTCGGCTCTTGTCATTAGCGGGGTGTATGATCCAGCAACGGTTGAAGCAATTGCATGTAGGGAGGCGATGGCCCTAGCGGAAGACCTTCACATCCAACAGTTTATCATCTCATCTGACTAAAAACAAGTTGTTGGAGACATCATCAACCATGGCCGAGGCGACTACGGGGCTATCATTAGCGAGATCACTTCTAGACTGTCTTTATTTCGATGTAAATTTATTTTTGAAGGTCGTGCTGTTAACTATGAAGCACATAGTCTAGCCAAGTTTGCACTATCTTTAGGCGCGGGACGCCACGTTTGGTTTGGCCAGTTTCATGACCAAAACTGTATCCCACCCCATGTGGATTTTGATGAGTAAAACTTGGTTCCCCCCTCAAAAAAAAAATTTGCCAGCAACATTGTTCGAATACAAGTTTATTTTTTAATACAATACAAGATTAACTTTTTTAATAAATAGTCAACATTTTTCTATACACATTTAACATTTTTCAAATGCTTTAATATTTTCCAAATACATGTTAAACCTTTTTTGAATACATGGCCAACATTTTTTCTATACACATTTAATATTTTTCAAATTCTTGATTCAAGTTTTCAAATACTTGTTCAACATTTTTCAAATGCTTGATAACGTTTTTCAAAGACATGATGATTTTTTTTTACGCAAATTGTATATTTTGCGTATACATTTTCTGTATACACGAGAAATATTTTCTTTACACGCATTTAACATTTTTCAAATGCTTGGTTAACATTTTTTTTCAAATGTTTTATGGAAAGTTTTTTGTAATATATTTATTTAGTAGGGTCACGCGGCCCAATGCCCCTTCTGCACACAACTAACATATTAAAACATTATATTCTTTCTTTTGAGGGTACAAAACACTATATTCATGTGCTAAAAAATTGGGAAATAGTGCCTACATATTATATATGTCAATACCATATTTTTGAAACACGCGAACAATTTCTAAATATGACGAATTTATTCGATTGGTACCAATATTATTTAAAAGAGGCTCGAACATTTTCTTACACCGTGTTAAAAATTAAACGTATGATGAGCATTTTGAAATATGTAAATAAAATATTTTCCATTTCAGAAATATAAATAAAAGTATAATAAAACAAAAAATAGGACGTCCACTCGCGAGCCGAAGCTCCTCCCGCGTTTGCTGGGCCATTTATTAAGTGCCAAGGGCGAGCGATTGTGGTAATCCCTATTCGACGCATCGCAAATGCTATATCTCGCTTATAGCGAGTGTTCCTTCGGTCATGGAATGACAATTATTTGCCGAGAGAAGGTTCTATGATACGAATTGCATGTCTTGCAAGACAATCCATCGGTTATGGTTATTGATTTTATTGACACCCCAATGACAGCGTGGAACAAGGAGAAACTACATCAATCCTTTCTTCCAATAGACATTGTTGTGATAGAGAAGATTTCGATTAGCACGCGCCACCATGAAGATTTCTCGGCATGGCAACCAAGAGGTCTGACTTGTTTTCGCAGTACGCTCGACATACAACTTATATCGAAAAAGGCTTCTGCCCCGCTTTATAAATAAAGCCACAACCATTACAGAAGGAGATACAACACACACCAACCCTGCGGAGGATACCAGCTATACAAGATAAGCACAAGGAGCTAAAAACAGGGAACCAAAAACAAGGATTAAGCAAAGCCACACTAAGTACAAACTAAGGAAGCTAGCTAGATCCACGCAATATGATCAAGGCTTCTCGGAGCACCTCAGCACATCTCACCAAACATGACACCACTCCAAGGCACACTCCAATCGACGGGCCTGGCGAAATAAGCTACCTTCAGTTTGATGGAGGAGGGGCTAAATAGACAACGCCTCCAAGGAGGAGAACGGCGTCCACGGACGTCGTCGGCGGCGGCCTAACAAGGTGAAGCACGGAATTTGCCGGCGCCCCACCAACCAACCCTAGAGAGCATCACCGTCAACCGACAACCACATCCAATGCACCTTGACTAAAGAGTACCACCGGCAGCCTACCCGCATGACACCGATCCCAACAACCCCCCGGTCCTGGGATGACCTCGCATACCAAGCAGACTGGCGTCTATAAGAGGTCAGGAAGATAAGGAGGTACATTGCCAACGACAAGAAGCACCTAGAGGAACCTTGGTACCGAAAGATCAAATGAACACCGCCGAAGAAGACGACGGAACCACCAACGGACGAGCGAACGCAGGTTGCCCCGACCCCCTGGTCATGGCCACCCCTCCTACTCCACGCCCCCACTCTGCCAAGCACTGGCCAGTAGGCCCTCAGGCAGCAAGCCCCTGGCACACGGCCGATCGAGGTGGCAGCCACTGCAACCAACAACGCCCCAGTTCGCGATCACCTCAGTGGAAGGTGGCGGCCACAACCCTCCTGGTTGCGGCCACCAGCCTAGCCGGAAGCTCTGCTCGACCCAGATTTGGGCCGGAGGAAGCTCACCCCAGCGAGCCCCAAGGGCAAGGGAGGGCAAGGCGCCGACCCTCCTAGCCGCGTCCACTCCCCACAAGGAGCCCCACCTGGCGGGACCACCACCAACACACGCCCGCGCCGCCGAACCGTAGACGAGATCTAGATCGAGGAAAACCTACCGACCCGAATCCCTGCCACCAACGCCGCGACGATGCACCACCGCCTTGTAGGGTAACGCAGCAGAACAAAAAAATTCTGACATACGCACCAGCCCAGGACCACTATGAAGATGCATACAAGGTTGGATCTGATCGTTACCAACTCATAGCACAATGGAAGTAGAGTTGGCGAATATCATCAGTGCAGATCCCCGCAGCTAGGACTTTACAACTTCCCAACCGCGAGGATGTTCTCCCTCAGACAGCCCTTCGGGAGGCTCTTGGACAGAACCTCAGCCAGTCCCTCGGACAGCCCTTCGGGAGGCTCTAGGACAGAACCTCGGCGTGTCACTCGAACTAAGATCAAAACTACGACGTCTCTACCGGGTTGCACACGTCTAGACTTAACTATCCAACAGGGCTTCGCCGTCCAGAACTAGGCCCTACTGAAGACTAGACATCCTTTCGGCGTACGAAACTATTTCGCGGGGAGAGAGATAGAAAGCCAGATCATTGCATGGCATGTGTTGAGAGAGAACTTGGGTGAAATGGAAATCTCTCTCCACCTCTATTTATAGTGGGAGGCAAGGGGTAGAGGCCATGGGAAAGTACCAAAAAGCCCTAGGGATATTTTCACCATAAAGCCACAAAAGGGGGGCAAGTGGAGCTCCATGGAGGAGCTCCTACTGTTGGAAATATGCCCTAGAGGCAATAATATTTGTATTATTATATTTCCATATTCATAATTATAGAGTTTATATTCTGTGCTATAACTGTTATGATCCTGGAATACGCGATTCAGTGGAAAACTCATATGCACGTGTGGAATGATAAACGGTAAAATAGAAGGTTCCTAATCTTGCCTCTAGGACTAGCTCAAGTGTTGTTGGTGATCACGTTTTCCGGATCTTAGGATATTGTTAAGTGTAACGATAGTCCAAGCAACATTGAGATTATGACGTTGGAAAAACGATCATATTGAATCGACCCAAACTTGTCAGTTATGAATTGAGTTAATATCGTCTGTAATAAATTATAATAACATGGAGTGTTAATGTGTGATTTTTCTCCTTGGACCATGAGAGTATCGTAGTCACTTCTTACCGTACGGTGGACTCAAGGGTTGCTCAAACGTCACCTGTAACACGGTGATCATAACGACAACTTACAGGCTCATCGAAAAGTTTGACAAGGGACTAGATAACTCGAGAGTGGGATTTGCTCCTCCGATGATGGAGAGATATTCTAATGGCTCTCTCGGTGTGATGGCATCCATCATCGTCCGACCAGACACAGGTTACTTCGTCACAGGGATGCCGGAACACGACAACGAGAAAGAAGAACAAAACCGGTAACGAGGATTTTGGTATAGTGAGCATGTGATGACTCAGGAGGATACCGATGCATCTCGGGTTTTGTAAAGTATCGCGAAGCAAAGGGAACATCACATGATAACCAATATCATTCATGTCCTCATAGGGATCGATATGGACGTCCACGGTTCCGCTGTCGGTCATTAAACGAAGGGTTTCGTTCATGTCTATGAGTTACCGAACCTACGGGGTCACAAGCTTAAGGCAATCACGACCAGCTGAGTGTTAGTAGGATGAGAGTGATGAGAATATATTTGTGCAATTGTTTCATTAATATTCAGAATAGTTCCGAGAGGATGATGAAGCGTTTCGGGGTCACCGGAAAGGTTTCGGTGAATATCGGGTAATACCGGGTATTACTGATAAATATATATAGGTGGAAAATGTTTCTGGGGATGTTAAATTATATAAAATGGTCTGAAAGTATTTAGAACACTTTTATATTTAATTTAGTATCAACGGGCCTAAAAAGGCCAAGTGGTGGAAGGCAACTTGGGCCACCAAGGCCCAAGTGGAGGAGGCGCCTCACTTCCCTAAGGAAGGAGGCCAACGCACTAAGGAGGGAGTCCTTCCCTCCTTGTGTGCTACCCCTCCTCCCCTCCCAACCTATATATACTTGAGGATTTGTGCTCTTTTAACAACACAAGTTTTGGAGCCCCCTCTAGTTCATCTAGCCCTAGTTCTAGTTGGTCCTAGTTGACTAATTAGAGCTTGGTCTAGTTCCTCTAATCCTCATAATTAGAAGCCCAGTGTGGTTCTAATTCCTCCCTCTAATTCTCCGGTGACGATTAGCTCTGGACGGCGAAGCACTGCCGGATTGTGAAGGCTGCATGCTTGCGACCAAGTAGAGAGGCCGTGCTTTCGGTCTTTGGTTCGAGGGACTGTTCGTGGGCAGTTCGCGGGATCATTCATCGATGGTTTGAGGGACTCCAAGTACGATCTACACTGACACGATCTTCTTCCGCTGCAACTCGGTGACGGTAAAGATTGTGATCCCAACCTGTTATGCATCTTCATATTGATCTTGGGTGTGCGTAGGAGTGAATTTTTTTGGTTTCTACTATGTTTCCCAACAGTGGCATCATGAGCAGTTATATGAGTAGGTGCAGGTTGCGATCTAGATCACATGTGTATGTGAGGGTTGATGTTCTTGCTATGCTTCCCTCGAGTGTTGCTTCGGTTCAATTAATCGATAGTATGATGTAGCTTTGTTACAAGGTTCTGACAATCGATCGGCTCTGGTTGTCGACGATCTGCTAACAGTTCCTTGGGCTCCATCATAGTCGAGAATACTGAACCATCGCGTACACAAGAGGGTGCCGAAGATGGATGATCTTCTAGGGGCTCACGAGTATTTGACGAAGTTTAGTGTGGGCTAGAGATTTTTTATTAAGTCTCTTGTTTCACACACCCCGAAACTTAATCTAGCAAGAAGAACTATCGCCCATGTTGTGGATGTAGGTAGCTAGTATTATTTGTTAAAACTGGTTAACCGCATAACTAAATTTTTGCTTAAACCGATTAGAGGACGTCTAACTTGGTTTTGCAGAGTATGCATATGATGTGGTATAGCCTTCGTCATGATAATGAGTTTATGTATGAGATGGTTATATGTTGTAATGTTAAGTGGCCTGCGCGTCATGGTATGATGGCTGGAGCCACGAGATTGCCACGTTAATGTAAATATCGTAGAGATAGCATACAGGTTACAGGTGACGATGGCAAAACGTACACGGAGGACCCCGACCTGGAGAAGGTGTACTAGGCGTGGGACGATGAGCTATAATTTTGTGCCATGGTAGAATTTCTGAATTTGGTGCCACGGCAACGTTTTCTGAAACGGTCGCCACGGCAACGTTTTCTGAAATTGCTGCCACGGCAACGTTTTTGAAATGGTTGCCACAGCAACGAAATATTGGCCGTCACGACACTTCAACAGAAGATTGAAGATGATCACGGAGGATTCCCGGTGCCCAGGGCTATACCATATCATGCTTTTATGAATTTTCTGAGATGTTTATCCCTTTGTTGTTTGCACCCTTTGATTGCGCAGTAGTGAATTATTAGGGTGATCTCTCATAGATAAAATCAAGAGCAAAAGGTGCTCTTCCCAGTGTTGCAACCATCTACGACATTCTAGAATTTTGGAGTACGTCATGTCCACATGAGTACAAATTAGATGAGAGGTGTAAGCTGGAGATGGTCAGACCATCTATGCAGATAGCACTCGGTTGTCTTGAAGTTCTGGTAGAATCGTTCTGAGCTCAGAGCACGAAGCATCAAAAGATGAACAAGAGTCATATGGAGATACTAGTAGAACGCCCGTGCATTGCCACGGGCCTTTTCCTTTCCTGATTGCACATATAAATATAATGCATATAGCTCAGCCAGGTGGAAGCCCACCGTAGTACCCGTCCAACTAATAAATATATAACTCACTACCCAAATTTCACATGTATAGAAAAATTGAAATCCATTCCACTTACAATGTAATTCAATGATGTATACAAAGAGATCAATGATAATTATCTATTACAGACTAAGACATACTTGATGTGTTTGAGATATTCGTGTACAACGTCAGGAATGTTGCCTTTCGCTTCATTTGCAAGGTAATCATATTGCTTGCTTGCGTCAGATCCAACGGTACAAGGACTGTTCCCATGGGAGAGCAAGATTTCTCACGTTCGCATACATGTACAGTTTTTACAGCAATCTCCCGAAGCTTACCAAGATCAAGTGGGCTCTGTGCATGAAAGCAGATAATGCGATGGAATCAGAAGTCCTGCTTCATTCAAGTCAGATTAACTATGCTTGAGTTTATTGTTTTGAAAACAATAGATGTCTAGTCTCATAGTAAACCTGATGACTAGCAGAAAACCTTTGCTAATATCGACAACATGAGATGTGTCACCAAATCCCAAAATGGTGGAATTAGTTTTCTAAGATTTTTTCATAACAATACTGTTTCTTGTTGACATTATCAATAGGTGCTGGATAAGCTAGACAGCACCAGGTGCATCTGTCTAGCTAATTCATTTGTGAAGCAGAATATGTTGAGAAAAAGGGGGAATGTAGTTCATCTCTTGTGCTTAAAATAAAGAACCTGAGAAGCATTTAATGAATATTTGGGACTACATCCCCCCTTTTTCCTTAGGTTAGTCCCAAATATTTTGCTTCTTGGGTTATGCATAAGAGGATATTTTGGGTTGAGCCTGATTTCAACCCAATAATTAGGCTACGACACATTGTACTAAAGCTGCGTGATAAGTCTACAACGTATCTATAATTTTTGATTGTTCCATGCTATTATAGTATCAATCTTGGATGTTTTATTTGCAATTATATATCATCTTTTGGGACTAACCTATTAACCTAGTGCCCAGTGCCAGAAAATCATTATCAAACGGAGTCCAAACGAAGAAAAAACTTTGGATTAATTTTTTCTGGACCAGAAGGGACCCTAGAAGGTTCGAGAGAAGACCAGAAGAGTCACGAGGGAGCGACAAGCCCGGAGGGCGCGGCCAGGGGGGTAGGCGCGCCCCCAGGCTTGTGAGCCCCTCGTGGCACCTCTTGACCTAATTCCAGCGCTATAAATTCCCAAATATTCCCAATATACCAGATGGACAGACGAGAAAACCTTTCCGCCGCTGCAAGCCTCTGTTCTTCCGTGATCCCATTTGGAGGCCTTTTTCGGTACTCTGCCGGAGGGGGAATCAATCACGGAGGGCTTCTTCAATAACCTTGCTGCCCTTCCGATGATGTGTGAGTAGTTTACCACAGACCTACGGGTGCATAGCTATTAGCTAGATGTCTTCTTCACTCTCTTTGATCTTCCATACCATGTTCTCCTCGATGTTCTTGGAGTTCTATCCGATGTAATCTTCTTTTGCGGTGTGTTTGTTAGGATCCGATGAATTGTGGGTTTATGATTAGATTATTCATGAGAAATACTTGAGTCTTTTCTAAACTCTTTTATGCATGATTGTTATAGCTTTGTATTTCTCTCCGATCTATCCATTTGGTTTGGCCAACTAGATTGATTTATCTTGCAATGGGAGAGGTGCTTTGTGATGGGTTCAATCTTGTGGTGTTATATATCCCAGTGACAGAAAGGGACAAGACACGTATTTGTATTGTTGCCATTAAGGATAAAAAGATGGGGTTTAATCATATTGCATGAGTTTACTTTATCTACATCATGTCATCTTGCTTAAGGCATTACTCTGTTTTATACTTAATACCCTAGATGCATGCTGGATAGCGGTCGATGGGTGGAGTAATAGTAGTACATGCAGGCAGGAGTCGGTCTACTTTTCTTGGACATGATGCCTATATACATGATCATTGCCATGAATCCGTCAAAACTATGCGCTTTTCTATCAATTGGGCAACAGTAATTTGTTTACCCACCGTATGCTATGTGTTCGAGAGAGAAGCCTCTAGTGAAAACTATGGCCCCCGGGTATACTTTTATCATATATTAAAATCCAAAAATACCTTGCTGCAATTTATTTACTTTTATTTTATTTTGCAATTTACTTTTCTATCTATCAATATCAGAATTAATCCTTTCAAGTAACGAAAGTACTCATGTGACACCGAGCTCCAGTGATCTCGGATGAACAGTAAAATCTGAAAAAATAGTAAAAAATTTCAAAAAAATCTGAATTTTTTTGGCAAGAAACTTTGATGTTTTTTCTACATGCATGCAAAATTTCATGATGAAATTACATTTGTGGAGGTGTGGGTAAAAAAAAACAAAATTGATGTTCCAAAGTGCTTCCAAAAACACTTTTTTGGAACATCAATTTTGTTTTTTTTGCCCACACGTCCACAAATGTAATTTCTTCATGAAAATTTGCATGCATGTAGAAAAAATATCAAAGTTTCTTGACAAAAAATTTCAGATTTTTTTGATTTTTTTACTATTTTTCGGATTGTACTGTTCATTCGGGATCAGAGGAGCTCGGGATCACATACTCCACGTGACAACCCTCTTATTTGCGTTGGGTGCAAGTGTTTGCTTTTGTGTGTGTAGTTGCTGCTAATGAGGTTCTGTGTGGTTCTCCTACTGGATTGATAACCTTGGTTCTTAACTGAGGGAAATACTTATCTCTACTGTACTGCATCATCCTCTCCTCTTCGGGGAAATCCCAACGCAGTTCACAAGTAGCACTGCGACAAGTAATATGGATCGGAGGGAGTACTAAACTCTGTCGAGTTGAGAATTCCTATTAGAGCAACTAACAAAGGAATCTGACCAATATATCCATCACTACAAAAAAAAGACACATCCGTGACATTATGGCCCGAACGAAAGCTTTTTCTATCATGGTTGTGACACTTCTATGACAATAATTGTGACAAAAACACGTATCATCATAGATGTGGTGGGCTCCTACTTCTATGACAAAAAATTATGATAGAAAATGGGCTTTTCGTCAGGCATGACATTCTTTGGGCCGTCCATGACATATAAAAACGTGGTAGAAGAGAGGGCGTGAAAATTTTCGGGGAGTTCCCGGTTACGGTGGGTGGTCGGGGCCGCGATGCAGTGTGGTTTGCGTGTTTCTCTCGTACGCGCGTGTGTGCGAGGCGTTCGTTAACTAAACCCGAGCGAGGCGTTCGCTTACTGAACCCGAGCGATCGCACTAGCCAGCTACATACTGAAGCCGATCGATCGATCCCTTCTCTGCTAACAGAACCTGAGCGATTCCTTCGCTGCTAACTGAACCCGAGCGATTCCTTCGCTGCTAACTGAACCCGAGCCATCGATCGCTGCTGCATGTGCTTACTGAAGCCGATTGATCGATGCGTTGCATCGAGCCCCCGTGTGCGAGACGTTGCCGGTTGGGTTGCCTCTCGATGAACAGTGCCCGTTGCTGCCGCGCGCGCGATACACGTAGACACGAGTCGAGACGCATCGATCGAGCCGGTTGGTTGGCTGTGGATGAACAGTTCCCGTTGCTGCCGCCCGCTCGTACGCCCCACTCCAGCTGGTGGGGGTTGGATGAACAGGACCCCGGCCGTGTAGGCGGTTGGCGCTGGATGAACAGGACCCCGAGGAGGCCGTGCCGGGGTACGCCATACCCCAGCCGGTTGGGGGTGAATGAACAGGACTCCGTGGAGGCTGGATGAACAGTAGCCAGTGGAGGCTGGATGAACAGGACCCCCGTGGAGGCTGGATGAACAGTAGCCGGTGGAGGCCGGAGGTAGTCAACGGGGGATGAACAGTAGCCCGTGGAGTCCTGTTTTGCGGTAAGCCACACCCCTCCCGATGAACAGGACCCCGTTTCGACTGTAGGCGCTCAAAGAGAAGTCTGTTTCCTCCGTTTTGCGGTACGCCAGACCCCTCCCGATCAACAGGACCCCGTTTCGACTGTAGGCAATTGAACAGAAGTCCATTTCATCCATTTTGCGGTACGCCAGACCCCCAGTCGATGAACAGGACCCCATTTCGACCGTAGGCGGTCGAACAGAAGGTCGTTTCCTCCGTTTTGCGGTACGCTAGACCCTGAGTTGATGAACCGGACCCCGTTTCGGCTGTTCCGTCCAAGACGGTTGGCTGCCGATGAACAGGAGGCCGTTGCTACGTACCCCCACCGTCGCCTCTCCATGTACACGAGCCCTGGCTGTACGTATGCGCGAGTGTCGGTGGGATGACCCCCGGGTGGTCCCAAGACGGTGAGTCGGACGGGGTGCCTGCCCGCCCGGGCCGGCTGCCCCGGCTCGCGCCCGCGGCCGGCCGGCCGGCTGCTCCAGCCAGCCGGCTGCTCCGGCTCGTGCCCGGGGCCGACTGCTCCAACCAGCCGGCTGCCCGAAGTCAACTACGGCGTCCCATTGGACACACGCAGACGCGACGGCCGTACCCTGCGGCAGCACACTATTGATGAACATGCGCCTACTATTCATGTACAGTACATCACTATTGGCCACAGTGCTACCTGTCCCCTGGGCACTGATTTATAAAGTGTCCCAGGGGCTCCTCGCCTGAGCAGGCTCGCGCACGCTCCGTTCTCCACCAAATCTCGATCTCCCCTTGATCCCTCTCGCTCGCGCACATCACCTCCAGCCATGGCTGCTGCCCTGCAGCTCACGTAGCCCCACCGCTGTTGCTTCCGGCAGCCGCCGTGCTCAGGCTTGGGCCCTCCCCTGCAGGTCGCCGGGCGCGGCCCCGCCTCCATCTCCGGCCACAACCCGCTCGACCTGGATGAAGAGCAACCTCCACTGCTGTCCGTCGCCACACCTCCTCTGCTCCGCCGCTCCCACAGACGCGCGCGGCGTATCCCTTGTGCATACCTCCCCCCAAGCTGGAGCCCCACCTCCCCTCGCCTCTGCCTCTTCTCCGCCTCCAGCTCGTCTCCTAGCGCGCCCACGCCACTGGGCTCCTTCCCTGCCGCTGCGCTCCACTTGGCCTCCATAGCCAGCCACCTCGCCCCGCCTTGCGGTTCCGCTGCTCCGCCGCGCCGCGCCGTCCGCTGATGCCAGCGAGCAGGCCTCCGGCCGTCCCTTCCTTCGCTCTCATCAGCGTCACCGCACACACCCAGCGCCAGGAAAGGAGCTCCTCACGCTCGGGCACTCCGGCGACCACCGGCCGGGTAGCGCGCCATCCGCGCTCGACCTCCCCTCCAACGCGGTCGAGGGACGGATCCCGCCCGCGCTCGGCGACCAGATACCCTTCGTGGTCAACCTCGACCTCTCCGGCCCACACGGGGCCGCCTCCTCCGCCTCCAGCTCGGGCCACATCTCCATCACCGTGCCACGCTTCGTGTTCTTCGCCGAGGACGACTCCCCAAGGCTCCCTTCTCCCGGGCTGCCTCGGCCGGCGAGTTCGCCTGCTCGGTTTGCCTCTGCGAGTACCGCGACGGGGAGATGCAGCGCATCATGCCGCAGGAGCCAGGGCCTGCTCCACCTCTCCACGGACGCGCCCGAATCCGGGCGCCCCACACTCGCCACGGCTTCACGCTGGCCGCCCCCGCCACCCCCATCCGCGCCCAAGCGCACGCCCCGCGCCGCTCCTCGCCTCTCTGCCATCGCGCGCGTGGCCCCGTCCGCGCCCAAGCCGCGCCCCGCGTTGCTGCGCATCCCGGTCGTCCCCGCGCCTGGCTGCGCCCGGCCTCCTCCGCTCGCGCGCGCGGTCCCGTCCGCGCCCAAGGCGCGCCCCGCGCCGCTCCTCCGCTCGCACGCGCCGGCCGGCCGCCGGCTCCGCCCGCCCCCCGCCGGCCCGGCCGCCTGCTGGCTCTGCGCGCGCCGGCTCCCGCTGCTCCACAGCTGTGGCCGGCTGCTCGTGCAGAACGGGCCGGCTGCCCAACCGGCTAAAAAAAGTGGCGGCCGGCTGCTTAAAAAAAAAAGAGCACGGGCCGGCTAGAAAAAAGAGTCAGGGCCGGATAAAAAAAAGGGGGCCCCGCCAGCTGCGCCCGCTTCGACGCCCGGCCGGCTGGGGAGCCGGCCCATCCGCGTCGACGCCGCCTGCCCGCTTCGACGCCCGGCCGGCTGGGGAGCCGGTCCGGCTGCTTGCCCGCTTCGATGCCCGGCCGGCTGCGCCTGGCCAGCTACAGCAAGCCGGCTGGGGAGCTGGCCCGTCCGCCTCGACGCCGCCTGCCTGCTTCGCCACCCGGCCGGCTGGGGAGCCGGCCCGGCTGCCTGCCCGCTTCGACGCCCGGCCGGTCGAGCCCGACCGGCTGGGGCGCCCCTCGACCGCCCGGAGGCTTGGGCCGCCTGCTGGAGGTCACCTCCGACCCGTCTGCATCAAAAGTAATGTGAGCTCCCATCCGCATACCCTTGCACCGCGCACAAAAACGGATAACCCCGAGCGACCCTCGAGGGCTATCTCCGCATTTTTTCCGGCTGCATTACTATTTGCCCCGGCGCCAGCTAGTTTTGGCCCGGAGGCTGGCCGTTTGGCCCGATACGTTCTTCCCGCAGACGGCTTAGTAGTGTGAACGGTACCAACGGCCCACTCTCCGTCTCAACTACAGACCGTCTCTCGGCTGTCCGGCTAGAGAGAGAAAAGCTGGAGGTCACCCCACGCGAAAAACGTCCGGGGGAGAAAACGGCTTGGGCGACCCGGTCGTTTTCTTTATGAGTATCTGCTCGGTCGAATCTGCTCCCAGAGTCCGAGTACTGTACACTCTACTCCGCGGCCCACTCTTCCCCTCAGCTACAGACCGGCTCCCGGCTGTCCGGCTAGCAAGAGCAAAAGCCAAAGAGCGGAGGGCACATGAAAAAGACTGAAGGGGGCTCGGACAAAACCAAGTCGGCACCCTCTGCATAAAAATTGCACCGCCACAACCAAACATTTGATATATCTGCGCTGGCTAACTTTGTCTTTCGCATGATCATTTCCGTGGGGAACCCCCCCTCCTCACCCGGAGGCTCGGAGGCTACACCCAGTGGGTGCGCCGGCGCGCCCCGCTGGGAAAACGCCACGCCGGTTGCAGGCCCGCCGCCGGCTGCCACCGGCATCCTCGACGCCGACCTCTGCTACAACGACAGCGGAAACCCTCCGCCCGACTCTTCGAGTCGCCCGGAGGCTCGGAGGCTACACCCAGTGGGTGCGCTAGCGCGCCCCCACTGGAAGCAAGCCGCGCCGGCTGCCGCCCGCAGCCGGCTGTCATCGACGACCTCTGCTACAACACCTGTGGAAACCCTCCGCCCGACTCTCCAAGTCATCCGGAGGCTCGGAGGTTACTGTCGGGGGGATGACCCCAGGGTGGTCCCAAGACGGCGAGCCGGACGGGGTGCCTGCCCGCCCGGGCCGGCTGCTCCGGCTCGCGCCCGCGGCCGGCCGGCTGCTCCTGCCAGCTGGCTGCTCCGGCTCGCGCCCGCGGCCGGCTGCTCCAACCAGCTGGCCGCCCGAAGTCAACTACGGCATCCCATCAGACACACGCAGACGCGACGGCCGTACCCTGCGGCAGCACACTATTGATGAACATGCGCCTACTATTCATGTACAGTACATCACTATTGTCCACAGTGCTACCTGTCCCCTGGGCACTGATTTATAAAGTGTCCCAGGGGCTCCTCGCCTGAGCATGCTTGCGGACGCTCGTTCCCGCCTCTCTCAGATCTGCCCATTGTAACCCTGGGGGTCGGCCTATAAGACCCTCCAGGAGGCCTCCATGCAGGGGGGTTCGCATCGTTCTCCACACACACACACACTCGCAGGAGAGGCAGGACGGCGGCCTAGCCCCTTCTTCCTCCCCTGCCCAAACAGCTCTAGGAGAAACCTTGTAGCCCTTGTGCATTCCATATTCCATTCGGCAGGATTAGGGGTGTTACCTCTCCGGAGGGCCCCGAACCTGGGTACGTCTCGTGCCTCGCACTTGCGCGTGCCAACCTCGCCTCCGGAACCCACCGGCGTCCTCACGTAGCCCCACCTTTTTAGCCATCTCATGGCATCTGCCGCGAGAATACCATGACAGCGAGTACGCGTTCGAGACCCCGCCCGTATGTACGTACGTGCCCGTATTTTTTGCAGCGTGGTTGTACGTACGTGTACACGATTTAGACGGGGCTGCCTGAACTGCTACATCGGGGGCTCTACTACGACACGTGCCGCTCCTTACACGCCCCCGGTTCATCGTTGCAGAGAGACTGATCGACCAGTATGTACGTACACGTTCGCGACCAGACAGACAACGCTACCTACGCTTTGACCGGGTGGGTCCCAGCTGTCAGGGAGGATAAGGAGGCACTTCCTTGCGTGCGAAGATATAGCAGGTGGGTCCCAGCTGTCAGGGGGATGGATAATTTTTTTCCCGCTTAATAAGGAGGCACTTCCTTGCCTGCGAAGATGTAGTTGGTGGGTCTAGCCGTCAGCCTCACCGCGTACAGTCCTCTTCCGATGGCTGTCGTTCATTGACCATGTTGACTACGCCGCGCCTAGAGTACCAAGGTGGTGGACGACGGCGAGGCCTAGGAAGGGAACGACGCGGAGCCGGGGAAGACGTGGCAGTGGATGCCCACGCGAAGGGGAGTACGAGGGTTGACTGGTTCGGCTGTGATGTGAGGCCGCCATTGCCGGAGAATAACAGAGGATGTGGGTGCGTAGAGGGAAGGCCTGGCCAGCGGTGGGAGTAGGGTGGGGCGGTGAGGCTTGCGCGGCAGTACAGCCGGCCACGGGAGGCAGGAGCAGGCGGTCCCGCCGGCGCTGGTTTGGGCGGCTGGAGCAAGAAGATCAGAGATTGAATAAGCTGCATGGCCGTTGGATGAACATCCAACGGTCACTGCTGCTAGAATCGTTTGTTGACTAAGTTGACAAAGCCCTGCATACGCGTCAACTTAGTAGGCCCACAAGTCAGCCTCTAAATCTGGTGGGTCCCAGTTGTCATGGGGACGAATCATTTTTTCGCGTAATAAGGAGGAACTTCCTTCCGTGCGAAGATATACCTGGTGGGTCCCAGCTGTCATGGGGAGGAATCATTTATTTTTCGCATAATAAGGAGGTACTTCCTTGCGTGCGAAGATGTAGCTGGTGGGTCCCGGATGTCAGGGGGAGGAGTCATTTTTTTGCACATAATAACGAGGCACTTCATTGCGTACAAAGATGTAGCTGGTGAGTCCCAGCTGTGAGGGGGAGAAACCTTTTTTTTTCCGCGTAATAAGGAGGCACTTTCCTTGCGTGCGACCATGGACCTCGTGGGTTGCAGCTGTCAGCCTCTCCACGTACAGTCGTCTTCCGATGACTCTCATTTGTTGACCATGTTGAACACGCCGCGCCAAGCGCGCCAAGGCGGTGGACGACGGCGAGGCCCCACCGCCCCAAACGGGAACGACCCGGAGATGGGGAAGATGCGGCAGTTGAGTCGCAAATGGAGATGAGTGTGAGACTTGACTGGTTCGGGTGCGGGGTGGGGCTACACTCGGCGGAGAATAACAGGAGGTGCGAAGGATCGGAGGGATGGCCTGGCCATCGGCGGGGTAGCGTTTCATAGCGAGGCGCGCGAAGCAGCGCTGCTGGACGTCGGAGGCTGGAGCAGGCGATCCCGCCAGCGCTGGAGGAAGAAGACGAGAGATTGAAGAAGAATGCCGGCCGTTGGATGTACATCCAACAGATAAGGCTGTCAGAAACTTTTTTTGACTAAGTTGACAACGCCTTGCGTAGGCTTCGACCTATTGGTCCACATGTCAGCCAGTCCATTTGGTGGGCTGGGTGAAACAATAATGTAGCATCTATGCAGCCCATTTATATATTTTGTTAGCATTTGCAGCCTATTTGTATTATTTTTCAAAATACACGGTTTTGCTGGGCTGGGTGAAAATATCATTTTAGGCAGGTCGGAGAAATGTTATGAAAACATAAACCGGTGCTGGGCATTTAATTATAAAACTACATAATTTACGGAGCATAAACACATGATTGCACGTCTATTACTGCATTGGTTCGTAAAATCTTAGCAAGCTTATGTACGCAATCACCAGGAATTAACTTGCCAACTTATTGTTAAATAATAATAATTATTTCGTAAGAACTTATCGATTTACCAAATAAAATATTATTTATTTTGAAGAGTTAATAAGATGTGGGGTATTATTATTTTTTGGGCTAGACGTGGGACAATTGAGTTGGTTTTAGGTAAAACATGTAGGAGAAAAATCACAGATAGGATTAATAAAAAACAAAAATAAAGGAAGTGGGAAGGTCTATACAAAGGTTGGACGAAGGACAGGTTAAACGGGAACCTTATGTTCTTCTAATATATGTACGGAGTATATGTAATAAAATAAAATATAAATATATATACTATTATAGAAGGGAAAACATAATTTGAGTTTGGCATTCTTATAGAAAAATATAACTTCTTTTTTTGAGCAGTATAGAAAAATAGAACTAAGCTGTGAGTTGTCTTCAAGAAACAAACATAAGTTGAGCTGCTGATGTTATAAAACAAGCTAGGCTGGGAGGCCCAGAGGCCGATTGATACCCGCTGGACCTCAAAAAAAAAGTTGAAACCTGCTGGATCAACTGTGTCAGCATGTCGTGGGCTGCGCATGTTGAACAACAAAACCTAGGCTGGGCAGGCCACAGCCCAGTTGTTACTTGTTCGACCTCTGAAAAAAATGATTACTTGCTAGGTCCAGGATGACTGCCACCTTGACTACGTTGACAATCTCATGGGCCCCACACGTCAACATACCATAAGGAGGAAGCATTTTTTTTTTGCAATATATAAGGAGGCACTTCTTTGCATACGACCATGGACCTGGTGGGCCCGGACTGTGAGCCTCTCCACGTACAGTCATCTCCCGATTCCTCTCGTTTGTTGACCATGTTGAGAACGACAGACGGCGGCGCCGCAGCGAGAGCACCAAGGCGGAGGACGACGTCGAGACCTCGGACCGGAACGAACCAGAGCCAGGGAAGACGCAGGCGGAGGGGAGTACGAGGGTCGACTGGTTCGGGTGCAGGGTGGGCCGGTGGATCTGCCGCCGCCGGAGAATAAAAGGAGATGTGGGGGAGTAGAGGGATGGCCTGGCCAGCGCCATGCATAGGCTAGGATGGGTCGTCGAGGCGTGCGTGGCAGCGCTGCCAGCCGCTGTAGGGAGAGGACGAAAGATTGAACAAAATAAAGAAATACAAATGGATAGGTGATTGGTCCCAGATGTCTGTGTACGAGACCTGCTGGGTCCACCTGAGAAGGGGAATATGTTGGGAGGAAGGAGATTCAAAGCACGCCAACCGTTGGATTTCAATCTAATGGCTGCCAGAAGGACTGATGGAAGAGGTATCAAACTTAACTTGTTCTCGTCGTTCGTGATCAAAGATGACCACCCTGAGTGAAGTTATCTGATAATCCAGGCAAAACGAACGACTGTGCAACCTACATAAAACCGCACTCAGACTTAAAAAAAACGCACAAAAAAATGATACAACTGCTGGATCCCTATAAGCATGTCGTGGGCCGCGGATGTCCTAAGAAAAGAAACCTGGGCTGGGCAGCCACAGCCCAGTTGATACCTACTCGACCTAAAAAAAAAGGAAACACGGCAGCCCTATGAACTAGTACTCTTATTACATACATAAGCAAACATATTCATAGTCACTCAGAAAAAAAAGCAAATAGGTTCATGGATTCTTAGACGAAATATTACAGATAAAACAGATAATTACGACACATAGGCTAATGCATGAAACACTCAGATGATAAAGGTGCTTAAACAGACAAACTACACCATCTAGATCTTCCTAGCACGCTTGATCATGACACTTCGGCTGTCCGTGTACTCCTCGATCACGGGAAGTAGACACGCCCTCATGTCCAAGATCCGCCTGTACATGTCATAGCATGCGTATGCATCCTTGGCCGCGTAGGTGATGTAGGCTAGATTCAGAGGTACCTCCAACGTGTTCAGGTCCTTCGTATCCATGTCTTCTTTCATGTTGGCGTAGCAGGGGTCGATGATGGCCGCGGCGAGGTCAACCACGGAGTCCTCCTCTTGCCCGTTGCCGATGATCTTGTATTGCTTCTGGATGTCGACGAGCTTCTTGCACCAGATTGCCGAATCGTAAAGCACAGTGGCGTTCTTCCTGCTCTCCACTGTACCGATGGTGCAGTCGGCGGTGCCGATGAAATGGGCGAATGCTCCAGAACTCCTGATGGCCCTACAGTAGTGGTAGACTAGAACCTCGTCCCGCACGCATACCTAGGCGACGGAGATCCGCTGGTCCCTGTCAGGAGACGGATGGATGGGCACAAGGTCTAGTCCCGCGACCTTGTGCTTCTCGTCCTGTAGGTACTGCTTGAACTTGGCGACGCAGAGCTTCACCGAGTCCGGATCATTGGTGTACATCACATTCAACTTGGTGCTGCCATGGGTCTGAACGGCGAACTCAAAGGTGAACTCCTTGCTGGAGTCCATATCCAGCAGGCTCACCCCTCGGATCGCCATTGGAGTCTCTTCTCACGCAGAGTTGTTGTGGCGGTTCTTGATTTGTGGGGATTGGGGGCAGGGGGGAAGATGAAGATGATGGGGAGATATGGACAGCGGAGGGCTCCTTATTTACACTGGGGATCGGTGTGTAGTGGGGTACTGGGGGGGAGGCAGCAGCAGTTTGTTTTTCCAATCTTGGGGAACTGCAATCGCCGGTGAACATAATGGGTACAGGCGGCAGCAGTTACTACCCCCTCCTCCCTCGCTCACTGCATGCCCCCTCGACCCATTCAAACGCCTCCATTAAACCGGCGTGGAAACCGAGAAACCTATTCCGTCCACACGTCCATTCACGAGAGGGTCGGCATTGGCACTGTAATAGCTAGTGTTAGTGTGGTCGCTTTACTTAAATTTTCTTCTTAAAACAAGCAAAGCATTGGCTCGTTCTATCAGTGCCATAAAATCAACATGCAAAACAATTAGAATTATTATTCTTAGGATGGATGCAAACAGCTCATTTGCCGCGCTTTCAGACAGACAATACTACCAAGTTTGAACAGATTGTTAGGGTTGCTGTCCTCTGCATCATCATGCCATGTTTCACACCTTGCAAGATTCACAACCAACTCATAAGATTCAAATAATAAGTACAACAAAGATGCCTACGCATCTCAATGATTCACAGATCAGAGCCAATAGTTACTGTTTAACTAAAACGTTGTGAGAATGTTAACAAATAAATAAAATCGATCGATGCTTCATGTAAGCAATTTGATTCAAGGATTTGCTAAAACATTGAAACCAGTCCCATTTATGGCCACGCATGTCAAACATTGGCAGATAAACATTTTCTGGATAACTGGTGGCACTAGCACTTCCAATATCTGCATAAGCGGGTCACCAAGAACTTGGCGAATGCTTTGACCATCCCAACATCTATAGCTGAGTATTCCTGTTTGCATAGATAATGAAAAAGCATGATTACTATAATAGTGGCACTAGTTGTAGAAACTTTATTTTCTTAATGGGAAAAAAGATTGCGATACAATAGCTTTATATAAAAAATACAACGCTAGCACAGTATGACAAAGCACGATCATGTGGATGAAGGACAGTACTGACCAGTGTGAGATGACTTTGTGAGATCAAGTTGTTCTTCAGGTTCCCGTATCTTGCCATGATGGCGATTCGTTGACATCTATCAACAACTTCAGTGTGGCAGTAGAAGGAGGGGCCTTGAGTCATTCCAATCTCTTTTTTTGTGCAGTTCAACTAAAATTATGGCGCTCGCCATGCTGCGAGGGAGAGAGGGAGCCCACGCCACCTCGATGGTACGCCTCATGGACTCAACTAGTTCAGTGCACATGCTATGTGGTTGATGCAGTGCAAATGGACTCAATTCTCCAGGATACGCCTTCAGCAAGTTATCTACATTGGAAATGAGATGATAGTTAAGACAGTAGCTCTATTATAATTGTATTATTACTTCATTTTATCAGTGGCACTAGCAGTGCCAAAACATTGCCTCAAATTATTAGTGGCATTACATTAAGATGCAAAAACAATATCATTATTGCTTTCTCATAGCAGTGCAAAAACAGTAGCACAAGATCACTAGCTGAATGCAGAGTCAAAATCAACCAAAAAGGGACATACCCGGTCATGGGAACCATAACTGCAGTCAACGCCATTGTAGATGGGTTGACACCAGTCACCAACATGGATGATTCAATTCCTGCGACCTTTTTGTGCAGTTCACCTAAAATGAAGCAATGTTTGCATCATGCAGCTAGCAAGATGTACTTGGTCCCATGAGCTAGCAGCTTCTCCTTCATTAGTTGCACTAAAATTTGAGCAACGTCAAGGTTGGCTGTCATGCTCATGGAAGGTGCAACTATAATTTGCTTATCCTTTTGTGGAGTTCCACTAAAATCAAGTGCCATTGTGGTGATGGTGACGACTAATCTTGCAAAGGTTAATAAACTGTTGCACGAGATTACCGACAGAGTTAGACGAAGAGGTTAGGAACTCCAATCACCCTTTGTGCAGTTCCACTAAAATTGAGAGACATTGCCCATGTGACATTTTAGTAGAACTGCACAAGACATTCTTTCAAAAAAAACAAAGTGTTTTGTGCAGTTCACCAAAAGGTCACAATAGCAATGACGTGAAATGGATATCCCTATCTGCACAGAAAGATATAAAGAAAATAGTTACTGGTCAATAACAAGATATGAAACATACACGAAATGAAAAGAAGCATCTATCTTCATGGCAATCATGCAAGGACAGTAGAAATTTTAAAACGGCAGCATTGCTTCATATTACTCGAAGCATTATGATCAACAATGACATCGGTCAAATATGCCATTACATTAATGGTGGCATTGCTTTGTTTTACCAGCTACATTTGATTAACAATAGCTAAATAGTTGGTATAAGTGCATGGGACAGTGGGGACACCAGGACATTCACTAGCGTAAAGAAGCAACTTACTTATCATAATGGGAAATCTAGCAGGAGAGTAGCATTTGTAAAACAGTTTAATTGCATCATATTACTGGAGGCATTAGATTAAGAACAACATTGGTTAGACATGTCCTTACTTTAACAGTATGATTGCTTCATTTTACAAGCGCCATTACATTAACAACAACAAAAAGTTGGTACAAGGGCATGCAGACAGTGGACGCATCAGCACCATGTACCTACAAGGAGGCATAATCTGGTGAGGATGAGTTTGTTGCCCCGAGCAACAAACATCCAACCAAGATCTGGGATGATCCCAAATTTAGTTCTCTTTAGGCACCTTTTACTACGTGAGGACATCAAATCTAATCCTGGACATACTCTGTTGACTTGTCCCCCAGCTGCCACTTTCTTTCCTTCTTCCACCAATAATAGATATGTTCCTTATCCAGTTTGTACTGCATTTTCCCTTTATTTCCCTTTTGAACCAAGAGACCAGTTGGGTAGCCAGTCTCTACAACTTTCCCCCCTTCTATTTCCTCTTTGAATCAAGTCCTAGATTCATGCTACACCTTTCACCCCTTTATTCCCTGTTTGAACCAAGTCCTAGATTCGACTGCATGAAGTAGCTTTACCTCTAATAATAGTAAAAATTAAGGTGGCTTAGGAACAACTGATGGAAGTAGAAAAAGATCCACATGCAGCCACGTGGGGAGCTGGGGCAGTAGAGCAAGGCCGTTTTTGATGGAAGCTATACCTGATGGTCGTCGGGATGTGGCTAGGAGGGCGGCGGGATGCCGAATCTGGCCACAATACGGCATGGAGGAAGAAGGGGTCGGAGGCCCTCCCGAGCCGGCGCTGTGTCGGAGAGAATGGCACGGGCAGCCGATCGGGACGCGCCGGCAGCTGTGGGTCTCCTCCCTAGCCGCTGATGACCACGTGAACGATGCACCTACTCCCCTACCCCGGCCGAGGGGATCCGGCTGGATCTGTGACCAGCGGTGAGCAGAGAGAGAGAGTGTGGCCACCGCTGTCTTGTTTAGATCCGGAGAGGGTGAGAGAGTGAAGAGAGCAACCCTAGTAAAGCAAGCGATGAGGCTCCTACCCATATATATAGTGGAGTGATTTCCTTTTTATCTCCACGACAATCATTTCAATTTGTGTACGTGACATTAAAGAAAAGAAACTCTATATTTAATGTGCTACAGAGAACAAAACTCCACGGCGTCCAGGAGTACTAGTAGTATTGTTCACTTGTGGACCCCGGCCCTCCATTCATTGAACAACCACACAGGTGAATATATATATATAGAGAGAACAAACAAGCTGGAACTCTTTTGGTTTTGAGATATCGATGGTACCGTTTGACCACACTGCATCAATGGACTCACTACTTTGAAGTTGCCGTAATGTGGCTTTTGCACTTCCATCTAAATGGGGGAATACCATACATTTTCTTTGATAACTACCCTATACGTATAAACACATGCACGGTTTACATTCCGAATCGCTAGCTAGAACTTGAACTATATTTGTTCTCAACATAAAGTGGAATCAAATTTTTGAATTCATGATCTTAGCGTTTGCAAAGAAAATGCAAAGGGCCATCAATCTTTGTTCTGCTTTTGAACATACTACAACATATGCAACCCTTTTGTGAAAATGGCCAGATCTATTATAAAAAGTTCACCATGAGTACTACAAAAGCATCTCAAACATAATAAAAATTACATCGAGATTCCGAGACCACCGAACGACCTACTACCGTCAGAACGAGCCACCGACGCACCGCTGTTGCCGCCATCCTACCTGAGCCGGCTTGACCTCGTCGATGACAGCTGGGAAGTGTTCGTGCCCTTGCCCCTAAGGAGCAGCGACCATAAGCCATAGTAGTCGTAATTGATCTGAAGCACCTAATTCATATAACGCAATATTTCGCCACATGACAAGAAACCCTAGCCTCATCGCCGCTAGGAGAGGACATGAATCTACGTTGGAGCTCCATCGACTATGCCCCGACGAGGATCAGAGCTCGAAAGACTAACTCATAGAAGATGTGTCGATCGATATCGCCGCTGTCCTACCGGAGTCGGCTTGACCTTTTTGACGATAAACGGGAAGTCTTCGTGCAGATGCCCATAAGGACCAGAGCCGTAGAGCCGTATTGTGTGTTTGGTTGCATTCTCATCTAAACATAGTTGTTCCCTCTTTGTGCATGCTCATCTCAGCATCCCTCTTCATGCATGATCCTAGTGTATTTGTGTTAAGCTAGTGTGGACTCATGCACCCTTCATACACTCTACCAAACACCCAAAAGTGGGTCGAGAAGGGAACTTTTGCTCTCATGCACCCTTCATACACCCTACCAAACACCCAAAAGTGGGTCGAGAACGGAACTTTTGCTCTCATGCACCCTTCATACACCCTACCAAACACGCCCTTGTCATCGTTGAACCCTTGTAATTATCTGAAGCACTTGACACCTAATCTCGCCACATGACAATACGCTCATGTTCCATCCACTATGTCTAGATGGACGAACTCGAGGAGGATCAGAGCCCGAAAGACAAACTCAAGGGAGAAGTGCCCCCCATCCGAGTGAGGGCTGCGTGTGCATGGACTAAAAAACCCTAATGTAAACTACTAACTAGAGCGGAGGCACCGGGATTCCCCTCCCCGCCACCAGTGGCCCGAGCGGCAGGAAGAGGGGAGGGGCAAATCCACGGGATCACCGGTGAAGCGTGGAGCGGGGAGGTTACCCGAGCTGCCTTGGTTGGGGGGAGTAGATTTGTATTCATAGCGAAATAGATTTGAATTTTACGATAATCATCTTTTGAGCCCGTGCTCATCTGCACCCGCGCTGACGAAAAAAATCAAAACAAATACTAGAAATATTCAAAAAATTCCAATTTTTTTTGCATGGTAGATAATTTGATGCATGAGGTCTGCTCCAATTTTCAAATCATTTGGTCATCTGAGCAGCTCTCGGAAAAAAGACAAATTTGGGGTCTGTAAAAAAGTATACTGTTCTGACCTGATTTGTCTTTTTTGCCGAGAGCTGCTCAGATGTCCAAACGATTTGAAAATTGGAGCAGTCCTCACGCATCAAATTTTCTACCATGCAAAAAAAGTTGAATTTTTTTGATTTTTTTGGATTTTTTTGTGAATTTTTTTCTGACCAGATGCAGATGAGCCTGGGCACCGAATTGCTGCACTCCGAATTTTATTGGTACTGTACAATACTATATAACCGGTGTCTCGACATTTTTTTTGATTTCTCAACATATCTACAGCCCGTACGTTACCATCGCTCGTCTCTCTTTTCTACTGTAGTAGTAGTGACTCAGCCTGCCTAAAAAAAAGTAACTCAGCCGTATGTTACCATCACTCGTCTCTCTTTTCTAGTAATGTAGTAGTAGTAACGCGACGCGCGTTGCATTCGGTGAGCGGCGTGCCGGACCGACCGTGGCGGTGCGACGCGAACGCGACGGGTGTGCTATATACATGTATAACCTTTTTTCTTTTGGTTTTGCTCCAAGCCGCAATCCATCAATACAAAATTATATTTAAAAGTCGAGGGCGGGGATTTTCCCGCGCGGTACGCGCGGCAGTTTCGCCTAGTTGGTTTGGAGAGTCGAGGCGGATGAGGGAGTAGCGGATTCAACTTACTACTGGAAGGGTGGGACTGTGTGATTTGATGGCTCGTTACAGCAGGAAAGGTGGGGCCTTGTGATATGACTGCTCATTTATAGTCATTATTACTGCGGCGCTACGACCGGGTGAGGCTCCCCTTCCATTCCCCACTCTAATCTGGTGCATGACATGTCGACCCGGATGCTGGCTGTCCCACATGTCGGGGAAAGGAAGAATAATTGTTGCCGATGACGTAATAAGGAGCAAAGAACCGTGCGGTATACTCTAGTTTAGCACTGGAGTACTAGTATACGTCGGAGGAGTGCGAAACACGGCAGCCCAGTGAACCAGCAGGCGATATGGCGATAAAAAACAATATACTATAGTCCAGCCTTAGCATGTAAAAACACGCCACTGCTTCCTCCTCCTCCTCTCGGTTTACCGCCATCAGTGGACCAAGAGCATCGTCGCAGCTTAGCTAGTACTCCTCTCCAACCTTTTTTTTACAATTCCTTTGTTTTTTCTTGTGGCGTTGAACACTCTTTGCTAATCCTATCGGATTTAGCACTCGAGTCCCATACTTTCCCCATTCCTGTATTTTCAGTATCATGGGAATCAAAGAGGCTCTTAGACCGGTTTACGGCCAGTTGTTTTTTTTCCAATGAAATATCTCCAAAATGTAATGAATGTGCTCCGGTTTCTATGAAAATCATCTGGTTTGCATGTAGTAATTCATTTATTTATTCTTTTGCGGGGGGTCTGCATGTAATTCGTCCGGTTTGAAATGAACTCGTACGCCGGCATGGTTGGATGGCCCGCTGCCGCATTCTATCCGAGGATTCATCCCTACCGGTTGGCGCTCAGCGTTGGAGATGCCCCGAGTGCTTGCAGGTGGACCTAGATGCTCTATGTCCCACATGTCGGCGAAAGGAAGCACGCAGAAATATTTCTGACGGCCGCGGAGCCGAGCAGTACATCTCAGCAAGTAGGAAAAATGCGTGAAAAAAATATGTACTATGAAGCGTAGCTGCAAAGTGATGACAGGTATAGGTCGCATGCACCCAACGCGTGGTCTTAGTACGTACGAGTACAAACGAGTACGGAGTACTCCTACTCTATCAACACGAGTCCCATCGGACAACGGCGTCCGTGCTACAGCTAGCTCTTCTCCCTCCTCATTTCTCTCTTCTAATTCAAACTCAGCCGACGCACAGCGGGCAGGGTGGGGATTTGCCGATAGTTGGTTTGCTCAACTGCGGTCCCACATGACAGTGAAAATGCTAGACAACACGCAGTCCCTAGCTTGAGCGGCGTGCCAGACCGACCCTAGTACCCCTGACCATGTGGGGGTGCCACGTGACGTGGCAGGCTTTTCCTTTTGAACTTGTAGAAAATGTAACATTTGGTTATGCTTTTGCTCCTTGGCACGGTAGACAGATAGAAACAACAATTAAAAATGCTAGGGCGGGGATTTTCCCACGCAATAAGACGGGGAGTTTGCCAGTTTGGCGCATCGTCGGTTTTCTCACATCGGGCCCACATGTCAGTGATAATATGCCAAGCCAATGCGCACTGAGCGGCGGGCCGGAATGACAGTGTGGGTTGCGACGCGAACGGGACAGGCGTGCTGTACTTGTTCCACTTTCTCATTTTAAACTTGTGACGTGTAACGCTTAGTTTTGAATTTATAAGTTTGGTTGTCGCACCCATCTATATACTACTATAGTTTGGTAGGTTGGGTCATGCATCGTACGTAAATTACGAAGTTGATGCAATAGGTAAGTATTACCTCCATCCTGGTTTGTTGGTCCCCTTTGTGTCAAATATTGACCATAGATTTAACTAACAAAATATTAATGCATGTCACCAAAAAATATATCATTGGATTCGTATTTGAACATAGTTTCCAACTATATTGTTTTTTGTGACATGCATTAACTTATTGTTAGTTAAATCTGAAGTCAATATTTGGCACAAAACACAAAAGGTGACCAATAAACCAGGGCGAAGATAATCATACATATAATTAACGCCAAATGAGAGCAAGGGATCACACATGTCATTTACGACTGGAATGATAATGCGATACAGTAACACATTAAGGCCACGACGCAATGCAGTGCTGGTTACAGGAGGCAAGAAGAAAGATGCATCCATCGATGACCTCCTCCTCCTCGACTCAGGGCGCCGGCCCACCAAACGGCGGCTGAGTAGTAGCGGCTTTCATGGCGAGGTCAACGTGCTTCTGAACAATGGCGTCCAAGGCTTCCAGCCGGTCGAAGAAGGCCAACATCTTTGCGTCATCCCTGGCCCTGTAGTGTCCTATGTAGATGATTTCCTCATAGACATGGATGTGTAGGTTGATGGTTTCTTGCTCGGCGAGGCGCTGTGTGATAACTCACAAGTATAGGGGATCGCAACAGTTTTCGCGGGTAGTATTTCACCCAGATTTATTGATTCGACACAAGGGGAGCCAAAGAATATTTGCGAGTATTAGCAGTTGAGTTGTCAATTCAACCACACCTGGAGAACTCAATATCTGCAGCAAAGTGTTCAGTAGCACAGTAGTATGATAGTTTCAAGAGCAGTAGTAACAGTAGTGACAGTAACAGAAGCAGTTTTGTAGTAATTGTAACAGCAGCAGCAACGAAAGTAACTTAGCAAAGATCAATATGCGAAAAGCGTTGGCATTGGATCAATGATGGATAATTATGTTGGATAACATTCATCATGTAACAGTCACAACCTAGGGCGATACACAATAGCTCCAATTCATCAATGTAATGTAGGCATGTATTCCGTATATAGTCATACGTGCTTATAGTAAGAACTTGCATGACATCTTTTGTCCCACCCTCCCGTGGCAGCGGGGTCCTTAAGGAAACTAAGGGATATTAAGGCCTCCTTTTAATAGAGAACCGAAACAAAGCATTAGCACATAGTGAATACATGAACTCCTCAAACTATGGCAATCACCGGAAAGAATCCCAATTATTGTCACCTTGGGGTATGCGGATCATGACACGTAACAGGTGCATATAACTTGCAAGATAGGATCAAGAACTCAAATATATTCATGAAAACATAGAGGGTTCAGATCTGAAATCATGGCACTCGGGTCCTAGTGACAAGCATTAAGCATAGCAAAGTCATAGCAACATCAATCTCAGAACATAGTGGATACAAGGGATCAAAGCCCTAACAAATTGACTCGATTACATGGTAAATCTCATTCAACCCATCACCGTCCAGCAAGCCTACAAATAAATTACTCACACACGGCGGTGAGCATCATGAAATTGGTGATGGAAGATGGTTGATGATGATGACTGCGTCGAATCCCCCTCTCCGGAGCCCCGAACGGACTCCAGATCACCCCTCCCGATGAAGAACAGGAGGTGGCGGCGGCTCCGTATCGTAAAATGCGATGATTCTTTCTCTCTGATTTTTTTTGTCCACGAATAGGTACTTATAGCGTTGGAGTTAGGGCAAACGGAGATGCCAGGGGCCCACAAGCCTGCCAGGTGCGCCCTGGGGGGGGGGGGTGGGCGCGCCCCCCAGGCTTGTGGCGCCTGGTGGCCCCCCTCTGGTGGATCTTTGCGCCAATATTTTTTATATATTCTGAAATAAATCTTCGTAAATTTTTAGGTCCATCCGAGAACTTTTATTTCTACACAAAAACAACACCATGGCAATTCTGCTGAAAATAGCGTCAGTCCGGGTTAGTTCCATTCAAATCATGCAAATTAGAGTCCAAAACTAGAGCAAAAGTGTTTGGAAAAGTAGATACGTTTGGGACGTATCAACTCCCCCAAGCTTAACTCATTGCTTGTCCTCAAGCAATTCAGTTGACAAACTGAAAGTGATAAAGAAAAACTTTTACAAACTCTTTTGTTCTTGTTGTCTGTATATATACTTAACTAGCATCCAAGTTTTCAGCAAAGATTATGAACTAATCATATTGATGATAACACTTAGGTCTCACATTTACTCATGGCAACAACATAACCAACTAGCGAGCAATAATAAGATATCTTGGATGCCAACACTTTGTCAAAACAATCATGATATAATATGATAACATGGTATCTCGCTAGCCCTTTCTGAGACCGCAAAACATAAATGCAGAGCACCTCTATGATTCAAGCAACAACTAAACATTGTAATTCAGGGTAGAGGATATACAGTCATGGTCACACCCAACATTAACTATACTCAATGCATAAAAATGACAATAGTGCTCTCCAACTGGTGCTTAAATTAGAGGGTGATGACTCAACAATAAAAGTAAAATAACATAAAAGTAAATGGATAGGCCCTTCGTAGAGGGAAGCATGGATTTGCAGTGGTGACAGAGCTCGAAGCTTAAATTAGAGATGAAAATAATTTTGGGAGGTATGCTTTTCCTGTCAACGTCACGACCGAGAGTTTTCAATATCTTCCATGCTAAACGCATTATAGGCGGTTCCCAAGCGGAAAGGTAAAGTTTACTCCCCCTCCACCGTACCAACACATGCCATGGCTAGCTGAATTCACGGGTGCCCTCCATACCAACAACTTTTCGGGGGAGTTTGTTTGCATTATATGATTTTGATTTGAGCATAGGACTGGGCATCCCGATTACCATCCTCTCTCGTGCAATGACAAGTGAATAAACACTCATCTGAGAGTAACCCACTTAGCATGGAAGATATTGACCACCCCCTGTCGCTCCATGAGTGGTAGGGGCACACAAAACAGATGCTCGTTTGAATATTTAGAGGTGGCACTTGCAAATTTAATTGGAACGGCAGAGTAATACCTCATATAGGTAGATATAGTGGACTCATCTGGAACAACTTTTGTTTAAGGATTTGGATGCACAAGCAGCATTCCTGCTTAGTACAGGCGAAGGCTAGCAAATAGATTGAGAAGCGACCAGCTAGAGAGCGAAAACGGTCATAGACATGCATTGCGAATAATTAACATTGAACACGAGCATGAGTAGGATATCAACACCCTGGACATAAATATCATGGAGGCTATGTTGGTTTTGATTCAACTACATGTATGAACATGTGCCAAGTCAAGCCACTCGAATTACTCAGAGGAGGATACCATGCTAACATACTACATCACAACCATTTTAATGCATGTTTACACTCAAGATAAATCATTATCCACTCCTAGCTATTTAAGCATGGCATGAGCAACTATAATCTCTAATTGTCATCACAAATACGTTTACTCATAATAATGCTGAATCATGAATACTGAGCTAAACATATTTACAAAGACAAAAACAAGAAGAGTTCATACCAGCTTTTCTTCACCGCAATCACTTCATCAAATATCGTCATTATTTCCTTTCACTTGCATGACCGAATGATGTGATAATAATAATAATGGTGCAAGGGTGCCGTGGACTAAGCTGGAATCTGCAAACATTTATTCAAAGGAGAAGACAAAGTAATAGTGGCTCGTTGTTAGATCAATAATAAAGCATGCGGGAGCCACTCAACATTTTCATCGTGGTCTTCTCCTTGTGACGACTCAACGAAAAGAAAAGAAATTCAAAGAAACACACTGAAATATTTTTGGAGTTTTTGGTTTTCCTGAAGGAAGCAAATTAACGAAGGAAAACGAAAAAACGAGAAAAACTATTTACACGGGAAAGCTCCCAACAAGTAAAAGAAGAAACGAGAAATCTTTTTGGGTTTTCTTTTACTACTACGAATTAACTAAACAGGAAAGAAACTACAACTAATTATTTTTTTGGATTTTCGAAAGTTTTTTCAAACACACAAGAAGAAAGCGAAAATAGAACTAGCATGGATATACAATGAAAAAGGATGAACACCAGCAACTGGAATGAGTGTGTGAACATGAATGTAATGTCGGTGAGAAATACGTACTCCCCCAAGCTTAGGCTTTTGGCCTAAGTTGGTCTACGGCCAGTCCTGGCCTGGATAAGGCCCGTGATGGTAGTTCAGGTTATACTGAAATGCAGCTGCCACAGCTTGGCGAGCTACCTCGTTAAGCCGCTCGGTCTCTGCCGCCCTCTCGTACTCCTCAGCCTCCTCCTCAAGTATGAAATGTCTATGTTTTCCCTGGAAATCAAAGAAGGTAGGAGCAGGCAAAACAATATGGAAAACACGATGCCTGTTAAAGATTAGCCTGTATCTGAACGGGAGGAGACCCCTCTCAAGGAACTGGTGGTGTTCCATAGCATCATAATCAAGAAAACTAGGTGGCAAAAGGGTGTCATTTTGTTTAATGGTCACACCAAGATAGGTAGCTAAGCGAGTGGCATAAATTCCACCAAAGAAATCACCAACTATGGCATTATTATGTAAGCGACGTGCAACAATAGCCCCCATGTTAAATTGTCTATCTCCCAGTACCGCACTCTTAAGAACGCTCAGGTCAGAGGTGCAAAGATGACTATGATCATGTTTACCATTAATGCATCTACCAATGAACAGAGCAAAATAATGTATGGCAGGAAAATGAATGCTCCCCATAGTAGCCTGTGTGATGCCTCTAGTTTCACCCCTAGTAATGTTCATGAGAAATTCATTGCAATCAGATTTACGAGGTTTAGTGCAAGTCCCCCAGAATGGAATTTTGCATACTTCACTAAATTCTTCAACAGACATGCGAAAAGGATTTTCACAAAGGTTGAAAATAACATTATGTGAAGTGCGCTGATATACATACTTGAATCTTCGCACAAAGGAGTCAGTGAGGTCATAGTATTGTGGGCACCTGTCTGCCAGGAACTCCGTGAGCTCGGCGTTACGCATGTACATATCAAACTCTTCCTTGATGCTGGCTCGAATCATGAAGGCATCCGACGGCCACTCGCACGGTAGCACCGCGGCCTCGCGTGGCGGTTCGGTACCCGGCTCGCATATTGCTGGCCTAGGAGCACTCTTGCTCGAGGAATCACCATGGAACGTCTTCCTAAACATTTTCTTTTCTCTGAAAAATTTCTGAAATTTTTAGTGACTCAAAATAAAAGTGAACGAAGCTCAACAAAATTGATAGCAACTACTCCTACAAGTATCTAGAGGCTATATCATGCATCAAAACTACTTTGGACCATACAAATTCATCATGCAAGCTCATAAACATGGTCACCACAGCAGCAAAAACTTGCAAAGTATAAAGCACTAGAACAAAAACTAATTGGAGCATTGGAGGAGTCACATACAGAGGAGTAATTCCTCAAAACAATTTTGGAAACGGAGTTCCGAGCAAGGAGATAAAAAATCACAGCAATATGAGCAAGAACACGGGCTTGGGAGCAAGTTTGATTTTTTCTGGAGGAAGAAGAAGGAGATGGGTGGCTGGCATAAGTGAGTGGGTCCCTGTGGGACCCACAAGCCTGCTGGGTGTGCCCTGTGGGCTTGTGGCTCACAGGTGCACCCCCCTGGGGTGTGTTCAGTGCCAAAAATTCTTAAATATTCTGGAAAAAATCATACTAAATTTTCATGGCATTCTGAGAACTTTTATTTTTGGGCCATTTTTTATTGCACGGAAAATTTAGAAAACAGGATAACCATGGCATTTTATTTTATTCAACTAAAAATAACTGAGAGCAAAAGGTGGTTACATAAAGTTATGCTTACTAAATTCATCGACCACAAGCCCTTTAAAAAGAATCCGTTAATAAGGTTGATCAAGTCTTGTTAACAAACTATTTCCGAATGGAATGAAACCATGGAATTTTTGTATAACACTAAGTTACCTCAATGGGGATATGCATCTCCCCAACAATAAGAATTTCATAATTCTTTTTGATAGTACGAAGAGGAAATTTGAAGCCTCCAATAGTGATTGTCGAAACCTTTTCAATACAATTGATACCATTCACCAAATTTTGTTTCTTTGGAAAATAAACCGTATGCTCATTACCATTGACATGAAAAGTAACCTTGCTTTTGTTGCAATCAATAACAGCCCCTGCAGTATTCGAAAAGGGTCTTCCAAGGATAATCGACATGTTGTCGTCCTCGGGCATATCAAGTATAACAAAGTCTGTCAAGATAGTAACATTTGCAACTACAACGGGAACATCCTCACAAATTCCAATAGGTATAGCAGTTGATTTATCAGCCATTTGCAAAGATATTTCAGTAGGTGTGAGCTTATTCAAATCAAGTCTTCTATATAAAGAAAAAGGCATAACACTAACACCGGCTCCTAAATCACATAAAGCAGTTTTGACATAACTTCTTTTAATGGAGCATGGTATAGTAGGTATTCCTGGATCTCCTAACTTCTTAGGTACTCCACCCTTAAAATAATAATTTGCAAGCATGGTGGAAATTTCAGCTTCAGGTATCTTTCTTTTATTTGTGACAATATCTTTTATATATTTAGCATAGGGAGACATTTTCAACATATCAATCAAGCGAGTACGCAAAAAGACAGGTCTAAGCATTTCAGCAAAGCGCTCAAAGTCTTCATCATCCTTATTTTTAGATGGTTTAGTAGGGAAATGCATAGGTTTTTGAACCCATGGTTCTCTCTCCTTTCCATGTTTTCTAGCAACAAAGTCTCTTTTATCATATCTTTTATTCTTAGGATGTGGGTTATCAAGATCAACAGCAGGTTCTATTTCTACATCATTATCTGGTTAAGCATCAACATGAACATCATCATTATCATTATCGCTAGGTGTATGTTCATTACCAGATTGTGTCTCAGCATCGGAAATAGAAGCATCATTATGATTCTCAGGAGGTTTTTCTATCTCAGGTTCACTAGAAGCAGGCAAAGTTTTATCATTTTTCTTTTTCTTTTTCTTCTTAGATGGACTAGGTGCATCAATAGTATTTCTTTGAGAATCTTGTTCAATTCTTTTAGATGCCCTTCAGGATATAGAGGATCCTGGGTCATGCTACCTCCTCTAGTAACAACTCTAACAGCATGGTCATTCTTTTTATTATTCATTTCATCAAGCAAATCATTTTGTGACTTAGCAATTTGTTCTAACTGGGTCTGGACCATAGAAGCATGTTTAATCAAGCATTTAACATCATTAGCAGTTCTAAACATCAAATCACTCAAACATTCAATCATGATGGCATTTCATTTTAGTTGATTGCTAACATACATATTAAAGTGTTCCTGTTTAATGATGTAATTATCAAACTCATACAGGCATTGACTAGCAGATTTAATATACGGAATATCACCTTCATGAAATCTAGTGAGAGAATTTACCTCCACTACCTGTGTCGGGATGTCGAGCCCATGTATTTCTTCAATAGGTGGTAAATTCTTAACATCTTCAGCTTTAATACCTTTTTCCTTCATAGATTTCTTAGCTTCTTGCATATCTTCTGGACTAAGGAATAGAATACCTCTCTTCTTCGGAGTTGGCTTAGGTGGTGGTTCAGGAAGTGTCCAATCATCAGCATTTCTCAATATATTATTTAATAGTACTTCAGCCTGTCCAACAGTTCGTTCCCTAAAAACACAACCAGCACAACTATCTAGGTAGCCCCTAGAAGCATCAGTTAGTCCATTATAAAAGATATCAAGTATTTCATTTTTCTTAAGAGGATGATCAGGCAAAGCATTAAGTAGTTGGAGAAGCCTCCCCCAAGCTTGAGGGAGATTCTCTTCTTCAATTTTCACAAAGTTGAATATTTCCTGTAAGGCAGCTTGTTTCTTATGAGCAGGAAAATATTTTTCAGAGAAGTAATATATCATATCCTGGGGACTACGCACACAACCAGGAGCAAGAGTATTAAACCATTTCTTAGCATCACCCTTTAATGAGAAAGGAAACAACTTAAGAATATAGTAATAACGAATTTTTTCCTCATGAGCAAATAGGGTGGCAATATCATTCAACTTAGTAAGATGTGCCACAACTGTTTCAGTTTCATAACCATGAAAAGGATCAGATTCAACCAAAGTAATTAACTCAGGATCGACAGAGAATTCATAATCCTTATCGGTAACAAATATGGGAGAAGTAGCAAACTTAGGATCATATTTCATTCTCTCCCTCATAGATTTTTCTTTCAACTCAGCAAGCAATTTTCTAACCTCATCTCTATCATTACAAGCAAGAATTGCCCTAGCTGTCTCCCTATCAAAAACATAACCATCAGATGTTTCAGGCATTTCAACTCTAGTAGGAGAGCTAGGCATAATAGGTGAATCATAATTTTCAAGAGTTTCAACATTTTCAGTTTCTTTAGCTTTAGCAATTTGTTCATCAAGAAATTCACCAAGTGGCACAGTATTATCAAGCATAGTACTAGCATCTTCATAAGTATCATTCATAGCAAAAGTAGTATCATCAATAACTTGCAACATATCAGAGTGAATAGCAGGTGGTGGTGTCGCAAGCCTACTCAAAACAGAAGGTGAATCAAGTGCGGAGCTAGATGGCAGTTCCTTACCTCCCATCATCTTAGAGGGAACGATCTTGGTTTTAGCGTCTTTCAGATTCTTCATAGTGATCAATAGATATAAATCTGAAGTGACTCAACAAATAGAGCTATGCTCCCCGGCAACGGCGCCAAAAAAAGGTCTTGATAACCCACAAGTATAGGGGGTCGCAACAGTTTTCGCGGGTAGTATTTCACCCAGATTTATTGATTCGACACAAGGGGAGCCAAAGAATATTTGCGAGTATTAGCAGTTGAGTTGTCAATTCAACCACACCTGGAGAACTAAATATCTGCAGCAAAGTGTTTAGTAGCACAGTAGTTTGATAGTTTCAAGAGCAGTAGTAAGAGTAGTGACAGTAACAGAAGCATTTTTGTAGTAATTGTAACATCATGTGGCACCCCGGCTCAGATGAACCGGAACACCCCGTATTCCAGCCCAGAGATCAAGTCTTCTAGAATATGGCACTGCTGGTATAAAACAGAACAACTCTTTATTACAAATGATACGAGTACAATGGTCTGATAATACAAGGGATTACATCGGCACGGCGACACTACGCCTGCTAAGGTAGCTCTATACTAGCAGCGGAACAACTCGTAGCAGCGGAATAACTTCTAGCAGCGAAACAGCAACGACGGTGATGGACTCAACTCTGCAGGGACTCTGGCTGGGACACTGCCTAGCTCGCAGACTCGGGATCCTCGACCATCAATCAATCATGGCACCACCTGCAATCTGGCATGACACGCCAGGTGAGTACTTTGAATGTACTCGCAAGCTCACAGCAACCAAAAGCATGAAGGCAAGAAAATAACATAGCATTAACAGGTTAAGTTATTAACTGCTACTATGATGTGGAAGTAAATATTAATCATAATATGGTAATGCTAGAATTACTGATGAACCCTCATATTGGGTCACATGAACCATCTCACTCTTAGCTACCCGACCAAGCAATATATCATCTCGACCACCTCGTGATCAATATAACCTCATGATCACCGCGTGACCACATCACAAACCAATGATCATTCTCCAGATCATCCCAATATCATCATCGGCATCCTGCCAAACTATTACTTGCTCACATACAAATATAAGTCATTCCGTCATCATGAGTGTTGATCGAACGGTGTGACCTAGTACGAACTGTGTCCATAACCGAGGACACGGCTATCGATAGTTTATACACTCTGTAGAGGTTAGTACACTGTACCCACACCACGGAATTCATGGCCTCGTGCTCCCATTCGGGTGGACCAACGACATTCTGACAAAACCAATCTATTGCATGACACTCTCCCGGCCAGTCCGACAAACTCCCCTTCGGGCTATGTCATGGCTGGCCCTGATGCCAACTCTTGACATCCTGCCACCTCGTGGCAAAACAAAACAAAATCGTCCCAAATGGGGACACCCGGGTACAACACAACTTGGGCACACAAGGTTATGACCGCCTACCGGGCCAGGGTAGCGCACGCACATAACCTTCCCTAGTTGGATACACTAGCGAGAGGCATGACAATAGACCGAATTAGGGCCTCCCCATCCAGGCAAGTGTGGCTGCACTGGTGAGCTCGATTCGGTGGCACCTGATCAACGAAATGACGGAATTTGTCCCCAAGGTATATCTCTGCCATAATTGAGACTTCAATATCATATACCTGTGATCCAAGTCATAGCAATATCCAACGAATAATACAGTCATATCATTAACATATAACTCCATAGGTAAAAGATTGATTATGATTATGGTGAATCCATAGCAAATGATCCGACTGATCCAATAGCAATATCAAGATTTTTAACCATAGATCAATATGATAGCACCAAATCCAATAATACTCCAATGCATAATATCCAATATGATTATGATGAAATAATAATCATAGCTCCTAATAATCCAATGGTGACATGGCATTATCAAACTTGCAAGGTATTGGCACTAAAGAATCCAAGCATCATCATGGCAGTAGCAAGATCAATTATTACTCCAAGAATTTGCCATGAATAAATCATCACTAAAATTGCAAGTTTTTAAGCAAGATTATTAATTTAAACCATGGCATTGCATTGCAATCATGCAAATGGAGGGTGTGGCTTGCCTTGCTCCAAGGGAGTGTTGCAACTACTCCTGATCTTCATCCAGCAACCAAACACTCTGGAAAATATTTTTGAAAGCATTTGTAAATAGTACATAAAGCATTTTCTTCTGTCCAAAAATTCTAGATAGCAGAGAAAAATACCAAACTCTACCAAAAAATAAAGGAGCTCAAAAGAAAAATACTGCAAAAAGAATCAGCTCAATTGGACTTTTAGTTTAGGAGATATTGCTGGTCAAAGTTGTGGTCAAACTGGAATTAAAAATGGATTTAAATGAGTTTCTGGAAAACCTCCAGGGGCTGACGTCGAAAGCGTAAAACAGAAATACGCTTTCACTTGAAAACGGTTCGGCGCGGCCTGGGTCACTGACCAGTGGGCCCCTTCGGTCAGTTTTAAATAAAGAGAAGGAGAACAGAGGGACGGCGGGCTCACCGGCGTCGGACGGCGGCGAGGAGGCAGCGCTGGAGCAAGGAGAGGGGGGGAATGGATCGGGAACTCCACGACGAGCTCACCCATACCCGTAGCTCGTCGGGAGACGGTCGGACGGCTTCACGCCCTTCATCTCTGGCGGCGGCAGGCTTCGGGTGCCGATGGATTCGGCCATTCCGGCGACCATGGGCTCGGGAGTGAGGCTAGGGAGAGTCAGAGGAATGCCAGAAGCTCGCTGATGAGCTCAGGTGGGGCTGGGATGAACCAGAATGAGCGCATGGTGGAGAGGCCGAGCGGCGGAGTTCCTCACCGGAGGGGAGTAAGAAGTCCTCCCAGGCTCGCTGGAGTGGCTCCGGTGGAAGATTGGGTGAGGTTGAGGGCGAGTGGTGAGGAAAGACGGGGCCGGGGACGGCTTAAATAGGCGGAGGAGGATGCCCGTGGCCGCAAGCCGCCATGGACGAGCGGCTGGAGCTCTGTCTCGACCGCGTACGCGTGGGCGCACGGGAGGACTTGGACGGCGACGTGAGAGGGCTAGGTGAGTGCCAGAGGAGCAGACGCGGGAGGGGCACGCACTGTCGGCCACTAGGGCACTATGCGCGCGCGTGCGGCGATGGCCGGGGCCGGCGGCAGGCGCTACAGGAGGAGGAGAGGGGTCAGGGGAATATGTGGGAGAAGAAGGAGGATGGATGGCACCAACAGACGCGCAAGGAGGGACGAAGGGAACGAGCCCGTGGCTAGACGACGCGCAGAGCGCGACCACAATGGGCAGAGCACGCGCGCTGGCATGCCAGCAGTGCGGTCACCGCGTGGCTTGGCATGGGAAGGGCACGTAGGCCTGGAACAAGATGTCCACCATGTAGTCCCTTCATCCAGTAACCCCTTTGCGACTTTGGTTCGATTAAAGGGTCTCTGGTATGAAGTGTAACATCAACTGAACATTACTGCAGCAAGGTTAGAATGGATGCTGGGGTCAACAGAAGGGGTTAAGGAGCTAACCAGGTTGTCAAAGGGTTTAAGGGTAGGACGGACTACAATCCTATGACATTTGGAAAGATTTGGACCAAGATTTATCATAGTTGCTTTACTACTGCCAAATCTGGTCCAGAAACTAAATCATGAAGTGGCACTCACATACAGTGTTGCATTGAGCTGAAATTTGGTGGAGGATAATGATTTAGACATAAGAAGACACTGTAAAAATTTCATACCATTTGGACATGCCAAAATGGTACTTCCTTCACAATGATCCACACTGGACGGAAACTTGGGGGAATTTTGTGGAGAAAATGGCATGGCAAAATGATGTGAATTTTGGCATGCTCAAAGGTTATAGGGATATTTAGGTCCTGGATTAATTTCAGGATTTATGAACCAATATAAAATATAGTTGCTTCACACCCTGAAAAAGTGACCAGAAGCAAGAATTGGATGATGCACTCACCATGAGCATGGAATCTTGAATAGTTTTACATATCCAAGGTTCATATGAGTCAAAGGATTTTTGAGAATTTTATGGGAATTTTGGGCTTCACAGCCAAGGGCAAACATGACTATTCCTTTAATAGAAAAAGGAATATTATCAAGAAATAAAGATTGGGATTGGGATAAGATGGAAATGACATGGTCTTGGGAATGATTTGAGAGTGTTGATTCACTTGGGAGAAGAAAGAAAAAGAATCTTTCCAAGTTTTAAGTCCATAGAGCCAATTCAAAAGAAAATTCAAACCAAAATCCAAAGAAATCCAAAAGAAAAGAAAATAGCCAAAAATTGGGGTGTTACACAGCAGCATCAACGAAAGTAACTTAGCATAGATCAATATGCGAAAAGCGTAGGCATTCGATCAGTGATGGATAATTATGTTGGATAACATTCATCATGTAACAGTCACAACCTAGGGTGATACACAATAGCTCCAATTCATCAATGTAATGTAGGCATGTATTCCGTATATAGTCATATGTGCTTATAGTAAGAACTTGCATGACATCTTTTGTCCTACCCTCCCGTGGCAGCGGGGTCCTTAAGGAAACTAAGGGATATTAAGGCCTCCTTTTAAAAGAGAACCGGAACAAAGCATTAGCACATAGTGAATACATGAACTCCTCAAACTACGGCAATCACCGGAAAGAATCCCAATTATTGTCACCTTGGGGTATGCGGATCATGACACGTAACAGGTGCATATAACTTGCAAGATAGGATCAAGAACTCAAATATATTCATGAAAACATAGAGGGTTCAGATCTGAAATCACGGCACTTGGGCCCTAGTGACAAGCATTAAGCATAGCAAAGTCATAGCAACATCAATCTCAGAACATAGTGGATACTAGGGATCAAAGCCCTAACAAATTGACTCGATTACATGGTAAATCTCATCCAACCCATCACCGTCCAGCAAGCCTACGAAGAAATTACTCACACACGGCGGTGAGCATCATAAAATTGGTGATGGAGGATGGTTGATGATGACGACTGCGTCGAATCCCCCTCTCCGGAGCCGCGAACGGACTCCAGATCAGCCCTCCCGATGAAGAACAGGAGGTGGAGGCATCTCCGTATCGTAAAACACGATGATTCTTTCTCTCTTATTTTTTTCTCCACGAATAGGTACTTATAGCATTGGAGTTAGGGCAAACGGAGCTGCCAGGGGCCCACAAGCCTGCCAGGCACGCCTTGGGGGGTGGGTGCGCCCCCCCAGGCTTGTGGCGCCTGGTGGCCCCCCTCTGGTGGATCTTTGCGCCAGTATTTTTTTTATATTCTGAAATAATTCTCCGTAAATTTTTAGGTCCATCCGAGAACTTTTATTTCTGCACAAAAACAACACCATGGCAATTCTGCTGAAAACAGCGTCAGTCCGGGTTAGTTCCATTCAAATCATGCAAATTAGAGTCCAAAACTAGAGCAAAAGTGTTTGGAAAAGTAGATACGTTTGGGACGTATCACTGCGCGGCGAGCGCGGCCTCAAGGTGGACATTCTTTGTCGTGACATCAGGCAGCTGCAGGGCCACCAGTGCATGAAAGAGGTCCACACCATGGAGGCCAATGAGGGTGGCATGCAATGAGGAGCCTGGGCACATGGGCTGGAGGAGTACGGCAAGGTCGTCCACGCGCTTCTTGACGGCGGTGAACTTGCGGATGGAGCGGGCCATCATCTCGCTCATGTGAGAGGCGAAGCCGTCGTTGCCGAGGGCTATGACACTGGCGGTCGCCAACACCGTCTGGAGACGCTGCTCGGTGTCGGGCCGCTGGCCAGCGTCGTGGATCATCTGGCACAACCGCCTGCCGCTCGCGTCCATCGCCTCCATGGGTGGTTGTGGCTTCTGGTCACTTGGTCTTGGATTGGAGTGAGCAGTGTTGCACAGACTAGGTGCGCAGTACTAGTAGATGGATTGGAGTGGAGGGGCGCCTTCATATGAGAGTGTAAACTGCGTTGCATTCATATCGTGTTGGCTCATTCTGCTTGTCCAATTAATTCCCTCTGCATGCTAATTGAATGAGGATGCATCATTGACCATTCAACATTTCGGAAACCGCTACCCTCTCCCTCGTTGGCATTCAAGCCGTGTCAATGTTGTAAATTCGTGTCAAAAAGAGACTAGTCAATAGTTCGCCACGAGCCTATAACTAGCGATCGCCACAATAACCGTAAGATCTGCATCCGACGGTGGCACCTATTAGACGCAAACAGCAATAAAAAAACAAATGCCACGGCATTTTACAAAACTGCCACACCACGCCCCTCTCCTACACATGAGACTGCCACGCGAGCACCCACAACTGCCACATTCGAGCAAGTAAAATAGAGCATAGTCAGCATGCTACAAGCGGTTCCAAGTCAGCAAAATCTTAGGTGGAAGAGAGAGAAGGGAGGAAAGAGAAGGGAGCCGACGCTTGAGTATCGCCCGGCTATAGCTCAATACCCGAGAGAAAAGAACAGCATGCAAGCTGTAAAAGCTAGCACCTCTGCCTCTGCTCCAATCAAATGCATTTTCCTCCCTCCTCATGCATGCAAACATTGATTACTAAAGCTAGTGGAGCAACTCGTCTACAGCCGGCATTAGTGTATGAGACTTCTTCTATGAAAACTACAGGTGACATGGCACCACTATAGAGCCAGTAGCCGGCTGCTCTATTAACCATGCTCTTCGGGTTGCGCTTGGCTCTTCGCCTCTTCGGGAAGTCGTACTATATGCTTCTGGCAATCTGACACCGAATGAACTGCTGCATGTCCACCACGTGGGGGAGGGAGAGCGTGTTGTAAGCAAAATCTTCTTCTCGTCCTGCGAGCCACCGCGCGCATGGGGGAGGGAGATGGCATAGTAATCAAGCTTCTCCTTGTTGTACGAGTTGACGCGACATATCAAAGGAGTACACTCGATTTTCTCAAAAAGTTGTTTTTACCGATGCATAAATTACAATGCACGCATGCATGTCGTGAGTTTCCTTTTGATCCTTTCATGTGTTGATTTAATGCACCTTGAAGTATGAACATGTGATGGTAAAACTTTCTAATGCCCCAGCCCTAAGAGCAAGTACAATAATGGGCTTATAACCTCCTTACATGGCATTTTTGCCTATGTGGAGGAGAGAGACATGGAAAAAATGAGAAGAGTGGGTTCTCATGCAAGAGCCTAGCAATATGCTAACTTCTAGGCAAATGCAATAAATGCAAAGAAAGAGAAAGAGAGATGCTTAGAAAAAGTACTAATCTTATAGCCTGCCTTACTATATGAGTGAGTATACTAGATGACTATAGATGCCATGTCAGTTCCATATACTACTAAACCCTAAACCCTAAACCCTAAACATCTCGAGAGATGGTGGTGCACGAGGAGGGCGAGATCATGCTGACGGAGCAGGACCCGACGATGGACGTCTTTATGGACCTCACCATGCTCCACTGTCCCTGCTGCCTTCGCCCTTTGAAGCCTCCGGTGTACGAGGTTCGAATACATCTTGTCCGTTCGGCTGATTGAGCAAGGCGCAGTTTTCTTGATTGAGTTGGTGTTCGATTGATTTGTGCAGTGCAAGGGAGGGCACCTGGCCTACGCGGACTGCCGCGGTGAGTGCCTCGGGAACTAGCGGCAGTGCCAGAAGTGCGAGCGCGGTGGCGGCTTCGACATGCGCAACACGGCGATGGACGCCGTCCTCTCGTCGGTGAGGGTGGAGTGCCCGCACGAAGGCTGTGGGCTCTATGTCACTTACCACAAGCTCGACGATCACTAGAGCGCGTGTCCGCTTGTGCCGTGCAAGTGCCCATGCCCGGCTACGGCTATGAAGGCCCACCGCCGGTAGTCCCCAACCACCTCAGCACCGTTCACCCCATGCCCGTGCACAGGATCCAGTACGGCAAGGTGCTGGTGTCGAAGCCGCGGCGCTTGCTATTCGCGGAGGAGGACGGCCGCGCATTTTTCATGGTCGGTGGCGCGCTCGGCATGGGCGCGCCTATCGCCATGTCGGTCATCTGCATCAGAGCGGGGGCATCCCCACCACCGCACTACGCGGCCGGGGTGTGGGCGAACGGGCCGCCGGGGGCGCCCAACGGCAGTACCGACACTGTCAAGGTGGAAATCGAGGTGACAAGAAGCAAGGAACCCGTCGCCGTCGCCGTGGAGGAGCTGACCTTCTTGATAGTGCCGCCCAAGCTGCTGGCCAGGGCTGGGTCATCGAGGACGGTGTCCCTCCACATTCGCATTGACAAGCTCACCTCCAAAATAATTCCACAATGCCTTCTAGTTGTCTTAGTAATATGCTAATGTAGGGTTTAGTTTGGTCTACTTTACCTTAAGAGATGGTGGATTTTGGTGGCGATGCAGCAATTACTTCAACATCACATCAGCAGTTGAAGTAATTCCCAACAGTCCAAGGGATATTTTGTGTCCGTTGGATATAAGATCCTTTGGGTAAGAAGTAAACCTAAATATAAGCTGCTTATATGTTTGTTTGTTAAGGAAGTGTTGCATACTTCGGCGAGTTGACACGACACATCAAAGTAGTACACTACTAGTACTCACCCGACTGCGCACTAGGCAGACCAATCTCATGTCGTGTTGGTGCCGTGTGCGGTGGCTCCGTGTTTTGAACCTTTGAATCTGAAGGCCAAGGAGCAACGTGAACCTTTGATAGAGCGAATCGGATGGTTGAGAACACTACGATTCGTAGCTACAGATGTGTGTGTGAGAGAGGACGAGTGCGTGCTTGCACCTTTTCTCTTCGTGTACGACGTACTGAACTTAGAGTACAAGTGTATGTGTGTGGCATCGACCTAGAGAGCTAGAGATGGTGTGTGCGAGAAGTCCTGAGAGACTCGTGAGCGTAGGTGTGTGCGTGGGAAAGAGGGAGAGAGATGATATGTGTCGATGTAATGCGTGTGAAAAAAAAAATTCAATAGTTCGCCACTAGGCTATTCCTGGCGAACGCCCCAGTAACCGTAAGATCTGCATCCGACAGCACCAGTTATTGGTCAAAAACAGCAGTAAAAAAAGAAATTCCATGGCATTTACAAAACTGCCACACCATGCCCCTCCCCACACATGAAACTGCCATGCGAGCGTTCGCAACTGAGGGAGCCATGGTCTGCTCCTTGGTGCGATCTATACTATTATTAAAAAGGCCGGGCTTTTGGCGCGCGGTAGGCGAAGGATCTTGGCCTGTAGGTTTGCTACTCCTCACATGCGGTCGTACATGTCAGTGGTGTATCAAGCCGATGCGTGTCTCTTTGGTGAGCGGCGGGCCGGACCGACCGTCTTTTCATGCTACTGCTCACTTGCGGTTGCACATGTCAGTGACGCACCAAGCCAATGCGCGTCCCTTTCTTCAGCGGCAGGCCGGACCGACCGTGTGTTGGTGCGACGCGATCGCGACGGGCTGTAAGTTTACCGCCTAACTTAATATGTAAAGTGTAACACTTGCTTTCACTCCTTAACGAGATCGGTCGATAGAAATCCCCATTAGAAAGGCGAGGGGGGTGTTTTTCCAGCGCAGGAAGCGAGGGAGTTTTTTTTACTGGAGCGTGATACGTCTCCAACGTATCTATAATTTTTCATTGTTCCATGCTATTATAGTATCAATCTTGGATGTTTTATATACAATTATATGCCATTATATATCATTTTTTGGGACTAAGCTATTAACCCAGTGCCAGTTGTTGTTTTCTGCTTGTTTTTGCCTTTTCAGAAAATCATTATCAAAAAGTGTCGAAATGAGAAAACCCTTGGATTAATTTTTTCTGGACCAGAAGAGACCCACGAAGCTTCGGGAGAAGACCAGAAGAGCCACAAGGAGGCGACAAGCCTGGAGGGCGCGCCCAGGGTGGTAGGGCGCACCCCCCAGGCTTGTGGGCCCTCGTTGCCCCTCTTGACCTAATCCAACGCTATAAATTCTCAAATATTCCCCATATACCAAAAAGACAGAAGAGAAAACCTTTTCGCCGCCGCAAGCCTCTGTTCTTCCGCGATCCCATCTGGAGGCCTTTTCCGGTAGTTTGCCGGAGGGGGAATCGATCACGGAGGGATTCTTCATCAGCCTTGCTGCCCTTCCGATGATGTGTGAGTAGTTTACCACAGACCTACAGGTCCATAGCTAGTAGCTAGATGGCTTCTTCTCTCTCTTTGATCTTCAATACCATGTTCTCCTCGATGTTCTTGGAGTTCTATTCGATGAAATCTTCTTTTGTGGTTGGGATCCGATGAATTGTGAGTTTATGATCAGATTATTCATGAGAAATATTTGAGTCTTCTCTGAACTCTTTTATGCATGATTATTATAGCTTTGTATTTCTCTCTGATCTATCGATTTGGTTTGGCCTACTAGATTAACTTGTCTTGCAATGGGAGAGGTGCTTTGTGATGGGTTCAATCTTGCGGTGCTCAATTCCAGTGACAGAAGGGGACATGACATGTATTTGTATTGTTGTTCTTAAGGATAAAAAGATGGGGTTTAATCATATTGTTTGAGTTTACTTTGTCTACATCATGTCATCTTGCTTAAGGCATTACTCTGTTTCATACTTAATACCCTAGATGCATGCTGGATAGCGGTCGATGGGTGGAGTAATAGTAGTAGATGCAGGCAGGAGTCGGTCTACTTGTCTCGGACGTGATGCCTATATACATGATCATTGCCATGAATCCGTCATAATTATTTGCTTTTCTATCAATTGACCAACAATAATTTGTTTACCCACCGTATGCTATGTGTTCGAGAGAGAAGCCTCTAGTGAAAACTATGGCCCCGGGTCTACTTTATCATATATAAAAATCCTAAAAATACCTTGCTACAATTTATTTACTTTTATTTTAATTAGTATTTTAGTTTATCTATTTACCTCTATAAGATTTAATCCTTGCAAATAACAGCTAAGAGGATTGACAACCCTCTTATTTGCGTTGGGTGCAAGTGTTTGCTCTTGTGTGTGCAGGTGCGCTTAACGGAATTTTGCTTGGTTCTCCTACTGGATTGATAACCTTGGTTCTTAACTGAGGGAAATACTTATCTCTACTATACTGCATCATCCTCTCCTCTTCGGGAAATACCAACGCAGTCTACAAGTAGCAGGAAGAATTTCTGGCGCCGTTGCCGGGGAGACATCATCAAAATTACCAAGTACCTTTGCACAAACTATCAGCCACTTGCATTTATTTTATTTGCCTTTTATTTGCATTTGCCTCTAGTTTTCATCTCCCCCACTTCTAATTTTTTTTTACAAAAACAAAAAAACATTTTTATTTTCTTGTTTGCTAGTTTGCTTGCTTCGTCGCGATGTCTCAAGAAAATACAAAATTGTGTGACTTTTCCAATACTAATAATAATGATTTTATTAGTACTCCTATTGCTCCTCCCGCCACTAGTGCGGAGTCGTGTGACATTAATGCTGCCTTGCTTAATCTTGTTATGAAAGAACAATTTTCTGGTAGTCCTAATGAAGATGCTGCATCCCATCTAAATACTTTCGTTGAGCTTTGTGATATGCAAAAGAAAAAAGATGTGGATAATGATATTGTCAAATTAAAATTATTTCCATTCTCACTATGAGATCGTGCTAAAACTTGGTTTTCATCCTTGCCTAGAAATAGTATTGATTCTTGGGATAAGTGTAAGGATGCTTTTATTACCAAATATTTTCCTCCCACTAAGATTATTTCTCTAAGAAATCAAATTATGAATTTTAAGCAACTTGAGCATGAACATGTTGCACAATCTTGGGAGAGAATGAAATTAATGATAAGAAATTTCCCAACTCTTGGCTTAAATTTATGGATGATCATACAAAATTTTTATGTGGGACTAAACTTTGTCTCTAGAAATTTGCTAGACTCTGCCGCAGGTGGTACTTTTATGGAAATTACATTGGGAGAAGCTACAAAACTTCTCGATAATATCATGACAAATTATTCTCAATGGCACACTAAACGAACTCCAACATGTAAGAAGGTAAATTCTGTTGAAGAAATTAATACTTTGAGTGATAAGATGGATGCTTTATTGAAATTGGTTGCTAGTAAAAATGCTCATATTGATCCTAATGATGTGCCATTGTCTACCTTGATTGAGCAAAATAATGATGCTATTGATGTGAATTTTGTCTCTAGAAATAATTTCAACAACAATGCTTATAGGGGTAATTTCAATCCTAGACCATTTCCTGGAAATTCCTCTAATAATTATGGCAATCCCTATGGTAATTCTTATAATAATAGTATGCTCTCTGATCTTGAAATTAATATTAAATAAATTAATTCACAAAAGAATTTCAATGCTGTGATAGAAGAAAAATTGAATAGAGTTGATGAATTGGCTAGGAACATGGATAGAATTGCTCATGATGTGGAAAATCTCAAAACTAAAATTTTGCCACCTAAGCATGATATAAATGAGTCTATTAAAGCTATCTATGTCTCCACTAATGAAAGTAAAGAAAGGACCGCTAGGTTGAGAGCTAAGCGAGAATTTCTAGAAAAAGCGATTCCACCCGGTTTCTATCGTAGTAATGATGAAGATATTAAAATGATTGGTGTCACTCCTATTGAATCATTATTTATTAACATAAAACTTGATGGGAAAAGGGACTGAAGAAGAGTCAACTTTAGATAGAGGGAGTCACAATTGCTTGGAGGGTGATAATCTTGATGAAAAAATGAAAAAAGTGGGGTTGGAGAGGTCAAAACTTTAAATAGTAATGCACCCACTACTTTGGATTACAAGGACTTTAATTATGATAGTTGTTCTTTAATTGAGTGTATTTCCTTGTTGCAATCCATGATTAATTCACCAAATGCATATGAACAAAACAAAGCTTTCACTAAACATATTATAGAAGCCATGATGAAAGCACATGAAGAAAAACTTGAGTTGGAAGTTTCAATTCCTAGAAAACTACAAGATGAATGGGAACCTACTATTAAAGTCAAAATTAAATATTATGAATGTAACGCCCTTTGTGATCTTGGTGCTAGTGTTTCCACTATACCGAAGTCTTTATGTGATGTGCTAGGTCTCACCGACATGGATCCTTGTTCCCTTATTTTGCATCTTGCGGATTCCACTATTAAAAAGCCATTGGGTAGAATAAATGATGTGATTATTCTTGCAAATAGAAATTATGTGCCCGTGGACTTTATTGTTCTTGATATTGAATGTAATCCTTCTTGCCCCATAATACTTGGTAGGCCTTTTCTACGAACAATAGGTGCTATTTTTGATATGAAAGAAGGTAATATAAGATTTCAATTCCCACTAAAGAAAGGGATGGAACACTTCCCTAGAAAGAGAATTAAAGCACCTTATGAATCTATTATGAGGTCCACTTATGGAATTAATTTGAAGGATGACAATACTTGAAACTATGCATTATGCCTAGCTAGGGGCATAAAACAATAGCGCTTGTTGGGAGGCAACCCAATGAATAAAATAAATTTTTGCTTTTACTTTCTGCTCTTGAGTGTTTACACAATTATAGCCTATGTTATGATTGTATTTTTATGTTTTAATTAGTGTTTGTGCCAAGTAATGCCTTTGGGATGATTTGGAAGATAATATGATAGATGCTGTTGGAAAACAGAAACTTTTGCATCCAGTGCTCGAATTTTTGTTTTTTGATGGAGCGTGATAAAATTCTGAATTTTTTACAAAGTGTTGATATATGAATTTCCCATGTTGTCCTAATGTTTCAGAATTTTTGGAGTTACAGAAGTATGACATTAATTCAGATCTTTACAGACTATTCTGTTTTAGACAGATTCTGTTTTTGTTGCATAGTTTGCTTATTTTGATGAATCTATGGATCGTATCGGGGGGTATGAGTGATGGAGAAGTTGGTGTACAGTAGCATTATGCCAATATTAAATATGAATCAATTTACAACAGTACCTAAAGTTTAAGATTTATTTGTTATACTAACGGATCTCACGAGGTTTCTGTTGAGTTTTGTGTGCTGAAGTTTTCAAGTTTTGGGTGAGACTACGATGGACAAAGGAATAAGGAGTGGCAAGAGCCTAAGCTTGGGGATTCCCAAGGCACCCCAAGGTAATATTCAAGGAATACTCAAGTATCTAAGCTTGGGGATGCCCCGGAAGGCATCCCCTCTTTCGTCTACAATCTATCGGTAACTCACTTGGAGCTATATTTTTATTCATCACATCATATGTGTTTTACTTGGAGCGTCTTGTGATATAGTTTGTTTGCTTTTATTTTCTTTTTAGTTTGTCACAATCATCTTTGCTGAACACACCGTTTTGAGAGGGACACACATTATTTGTGATTTGTTAGATTACTCTATGTGCTTCACTTATATCTTTTGAGCTAGGCAGTTGCTCTAGTGCTTCACTTAGATCTTTTAGAGCACGGCGGTGTTTATATTTTAAAGAAATAGTTGCACTCTCATGCTTCACTTATATATTTTTGAGAGTCTAATGAATAGCAATGGTAATATGTACGGGTTATGAATTTGGTCCTGATATGATAGGTATTCAAGAGGGATATAATAAAAACTTTCATGTAGATCACTGAATATGATAAGTTTGATTCCTTGAAATAGTTTTGCGATATTAAGATGGTAATATGTGGGAGGTATTAGTAGATAATTGTGGTTTAGTAAGAATATTGGTGTTAAGGTTTGTGATTCCCGAAGCATGCACGTATGATCTGTCGTTATGCTAAAAAGTTGGAGCATGATTTATTCTTGATTGTCTTCCTTTGTGTGGCGGTCGGGGGCGCGCTATGGTTAACTCCTACCAACCTCCCCCTAGGGGCATGCGTAGTAGTACTTTGCTTCGAGGGCTAATAAACTTTCACAATAAGTATGTGAGTTCTTTATGACTAATGTGAGTCCATGGATTATACACACTCTCACCCTTCCGCAATTTGGTAGCCTCTTCGGTATCGCGCATTGCCCTTTCTCACATCGAGAGTTGGTGCAAACTTCGCCGGTGCATCCAAACCCCATGATATGATACGCTCTATCACACATAAGCCTCTTTATATCTTCCTCAAAACAGCCACCATACCTACCTATCATGGCATTTCCATAGCCATTCCGAGATATATTGCCATGCAACTTCCACCGTTCTGTTTTTATGACACACATCGTCATTGTCATATTGCTTTGCATGATCATATAGCTGACATAGTATTTATGGCTCAGTCACCGTTCATCATTTTTTATACATGTTATGCTAGCATCATTGCACATCCTGGTACACTGCCAGAGGCATTCATATAGAGTCATATTTTTGTTCTAGTATCGAGTTGTAATATTGAGTTGTAAGTCACTAAAAGTGTGATGATCATCATTATTAGAGCATTGTTCCAGTGAGGAAAGGATGATGGAGAGCATGATTCCCCCACAAGTCGGGATGAGACTCCGGACGAAAAAAAAAGAGAAAAAAGAGAGGCCAAAAAGAGCCATGAAAAAAAAGTGAGAGAAAAAGAGAGAAGGGGCAATGTTACTATCCCTTTTCCACACTTGTGCTTTAGAGTAGCACCATGTTTTTCATATAAAGAGTCTCCTATTTTGTCACTTTCATATACTAGTGGGAATTTTTCATTACAGAACTTGGTGTCGGGGGGATGATCCCCGGGTAGGCAACGGAGCCTGAACCCCTTCTTAAAAATTCATCGGAGCAGGCCAAGCCCCTCAATCCGGCTAGCCTGCTCGCCGGCTCCCCAGCGTGAGCCGGCTCGGCAGGGCGACCCGGCCCAGCAGGCTAGGTCATGCCGGCTAGCCACGAGAGGGCAAACCCCCACGACAAGGCGGGTGTGGCTACAGTGTTTCCTCCTTTACGCCGGTCCCGGCGGGCGTGGCTACAGCGTTCCCCCCTTTAAGCCGGCCCTGGCGGGCGTGGCTACAGCGCCCCCTCCTTCTACGCTGGTCTAAGCGGGCGGCGCAATCCTGTAGCTGGGCGGCACCAGCCGTCTTGTGACGTGAGACAAGACGTGTCACAGTGCCCCGCACCCGGCGGATCCGGCACGCGCGGCGCACCCGGCGGACCCGGCAGACCCGGTGACCCGGTGGCCCCCACCGCCGGCTCCCAGACGATGACACCAGGGCCCCACGCCCATGTAATCTACCCATTGTAACCCCGGGTATCAGCCTATAAGACCCCCCGGGAGCCCTCCACGCAGAGGGGTTTGGATCGTTCTCCACACACACACACACACACACACTCGCAGGAGAGGCAGGACGGCAGCCTAGCCCCTTCTTCCTCCTCTGCCCAAACAGCTCCAGGAGCAACCTTGTAGCCCTTGTGCATTTCATATTCCATTCGGCAGGATTAAGGGTGTTACCTCTCCGGAGGGCCCTGAACCTGGGTACGTCTCGTGCCTCGCACTTGCGCGTGCCAACCTCGCCTCCGGAACCCACTGGCGTCCTCACGTTGCCCCACCTTTTTAGCCATCTCATGGCATCTGCCGCGAGAATACCACGACAGTTGGCGCCCACCGTGGTGCTGCTAGCGGCGCCAGCCGGAGTCAAGTTCCGGACGAGGCCCTTCACCAGCTCCGGCGAGCGCATCGTGCACGGTTTGATCCACGCGCCCTGCGTGGCCGACTCGGCCGGTTGCGACATCGCGCCCGGCATGGACATTGCCTACCCCGCGGGCCGCTACATCGTCCCTTTCGGTGCACTGCGCGTCTTCATCGCGCTCGTCCCCGACGTGTTTCCCAGCGAGGTGCGCAGTTTCGCCGACTCGCCTGTCCCCATTAGCAGCGCCGTCTCCGACGACGTCGCGGCTCTCTGCGCCCGCGTGGAGGTGCTGACCATCGACGCTAGCTCTGGCTCCCCGCGCGGCAAGGAGAAGGCCGCCGCGGCTGCCGCTGCCGTGGCTGCGGCCCCGCCCCTCTGGGTCGACCCGCTTCGCGAGACGATTCGGAGCCTGCAAGCCCCCATCACGCCCGATGCCGACACAGCGGCTGCAGCGGCTCAGCTCAACGAGGACCGTGAGAATCTGTTGGTCGAGGCCACGACGCTCGCGGCAACGCGGCGCCGGCTGGAGTCCGCCCAGCGGGAGTACGACAGCGTCCACGGGTTCACGCCGGCCGCTGCTGAGCCCAGACGGGTCGCGGACGTGCGGATCCGTGGAGGCGCGATCGGCCGTGCGCTAGGCGCAGGCCGACCCGTCTACGACACCCCCGTCAAAAATATGCGCGCGGTGCAGGCGGCAATGGCGGATCTCGAGTTCCTGGAGGGCGAGGAGCTGCTGTAGCCACGGCATATTTTTGTTCTAGACCGCCTGAGGCGGCATGACGCATTTGCTAGTCGCCAACGACAAGTTCACCAAGTGGATCGAGGCTAGGCCGATCAAGAAGCTCGACGGGCACCAACTTCGCCAAGGGCGTGCTGGCCCACTACTGCTCCGCATCCGGCATCCGGCTCGACTTGGCCTCCATTGCACATCCCCAGTCGAATGGCCAGGTCAAGCGAGCAAACGGCCTCATCCTTGCCGGCGTCAAGCCGCGACTCGTCGAGCCACTCATGCGCTCACCCAATAGCTGGCTCGACGAGCTGCCGGCCATCCTCTGGAGTCTCCGGACGACACCCAACCGCTCAACCGGATTCACCCCGTTCTTCCTCGTCAACGGAGCCGAAGCAATCATTCCCACCGACGTCGAGTTCGACTCGCCCCGGATGACCATGTACACAGAAGCCGAGGCAAAAGAGGCACGCGAAGACGGCGTCGACCTGCTCAAGGAGGCGCGCCTCCTGGCCCTCAGCCGGTCAGCCATCTACCAACAAGGCCTGTGCCACTACCACAGCAAGAAGATCAAGCCCCTCGCGTTCCGCGACGGTGACCTCGTGCTCCGGCTCGTCCAGCGGATAGCCGGCCAGCACAGGCTGGCCTCTCCTTGGGAGGGCCCCTTCATCATCAGCAAGGCTCTCCTCGACCGGAACGCGTACTACCTCGTCGACGCGCAGAAGCCGAACAAACGCAAGAGAGATGCAACCGGCGAGGAGTCCAGCCGGCCCTGGAACGCGGAGCTCCTCCGTCCGTTTTACAGTTGAACGCATGCACATATGTATCACTACCTTTTGGGTTTAATGTAAACAGCAAGCCCCCCCGCACAACACTCGGGGGTTGCTTTTCTCGTTTTCACCAAGCTTTGTGTCTTCGCACTTCTTCGTTTTCAATTCTCCCGCCGAGTCGGCGCAGCCGGCTCGGGGGCTCGGGGGCTAGCCGGCTAGACCGCGCCTCGCCATTTATCCTTAGTCCATTTCGAAGCGTACGAGCCGCCAAAGCCCTCTCTTCGCCTACCATAGCCGGCTCCCGGCTGTCCGGCCGGCAAGAGCCAAAGGCCGGAAGCATCGTCACGCAAGAACGGTTAAGGAGGAGAGCCCGGCTCGGCCAACCCGCCCTTTCTTACTTATTTCCCGCACGACCGGCAGCGCGCCAGCCGGCTTCGCCGCCCGCCGCCAGCCGGCCCAGTGGGTGTTTCGCTCGCGCTCAACGTCCGAAAAAGCCTAAGTATTGCTCGTCCGATCTCAAGGACAAATCCCCGTCCTAGCCACACACCGGCACCCGGCTGTCCGGCTAGCGGGAAGGAAGTCGAAAGAAAAGACGAACAAGAAAAGGCCCCAGGCCGAACAGCAAAAAGCGAAATCTCATGCAAAATTTATAAACAGCAAGGGCCCACGGCCACAAGTTCATTACATGAAACTACACCCCCAGTGGGTGGACCTGCTACCTAACCAAGTTCGAGTACAGGAAAGATAAAAAGAAAGAAGTCCTAAGTGCCTTCCGCGTCGGCTCTGGTCGTCGTCGGCTCGGCTGAGGTGGACGCGGCCGCCTGGTCGGAACCAGGGCGCTCCGGCCCCGTGGCCGTGGCGACGTCGTCCGGGTCGGCCTCGTCGTCGGCATAGGCCCCCGTCTCGGCCGAGCTGCCGGCCGGGTCGTTGAGCAGCAGGCCGAAGTCGTCGGCGGGGAGCTCCTCGCCGTCGTCCGTCTGCTCCAGGACGAACTCGTCGTGCGGGGCGAACGAGGCCAAGTAGCTGGCCTGTCCAGCGATCTGCTGCGCCCGCGCCGCGAAGTTCTCCTCTGCGCCGGCCTGCTGCGCCACCAGGCGGTTGAGGTCCACGCCCGAATACCAAGACACGACGAACTGCAGCGCCGTCTCCGCGCTGGCGTGGGCCGCAGAGGCCCTCCATGCGCCGAGCCGATCCACGCCGGCCTCCAGCAACCGCGCCAGCCGGGTGACGCTATTCGGCACCACCGCGCCCGACCAGAGGCTCCGCGCCATGCTCAGCCCGGCATCGAACAAACGGCGCATGTGCCCCTCGACGGCTCCAAGACGGGCCTCGCCGGTGAGGACGAGCTCCGAGAGGGTCCAGGCGGCGTAAACATGGATCTCCGCCCCTGACACGCGCTGGTCCGCCCGGTGGGCGTACACAGCCGCATCGGCCGCCTCCTGCGTCTCGGGGAAAACTCCTGGCAAAGGAAGGAAACAAATCAGCAAAAAGAAAACAACTTGCCGGCTGGGCCAGCCGGACTAGAGAAAAGATAATACTCACGGGCGAAGGCCTCATCGAGGTGCTGCGCCTCGCCCAGCATCCCGTTCTCCCACACGGCCGACGCGCGGGCCTGGGCCTTGAGATCTTTCTCGAGCTGGGTGATCCTCCTGCCGGCGTTCGCCAGCTCCTCGGCCGCCTTGCCGCGCTCTTCCACCAGCCGGCCCAGCTCCGCCTGGTGGGTTTCCTCCGTCTTGGCCTTCTCGGCAACCAGCCGGTCCACCTTGGCCCGGAGACGGTCGCGGTCGCCGACGGCAAGATCGTGCTGCTCGCCCGCTTCGGCAAGCCGGCCTCGGAGACCTGGCACCTTGGCCGCGTCGGCTGCGTGACAGGGTTCCCGGTCAGACGCCGGAAGCAAGGACAAGAAGGAAAAGATAAGCTATAAGATTCGACCCAGCTGCTCCGCAGCCCGGCCAGAACCTCGGGGGCTACACCCAGTGGGTGCGCTGGTGCGCCCCCACTGAAAGCATGCAAGTCGTACCTCAGGCCTGGCGCAGCTCCTCCTCGTTGGCGGCAAGCTGGGCCTTGACCTCGGGGAACCGCTCCAGAAGCCGGTTGTATGCGCTGGCCCGCAGGTCGTACAGATGCTGCGTAAAGACAAGAGTTAGAAGAATGCAAAAGACGAGCTATAAGATTCGACCCGGCTGGTCTGCAGCCCGGCCCGAACCTCGGGGGCTACACCCAGTGGGTGCGTTGGCGCGCCCCCACTGATTCAACGGCCAAGACAAGTAGAGTAAAAACTCACTGCAATCGCCTGCTTCAACCTCCGCGCCCACTCCTGATCTTCCCGGACGAAGGCCTGCAGGCGCTCGCTCCGCCCCCGGAGCTGCGAGCGCAGGGCATTCGCCGCCTCGTCCTCCCGGGTGCTCGGCCCGGCCACAGCCCCGCCGGCGTTCGCTCACGGCTGCTGCATTGCGGTCCCGGCGCCGGATCCGCTTCCACCCAGCCGCTCGGGGTTCGCATCGGCTTGGGGCGGAACGACCACCAAGGCACCGGCGTCCTCGGCCGCGGCTCCCGAGGCCGGCGTCGGCTGCGCCTGGCCGGACGGTGTGGAGTCCGCCTCGCACCCCTCTCCGCTGCCCTCGCCTCCTCCTGCCGGGTCGGCCCGGGGCGGCGTGTCCACGACGATGTTCTCGTCGACATCCAACTCGCCGTCGGCCGGCTCCGTCTGTCCTGCCGGCTCGCCCACTCCCTCCGGCTGCGGCTCGATGACCGTGGCGTCCGACGCCAAGCCCCTCTCCATCTCCGGCCAGGCCGGGTCCTCGGTGGTCCAGGCCCGCTTCGCAGAGGCCTTCTCCCACGCCCGGGCCGAGGCCTCCGCCATCTTCTTCTCGGCCTCCGCCCGATCCCGCCAGGCATCACGGCTCGCCGCGTGAAGATATCGGCCGGACTGGCAAGCCGTGAGGTCCTCCTCCACGGTTCGGTCTGGCTCACGATCGATGGCGCTGCTCCGGGTTTTCCTCTGACAGCTGGAGCCGACCCGGACGGTGTTCCACGGCATCGTGCCGGGTCTCTCCTTCTCTCCGATCGGCCGGATCCGGCTTGACGTCCTGTTCGGCTCCCATAGCCACTTCCGCCACGAGCCGATCTGGTTCGAGGTGGTCGACCTGGCCAGCCCCTACCACGCGCTGCTGGGCCGGCCCGCGATGGCCAAATTCATGGCGGTCCCCCACTACGCCTACCTGAAGCTGAAGATGCCGGGTCCCAAGGGCCTCATCACCATCGTCGGCGACTACAAGAAGTCCCTCGAGTGTGCCAAAGCCAGCTCCCAGCTGGCCGAGTCACTGGTCATCGCCGAGGAGAGGCGCCAGCTCGACCGGATCATGGCGCTGGCTGGCGAGCAGCCGGCCGTGCCGACTCCGCCCAAGCCAGCCGCCAGCGAGGCCTCCTTCCAGCCGTCAAAGGACACGAAGAGGGTCCCGCTCAACCCGGCCGACCCCAGCTCCAGCAAGTACATCGTCGTGGGCGCCGGCCTCGACAGCAAATAGGAAGGCGAGCTCGTCGATTTCCTTCGTGAGAATCAGGACATCTTCGCATGGTCCCCCAAAGACATGCCGGGTGTCCCGAGGGAATTCGCCGAGCACAAACTTCATGTCCGCAAGGACGCCAAGCCCGTCCGACAGCCGCTACGCCGCTTCTCCGAGGAGAAGCAAAGAACCATCGGTGAAGAGATCGCCCGGCTGCTCGCAGCCGGCTTCATCATGGAAGTGTTCAACCCTGAGTGGCTAGCCAATCCAGTTCTCGTCCTGAAGAAGAATGGCACCTGTCGCATGTGCATCGACTACACCAGCCTAAACAAGGCCTGCCCCAAAGATCCGTTCGCTCTGCCCCGGATCGACCAAATCATCGACTCCACAGCCGGCTGCGAGCTCCTCTCCTTTCTGGATGCCTACTCCGGCTACCACCAGATCAAGCTAGACCCGGCCGACGCCCTCAAGACGGCCTTCATCACGCTCTTTGGGGCGTATTGCTACATCACCATGTCGTTCGGCTTGAAGAATGCCGACGCCACTTTCCAGCGCTGCATGCAGAAATGCCTGCTGCCCCAGCTCGGCAGAAATGTGCACGTCTACGTCGACGACATCGTGGTGAAGACCAAGCAGCACCTCACGCTCCTGGCCGACCTCAAGGAGACATTCGCCAACTTGCACCGGTTCCAGATCAAGCTCAACCCGGAGAAATGCGTCTTCGGCGTGCCGGCTGGCCAACTCCTTGGTTTCCTCGTCTCGGAGCGCGGCATTGAGGCCAACCCGGAAAAGATCAAGGCGATCGAGCGCATGCGCAAGCCGGCTCGGCTACGTGACGTCCAGAAGTTCACCGGCTGGTTGGCCTCTCTCAGCCGGTTCGTCAGCCGGCTGGGGGAGAGGGCCCTTCCCCCGTATCAGCTGATGAAGAAGACGACGGCGTTTGAGTGGAGCAACCAGGCGAACGAAGCTTTTAGCGGCCTCAAGCGCATGCTATCCACCGCACCCGTCCTGGCCGCGCCGGCTGAGAAGGAGCCACTTTTGCTGTACATCGCCGCCACCTCCCGGGCGGTCAGCACGGTGCTGGTCGTCGAACGACCCGAGGAGGGAAAGGTGCAGCCAGTCCAGCGTCCAGTGTACTTCCTGAGCGAGGTGCTCTCCGCCTCCAAGCAGAACTACCCCCACTACCAGAAGATGTGCTACGGCGTGTACTTGGCCGCCAAGAAGCTGAAGCAATATTTCCAAGAGCACACCATTACCGTGGTGAGCACGGCCCCCATCGGCGAGATCATGGGCTGCCGGGATGCCTCTGGCCAGGTAGCCAAATGGGCCATCGAGCTAGCCGGCCGCACGGGAAGGAGGCGGCCGAGCCACGGCCGGCCGCAAAGCGCCCGACGGCGGCGGGACCGGCGCGCTCTTGGGGGGTCGACACTGGCGTCCTCCCCGGCTGGGGGCGCTGCACCGCCGGCATCGGTCAGGCCCTCCTCGTCGTCATCAGGCCAGTCGCGCAGGAGATCTGAGGGCGGAGACTTACCCGCATGCCGCCATCCGCCGGCCGCGGCGTCGGCCAGGCGCGCTTCGACCGCCCCCTCCTCCGCCTCGGCGCCGGCCTCCTTCGCGTCCGAGTCGGGCAAGTCGGCCAGCGGAATCTGGGGATTCGGCTCATCGTGGTTCTGCTGGCTGGTAAATAGCTGGGGACCTCCCGCCGCATCAGGACACAGGAATAATGTTGAAGCTGCAAAGAATATGGACCAGGGACTCACCACCGGCGCCGGGTTCCCCCGGTGATTGGGCTCCTTCCCGAAGCCCCACTCCTCCTCCTTCAACCCGGCCTTGGAGATGTAGTTCACCCGCTGGGCGATCCCGGCCGGCGTCAGTTCCTTGGTCGACATCCGGGTCGGGTCATGCCGGCCGCTCATGTCGCAGATCCGGTGCGCCCGGCGCTGCAGAGGCAGCACCTGGCGGGCGATGAAGGCCGCGATAAGATCAGCCGGCACCAGCCCCTCACGCTCCGTCATCTTCACCACCCGGCTGCAGATGTTCAAAATCTCATGCGGCGGCTTCTTGGGGAAGTAGCCCCAATTCGGCTTCTCGAGCGGCGGAGCATCGACGAAGGGCGGGAGATTGATGAAGTCCACCTCCGGGTCAGCGTTCGGGACATAGAAGAAAGTTGTCTGCCACTTCTAGGCCGAGTCCTCAAGTGGCAGCTTGGGAAACGGCCCATTCGGCCGGCCGGTGACCACCGCTGCCCCGTAGTCGGACATAACGCCGGCCGACGCCCCTGGTGCTTGAGGAAAAACATCCTCGCCCACAAGTCCATGTTCGGCAGCATGCCGAGGTAGCCCTCGCAGAGCGTGGTGAAGCTGGCGACCTGCAGCACGGCGTTGGCACCAAGGTGATGCGGCTGCAACCCGAAGAAGTCGAGGAAGCCGTGAAAGAAGAGGCTTGCGGGGAGGCCGAGCCCGTGCTCGAAATGCGAGTAGAAGACCATGTGCTAGCCATCCCATGGCTGCGGCACCCTCTCCGAGCCGGGCGCGCGCGCATGCAGCACCTCCGCCGGCAGAAGCCCCTTCGTGCGGCGGAGGTACCGGATGTTTGTCTCGCTCGTAATAGAGCCCTCCCAAGAGCCTTTCGGCAGCGCCATTGGAGGGCTCTACGGGAGTGAAAATGCGGCGATGAAGAAGAGGATGAAGAGAAAGCTGCGCGCTGCGGGCCTCGGGTCGCGGTGCGCAGCAGCAGGCGTGGGCAAGGTGTGTGGCGACGGCACCTCGTCTGGACGTCGTGAGGAGGAAGGAGAAGAGGAGCGAGGGGTGGGAGTGCGCCCGTGAGTGTTTCCGTCGCTCTCCCTCCCTCTCCTTTATAACCACGGAAGATCATGGGGGAGTGGGATCGTTTGCGCCCACGATCCCCACTCCCCCGCACTGTGCGCGCACATTTCCCGCGCGCATTAACTACGCGGGGAATCGCAACTGCCAAGGGCCGCCACAATAAATCCCTCGTGCGGGCCGAGGGCGCGGCGTGGTGGGCCCGGTCCATAGTCGCGTCCCATCGTGTACGTGGTCTGGCAGGTCTCGCCCGCCACGGGATGGCACATGGCGGCCCGACGGGCGGCGGCGGGTGCGAATCGTCGCGTGAAACAAGACTCGACTGGCGGGCACTGCCGTTTCCCGCCCAGGCCGGGGTGCCGCGTCCCGGCTTCCGGAAGTCGGCGTCCGCTTTCGCCTTGCCGGCACACGGACGGACAGAGCCGCCCGGCCGGACTCCCGCACTTCACCAACGAACCGACTCCTCGGGGGGGGGGGTAAGCTGCGAAGGCCCCCCTGCTTGGAGCCGGCGAGCCTTCACAACTTCGGGGACTATTGTCGGGGGGATGATCCCCGGGTAGGCAACGGAGCCCGAACCCCTTCTTAAAAATTCATCGGAGCAGGTCAAGCCCCTCAATCCGGCTAGCCTGCTTGCCGGCTCCCCAGCGTGAGCCGGCTCGGCAGTGCGACCCGGCCCAGCCGGCTAGGTCATGCCGGCTGGCCACGAGAGGGCAAACCCCCATGATAAGGCTGGCGTGGCTACAGCGTTTCCTCCTTTATGCCGGCCCCGGCGGGCGTGGCTACAACGTTGCCCCCTTTACGACGGCCCCGGCGGGCGTGGCTACAGCGCCCCCTCCTGCGCCGGTCTAAACGGGCGGCGCAATCCTGTAGCTGGGCGGCACCAGCCGTCCTGTGACGTGAGACAAGACGCGTCACAGTGCCCCGCACCCGGCGGATCCGGCGCGCCCGGCGGACCCGGCGACCCGGCGGCCCACACCGCCGGCTCCCAGACGATAACACCAGGGCCCCACGCCCATGTAATCTACCCATTGTAACCCCGGGGTATCATCCTATAAGACCCCCCGAGAGCCCTCCACGCAGAGGGGTTCGCATCGTTCTCCACACACACACACACACACTCGCAGGAGAGGCAGGACGGCGGCCTAGCCCCTTCTTCCTCCTCTGCCCAAACAGCTCCAGGAGCAACCTTGTAGCCCTTGTGCATTCCATATTCCATTCGGCAGGATTAGGGGTGTTACCTCTCCGGAGGGCCCCGAACCTGGGTACGTCTCGTGCCTCGCACTTGCGCGTGCCAACCTCGCCTCCGGAACCCACCGGCGTCCTCACGTAGCCCCACCTTTTTAGCCATCTCATGGCATCTGCCGCGAGAATACCACGACACTTGGCTTATATATTTTGATGATGGGCTTCCTCAAATGCCCGAGGTCTTCATGAGCAAGCAAGTTGGATGCACACCCACTTAGTTTTCATGATTGAGCTTTCATACACTTATAGCTCTTAGTGCATCCGTTGCATGGCAATCCCTACTCCTCGCATTGTCATCAATTGATGGGCATCTCCATAGCCCGTTGATCAGCCTCGTTGATGTGAGACTATCTTCTTATTTTTGACTTCTCTTATTTATCTCTACCACCACACTCTATTCCACCCATAGTGCTATATCCATGGCTTGCGCTCATGTATTGCGTGGGGGTTGAAAAAGCTGAAGCGCGTTAAAAAGTATGAACCAATTGCTTGGCTAAAACCGGGGTTGTTCATGATAAATATTTTGTGTTAAGAAGATGGAGCATGACAGGATTATATGATTTTGTAGGGATAACGTTCTTTAGCATTTTTATTTTGAAAGACATGATTGTTTATTAGTATGCCTGAGAATTGATGTCTTTATATCAAATTATAGACTATTGCTTTGAATCATTCGGATCATATTATTCATACCGTAAGAGAGAGATTACATGATGAAACATGATAGGTAGCATTCCACATCAAAAATTCTGTTTTTATCATTTACCTACTCGAGGATGAGCAGGAATTAAGCTTGGGGATGCTTGATACGTCTCCAACGTATCTATAATTTTTGATTGTTCCATGCTATTATAGTATCAATCTTGGATGTTTTATATGCCATTATTTATTATTTTTGGGACTAACCTATTAACCCAGTGCCCAGTGCCAGTTGTTGTTTTCTGCTTGTTTTTGCCTTTTCAGAAAATCATTATCAAAAAGTGTCCAAACGAGAGAAAACTTTGGATTAATTTTTTCTGGACCAGAAGAGACCCACGAAGCTTCGGGACAAGACCAGAAGAGCCACGAGGAGGCGACAAGCCTGGAGGGCGCGCCCAGGGGGGTAGGGCGCGCCCCCAGGCTTGTGGGCCCCTTGCTACCCCTCCTGACCTAATTCCAATGCTATAAATTCTCAAATATTCCCCATATACCAAAAAGACAAAAGCGAAAACCTTTCCGCCGCCGCAAGCCTCTATTCTTCCGTGATCCCATCTGGAGGCCTTTTCCGGTACTCTGTCGGAGGGGGAATCGATCACGGAGGGCTTCTTCATCAACCTTGTTGCCCTTCCGATGATGTGTGAGTAGTTTACCACAGACCTACGGGTCCATAGCTAGTAGCTAGATGGCTTCTTATCTCTCTTTGATCTTCAATACCATGTTCTCCTCGATGTTCTTGGAGTTCTATCCGATGCAATCTTCTTTTGCGGTGTGTTTGTTGGGATCCGATGAATTGTGAGTTTATGATCAGATTATTCATGAGAAATATTTGAGTCTTCTCTAAACTCTTTTATGCATGATTATTATAGCTTTGTATTTCTCTCCGATCTATCGATTTAGTTTGGCCTACTAGATTGATTTGTCTTGCAATGGGAGAGGTGCTTTGTGATGGGTTCAATCTTGCGGTGCTCAATCCCAGTGACAGAAGGGGACATGACACGTATTTGTATTGTTGCCATTAAGGATAAAAAGATGGGGTTTAATCATATTGTTTGAGTTTACTTTGTCTACATCATGTCATCTTGCTTAAGGCGTTACTCTGTTTCATACTTAATACCCTAGATGCATGCTGGATAGCGGTCGATGGGTGGAGTAATAGTAGTAGATGCAGGCAGGAGTCGGTCTACTTGTCTTGAACGTGATGCCTATATACATGATCATTGCCATGAATCCGTCATAATTATTTTCTTTTCTATCAATTGCCTAACAGTAATTTGTTTACCCACCGTACGCTATGTGTTCGAGAGAGAAGCCTCTAGTGAAAAATATGGCCCCCGGGTCTACTTTATCATATATAAAAACCCTAAAAATACCTTGCTGCAATTTATTTACTTTTATTTTAATTAGTATTTTAGTTTATCTATTTACCTCTATAAGATTTAGTCCTTGCAAATAACCGCTAAGAGGATTGACAACCCTCTTATTTGCGTTGGGTGCAAGTGTTTGCTCTTGTGTGTGCAGGTGCGCTTAATGGAATTTTGCTTGGTTCTCTTACTGGATTGATAACCTTGGTTCTTAACTGAGGGAAATACTTATCTCTACTATACTACATCATCCTCTCCTCTTCGGGGAAATACCAACGCAGTCTACAAGTAGCAGAGCGGAGGCATGGGAGTTTGGCCGACGGTTTGCATACGTTTCTCGGACGCGTACATGGGCCCGCGCTCTCGGAGACCATCGTGGTGGAGCCAGACACCCGCAACCTCTCAGACCAAAAAAAGAGGAGCCCGCTTCTGGCTATTTCTATAATTAGTTTTGAAAATCTCAATCGTTCACGTGTGACGTGATATCAGCCGTTCATTGATGTTGATCCAACGATCTAGGTGTTTCGAATTCGCGTCTACAGTAACCTAAGTGTACCCACCCTCAAAAAAAAGTGTCTATGTTCTTCTAGAACCATCGGCATGTCAGTGTGATCAAATCCACACAGGAAGCTGGCAAACAACACCTCCACATGTGCCACGTGGCTTTATTGATGCCCCCACATCATTTTATTCATAAATATATTGACTGAAAAGAGAGACATCACCCTAAACAAGATCTTCCTCGTATTTTGTTTCCTACAAAGTAGTGCCATGCTATTGGAAATCCAACTTGGTTGCTTTGCACGTACCGGAAGTACTAGTGCCACATCGTCTAATATGCCTTTGTACACGCGTCAAATTATCAATCACGTGGGTTGCCTCTTCTTATAGAAATGTGCTTTGACGTGTACCCGTGTGTGTGTATGAGGGAAGGAGTGCGTGCGTGCATGCACCTCTTCTATACATATGTTTGTGTCAAAGAGAGGCCTACATACATAGTATATGTATGTGCAGGGGGCGATGTACAAGAAGAGAGGGGAAGGATCATTTACGCCAGATATTGATAGAAACGGATAGAGGGAAGAACTTTACGAGCGTACAAGCGCTAGGACAGTGGGGGGTGCTTGAATATGGTGCGAGAGGCCAGGTAGACGAAGATAAGGAAGGAGTACAAGTGCGATATCGATAATTAAAGAGAGGGGACGAGAATGTGCATGGGCACGTGCATCTGATTGATAGATAAAGCGAAATGCATGGATGATGAGATGGGGAGGGACAATTAATGTGTGTGTGGTAGGCTGTCCTATCGAGAGAGGTCATAGTTCCGTCGATGTGTGTACGTGGGAAAAGAGGGGGAGACCTAACTAGAGATATAGATCGGTCGGTTTGTGTGGGAAAATAGCGAGAGAGACCTGGCTACACATAGAGGGAAATCGATTGGTGCACATGCATGCATGTGTCAGAGATAAAGAACTGCCAGAGTGACGAAGAGAGGGAGAGGTGTGTGTGGGGGGGGGGGAAGGGGTGCAGCTAGCTAGCTAGCTACCTAGGAGATGGTGTGAGAGGCCTATTAGTTAGTTAGCTTGAGACAGTGCACGAGTGCGAGATGGATTACAACAGAGGGGGCGACAGTGCGCGCGTTCCTCTGAGTTAGGGCGGGAGGCATGGATGGTGAGAGGAGGGTAGGACCATATGTGTACATGTTTGTGTGTGGTAGCTAGGCAGACCTAGCTAGAGGGGTATATCGATCGGTGTGTGTGGGAAAGAGGCAGATGGAGAGACCTAGAGAGATCGTGGGAGACTGACCTAGAGAACGAGAACGTGTGTGCGCGATGCAGAGGATGCCGAGTGGGGAGTGTGTGTGCATATATATATGCATGCACGATAGGAAAGTTAGTGGTATATATTCACAAAGAGAGGAGGAGTGTGCGTGTGGGTGTAAAAGACTCACATATAGATGATAATCAATATAAAAGTGGATTCAAATATTTGAATAAGAGATCATGATGTTTGTAACCCATACATGCATGAATATAATCGAGATATGCGTGCGGTTTTGAATCGAACATGCAATACTATATACATGTCGAACAAGCCCAAATTGATTTGAATTTGAGACACCAATGGCAGGCATCGTTTGACCACATTGCATCCATGCATGGACATAACTATTCGAATTTGAGATAATGTGTGGCTTTCGCAGCTAACATCTAAATGTTGTGTGTGTGTGCGGGGGGGGGGGGGGGGGGGGGGGCATGCATTATACATATGAAAATAGGGTTTAGATCATTCCGAACGTTTAGCTAGAGCATGAAATGTACTGTGATTTGAATTCAACATAAAATGGATACAAATATTATGATGGACGTTTAAAATGTGATACAAATATCCACTTGGACGTCCTTTACAAATTCCTATGCATGAAGAACAAGACTAAGTGCATTACTGGCATAATAAGATTCTAACTTTACATTTTCATGTGGCTTGACTTTAATTTGACCATGTTTCTCTGCATTCCTGTGTTCTTCCAATTCCTATGAACCAAACACCCAGTTTGACAGAAATCCTGTGTTTGCAAATGCTCTGTTTTGCACGTGCATTCCTATCCTATTCCTGTGTTTTTCCAGTCCATGCGTTGTTAGAATCCTCCAGTTCAAAGGAGCCCTTACAGATTTACTTAATTTACAGATAGGTGTCAAAGAAAACTTTGTGTGGTTTGTCCTGCTCCTGCCGTGCCGTCGTCCACCCCACCTGAGCTGCTCCATCGACAGAAGCGTCCACCGCAGCAGAGATCCCCACTCCAGACCTTCTTTTGCCGCCTCAGATCTTCTTCCCCGCTTCCGGCAGCCACACCAACTGCATTACCATCATCGACTGAGCAGATGAACCTGTTGACTAAACAGTTCCGGAAGGGAGGTCGCACTCTTTCGTGTCTGCTTACGTCATACATCGATTAATATTACCTGCTACTGTATCGTCCTGTTCACCTCTTAGACTCCGAGTCAGGTCCAAACTAATGTTTAGACTTGAGTTTTAAAATGCTTGTGGGGCACATATCGAGGCATCAATGAATAGTATCTTTGTCTACTATCTGGTTCATCTCGGGTCTTCTATGTGGTTCATGTTGGGTGGGAAACAAACAATAGAGGAGCCATCATCTGTCTTTTTTAACTGAAGCTATCATCTGGCTACTACCATTAGTTTTGGATCTATCCACTGGTTGCTACCATCAGTCTGGATTTCTGCATGCACCCCTTAGGCCGTACATAATCTAACTATGTTTTTTTATTATGCATGTCAGTTATTGTACACAATCGTACAGAACATGTAGAGAAAAAGAGAAGAGCATTGCGTGGGAATATAATGTCATGCAGAGGTCGCTCCATGGTGGGCGCAGTGGCAGCCCCCCTCCCCCCATTCCAGATTGTATTCCAGAGGAAGATAACTATTCGGAGGGGGATTCAGAGGGAGCAGACCACTCCTATTTACTCCCTGAGGTGTTTGCTCTAACTTGGCATGCTGATGTTGGTCATATCATGCATATGGCGCCTTGCATTGCTTACTTTATACATCGTATATGTCATCATCTTAGTTTAGACATGCTTTGTGTGAATGCCACCTGTTTGGTTTCTATATCATATATGTGAATTATGCAGTGCCATCTTGTTTAGCCAGGCATCATATTTGTGAATCATGCAATGCCATCCTGTTTAGCCAGTCATCATATATGTGAATTATATCATGCCATACTATTTTTTTCATCATGTATTCCATTTGTCGACAATGTTTGTACATTCATCTACTCTTCCTGTGCATCAGCCATTTGAGTCGGTGATGGAAAAATCTGGAGTGAAAACAAGGTCTTTAGAGCGGTCAGTGCTACCTGTCGAAGCAGATATCTTGCTACTTATAGATAGCTCTTCAGAGGAGGATTCAGAGATAGATGACCAGTCCTATTCCCCCCCCCCCCCCGAGGTTTATGCTCTTGCTTGGCAGGGTTATATTGCTCATATCATGCATATGGTGTCTTGAATTGCTATGTCATCTGCTTAGATTAGACCTGCTTTGTGTGAATGCCACCTGTTTAGTTTCTACTCCCTCCGTTCCTAAATATAAGTCTTTGTAGAGATTCCACTATGGACTACATACAGAGCAAAATGAGTGAATCTACACTCTAAAATGCATCTATATACATCTGTATGTGGTCTATAGTGAAATCTCTACAAAAACTTATATTTAGGAACGGAGGGAGTATATCATATATGTGAATTATGCAATGCCATCTTTTTTAGCAAGGCATCATATATGTGAATTATGCAATGCCATCCTGTGTAGCCAGGCATCATATATCTGAATTATGTCATGCCATCCTTTTTTTTCATTACGTATTCCATTTGCCGACAATGTTTGTATATTGAACTACTCTTCCTATGCATCAACCATTTGAGTCGGTTATGGGTAAATCTGGAGTGAAAACAAGGTCTTCAAAGCAGATAATGCTACCTGTTGAAGCAGATATCTCGCTGGTTACAGGTAGCTCCTCAGAGGAGGATTCAGAGATAGATGACCAGTCCTATATCTCCCCTGAGGTGTATGCTCTAACTTGCGATGGTTATATTTCTCATATCATGCATATGGTGTCTTGCATTGCTTAGTTTAGACATCATATACACAATATTCACTGCCATCTGCTTAGTTTAGAGATCATATATGCGAGTGCCAGCTGCTTAGTATATCAATCATATAGGTGAATTATATCATGCCATCTTGTATACTTAGACAACATGTATGTGAATTATTCCATGCCAACCTATTTTATAAAGACATCATATAGTTATGTCATGTCATCTTGTTTAGATAGTCATCATATGTTGAATTATGTCATTCTATTCAGTTTAGTTATCCATCATATATCTGAAATTGTGTCATGCTATCCTGTTTAGTTAGCCTTAGCCATCATATATGTGAAATTGTGTCATGCTGTCCTGTTTGGTTAGACAACATATACGTGAATTACTGCATCTGTCTATCAAACAATGTCTATACCTTCAATTTCTTTTCTTGTTTATCAGCCATTTGAATTGGAGGGGGTGATGGCAGTATCTATGGGAGTAAAAACACGGTCTTCACAAAAGACGATGCTACCCGTCGATGCAGATAGAACCACGGTTGTACTTGCCCAAGAGCCAGCCCCACCACACATAACCAACACTCTTGCAGATTGTACCCCTACCCCGTTGGCCAGAGATCCAGCTACACCCCATCTAACCCCAACCCCAGCAGATAGTAACCCACTTCCAGTTGACATAGCACCATCTCCACCACAGAGCACCCACACACGAGCAGTTAGTAAGGCAACGGCAGTGCCCAAAGCATGAGGACCACCATAGCGAACCCAAACTCCACGCTTAAAGCAGAAGAACAACTGTTCTCAGGTCAGATTTCGTAGCTATGGTGCATTCTCCTTTGCTCTTGCATCACTGCATTTACTCATACCAACTAATTTCTAATTTGAAGGATCCAATTGAAACTCCAATGGTGCAAAAGGTATGTTTTAAACCTGTTTCTTTAACCGGTTTGCTGTTGTAACTTCTTGCTCTATGTTGATTTCAGTTTCAATTGTATAAACAGTTATGTTCTCATGTCATGCACATTACAAGTGTTGTTAGTGCTGTGTAGTTTCCCACACTTATATTCTGTCTATGCTACTTTGTCTTAAACAGATATGATTTAAACTGTGTCTCTATCTTGATTTGGCAACATAAACTAGGATGATATAGACAATACAGTGACCATAGTACATAGATATATGTTTGTTTCATTCTGTTATTATGTACTACCTTGCAATAGAAGACAAGTTAGTATAATCCTGTCAACCTTACTACTGAACTGGTTTACCAAAATGAGTTTCATATACTACATGCTAAACCTGTGATGTGTCTGGTTGTTCCTCTTTTAGAATGCCGGCAGAATAGTGGAGAAGAGTACCCCATTATGCAATGGTAAAGGAAGTAATGCAGATAAGGTCCAAGATAGTCAGACAACCATGTTGTTCTCCAAGAAAGCTGATAAAAACTATCTTGAAGATAGTGAGACAACCCCAAAGTCCTGCCTTGATGTAGTGTTCGAGTTACTAGCCACTACCGCTGGCACAAGCCCTTCGAACTCGCTGCCTGAATCAGTTCGGCTTCTTGAGTCTCAACTACAAGCTGAAAGACAACGATCAGCTGTGCTGTGACAAGAAGCCGAAGGACTGAGGAAGTCCCTGCAGAATTCAGATGCATACTTTCTGGAGAAACAGCAAGAGTTGGAGTATTTTAGCGCCAAACAAGAAAAGCTAATAAGCTTGCTAAGCTTCTTGCCAGCATGGTGGGTGCCGAGGATATCGTTTCTTGAGCTCTTCTAAAGTGGTTTCAATTCTGGACTTGTTTTGCTGCTGCGTTTATTTGCACTGGTGGCCAATTTAGATGCCCAGTGTATGTAATATGCTGCTTTGTTGTTCCCTAATATTTGCACTGGTAGCGAACTTTGATGCCCAGTGGATGTAATCTATGTAATCACCGTAATAGCCGAGCGTTAGTTGCTTTCTTATTTATTTACTTATAGTCTTGTTTATTTGTTTGCTTGTAGTCACTGCAGTTCTTTTTCCTCGGTTTGCTAGTGGCTGCAATAACCATGGGCCACATACGGGCCGTGGTAACAATGGGCCTCCTACGGGCCGTAGGATCCATGGGCCTGCTATGGGCCGTAGGATCCATGTGCCTCGTTCGCGCCGTAGGATCCATGGGCTGTACTGTTCGTGGGCCAAAACCGGACCGCAATATGGACCGTAAATGGGCCAAAATCGGAACTGTCCGTTTATGGGCCCAGACCTTAACGGGCCATTAACAGGCCGGAAGACAACACATGCTTAATTCTATCAAGAGGCATGACAGGTCGTTAATGGGCCGGATTACAAGACCGGATGAAAATGGCCCAACGAGTTAACGGGCCACAAACGGACCAATTGTTACCACGGGCTGAATTTGGCCCATTAGCATAACAGGCCAGTAATGGACCGTAACTAATCGAGGGCCGGAAATGAGCCCAAGAATTTATGGGCCCTTAGAAGGCCGAAAGGGAGCATGGGCTGCAAACGGCCCAACTGAATCATGGGCCATTAATGGGCTCAAAGCAGTTTACTGTTCATGATGGACCTGATTCACCACGGACCGTCAATGGGCCCTGTCGGTGTATAAAACATGGGTATTTTATACCCTGACTTATGCCTAGACAATGGTAGCGTTCCTGATGGCCAGGGCTTGCCGGGAGATTACCAGCATCAAGCTTCAAGACTTGGTTGCAAAACTATAAAGAAGACATCAAGACAAAGCATCAAGAAGCGCTTGGCTAGCGCTGAAGATGGAGGCATCACTTGCCGGCAAGGCATGAGCCGGCAAGATGAAGGCCCGGCAAGCTCCGTGCTGGCAAGCTCTTACTGGCTCCTCCTCGCTCCACCTCATCGAGCAGCTAGTCGCTAATCTGTGAGGTGTCGAGTGGGCAGGCAGTTTGGTGAGGCTTGTCGGGGCACGTGTCAGCATGCTGGAAGAGGGATTACCTTTAATGACACCCGTCTAGAAGGCGTGTCAAGATTATAGGAGGTAGCTGGGCAAGCGATGCAGGAACCTTGCCGGGGCTACTCCTCCACATGACACTTAACGGCACATTTAATGCGTTTGACCTAAACTGGCAGAGTTAGGTATGATAGCACTGTTGGCTATCTAATCAACATGTAAAGACTATTTTGCCACTGTGGTTACCCCTTGATCTATAAAAGGAGGGCCAGGGCAACCTTTACAAGGGTCGACACTTTGCTCATTCTGCATGCGTAGCTGCACTTCCTGCTCCTTGCCGTCAAGTTGCGCTCCTTGTACTTGAGCTCAAACACATCCAATACACAAAGCAGGAGTAGGGTTTTACACCTCGCGGTGGCCCGAACCTGGGTAAAATCTTTGCGTGATTGTTGATTTAGCTCTTTGTGCTTGCGCATCCCCTTAGTTGAACCGCAAAGGGGCCCGATGGTCCCATAGATGGTCGTACACATGACAGGCCCAGAGATGCAAAAGGCCTCATATGGGCCGAAAGACACTACGGGCCATAGATGGGCCGAAAGTGACAACTGGCTGGAATCATATGGGACGGCCCACATGACGCTACTGGGCCAAATATTGAAAGGCCATAACGGGCCGTGAGTACCCGAGCTGTAGATGGGTTGTATGCAAACAGGCCGTTAATAGGCTTTCTATGGGCCGGCCTGCTAACTTTTGACCAAGTCAAACAGGCCGGCCTTTTTAGCCTAAATGGGCCACTGTTGGGCCATGCCACGTGTCGATGTATCATAGGCGTCTCTCGTCCAATGAATGGATGACATCCGTCGCAACGCCGAGCTGACACGTGGATCCGCCAGCGAATGAGAAATTTACACGTGGAAAATTGCCATTGGTCAGGGCTGGCAACGGGTTATCGGATCCAAACCCACACCCAATAGCTTAACGGTGACCCGTTACGGTGGATGCCATGTGTCAGTTACCCTTGACAAAAACACTTCCATGATGTGACATTTATCATCATGGAAGTGGACACTTCCGTGATGATAATTGCAGTATTGTCATGGAACACTTCTACGACAGCACAACTATGACTATCTTGATTCTGTCATAAAATCGTCACGGATGTACATGCATGACAGAAAACGTGACCTGCTGTGACAAAGACGTATCATCACGGAAGTATTTTTTTTGTAGTGCATGGAGTATCCCAAAGAGTATGGTTTATACCACAATAATTAGGCTACGACACATTGCACGTGGAACTTAAGCAGTACCTCTTAAAATTATCTTAAAGGAAAAATCGACTCTGGTGGGTATAGAAACTCGACATATACTGCTCCCAAAACTAAAGGGATTTTTTTTGTAACGAAGAGATATATTTTACTGCAACACAAGGAGGAATGATATTTTCTAACCTTCAGGCCAAGCCTCATGGACAACAATTTCTACATTAGACAAGGAGAAACTGAAAATCTAGAGCTAAGATGTATATGCAATAGTTAGTTTACACTCTTGCATACCAAAGCATATGATTTGATCACTTCCAAGTTCAAACATTACCATGTGTAGTTCATCAGATAGAAAAACATTACCTTGTCTAAGACCTGACATCTGATAACGTGTAGGTGCAGACCTTTGCTTCATATACACTTTCTAAAGTAGGATTTGGATCTGGAAGGTTATCACATAGAACTTCAGTTCAATTAGAAAATCTTGATAATACCACAAGGAATTGGCAGGAACCATTAAAAAAATATGTGAATGCATCCTAGCTCGTGCTTCTCCAAATTAAATCATGTCACGCACCTGATGAACTTCCAGATTGCGACCAATGCCACAATTTGTGTCGTCTTCTACTAAAAACTCTGTGCAAGCTCCTGTCCTTCTCCAGCTGATTACATCATCTAAACCCGATTTAATTTTATTAGTTTACCCATGCTAAATTATGTATCAAAACCAAGGTAAGAACTTTTCAAAGGTAAAGAAGTATAGAACAACATGTAGCCTGATCTTCCCAAAACACGCACTAAGCAGAATATTAATGATAGGGGTGGAGGTGGGAAGGCCATGGAAACAAAGGGTAGATTGGATCGAACCTGCTCTAATTAGGTCATCAGGGTCAGTTCTGCAGTGCGGGGCGGCAGAGCTTGGTGGCGGACGACCATCTTGATCCTGCAGGTGCACCGGGCCTCCACGGGACACACACGCCCAACACACTACATACAGCATGCTCACATCGCACGCACACACAAAGCACACTCACCACATCGAGCAACCATGCGCGCGATCGATCCAACAACGCCACCACATGCCCTGGCGGAGGGGAAACACACATTAAAGGGTAGGTAAGTAGCGAAAAATAAGGTAACATATTTTTATTTTTCAAAAAGACATCTTTCAGTTAAAGCAATTGGAAGTTGGACCAAGTTGTAGGTTACCTAGATTAAAGGAACAAATGCCCTCCAGCTATGTGCGCTCTTTACCTGAGTGATTGAACCTATTGCCACATTGTTAGTTGAATCCATGTAATAAGAATGGCGAGAAAAGAGAAATACTACTAACCTGTTTTCTAAAAAAGAAGATGCCATAAATACTTATAATAACATGGCATAAAAGTTGGCACAATAGATTCAGTTTTAACCACCCAGAGCGAAAAAGATGATGTATATGTCAAGGGCATGTTAATTTTACATAACTGCTGGTTGATATTCATGACAGGAAAAGAAGTCTGGTTGAACTATTCTGAGATATTTGTGTCATAGTTGGCTAGAAACTCAAGTGCATGCCCATCCCAGCCATGTTTGAGGCATGGCCTCCGTGGTGTGCGGTCACAGCTGTATATTCTAATTAAAACCGACATACCATTTTTGGTGTCACAAAATCTGTAAAGAAAAAAGATCTAGATAGCCAACATTCTTGGTTAAGCATAGAATGATTTACTCTTACCGATTTCCTTGAAAATCTGGAAGGACATGGGTGTTTTGACTCAAGGCAGAAAGAAAAAGGCATACTTTGTTCATGTGCCATCAAAAGCAATATCTTGTTCATCAACTCATAAATGGACACACCTGGATAATTTAAGAAGAATATTACACGCCTTTACACGGTACATCATCAAAGGTAATCTACATCATGTCAAAAAAAGGTAATCTACATCAGCAAACATGCAACTTACTTTGAGAAGCAGTTTAATTAGCCAAAAGGGGAGCCGCAAGATGGTTTCGAGCAATGTAATCAAGTAAAGCACCAGTTGCACTTTGGCCACATTCCGTGAGCCAAAACTTGGGTATCATCGCTGAATGTGCAATGAAAAGATAACCATTAAAATTTCGAGAAATAAAAGCATTAACTTAACATAGCCAACATAAGATCGTGGAGAGCAAACCACAGAGACAAATTAATAGAGATGCTGGCAAGGAACATAATAAGGAAATAAAATATATGAAGGAAACTATACCAGGCAAAAATGGTCCCCAAACACCAGGGATAAATAGCTTATTCTTTGAAACAGTCAGGTGGCATGTAGATGTTCCGCAAACCAAGACCATGCGATGGCATATTGCTTCTTCCTCAAACACTGCAAAAAAAATGCTCCACATAATCTTGTGCATTGTGTGCCAATCTTAGGATTGTACACATTATTTTTCTCTATCAATGCATCAATACACAAGTTGTTTCACATAAATAAATGTGAAGCTTTAGAAGGAGTCGTAGTTTCTTTAGAAAAACACAGGGGAATGGACACTTACTGTCAGCTTTAAATTCTGCATTTGGCACAGTTTCCATGACTCCAAGACACCCGACATAAGCATCAATAAGCGAAGTTCCAACAGGAGTCACGGGAAGCAAGCCTAACTCCTGAAAATTGGAGGTAAACGACATTACAAAGTGAAATACCGGAAATTAACATCACAGACATTCATTCTCTTGCCTCTAACATAAAAACTACAAAGAAAGCACTTAGGTAATCGATTGTATCTTTGTTCACTCATGAAAACACTTAGCGTTAACAGCTTAAATAGTATCACTTTAAATGAAGGGATTTCTATTTTCGTGCCCCTCCTTCCTTAGTTCTACTCAGTTTTGCCCCGCCCATCTTACTGTGCTCACTTTTCCCCTCCTCCCCTCTCCCGCGCCTCACAAGAGGCCAAATGGTGCCTTGCCGTCGGGTCAAAGCCTTTGACCGTCGCGTCGCCGGTGCTGACGCGTGGGACCAACATGTAAGGCCGCATGCATTCGCATCGCCGGTGCTGACGCGTGGGACCGCCATGTAAGGCCTCATGCATTCGCATCGCCGGTGCTGATGCGTGGGGCCGCCATGTAAGGCCGCATGCATTCACGGCGCCGGTGCATACAGTCGCATGGGACCCACATTTGGCCGCATGCATTACTGATTTCGCGTCACCGGTTGCTCCTACATAGTCTGCGGATGACGTGTGGGACCCACGGGCATGCAAAACTGAATCAGCGTCGCCTGTTGTTTACACATAGGCCACTGCTCGTGCTTTCTCACACGGGGAGTCGCCCGCCGTGCCCATTGATGGTGGCTTAACGCCGCAAACCCACCCCTTCCTATGCCATATATGCAGCCCCCCATCCCATTTCCCCGCTCGCCTCCACAACCTTATTCGCCGCCGGCGCCACTGCAGCACAAACCCTAGCCCTCCTCTCCCTCCTTCCCTTCCGCATCCATGGCGTGGCCGCGTAGTATCACTCTTTGTGAAGCCAAGCTTCTCGCCATCTGCGACTTCCCGGCGCCGCCGGACACGCGTCTGCCGGCGGGATGGGTTCTGAGTGTGGGGGAACTTCTGGTGGCACCTATCCCCGCCGTCGGTACGGTCCCCATTGCATGAGCCGTCCATAGGTTTTCTGCAGGTCTGACGCCGGAGGAGAGGGCGCATCCAGGCTTCGATCCTAACAGCCCAACATGGCCGTAGATCCTCGAGCAGGACCGCGCCGCTCGGATCCAGCACTTCGACGGCCCCAACCCGATGCCGCACTTAAACATCGCCGGGCGATGTGCCTTCTAGGATGGCCTTAGCTTTGACGACGTGATTGCCGCGTGCCGCTCGCAGGTTGAACCAGAAGATTTAGTTTAGGATTTGTCATTTTATTTAAATAAAGTATGTATGAATTCGTATGCTAAGACTGGATTGTATTTCGAGTTGTTTGGATGCACTTTGAATGACTCATGATTTGCATGAATCTCGTTTGAAACCTGATGCCGCACGAAAATCAAAAAGTGAATTTGTATGATTTTACAATGCAATTTTGACAACACACGAAAAGAAATTATAGAAAATGAAAAAGAGGCTGAAAATTTGAAATCCTTTCACATGGAGGCCTCCTATGTGCAATGGCTTGTTGGAAAAACTATAAACTGACAATACCACAAATAAAAAGTTAATTTTCCATTTTTCTAGTGCCATGCATGAATTTTTTGTGTGAAGCAAGTGCCATAAATAAGATTGGAAATCGTGCCCTTGCATTTTTCTCCTAAAGTATACCACATGGGATGCCAACTACCAATATTTCATGAATTTCAGAGTGATATTGACATATTTCATTGATTTATTGAATTTCTGGTGATTTACATCAAGTAATTCAAATTTAAACTGCAAGTGTGCTCTAGTTTGGTCCAATAAATTCTGAAAAATCTTTTTCACCTTCCACATTAGGAATGTAGGCAGTATTCACAAAGAAAACTATATTACCCAACCATTATATATGATTAGTCATCCATGCAATTTTGATAACAAATGGAAAGAAATTAAAGAAAATGAAAAAAGGCTCAAAAATTGAAATCCTTTTGCATGGAGGCCTCCTATGTGCAATGGCTTGTTAGAAAAATGATAAACTCACAATACGACAAATAAAAGGTTAATTTTCCATTTTTCTAGTGTCGTGCATGACTTTTTTTGTGAAGCAAGTGCCATAAATAAGATTGTAAATTGTGCCCTTACAATTTTCACCTAAAGTATACCACATGGGATGCCAACTGCCAACTTTCATGAATTTCAGAGTGATATTGCCATATTTCATTGATTTATTGAATTTCTGGCGATTTACATCAAGTAATTCAAACTTGAACTACAAGTGTGCTCTAGTTTGGTCCAATAAATTCTAAAAAATCAGTTTCACCTTCCACATTAGGAATGTAGGCAGTATCCACAAAGAAAACTCAATTACCCACCCATTATATATGATTACTCATCCATGCAATTTTGACAACACATCAAAAAAAATTAAAGAAAATGAAAAAAGGCTCAAAAATTGAAATCCTTTTGCATGGAGGCCTCTTATGTGTAATGGCTTGTGGGAAAAATAATAAACTGACAATACCACAAACTTTTAAAAAAACCTTCACAAACTGACCTATCTCATATGAAGATCAGTGACTTTCAACCAAGATGACCATGACCATGAGCATTTTCATGCCATAGTACATGATAACATCACCATTTTTGGAAATAACAAGGGTGTTAACATTGTGAGCAATAATTCGACAAAAAGATTGAAGATTTGGTTAAAAAATTAATTTTCCATTTTTCTAGTGCCAGGCATGACTTTTTTTGTGAAGCAAGTGCCATAAATAAGATTGTAAATCATGCCCTTACAATTTTCACCTAAAGTATACCACATGGGATGCCAACTGCCAATTTTTCATGAATTTCAGAGTGATATTGCCATATTTCATTGATTTATTGAACTTCTGGCGATTTACATCAAGTAATTCAAATTTGAACTGCAAGTGTGCTCTAGTTTGGTTCAATAAATTCTGAAAAATCATTTTCACCTTCCACATTAGGAATGTAGGTAGTATCCACAAAGAAAACTCAATTACCCACCCATTATATATGATTACTCATCCATGCAATTTTGACAACACATCGAAAGAAATTAAAGAAAATGAAAAAAGGCTCAAAAATTGAAATCCTTTTGCATGGAGGCCTCATATGTGCAATGGCTTGTGGGAAAAATAATAAACTAACAATACCACAAACTTTCAAAAAACCTTCACAAACTGACCTATGTTATATGAAGATCAGTGACTTTCAACCAAGATGACCATGACCATGAGCATCTTCATGGCATAGTACATGGTATCATCACCATTTTTGGAAATAACAAGGGTGTTAATATTGTGAGCAATAATTCCACAAAAAGATTGAAGATTTGGTTAAAAAAATAAATTTTCCATTTTTCTAGTGCCATGCATGACTTTTTTTGTGAAGCAAGTGCCATAAATAAGATTGTAAATCATGCCCTTAGAATTTTCACCTAAAGTATACCACATGGTATGCCAACAGCCAATCTTTCATGAATTTCATAGTGATAATGCCATATTTCATTGATTTATTGAATTTCTGGCAATTTATATCAAGTAATTCAAATTTGAACTGCAAGTGTGCTCTAGTTTGGTCCAATAAATTCTGAAAAATCATTTTCACCTTCCACATTAGGAATGTAGGCAGTATCCACAAAGAAAATTCAATTACCCAACCATTATATATGATTAGTCATCCATGCAATTTTGACAACACATGGAAAGAAATTAAAAAAAATGACAAAAGGCCCAAAAATTGAAATCCTTTTGCATGTAGGCCTCCTATGTGCAATGGCTTGTTGGAAAAATGATAAACTCACAATACCACAAATAAAAAGTTGATTTTCCATTTTTCTAGTGTCGTGCCTGACTTTTTTTGTGAAGCAAGTGCCATAAATAAGATTGTAAATCGTGCCCTTAGAATTTTCACCTAAAGTATACCACATGGGATGCCAACTGCCAATCTTTCATGAATTTCAGAGTGATATTGCCATATTTCATTGATTTATTGAATTTCTGGCGATTTACATCAAGTAATTCAAATTTGAACTGCAAGTGTGCTCTAGTTTGGTCCAATAAATTCTGAAAAATCATTTTCACCTTCCACATTAGGAATGTAGGCAGTATCCACAAAGAAAACTCAATTACCCACCCATTATATATGATTAGTCATCCATGTAATTTTGACAACACATCGAAAGAATCTAAAGATTATGAAAAAAGGCTCAAAAATTGAAATCCTTTTGCATGGAGGCCTCTTATGTGCAATGGCTTGTGGGAAAAATAATAAACTGACAATACCCAAAATTTGAAAAAAAACCTTCACGGACTGATCAATCTCATATGAAATCAATGACTTTCAACCAAGATTGAAGATTTGGTTTTATTTTCCATTTTTGCATGGATACATGACAACTCCAATTACATAGCGATAAACAATCTAAAAATATATGACAACTACAATTACACAACTATGGGCGACCACTCATCCTTCCACTTTGCTTTGTACATGATAACCCCTAAAACGTCGTCGTCTTCGCTCACACGCCTTACAACATACGAATACCTATCCTCCTCCGCATATTCATCCTCGTCCTCCTCCTCATCGGCGGCCGGACCAGGCTTTGACAACCAATCCTCGTCCTCCTCCTCATCCTCAACTACCATTTGCTCATCTCCGGGCGCAGGTCTTTCAATCGTCCTCATAAACTCCTTCACATCATCAGGCATAATTATGTGTAGAGACATACCAGGAGGAGGCTGCACATATCTCACCCCCGGAATAGCTGCGAGCTCTCGTTTGACCGCTGGATCCGGCAGGACGCGTCGAGACCCATATGGATAACAGCGAGCTCGCTGACGAGGATCCGACGACTCCATTCCCTCACGCATCACCCAGACTAAAACCCCAATACAAGTCACCCCTTTGACTCGATCTGGGATTATCCACCGGAGCTCATCTGGCCTAGCATCTATCAAGAGTTGCAGCGCATGCTCCGCCAGAGCTTTCGTGCTTGGAAACCAAGAGCAGATCTCCTTGCACTTCTCTAGTAAGACAGCGTCACCGGTGCAGAACACCTCCAACGGGGTTGTCATCGCTGACGGCGGCCGTGGGATTGGGGGTAGGGAAGGGGAAGGGGGTGGATGTGGGCTGCTCGGGCCGTGGTGGATGCGAAATGAGAGATATTAACCCCCCAACCCTGGTTTTTTTACCAATGACTGAGTCGTCCAATAACCGGTCCCACATGTCAGCATTTCAGGCCGGTCCCACGCGTCGGCACCGGGTGAAGTAACGGTCAAAGGCTTTGAACCGAAGACAAGGCAACGTTTGGCCTCTTGTGAGGCGTGGGCGAGGGGAGGAGGGGGAAAGTGAGCAAAGTTAGACGGGCGGGGTAAAACTGAGTACAACTAAGGAAGGAGGGGCACAGAAATAGAAATCCTTTAAATGAACTGCAAAACTGATTTGCTTGCCTTTGCAGAAGTAGGTGTCAAACTAGAACCTAGAGGATGACGAGGAAACACAATGGAGTGTCCTATTTGAGTTGCATAGAATGGCGTATTAGAAATTTAAGAACTACAAATGATACATCACCTTTAGTACAAAAAGGAGAAATAGATAAGCATTCAACCTGTTTTTGCCAGGCTCCCTTCATAAAGGTCTCCCAAACGTCTTGCTGCTCGAAAGACTTCATCCCTTCCACATGGTTTGATACCACACGGTTTTAATTCCCTCCACTGTTCCATGTGTGATAAGCTGCGGGTTTCATCACCATTGACCTAGAAAAAAAAACAATGAAAGCAAAACTTGTTCGAAATTCAACTCATAGCTTATTACAGGCTTAGAGAGGTTGTGAGTTGAAACTCACCTATATACCATAGACCAAGATTTTTGCAGATTTTCCTTTACCCATAAAAGCTGTAAAAGGTAAGTTAATACGATACCATCAATGGAGGTAACTGTAAAGTACACAACAAACCTTGTCTACCGACCTTCTCACTACAAAATAATTCAAAACTATTTATCCATATTCTGCAAGCAAAACAATATCTTTTTAGGAACATTGTGTTGTTCAGCTTTTGAAATGCTGGAATTCTGACAATCTGAGATTTTCAAGCAAAACTTCTAGGACTTTAAAGTGATAACTGACAACATGGCAATCAACACGATGGTTCAGATTCCCAACAACATCATTAGTGGTTTTTACAAATAATGAATCAGGAAGTTAGGAGAATCATATGCATGGAGAAAAAAACGGTTACCTTTTGATCTTGCATTTCTGGGGAGACACTCCCATCATAAAATTGCAATACTGGTGAACTGTGAGAATTAATTCGCTCGGCTTGGTCAAGAGCCCTATGGTCCATCCACACGATAATGTCCCTTCTTGAATTGCCATTCCAAGAAACCGAGACAGGGGAACCATCAGCACCCACAGCACCATTGTCTGTTATTAAGTTGGTAAAGCTCTACTCACCTCAAACACAAAATTCTCCATTCAAACCACAGAATGCACACGGCTAATGTGGAGAATCAACAAAATCCCAATCTGCTACTACTAATAGCTGCCGAAGTGTAGAAACATAGTTACAAGGAGATTGTTGATGGGGTGGTGGATGCTTACGGTGGAGAACAACTTGGTCATGACCTTGTGGGAGAGGCAGTGGAAGTCGACGTAGGCGAAGCTGCGGCCGCTAGTGCGCACGACCTCAACATTGGCGACACGGCTGATGGAGCCGAACACGACCTCCAGGTCGGCCGCGGACACGCCCTTCGCCAGCCCGCCCACGTCCAACGGGGCATATATACTCTAATGGTCCAACACCAATAACATTGCAAATAAGAAAAAGTTTCAACAACATGACGTGTCTGCAGTTTTTTTGAAATGCAACAGTCATAATAGTACCTATGAGACTTTGATTTACTGCCATAATCTACTAACAGTGGGCTCCAGATCGACAGAGAAGGCCCTTGAATTGTGCTTCCTGAACGTGTTAAATGCATCTAACAAAAAGCAAAGACACATGTTAGTATGAATTCTTGAGAAGATTGTTAGTAGGATTTAAGCAAGGTGCGCCATCAATTCATAAACAGTACCCAGATGCTTGCTAAAATTAAACCAGACCAACAGATCATCTAACAAAAATCCGTGAACAGTACACCTTTTCATCATTTGCCAATGCAATTCTGAAAAAACAAATCATCAATAGATGATATAAAATAGTAACAGGCTGCTGCTTTGGGGCTGTAGTTAATGTAGCTGATTGCTTCTTTAGGGAGCAAGTGCAAAAGATACGTACCCAATACTGCAAACAAGAAGACACATCTTGTTCACTATTTTAGTTTTAGACAAGGGCCACAGAGAAAGCCCCGTCGTTCATGGCAAGAACCGTTCTCGCAAGGAATGAAAAGACTCATGGCCCTCTTGGCGATGGATCCTAGTGCTAAATCCATCTTCTAATCTGCTGAATGTGAAGCCCTAATCGCACAAATCTCGCGACTACTAGTGTGGAGGCCGCGGATCAGCCAGCCGCGCTGCCACCGGCGGCCGAACTCTATGTGAACTTGTCGGATCCCAGGGGAGTGAGAGGTCAAGACAATACGCACCTATATGCGCAGCAGTATGCAGATTTCACCAAGACGTCGCAGAACAGCTGGCCGAGCTGCCGTCGAGCTCTCCTTCCACGTTGCCGCAGATCGGTCGGCCGTCCCGCCATCGTTGGTTAAGCTCTCCAGCCCCGTAGCACCTCAACACCCTAGGTTGTATCCGGCGAGGGGCGGCATCCCCACGTCCTTCAAACCACGACTGTTGAGTTCCCCAACCACAAGGCACCGATTGGAGAATCGACGGGGAAGGCGGGCGCGACGGAGAGGGTGAGTGAAGTGAGCAGAGAGAGAAGTAGTGGGTGGAGCGGCAGGAGGTGGGGCTGGTCGAGGAGCTGATACGTCTCCAATGTATCTATAATTTTTTATTGTTCCATGCTATTATAGTACCAATCTTGGATGTTTTATGTGCAATTATATACCATTTTTTGGGACTAACCTATTAACCTAGTGCCCAGTGCCATTTGCTGTTTTTTGCTTGTTTTTGGCTTTTCAGAAAATCAATATCAAACAAAGTCCAAACGAAGAAAAAACTTTGGATTATTTTTTTTTGGACCAAGAGGGACCCTAGAAGGTTCGGGAGAAGACCAGACGAGTCAAGAGGGAGCGACAAGCTCGGAAGGCGTGCCCGGGGGGGTAGGCGCGCCCCCCAGGCTTGTGGGCCCCTCATGGCACATCTTGACCTAATTCCGCCGCTATAAATTCTCAAATATTCCCCATATACCAGAGAGCCACCTTGAATAACTTTTCCACCGCCGCAAGCTTCTGTTGTTCCGCGATCCCATCTGGAGGCCTTTTTTGACACTCTGCCGGAGGGGGAATCTATCACGGAGGGCTTCTTCATCAACCTTGCTGCCCTTCCGATGATGTGTGAGTAGTTTACCATAGACCTACGGGTCCATAGCTAGTAGCTAGATGGCTTCTTCACTCTCTTTGATCTTCAATACAATGTTCTCCTCGATCTCCTTGGAGTTCTATTCGATGTAATCTTCTTTTGCGGTGTGTTCGTTGGGATCCGATGAATTGTGGGTTTATGATCAGATTATTCATGAGAAATATTTGAGTATTTTCTGAACTTATTTATGCATGATTGTTATAGCTTTGTATTTCTCTCCGATCTATCTATTTGGTTTGGCCAACTAGATTGATTTATCTTGCAATGAGAGAGGTGCTTTGTGATGGGTTCAATCTTGCGGTGCTCTATCCCAGTGACAGAAAGGGACAAGACACGTATTTGTATTGTTGCCATTAAGGATAAAACGATGGGGTTCATTCATATTGTTTGAGTTTACTTTGTCTACATCATGTCATCTTGGTTAAGGCGTTACTCTGTTTTCATTAACTAATACCCTAGATGCATGCTGGATAGCGGTCGATGGGTGGAGTAATAGTAGTAGATGCAGGCAGAAGTCGGTCTACTTGTCTCAGACATGATGCCTATATACATGATCATTGCCTTGAATATTGTCATAACTATGCTCTTTTCCATCAATTGCCCAACAGTAATTTGTTTACCCACCGCATGTTATGTGTTCGAGAGAGAAGCCTCTAGTGAAAACTATGCCCCCCGGGTCATTTATCCATCATATAAAAAAACCAAAAATACCTTGCTGCAATTTTATTTCCTTTATTTTGTTTTGCAATTTATCTATCTATCTATCACGATCAGAATTAATCCTTGCAAGTAACCGCCAAGGGGATTGACAACCCTCTTGTTTGCGTTGGGTGCAGGTATTTGCTTTTGTGTGTGTAGGTGCTACTAACGAGGTTCTGTGTGGTTCTCCTACTGGATTGATAACCTTGGTTCTTAACTGAGGGAAATACTTATCTCTACTGTACTGCATCATCCTCCCCTCTTCGGAGAAATCCCAACGCAGTTCACAAGTAGTAGGAGCTCCGGTGCGGCGGCGGCTCAAGGAACCTTGGTGCATGAGAGGTCTATCGGGGAGAGGCATGGCTTGCGCGATGGGAGAGACGGGAGCAGCTCGGGGGGTTTTCGGGAGGTACAGGAGAAAACCGGTGGGAAGCACGTACAGGAGGGAAGAAAACCAGTGGGAGGGGGTGCGAGGTGAGGCGAAACTAAACCAGATGAAAATAAACCGGTGAGGAGAAGCTACCAACTCCTCCTTTAGGAGTAGAGATGATCGGCAAAAGTTTGCCTACCGGTTGAAGTTCACGTCATCAGTGATGTCCACATTAATGGCTGTGAATCAGATCAGGGTCTTGAATCACTTAAAATCAATTATGACAGATATTGATTTGACTGGGAGCACAATTATGTCTTAATTAAGTTTAATCACTAGTGCAAATTAATTATGAACAATGTCTATGTGTAGTTTGCATTATAGTTGTAGAATTATGGCTCATGGTTCCACCTTTGTTGTTGAAATTGATTGACTGTTATTTATCTGGTTGAATTTTTTACGATTGAGAGGATTGTCCTCTAAGAGTGCCAAGAAGGATTTTGTCCTACTGCATGCTTGCAATGCTCTCCTGCTAATGCTATGGATGACGAGACTTACGCCTTTCGATCCAAAAGGTTGAGAATTACATTACGGTATGCTTGCTTCCGAGAAACCCGAACTTCAAAATTGTTTGGGATAGTTATGTGATATTCTTGGAACTGAAAATTGTTTTCAGAAATAAACGTTGAGAGATATGTGATATCTAAAGAAGTGTTTTGTTTGCAAGTTCTAGTGAAACGTTCAACTATGTTTGAGACTAAAATGTGTAAGATCCGGAAGAACACCAGTCATGAGTTGATGGTGAGACTTAAAGAGAAAGAACAAAACCAAAGGATGTAATGAGACTTACACGCCTAGGGAAGTTCGGGGCTCATGCCACTCTTAAAAAGTTAGATGATTCTTCTGTTGAGTAGGAGAAATATTGAAAGCAAAACTATAAGAAGTTTAGAGGCGGAAAGAAAAGAAGACTGGAATGTCCAGCTCAGGTATGAATGTCATACAAGTTATAAGATGGAGAGGAAGTCGGTCAAGTAAAGTGTGATTCTTGAGAATTGTGATTAAATTGTTAAACACTAAATTCTTCGGGAATTGTGGTTAAAAGTTGATCACAAGGATACCGACTCGATTGCATGTTGTTGCAAATCGATGCAAAAAATTACTACGGCCTAATGACCAACAAATTAATGAGGTTAAAATATGAGTTGAAAATTTTGTAAAAGTTATGATACTTTTTCATCAACATGTTACCTCTTAATTTATTGTCATAATTCATTTTAGAGTTTTGTACACTCTAGCCCATTGCATAGAAGTTGCAAGGAGGTTGTTCAAAAGAGAACAATAGTTGTTCGATGCAATGAACAAAAAGGGCCATACTCCTATTGTGAATAGGATGTAAGTTATGAAAACTGATGATAGGATTCAACATCCATAACACCGACGCTAAATGTCGCAAGATTAAAAGAATACAACATATGTGTGGCACTGCATTTAGTCACATTGGAGAAACCGGCATGGAGAAATTCCATAGTGATGGATTTTGGAGTCATATGATTATGAATCATCTGACACTTGCAACTTTCGTCCAAATAGTGAAGTAAACTAAAATACCATTCACAGGCCATAAAGAACGAGCAACAAAATAATCGGAAATATGCATATTGATGTATGTAGTCCAATAAGTGTTATTGCAAGCAGTGGATTTATCTATCTTCAGGGATGACTCAAGTAGATATTTATATTTACTAATTGAGACATAAATCTGGATCTTTTGAATGTTTCAAAAGATTTTCAGAATGAAGTAGAAATTATTGTAACAAGAAAACTACGTTTCTACAACTGGATTGCAGAAAAGAATATTTGAGTTACAAATTTAGCGAATGTCTGATGAGTTGTGAAAAATATTTTATAGCTTGCACCTCCTAGAAACACTACTAAGAGTAGAGTGTTTTGAGTAGATGTAATCAAGCTATGTATGACATGGTGCGGTCAAAGATGACATTAATTATTTCGCCAATATACTTTTTAATGTCATGCTTTAGCGACTGTAGCTTTTACACTAAAAGAGTGCCATCAAATTTGTTGAAATAAGTGCTACTTTGTAGGTCATCCCAAATGGTTGGGTATTCCTCTATCACTACGCCAAGGCAAAGTGTTTTGCTTGAGAGTGCGAAAATTTTGAAGAAAATGTTTTCTGCAAAAGAGTGAGTGGGAGGACAGTGCAACTCGACAAGATTGCAGAATCTTCGTGATCAGGTCAAAGAAAAGAAACGTTAGAAGTAATTCTCGAATTTCCTACCACGACTGATACGAAAGACTCTACGTGAGATATAGAGACTTCAGTCAAACTTGCAGATAAACCATATAGGTTGGGAAAATTCGTGCAGACCTTCATGGTATGCATACGAAATATTGTTGAAACAAACAATGAACCTATAATACACAGAGAAGCGTTGATGGGCCCTGACTTTGAAATTGGCTATATGCCAAAATAATCTGAGATAGTATCCATACACATAATTCAAGTTTAGAACTTGATGGACCCTCCGAAAGACTTAAAGTCCAAAGTGTAGTGATGGATCTATAGATTGACAAAGATAAAAATGTTTTATAATGCTTGACTTGTTGCAAATAGTTTATGACAAGATCAAGGAGTTGATTATGACAAGATTGTCTCATCATAATAATACTTAAAGTCAGTTCGAATTAAACTAGCAATTATGAAATATTTCAGTTATGAGATATAACAGATGGATGTCGAAATGATTCCCGTGAGATGGAAATAGAACCAAGGTTGTATATTTGATACGGTCCAAGGTAATTTTGTCGATCCAGAGGATGCTAGTAAGTGTGCAAATCTGAAGCAAGCATAGTGCAGTTGGAATCTTTGTCCTGATGAAATGGTCAAATAATTTGATTTCATCGAGGAAAGCGAAGATGCTTGTATTTACAAGAAAGTAAGTGGGAGCATGAAAATATTTCTAAACACTATATGTGCATGACATATTGTTGATTGGAAATTTCTTGATTCATATTAAGACTTTATTGAAACTAGTTTTTAAGTAAAGTACCTAGGCAATATATAGTCCTGGTATTAGGCATGATGATCTATGGAGATAGTAGTGTCTAATCGGCTTAGCCAAAATACATATTGATAGAATACTAAAGCAGTTTAGTATGAAATACACAAGAAGAGCTTCTTGACAAAGTCACATGGAAAGAGTTTTAAGAAAGAGTCTGTATTCTGAAATACTAATGAGAGAAATACATGATTTCAATCACACTTGTATATATTAATGTTCCATGGTATGTAAACAACCAGATATATCCAGTACTCCAAGTAAGTTGTGAGTAAAGTTACCAGAATGATCAAATTGTTGATCATAGGACAGCAGTAAAATGTTGTTAAATACTAATTGTTGGAAATGTGCCCTAGAGGCAATAATAAATTGGTTATTATCATATTTCCTTGTTCATTATAAAGGTTTATTATTCATGCTAGAATTGTATTGACCGGAAACTTGAATACATGTGTGGATACATAAACAAATACCGTGTCCCTAGTGAGCCTCTACTAGACTAGCTCGTTGATCAAAGATGGTTAAGGTTTCCTAACCATAGACATGAGTTATCATTTGATAACGGGATCACACCATTAGGAGAATGATGTGATGGACAAGACCCAACCGTAAGCTTAGCATCAGATCATTTAGTTATTTGCTACAGCTTTCTTCATGTCAAGTATCAGTTCCTTAGACCATGAGATCATGTCACTCCCGAATACCAGAGGAATGCCTTGTGTGCTATCAAACATCACTTCGTAACAGGGTGATCAGAAAGATGCTCTACAGGTATCTCCGAAGGTGTCTGTTCGGTTGCATGAATCGAGACTGGGATTTGTCACTTCGTATGACGGAGAGATATCTATGGGCCCTCTCGGTAATACAACATCGTAAAGAGCTTGCAAGCAATGTGGCTAATGAGTTAGTCATAGGATCTTGTATTATGGAACGAGTAAAGATACTTGCCGGTAACGATATTGAACTAGGTATGGAGATACCGACGATCAAATCTCGGGCAAGTAACATATCGCCGGACAAAGGGAATTGCATACGGGATTAACCGAATCCTCGACATCGTGGTTCAACCGATAAAAGATCTTCATGGAATATGTAGGAACCAATATGGGCATCCAGGTTCCGCTATTGGTTATTGACCGGAGAGGTGTCTCGGTCATGTCTACATGATTCTCGAACCCGCAGGGTCCGCACGCTTAATGTTCGATAACGCTAGAGTAGTATTGGGATATGTGCGTTGGTGACCGAATGTTGTTCCGAGTCCCGGATGAGGTCCCGAACATCACGAGGAGCTCCGGAATGGTCCAGAGGTAAAGAATTATATATAGGAAGTCCTGTTTTGGTCGCCAAAAAAGTTTCGGTTATTATCGGTATTGTACCGGGAGTGCCGAAAGGGGTCCGGGGGTCCACCGGGGGGGTCCACCTGCCCCGGGGCGCACATGGGTTGTAGGGGGTGCGCCTTGGCCTATATGGGCCAAGGGCACCTACCCCAAGGGGCCCATGCGCCAAGAGGGAGAGAGAGGGGAAGAGTCCTAAGGGGGGAAGGCACCCCCCTAGGTTTTGACCAACTTTTTTTGGTCGCAAAAAGGTCAGAAATGGAAAACAATGACCATTCAGTGACCAATATTGATGGTCGCAAGTTGCCATATTTCTTTTAGTGCTAGGCCGGTGCCCCCTCCTTGGAGGAGGGGCTAGGGCTGTGCCCCAGACCTCCCCCTTGCCTCCTATATATAGTAGGGGAGAGGGAGGGGCTGGACACACCAATTCCCACGCCCCAGAGGCAGCCCTACCTCTCCCATAACTCTGTTTTCTCCTCAGATTGGTTCCGGCAGCGTTTGGCGAAGCCCTGCCGGCACTACACCACCACCATCTCCACCACGCCGTCGTGCTGGTTGAGATCCCATCTACTTCTCCTCTCTTGCTTGCTGGATCAAGAAGGAGGAGACGTCACCGAGCCGCACGTGTGCTGAACGCGGAGGTGCCGTCCGTTCGGTACTTCATCGGATTGGATCACGATTGGATCGTGAAGAGTACGACTACATCAACCGTGTTATATATGCTTCCGCTTTTGGTCTACAAGGGTATGTAGACACACTCCCCTCTCAATGCTATGCTTCTCATAGATAGATCTTGGGTGATTCATAGGAATTTTTTGATTTTCATGCTTCGTTCCCCTTTAGTGGCATCATGAGCTAGGTCTATGCGTAGATGTATATGCATGAGTAGAACACAAAGAAGTTGTGGGCGTTGATGCTCAAATTGCTTACCTCTCTTGTCTTATTTGGATTCGGCGGTATTGTGGGATGAAGCGGCTCAGACCAACCTTACATGTCCTCGCACATGAGACGGGTTCCACCGACTAACATGCAACTTGTTTTGCATAAGGTGGCTGGTGGGAGTCTGTCTCTCCTACTTTAGTTGAATCTGATTTGACAAAGGCGGTCCTTGTAGAAGGTTAAAAGGCAACTTGATTATCACCGTTGTGGCTTTACTTAGTTAAGAACTGTTCTTGCTAGTTGCCCATAGCAGCCACGTAAAATTTGCAACAACAAAGTAGAGGACGTCTAACTTGTTTTTGCAGGGCATGTTGTGATGTGGTATGGCCAAAACGTGATGTGATATATGTTGATGTATGAGATGATCATGTTTTGTAGTAGGTTCATGACTTGCATGTCGATGAGTACGGCAACCGGTAGGAGCCATAGGGTTGTCTTTAATTTATTGTATGACCTGCGTATCAATCATTAAACGCCATGTAATTGCTTTACTTTATCGCTATGTGTTAGCAATAGTTGTAGAAGCAATAGTTGGCGAGACAACCACGTGACGAAACGATGATGGAGATCATGGTGTCATGCCGGTGACGATGGAGATCATGTCGGTGCTTTGGAGATGGAGATCAAAGGCACAAGATAATAATGGCCAGATCATGTCACATATTGATTGCATCTGATGTTTATCTTTTTATGCATCTTATTTTGCTTAGGACGACGGTAGCATTATAAGATGATCCCTTCACCTAATTTCAAGATAAAAGTGTTCTCCCTAAGTATGCACCATTGCGAAAGTTCGTCGTTTCGAAGCACCACGTGATGATCGGGTGTGATAGACTCTACGTTCACATACAACGGGTGTAAGCCAGTTTTTACACATGCAGAATACTTGGGTTAAACTTGACGAGCCTAGCATGTACAGACATGGCCTCGGAGCACGAGAGACTGAAAGGTCGAACATGAGTCATATAATAGATATGATCAACATGGAGATGTTCACCATTGATGACTGCCCCATCTCACGTGATGATCGGACATGGGTCAGTTGATGTGGATCATGTAACACTTAGACAACTTGAGGGATGTTGATTTAAGTGGGAGTTCATTAGTAATTTGATTAACTGAACTAATTATCATGAACTTAGTCTAAATTGTCTTTGCAAAATTCTGTTGTAGATCAATGGCTCGCGATGTAGTTCCCCTGAATTTTAATGCGTTCCTAGAGAAAGCTAGGTTGAAAGATGATGGAAGCAACTATGCGGACTAGGTCCGTAACTTGAGGATTATCCTCACTGCTGCACAGAAGGCTTATGTCCTTGATGCACCGCTAGGTGAAGCACCCCCTACAGCGTCGTCTGTGGATGTTGTGAACATCTGGCAGGCACGTTCTGATGACTACTCGATAGTTAAGTGCACCATGCTTTACGGCTTAGAACCGGGTCTCCAAAGACGTTTTGAGCACCACGAAGCATATGAGATGTTCCAGGAGCTAAAATTGGTATTTCAATCTCATGCCCGGGTTGAGAGGTATGACACCTCCGACAAGTTCTTTAGCTGCAAGATGGAGGAGAACAGCTCCGTTAGTGAGCATATACTCAAAATGTCTGGGTATAACAACCGCTTGAATCAGTTGGGAGTTAATCTTCCAGATGAGACGTGACGGTGTAAAAACCGGCAGACCTCGGGGTAGGGGGTCCCGAGCTGTGGATCTAGGATTGATGGTAACAGAGACAAGGGAGACGATGTTTTACCCAGGTTCGGGCCCTCTTGATGGAGGTAAAACCCTATGTCCTGCTTCTGTTTATATTAATGGAGATGTATCGAGTACAGAGTTGATCTACCTCGAGATCGTAATGTGTGTCTAACTTCTAAAGCTAGGTGTTTGATATTGCATTGTTCTCTTCTACAGGCTAAACCCTATGGCTTATATACACGCCAGGGAGGGTATCTAGGGTTACAAGGTTGGTATCTAAGAGTAAGGCGGCTGGACAAATCTTGAAGTGTACTGCAAGTCTTCGGTAGAGACAGTCTTGATCACGTCTCCCATATGCGGCTTCCGGAGTCCATCTTGATTACGTACGAGGGCATATCGGCCCATCCGAAGAGACGGGCCGGCTAGGTTAGTACCCCCAAATCCAGGACACCGTCAGTAGCCCCTGAACTGGTCTTCGATGCTGAGGTCGACGTTCTTCATTTCCCGGAGTCTTGGCTCGATAGACAAGTTCCACTTTATATTTCGAACCATTTTTAACAGATCATCAACATCCGAGGTTCAACCACGCTTATACCCTGCCCGAGGTGAGTAGGTATCTTAGCCTCGAAGGCTTGCTATCTAGGCATGAACAGTCTAACCCGGCCTGACAGCTTTATCGAGGAGGCCCGCCCCTCAACAGGTCGAGAAGTTACTGCTTCTCCTCAAATCGCGTTTCGAGGCGGCCCTTTTGCTGGCACGTCCCACCGAGGCAGAGATCGTGCCCGCTTTCTTAGGGATATCATCAAGATTTTATTTCCCCCCATATGCGCCAACGGCATTTTTGATAGCAATCACGAATTTATCGGCGTAGCGAAGGGGACTCTTGGCCTTTTATAGGCTTATAAAAATGGAGGGGAGAAGAGCGCGACAGCCCACGCTCCCATTCCTCCCTCGCAGTCGCTTCGTCTAGCTCTAGCGCCCAGATCCAGCGTACATGCCTTTCTCTTTCGCAAACTTGACTCCCTCACCAGCCATGGCCGACACCCTCAAGGGGCACTGGGGCGGCTCCAGCGTGACGGCGGTGACCATTGCCGAGCTGCGTGACGCGGGGTATCTAGCCCCTGTCATCGCCGCCCGTGCTCCAGCGGCCGACGAGCTGGTACCCGCTCCCAACGCCGGGGAGCGGGTGGTCTTCGTCCCCCACCTTATCCGAGGCTGGGGTTCCCGCTGCACCCTTTCGTGCGCGGGATCATGTTTTACTACGGGTTAGATTTCCATCACCTAGCCCCCAACTCCACCCTCCACCTCGCTGCTTTTATAACAGTCTGCGAGGCCTTCCTTCGCTGTGAGCCACACTTCGGCCTATGGCTGAAGCTCTTCGGGATCAAACCGAAGTCAGGTGGTTCCGAACTCACGGAGTGCGGGGGGGCCATGATTAGCAAGAACCAGGGGATCACCTGGTTCAAGGGTACCTTCATTGAAATGGTGAAGGAGTGGCAAAGGGAGTGGTTCTATATCACCGAACCCCTCGCTATTGGTCAAACCGAGGTCCCGGCCTTCTCAGCCGGGCCTCCCAAGAAACTCAAGTCTTGGAAGGAAAAGGGCGTCGCCTGGGGGAAGCCCGAAGAGGTGGAAACCCTGGTCGAGAGGATCATGTGGTGGACCACCAAGGGGAAGGCCGATCTGGCCGATGTTATCAACGTCATGCTCAACCGCCGAATCCTTCCGCTCCAGCTTCGGGCCACCCCGATGTGGGCACAGAAGCCCGAGGACATGGACACCATCAACACCTTCTTCCGCTCCACCTTGGCCGCCATGTGGACAAAGCACATGAAGCTGGCCAGGGAGAAGATTCCCAAGGAGGGGGAGGACCGCGGCCTCGAGCACAGCTACGAGCCCCCCCCCCCCCCCCCGGTGAGTGATTCCGTCCTTCAAGTTTTCATTCTTCTCTTGTTGCTCCGAGGAGTAAAGTTTTTATCTGAGCCGTCATGTTTTGACACTTCGTAGAATTGGTCGGCATGGGTAAAAGGGGTGCGATGCCCAGCCCAATTGCCGGAACAACCTCGAACTCCTCTGCTCTCGGCGCTTCTGACCGAGGAGCCACACGTGGTGGTCTCCAAAGGGACGAAGCCCCAGGCGGAGAAGCCCAGTGCTCAGACCCGGGGGACTTCGGTCACCCATTCAGAAGAGACCCATACCTCCGCCGCTCAAGACGGCGGCGCCGAGGAGGGCGAGGAGGAGATCCCCCCCCCCCCCCCGAAGGGGAAGAGGTCGGTGTCCGAAGACGCCGACGTGGGCATGCCGCCCAAAGGCCCAAAGAGGCCGAGGCGAGCCTCATCCGAGGTCGCCAACAGATCGCTGGAGAGAGCCGAGCTCTCCGGTGACTCAAAACAAGACCCCCTCGTAACGGGGAGGAAGAAGCCGACGCCTCGAGGGTAAGCCCTTATCCTTGTCTTCCTTACTTGAGTCATTGTTTCATCAAGGGAAATTTTTATAGAAGCGACTTTTCATACACAATCCGCCAAAGGTGATCCCCAACGGCTTTTCGAGCGGGTTGCCGTCCGCCAGCGGGACTTCAGAGCCCGCTGCTTCTCCCCAGATGCAAGTTGGTCTGGGAGAGGCAACATCCACACTGGCCCCCGAGGTCAACACGGCGGGGGCCGATGAGGCGGTGGTCATGGCCGAGGTCGAAGACTCGGCCCAGCAAGACCCGAGGACGAAGCGCCCCGAGGTCATCGAAGAAGGGCTGGGCCAGATATCGGCCCAGCCGGAGTCTACCTCGGCGCTGCCTTCACAGATGGAGGCTCCTCGGGTGGACCCATCCGAGGTCATCCCTCCATCCCAGCCTACTATCCAAGGTCGGACCGGCACGGGGCGGGCCGAGGAGGTGGAGGAGGCCCTAAAGGGCTGCTCCCTCAAGGAGGAGCACCATGCCTTGATAGGTACGGCGCTGGAAGGGTACCGGTCTGCAGAGGCCGGCCTGCATGAGGTCTTCAAAAACCTCGTGGCGGGTTTCGAGGTACGTCTTCTGCGCGTTCGGTTTGCTTTGTTTTTATGAATTTTGTCCGAGGACATATAGCCCACCAAATGGCGTCATGAGTGAGTAGCCCCCGAGCCCGAAGTCGGTTGCAAGAAACCGGCATCGGGGTCACTTGAGTAAGTAGGAGGGTTGATGCAATATCTTCCTACCTTGTGTTTTGGAGATTGTTGACAGAAACAGGTATGGAATGATTTGTTTGCTAGTGCACACAGAGAGAAATAGTCCATACAGAACCGAGGAGAATGCTGTCTCAGGTGCACAGTTCAAAGAACTTCACCGAAGTATATCTGCGTTGCAGAGAAGAACGAGATTTATCTAATGAAGTCATTCAGACGAAATATCTGATGTGAAGAAATTAACCCCTCGAAGATTTATGCTGAAGTGAAGCATGTGTTTCGGTTTGGTCGTCCGAAGAAATTGACTGCAGCAAAGTGGAAGTCGAAGACAAAGTGAAGACGTAGTATTCATTTCGCTGTTCCTTTTTCTCTTACTTGAGTCATAGGACCTCCGTACTATTAAGAGGGGTATAGGTTCTCGAAGCTTAGATCCGCTGTGATGCTTAGCCTAAACCTATGAAAGTTGCGAGAGAAATCTCTTTGTGTTCCGAGCAAATACTTGCCAGCAAGAGACTGAGATCTTCTTCACTGCGAGAGATTTGTCTCGGACCGAGGAGTTAGCATTACTTGCTCCGCAAGTAATGTTACCGTTGCTCTGAAAATCCGACTGTTGTGAAACGTGTCGGTTGGCCATTGGCTGGACCGCATGTCCAAAATGATCATTTCCCATCCGGGAAGGCTGCGGCTATAAATAGCCACCCCGCTCCAACGTTGCCCGTTGGCTACTCCGTTTAAGATTTCTGAGAAGATTGATTTGAGCAACCCCTCTCCGAGTGATTTGAGTTTAAGATCCACCGAGAGAAAACCAAGAACCCAAAACTTAGACAGTGGTTTAGCATCACAGTGGTTCTGAGTTAAGAGTTCTTGTACCTATTACTCTTGACAGTTGCGCACTCTCTAGACGGATAGGTTTCGGCTCGAGTGTTGAAGAGTTGTTGTCTTCACCGAGCTAGATCTCCAGCAACCAAGGGTGATTGTGGTTCGCGAAGGTCGACCGAAGGTTTGGAGATCGCCGACAAGGATCTACCACGAGTGAAATCAACTGGAGTCTGATCAGCTTCGAGTTGAAGGATAATAGGGTGAAGAGAGTTTATCTTCTGTGTTAAGTCACAGCCCCTCCAACCAGACGTAGCCCTTTGGCAGAAGGGTGAACTCGTCTACCAAATATCTCTGTCGCCATCAAGCACCACTGGTTCTATCTACTTTACTGCTTTTATTTCAGCAGTTTACATTCGTGGTCTGCGTCGATAGTTTATCTGATCATTCTCCTCCATCGTAGTTTTGCATCTTCAGTCGCCCTTGTTATCATTCTCCTGAGTTATTCTTCGTATCTCATTCCCGTGCATTTTCATCACACTATTCAATCGTCATCATTTCACCTCGGTTAACCATCTTGCATATCTCTCGTCACCCGCATCATGTTTTGTCTCGTACTACTGCATATGTTTGCTTGTTGCATTACTCTCATCGTAGTTAAACCTGTGATTTCCCAAGCTCGCGCTGTTATTACTTCCTTCATCGAGGAACATGCTTCCGAAGACGAAAATTGATTCAGTTCATTTCATTCTTTACATTTTTCCGCTGCTGTGATTGAGATCAGTTCAAAACTTTCGAAAGAAATTTTGAATCTCCCATTCACCCCCCCTCTGGTCAATATACTCTCGGTCCTAACAATTGGTATCAGAGCAAGTACTCCCTGTCTCTGTTAATTAAAGGTCTAACGTCCTTGGAGTTTTGAGTATGTCGCATGCAGGTAGATCCTCGCACTCTGAAAGATTTCCTATCTTCGATGGAAATGACTATCTGTACTGGAAGGAAAGAATGAGAATCAGAATTCAAGCAATCAACTTTGATCTATGGCAGATTGTGGAAAATGGATACACCATTCAGCAATTGAATGATCTGACCTCCAATGACAAAGCAAATCTGCAGTTGGATGCTCAAGCAAAAGATATCATCTGTTGCGGTCTGTCAAAAGATATTTTTCGTCGATTTCAGAAGCTCGGCACTGCAAAGCAAATTTGGGATGCCATCAAGAATGCTGATGAAGAATTCATCGCCAGAACGGATCCCCACACTCAAATGCTTCGGGCCATGTTTACTGGTTTTAGAAGCCTGCGAAAAGAAAGTGCTATGGAACTCACTGATCGACTGACAAACACTGTTGAAAGGCTTCATCAGCAAGGAGTAACTGACATCACCGATAGAGATGTGGTCAACAAGCGTCTAAGTGCTCTTGATGCAACCTTTGACCCCATCGTAGCTGAAATCAAGCAAAGACCTGACTATGAAGAACTTCACTATGTTGAGGTCATGACGTTGTTGTCTCTTCATGAAGAAAAGATGGAGCTTGAAAATGCAGATCATGAATCTTCTTCAAAAGGTGAAGGAGAAATCCTTTCTCACTATGGTAGTGAACAAGAAGAAGAAGAAGAAGACGTTGAAAATCAACACACTATCAGAAGGGAACTGGAAATGCTCACGGAAAGGCTAAGTGATCTCAGAAGACAAAATATGTATCTCATAAATGATGACGAAGTTGATTTGCCTGGATCATCGAGAAAGTTACCTCCGAAAGAAATGAAGTGCTTCAAATGCAAACAACTCGGTCACCTCATAGCAGACTGTCCTAGCTGGGAAGATGAGAAACCTAGCAACAGATGGATTTATCTACACGGCAAAGGATTCATTCGAATAGACCGTCACACTAAGCTCTCGAAGAAGAATAAATCATCCTCATCCTCTTCGAAGAGACCAGTCACTGACGTACAAGCCAAGGCAGCCATTGAATCAAATCTGAAGAAAATATGTCAGATAAATAGAGTTTGTGCTGAAATGAACATGGAATCTGAAGATGAGACATCTGAATCTGATTCTGAAGACGAAGAAATTCGCAGATACATGGGAAGAAGCAATGCATTCGTCGCTTGTGAATCATCCAAGAAGCCTCTCGAATCAGACACTGATGATAAAGCCTCAAGTGATGATGAACATATCGCATTCTGTCTCATGGCAAAAACCTCAAAGGATCAGGTATCAGCAAAGCGCCAACATTCCTCTGAATACATTGCCTATGCTAAACTTGTTAAGCTTGCAAAATCTCAACAAGATGAGCTAGAACGACTTGAGATGAATCTCAGGAAAACCGAAGGATTACTGGTCGAAGAGATGGAGAAGAATCAAGAGTTGACTGAAAAGCATGATGCTTTTTCTTCAACGTTTGATGATCTTTCTGAACGATATGATTCTCTTACAGTCGACTTCGAGAGTTTGTCAGATGAACTCCTTAGCCGGAATCAAGAACTCGATTCACTGAAAGAGTCGTATGACGTTCTCACGAAAGAAAAAGCTTCTCTCTTCGCCGAGCAATCTAACAACCTTCCTGATGATTTTGTGTCTCCTTGCTTGAAATGCCTAGAATGTAGTAATGCTGAGTCAAATGCTGAAACATCTAATACTGCCATCGAGAATAATGCAACTACTTCGAATGATATCTCTAACCCCTCTCCCGAGGAAATTCTTGCTATCTCTGATGAAAATTACAGACTAAAGAACTTGCTTGAGACAGGAATGTTAAAGCGCCTCAAGGGACATCAAACTTTGTGTGATGTGCTCAAAAAGTCAATACTGCACAAAAATCCCCGAAAGGAAGGATTGGGTTTTGAAAGGAAACTCAATGTTGATGGAACATACTGGACTCCCAAGCAATATCCACGAACAAGTTGGGTTCTTGCTAAGGGAAAAACTCTCGAACCAGCGCTCCTGTCCGGATATGACTCTCTCATTCCTGTTGTTTCTGACGAGTCTGATGACTCAAACTACAAACTCTTCAAACAACAGAATGGTAAGGTTTTCTCTAGATATGTTGGGACTAACTGCAGGTCAGGATCACCCAAGAAGCAAATATGGGTGAAGAAGTGCACCATTGAAAATTTGTCTGTCACTGCTAACCTGAATATGCAGAGCAATCTTCTTCGAGGAAATAATAATTACTCGCTGATTGGCACTAAAATTTCCTCGAACGGATATCGGTCAAACTTTCGACAAAAGGAGTATATGCGTACCTCCCCGAATCATTACACTCATGTCTTTGGAAATAACTTCAATGCATATTCTTATGATTACTCTCAAGGTGCACTAATATCTCACAGATCTCGCCGAAAGAATGTTGTTGCTCAAACGAAGAAAATGAGATCCTCGTTGCCCACGCAAGTGTGGGTTGCGAAAGAGAACTAACCTCCTCTTGCAGATGTTATCTCAGGGATCTTCATCGATCATCTTTTGCCCTGAGATCTTTTGTTGGTGCCAGCTCTTTGCGTGTTTCTCTGTTGATTCTTTTTTAGTCGTGTTTGTTTTTGGCAAGTCTCTCGTAGTTTTTGTGTCGTTTCAGCCGGTCTGTGTTTTCCCTCTGTTCTTCTTCGTCATAAACATGCAACTTGATCTGAAGAAGATTCCAATCCGATGTCCTTGGCCGCAAATGAAATCAACTTCGAAATTTCATCTGTTTTGGCGCTTGCCCTTCTTCACACCCGTCTGCTTTCAGTTCTGTTACCACGATTTTCGCTGAAAACGGCTGACACGTGGCCACGATCTCTTGATCGTGATCTCGTCCGTTGAATGTGGAACGTCCTGTGCTTTTCGTCCGTGGATCTCGGAGAAAGCGGTTTCGCCCTCGGGCTATATAAACCCCTCTCCAGGCGTCCTCTTTCTTTGCTCTTTCTCAGTTCGTCTTCAAAGCCCACCTCTCGCTCTCCGACCGAGCCCGAGGTCCAAGCAGCATCGTCGTTGTGCCTCGCCGTGCAACTCCGGTGAAGCCTCACCGTCGTTGGTCGCACGAGTGCGGTACCTCTTCTTCTCCGCATTGCCGTAGTTGATCTTTGCTGCCAAGTTAGGGCGCACAGATCTGGAACTAGCCCTGTCTATTTCTCTGTTCTAGGGCTGTTCTTACCGACGCAAATTTCCTCTGCTTTATTTTCTTGCGGTAGATCTTTGGGGCGCTCTCAAGTTATGGCTTGTACGGTTTGTAGCTTTTCCCTCGTACCAGCCCCTTGAGATCTAGGGTTCATGTGTATCCTTCCGAAAGATTAGATAAGCTGTTCTATGCCCTCTGGTGCTATGCAATTGTATCGATGATATCTTTCAAATTTGCTTACCATGGATTCCTTCGCTGCTTCCGAAAATCTTGTCATTTTCTGTCAAAAATTGCTTCTGTGCATGTTTATGACCCCTTCCTGTTTTCCCTCGCTTTGTTGTTTTTCTCTCAGGAGTGGTCATGGCTCATAGTTAGGAAGAGCAGTTTGGGTCTGAAGAAGAAATACCTCAGATGACGCATATGGCTGAAAGAGCAAAGTTGTCTGGTGAAAGAAAAGCTGCTAAGCCACCAAAGATTCCGAAGAAGATATCTGAATCTGAAACAGAAGATGAAGAGGAAGATGATATTCCCTCGGCTCACAGTCAGCCTGAGGATGAACTGATCACCGATTCAAAGTCCTTATTCTCTGAAGGAAATCCCAAGAAGGGAGGTCGCGGTAGAGAAAGGAACACCACGGCTGAGATGTCTGATCCCGAGTCTTACAAAACTCCACCTGGAGTGGAAACTGCAACCGAAAGAAATAACAGGTTGCAAAGGATTCGCCGTCGTTGGGCGAAGAAATGGTTCAACTATGAAAATGTCCGAAGGAAATATCAAATCTTATTCGCTTTCACTCCACCCTGGAATGACTGCATAGCTGAAGGCTACCTCGGTCCAGATGACGAAAAAGTCAGGCCACCTCCTCCTGTAAACGCTCATGCTGACTCGATGAAAACAATTGCCAATTTTCCCGGAGAAGTGGAAAAGAGAGCTAAGGCCAAGGCCAAACATGAAGCAAAGGCCGCAAAGAAAAATCAAGTGGAACAGAGGAATGTTGAGTTGACTCTGCAAGATGTGCAAGAGAAGAAGGATCGAGCTTCTGCCCGAAAGGAAAACAAGAAGAGGAAGTTTGTTTCCCCTCGTGCTCCGAGAAAGAAATCAGTTGCCAGAAAACCAAAGAAGGCAGCTTCTGCCTCATCTGATGATTCCTCCGATGATAATGTTGCCGATGAAATTCCAATATACGATCAACGAGCTCTTCTGCACAATCCATATCAAACTCCCTCATCAGCAAAAGTCTCACCCTCATTGAGAACGTCACCAAGGCTTGCACCTGCTCCAGTCTCAGATAAACCTTCGGGTTCTGCAGCCCCATCTGCGAAGAGAAAGCTATTACCCGAAGAAAAAGCTTCTACTTCTGTCAAGAAAGCCAAGCCAAGTGTTCCTGCTCCCACAGAGGAACTGAAGTATGACTTCGACCTGATGATTGATCTCATTGAAAGTGCTGCGTACGATGCAAAATCAGCTGATTTGAGTAGTTTGGGTCTTCCTGATGATGTTACCAAGCTGGTAGCAAAACACTTCACTGAGCTGGGAGAAATTACCAAGAAAATGAACCAAGCTGTCGAGAACAAGAAAATCCTCGACCAAAAGAGGAAGGATGCCAACTCTGATTCTGGAAGAAAGGAGCTAAACAAGGAGATTCTTGAGCTCACCAAGGCTCTCACTGTTATGAGGAATAATAAGATTGAGTGGCACTCCAAACTGAAGACGGATGTTTCTCAGCTTTGTGATCGAAGAAATGATGAGATCAAAAGTCAAGCAGATCTTGCTCGACGAAGAATTCAGGAAGAGAAACAATAGAAAACTAGGGCAAGAGTCAATAAACCAAAGGCTGTCAATGATCGCCGAATTCAAACTGTAGCAATTGATGTCCCTGTCGACCCAAGTGCTCCACTGCAGCAGATACCACCATCCCCTCTTCACGAGAAAGAAACCATGCAACAAACTGGGACTGCAGCAGTTTTCATTCCTACCACAGTTGCTCAAGAGCCCGATGTGATGGATGTTTTTCTGAACAAGACTGACGAAGAGAATGTTGTGCCCGAGCAGCAAGCCCCTGAAGAAAATATTGACGAAGAGATTGAGGTTGAGAAGGCAGTTTCATCGCCTCTGAAGGTTTTGCAAGTTGAGCGCTCCGGATCCAACAAGGAGGATGCCAAGGTTGAGGGGGAGCAAAATGCTTCCCGAGAAAATACCACCCCGGTCATCTCATCTGGAGCCCCTAACCAGATGATGGTTGATCATGCACCTGGATCTTTGGCTTCACAGCTAGAACAGGAAGAAAAGATAGCTGAAGAGCCCATGGCTCACGAACTAGTTGTACCACCCTTTCTACCCCAGGAAACCGAAAGAGAAGTTGTTGTGACCCAAGTGTCCGAAGAGGTTGTCATGCCTCCCACTATTGAGAGTTCACCGAAAGAAAAGGTCCTAGTGCCTGATAGTCAGAAAGCCGCTGAAGGAGTTCCAGCGAAAGAAAATGAAGGATAGACAAGTGCTCCAATGCCATCTGCACCAGAGAAAGTGAAAAGACCCCTTGCACCACTAAAGCCAATCGATGAAAATGCGCCATCATCTGATGATGTTCAGCCGATGGAAATTAACGATGAAGATAATCGGAAAAATCCCCATGAAATGTTTCCTTTGTTCCCTGCTAGATATGGCCCAACTGGTCCTGCGTTCAATGAGCAAATTCATCTGTCGAAGCTTGCGTTCTTTGGGATCAGTCCGTATGAAGGAGAAAGGACTTCACTGTCACCCAGGTTCTGGACTGAAGAGCAAGCTGTATATTATGCTCGGATCTTGTTTGGCAAGAATAGAATTTTCAATGACAAGATATTAAACTTCGCTGAGCTCGAAGAAATGCCCTGTTTCCTCCATGCAATTGAGCATATTGAACATGCTCTCCTGAAAGGATACATGCGCTTCAATCATGGCTGGAACAAAGAAATTATCCTTCAGTTCTATGCCACACTATATATCTCAGGAGACCTTGGAAACACCTCAACCTGGATTCTCGAATGGATGACTGGCACAGAAAAGATCAAGTGCTCGGCAGATCAGTTTTTGGCCCTGATAAATCTTCCTCGGTGTGAGTTTGAAAAGGATAGGGAACACAGGCTGCATTTCTAGGAAGTGTTCGAAGCCCAACTCCACCTTCTAATGGATCCCCACTTGGTTGGTGATGAATGCGTTGAAGTAGATCCCAAGAAGTTGGCCTATGACAACAAAGTGATGTTTTACATTCTGTGCAATACTCTCACGCCAACGAACAGACCAAATTCCATCAATGGCATCGTGGGAAATGCTCTTCTGGCCATCTCTCAAGGAATACGTTTCGATGTTCCAGATCTTTTCATTCGCAATCTGGCGTGTGCTGCTGATAGCCCCCAGTCACTAAAGCCATATGCTCCATGGATCATGTTTGCAATCGAGCATCTTATCAATGAGAAATTCATCTGGGCTCATTTTCCGAAAATTTTCATGCCACCAGTGCGAGACACTCTCCGTATGGTGAAGGATATTGGAAAAGGGAAGAAACCTGTTGATGCTCCTGGCACTGCGTCTGCGTCTGAAAATGCTCCTAAAGTCAAGAAAGCCAGAGTTGAAATCCCTCGTGAGGAAAATCCATCTCTTTATGAGATTTGCATTCGCACACAGCAAGCATTGGAGAGCCACATCAAGTTGGATCGAAAAGAAAAACTGGAGCTGATGATTGAGCTAAATTTACTTCATAATCACACTCGCCAAATTCTTCTATATGAGAAGGAAGCAAAGAACCGCTCCTGGACTCTGCTAAGACAACATTATTCTCGCAAACAGCTGCATGCCAAGGGTATCAAGAAGGAGTATGACTACCTGGACTTAATTGCTGTTCCTCGCGTCCAAAGGCAAACTCCTGTGCTCCCACAGCGTTCTGCTTCGACAGACCTACTGTTTGTCAAACATGATGATGAAATTTCTGACACAGCCGGTTCTCTCATTTTCAAGCCAGATGTTCATCACACCAAGTCTTCCAGAGCCCATGCTGCCACTCCTGCTTCTGCCTCGACCATTCCTCGATCTTCGGATTCTGATTCATCGAGTGGTTTTAATTCTGATTCTGAGGACACTCCGGAAGAATAGTTCCTCGTATGTTTTCTCTTTCCTTTTCAAAACTTGTTGACAAAAAGGGGGAGAATTACATCGAGTGATAGATCTTCGGGGTATTTGCAGGTTGTTTTTATTTCTAGGGTGTTCTTATTCGCCTTTTGATTATCTCTCGAACAATTTGCTTGTTGAACTTAACGCACCTCCTGTGGTGTTGGATTACTCGGTCGCCATGCAATGTTAATAACCCCCCCTACAATGTTATTTGTTTCGTACTATCTGTTTGCAGGTACTATCTATTGTTACCATCGATAGTTATCTATTGTGCAGGGAAAGTGTTTGCTCTACAAAGACGACAAGAAATCATCCTGTGATAGCACAAATGGGAGAAATACATTGAACACTATATGAATGATATCTGATGTGGTTGGATATGCTATGATTGTTATCCGTCATTATCTAACCTTGCAGGAAGAAAGAGAAAATCTCTTCTGAAGCATATCCACTCCGAGCAATATACTCTTGTTTTATCTTGCTCTGCTCATATCGAATATCTAACATGCAGGAAACCTACATCTCGTGTGGATTCAATTTATGTTCTGAGAAAATCATCTTGTTATATCCTTTGTCACAAATCCTTCAAAGAATATCTTATGTCTAATTCTTTTCGAAGATTTTGTGACAGGAATTATCTCAGACATCGTCGAGTGCATTGAAAGAAGTCAAGTATAAGATCATTTGTCAATGACACTCTTACGAAGAATTACCTCGCCATCTTCCGATTCATTTTATGCTCTGATGCATATCTTCAGGGGCAGCTTGATATTCTTCGTAATTATCTCTCGTCTTTTATTATCCTTCGCATTCCATTCCATTCTTTATCTATCCTTCGATGTGATCTGTTTTGTCAACAATCATCCAAAAAGGGCGAGATTGTTGATGCAATATCTACCTACCTTGTGTTTTGGAGATTGTTGATAGAAACAGGTATGGACTGATTTGTTTGCTAGTGCACATAGAGAGAAATAGTCCATACAGAACCGAGGAGAATGCTGTCTCAGGTGCACAGTTCAAAGAACTTCACCGAAGTATATCTGCGTTGCAGAGAAGAACGAGCTTTATCTAATGAAGTCATTCAAACGAAATATCTGATGTGAAGAAATTAACCCCTCGAAGATTTATGCTGAAGTGAAGCATGTGTTTCCGTTTGGTCGTCCGAACAAATTGACTGCAGCAAAGTGGAAGTCGAAGACAAAGTGAAGTCGTAGTATTCATTTCGCTGTTCCTTTTTCACTTACTTGAGTCATAGGACCTCCGTACTATTAAGAGGGGTATAGGTTCTCGAAGCTTAGATCCGCTGTGATGCTTAACCCAAACCTATGAAAGTTGCGAGAGAAATCTCTTTGTGTTCCGAGCAAATACTTGCCAGCAAGAGACTGAGATCTTCTTCACTGCGAGAGATTTGTCTCGGACCGAGGAGTTAGCATTACTTGCTCCGCAAGTAATGTTACCGTTGCTCTGAAAATCCGACCGTTGTGAAACGTGTCGGTTGGCCATTGGCTGGACCGCATGTCCAAAATGGTCATTTCCCATCCGGGAAGGCTGCGGCTATAAATAGCCACCCCGCTCCAACGTTGCTCGTTGGCTGCTCCGCTTAAGATTTCTGAGAAGATTGATTTGAGCAACCCCTCTCCGAGTGATTTGAGTTTAAGATCCACCGAGAGAAAACCAAGAACCCAAAACTTAGACAGTGGTTTAGCATCACAGTGGTTCTGAGTTAAGAGTTCTTGTACCTATTACTCTTGAGAGCTACGCACTCTCTAGACGGATAGGTTTCGGCTCGAGTGTTGAAGAGTTGTTGTTTTCACCGAGCTAGATCTTCAGCAACCAAGAGTGATTGTGGTTCGCGAAGGTCGACCGAAGGTTTGGAGATCACCGACAAGGATCTACCACGAGTGAAATCAACTGGAGTCTGATCAGCTTCGAGTTGAAGGAGAATAGGGTGAAGAGAGTTTATCTTCCGTGTTAAGTCACAGCCCCTCCAACCAGACGTAGCCCTTTGGCAGAAGGGTGAACTGGTCTACCAAATATCTCTATCGCCATCGAGCACCACTGGTTCTATCTACTTTACTGCTTTTATTTCAGCAGTTTACATTCGTGGTCTGCGTCGATAGTTTATCTGATCATTCTCCTCCATCGTAGTTTTCAATCTTCTGTCGCCCTTGTTATCATTCTCCTGAGTTATTCTTCGTATCTCATTCCCGTGCATTTTCATCACACTGTTCAATCGTCATCATTTCACCTCGGTTAACCATCTTGCATATCTCTCGTCACCCGCATCATGTTTTGTCTCGTACTACTGCATATGTTTGCCTGTTGCATTACTCTCATTGTAGTTAAACCTGTGATTTCCCAAGCTCGCGCTGTTATTACTTCCTTCATCGAGGAACATGCTTCTAAAGACGAAAATTGATTCAGTTCATTTCATTCTTTACATTATTCCGCTGCTGTGATTGAGATCAGTTCAAAACTTTCGAAAGAAATTTTGAATCTCCCATTCACCCCCCTCTGGTCGATATACTCTCGGTCCTAACAAGGAGCTTGCGGAGTAGCCCCTAGGACGCTACGCGAAGCAGCCGTCCTAGAGCATGTCTGATGGTCTAAACCAAATTTTTTTCCAACAAGGACCTGTTTCATTCCAGGTTTCGACCTTGGTTCCGGACTCCATCTCCAAAGGGATGGCGGAGATGAACCGGAGACTTGAGCGATCTCAAGGTAAGCAAGGTTAAACTTGCATTGCATGTTGTATGTTAAAGGAAACAACTAAAACTGAAATATATTGACAACGGAGTTGGAGACGCTCAAGGCCGAGCTTGAAAGAGCTCGGAAGGAAGTGCGGCAGCAGACGACTGTTGCCGCTGTAGCCGAGAAGGCATGGGTCGCCGAGGAGGCGGCCAGAGAGAAGCACCAGGCGCAGGTGCTGGAGGTCGAGGAGACCCTGAAGGGCGTGTTTGAAGCACGCGACAGGCTTCAGGAGGAGGGGCAACGAACGAAAGAGGAGCTCGAGAAGCTTCAACGTGCCCACTCCGAGCTCAACACCTCGGCCCGTGCGGACCGCGAGGTGCTCCAGCAAGTGGAGCAAATCGCCTCGGGTAAGATATTTTTGCTGCAGTGTGCGTTTAGCAGCAAGGGGTGTGTCCAGCTCACCCAGTTGTGGTGTTCCGCAGAGGTCTTCGAGGATCTCCCGCAGAGCGCAGAGGATGCAGTGGCTTACTTCGGCCAGCTGGCTGGTCATGAGGCGGAAAAGGCCTTCTGGGGTCAATTCCCAGGGTCCCTGTCCGCGCAGCTGCTGAATCATCGAGTGAAGCAGCTGGTCGAGCTGTTTCGCATGACAAGGACAGCACTCCAGGACCTCTGCGTTGCTCTATGGCCGGCTGAAGCCATGCCGAGGAGCCTCTTCGGCCTGACGGCTCCTCTCCAGGATGCCGTGCCCTGCGTTGCCCGCTGGAAGAGGTCCGCGTGCTTCGAAGGGGCTCGGAGGGCATACGCTTGTGTGAAGACTCACTTCCGCAAAGTTGACGCGGGGACTTGTGCTGCTGGCCCACCTGACGACAAGTTGCGGACCGCCGAGCAGTTCTTTACCGAGGTGGAGGCGGGAGCTCGGACCACCGAGGCCATGTGCTCTAAAGACACTTTGTATTTTTGAGTACTCCGGAATGCCGGAGTGTATGATGTGAAAACTTTATCTGTTTGAGAATGGTTTTAAGATTCCATCCGTGGTGTTTATTATTCCTCCTTTATGACTATGCCAAATGAAAGTGGCCATTCGTCGGCTTCAGCCCCAGTGTAGGTTATACAAAGGGTGTCCCTTAAGTCACAGTGACCCTTAGCCGACGTCTCGGTGCCCGGAGGCGGTCGGTGACTTATAGGAACTTGGCAATCGGACTATAGATGCTTGATGTCTTTCATCTAGTCATAGGAGTTTGACTGTGGGGTTTTGATAGCCAGCCCCTGATATAAGAAGTGTTCAGCCGGCGTTGCCGAGGTCCAGACCGTAGTACACTTCGGCTAGAAATAAAAGGCCTTCGTTTAACACGGGTGATCTTTATGATCACATCGCTTGACGCGGTCTCCGGATGGCGGACCAGTTTGCGCATACCTAGATAGTCAGTTTTTGGCTTTCTCCACTGAGGCGCCATGCCAATTGACCTGGCGGCGCAATCGCAGTGGTTCTCCCGTTACACCCTTAGCCTAATTCATCGAAAACGTAAGGGGTACACATAGGAGCCGGGCAACCCAACTATTGACCAAAATCTAGATTCGAAACTGATGCATATAAGGCCAAAATCCGAGACGCCGAATACATCGGACTTGGTTGTACAATTGTATCTTTTAAAGAACTTCATCGTCGCAGATCTATGTAGATAAAGAAGGACAATAGGGACCTTTAAAGGGCACAATTTCTTTATTTCAATCGTGTACATGCCCGTCTGCGACGAGAGTAAAAAAGAGTACAATGTAACTGGTAAAAAAGGAAAAAACAGGTCGGATAATTACTAATGGATTTTAGAGGATCCAGACCGAAGCCTGCCGCACGTCTGCGTTTTCGAACTATTGACCAGATCGTCCTGATTGAAGATGAAGAATTTGTGAAGGTCGATGCCCTTCCGGCCCGTTATACACTTGAAGTGTTTGATTAACCGAGTTCCTTAAAGGGAGGTTTGACCGAAGTCGCTCTGTGGTTGAAACCACCTAAATGTGTTCATATTTGGTTGCTTCATTTATAGATGCTTGCCTATGTTGGGGCTCTAAGCCTCCTCCTTGCGTGGTTGATCCGCGCCTGAGGTTTGGTAAGTGTGTTGGCTCCTCGGCGTCCCAGGGAATCTTAAGTGCAAAGTTATGAACTCTAGGGACGTAATGCCCGCAGAGAGGACATGCGAGGAGCCCGCATCCCTATTTCGAGTGCGAGGGTACTTGACCGAGGTCGATTTGTGCAGCCGTGGCACGCTTCAAGGAACGGGCGGCGCGTTTATCGCTGCGAGCTGCCTCCTCGGACGCCTGAACCTCGGCTGCGAAAGCCGCGGTCTGTTCCTCTGTCCGGAGTGAACGTTCTGTGTTACCATTGACTGTGATGACGCCCTTGGGTCCCGGCATTTTGAGCTTGAGATAGGCATAATGCGGGACTGCGTTGAAGCATGCAAAGGCTATGCGCCCTAAGAGCGCGTGGTATCCACTCCGGAAGGGTACGATATCGAAGATTAACTCCTCGCTTCTGAAGTTCTCGGGTGAACCGAAGACTACCTCTAGGGTGACTGTCCCCGTGCAGCGGGCTTCGACGCCCGGAATGACACCTTTAAAGGTGGTAGAGCTCGGCTTGATTCGCGATGAGTCGATGCCCATCTTCCGAACTGTGTCCTCGTAAATGAGGTTAAGGCTGCTTCCACCTTCTATCAGGACCCGTGTTAGATGATAACCATCGACAATGGGGTCCAGGACGAGCGCCGCCGATCCGCCATGCCTGATGCTGGTCGGGTGATCATGCTTGTCGAAAGTGATCGGGTAAGCCGACCATGGGTTATACTTCGGGGCGACTGGCTCTAGCGCGTATACATCCCGAAGCGCGCGTTTCCGCTCCCTCTTGGGGATGTGGGTGACATAGATCATATTGACCTCTGTTACCTCGTTAGGAAATTTCTTCTGCCCTCCATTATTGGGTTGCCGAGGTTCATCCTCGTCGTCGCTGTGGTGTCGGGTTTTATTTTGCCCCTCAGCTGCTATCTTGCCGGCCTGCTTGAACACCCAGCAGTTCCTGTTGGTGTGGGTTGCTGGTTTTTCCTGGGTGCCGTGAATCCCACATGGGCGGTCCAGGAGTCTGTCAAGCTGGCTAGGCCCATCTTTGTTCCCTTTATAAGGTTTTTTTTTCTACCCGGATTTAGGTCCGGTGAATCCTGCGTTGACCGCGGCGTTTTCAGTGTCGCTTCCACCATTTTTATACATGCGCTTATTTTTATTGCGCTTAGGCTTTCCATTGGCATCGCGAGTTTCCGAGGTACCTGCCTTGCCGTTATGAGTACTTCGGGCAAGCCAGCTGTCTTCTCCCACGCAAAAGCGAGTCATTAGTGAGGTCAGGGCTGCCATAGTCCTCGGTTTGTCCTGTCCAAGTTGTCGAGCCAACCATTCATCCCGGATATTATTTTTTAAAGCGGCGATGGCTTCGGCTTCGGAAGAGTCTATAATCTGGTTCTTTTTAGTAAGAAACCTGTTCCAGAATTTCCGAGCTGATTCGCCCGGCTGCTGGGTAACACGGCTGAGGTCATCAGCGTCCGGAGGTCGGACATATGTGCCTTGGAAGTTTGCCCAAAAGGCATCTTCTAGGGCTTCCCAGCTACCGATAGAATGGGGAGGGAGGCTATTAAGCCAGTGTCTTGCCGGCCCCTTTAATTTGAGCGGCAGATATTTAATGGCGTGGAGATCATCTCCGTTAGCCATGTGTATATGGAGGAGGAAATCCTCGATCCAAACTGCGGGGTCCGTAGTACCATCATATGATTCTATGTTGATGGGTTTAAACCCTTCCGGGAATTGATGTTCCATTACCCTGTCCGTGAAACAGATCGGGTGGGCCGGACCTCGGGACCGAGGAGGATCTCGTCGGATCTCGGGAGAGAGCCGTGAGTAATCTTGATCTCGGGCGCGGCCGTTCCTGTCCATCCAGGCATCGTAGCCATTGGCCCCAGCGGGCGCATGTCCCCTTGATCCGTAGATGGACCGGGGGGTGCCCTATTTTCTTCAATATGACATCTAGCATCGCGAGGATCCATGTGGTCCACGGGGTCTTTACCATGACGGCGTGGAGGTGGCCTTTCACCCTGGTCTTCTCGCCTTGGCCTGTCCCGGCCTCTAGGGGGCCGATCGAGGTCATCAGCGAGCTCTTCATCGAATTCTGGTAAGAGGCGCCTGCGTGGGAAGGATTTTGCGCGCTATGGCGTCGGTTTTCCCTATCTTGCTCGGCGGAGAGCACTTCAACCCACTTTTCATTTAGCGCATCGGTATTTTCCCGCAGCTGCTGCTGCTTGCGCTTTAAGCTCCGGGCCGTCGCAACGAGGAGTCGCCGGAATCTTTCCTGTTCAAAAGGGTCTTCCGGGATGATATAGTCTTCGGTGCCGAGGCTCTCATCCTCCTCGGACTCCGGCATGTAATTGTCATCGGCCCCTTCGAAGAGGTCATCGGGGTCGGAGTCCCCGAGGTGTCGATCTGGTGTGCTGTTCCTTGCGGGGGAGGCTTGAATGTCCTCCTCATGGTTATCGGCATCACCGTTCTCTGCGTCGTTATTGTTGGCTGTTGCGTCGTTGCCACTGGGTTCCCTATTGTTTCCCTGTCGGCGCCTTCGTCGACGTCTTGGAGGGGATTTGGGGGTATCCACCATGTACATATCATAGGTGGAGGTGGCCGTCCACCTGCCCGTATTTCCCGGGGTTAAGGTGTTCTCAATGGGGCCGTCAGTGTCTTCCTCCATGTCGGAAGGGTCACCGTAGTCCAACATGTCGGTTAACTCCTCGATCGTGGCGACTAGGTAGGTGGTGGGTGGGGTATAAATTTCCCTGCCGTCGGCTTTAAATCCGATCTGATTGTAGACCGAAGTCTTGCCGTCCGAGATAGACATGCTTCGGATACGGTCGAGCATCTCGTCGAGCTGAGATAGCTCTTTAGGATCGATGGATGTGCCGTAGGCGGGGCTGATTTGGAGTAGCCCTGGCATATAACCGGAGGCGCTTCCGGTGTAGGGGGGATCCGGACATGGATCCGATCTTTGCGCCGTGATCGATTCTGGCGCTGGCATAATTTCAGAGGTGGGTGTCGGATCTATCTCTGGACTGATAATCGGGGACAGACCGGCCGGAACGGCGGTGTCAGGGGTCTCAAGGGGCACCGTGACGGAGTTCGGTTCCGGAGTCGAGCCTCCAGAACCGTCCTAGCTCTCGATCCGGCCAGAGGTCCATCCTGAGAAGACTAATTCGCCACGGGAATACGCAGTGTACTCCAGGCCACCAAAGGTCACGATCCGACCTGGGGCGTAGTTCTCGACAGAGGTCAGATGACCCGTCGAGTCGGCACAAAATACCATGCTGCGGAAAACGAAAAGCTGTCCGGGGGCATAGACGTCCCCACAGCTGTTGATGCAGTTGATCTGAAGATGAGCCATCGATTCCTCTGGCGATCACGCAGCGGAACTCTCAATGAAAGCACCAGTGTCGGTGTAAAAACCGGCAGACCTCGGGGTAGGGGGTCCCGAGCTGCGGATCTAGGATTGATGGTAATAGAGACAAGGGAGACGATGTTTTACCCAGGTTCGGGCCCTCTTGATGGAGGTAAAACCCTACGTCCTGCTTCTGTTTATATTAATGGAGATGTATCGAGTACAGAGTTGATCTACCTCGAGATCGTAATGTGTGTCTAACTTCTAAAGCTAGGTGTTTGATATTGCGTTGTTCTCTTCTACAGGCTAAACCCTATGGCTTATATACACGCCAGGGAGGGTATCTAGGGTTACAAGGTCAGTATCTAAGAGTAAGGCGGCTGGACAAATCTTGAAGTGTACTGCAAGTCTTCGGTAGAGACAGTCTTGATCACGTCTCCCATATGTAGCTTTCGGAGTCCATCTTGATTACGTATGAGGGCATATCGGCCCATCCGAAGAGACGGGCCGGCTAGGTTAGTACCCCCAAATCCAGGACACCGTCAAGACGGTTATTGACAGGGTTCTCCAGTCACTGCCACCAAGCTACAAAGGCTTTGTGATGAACTATAATATGCAAGGGATGGAGAAAACAATCCCCGAGCTCTTCGCGATGCTTAAGGCCGCGGAGGTATAATTCAAGAAGGAGCATCAAATGTTGATGGTTAAAAAGACCACCAGTTTCAAGAAAGGCAAGGGAAAGAAAGGGAACTTCAAGAAGAATGGCAAGACAGTTGCCGCTCCCATGAAGAAACCCAAGGCTGGACCCAAACCTGAGACTGAGTGCTTCTATTGCAAGGGGAATGGTCACTGGAAGCGTTACTGCCCCAAGTACTTGGCAGATAAGAAGGCTGGCAACGTCAACAAAGGTATATTTGATATACATGTTATTGATGTGTACCGTACTAGTGCTCGTAGTAGCACCTGGGTATTTGATACTGGTTCGGTTGCTAATATTTGTAACTCGAAACAGGAGCTGCGAATAAACGGAGACTAGCTAAGGACGAGGTGACGATGCGCGTTGGAAATGGCTCCAAGGTTGATGTGATCGCCGTCGGCACGCTCCCTCTACGTCTACCTTCGGGATTAGTTTTAAACCTAAATAATTGTTATTTGGTGCATGCGTTAAGCATGAACGTTATATCTGGATCTTGTTTATTGCGAGACGGTTATTCATTTAAGTCAGAGAATAATGGTTGTTCTATTTATATGAATAATATCTTTTATGGTCATGCACCCTTGTTGAATGGTTTATTCTTGTTGAATCTCAATCGTAGTGATACACATGTTCATAATATTGATGCCAAAAGATGCAAACTTAATGATGATAGTACCACATACTTGTGGCACTGCCGCTTAGGTCATATTGGTGTAAAGCGCATGATGAAACTCCATGCTGATGGACTTTTGGAATCTCTTGATTATGAATCATTTGAGACATGTGAACCATGCCTCATGGGCAAGATGACTAAAACCCCGTTCTCCGGATCAATGGAGCGGGCTAGTGACTTGTTGGAAATAATACATACCGATGTATGCGGTCCGATGAGTGTTGAAGCACGTGGTGGATATCATTATTTTCTTGCCTTCATAGATGATTTGAGTAGATATGGGTATATTTACTTAATGAAACACAAGTCTTAAACATTTGAAAAGTTCAAGGAGTTTTAGAGTGAAGTAGAGAATCATCGTAATAAGAAAATTAAATTTCTACGATCTGATCGTGGAGGTGAATATTTGAGTTACGAGTTTGGTATGCATTTAAGACAATGTGGAATTGTTTCACAGCTCACGCCACCTGGAACACCACAGCGTAATGGTGTGTCTGAACGTCGTAATCGTACTCTATTGGATATGGTTCGTTCTATGATGTCTCTTACCGATTTGCCACTATCATTTTGGGGTTATGCATTAGCGACAGCTGCATTCACTTTAAATAGGGCACCATCTAAATCCGTTGAGACAACACTGTATGAGTTGTGGTTTGGCAAGAAACCTAAGCTGTCGTTTCTTAAAGTTTGGGGATGCAACGCTTATGTCAAGAGGCTTCAGCCTGATAAGCTCGAACCCAAAGCGGAGAAGTGCGTCTTCATAGGATACCCTAAAGAGACCATTGGGTATACCTTCTATCACAGATCCGAGGGCAAAATCTTTGTTGCTAAGAATGGGTCCTTTCTAGAGAAGGAGTTTCTCTCGAAAGAAGTGAGTGGGAGGAAAGTAGAACTTGATGAGGTAATTGTACCTTCTCTCGAATTGGAAGGTAGAACATCATAGAAAGAAGTTCCCGTGATGTCTACACCAGCCAGAGAGGAAGCAAATGATGATGATCATGAGACTTCGGATCAAGTTACTACTGAAGTTCGTAGGTCGAACAGGGTATGTTCCGCACAAGAGTGGTACGGTAATCCAGTCCTGGAAGTCATGTTGTTAGAGAACGGTAAACCTACGAACTATGAAGAAGCAATGATGAGCCCAGATTCCGACAAGTGGCTTGAGGCCATGAAATCCGAGATAGGATCCATGTATGAGAAAAAGTATGGACTTTGGTGGACTTGCCCGATGACCGGCAGGCCATTGAGAATAAATTGATCTTTAAGAAGAAGACAGACGCTGATGGTAATGTCACCATCTATAAAACTTGACTTGTCGCAAAGGGTTTCCGACAAATTCAAGGGGTTGACTACGATGAGACTTTCTCACCCGTAGCGATGCTTAAGTCTGTTAGAATTATGTTAGCAATTGCCGCATTTATGATTATGAGATCTGGCAGATGGACGACAAAACAGCATTCCTTAACGGGTTTCTTAAGGAAGAGTTGTTTATGATGCAACCAGAAGGTTTTGTCGATCCTAAGGATGCTAACAAAGTATGCAAGCTCTAGCGATCCATCTATGGACTGGTGCAAGCATCTCGGAGTTGGAATATACGCTTTGATGAGGTGATCAAAGCTTTTGGTTTTATACAAACTTATGGAGAAGCTTGTATTTACAAGAAAGTGAGTGGGAGCTCTGTAGCGTTTCTAATATTATATGTGGATGACATATTGTTGATTGGAAATGATATAGAATTTCTGGAAAGCACAAAAGGTTATTTGAACAAAAGTTTTTCAATGAAAGACCTCGGTGAAGCTACTTACATATTGGGCATCAAAATCTATAGAGATAGATCAAGACGCCTAATAGGACTTTCACAAAGCACATACCTTGACAAAGTTTTGAAGAAGTTCAAAATGAACCAGTCAAAGAAAGGGTTCTTGCCTGTGTTGCAAGGTGTGAAGTTGTGTAAGACTCAAAGCCCGACCACGGCAGAAGAAAGAGAAAGGATGAAAGTCATCCCCTATGCCTCAGCCATAGGCTCTATAATGTACGCCATGCTGTGTACCAGACCTGATGTGTGCCTTGCCATAAGTCTGGTAGGGAGGTACCAAAGTGATCCAGGAGTAGATCACTAGACAGCGGTCAAGAATATTCTTAAGTAGCTGAAGAGGACTAAGGACATGTTTCTCGTTTATGGAGGTGATGAAGATCTCATCATAAAGGGTTACGTCGATGCTAGCTTCGACACAGATCCGGATGACTCTAAGTCTCAAACCGGATACGTATTTATATTGAATGGTGGAGCAGTCAGTTGGTGCAGTTCCAAGCAGAGCGTCGTAGCGGGATCTACATGTGAAGCGGAATATGTAGCTGCTTCAGAAGCAGCGCAAGAAGGAGTCTGGATGAAGGAGTTCATATCCGATCTAGGAGTAATACCTAGTGCATCGGATCCAATGACTATTTTTTGTGACAACACTGGAGCCATTGCCATTGCCAAGGAGCCCAGGTTTCACAAGAAGACCAAGCACATCAAATGCCGCTTCAAGTCCATCCGTGATTAAGGGAGACATAGAACTTTGCAAAGTACATATGGATCTGAATGTGGCAGACCCGTTGACTAAACTTCTTCCATGGGGAAAACATGATCAGCACCAGGACTCCATGGGTGTTAGATTCATAACTATGTAAACTAGATTATTGACTCTAGTGCAAGTGGGAAACTGTTGGAAATATGCCCTAGAGGCAATAATAAATTGGTTATTATCATATTTCCTTGTTCATGATAAAGGTTTATTATTCATGCTAGAATTTTATTGACCGGAAACTTAAATACATGTGTGGATACATAAACAAATACCGTGTCCCTAGTGAGCCTCTACTAGACTAGCTCGTTGATCAAAGATGGTTAAGGTTTCCTAACCATAGACATGAGTTGTCATTTGATAACGGGATCACATCATTAGGAGAATGATGTGGTGGACAAGACCCAACCGTAAGCTTAGCATCAGATCGTTCCAATATTTGCTACAGCTTTCTTCATGTCAAGTATCAGTTCCTTAGACCATGAGATCATGTCACTCCCGGATACCAGAGGAATGACTTGTGTGCTATCAAACATCACTTTGTAACAGGGTGATCATAAAGATGCTCTATAGGTATCTCCGAAGGTGTCTGTTGGGTTGCATGAATCGAGACTGGGATTGGTCACTCCGTATGATGGAGAGATATCTCTAGGCCCTCTCAGTAATACAACATCGTAAAGAGCTTGCAAGCAATGTGGCTAATGAGTTAGTCACCGGATCTTGTATTATGGAATGAGTAAAGAGACTTGCCGGTACTGAGATTGAACTAGGTATGGAGATACCGACGATCGAATCTCTGGCAAGTAACACATCGCCGGACAAAGGGAATTGCATACGGGATTAACCGAATCCTCGACATCGTGGTTCAACCGATAAAAGATCTTCGTGGAATATGTAGGAACCAATATGGGCATCCAGGTTCCGCTATTGGTTATTGACCGGAGAGGTGTCTCGGTCATGTCTACATGATTCTCGAACCCACACTGTCTCCACGCTTAACGTTCGGTAACGCTAGAGTAGTATTGGGATATGTGCGTTGGTGACCGAATGTTGTTCCAAGTCCCGGATGAGATCCCGAACGTCACGAGGAGCTCCAAAATGGCCCGGAGGTAAAGATTTATATATAGGAAGTCCTGTTTTGGTCGCCAGAAAAGTTTCGGGTATTATCGGTATTGTACCGGGAGTGCCGAAAGGGGTCCGGGGGTCCACCTGCCCCGGGGGCCACATGGGCTGTAGGGGGTGCACCTTGGCCTATATGGGCCAAGGGCACCAGCTCCAAGGGGCCCATATGCCAAGAGGGAGAGAGAGGGGAAGAGTCCTAAGGGGGGAAGGCACCCCCCTAGGTGCCTTGGGGAGGGAGAAACCTCCCTACACTACAAGAAATATGCTAACTTGTGACCTTCTGTCAGTGACCCTGGAAGGTTTGGTCGTAAATCTACGACCATTTCGAACCAATTGGTCGTAAGCTGTTTGGGAGGCTCCCAACCATAAACCGTAACGACCATTTTGCTCAGAAAGGTCGTAATTGTCTTACACGAAATGGTCGTAAAGCAGACAACACTGGTCTGCTGCCTTATTTTCGTCAGTTACAACCAATTTAAATTGGTCATGACCTTGCAAATTATGGCTCATTGCTATGACTGGGCACCACCTCATCATTTTTTCCTATGTGTCATGCTTAGTTGTCAGTTTCGTCTACAATTTTGCACATGTGGCATGCTTACGTGTCATTTTTTTGCCTATGTGTCCATTTTGCATATGGTTTGAACCCACTTGACCAGTGAGCCCGCCGTACTTGTTGTGATTAATTAGCACATATATTAGTTAGGAAAATCTCCTCTTGCCTAAACACTGTGCGGTTGCATAGCAAGGGATGCGTCTCTCTTTCAAACCGTTGCATCCCTGTAATTAGCAACCGAACTAGGATATGGCTGTTCGAACCGTCGAGCCTGTTCGACGCATCTCTTCTAGTCATATATAAACTGTACTCTTAACTATCAATGAATACAAGTTGATCTTTCACTTAAACACATTATCACGCACGCTCTGCCGAGAGCACAGAAAGGCCTCGCCGACGGTGAGATGTCTAGACTCATCTCTTTCTTCCTCCACCTCATCCATGAGGACGGCTGCCGTCGCCGTTTCGCAGCCCGTGGCCATCATGGAGTAGGCGGGCGCCGTCGCCGCCGATTCGGACGCCGAGGCGCTGGACAAGGCCACCATGCCGATGTACGCGGCCCTCGGCGTGGCCTCCCCGCCCCTCGACACGGCCATCGCGCCGCTGCTCGCCGTGACCATGCCCCAACGGTGGCCGACCCTAGCGCGCCTCCCGCACACGCAGGAGACGGGATCCCCGAGCCCGTGCTCGCGGCTCCAACGCAGATTCCGCCTCCGCCTCCAGCGCCGGCTGACGAGCCCAGTTTCTTCGTCTTCGTGCCGTTCCCAAACGGCGCCGGAGGGACGACCCAAGCCGCTGGCCAGACGCCGGTCGCGCAGCCTGGAGACAAGGACGCCGGCCCGAGTCACAGCGCCACCGATCCTCTGCGCGCCTCCACCTCTGTGCCGGACGAGGCACAGCCGTCCCCGTGCACGGTCGCCCAACCGCGCCTCCAGGACTCCGCGAGCATGGAGGGACGCCGCCACCTCTTCGGTCGTGCCATCGCCGCCTTCGACCGACGCCCAAGCCGCCACTCCGACCTCGCCTCCGCTGCCGTCTACATCTCCTCATCGGAGGATGAGGGAGGCACGCCAGCGAGCCCCCTGTGAACAGCGGCGAGGGAGTGGGGTGGCGGCGCCGCCAGGCATTTGGTCGGGAGGGGATTGGGATCCCCCAATCCCTAACCGCTTGCCATATAAGGCCGGTTGACCGCCCCATCTCCTCGTGGGCCGTGGGCCTAGCCTAGATCGCCCCTGGCTACGGGCCAAGTCCTTAGAAAGTTTTTTTTCTAGATTTTCTCCTTTTTAATTCTTGTAACAGTAGTTTTAGCAGTAATTTCTCACTGTTTAGCCTATGTGCATGTTGTTATTTACATTGTAGTCTAGTATTTAGATTTACTCTATTTTAGGACTTGTGTAAAATTCATGCCCACTTTCTTTTATCTTTTTCTTTTCTGTTTTGATTTTTCCTTTTCTGTTTTGCCTAATGTTTGGCCACCAATTCACTTTTGTAAATTATGAGACTTGGCTCATTAAATATCATGCAATATTTGGCACTGCTAGAAAAAGGTTTGGAGGCAAGATGATTTCATTTGAATTTTATTTAAATGAAAATGGATTAAAGGTGTTGTTTTTGTTACTGTTTTTGGAGGCTAACTTTTAAAAGAGCAAACAAGTGATATGGTTTTAATTAACCATAATTACATATGGATTATTTCCTAAATCATAAACTATTTTTCATACAAGTTTGTAACTTTTCAAATTTCACTTATTATTTGAATTTTGAATTGGAGTTGAATTATTTCTTAATTGCATTTCTTAGGATATAATGATGATGACTTGGCATCATTACCATGTCGTCACTATAGCTAACCACTGGGGGTGTTACATGGTGCCATTTTTTAACAAATATATGGTAGTTTCTTCGCAAAAAAAACCCATTTTTCATACTCGGGAAATGGAAAATGAATTTTTCGTGCAAAGAAAGTGAAAACTTCCTTAGGCAACATTGTTTGTCATTCCAATATGCACCCTTGTGCACAATAAGAGATCATTTGAACAAACTATGCCATGAATGTTGCCATAACATTGGCCATTTGCCTTGGAAGCCATGGATCTTCATACATGATAGCTCGTTTCTGAGAACACTTTTTTAAGACATTTGTTGTAGTCCAAGTTTGTTATTTTTCATCGAAACTAGGTCACATATAATGACAAAATGCGAAGGTTTTCCATTTTTTTTGATTTTTTTTGAGTTTCTTATGCCTGTTTCAAAATGCGGTCAAAATGACGGGCATGACCGTTCGTAGCTAGGGGTTGAATCTTGCAAAACTTTTGGAGTTTCTCTTATTAAATAGATACTTATGTACCTAGAAATGATTTTTGGAAAAAATAAAGAGCAAACTATGAGGTAGCTGTAGTTCAAATTTGACCCGCTTCCTGCTGAATCGTTGGAAATTTGTCTTTTTCACGAGAGGTGGATCAAAAGCTTTTCACACCCAACCATTTGGTCAATTGTACATTAAATATGTCCTAATATTTTAGAAAATTGATTTGGTCCAATTTTGCAACAAATATTTGCTAGGTTCTTCACAAAAAAACTCATTTTGGGCACTCGAAAAATGGAAAATGAAATTTTCGTGCAAAGAAAGTGAAAACTTCCTTAGGCAACATTGTTTGTCATTCCAAGATGCAAACTTTTGCGAACTATGAGATCATTTGAACAAACTATGCCATGAATGTTGCCATAACATTGGCCATTTGCCTTGAAAGCCATGGATCTTCATACATGATAGCTCCTTTCTGAGAACACTTTTTTAAGACATTTTCCATAGTCCAAGTTTGTTATTTTTCCTGCAAACTAGGTCACATGTAATGACACAATGCGAAGGTTTTTGATTTTTTTTTTGATTTTTTTGAATTTCTTATGCCCGTTTCAAAATGCGATCAAAACGACGGGCATGACCGTTCGTAGCTAGGTGTTGAATCTTGCAAAACTTTTGGAGTTTCTCTAATTAAATAGATACTTATGTACCTAGAAATGATTTTTGGAAAAAATAAAGAGCAAACTATGAGGCAGCTGTAGTTCAAATTTGACCCACTTCCTTCTGAATCGGCGGAAATTTGTCTTTTTCACGAGAGGTGGATCAAAAGCTTTTGACACCCAACCATTTGGTCAATTGTACATTAAATATGGCCTAATATTTTAGAAAAATGATTTGGTCCAATTTTGCAACAAATATTTGGTAAATTCTTCACACAAAAACTCATTTTGGGCACTCAAAAAATGAAAAATGATATTTTCATGCAAAGAAAATGAAAACTTCCTTAGGCAACATTGTTTGTCATTCCAAGATGCAAACTTGTGCAAAATATGAGATCATTTGAACAAACTATGCCATGAATGTTGCCATAACATTGGCCATTTACCTTGAAAGCCATGGATCTTCATACATGATAGCTCCTTTCTGAGAACACTTTTTTAAGACATTTGCCGTAGTCCAAGTTTGTTATTTTTCCTGAAAACTAGGTCATGTATAATGACACAATGCGAAGGTTTTCAATTTTTTCAATTTTTTTTGAATTTCTTATGCCCGTTTCAAAATGCGGTCAAAACGATAGGCATGACCATTCGTAGCTAGGTGTTGAATCTTGCAAAACTTTTCGAGTTTCTCTGATTAAATAGATACTTATGTACCTAGAAATGATTTTTGGAAAAAATAAAGAGCAAACTATGAGGCAGCTGTAGTTCAAATTTGACCCGCTTCCTACTGAATCGGCGGAAATTTGTCTTTTTCACGAGAGGTGGATCAAAAACTTTTGACACCCAACCATTTGGTCAATTATACATTAAATATGGCCTAATATTTTAGAAAAATGATTTGGTCCAATTTTGCAACAAATATTTGGTAGATTCTTCACAAAAAAAACTCATTTTGGGCACTCAAAAAATGGAGAATGAAATTTTCTTGCAAAGAAAATGAAAACTTCCTTAGGCAACATTGTTTGTCATTCCAAGATGCAAACTTGTGAAAAGTAGGTAACATTTGGTGACACAATGAGAAGGTTTTTCATTTTTTTGATTTTTTTTGAATTTCTCAGATCATGAAATAGCTTACATGATTTAACACCGTATTTTTTTGTCAATTACGACCAATTTAGATGGTCATAACGTTGTATGCGTGTACTGCGTTCTGATTGGTCCATAGGCATCTCACGCGGATCGTGCATCAAACACCGTCGGATGCTCCCGGATCCAACGGCAGCCCTCACCCCAAGCCCACATGAGTCGAAACCCTAGCTCTGTCCTCCTGGACATCTTCCATCCACCCCCCGCCTCCTTTCTTTCTCTCCTCGCACGCGGTGGGGAAAGCTCTCTTCTCCTTCCTCCCTTCCTCCTGGCTCTCTCCCTCCCCATCAACTCCACCGGCGAGCCCCTCCGCCGCTCGCGCGCGCGCGACCTCTGCAGGTACCCCGGACGCGAGGGTGGAGCCTTGACCGGAGCTTGGGCGGAAAGGATGGGAGGTGGATGCCCGCACGGATCCGGCATCTCCGACCTCGATTCCACTTTTCATTCCCCTTCCCCACGCGACATCACAGATCACCACCCTCCCCTCGAGCTCCAAATCCCCAGCCCACCCATGGCCACCGCCTTCGACTCCCCGACCTCCTCCCCGGCCGCGACGCCCTTCCACGACAAACCCTTCCTCAGCTTCGCCGACGGCGGTGCCCCCGCCGCGGACGTCCACGTCTCGGGGGGCGGCGATGACTTCCCGGCCTCCCCCGACCCGTACGCCTTCTGCCATGACCCCGCCGCCGCGCACCCCTTCAGCATGCCCGACTCCAACGGCAACGGCATGCACCACGAGGAGGATGATGGCCTCTTCACCGACTCCGGCCCTGTCCTTCCCGGCCCCGCCCAGATGGGGGCCGACGAGGGCTTCCTCCTCCGCGAGTAGCCTTATTCTCTCTCTTAGGCAGTCAAGAGGTACTTCGGTTCTTCTTACCCTTTTTGAATTCACTTCCTGTTGTGTCAAGACCGAATTCGGACTTCAGAGACCCCTGTTTGCTGACAAATGGTTAGATTATGAAATAAGAAACATGGGCATGAATCATTAGATAGCAGATCCTTTTTTAGTTAAGGAGCCAAAATACTTTTGTCCAGGAATCTAGTTTAATGTTAGTTTGCATTTTCAAAGAGAAATTTCAGTACTTATTTGGGGAGGGGGGATATAATTTGCTCATGATTGATGAGTGAGTTCATGCATGGAGTCATGATGTTACTTACTCATCAATCAGTTGGGCTGCATACGCTGATTTATTCTAAAGAAAATCTGAGTCAGTTAGTATCAAGATGCTTCCTTGTGTTTTCTCTATTTTTGAGCAGAGTTCCGCCTTGCTGGCTGTGTATTTGATTCTGCTAATATACGAGCTTGAAGGAAGGTAACGGTGGCTTAATTAATCCTCTGCGTTGCGATTTGCAGGCGCCACAGCACGGGAATCCTCCGGCTCCCGGTCCCGTCGAGCACCACCAGCGACGCCGATGCGACGCCGGCGGCGAGCACACTGCAGGGAGCTGGGAGGACGTCATGCAGTCCAGCACTTCGATCTGGACATCAAGGAGGCGCTCGTGAGGCTCCCCAGGGAGGTGGTCGACGCCCGCATCCAGCGCCTCAAGCGCGCCATGGACCTCTCCATGAAGCACCAGTACGTCCCTGACGACCTCCAGGTACGTCCCTTCGTGCCCCGATCTGGACGGATCTCACTCAATTCGCATGCAAGCGTGCTGTTTGTGCAGTGTGGATGCTTGGTCCTTGTGGACGGATCTCACTCTAATAGACGCAGTTCCTCTATGTTAATATTACGAGAATGGAGTAGTGCATTCCAGTTGAACATGTGTTCTAGATTTTTTTGCTGGTAAAAGATGATTCTACCTTGTTGTTGTTTCTGATGTTACATTTGGTTTATCTATGCTGCATTGCAAATTTGCAATGATGTTTGTTACCTAAGAAACTAGCGAATTAGAGGCCTGAGATTTCAATAGTTTGGAGGAGAAACCAATGAATTCAGATTTGAGTGAGAAATCTATTCTGGTTTCAAATAGATAGGGTTTTTTTTTCAACTATGCATAGATTTGTAACAATGAGCATAGGTGGTTATAGGTTGCTGTGATGATGAATATAAATATTAAGAAGTGCTCATGCATGGCGGTATACCAGATACCATTGTTTTCACTGTTTTATCAACATGCCTTTGATGAATCTTCGGTTTATACGTGTAAACTATACATTGTCAGCTACTGAGTACTTTATAGTTATTGAACGAACTCATACTGGTTAGTGTTGGTCATATGCAAGTAAACTGGATACCCACCAGACTAACTATTTCCCAAAGTTATAGTGATACATTCTGTACTACACTGCTAATGCTTATCCAAGTTCATTGTTTTATGTTCATGGTAACTAAATATCGACATATTAGCTAATTGTGTACCTAAATATGACCCAGGTACAATGGATACAACATGATGCTTCTGCTGCCATAACTTGTTTTCTTGTTTACCATCCAGGTACAATGGGAGCAATCTCATCCTCCTCAATCCCTAGCATCTGCACGACTGCCGGAGTGCATACTCCCTCCAGTTCCTGGAGCATCTAGACCTCTTATTGTAGTAGCTAGTATGCTTGATGCGTGTATCTCCGTCTCTTTACTGTTTTGCTAGAACCATAAATCCTGACGCATGATGATCATGGTCTGGTTTGTTAGATCTGTTCTGCTGGTGCTTAAAATTTGACATGCCTGGATTCTGAATGAACTCGTTCTTACAGTTCTTTTCATTTCTATGATCAATTTAGTTAGAGTTGCACATGTCAGTATACTATATACCAAAAAAATCCTAGCTAGTGAGAACATTTTAGTCACTCCATGAACACATACTGGTTAGTGTTAGTCATACTATTTATGTACATGGCACTTGCTGTCAATTCTTGCTTATAAGTTATTGGATCCCTCATTGGCTACTATTTGATGTTCTGTACACATTCTTATTCTTATATGTTCATTCTTATTTTTTGCACAGGTGAAGTGCGAATCCAAGTCCGAAGCTGTGAAGCATATCAGCAAAGAGTAGCATATTATGTGTTGTAATTGTAGGCAGTAGTAGGCATATCTGGGTTGTAGTATACTGTAACGATTGTAATAGACTAATGTAGTGTTTTTTTGGACGAATTTCATTTGCTCTCTGGTCTGTTCGAAATAATGATTGTGTATGTGATTTGACAAATTTATGATGGTTGTTATGATGGTCCAAGTTATGATGGTTGTTTGACAAATTTCAAAATTTCTGATGTGTGGGACCAATTTTGAGATAAGCATGACAAGTGGGACCAATCTGACTGGTGGGACCAGCTGCAAAATAAAATGGCTAAAAATAGAAAATCAGTAGACTGTAAAAGGCTGCATCCTAGAAAATAAAAGCCTGAATTGTTGGGCTAGGCCCATGTAGCTATCAAAAATTAACAGGAAAAATATATATTAAATGGGCTGAATTATTGGGCTTGGCCCATATAGACGGCTGAACTGGACCTGGCTGATTCTAATCAATGACCTATTCATTTGGTCATAATTTTGCCACGTCAGCTTGCCACGTTGGATCTGACGTGGTTTGGGCAGGCTGCCAGTGACCAAAACAATTGGTCGTAGAATCTACGACCTTTAATTTTGGTCGTAACCGCCTACGACCATTTCACAAGAAAGGTCGTTAAGTTTCATTAAAGACGGCCAGCTTTTGACCAACTTTTTTTGGTCGCAAAAAGGTCAGAAATGGAAAACAATGACCATTCAGTGACCAATATTGATGGTCGCAAGTTGCCATATTTCTTGTAGTGCTAGGCCAGCGCCCCCTCCTTGGAGGAGGGGCTAGGGCTGTGCCCCAGACCTCCCCCTTGCCTCCTATATATAGTAGGGGAGAGGGAGGGGCTGGACACACCAATTCCCATGCCCCGGAGGCAGCCCTACCTCTCCCATAACTCCGTTTTCTCCTCAGATTGGTTCCGGCAGCGTTTGGCGAAGCCCTGCCGGCACTGCACCACCACCATCTCCACCACGCCGTCGTGCTGGTTGAGATCCCATCTACTTCTCCTCTCTTGCTTGCTGGATCAAGAAGGAGGAGACGTCACCGAGCCGCACGTGTGCTGAACGCGGAGGTGCCGTCCGTTCGATACTTCATCGGATTGGATCGTGATTGGATCGTGAAGAGTACGACTACATCAACCGCGTTATATACGCTTCCGCTTTCGGTCTACAAGGGTATGTAGACACACTCCCCTCTCGTTGCTATGCTTCTCATAGATTGATCTTGGGTGATTCGTAGGAAAATTTTTGATTTTCATGCTTCGTTCCCCTACAGTGGCATCATGAGCTAGGTCTATGCGCAGATGTATATGCACGAGTAGAACACAAAGAAGTTGTGGGCGTTGATGCTAAAATTGCTTACCTCTCTTGTCTTATTTGGATTCGGCGGTATTGTGGGATGAAGCGGCTCGGACCAACCTTACATGTCCTCGCACATGAGACGGGTTCCACCGACTGACATGCAACTTGTTTTGCATAAGGTGGTTGGCGGGTTTCTGTCTCTCCTACTTTAGTTGAATCTGATTTGACAAAGGCGGTCCTCGTAGAAGGTTAAAAGGCAACTTGATTTTCACCGTTGTGGCTTTACGTAGGTAAGAACGGTTCTTGCTAGTTGCGTATAGCAGCCACGTAAAATTTGCAACAACAAAGTAGAGGACGTCTAACTTGTTTTTGCAGGGCATGTTGTGATGTGGTATGGCCAAAACGTGATGTGATATATGTTGATGTATGAGATGATCATGCTTTGTAATAGGTTCACGACTTGCATGTTGATGAGTACGGCAACCGGCAAGAGCCATAGGGTTGTCTTTAATTTATTGTATGACCTACGTGTCAATCATTAAACGCCATGTAATTGCTTTACTTTATCGCTATGTGTTAGCAATAGTTGTAGAAGCAATAGTTGGTGAGACAACCACGTGACGACACGATGATGGAGATCATGGTGTCATGCCGGTGACGATGGAGATCATGTCGGTGCTTTGGAGATGGAGATCAAAGGTACAAGATAATAATGGCCATATCATGTCACATATTGATTACATGTGATGTTTATCTTTTATGCATCTTATTTTGCTTAGGACGACGGTAGCATTATAAGATGATCCCTTCACTTAATTTCAAGATAAAAGTGTTCTCCCTAAGTATGCACCATTGTGAAAGTTTGTCGTTTCGAAGCACCACGTGATGATCGGGTGTGATAGACTCTACGTTCACATACAACGGGTGTAAGCCAGTTTTTACACATGCAGAATACTTGGGTTAAACTTGACGAGCCTAGCATGTACAGACATGGCCTCGGAGAATGAGAGACCGAAAGGTCGAACATGAGTCATATAGTAGATATGATCAACATGGAGATGTTCACCATTGATGACTGCCCCATCTCACGTGATGATCGGACATGGGTCAGTTGATGTGGATCATGTAACACTTAAACAACTTGAGGGATGTTGATTTAAATGGGAGTTCATTAGTAATTTGATTAACTGAACTAATTATCATGAACTTAGTCTAAATTGTCTTTGCAAAATTGTGTTGTAGATCAATGGCTCGTGCTGTAGTTCCCCTGAATTTTAATGCATTCCTAGAGAAAGCTAAGTTGGAAGATGATGGAAGCAACTATGCGGACTGGGTCCGTAACTTGTGGATTATCCTCACTGCTGCACAGAAGGCTTATGTCCTTGATGCACCGCTAGGTGAAGCACCCCCTCCAGCGTCGTCTGTGGATGTTGTGAACATCTGGCAGGCACGTTCTGATGACTACTCGATAGTTCAGTGCGCCAAGCTTTACGGCTTAGAACCGGGGGCCCAATGACGTTTTGAGCACCACGGATCATATGAGATGTTCTAGGAGCTGAAATTGGTATTTCAAGCTCATGCCTGGGTTGAGATGTATGACACCTCCGACAAGTTCTTTAGCTGCAAGATGGAGGAGAACAGCTCCGTTAGTGAGCATATACTCAAAATGTCTGGGTATAACAACCGCTTGAATCAGTTGGGAGTTAATCTTCCAGATGAGACGGTTATTGACAGGGTTCTCCAGTCACTGCCACCAAGCTACAAAGTCTTTGTGATGAACTATAATATGCAAGCGATGGAGAAAATGATCCCCGAGCTCTTCGCGATGCTTAAGGCCGCGGAGGTAGAAATCAAGAAGGAGCATCAAGTGTTGATGGTTAAAAAGACCACAAGTTTCAAGAAAAGCAAGGGAAAGAAAGGGAACTTCAAGAAGAATGGCAAGACAGTTGCCGCTCCCATGAAGAAACCCAAGGCTGGACCCAAACCTGAGACTGAGTGCTTCTATTGCAAGGGGAATGGTCTCTGGAAGTGGAACTGCCCCAAGTACTTGGCAGATAAGAAGGTTGGCAACGTCAACAAAGGTATATTTGATATACATGTTATTGATGTGTACCTTACTAGCACTCGTAGTAGCGCATGGGTATTTGATACTGGTTCGGTTGCTAATATTTGTAACTCAAAATAGGAGCTGCGGAATAAACGGAGACTAGCTAAGGACGAGGTGACGATGCGCATTGGAAATGGCTCCAAGGTTGATGTGATCGCCGTCAGCACGCTCCCTCTACGTCTACCTTCGGGATTAGTTTTAAACCTAAATAATTGTTATTTGGTGCCGGCGTTAAGCATGAACATTATATCTGGATCTTGTTTATTGCGAGACGGTTATTCATTTAAGTCAGAGAATAATGGTTGTTCTATTTATATGAATAATATCTTTTACGGTCATGCACCCTTGTTGAATGGTTTATTCTTGTTGAATCTCGATCGTAGTGATACACATGTTCATAATATTGATGCCAAAAGATGCAAAGTTAATGATGATAGTACCACATACTTGTGGCACTGCCGCTTAGGTCATATTGGTGCAAAGCTCATGAAGAAACTCCATGCTGATGGACTTTTGGAATCTCTTGATTATGAATCATTTGAGACATGTCTCTCGCATACGGAGAAGAAGAAGAGATTGTTGTAAGGAGTTACATCAATACATGCTTGTTGTAAGTAGTACTTCGATAAATCTTCATTGATGCTTCAAGCGATTTGTGATTTAAATTTATGGTGGCACAGTAAGTTGGAATTGGTCCAAAAGATTACTATGGTGAATTCTACAACAGAAGGCTGAGTACATTGTCACTTTAGAAGTAACAATAGAGGGTGATGAATCAAAAGTTCATTTATGAGCATGGTATGATTTCCAGATGATTGTGCAAATGGATCACTGTTCTTAATAGTGGTTCCATAGCTCAGTTTAAGGAATCATAGGTCCTGCCAGTAATTCAATACATACAAAGCCAGTTTCAAACAAATTATGAATTTATGTGAAAGCATGAGAGATGCATTGAAATGCAAAATGATACACACGGATCTGAAGATTGTCAGATTTGATAGGATGAAGTCTATACCACAAGCAAAGCATGGACTGACATCGGATTGCCATTGGTGTAAAAGTTAAAAGTGCTAACTACATTATTGACTCTAGTGCAAGTGGGCGACTGTTGGAAATATGCCCTAGAGGAAATAATGTTGGTATTATTATATTTCCATATTCGTAATTATAGAGTTTATATTCTATGCCATAACTCCTATGATCCTGGAACACGCGATTCAGTGGAAAACTCATATGCACGTGTGGAATGATAAATGGTAAAAATAAAAGGTTCATAGTCTTACCTCTAGGACTAGCTCAAGTGTTGTTGGTGATCACATTTTTCGGATCTTAGGATATCGTTAAGTGTAACGATAGTCCTAAAGCAACACTGAGTTTATGACGATGGAAGAACGATCATATTGAATCGACCCAAACTTATCTATTATGAATTGAGTTAATATCGTATGTAATCAATTGTAATAACACGGAGTATTAATGTGTGATTTTGCTCCTTAGACCATGAGAGTATTGTAGTCACTTCTTACCATACGGTGGACTTGAGGGTTGCTCAAACGTCACCTGTAACACGGTGATCATAACGACAACTTATAGGCTCATCAAAAAGTTTGACAGGGGACTAGATAACTCGAGAGTGGGATTTGCTCCTCCGACGATGGAGAGATATTCTTAGGGCCCTCTCGATGTGATGGCATCCATCATCGTCTGGCCAGACATAGGTGACTTCATCACGGGGATGCTGGAACACGACAACGAGAAAAAAGAACAAAACTGGTAACGAGGATTTCGGTATAGTGAGCATGTGATGACTCAGGAGGATACTGATGCATCCCGGGTTTTGTAAAGTATCATGAAGCAAAGGGAACAACGCATGGTAACCAAAAGTTCGCTCGAATATCATTCATGTGCTCATAGGGATCGATATGGACATCCACGGTTCCGCTGTCGGTCATTGAACGAAGGGTTTTGTTCATGTCTATGAGTTACTGAACCTACGGGGTCACAAGATTAAGGAAATCATGATCTACTAAGTGTTAGTAGGATGAGAGTGATGAGAATATATTTGTGGAATTGTTTCATTAATATTCGAAATAGTTCCGAGAGGATCCGGAAGCGTTTCGGGGTCACCGGAAGGGTTTCGGTGAATATCGGGTAATACTGGGTATTACCGATAAATATATACAGGTGCAAAATGTTTTCGGGGATGTTAAATTATATATAGAATGGTCTGAAAGTATTTAGAACACTTTTATATTTAATTTAATATCAACGGGCTTAAAAAGGCCAAGTGGTGGAAGGCAACTTGGGCCACCAAGGCCCAAGTGGAGGAGGCGCCTCACTCCCCTAAGGAAGGAGGCCGAATTGGAGTGGGGAAGGGTTTCCCCTTCCCCTATGGCCGGCGCACCAAGGAGGGAGTCCTTCCCTCCTTGTGTGCTGCCCTCCTCCCCTCCCAACCTATATATACTTGAGGATTTGTGCTCTTTTAACAACACAAGTTTTGGAGCCTCCTCTAGTTCATCTAGCCCTAGTTCTAGTTGGTCCTAGGTGACTAATTAGACCTTGGTCTAGTTCCTCTAATCCTCATAATTAGAAGCCAGGTGTGGCTCTAATCTCCTCCCTCTAATTCTCCATCGATGATTAGCTCTGGACGGCGAAGCGCTGCCGGATCATGAAGGTTGTATGCATGCATCCAAGTAGGGAGGCCGTGCTTTCGGTCTTCGGTTCGAGGGACTGTTCGTGGGCAATTCGCAGGATCGTTCATTGACAGTTCGAGGGACTCCAAATACGGTCTACATCGACACAATCTTCTTCCGCTGCAACTCGGTGACGGTAACGATCGTGATCCCGACCCGTTATGCATCTTCATATTGATCTTGGGTGTGCGTAGGCGCGATTTTTTTTGTTTTCTACTACGTTTCCCAACACCTACTTGCGCCGTCCACCTTGTGTGCCCCCCCAAAGGGATCCCACCTCCCCATTGACTTTGGAGAAAAGCCCCAAAAGGTGGCTTTCCAAAAAATCCACACAAAAGGGGGTGTACCCTAATAGTGTTGCCACTATTCACTCCACTATTCATGACAACTTTTCATGAAATATTTTTCAGCGTCCGTTTTAATACAAAAAATTCTAGAAGGTCCAGAACATTTCCGGCGACCCCTAAAATAATTCTTAACGCATTCCGGAACATTTCCGGCATGAAGTTTTGTCTCTGAAACATTTCTGATTTTCTCGCTGAAACTTTTTTATCGACTCCGAAAACTTTTATGGCAATAATCTCTCAGACTCCCTGTGTACTACATAGCAAATAGATGACCCTTAAGTGTGTGACCCTGTAGGTTCGGTGAAGTATAGACATGAACGGAACTCTTTCTGATCAATGATCAATAGCGGAACCGTGGACATCCATATTGATCCCTATACCCACAAGAATGAATATTTGAGTGAACATGTAATTACCGAATGTTATTCCTGTTGCTTCGTCATATGTTACAAATACCCGAGGTGAGATACAATGGCAACCCCGTGACTCAACAATTTGTTCACTGTACCAGTTTCCTCGTTACCAATTTTTTTATCTTTTCTCGTTCCCGCGTTCCCGTATCCTTGTAATCAAATCACACTGTGTCTGGCGAGACGATGTAGATACCGTAACACCAAGAGGGCCCAAAGAATATCTCTCCATCGTCGGAGGAGCAAATCCCAATCTTGAGCTATCAAGTCCCTTGTCATATTTTACCATGAAACTGAAAGCCGCCGTAATAGCAACCCTGTTACAGATGTGATACGTCTCCAATGTATCTATAATTTTTGATTGTTTCATGCTATTATATTATCGATCTTGGATGCTTTGTATGCATTTTTATGCTATTTTATATCATTTTTTGGGACTAACTGATACGTCTCCAACGTATCTATAAGTTTTTATTGTTCCATGATATTATAGTATCAATCTTGGATGTTTTATATGCAATTATATGCCATTATATATCATTTTTTGGGACTAACCTATTAACCCAGTGCCCAGTGCCCAGTGCCAGTTGCTGTTTTCTGCTTGTTTTTGCCTTTTTAGAAAATCATTATCAAAAAGTGTCCAAACGAGAAAAAAACTTTGGATTAATTTTTTCTGGACCAGAAGAGACCCAGGAAGCTTCGGGAGAAGACCAGAAGAGCCACGAGGAGGCGGAAAGGGGACATGACACGTATTTGTATTGTTGCCATTAAGGATAAAAAGATGGGGTTTAATCATATTGCTTGAGTTTACTTTGTCTACATCATGTCATCTTGCTTAAGGCGTTACTCTGTTTCATACTTAATACCCTAGATGCATGTTGGATAGCGGTCGATGGGTGGAGTAATAGTAGTAGATGCAGGCAGGAGTCGTTCTACTTGTCTCGGACGTGATGCCTATATACATGATCATTGCCATGAATCCGCCATAATTATTTGCTTTTCTATCAATTGCCCAATAGTAATTTGTTTACCCACCGTATGATATGTGTTCGAGAGAGAAGCCTCTAGTGAAAACTATGGCCCCCGGTCTACTTTATCATATATTAAAAACCTAAAAATACCTTGCTGCAATTTATTCACTTTTATTTTAATTAGTATTTTAGTTTATCTATTTATCTCTATAAGATTTAATCCTTGCAAATAACCGCTAAGAGGATTGACAACCCTCTTATTTGCGTTGGGTGCAAGTGTTTGCTCTTGTGTGTGTAGGTGCGCTTAACGGAATTTTGCTTGGTTCTCCTACTGGATTGATAACCTTGGTTTTTAACTGAGGGAAATACTTATCTCTACTGTACTGCATCATCCTCTCCTCTTCGGGGAAATACCAACGCACACTACAAGTAGCACTAACCTATTAACTCAGTGCCCAGTGCCAGTTCCTGTTTTTTGCTTGTTTTTGGCTTTTCAAAAAATCAATACCAAACGAAGTCCAAATAAGAAAAAAAACTTTAAAATGATTTTTTTCTGGACTAGAAGGGACCCTAGAAGCTTCGGGAGGAGACCAGACGAGATACGAGTGAGCCACAAGCTCGAGGGGCGCGCCACAGGGGGGTAGGCGCGCCCCCTGAGCTTGTGGGCCCCATGCAGCTCCGTTTGACCTAATTCCAAGCCTATAAATTCACCTATATTCCCAAACCAACAGGGAGCCACCCGAAATAACTTTTCCGCCACCGCAAGCTTCTGTTCTTCCACGATCCCATCTGGAGGCCTTTTCCGGTACTCTGCCGGAGGGGGAATCGATCATGGAAGGCTTCTACATCAACCTTGCTGCCCTACCAATGATGTGTGAGTAGTTCACCACAGACCTACGAGTCCATAGCTAGTAGCTAGATGGTTTCTTCTCTCTCTTTGATCTTCAATACAATGTTCTCCTCGGTGTTCTTGGAGTTCTATTCGATGTAATCTTCTTTTGCGGTGTGTTTGTTGGAATCCGATGAATTGTGGGTTTATCATCAGATTATTCATTGAAAGTAATTTAGTCTTTTCTGAACTTTATTATGCATGATTATTATAGCTTTGCATTTCTCTCCGATCTATCCGTTTGGTTTGGCCACTAGATTGATTTATCTTCAGTGGGAGAGGTTCTTTGTAGTGGGTTCAATCTTGCGGTCTCCTCACCCAGTGATAGAAGGGGACGGGGTACGTATTGTATTGTTGCTAATAAGGATAAAACGATGGGGTTTATTCATATTGATTGACTTTACTTTGTATACATCATGTCATCTTGCTTAAAGCATTACTCTGTTTGTCATGAACTTAATACCATAGATGCCTGCTGGATAGCGGTCGATTGGTGGAGTAATAGTAGTAGATGCAGGCAGGAGTCAATCCACTTGTCATGGACATGATGCCTATATATTTGATAATTGCCATGAATACGTCATAACTATGCGCTTTTCTATCAATTGCCCAACGGTAATTTGTTTACCCACCGTATGCTATGTGTTCGAGAGAGAAGCCTCTAGTGAAAACTATGGCCCCCGGGTCTACTTTAAGCATATTAAAAAACCTAAAAATACATTGCTGCACTTTATTTACTTTTCTTTTGTTTTGCAATTTACCTATCTACCTATACAAGATTTAATCCTTGCAATTAACGAGTTCAAGGGGATTGACAACCCTCTTGCCCGCGTTGGGTGCAAGTATTTGCTTTTGTGTGTGCAGGTGTTGTTCACGAGGTTTTGCGTGATTCTCCTATTGGTTCGATAGCTTGGTTCTCACTGAGGGAAATACTTATCTCTACTGTACTGCTTCTCCCCTCCTCTTCGGGGAAAATCCCAACGCAGCTCACAAGTAGCAGGAAGAATTTCTGGTGCCGTTGCCGGGGAGACATCATCAAATCCTATCAAGTACCTTCACTCAAACTATCATCTACTTGCTCTACTTTTTATTTGCCTTTTTATTTGCCTCTCTTTTTCATCTTCCCCACTTCTCTAAAAATCAAAAATACAAAAATATTTCTGTTTGCTTGCTTTGTCACTATGTCTAGCACTATTATTTCTCCGGTCTCCCCTGATTTTGAGGTCCTCTACTTCAAACAGAAACAGGGAGAGAATTTGAAAGATGCGTGGTTTAGAATAATGGAATCTTATCGCATTTCTACTATAAGGGGTGATATAAAGATCTTACTTCGAAACTTTTATGTGGGGCTCACTATGTCTAATAGACAACTTTTGGATTTTGCCGCTAAAGGGAATTTTATTGAAAGTGATGCTAATACTGCTCATGAAATAATAGAAGGGATAGTAGGAACTCCACCCCCACAGAAGGGACTTAATTTTACTCAAGAAGGGATTAAATTTTAGAAAAAATAGGGGATATGCAGAAAAAATTGGTTGAGTTGCAAAAGTCTAATGAACCACTCAAAACCCTTAGCTTGAACCTCAATCGCATGAATTCTCTTCTTACTGTTTGCAATAAAAGGCTTGACACTTTAGATAATAAAATTGGTTCTTTCTCTGAAAATAATGGGAAGCGTAAGGAACCTCCCAATTTTGAGAAAAGTCCATCTAGCGACTAGGTTAGGCCGTAAGCCTCATTGGCTTCCTGCCTCTTGAGGCAGGAGGCCTATGCACCTTGAATGCAGCCACCCGTACTTGTACTTTGAAGGGTCACTGGATGCAGCCTTTACTGCTGAATTGCGGGAGGGGGGGTCCGAAAAACGATGCAGCCCCCGAGTCGCAAGTAAAGAGATCTCTTGTACCATCCGCAAAGAGTTCCAAGGGCGTTTCAGTACTTTTATATTTTGTGTACTTCATTTAGTGACCATATGGTGTAACAAAACAGAAGTGGTTGCGTAACAAATCACTTTATTGCCTGTTTAGTACATGATCGAACTAAGTATGATTTTTCCATGATACTTCTCCTAGGAAAGGAAATTGGTGCTAAAAATGTAAATGACATGTATAAAATTTACTGTTTATAGTTGTGCTGCGGAGGCCTCTCTGAGTTGCCGTGTTTTCCTGACCTCCTGATGATGGCTGCCGGGAGGTCTACCAATAGGTATCCACTCTCCTGCAGAGTGCTTCCTGCGGGCTTTCCTGGCTGAGGTAGATCTCCTCTGCCGGGCTCAAAAGGGGTCGCCGTTCCCAATTAAACATTGGGAATTTTCTTGCTTTTGGCACTCGTCGGACCTCCTTGTGCTTCGCCCCCCATTCCGCGAGCTCCCCGAGGCTTGTCTGTTCCGACCAGATTGCTTGCAGGGGCAACTATGGATGGTGATGGTGTCGCGTGGGCCTGGCATCTTTAGTTGCATGTATGTGTAGTGTGGGACGACCATGAACTGCGAGAAAGCCGGTCTCCCTTAGACGGCATCGTAGCCCCCGGAGAAGGGAACTACTTCGAAGCTTATTAGTTCGCATCTATAATTGGCACCTTCGTTGAAGGTGACATCCAGAGTTATCTCTCCCACTGGCTCTGCTTTTGTCCTGGGATTATGCCTCTGAATTTCGTATTGGAAGGTCGGAGGGCCTCCATCGGTATGTCCAGTCATTCCAGCGTCCTGGTGTATAGTATATTTATACCGGAGCCCCCGTCCATCAGTAATGCGGGGACGCAGCGGCCTCCAATGACCGCGCCGAGGACGAGTGGTAGGCTTCCCGGCCTGTTAAAGAAGAAAGGGTGATTGATGACCTGCAAGTGCACAGGGCTGTTCTAGCACTTTCGTGATAAGTGAAGTGTCGAACCCACAGGGAGCAAATAGGAAGGAATTACAAACCCCACAACTACGCTATCACTTACGTAGTTACGTACGCACCCAAACCGTAGTTTGGAAATAGCCTACTTTAGTAAGTTGCTAGGAACACAAATAAAAGGGTAGCATTTACTAGACTACAAACAAGAAATAAAAGACAGAAAAATAAAGGAACTAAACTAAGAGAAACGGTGCTTGAGTAGTAAACGTTCTCGAGGGAATTAGAGTCATCACCACAAGTATGATGCTGACAACACATGATAGACATGGCTCTCTAATTGTATCACTAAGCCACTTGTATATGATCTCACGTGGGCGGGGCCATTTAAAGTACGCATCCCCATTAAGGTTACCACGTACACTTGTGCCACCACCGTAATTCCTGTCGTGGTGAAATCACGGCAGATGCCATGAGATGGCTAAAAGTGGGGGGCTGCGAGAGGACGCCGGTGGGTTTCGGAAGCAAGGTTGGTATGCGTGGGTGCGAGACACGGGACGTACCCAGGTTCAGGGCCCTCCGGAGAGGTAACACCCCTAGTCCTGCCGAATGTAATATGGGGAGCACAAGAGCTACAAGGTCGCTCCTGGAGCTGTTTGGGCGGAGGAGGAAGAAGGGGCTAGGTCGCCGTTCTGCCTCTCCTGTGAGTGTGAGTGAGTGCGTGGGTGTGTGTGTTTCTACTAGGTTCGACCCTCCTGCATGGAGGCCTCTTGGGGGGTCTTATAGCCCGACCCCCCAGGGTTACATGGGTAAATCTACATGCGGGCGGGACCCGGATGTCGGCGTGTGGAGCCGGCAGTGGGGCCCGCTGGCTACTGGGACCCGCCGGCTACTCGGCACTGTGGCCCGTCGCCTTGTGCGTCACAGAGTGGTTGGCGTCGTGGGGCTACAATGGCTCGCTGCGCTGACATGGCAAATATGATGACATGGATGCCATGTAGGATGGGTCCAAATCAGTTGTTTTAATGGGCTGAGCCCAATAATTCAGCCCATTTTCAGTTTTTCTTTTGGGCCACAACTATGGGCCAAGCCCAACAAATCAGCCTGTTAATGTTAGTTCTTGGGCTGAGGCAATGTGCAGCCCATTTATGCAATCCATCATTAATTGGGCCAGCCCTTTTCTCTACCCAACAAAAACATATTAGGCCTTGAAACAGTCCAGCCCACTCACACAATTTAGTAGTTCCGGTCCAGCCCTTATAAGGGAGATCAACAACATTTCATTGGAAGCCCAGGAGTATATAATGATAATAATAATATAATTCTCAAAATAACACAGCAGTAACCCAGTGCAACATCATCAAACCACACAGCCAATCCCAAGTCCAGATTGTAGTTCAGCCAAATGAACTCATCAACCCAGCATCAAAATTCCCAAAGCCAACATCGAACACACCATACTAAGCTATTTTACCTTCGAACAGATCCATGAGGCGAGCAAATCTGGCATCACTTGCTTCAGCCCTAGCATCGGTGGCCTCAACTCTTTTCAGTAACAACTGATACTCTGCGGCGCGTGCAGCTTGGGCCTGCTCTGATTTCTTCTTGACCTCAACAAGCTCCTCTCGCATCAACTCAGACGCTTGCATCTCCTTCTCGAGCCTGTACTCTAGTTCTTGTGCATGAGCATCCAAAGCAGATGCAGATCTGTTCAATTTCTTCTTGGAGCTTGACTCAAGGCCAACATTTTGAAGGAATGTGCTGGAGGGACATTCTCCAGTGAGAATGTCAGCAACAACAGTAGTAGCACTCTTTGATTCTCCAACTTTTGGTACCTCTTGTTCCATAGCACTTTCCATGTCAGCCTGACATTTAAAGAAAGATGTACACATGAGCTTTAAAGAAAGATGTACACATGAGCAGAGTACTATGTCCATCAACATATTGCAGTTGGTTCTGAATGACTAGGAAACTTTATAAGCAAACTATTCAAGAATAGATGTCCTAGTAGCAGCAATTTAAGAAGCTAACATCATAATACTAATACAACACCTGACATTTTGAAAGAAATATGGGAAAATCTATACTACACACGACGCACACCCGCGTCTCGTGCGGCGGCTGCTGCGCGCGGCTAGCTACAGCGCGGTGCACTGTTTGCTCAATACAGACTAGCAGTGATTGCTACATGGGCTGGACAGCACATGCGTTTGTACATATCTCTGGAACAGAATGTTGAGTAAATAATAATCCAGTCTACATGCTACTAATTAAATAGTAGTTATTTGAAAACTTTGTAGCAGGCAAGCAGAACAAATCATCCTTGGCAATTACATTTTTTGGCAAGTTACTGTTAGCTATATGAAATAAGCATGGCACCAGGTTTACTAAACAGGTAAGCATGCAAAACAAACCATTGTTGAAATTTAAATCGGGCACGTAGCTTAAATGGGAACATGGAGCAGAGAAGAACGTAGTACATTTCAGGAGCGCATATGTTGTTTTTTTAGTACAATATATAGAGTATCAGATAAATCCACTGCCGCAAGTCCTAAACATTTTATTTTAGGAGCACATATATGAAATGGCACAAGTTTCTCCATTCTGAAAGCTGGGAAGATAGATGCTTCAGGCAATCACTAGCCAAATAATCAGAGAGCATAATAACGCTCTCTCTTAATTACCAGTGTCCAACGACAAAGCAATGCCTGCTGGACTGCGACAGGAACTGAAATTGCCTGAATACTATCGCATTTCCAATACCAAAAATGAATGTGCAATGCGATTAGGAAAGGGAACATAGCAGCCATGAAACAGAGGACTGGGACAAACAAACAAACTATAACAAAATAGGAATCATATACTGTACTACTTTGAACGAACCATCTCTATCAGATCCGTCGAACAAACAAACTATAACAAAACTAACTCCGGATCTATAAGGTTCAGTACAGCAGAGTTGGGGCAGAGCCACTATACAAAACTGTAGCAAGGCAGCAACCTAATTTCAGTAAGCAAATTAACTGAATTGAAAGAGATTGATCTTATTTGCTTCTTGGCTCCCCACACTCTACTCCACTACAGAGGCACCAGAACTAATTTGCAATCAACCCTGAATAGTAAGTAGAGTAGATTTCAGAAATCTAGAACTAAACTAACCTAATTAATCACAACAAGGTGGCATGCATAGAAATCTGGAACTAAACTAAGAACTTTGAATTAAAAGGGGAGAAGCAAAGGTTCAGGAATCAGTTGCTCCCCTGCCGACGCGTTGGCTGTCGAGGTCGAGGAGGTCCTTTCCATGGCCGCGCCATCGACCTGAGCTCCAACCCAGCATCCACCGCAGATCCGTCTTCGTGCTCGAAGGAGACGACCGCTTCAGACCCCTCCTGGCTCCCCTCCAATGGTGGGCTCCTCCTCCCTCATCCGCCTTGCTATGGCATCGGGGTGGCAGGCCAGGCCGTCCCTTGTCGCTGGGCGTCGTCGTCCACGGCCAGATCTAGCCACTCCATGGTGTCCGGGCAGGGAAGCGGCCATCCCGTCTGTGGCGTCCCGGTGCTCGAGCGACGACAGATCTGAGAGTTAGAGGGGACGTGGTGAGGAGGAGAAGGATGGAGGGTTGTGATGAGGGAAAAGAGTGGATCTGAGTCACCGGAGCAATGCCGGAGCCACACCGGCGACGAGGTGGGCCAAACCCTAGTGGATGGAGAGGGCCGCGCATGGTCGCAGGAGGACACGCACATCGGATCTGGTCGGAGGAGATGGAGGAGTGGAGCAAGGGGATCAATGGGTGTGCTGGGCGCTGCCCGCGGCCGCCGGAATCGGCCGCCGTAGGTGGCGGCGGCGAGGAGTCTCTCGGGGGAGAGGGACAGAGGAGGCGACGAGGGGTTGGGTGCGGTGGATGGATGGATTGCTTTATTTCTTCTTTTCTTTAGAATAGATGGATGGATGGATGGACGGATGGATGTGGGATTGCTGGACATGGATGGTAGGATGTTTGCCATGTCATCGATCCATCTCACGAATGAGGAACCAATGAGAATTAAGCTTATGTAATTGTGTCAAAAATGGGTATTTTTTGTGAAGAACCTACCAAGTATTTTTTGCAAAATTTGACCGTACCATTTCAAAAAAATATTAGACCACATTTTATGTGCAATTAATGAAATTTTTGCGTGTCAAAACTTTTTCATCCACATCTCGTCAAATTGACAAATTTTGGCCAATTTAGTAGAAAGTGGGTCAAATTTGAACTACAGGTGCTTGATAGTTTGCTCATTATTTTTTCCAAAAAGTTTTTAGGTACCCAAGCAGCTATTTCATCATAGATCCACCAAGAGTTTCGCAACATTCAGCCCCTAGCTAAGAACGGCCATGCCCGCCGTCTTGACCGTATTTTGAAATCGACATAAAAAATCAAAAAAATCAAAAACCTTCGCATTGGGTCATTATATGTGAAAATAACAGACTTGGAATACGGCAAATATTTCAAAAATAACAGACTTGGAATACGGCAAATATTTCAAAAAAGTGTTCTTGGAAACGAGGTATCATGTATGAAGATTCATAGCTTTCAAGCCAACGACCAATGTTAGGGCCAAATTCATGGCATAGTTTGTCCAAATGATCTCATATTGTGCACAAATGTGCGTGATGGAATGGCGAACTATGTTACCAAAGAGAGTTTTCATTTTCTTTGCACAAAAAGTTAATTTTTCATTTTCCGAGTGCGAAAAACAGGGTTTTTTGTGAAGAAACTACAAAATATTTGTTGCAAAATGGCATCACTCCATTTGTCAAAAAATATTAGACCATGTTTTATATGCAATTAACCAAATGGTTGCATGTTAAAAGTTTTCCATCCACCTCTCGTCAAATTGACAAATTTCTACCGATTTAGGAGGAACTGGGTCAAATTTGAACTACAAATGCCTCATAGTTTGCTCTTAATTTTTTTTTTCAAAAATCATTTCTAGGTACACAAGTAGCTATTTTATCAGTGATCCACCAAGAGTTTTGCAAGATTCCATCCATAGCTATGAACGGTCATGTTCGCCATTTTGAACGCATTTTGAAATCGGCATAAAAAATTGAAGAAAAACAAAAAAAATGGAAAACCTTTCCATTGGGTCATTATCTGTGACCTAGTTTTCAGTAAAAATAATAAACTTGAAATACGGCAAATATTTCAAAAAAAGTGTTATCATAAATGAGGTATCATGTATGAAAATTGACCAATGTTCTAGCCAAATTCATGGCAAACTTTGTCCAAATGATCTCATATTGTGCACAAAACAGGGGACATTGTCGAGAACATTTTTCTTTCTTTCTTTCTTTCTTTCTTTGACCAATGTTATAGCCAAATTCATGGCGAACTTTGTCGAGAGCATTTTTCTTTCTTTCTTTTGGTTTTCATTCTACATTCTTCGTATGCGTCAAGAACATTTTTTAATACATGTTTAATATTTTTTAAATACTTGTTTAACATTTTTTTCAAATGCTTGACTAACATTTTCTAAATACATGATCGATTTTATTCACACACACACTGTATATTTTCTGTATATATTTTTCGTATACATGAGAAACATTTTCTTTATACATTATTAACATTTTTAAGTGCTTGGTTAACACCTTTTTAATACATAGTCAACATTTTTATATACATATTTTAAACATTTTTCAAATGGTTGATTATCATTTTTCGAATACAAGATTAATATTTTTTAATACATGGTTAACATTTTTTTGTTTACACATTTTAACATTTTCAAATGCTTGATAAACATTTTCTAGATACTTGTTTGACATTTTTTTTCGAATGCTTGATTAATATTTTTAAATACATGATCTACTTTTTTCACACACATTATATATTTTTTTTATACATGATAAACATTTTCTTTATCCACATGTAACATTTTGAAATGCTTGGTTAACATTTTTTCAAATGTTTTATGTGAATTTTTTTGTAATATTTTTATTTAGATTTTTTTTAACACAGTACAGACGCAAGCGCTCATACATACGCGCATACACTCACCCCTATGAACGCACACACGCACACCCTACCCATATGAGCACCTTCGAGAGACTGAGCCGGCATATCATCTTGAGATTTACGAAGTCACCGTAGGCGCCTCGTCGTCGACGGGGACGTCTCCTCCCACTGAAAGCGCATCGCCGGAAATCCTGAAATAAATCCAGAAATAATGCGAGCACCAGGACTTGAACCCTGGTGGGCTGGGGATAACACTGTCCCTCTAACCATCCAACCACAGGTTGGTTCGCTTTATTTGGAAGTATAAACGAAAGTAAAAGAAAGAACGAATGAAGAAACAGACAAAAAACGAGCCGCGGCCCAGGAGTTGGCCCACTCGGCGCACGAAAAATGTTAAAAGAAAAAAAAAGGTGCCCTCGTCCCACCGAGGCCCAAGCCCACTCGATGCTACACGTTAAATAGGTGTTGGGCGCAGTTTCTTCAGTAGCTGCGTTCTGGCGTGGTGGTTTAGCTCCGTAGGTGAGAGCGAGGGGTTGCGAGTTCGAGTCCCATGGTGCCCTTTTTTGCTGCTTTATTCGCCCATTTGAGGCATTTGGGGGTGTGGCCTGCTTGTCAGCACAGGGCACATGACAGGTTTGTGGGATGGGTCCCACATGTCATTGGTACCGTGTTAGTTGGTCCTGCGTGTAAATGGTAGGCCCCACAAGTCAGTTTACTCAACAAGTCAATACCTGGGCGGTGAAACCAACCGGTAATATTGACACATAAGCCAAAAATGACACGACACGTAGGCAAAATTGATGATGTGGACGTCCAGTCATATAATTGCATCCATGTTACAACATCACGACCATCTAGATTGGTTGTAATCAGCTGTTGACCACTGTTGTTTGCCTTTATGACCATTTTGTGTAAGACAACTACGACCTTTTTGTCTAAAATGGTCGTTATGCTTTAGGATTTGGACCCTCCTAAACAGCCTACGACCAATTGGTTTGAAATGGTCATAGATTTATGACCATATCTTCCATGGTCACTGACAGAAGGTCACAATTTAGCATATTTCTTGTAGTGACAGTCGATGACCCGTCGCCAGCCGGCTAGCGGCCAGCCGGACCCAGCACGGGGCCGAGCCCAGCCGGCCAGCGTTGGGAAGCTGGCCGGACGGCCAGCCAGATTGGAGGGGCACGGGCTGCCCCGAAGTTCTGAAAAGTGCTCCGGGCTCCATTGCCTACCCGGGGTTATCCCCCCGACAGTAGTCCCCGAAGCTGTAAAGGCTCGCCGGCTCCAAGTAGGGGGGCCTTTGCATCTTATCCCCCCCCCGAAGGAAAGCGGTTGTTGATGAAGGCACGCCGGCTGCCGGGAGCCGGGTCGGGACGCTCAGCCGAAGTGGAGTTCGAACGGCCCGGCCGGCCAGGCCAGCCGGCATTGGAGATCGCGCCAGCCGCCTGACAAAATCCCGCCATGTGTAGCCCAGCGGCAGACGAGGCCTTCCAGGCCACGCGCGCGACAGGACGTTGCAGTGGGTTGGGTCCTACCAGGCCACGGCCTCAGCCCGCGCGCGGGATCCGTTGCGGCCATGCATGACGGTTGGGTTTTCGGTGCAGTTATTGCATGATCGTAATGCGCCCGCACATTGCGGGGGAGTGGAGAGCGTGGGCGCAGATGATCCCACTCCCCCACGTCTGCCACGAGCTTTAAATGGGAAGGGAAGGGGGAGAGGCCGAGGCATTCGCACTCTCGCCCCCGCCCGTTGCTTCTTCTCCCCCATTGCATTTCTTCTTCCTCTTGCGCGCGTGAGCGAAGCTCTGCCGCGGCGACGCCTGCTCGAGCTGCAGCTGCGCCACGCCGCAACTTGCGAGCGGGGCCCTACTCTGTTTCTTCGCCGCGCCATTCTCGCGCCCGCACCCCTCCCGCACCCACCGATGGCGCCGCCGAAAGGCTCTTGGGAGGGGTCTGTGGTGACCAATGATGACATCGAGTATCTCCGACGCACGCGACGGCTGCCGCCGGCGGAGCTGGTGGAGGCGCGCGCGCCCGGCAGGGAGACGGCGCCGGCGCCGCGGGATGGCGAGGTGGTGGTCTTCTACACCCACTTCCTCCGCGGGCTCGGCCTCCCCACGAGCGTCTTCTTCCGCCGCTTCCTGACCTTCTTCGGCCTCCAGCCGCACCACCTAGGCCCGAATGCGATTCTGCAGCTTTCGGCCTTCGTGGCGCTCTGTGAGGGCTACACCAGCCTTCTGCCGTACGTGGAGCTCTGGTGCCAGCTGTTCTACCTGAAGCAGCAGGGGACGTCGGCCGGCGTCATGTCTGAGTGCAGAGCGGCCGTGCCGGTTACCCGGACGGCGGGCCCTTTCCCGAAGTTGCCCCTCGAGGAATCAGCCAAGAAATGGCAGAAATCGTTCTTCTACGTGAGGAACGTCGACCCGGCCGACGACCGCATCAACCTTCCCCCCTTCATCGATGCGCTGCCGGCTGAGAAGCCGAACTGGGGCACAACCCAAGGAGCCCGTCGGCGGAGATCGTGGGCGTCTGCCGCTGGATCCAGGAGATGACGGACCGCGAGGGTCTCGTCGCCGTGGACCTCATCGCGGCCTTCATGGGCCGCCGGGTGCTGCCTCTGCAGCGACGGCCGCACCGGATCTTTGACATGAGCGGCCGGCGCGACCCCTGCCGGCTGTCGACGAAGGAGTTGACGCTGGCCGAGATCGCCCAGCGCGTCAACGACATCTCCGCCGCCGAGCTCGACAGAGAGAAGTGGCGATTCGGCAAGGAGCCGTACAGCCGAGATGCTCTGGCGCCGACGGTGAGTCCCTGGTCCTTGTTCTTTGCAATGTCTGCACTCTTCCTGCGCCCTGACGCCTCGGGCCGGCTGCAGCACTTCTCGAGTCAGCAGATTTTTGACGGCCCGAACCCCTAGGTCCTACAGCCGGACCGGTCCGACTCTGACCCGGAGGAGGAGGGGGACGGCGACGCGGGTGGCGTCGAGGAGCGCTTCGTGGACATGGAAGCCGGCGGACCCAGCCAAGCCGGTAAGTCCCTAAACCCGAATCCCTTGCGTGAGGGGACGGATGATGATGATGGTGACGAGAGTAGTGCGTGCGATGCAGCGCCACAAACTGCAGCGACGGGCAGTGGAGCCGCCCCCGGAGGATGGCAGCGAAGGGCAGCCGGCGAACCGGCAGCCGCGAGCCGGCCGCACGGGAAGTAGCCGGTTGAGGCACGGTCGGCTGTGAAGCGTCCGGCTGTGGCGCAGCCGGGCGGCATGAGGAGGTCCGTCAAGAAGACGCGCCGGGCGGCACCGTCGGCGGGCCCGAAACGGGCGGTTCCCACGGCCATCGGGTAAGGTTTTCTCTTATGTTTTGCTTCTGTTTTCTTCGTTGCTATGCTATCTTCCCTCCCCTTATCCGTTTCGCGCCCGATCAGGAGCGCACTCGAGCTAGCGGAGGCAGCCACGGCAGCGGCGGCCGCGGAGGAGGCCGACCGATCGAGGGGCCAGAGCGACGCGGGCGAGCGCGAGGTGGCGGAGACCACCAAGGAGGCGCTCGTGGCCCGGCAGTCCGGCGCCGCGCTAGAGGAGGCCGAGAGGGACGCCTGGAGGGCACGGGAGGAGGCCGAGTGGGAGATGGCCGAGGCCTCGGCGAAGGCGTGGGCCGACGTCGTGGTTGAGGCTATAGCGAGGTGGGGGAGGACCGCCGAGGGGCCCGAATGGCCGGCGTGGCCGACGCCCTCGCCACCACCGTCGCCGGCTGTGGAGCATCGCTCCAAATCGGTGCACGACCCGGCTCGCCGGGCGGAGGCGGACGCTCGTGCCGCCGCCGAGGCAGCCGGCCATGGCGAGACGGACAGCCACGAGCCGGCGGCCGACCAGATGGCCGACCCAGAGGTGCCGCCAGCGACCGACCCGGCCGACGAAGCCGGTCGTGGGGGCGAAGGAGGCCGCGGGCCGGAGACCGCGTTAGGCGGAGGAGCGCCGCCCCCGAGCGCTGAGGCCACGCCAGGGGGCTCCCGCGCCATGGTGACCGTGGAGCGGCGAACCGCGGAGCGTAGCCTCGAGCTAAGGCCGGCGGGCAGCGGGACCAGCACCGTGTCCTCGGCCCGGCCGCAGCAGAACTGGGCGGCGAGCACCAGCGAGGCGACGAGCGGCGCCCCCCGGAGCGAGCTGGACGCGGCGGTGGATGCCCTGCGGCTGCAGTTTGCCTACCACCGCAGCCAGGGGCAGGGCTTCGCCCAGACGGAGAACGACCGGCTGCTGCAGCTGGAGCCTGGCGCTCGAGGACCCGGAGGGCAGCTCGGCTGAGACGGAAGCCGGGGCGGACGACGATGCCACCGACTTGGACGACACCGCCGCCACGGAGGATCCGGCGCAGAGCGATGCCGACGAGGCCACCGCATAGGGCTTTTTATCTTTCCTGTACTTTTGTTTTTTTTTGAACTCGAACTGTTCGTTAGTTGGCAGGTCCACCCACTGGGGTGTAAGTTTATGTAATGAACTATTGGCTGTGGGCCTTTGCTGTGTATATATGCATGCTTGTTTTTATGTATGCTTGTCTTTGCCGCTTGGCGGCTCGCTCTTGCTTGTTTCCTTAGGCCATTTTCTTGTTCCCTCCCCTTCTCGACCTCCTCCCCGCCAGCCGGACAGCTGGGAGCCGGTCTGTAGCTGGGATGGGGAGCCAGACTCGAAAGAGAGCGCACAGTACTTAGGCTTTAGGATTTGAGCGCAAGCGAAACACCCACTGGGCCGGCTGGAGCGCAGCCGGTCTGTGCGGCGACGAGTAAAAGAGAGGGCCAGGTTAGCCGAGCTGGACGTTCGTCCTTAGCCGCCTTTCGCGTGAGGATGCTTTCAGCCATTGGCTCTTGCCAGTCAGACAGCCGGGAGCCGGTCTGTGGCTTATGGCAGAGAGAGGGCTTCGGCGGTGCGCACGCTACTGGGCCGGCTTCAGAAGAGCAGGGCGCGGACTAGCCGGTGAGCCCCCGAGCCGGACGTGCCGACCCGGCGGGAGGGGGACGACTTTTGCATGCAGCGCTGGAAGGTGGCGCCGGCGTTCTTCAGGCCGAACGACATGGTGATGTAGCAATATGCCACGAAGGGGGTGATGAAGGACGTCTTGAGGGCATCCGCCGGGTACAGCTTGATCTGGTGGTAGCCGTAGTAGGCGTCCATGAAGGACAGAAGCTCGCAGCTGGCAGTGGAGTCGATGACTTGGTCGATCCAGGGTAGGGCAAACGGGTCCTTGGGGCAGGCCTTGTTCAGGCTCGTGCAGTCGATACACATGCGCCAGGTGTCGTTCTTCTTCAGGATGAGGACTGGGTTGGCCAGCCACTCGGGGTGGAACACTTCCATGATGAACCCGGCCGCGAGCAGCCGGGCGATCTCTTCGCCAATGGTTCTTCGCTTCTCCTCGGAGAAGTGGCGTAGCGGCTGTCGGACTGGGTTGGCATCCGGCCGGACGTGGAGTTTGTGCTCGGCGAACTTCCTCGGAACACCCGGCATGTCTTTAGGGGACCATGCAAAGATGTCCCGATTCTCACGGAGGAAGTTGAGGAGCTCGCCTTCCTATTTGCTGTCGAGGCCGGTCCCCACGACAACGTACTCGCTGGAATTGGGGTTGGACGGGTCAAGCGAAATCTTCTTTGTGCTCTTGGCCGGCTTGAAGGACGCCTCATCGGCCGGCTGCTTGAGCTGAGCCGGCATGGCCGGCTGCTCGCCAGCCAGCGCAACAAGCCGGTCGAGCTAGCGCCTCTCCTCGGCGATGACCAGCGACTCGGCCAGCTTCGAGCTGGCTTGGGTGCACTCCAGGGACTTCTTGTAGTTGCCGGTGATGGTGATGATGCCCTTGGGACCCGGCAGCTTCATCTTGAGGTAGGCGTAGTGGGGGACCGCCATGAACTTGGCTAGGGTGGGCCGGCCCAAAAGCGCGTGGTAGGGGCTGGCCAGGTCGACCACCTCAAACCAGATCGGCTCGCGGTGGAAGTGGGCGCTAGATCCGAACAGCACGTCCAGCCGGACCTTGCAGATGGGGGAGCAAGAGGCACCTGGCACGATGCCGTGGAATACCGTCCGGGTGGGCTGCAGCTAGCTCTCCTCGATGCCGAGCTTGATCATGGTGTTGCGGTAGAGGATGTTCATGCTACTGCCACCATCGATCAGCACCCGCGAGAAGTGGCAGGTGCGCTTCTCAGCGACGAAGGTGGGGTCAAGGATGAGCGCGTAGCCACCCGGCGTGGGCATCACGGCCGGGTGGTCCTCCCAGTTCCAGCTGATGGGACAGTCGGACCATTGCATGAACTGGGGGACCGGGGGGACGACGGCGTTCACCTCGTGCTGGTACTTGCACTTGATGTGCTTGTCATCGCCTTCATTGTTGAAGATGATGTAGGCCGCGTCCTGCCGAGGGTAGGCGTTGTTGGCGAGGGCGCCAGCTGCCGGAGGTGGCGGGGGAGGCGGCTGAAGCTGCGGGCCGGGGCCAGGTGGCGGAGGCGGAAGGTCGCCGTGCATCAGGCACTGGGTGATGCTGCAGTTCCGGAGCGTGTGCGTGGATGGCTTCGCACCGCTGTGGTGCTTGCAGGGGGCATCGAGCATCTGCTCGAAGGAAAGCTTGGGCTGCCAGGCCATCTTGCCGGTGCGCTGGCGCTTGCCGCCGCCTTGCTCGGCCAGCTGCTCCTCTGCCACGGCGGCCACTTGCTGGTTGTTGTAGCAGGGAGCCGGCTGCTCGCCCTTCTGCTTGTTGTTGTTGTTGTCTTGCCGGCGCTGGTTGTTGTCGCCAGCCGGCCGAGGGTTGGCCGGCCGGACCGGGACAGGCTTGCCGGATGCGTCGACCGAGATCTTCACACACATCGCGGAGTCGGCAGTGGCGTACTTGTCCGCCATGGCCATGAGCCCCGCCAAGGTGTTCGGCTCATCACACATCAACTGGTGTTTGAGCAGGGTGCCATCTCGGCACCCGTCGATGAAGTACTGTATGGCCTGCACCTCGTGGACCCCCTTGTAGGAGTTGCGCGGCTCCGTCCACTGCGTGAGGAAGTCGCGAAGGGCCTCGTTCGGGCCCTGGACTCACATGGAGAGCTGGCGAGGGCGACCCGGACGCTTGTACATGCTGGTGAAGTTGCGCACAAACGCCTCCTCGAAGTCCAACCAGGAGTTCACGCTGCCGGCCTTCAGGCTGTTAAGCCATGTTCGGGCCGAGCCGAGCAGCATGAGGGGGACGTAGCAGACCGCCACGCGCCTGTTGCCGCCGGCTATGCCGACAGCCGTGGTGTAGTAAGTCAGCCAGTCTTCCGGCTTGGTGATGCCGCTGTACTTGGGGGTGTCGTGGGCCAGCGTGAACCCTGTGGGAAAGGGCTCCTCGTGGATGCGTGGCCCGAAACAGGCGGGACCAACGGAACTCTCCTCCTCGAGGGCCGTGGACTGCGCCAGCCGGTCGATGCGATGGCGGGCATCATTTTCGTCATAGGGCTCGCGGGGGCCCAGCCGGTTTGCGACGGGGCCACGTGGCACCGTGCCGGCAGAGGCCGGCTGGGGTCGCCGAGGCGGTGGGGGAGGGTGCTCTGGCTGCTGGACCCGGCCGTCACCGGCCATCTCGTCAGCGACGCCGTCACCGGCCGTCGCGGCGCGGTTGTGCCGGCTCCGGCTTGCCCGGCGCCGGCCAGAGTGGCTGGCGCTAGCGGCAGGGGAAGACGCCTGCTGCATGTCCCGAAGGGCCCTCTCCGGGTCTGCGGTGTTCCCCGAGGCGGAGGCGGCGGGCTGGGTCGGACCGAAATGCTTCTGCTGCTCGTTCGCCGCGGTGATGAGGCCGCGAACGCGCTGCTGCTGCTGCAGGAGCTCCTCGCCCTCCAGGAACTCGAGATCCACAATGGCGGCTTGTGCCGCGAGCATGTTCTTGATGGGGGTGTCATAGATGGGCCGGCATGCGCCTAGCGCACGGCCGATGGCGCCTCCGCGGAATCGCGCCTCCGCGACCCGGCTGGGCTCAGCGGCGGCCGGCGTGAAGCCATGGACGCTGTCATACTCCCGCTTGGCGGACTCCAGCCTGCGCCGCGTTGTCGCGAGCGCCGTGGCCTCGTCCAGCAGTTGCTGACGGTTCTCGTTGAGCTGAGCCGCCGTGGCCGCCGGGTCGGCGTCGGGCGTGATGGGGGCTTGCAGGGTCCGGATCGTCTCGTGAAGCAGGTCGACACGGCGAGCTTGGGCCCCAGCCGCGGCAGCAGCGGCCTTCTCCTTGCTGCGCGAGGAGCCGGAGCTGGTGCCGATGGTCAGCACCTCCGCGTGGGTGCAGAGATCCGCGACGTCATCGGAGATGACGCAGCTAACGGGGACGGGTGAGTCGGTGAAGCTGTGTACCTCGCTAGGGTACTCGTCGGGGATGAGCGCGACAAAGACGCGCAGTGCGCCGAAGGGGACGATGGAGCAGCTTGCGGGGCAGGCGGCGTCCATGCCTGGTGCTGCGTCGCAGCCGGCCGGGTTGGCCGCGCAAGGCGCGCGAACCAAGCCGTGCGCAATGCGCTCGCCGGAGCTGGTGAAGGGCCTTGTCCAGAACTTGACTCCGGCCGACGCCGCGAGCAGCCCCACGGTGGGCGCCAACTGTCGTGGTGAAATCACGGCAGATGCCATGAGATGGCTAAAAGTGGGGGGCTGCGAGAGGACGCCGGTGGGTTCTGGAAGCGAGGTCGGTACGCGCGGGTGCGAGACACGGGACGTACCCAGGTTTGGGGCCCTCCAGAGAGGTAACACCCCTAGTCCTGCCGAATGTAATATGGGGAGCACAAGAGCTACAAGGTTGCTCCTGGAGCTGTTTGGTTGAGGAAGAAGGGGATAGGCCACCGTTCTGCCTCTCCTGTGAGTGTGAGTGAGTGCGTGGGTGTGTGTGTTTCTACTAGGTTCGACCCTCCTGCATGGAAGCCTCCTGGGGGGTCTCATAGCCCGACCCCCCAGGGTTACATGGGTAAATCTACACGCGGGCGGGGCCCGAATGTCGGCGTTTGGAGCCGGCAGTGGGGCTCGCCGGCTGCTGGGACCCGCCGGCTGCTCGGCACTGTGGCCTGTCGCCTTGTGCGTCACGAAGTGGTTGGCGTCGTGGGGCTACAGTGGCTCGCCGCGCTGACGTCGGTCGCCCGGGTCAGCGGGGTTGGCGGCACTGTAGCCATGCTCTTCTGGGTTTGCGGCGCTGTAGCTACGCTCTCCCGCCATGGAGAGCCTTCTTGTCGTATGGAGTGATGGGACGGCCGCTGACCCGTCGCCAGCCGGGCCCGGCACGGGGCCGAGCCCAACCGGCCAGCGTTGGGAAGCCGGCCGGACGGCCAGCCGGATTGGAGGGGCACAGGCTGCCCCGAAGTTTTGAAAAGGGCTCCGGGCTCCCTTGCCTACCCGGGGGTTATCCCCCCGACAATTCCCCACTCCAGTTATCACAACGATGATTAAGGGGAGTGAACTCCCCATGGTCATGGCATTAATTTCTAGGGTCTCCACTAATCCATATTACAATGATCAGGGACGAAGCGGGAATAGGTCCTGTCACCACCTACCCTCCACAACTACCCTTCTCACCAACATAAATCACCTCAAGTCCATAAGTGGCTAATGCTGTGTGGGCGCCCTTCACAACACCACGAGACAATCAACGCAATACATATAAAGAGAATATTGGATCGCTTATTCAACAAAGTATTAATCATGCAAGGGTTCATCCAAATCCTCAAGAACTAATACAACTACTCAAACATAGGAGAGGGAGAAGGCAAGTTACAAGCCAACATGGAGCCGGTGGAAGAGAGGAGCATGGTGGTGATGGTGATGGCAACGACGGCCGCGGTGGCGATGGTGATGGTGGCGGCGCCGGTGATGAAGACCGCACCGGCCCGAAGGCCGGTGCTCGCGATGGAGGCTTCCCTTCTTCTTCCTCTTGTCTTGGCCCTTCTCTTCTCTATGAAGGTGGTCTTGGAGAAGCAATGGAGATGGATGGCGGCTGCGTGGATGAATGAATGAGGAGATGGGAGGCGCCTAGGGTTGGAGGTGATTATATGAAGGCCTCCCGGTATCTTCTCCGTTGATGTGGTCATCCAAGGGCTCAAGATGAGCCTTATCTTCTCCCAATCCCATCATTATGAGCCAAGGATCCCGTGGGAACAATTGGGGACGAAATCGGTGAAGAATCCCGTGTGGAAGGGCAACTTGCGGAGCTGTCTACACGTCAAACGACCGTTGAAACGACCGCACGCAGTCGTTTGGAACGCCGTCTTTTACTCTGACCTCCTCCGGTAAAACGGCTGCCATTTCTTCATACGAACTCAGAATTTGACGTTCTTGGGCTTGTTGGATTCGAATGAACGAGGCTGATCCATTTCTGGTCTTAGATCTTGATTTGGAGCACTTTGGAAAATGACTTTTTCCGACCTTCGAAATGGCTAAGTCTGGCCCCTGGGTGACTCCGTATTGAACCCATCCTTGCTCCTTTCATCGTGCTTGGTCCTAGGTTGCTCCAATACACCTATAGACACAAGAGAAGAAGGAAAAGTAATAAAAACTAAATAAATACAAAAATGTGCAATGCTCACAATGATAAGTGCAAAAATCGGTAATCATGCATAATGGACATATATTTGGTTTAATGGGACATGATATATGAAGAGAACATGCAACACATGAGCTCTAAAAATGTGTAAAATATAGAGCCATCAGTGATCGATCTGACCGAAGGAGATTGTCTATTCGGACCAGGCGAGGTACTTGGAGTCCCTCCTGTTTCTTGTATGGTGATGCCGACATGTCCTCCTTGGAGGACGTCGCACCTCGATGACCATGTTGACTCTCCGGACATCCTTGGGGAAGGCCCTCAGGGTCTTCCCGTTGGTCTGCTGCTCGGGGTGTGTCGCTGGTACCGGTGGAGCCGCATTGTTCCCTCTCTCATTGTGCGTGGCGGCGGGGTTATTCTTTTCGTGGAGGAGCTGCTCATTGAGGCCGCAATCTTTTGTCGAGTGTTGGGCCTTGTGGTTGCCGTAGCTATGATATACGCAGGGCCCGTATGATCGGGGGTGTGCTTTGGCTTGCCGTTCCAGCGTTGACTCTTGCCACCGGCCTCATCTGTTTCGTTAGCCGCTGCGACGAGCTCGGAATCTTGTTCTTCCTTGCGCTTGCGGTCCTCCCTGTTCTTTGAGCTTCTGCTTTCCGGGGCCTCGGCCCCTGTTGGCTTGTTCGTTTTGGCTCACGAGAGAGGTCGGCGGCCAGCCCGAGCTGTTTCTTCGCCGGTGGCGAAGTCATTGGCGACCTTCATCAGGGCAGCCAGTGATGTTAGTTTTCCTTCTCCTCTCTTCTTTCCGAGCTTGTGCCGGAACAGAGGGTCCTAGGCGCCGCTGACGAACACTTCTATGGCTGTTTCGTCCGAGATGCTCGACAGCGTGTTTTTCTTCTTGAGCCAGCGCGCGACATAGTCGTGGACAGACTCCTTGTCTTCTTGGATGATGTTATGGAGGTCGGCGTCGCTTCCTGGCAGGTGGTAGGTTCCCTCAAAGTTATTGAGGAAGACGTGCTCGAAATCCGCCCAATTGTGGATGGAGCTTGGGGGGAGCCCACTGAGCCAAGACCGTGTGTGCCCGGTCAGGCACAAAGGTATGTGCCGGAGGGCGTTGCCGATGTCGCCGTTGGCCATCTCTACTGTTGTGAGGTAGTCGTTCAGCCAGTGCTCTAGCTTTGTGTCTCCTGAATATTTCTCGACGCCACAGACGACGAAGGGTTGGGGAAAAGGGCGGGATATGACCTTTTGCCCAAAGCACGTAGGTGCAATGCTCAAACTGAGCGAGGTGAACCTTGGGGCGGGAGCCCCCGGGATTAATCCATTTGCTTTTGTTCCTCCCCACCCACCATTCTGGTGGTAAGGCTGTCCGGCCAGCACGGGGTTCACCGTCGGTAGGGCCGCGCGCTGTTGCAGGGCGACAGGCGATATCGGTTGTCGTAGGTGCGTCGTCATGGCTGCCGGTGCAGCCTCTGGCCGCTGGATGGATCCCTGCCCTTGTTCTCGGGCGGGGTGGTTGGCAGCGGATAGGATGCTCTCGGTGCCCGCCAGTCTTTCCCTGGAGCTCGAGATGTTGTCCTGAAGTTCCACCGTCCTATGAAGCACGTGGGTGCGGTCGGCCAGGAGTTTGGGGTCCCCTGGCATGGTTCGCAGTCGGTCTGCCAGTGCGGCCACTGCCTGGAGGCCGCGTGTCGGGGTCGGTGGTGGAAGCATAAGGAGCTCTGCTGCTGGCTCGTTGAAGCCGACTCCTAGCTCCCGACCTCAGTTTGAGAGGTCATTGAGGAGGTTCCGTGGTTGGCGGCTTGGGCGACACAGTCGTTCCCGCATCATTGTTTCATTCCATCACGCCTCGCGAGCGGAGTCCTCCAAAGCCTTCTGCTGAAGCATGATGACCCACAAGTATAGGGGATCAATCATAGTCCTTTCGATAAGTAAGAGTGTCCAACCCAACGAGGAGCAGAAGGAAATGACAAGCGGTTTTCAGCAAGGTATTCTCTGCAAGCACTGAAATTGTAGGTAACAGATAGTTTGGTAGCAAGGTAATTCGTAACAAGTAACAAGTAGTAACAATAACAAAGGTGCAGCAAGGTGGCCCAATCCTTTTTATAGCAAAGGACAAGCTGGAACGAACTAGTATAATAAGCAAAGCGTTCTCGAGGACACATGGGAATTTCATCTAGTTACTTTCATCATGTTTGTTTGATTCGCGTTCGCTACTTTGATAATTTGATATGTGGGTGGACCGGTGCTTGGGTGCTGTTCTTACTTGAACAAGCCTCCCACTTATGATTACCCCCTCTCGCAAGCATCCGCAACTACGAAAGAAGAATTAAGATAAATCTAACCATAGCATGAAACATATGGATCCAAATCAGACCCTTACGAAATAGCACATAAACTAGGGTTTAAGCTTCTATCACTCTAGCAACCCATCATCTAATTACTACTCCATAATGCCTTCCCTTAGGCCCAAAGATGGTGAAGTTTCATGTAGTCGACGTTCACACGACACCACTAAAGGAAGCAACAACATACATATCATCAAAATATCGAACGAATACCAAATTCACATGATTACTTATGACAAGACTTCTCCCATGTCCTTAAGAACAAAAGTGTAACACCCTGGATTTTGCCTTTTTCTTTTATTTGGACTTATTCGAATGTTTTATTTGCAATTGGGTTTTTCCAGTCATTTCTTTTGGACTTACCACTTGGATTTATTTTTGATTTTCTTCCAAGTGGGTTCCTTCATCCATAAACTCTCCCTGGACCTCATCCCTCTCATAATAATGCCATTGGGTATTTTTATTTAATGGCATTATACCCTTTTTCTCTCTGAAAATGCCTCTTTTCTCACTAAGCTCTTAAGCAACCCCTATTTTTATTGCTCAAAAAATCCCAAGAAAATTCCCAAATATTCTTTGGGACATGCCTCACCTTCCTATGCAAAAATATCCCATAGTTATTTGGAAAATTTCAGCCCAGGAAAATATTTTTGCTTCTGGACAGAAAAGTCACTTTGTGAAGCAACTATATTATTCCTTGATCTTTTTAATCTGAAATTTTTACCACTTAATGACCTTCCTAAGTAATGCCTAAACGCCTAAAACCAGCCCCAGAATCTTAGCCGTTTGTCCTCAGCATTTGGAGGAAGTTTCTGTCCAGAAACTTTTGAGCTTGCTCTTGTCACCTCCAATGCACCATTTGGCAAGCCCAGCGCATTTCTAGGCAAAGCTTTGAGAGGACAACACCGTAGACATGGTGTGGCAGCGCCGAAAGCCACCCCCGTGCCAGTGCACGCGGTGACCGCGCGTGCGCAAGGTGTTCGACGGGTCTCTCGCCGCGCTCTGCACGTCGGGTCCTCTCGGCCGCCGTCCATCCAACCTCCTCGCGCCACCGCAGCCTGTCCAATCCACTCAGCGCACACCCATTCATCCCCCCAGCCCCTTCCTGACCGCCCCCGTCGCCGGTAGCCCGCACGCCGGAAGCCGCCACGGCGCTAGCGGTCGGCACAGTGGCTTGCACGCACGCCCTGTTCCTCCTTAGTGCGCCTGCGCTCGAGCCCGCGTGCAAGCACTATGCTTGGCCTCGCCCGCGTCGTCTCCTAGCTCGCCTGAGCTCCAGCCGCCCCCAGGTCGACCTCCCGCACAGCTCCGGCGGAGCCCGAACCCTGCCTTGCCCCTCCCTATAAATAGAGCTCTCCTCCGATAGTTCTAGCCATCCCAACCCACCTCACCTCTCTCAAAACGAGCTCCAGAAGCTGCGGACAACGCCGGGAAGGCCTCTGGCCTTCTAATCTTGCCGGTGACCGCCGTGGATCCCCCTGCTCCTAGCACTCATCCTAGCCCACCTCAGCTCGAACCACTGCCACCACTGAGACCGCATCAACCTCCTGAGCACGACGGTACCGAGGGCTCACCGGATTGTCGCCGGAATCGTCAACTCCGATCAGCTCCGCCGCCGCCGTCTCTGGAGAGGATCGCCGCGACACCGTCCAACCAACCCTGTCTGTGTTTCGGGTACGTACATGACCGTCTCGACGAGCTGAACCCATTCCCCTCCTCTCCGGTGATCGCCGACGTCTCCTCGCCGGAGAAACGACGACGACAGCGCCGCCGCCCTCTGTTTCTCTCTCTCTCTGTTTAACCCTGACACCACGGCCCCACCTGTCATTCTCTCTCCCTCACCCAAACTGGTACGTAAGTGGAGATGTATTCTTCGAATACGCCTTCGACGTGGCCTGTTCTGGTTTTTCTTTTAAATAGAAATTTTAACCAGAAACTATCCAACTTTGACCAGCTATAACTTTTAATCTATAAGTCCAAATGAGATGATTCTTTTTGCTGTTGGTTTGTAAAATTCCAAAGTTTCTGTATGCCAAGTTTCAGAATTTTTTCTTGCTGTTGAGAATTTCTGGTGCAATAAACAGTAGTATGTGACATTTTCTTTTTGCATTTAAATTATTTTCAGATGAACCTAGTTGTGTTGGAGAAGGCCAGGAGTACTGTGACACTCCTCTGAAGCAAGGCAAGCCACAACATTCATATGCAAGGATGGCATTGCAGTGACTTGGTTTAATTGAATTAAATTCATTCTTTATTCACCATTTAAAATAATCTGCTATATAATCTTATTGCATAAACTTTATTCTGTCATGTTGACAATTTATGCAGTAGGATACATGCTTTCTTGCTAGTGTGCAGTAGGTATCATGGCATATACTCATATATTAGTTTGATGCATTCATTATTCATGACCGTGACCCGTGCATCCATTCATTCACTATGGCTCGAATCATTTTCTTTTCAAGTAAACTTGATAATAATCCAACTTGAACATGCTATTGATCGAGTCATGGTGCCACCGAATCGAGCTCACCAGTGCAACCACACTTGCCTGGATGGGGAGGCCCTAATGCGGTCTATTGTCATGCCTCTCGCCGGTGCCTCTTACGAGGGAAGGTTGTGCTCTGGCGCTACCCTGGCCCGGTAGGCAATCATAACCTTGAGGACCCAAGTTTTGATGGTACCGAGGTCCCCGTTTGGGATAGTTTTGTTAGGCCACGACGGTGGCAGCCACAGAGGTGGCAGATGTCACATGTTGACATCCGGGTCACCCAGGACATAGCCCAAAGGGGAGTTTGTCGGAGTGGCCGGGAGAGTGTCATGCAATAGACTGGTTTTGTCGGAATGTCATTGGTCCACCCGAATGGGAGCACGAGGCCATGAGTTCCGTGGTGTGGGTACAGTGTACTAACCTCTGCAGAGTGTATAATCTATCGATAGCCGCATCCTCGGATATGGACACAGTTTGTAGTAGGTCACACCGTGGGTCAACAGAAATAATTAACCTGCACACTAAGATTCACAAGATGGCACACGCAGAGATGGTGATCGAGGATCACTATGAAAGGTATGAATGTGATCCGGTAAGGATCACGTTGGTGAGTTATGAACGGTGGTTACGCGGTAACCCCGAGATGGTAAGTTGGTCCCGAAGACCATGGCAATGTTTCACGCACATCTCATGTTGAGTAGCATCATGCTCATGCATTAAATCTGTTAAATGCCTTGTTATTGTTTGCCGTACTTGTTTTGTTTGCTGTGAGCTTGCGAGTACATTCAAAGTACTCACCTGGCTTATCATGCGAGATGCAGGAGAAGCCGTGCAAGGAGTTGACGTTGAGCAGTTTGTCGCGATCTAGGCTGCGTCCCAGCAGTGTCCCTGCGGAATGGAGTTCCGCTACCCCGTCATTCCGCTGCCGCGTAGTAGTTCCCTTATCATCGAGGCCCCTGCCATGTCTACTAAATAATGTACATAAGTGCAGCTGCACCGTGTGTGCCGCTTGGCCTCGCTCATCATGTAAGATATAAACCTATGTTTCCGCTAAGAGATCAATAAAGCGGTTGTTTTCTGTACCAAGTTGTTGTGTATTGCCAGAAGACTTGATCTCTGGGCTGGCAATGCAAGGTAAACCGGTTGCTCTGAGCCGGGGTGCCACAAAAAGTAACTACTCACAAATCATATTCATGTTCAATATCAGAGGAGTATTGAATATCATTAAGGATTTGAACATATAATCTTCCACCAAATAAACGAACTAGCATCAACTACAAGATGTAATCAACACTACTAGCAACCCACAGGTACCAATCTGAGGTTTTGAGACAAAGATTGAATACAAGAGATGAACTAGGGTTTGAGATGAGATGGTGCTAGTGAAGATGTTGATGAAGATTGGTCCTCCCACGATGAGAGGATCATTGGTGATGTCGATGGCTTCGATTTCCCCCTCCCGGAGGGAAGTATCCCCGGCGGAATCGCTCCGCCGGAGAGCAAATTAGCTCCTGCCCAGGTTCCGCCTCGAGACGGCGGCGCTTCGTCCCGAAAGTCTTCTCTATAATTTTTTAGGGCAAATGAGCTTATATAGCAGAAGGAGGGGGGCAGACGCCAGCCAGGGGCCCCACAAGGCATCAGGGCGCGCCCAGGGGGCCCGCGCCCTGTTGCCTTGTGGGCAACTGGTGGGTCCCCTCCATTATTACTTCTTTCCAGTATTTTTTATATATTCAATAAAAAAATCTCCGTGAAATTTCAAGTCAATTGGAGCTCTGTAGGATAGGTATCTCTAATGTGGCTATTTCAGGTCCAGAATTCCAGCTGCCGGTATTCTCCCTCTTCATATAAATCTTGCAAATTAAGAGAGAAAAGGCATAAGAATTGCATCATAAAGTGAAATAATGATCAAATACATTATAAATAACAGTAGGAAATCATGATGCAAATTGGATGTATCAACTCCCCCAAGCTTAGACCTCGCTTGTCCTCAAGCGAAAACCGAAATCGATAATCATGACCACATGTTTAGCGAGATAGGTGTCGATAAAAATAAAATACGGACATGGAACATCATGATCTTTATTATAACAACAATATATCATCATAAAACTTCTCATGAAAAAGTGACAATTCATCCACAAGTTAAAGTATGAACCATAAACCGAATTGAAAACTAACAAACTATGATCTTAGTCACTGAAGCAATTGCAATTCATCATATTATCAGAAAGAGTCTATGTAAGAGCTTTGTTTAGCAAGTTCACATACTCAACTATCATTTAGTCTTCTATGATTGCTGACACTCACGACATACTTATGGAGCAAAAGTTTCAGTCGGACACATAGAAAGATAGGGGCTTATAGTTTTGCCTTCCAACGTATTTACCTCAATGGTAATGTCAACAATAATAACTCATGATCACCTACATCCAACTGGATATATATGCCTGGATCAATCCCCACCACATGATGCTTGCCAAGAGAGAAAATAAAAACGGAATAGAGGAGAATACTATTGACTCTTGCATGAAAGTAAATAAATAAAGTAAAAGATAGGCCCTTTGCAGAGGGAAGCAGAGGTTGTCATGCGCTTTTTGTTTTTGGATGTGCAAGCTCTTAATGTAAAGGAATGTCACTTTGTATTGCCCCTTGTGATAGCGACCTTTATTATGCAGTCTGTCGCTTTTATTCCTTCACCATCACAAGATCGTACAAAGCTTATTTCCCCTTACAATAAAAGATCATACATATTTAGGAGCAATTTTTATTGCCTTGCACCGATGACAACTTACTTGAAGGATATTATTCAATCCATAGGTAGATATAGTGGACTCTCATGGCATGAAACTAGGTTTAAGGGTTTTTGGATGCACAAGTAGTATCTCTACTTAGTACAGAATTTTGGCTAGCAAAAGATAGGAGGCAAGCACCACATGTTAGAGGATGCAAAACAATATAACTTCTATGTGAATATAAGCAAACATAACTCATTACGTTGTCTTCCTTGTCCAACGTCGACTAATTGACATAGAATATTTAATGGGGGCTCACAGTCATAAAAGATGTCCAAGATAGTATATTTATATGTGAGACCTCTCTTTCTTTATTACTTTTTCATGAATTGCAACAATAACCAATACTATGTTTGTCAACTTCCAACAAGTTTTATCAATTATACTTCTTTTATGTGAAGTCATCACTCCCCATGGGATTAGCATATGATCTTACTTTTTATTCTCTTCATTTTATTTCCAAGATTGGATCAACACAAGCAAAACACTCAACTCAACCTATTCTTTATTATATAACTTCCACACACGATTACATAGATAGACCAAAAAGCAAGCACTCAAAAACTAGATCATACTAAAACTTTATTCATCTAAATCACGAAATAACTAAGGGTCGAACTAAGATAGATAATGATGATAAAAAGTGACGGTGATACGATACCGGGGCACCTTCCCCAAGCTTGGCACAAGCCAAGGGTGGTGCCCATACCCATGTACTCAAATCTCTTTTTTCGGTGATGGTGGAGATGAAGTGATAGGCTTGTCCTCCGTCGTCCAAAGCATAGGTTCTCCATCATAAAAGGATGAGCGCATTTCTGGAGTCCTGAAATTTGCAGCTAAACTCATACCTTTGAACTTGGCCTCATACTCAAAATTTTGGTTTTGTAGATCATAGATTTGGGCCTGAAGATAGTCAATCCGGTCATTGAGCTTGAAGATGACGTCCCCAATATTCTTGCCGTCCACCTTGTGCTCACGGATGAACTCCGTGATCATGGAGTGGTTATCATTAAGTCCGCGCTCCACCATCCCTTGACACTTGAAGATCTCCTGTTCCACCGCTTCCAGCCTAGCCTTCTCGCTCCCGGTCTTCTTAGGTCCTTGCACGTCCCGGATGTGGAGCACCCCCTCACGCATCTCGATGGCCTGAGGGTGCTTCATCACCTCCGGTAGGTACGGGTTGATGACCTTCTCGTAAAACTTGTCCTTGGATGAGCTTGGAGACGCCATGATGATCAAGATCTGTCAGAAAAACAGCCTGAAACAAGAACAGAGGGAAAACTTGCAATGCGGTGGTCAAAACACCCGGGAGTATATATAAAGAATGTTTATCTTGCAAAACAAGCATGCGAGAGGAAAACGGAGTCGAGAGGGCACACGAGGGGCCCACAAGGCATCACGGCGCGCCCCGGGGGGGTCGCGCCCTGTTGCCTTGTGGGCGACTCGTGGGTCCCCTCGGCTGTTTCTTATTTTTGTAATTTTTCTAAAATTCCAAAATGGTCAAAAATATTTTTATGGAATTTTTGGAGTCGGTTTACTTACCGTATGACATACCTACCCCTTTTCAGGGTTCTGGAGCGTTCCGAAAGGACTCTTAGATGTGTTCCTCCGGTGTCATTGTCTGAATAATATTAGTTTCAACATTAGTGCTTAATTCTTTGTCCATTCACCACTCTCGGATTATTGCCTTTGGAGTTATTTATTTTGATGGCTCCAGAGCGATAAACTTCTTCGATGATATACGGTCCTTCCCATTTGGACAGAAGTTTTCCTGCAAAGAACCTTAAACGAGAATTGTACAATAGAACATGATCACCTACTTTGAATTCCCGTTTTTGGATTCTTTTATCATGCCATCTTTTAACTTTTTCTTTAAATAACTTAGCATTTTCATAGGCTTGGGTTCTCCATTCATCTAGAGAGCTAATATCAAATAACCTCTTTTCACCGGCAAGTTTAAAATCATAGTTAAGTTCTTTAATTGCCTAATATGCTTTATGTTCTAACTCAAGAGGTAAGTGACATGCTTTTCCATAGACCATTTTATAGGGAGACATACCCATAGGATTTTTATAAGCAGTTCTGTAAGCCCATAATGCATCATCAAGTTTCTTAGACCAATTCTTTCTAGATCTATTAACGGTCTTTTGTAAAATTAATTTTATTTCTCTATTAGTTAATTCAACTTGACCACTAGACTGAGGGTGATAAGGAGATGCAATCCTATGATTAACATCATATTTAGCAAGTAATTTACGGAAAGCACCATGAATAAAATGTGAACCACCATCTGCCATTAAATATCTAGGGACTCCAAACCTCGGGAATATAACTTCTTTAAGCATTTTAATAGAAGTGTTATGATCAGCACTACTAGTTGGAATAGCTTCTACCCACTTAGTAACGTAATCAACAACAACTAAAATATGAGTATACCCATTGGATTTAGGAAACGGTCTCATATAATCAAAACCCCAAACGTCAAATGGTTCAATAACAAGTGAATAATTCATAGGCATTTCCTGACGTCTACCAACATTACCAATTCTTTGACATTCATCACAAGAAAGGACAAACTTACATGCATCCTTGAAAAGAGTAGGCCAATAAAAACCAGATTGTAACACCTTGTGTGCAGTTCTGTCTCCCGCATGGTATCCTCCATATGCCTCGGAGTGACACTTACGTACGATTTGTTCCTGTTAATGCTCAGGTACACAATGTCTAATAATACCATCTACTCCTTTATATAAGTGTGGGTCATCCCAAAAGTAATGTCTTAAATCAAAGAAGAACTTTTTCTTTTGTTGGTATGTGAAACTAGGTGGTATATACTTAGCAACAATGTAATTAGTAGTCTGCATACCAAGGAGTATTACGAGAAGCAGTTATCACAGCTAATTGTTCATCAGGGAAATCATCATTAATAGGAAGTGGGTCATCAAGAACATTTTCCATTCTAGACAAATTATCAACTACGGGATTCTCAGCTCCCTTTCTATCAATAATATGCAAATCAAATTCTTGTAGCAAAAGAACCCACCTAATCAGTCTAGGTTTAGCATCTTTCTTTTCCATAAGATATTTTATAGCAGCATGGATAGTGTGAATAGTAACTATGGAATCAACAATATAAGATCTGAATTTATCACATGCAAACACAACTGCTAAAAATTCTTTCTCAGTAGTAGCATAGTTCCTTTGAGCACTGTCTAGAGTTTTACTAGCATAATGAATCACATTCAATTTCTTATCAACTCTTTGTCCTAGAACAGCTCCAACAGCATAATCACTAGCATCACACATAATTTCAAAGGGTAGGTTCCAATCAGGTGGTTGAACAATAGGTGCACAAATTAAGGCTTTCTTAAGTACTTCAACGGTTTCTACACAATCATCATCAAAAACAAATGGAACATCTTTTTGCAAGAGATTAGTAAGAGGCCTAGAAATTTTAGAGAAGTCTTTTATAAACCTTCTATAGAAACCAGCATGACCAAGGAAACTTCTTATACCTTTGATATCTTTAGGACATGTCATTTTCTCAATAGCATCAACTTTAGCTTTATCAACTTCAATACCTCTTTCAAAAAATTTATGCCCAAGGACTATACCTTCATTCACCATAAAGTGGCACTTCCCCAATTCAAGACAAGATTAGTTTCTTCACATCTCTGCAAAACTCGATCAAGGTTGCTCAAGCAATCATCAAAAGAAGTTCCGTAAACGGAGAAATCATCCATGAAAATCTCAACAATCTTTTCACAAAAGTCAGAGAATATAGCAGTCATACATCTTTGAAAGGTAGCAGGTGCATTACATAAACCAAAAGGCATACGATGATAAGCATAAGTTCCAAAAGGACAAGTAAAGGTGGTTTTCTCTTGATCTTCAGGTGAAACAGGCATTTGAGAAAAACCAGAGTAACCATCTAGGAAACAAAAGTGTGTATGCTTAGATAATCTTTCTAACATTTGATCTATAAAAGGCAAGGGGTAATAATCTTTCCTAGTAGCTTTATTTAATTTCTTGAAATCGATCACCATCCTATAACCGGTTACAATTCTTTGTGGAATAAGTTCATTTTTATCATTAGGAACAACGGTAATACCTCCTTTCTTAGGAACACAGTGAACATGACTTACCCAAGCTATGGGATAAATTATACCTGCCTCGAGAAGCTTTAATATTTTAGTTCTTACCAGATTCTTCATTTTAGGATTCAACCTTCTTTGATGATCAACAACGGGTTTAGTGCCTGGCTCCATATGAATTTTATGCTGACATAAAGTGGGACTAATGCCCTTAAGATCATCGAGAGTATATCCAATAGCGGCACAGTGCTTCTTCAGAGTTTTAAGTAATCTCTTTTCTTCATGCTCTGAAAGGTTAGCACTAATAATAACAGGATATATCTTCTTTTCATCAAGTTAAGCATATTTAAGTGTATCAGGTAATTGCTTTAATTCAAACACAGGATCACCCTTGGGTGGAGGTGGATCTCCCAAAGTTTCCACATGCAAATTATGTTTAAGGATAGGTGCTTGTTTAAAGAACAACTCGTCTATTTCATTTCTTTCATTCATATGCATATCATTCTCATGGTCTAGCAAATATTGTTCTAAAGGATCAGTAGGAGGCACAACAATAGAAGCAAGACCAATAATGACATCTTTATTGGGTAAATCTTTATCATGAGGTTGTCTACTAAACTTGGAGAAATTAAATTCATGAGATATGTCACCAAACTTAACTCTAACCTTCTCTTTAACACAATCAATTTCAGCATTAACGGTATTCAAGAAAGGTCTACCAAATATAATGGGACAAAAATTATCTTGTTGTGAACCAAGTACAAGCAAATCAATAGGATATTTGATTTTACCACACAAGACTTCAACATCTCTAACAATCCCAAGTGGTGTAATAGTATCTCTATTTGCAAGCTTAATAGTAACATCAATATCTTCAATCTCAATAGGTGCAATATCATTCATTACTTCTTGATATAAAGAAAACGGAATAGCACTCACACTAGCACCCATATCACATAAGCCATGATAACAATGATCTCCAATCTTAACAGAAACAACAGGCATGCCAACTACTGGCTTATTCTTATCTAGCATATCTCGTTCATTCCTAACAGGTTTAGCAATTCTAGCAGCCTCATCACAAAAGTAAATAACATGCCCATCAATATCATCAACAAACAGATCTTTAACCATTGCAATATTAGGCTCGACTTTAATTTGTTCCGAGGGTCTAGGTGTTCTTATATTACTTTTATTAACCACAGTTGAAGCTTTAGCATGTTCCTTAATCCTAACAGGGAAAGGGGGTTTCTCAATATAAGCAGTAGGCACAACTGGACCAACATTGTAAACAATTGTTTCTTCCTTAACACTAACAGGTTCTTCATTCAATTCAATAGGTGGATGATATTTAAACCATTTCTCTTCAGGGAGATCAACATGAGCAGCAAAAGATTCACAAAAAGTAGTTACTATCTCAGAGTCAAGTCCATATTTAGTACTAAACTTATGAAAAGCATCAGTTTCCATAAAATATTTAACACAATCAAACTCAAGATTTATACCTGACACTTTACCTTTGTCGATTTCCCAATCTTCAGAGTTACGTTTAATTCTTTCCAGAAGATCCCATCTGAATTCAACACTACTAGAAAAAAGGCTGTTAGTGGCGCACCTATTTTGGCTATTAATGGCGCACTATAGGTGCGCCACTATTATCACGCCACTAGTAACAAATACTAATGGCGCACCACTGGTGCGCCATTAGTATCCCAGATAATAGTGGCGCACCACATAGTGCGCCATTACTATGTCTACGGTGCGCCATTACTATGCCTCCTAGGGGGCCATATATACCTTCACCTATGCACCCAAGTGCGCCATTACTATGCCCCATAATGCGCCACTGGTATTTAGGCTTGGTGCGCCACTAATGTTCAATATGGTGCGCCACTACTATGAATATTAGGAAATATTTTTTTTTGATTTTCTGGTATTTTCACAGGTTAAAAAATACAATATACAGCACAGAAAAATATGCACAGAATATATAGTACAATACAGCACCACAATTAGTCAAGTATAAACAGCACATAATATATACAATTCATCATATTAGTCTCCGAATTCGAAATAGTGAACAAACTTCAAACATTAGCGAAGTTTAGGTCTCGAGACCGTGAGTAGCGAGTTTGTCGTCACATTACAAAGTCGATATCGATCATCTAAACTACCATCACATAGAAGAGAGCTGCGGTCACGATGAGCATCATCGCGATGAAACTGGTCTTCATCCGGTTCCTCCTCCGCTCCCTCCTCTCTCCCGCTAGATAGCGCGCGTATCTAGCTTCCGCCTCCGCCCTAGTGGTGTACCCTTTGTAACTGTTACCGCTGAAACGGTGAACCTGTTTCCGACACTCCTCCCAGTCGTCGTAGACTCCGGGAACCTCACCCTTGTAGACGACATACGACGGCATCTCTATGCACTAGACAAACAAAACGTTAGTAGCAATTCACAGATAATATATAAGCAATATATAAGTATGCAACAAAAGGATCGGAAGAGAAAAGCAACACATTAATAGCACGGTTCATGGTCCTACTAATAAATAGCATCGATTACATATAAGTTGAACGACTGTCCAAACTAAAGAGACATACAAGTTCATTAAAGTTTAATTACAACATGAGCTAATCGATATTTCAGAACTACATAGCATCAATACTTTCGACTCGACTCAGGGACCGGAGCGTGGATGAAGCCGCCGTCTTTCGTGATGGTCATGAATGTGCGGTCGTTGTCAGCCTGCATTTGTAGCGTTGTTTCTATTTCACTGTTGGACGGTTGATAGTTGAGGTAGAACTGCCCCGAGGTACGAAGGACATCTTGATAGATGATTTCCGCTAACTCCGACTGGATGCGAAAGAATTCTTGTCTGATGTCCTCGTCCTGGATTGCCGACAAGCGTGCGGCCAATTCTTTGAGATCATTTGGTAGCATACGCTGATGATGGTTCCGTACGATCGCCCGCATGTGATGGAGGGCGTAGTAGGCATCCTTCTGACTGCCAGGCGGCTGCTTGACGCAGGGGAACGTCGTTACGTGGGTGAACACGTGCTTGCCGTACCTACAAATTGGCCTCCTGAAGGTGCCTCCAGATTTGGCATAGCCGGGGAGAGCATCATCAAGAACTTTCTTGATATCTGTGTAGTCTTTCTTCGACTGACGGTCCGAGTCGAAATACGTGGCCATGGAATATTTCGGGCTTAAGAGGATGAGTGTGCAATGTGTGTCACTGCACAAAGCACGGAATGTTAGAAAAAAAAAGAGCGATCGAAATCTAAGAAATCATATGTTACGGGGCGGTGAGGGGATGACTTACTCGGAAAAGTAAGGCACGAGGAAGTTATCCTTATCTGGGTTCGCCAGACTGACGCCTTCGAGGTATGAACTCGCGACTTGCCGGTCCCCAGCGTTGCCCAAGATCTTGGCACGCATGTAAAAGGGGTCGACTATCACGATGTCCGGGGTCTTGTCTCTAATGATCCGCATCTCCATACTGAGCGAAAATAGCCGAATGAAGGTGTAGTGCAGCGGATAAAAGTTAAACATAGCGAAGATGTCATCAAACCGCAGGACGATCATACGCCCAATGGTGCTATCGACAAAGCCCTTGCCCTCTGGCACCTTGGCCACGAAAACCGGGTATGCCACATCATTCTCGGAGAGACGCCGCTTCTCCATAGAAAGAACAGCGTCATGCAGACTCCGCATAGCACCGGTTGCAGCATTGAGCGGATTAGTCGGTAGCATTGGCCTACCCGCCACATGCACCCTCCTCGAGATATCCTTAGGTATTGGTGGCCCGTCCTGAGCACGGATCGTACTCGGTGCCGGCTGGCTCGCACCCTTGTTATTTTTTCTTTTCCGTCCCTTCTGCTTCTTCTGCAGTAATGGGATCGAGTTCTGCTCAGAGACCACCTTCTTGAGTGTGTTGGGGCTGATAATATTTCGCACCTCGGCTATTTGAGTCTCGGTGAAGGCGGCATCTGGAGGCGTCTCCTGAGAACTGAACAGACAACGCCTGTTGCAATTGGGTTTCTCCGCGGTACCAGCTAGATCGCGATCGTCTTTTGCAGGGTTGGGTTCTTGAGAAGGAGGCCCCAAGAATTCGTCACCGTACCCATGTTCGTTGATGTACTTATCAACGTTGGAAAATGTACTGTCGTCGTCGTCCGGATCCTGTGCCATATGCATGTCCGGATCAGCTGACGGCGGTAGCGTTGCGGCGGTCTTGCCATGGCTTGGCGGCGGCACGACTGGCGGTGTTGTCTGTGGGGTGGTGTCCCCCGCCCCCAAACGAATCTGGCTCTTCGGCCAAAGCATGGACCAGTTTAAGCAAGCGCTGAGGGTCATCACATCATCTTCGTCGGCCCCAGGGGGTCGATACGGAGGTAACAAGTCGTCGCAGCCCCGCAGCACCCGAACCAGTTGAACCCTATACACGGTGGGTAGCATCGGATTACCGTGGAACACGCGGTTGCCCGGTTCAACGATTTTGGCCTTGGCGACATCGATCAACTCGTCGTCCACGAAGTGCAGGAGAGTGCATGGAACGTTGGCGGCGCCCTGCGAAAACATGTAGGGCGTCAGGGATGCCCAGTCAAAGGCAAGGAGATGAAGTCATCGGCCGAGGCTTAGTTAACGTGATGGCGTCGAGCTCGGCTAATGTCGAGGCACCGCCAACGGCGGGCGTGCAAGTGACGGAGGGGCCGCTTGCTGCCGAGGTGCCGGCCGGCGTATTCTTCCCACACCCGGGTGCATTAAGCTCCAATACCGGCGCCGTCGCCGGAGACACCAATGCCGCCTCCGCCGGAGACACCAATGCCGGCGCGTTGTGCGAGCTGCTGCCCGTGAAGCTGGGAATCGGGGGCGGCCCCTTTTGGCCGCCCGCAATCCACCCCCGCAGCCCCTCAAGCAAGGTAGGCATAATGGCGGTGCCTCACGGTTGAATAATTTAGCCCTTCTTTCTCGCGGTTGAATAATTTAGCCCCGGAACCCCTTGAATTCTTCTCTTGAACGGACGTCCTTTAGGTAGGGTGGTCCTGCTTCTTCTTGTGGTGTATGGTACTTCATCGTCATCGTCACCTTCCATCTTCGGGTCGCCGTACTTGTCGAAGTCTTGCTCATTGGCGACTCCATCCATTCCGATGATGTTCCTTTTGCCTCTCCTCACGAGAACACGACTGGGCTTTGACGGGTCGGTAATGAAGAAGCATTGGTCCACTTGGCAAGCCAGTACCCATGGCTCATTTTTCGCGGTGACGTTTGCGCCTGCGGTCTTGGATTTGGCTTCGGGTATAACCATGGTGGTGAAATACCGGTCTTCTTTTAGGACGCTCTTGGCCCATCTGACACGGAACATCGGGACCTTCTCTCCAGCGTAGCTCAGCTCCCAGATCTCCTCGATCCTTCCGTAGTATCTGTCCTTGTCGTTACCGGTGTAGGATTCCATCGCTACCCCGGAGTTCTGATAATCGCTCTTCACGTCCTTTTCCTCGGTGTAGAATGTGTAGCCGTTGATATCGTACGCCTGATAGGTCATCAGGTTGTGCTCGGCGCCCTGTGACAAGGCGAATATGAGTTTTTCTTCCGCGGAAGAATCCTCATGTAAAGGGTACGACAGAAGCTTGTCCTTGAACCAACGCGTGAAACATGAGTTGTGCTCTTTGATTATATCTCCGTCCGTCCTCTGTTGGCCTCGGTCATTGTACGTCTTCTCAATAAAGGTGTTGTGCTCTACCACCCAAGGATCGACCACGTCTATGTGTTGTAGCGTGACTAGGTTTGCTCTTTCAAAGTCGGCGAGTCGACCCTCAAAGTCGACATGCATTTCGCGGCGACCCTCGCGGTGACCCCATCCAGCGAGCCTGCCGAGGTGCCTGTTGACGGGCAGACCAACGGGGTTCTCGATGCCTAGATAATTCGTGCAGAAGGAGATGCACTCTTCGATCAGAAAGCCCTTGGCTATGCTTCCATCTGGACGTGCCCTGTTGCGAACGTATCCTTTGATGACACCATTCATCCTTTCGAACGGCATCATGCTGTGCAGGAACGTCGGCCCGAGTTGGATGATATCCTCCACGATATGGACCAGCAGATGCACCATAACGTCGAAGAATGCGGGCGGGAAGTACATCTCAAGCTCGCATAGTATCACCACGATCTCTTCCTGTAGCCTTCTGAGTTGCCTCATGCCAACCGAGATGACGTCGAAAAAGTTGTATAGGCCAAATAGCGTTTCACGGACGTGCGCGTCCATGATCCCACGGATTGCAACTGGAAGTATCTGCGTCATCAGCACGTGACAGTCGTGAGACTTCATCCCGCTGAACTTCTGCTTCACTGAGTCTAGGTATCTGCTTATCTTCCCCGCGTAACCGTAAGGAAGTTTTACTCCTACGAGGCATGTGAAAAACTGCTCGATCTCCTTCTGACTTAGAGTGAAGCACGCGGGAGGGCAGTCATATTTGATCTTCTTGGCCTTTTTGCCTTTGCGACAACTTTCCGTGTCCTTCGCCTCATCATCATCATCATCATCATCATCATCATCATCATTAGGGCGTTTTGCGTGAAGCTCCTCCCTGATGCCCATTGATTGCAAGTCTGCCCTTGCTTTCGGCCCATCTTTGGTCCTCTCTAGCATGTTGAGCAGGGTACCAAGCAGACTCTCGCACACGTTCTTCGTGATATGCATGACATCAAGGCTGTGAGGCACACGGAGGATCTTCCAGTACGGCAAGTCCTAGAAAATAGACCTCGTTTTCCATACCTTCAGCAGCGGCTCTGGCGCCTTTCGCTTCTTTCCCGGCGGTGGGCACTCTTTCCAATTTTTCAACAGCTCGTCTATTTCCTTGCCGCTCCTCGTACGTGGGGGTCTTCGGGGTTCGGTTTCACCATCGAACAGATCCTTGCGTTTTCTCCATGCGTCATCGTCGCGAAGCCACCTTCGATGTCCCATGAACACGGTTTTCGAAGACCCGGGATCTCTATCTAGCTGGCGATACGTTGTGTCATCCATGCACCTGACGCATGCACAAAATCTCTGGACCACCTGCCCCGCGACATATCCATAACCGAGATAGTCGTGCACCATCGTGAGCAGTGCGGCTCTCATAGGGAAATATTCTTTCGCTGCGGCGTCCCACGTATTGGCTGGCGTTTTCCACAGCGTGTCTAGCTCCTCTTTCAACAGCCCCAGATACAGATTGATGTCGTTCCCTGGTTGTTTCGGCCCTTCAATTAGCATACTCATGTGAATGTACTTCCTCTTCATGCACATCCAGGGGGGAAGGTTGTACATCCACACAAACACAGGCCAGGTGCTATGTGTGCTTCTCTGGCTGCCAAACGGATTGACTCCATCGGTGCTCGCGCCCAGCATGATGTTCCTTGGATCATCCCCAAATTTTGGGTGTTCGAAGTTCAACGCTTGCCACTGGCTCACATCCTTAGGGTGACTCAGCATCTTGTCTTTTTTATTTATCTCCGGATCATTTCCGTCATCTTCTCGCTTCTTCTCCTTCCTATCCGCGTGCCAACGCAGGAGCTCTGCTAGCTTAGGGTCCGCGAAATACCGCTGCAGACGAGGAGTGATCGGAAAGTACCACACCACTTTTCGAGGAGCTTTCTTCCTCTTCTTGTATCGAGTGACGCCGCACACCGGACATATGGTAGACTCCGCGCGCTCGTCCCGATAAATGATGCAATCGTTCATGCACACATGGTATTTCATGTGCGGTAAATCAATAGGACACATGATTTTCTTCGCCTCCTCGAAACTGGTCGGGCACTTGTTCCCCTTGGGAAGACGTTCGTGCCAGAATGACATGTTCTCGTCGAAGCATGCGTCGGTCATTTTGTGTTTTACCTTCATCTCCAGAGCCATGAGCGTTACTTTCAGGTGGGTATCCTCGGGCCTGCATCCTTCATACAATGGAGTAACCGCGTCTATCTCCAGTTGATCCAGCTTGGCTTTCTCTCGGGCGGCAGCTCTTGCGTTACCCGTCTGCTTGAGAAGCAGCTCTTGAATATGAGGGTCTTGCACCCAGCCCATCGATGGTCCATCGTCGTCTGCTCCGGCATCTTCATCTTCATGATCATGCCCTTCGTCTTGATCTTCCTCATCATCATGTCCGGCATCTTCTACATGATGACTGTGTCCTGCATCTACTTCGTGATCATGTCCTGGAGATTCTTCGTCTTCTCGCCCGCCCTCGCCGCTATTGTCTTGCTGCCCTTCCTTATTTCTTGCCCGGCCCCCATGGACGACTTCATAATCATCTTCATCACCTTGCCACCGATAGCCATCCATGAAACCACGCACGAGCAGGTGGTCCCACACCTGTCTGGAATTCGGGACCATAAGGCTCTTCAGCTTGCATCTTCGACACGGACATCTTATCTCCGTCTCGTTCTTTTGAAGCATCTCGGCCTTCGCGGAGCTCAAAAACCTATTCACGATGCCTTCGGTCATCGTGCGGACCATGGTCGCCTGCGGGGTAGAGCAAAACGATATTTTAGAACCAAAAAATTTTTTGGCATGACTTTGCCTAAAAATAGGACCAAAAAGAATGCATAGTGCCAAATTCTCGCCGAAACGGAAATGAATCAACATTCCGGCAAAATATTGGCAACTATCGCATTTCAAATACCGGTACCTGCAAACACTTACCTAGAACATAAAGAAAGCTTTCCCCTTACTTACCTATCAAAAAAAGGAAATTTAACCACTTAATTTGGGTGAATCTATGGTGCAAATGAGGTGAGGAGGAGGAGGCAGCCGAGACCAAGCTTGGTAGAGGTGGAGAGAATGAAGTGGGGAAAGTGAGTGTGGTAGGTGGCTGTCAAAAATATCTAGCTGCTCTCAGGTTACCAATGGCGCACCTCCTAAGAATGCGCCATTGGTAACCAGGGTTACTAATGGCGCACCTGGTGTGTGGTGCGCCATTACTAGTTTTGAAAAAAAATATTGAAAAAAAAATTGTTAGTAGTGGCGCACCAGGGTGTGGTGTGCCATTACTAGTTAAAACTAGTAATGGCGCACCACACCCCGGTGCGCCATTACTAGTTTTGAAAAAAAAATGAAAAAAAAAATTGTTAGTAGTGGCGCACCAGGGTGTGGTGCGCCATTACTAGTTAAAACTAGTAATGGCGCACCACACCCCGGTGCGCCACTGGTAAGTCTGGGGAGGGGGGTGTGCCCAGGAGAAACTTAGCAGTGGCGCACCACACACCAGGTGCGCCATTAGTAATATGGACATTAATGGCGCACCCATATCTGGTGCGCCACTGCTATATAGCAGTGGCGCACCACATACATGGTGCGCCATTAATGTCCATATTAGCTATAGCCGTTTTCCTAGTAGTGCAATAGTTCTCTTCATAAAGGAACCAGCAGAAGAAGTATCGAGCATGGATTGATCATTATGAGAAAGCCGAGCATAAAAGTTTTGAATAATTATTTCCCTTGAAAGCTCATGATTGGGGCATGTATGCAACATATACTTAAGCCTCCCCCAAGCTTGAGTGATACTTTCTCCTTCACGAGGCCAAAAATTATATATATAATTCCGATCACGATGAACCAAATGCATAGGATAAAATTTCTGGTGAAATTCCAGCTTCAACCGATTCCAATCCCATGTTTTAGTATCATCACATAGCCTATACCATGTCAATGCCTTTCCCTCCAAAGATAAAGGGAATACTTTCTTCTTAACTCCATCTCCGGATAGACCTGCAAGCTTAAACAATCCACAAATTTCATCCACATATATCAAGTGCATATCAGGATGCACTGTTCCATCTCCTGCATAAGGATTAGCTAGCAGTTTCTCTACCATACCCGAAGGAATTTCATAATAAATATTTTCAGTAGGTTCAGTAGGTTGAGGAGCAACTCTCAATGCTTCCGATTGAGGTGAAGATACCCCGAACAAACCCCTCAAAGGATTACTTTTCATAGTGACAAGTGACAGTAAATTTCAGCACGTAATATAAATGTTTCCTTACCAAATTCCACTCACCAAAGGCGCTTCACTGCCCGGCAACGGCGCCAGAAAAGAGTCTTGATGACCCACAAGTATAGGGGATCAATCATACTCCTTTCGATAAGTAAGAGTGTCGAACCCAACGAGGAGCAGAAGGAAATGACAAGCGGTTTTCAGCAAGGTATTCTCTGCCAGCACTGAAATTGTAGGTAACAGATAGTTTGGTAGCAAGGTAATTCGTAACAAGTAACAAGTAGTAACGATAACAAAGGTGCAGCAAGGTGGCCCAATCCTTTTTATAGCAAAGGACAAGCTGGAACGAACTCGTATAATAAGCAAAGCGTTCTCGAGGACACATGGGAATTTCATCTAGTCACTTTCATCATGTTTGTTTGATTCGCGTTCACTACTTTGATAATTTCATATGTGGGTGGACCGGTGCTTGGGTGCTGTTCTTACTTGAACAAGCCTCCCACTTATGATTACTCCCTCTCGCAAGAATCCGCAACTACGAAAGAAGAATTAAGATAAATCTAACCATAGCATGAAACATATGGATCCAAATCAGCCCCTTACGAAATAGCGCATAAACTAGGGTTTAAGTTTCTGTCACTCTAGCAACCCATCATCTAATTACTACTCCACAATGCCTTCCCTTAGGCCCAAAGATGGTGAAGTGTCATGTAGTCGGCGTTCACACGACACCACTAAAGGAAGCAACAACATACATATCATCAAAATATCGAACGAATACCAAATTCACATGATTACTTATGACAAGACTTCTCCCATGTCCTCAAGAACAAAAGTAACTACTCACAAATCATATTCATGTTCAAGAGTATTGAATATCATTAAGGATCTGAACATATAATCTTCCACCAAATAAACCAACTAGCATCAACTACAAGATGTAATCAACACTACTAGCAACCCACATGTACCAATATGAGGTTTTGAGACAAAGATTGAATACAAGAGATGAACTAGGATTTAAGATGAGATGGTGCTGGTGAAGATGTTGATGTAGATTGGTCCTCCCACGATGAGACGATCGTTGGTGATGTCGATGGCTTCGATTTCCCCATCCCGGAGGGAAGTATCCCTGTCGGAATCGCACCGCCAGAGAGCAAAATAGCTCCTGCCCAGGTTCCGCCTCGAGACGGCGGCGCTTTGTCCCGAAAGTCTTCTCTATAATTTTTTAGGGAAAATGAGCTTATATAGCAGAAGGAGGGGGCCAGACGCCAGCCAGGGGCCCCACAAGGCATCAGGGCGCGCCCAGGGGGGCCGCGCCCTATTGCCTTGTGGGCAACTGGTGGGTCCCCTCCATTATTTCTTCTTTCCAGTATTTTTTATATATTCAATAAAAAATCTCCATGAAATTTCAAGTCAATTGGAGCTCTGCAGGATAGGTATCTCTGATGTGGCTATTTTAGGTCCAGAATTCCAGCTACCGGTATTCTCCCTCTTCATATAAATCTTGCGAATTAAGAGAGAAAAGGCATAAGAATTGCATCATAAAGTGAAATAATGATCAAATACATTATAAATAACAGTAGGAAATCATGATGCAAATTGGACGTATCAAAGCACGAGCAGCGCGTTAAGCTGGGAGACGCGTATGGCTTCCAGTGTTCTTGACGCGGGGCCGGTGCCGCTGATGAGAGTTGTAAGATAGTTCAGGACATACCCCGTTATCGGGGGTAGCGCCGACGCGGTGCCCTGCAGGGGCGCGGTCGTGGTGGTGAGGCCTGCTGGTGAGCTCACAGGGAGAGGCCCGTGCTGACCTGTGGTTGAGGCGTCAACACGGGGTCTACCTGTAGCTGGGTCGTGCGCGGTATCAGTCCTGTCGCCAGAGGTCCCGAGGCCACGGGCTCCATTAATTTTGTCATGCGTAAACCGTTTGTTGTTGGTTCTGTCATCATGACCCGGTGGAAGGATATCGCCTGTGGGGCCTCGGATAACGACGTCTCCTGATTGGAGGAGGTTCCGGTTTCTGATTCCGCGTGCGACCCCTCCTTCCCCCAGAGTTCGGAGTATGTGACCTCTCGGAAAGGTTGGAGGCCCGCGTTCTCGTCCTCGTTGGTGAGGGATATCGGTGCGTGGTTTCCTTTGTCGCTTGAAGTCGAAGCCGTGCTTGCTGTGTCGGCATCTTCGTGTGCATCTGGGTCGGCGGCGAGACAGTCTTCTGACTCTTTGTTGATGCGGCAGGCCCCACAGACCATCGCGACTAGTTGGATTGCTGGCACGGTCTCTGATCCCTGGATGGCGCGGAGGCGCCCTGCGGGTGCATCTGGGTTGAGGGCACAGTCTGCCCCTTAATTTGGACGAGATCGCGAGGAGGTCCTTCGGCGGCGAGGCCGACTGGTGGGTTGATGTCGACCCGGCCTGCCTCGTCTGCGATGAAGGTGAGGGAGCCAAAGGTTAAACTTACCCCCAGCGATAGGCCGCCAGAAATAGAAAAAGATCCGATCCATGATCGGTCTCCAGCCGGCGCCGCCCGTGCCTGGCGCACCAACTGATGGAGCAGATTTCCGTTAGATCCCTCGGTAGGGGTCCAAGCGCAGCTGGAAGTCATGGATCAGAGGTCACACGAGAGGTTTATCCAGGTTTGGGCCTCCGGAGAGTAATACCCTACGTCCTGCTGGTTTTGGTTATTCATAATGGAGGGATACCTCGTGCGAGGGGTTACAATGGTGTATGATATGCTACCAAGAGTTTCTCCTATCTCAGGATAGATGGATCAAGAGGAACCCTAGACCTCCCTTTATATAGACAGGAGAGGTCTAGGATTTACATGATAGATGAGATCTGGGGACGCCGCCGTCCTCTAGTCTTGGGCGTCAAGTAGGTCTTTGGGTTCCTTAGGGTTAGCATCACGCCGTGGGCCTGTTGGGCCCCCTTGCAGTTGACGAGGCCAGGTTCCTTGGTATTAGCCACCCCTGTACAGGACCCTGTCACCGGCCGAGGCGCTTCGCCCAGTCGGCCTCGTGTGGGAGGAGACGGTCGAAGGGAAAGCCGGCATGAGGGAGCCGAGCCGTCCCGATGTTTTGAAATGCTGACTTGTATCCTTTAGCCTATCCGGGGGTCATCCCCCCGACAAAGGAAGAAGGAAAAGGTAAAGGTAAAAAGTGGTAGACTAATTTGTCGATCGTGTGTTGTTGTTCAATCGACCGTCACCTCTTGTCTATATAAGAGGCGGATGGACTTACCGTACAAGAAAAGGACTTGGATATCCGTCCAAATCATCAAATTCTAACCCGACACGGACTTTTCACGACGGTCGGGTCGGACATCCGGCTAGCAACCTGGATGATCTGGCCATGCCCATATTTTCTGCAGCAGCACAGTTTTCGGGCTACAGATTTCGCATAAGACCTCGGATAGAGATGACTGTAAGTGCATCAAGTGCCCCCTTAGTGGTTTTGGAGTATTGAAGACAAATAGGTTAAGGGACTAATGTGTTTGTGAGTGTACACAGGAGAATATAGTCCCTGAAGACTTGGTTTAACCACGAAAGATGACCCCTAAAAATGTATTTCTTCAAGTGAAGAATTTGGTGCAGCCCTTGAGGAAATTGATGTGAAGACTTTGAAGCTTGAAGACTTTGTTTTCATAGTTTCTTTTTCTTCTTATTTGAGTCATAGGAAAAACCGTACTGTCAAAGGGGGTCAAGGTGAAACATTTATCACATTTCCAAAGTGATGCTCAAACCTATACATACACAAGCCGCTTCGAGTGAAGCCTTTGGAAATCTCTGGAACAGCTGACAAATTTGACAGTGACAGCAACGAAGTTCATGTGGTCTCTGACGAATTTGGTCAGGCTGAGGAGTTAGGATTTCGCCAGTGCGATCTGCCTATCATGAGGAAATTGAGTGCCCCGACGAAATTGAGAGCTTAATTTCTGACCGTTTCTGCGCCGCGTGCCAGCTGTCGATTGGATTCTTATCCTGACAACGGTCATGTCTAAGAAGGGCATTTATGACATTTCATGTCGGGTTGCCTCTTGGCTATAAATAGCCGCCCCCTACAACCACTAGTTGGTTGGCTGCTCTAGAGAGAGATTGACAATTGTCATTTGAGAGCAACCCTTCCTCTGATGACTTTGTGAGAACCCAAGTGAGGAAAAACCCAACCAGAGCCTAAGTGACTAAGCATCACTGAAGAAGTTGATCTATGTGATCCGATGCTTGTTACCTTTGAGGACTGTCATTCCTCCAGACGGTTAGGCGTCATGTTCTGAGCACCCAAGAGTAATTGTGGCGTGCCGGTGAACAAGTCTGTGAAGGTTTCGGAAGTCTACCTTGAAGACTTACCACGAGTGATTGGGCGAGCACTAAGTGACCTTACCTCAAGAGGAATACGATGAGGACTAAGTGTCCTCTGAGGTAAAAATCAGCCGCCTCAACCAGACGTACAGTTGATACAGCAACTGGAACTGGTCTACCAAATTGTTGTGTCTTCGTCAAGCTCAACTGGTTTCAAATTCCTCACCTCTTTACTTTACTACTATTCCGCTGCTGAAGAACTTGTGTCTTTCCTTTCTGAAGAATTTGAACTGAACACTTTCATCATGCTATCTCATTTTCTTCAGTTCATCTTCCTCATGCTTATCTGTGTGTATGATTGCATGTTCTTCACTTGCTTATACTTCATATTCATGCTTTCCATATCTGTGTAGACTTAGTTTCAATTCTATTTCTATTTCTTCACTCTGATTTTTGTCAAAGTCTTCGGAGTTTGACGAATTTCTAAAAATCTCCCATTCACCCCTCCCCTCTGGGAGTTATCATGCGCTTTCAATGACCCCAAAAGAAAATTTCAGTATTTCGAACAACTTTGTTGTTGAACATTTTTTTGATCTGAGATCATCTTGAGGGGGTTTCGGGCCATTTTCTAGTAAGAAAACGTGATTTTTTGGCAAACTTTTGTCCGGACGTCCGGGTACCTATCCAGATGTCGGGCCGAAGCCGGACAAAAATCTTTCTTTGTTTAATCATTTGGGCCATTCGTCCGGCCTCCGGCCAGATGATCCGGGTACCTGACCAGATGTCCAGTCGAAGCCGGACGAAATCCTTCTCTGTCTAATCATCCGGGCCTTTGTCCGGCCTCTGCAGCGCGCAAGTTTGCTCGTAACTTTTGCATACGACCTTGGATTAAGACGATTTTTATATCAAAATCGTCTGTTTCGACAAGACGAAGACAATCCATGTAGATTACTTCTTCATCATAGGTCGTATTAATTATATTTCATGCCATTCTTTAATCTAGTGTTAACACAAGCATCTCTAAAATTGTCATAACTTTTGCATCCGAGCTCCGTTTTAGACCATCTTCATATCCATGTTGATCTTCTCAAAGAGAGCCATCAGATGGTGACTTCCAATCATAAGTTTCAATTAATCTTGACATAGCTTAAGCTACTTTTACGATTGTGCCACTTTTGGGCGTCAACACATGCCCCCTGTTTTTCGGCAAAGGTAGCGTGCCGAAAAATAACTTGTACCGTGTTTGCTCTAAGGACGATGTCAACACCCCATTGGCCATTTATATGCTTAGGGCAATAATTACGTATCGGCCATGTATTTTCTTAGGGCGATAATCATGTATCAGCCATTTGGATTAGCAACAAAAATGCAACTAATCGAATGTATGATGATGTGGTAAAACTTTTTCATGATGTAAGAAATTATATTGCATCCATGGACAGAAATAAGCCCCTGGGAGGTAACCAATCATACCTGAGTATGAATTCCATGGCATCAGCATCAATGGCATAGTTAAAGAATGTGGATAATGTGTGGACCGAAGATGTTGAAACCTTCAGCTTGGTTGTTCATAGCATTCACTCTTCTCTTTCTTCACCTTTGTTGCACTTCTTGCAATGGAAGCTAGCATATCATTCTTTTTTGAGTGCCTCCTTTGGGAACCCATGCCATGTTCCTCTTTCCAAGTTCTTGTGCACTAAGCTTTTGCATTTTCTTCTTTTGCCAAATTGATGCCCCGCCTGTGATTTTGTTTGAAGTAATGGTAATTCATTTTTGGCCTTGTGCACTCTCAACTTCTTTTCTTCAGATTTGGCACTTTGACTCTCAACAATTGATTGCTTCATCTCATTGCCTTTAGTAGCCAATGTGAACATCTTAATTGACTCTTTTTCATTTGAAACCAAGTCTGAACTAGCACACCTACGACCATCTTTCTTGACTCGATATACTTGCTTGACCATCTCTTTCTTCTTTCTTGAGCTCCGGACCAATTCTTTTTTATTGAAACGGTCTTGAACATATGACTGCTCACTGAACTTTGGTCTTCTTGGAGCTACATAATGTTGGTGAGATAGTCTAAAATAAGATGGATGATGTGCCCTTGTATCATACCTATCGCATCATGGATATGGATTTACATGAGCATAGGCAGGTATCCACGGCATTGGCATTGGCGGCCCATAATAAGGATATGAATATGTTGTATTGAAATTCTCACTTTGCCAATACCAATGCTCCGATTTGTGCCTAAGGGGTGATCTTGATGCTTTTGAATAATTGGCTGATAAGCACTTTTCTCTTCACTCTTCTTTTGGTATTTATCTAATAATTATGCAAAAGTGACTTTGGATTTCTTGCGCTTGTGCTTATTGCGGCCTTTATCTCCTTTGGTTTCGCTTGCATCGATCTTTGGGTTCTCTTGTTGTCCCCTAGTACTTGGCGTCTTCAGTGCCACCTTAATGGAATTCTTTCCTTCAAGAATATTCTCATTGTGCTCTTGAACAACTTCCTTATTCGAAAGCTTGATCACATCATCCGCAGTTTTTACCTTCTTACATTTAATGAATTGGCTTGAAGAAGCCGATGCAAAAACATTTTGCCATTAGGACCAATCGGAATATACTGGTCATCCTTTGGTGTTTCAACAACTCTCAATCGTCCTTTATCAATGGCCGATTTAACTATTTGATGAAACATGATGCAATCCTCAAAATTATGTTCGAACGAATCATGCAACTTGCAATACATTTGTTCCTGGATCGATAGCTTGACATGGTGATTAAGAATTCTTATATAATTATTTTCCAACAACAAATCAAAGTTTTGATCACACATGTTTGAGTCGAAGGTATACTTTTTATTCTCTAGCCGACCTTGTTGTGAGAACAGCTTTGGAACTATGCACATGAATGGTTCAGATTTGGAATCTCCCCATTCGGCTATGTATTTTGTTTTGCAGTCTATCTCCGATGTCTTTGGATAAGATATTATATTAGCATCGGTTTTCTCAATAGAATTTAACCTTGGCTTTAAATTTCTGAAACAAAAATAGTTAGAACATACATGTCTCAATTGAGACCAAGTGTAAGCCAAGTAAGAAACAAGCAAAGCTACCCACTTAGATATAAACTTCAAACATAACAATGAGAAATGCTTTGGCTACAATAATAAGTCACTATCGGTCTCTTCAAATGGTACAATGTGTTGACCGATATGCTTTGTAACAATTTTATTGCTAAAATTTAAATTACCCTTCACCATTGGTCTTTCAAAATTACTTGTAAGAATTTTGCTAATAGATGCATCAACAATAAAGTTGAGACCAGATCTGAAAATAGGCAGATCACTTGCTAGACATACCTCTTCAAATATGTTTGGAGAGCATAATGGTTGTATCACTTGAATAATACTTTGCTCCGCTTTTGAATGGCTCTCCAATGCCTTGTCTTTTTCTTTTTCTTTAATAGATTCAATACACGTACTATTTGATTCGGCTTTTTCAATAACCGAATTGTCGTCATTGCCTGAATCAATACTTTTCTCTTTTTTAATTTGCAAGGCTTCTCGTTCTTGTCTAATTTTAGCCCACATCTCAGCTTGGCGAGCTTTAAACTTTTTCATCTCAATTTCCATCCACTCTTCATTAGATTGGCCCCCAATGCTTTGAGACTCCTTCGGCAATGAGTTGCCGAAACTATGCAATTTTTAGGGGGTACACTGGATACTACAATACTGGGCAAATGCATCATTTGCACAACTCTAGCTTTTACAGTAGCAAAATCATGAGGCTTCCTGCCTTCTATTAGTTCCTGGCGAATAGTGTTACACAACTCCGAAGAGAATATAAGCTTGTTCTCAATTACCCAGTCTGGATATGGTTGCCCCCTCCCCCAATGCTTTTAGACTCTTTCGGCAATGAGATGTTGCCGAAATTCTATAATTGTGTAGGTGCAAGACTATATGCTACGGTACTAGATGAAGACACATGTGATCCTATAGAATTTTCACTTATTCAGCTATGAGTGTGAAGGTGTGAATCCGAATTATGAATACCTACAGTTGCATATGGTGCCAAAAAATTAATAGCATGAGGCATAGCATATGAGGGTTGAGGGTAATTGGCCGAATAACTTGTAGTAGCATGGCCAATTCCCCTATCCACCGGCATGTTTGGATTAACATGTTGAAAGTTAGTTGCCAGTGAATAAAAAGGTTAAACACTTTATTGCATGCTATTGAAAGTTCCTACATGGGGCATTTCAACTTGATTAACCGAACTCATCATGTTGTTCATCGGCATATTGATTTGTGGGGTTGCCGGTGCATGAGGGTTGGGATACGTATGCTGCATGTTGCTAAAATTGTAACTTGAAGCATGGAGATTATTTTGAATTGGCTGGTGCACATAATTAGATGCATGATTGTCAAAACTAGGGCTAGCCAATACATTACGCCCATTAAATGGTCTAGTAACAACATATGCATTATTTGCATCTACATAAGTGAATTGGGTATTCATATTACCTTTGTATATTGCAAACCCTAGATGACGATCTCTTCGTAGCAAGAACAGGCTGGAGACCGTTCAATGCTTCTCGATGCCGGGGATGGTAAACCATAGCTCAGTCGAAGGAGACCCGGTCGGAAGCGCGGTACGTAATCAATCCGGTGAACACTTTTGTAGACCCGAAACCCCACACGCTCGCGAGGGACCCCGTCAGGGCGCGCAGCGGCTATAGGCTGCCCTAGGTCGACCTGATCGCCCCTAGGGCCTCGAGGTTCGCCGCCCTGCAACAAGAAGAATGAACGACGAATGAGGAAGAAGAAGAACAATGGTGAAGAAAAAGGTAAAGGTAAAAAGTGGTAGATTGATTTGTCGATTGTGTGTTGTTGTTCAATCGGCCGTCACCTCTTGTCTATATAAGAGGCGGATGGACTTCCCGTACAAGGAAAGGACTTGGATATCCGTCCAAATCATCAAATTCTAACCCAACACGGACTTTTCACGATGGTCAGGCTGAACATTCGGCTAGCAACACGGATGATCCGGCCATGCCCAGATTTTCTACAGCAGCACAGTTTTCAGGCTATAGATTTCGCCTAAGACCTCGCATAGAGATGACCCCAAAAGTAAATTTCACCATTTCGAACAACTTTGATGTTGAACATTTTTCGATCTGAGGTCATCTTGAGGGGGTTTCGGGCCGTTTTCTAACTTCTGTAGCAGAAAAACGAGATTTTCTGGCAAACTTTTGCCCGGACGTCCGGGTACCTATCTAGATGTCCGGCCGAAGCCAGACAAAATCTTTCTCTATTTAATCATTCGGGCCGTTCGTCCGGCGTCCAGCCAGATGATCTGGGTACCTAACCAGATGGTCGGTTGCTACTTGTGATAGGTGTTGGGATTTCCCCGAAGAGGAAGGGTGATGTGGTATAGTAGCAGAAAGTATTTCCCTCAGTTAAGAACCAAGGTTTATCGAACCAATAGGAGATTCAAGCAAACAACTATCAACAGTACCTGCACACACACAAACAAATACTTGCACCCAATGCGGGCAAGAGGGTTGTCAATCCCCTTGTACTCGTTAATTGCAAGGATTAATTCTGATAGTGGTAGATATATAAATTGCAAAACTAAATAAAAGTAAATAAATTGCAGCAAGGTATTTAGGGTTTTAGTAATATGATGTGAATGGACTCGGGGGCCATAGCTTTCACTAGAGGCATATCTCTCAAGAACATAGCAACGGTGGGTACACAAATTACTGTTGGGCAATTGATAGAAAAGCGCATAGTTATGATGTTATTCATGGCATGATCAGTACATAGGCATTACATCTGTGACAAGTAGACCGTTAAACTTACTGACGCCTACTACTATTACTCCACTTCGAGAGCGCCTCTATGCTTGCCTCTCTAGGTATTAAGTTCATGACAAACAGAGTAATGCTTTAAGCATGATGGCATAATAATGTAGAAAAAATAAGACCAATAAATATGATCAAACCCCATCGTTTTACCCTTAGTAGCAACAATACAAATGCGTGCCTCGCTACCCCTTCTGTCACGAGGTGAGTACACCGCAAGATTGAACCTACTACTATGCACCACTTACACTGATGATAAATCAATCTAGTTGGCCAAACCAAATGGATAGATCAGAAAGCATTACACAGCTATGACAATCACACATAATAAAGTTCAGAAAGACTCAATTACTTTCAATGAATAATCTGATCATAAACCCACAATTCATCGGATCCCAACAAATGCACCGCAAAAAGATTACATCGAATCGATCTCCGAAGAAGAACATTGTATTGAAGATCAAAAAGAGAGAGAGCCATCTAGCTACTGCTATGGACCCGTAGGTCTTGTGGGGAACTATTCACGCATCATCGGAGAGGCAGCAAGGTTGATGTAGAGGCCTTGCGTGATCGATTCCCCATCCGGTAGATTACAGGAAAAGGCCTCCAGATGGGATCGCGAAAGAACAGAGACTTGCGGCGGCAAAATAATTATTCCGAGTCTCGCTCTGGGGGTTTTGGAATATATGTGAATTTATGGGCCAGAAATTAGGTCAATCGGAGCAGCAGGGGGCCCACAAGGGGGCAGGGCGCCCCCTGGGTGCCCTCCTGCCTTGTCGCCTCCTCGTGCATCGTCTGGTCTCTCCCCGAAGCTTCTGTAAAACCAAAGACATGCAGAAAACAACAACTGGCAGAAAGTTTCATCGTGTTTGGAATCCGTTTGGTAGGGATTTTCTGTAAAACCAAAAACATGCAGAAAACAACAACTGGCACTGGGCACTGAGTTAATAGGTTAGTTCCCAAAAATGATATAAAATGACATATGAAGCATACAAGATTGATAATATAATAGCATGAAACAACAAAAAGTATAGTTACGGCGGAGACGTATCATCGGCCGAAGCCAGACGAAATCCTTCTCTGTCTAATCATCAGGGCCTTCGTCCGGCCTCTGCAGTGCGCAAATTTGCGCGTAACTTTTGCATACGAACTTGGATTAATACGATTTTTATATCAAAATCGTACGTTTCGATGAGACGAAGACAATCCATGTAGAGTGCTCCTTCATCAGAGGTCGTGTTAATTAGGTTTCATGCCATTCTTTAATCTGGTGTCAACACGAGCATATCTGAAATTGTCATAACTTTTGCATCCGAACTCCGTTTTAGACCATCTTCATATCCATCTTGATCTTCTTGAAGAGAGCCATCCTATGGTGAATTTCAATCATAAGTTTGAATTAATCTTGACATAGCTAAAGCTAATTTTACGATTGTGCCACTTTTGAGCGTCAACACTCATAGGCTTGCTCGTAGCTCGTACCTCGATCAAATACGTAGAGACCAATATCGCCCTGTGGTAATTGATATCTACAAAGGGTGTCCGAGCTTCTGGATGAGCTCGACAAAGCTTCTTCGACGCCAGTTCAGTCGTCTAGTTGTGGCGACTATCCTGCTGATCAAGTCATCGCCATGACGCCTTGACGACATCCAAAACATAAAGTGTGGTTCTAGCCAAAGATTTCTCCAGTAACACACACATCAGTCTGAGCCTCCTCCCGCATACGAGCGCCTCCCGCAGCGGGAGGGAGCTCCTCCGCCGCCACTCGATCTCCCTTCTTCGGCCACCTCCTTCACAACAGAGAGCAGATCCGGAACCCTCTCACCATCCTCTCTCCATCCCATCCCGACCCCCGCGTCGCCCCCGCTCGGGCGACTCGGGTGGTGCCGCAACCCTAGCCACCGAGGGCGTCACCTCCTTCCTCCCCTCCCTCTGTCGCCACCGGGGGATGCCGCCGGGCTAAGCCTGGGGCCGACGGCGGTCCCTCTCTCCCGCGGCATGGGGGTGGTGCGGGGCCCCTCGGTGTGAGGAGGCGCGGCCGTTCGGGTCTTGGCGGCGCGGCGGCTGGCCCTGCTTCGGGCGGCGGCGGCGGCCGGTTATGCGGCGATGGGCCATCTGACCTCGGATCGGCGATGGCGGCGTGGAGGGCCTGGTGGACGGGTCGACTGCATGCGTGGTGTGGCCTCCAGTCAGATCTGATCTGGCCGGTGCGGCCTGCTCGCTGCGCGGCGGCAGAGATCAGTGGTGGTCTCGTGCACACGATGCTGGATGGAGACTCGTCGAGCAGATCCGGGCAAAAATCTTTCTCTCGACTAGTTGGCAAGGCCAGCGATGGCGGCGCCCTAATAAACACGATTGATGGCAACACCCCCAACAGAACCGTGGTCGTACTGGCCTGCAGCATCGCCTGTGAACGGCGGCCAAGCAAGCTGGCTTGAGCCTTGATTCCTTCAAAACCTGACCCAATACGAAGCTAGCATGCAGCTTATCAGCGACATGCACATGTAGAAGTGGCGCTCGATTGACCTGAACATGGATGTACACAACCTCTCGATCAAACATGCAGTTGTTCAATCTTTCTTACTGGACACGCAACGCACGCGAACACAGTGTGTTTACTTCTGAAAAATAGATGCCATTATAGGGTGGAAGTGGAAGAGAGAAGAGGCAAAGAAGGATGCGCTGGCAGCCGCTTACGCCGACAGCGGCGTGACATAGACACATGAAGATCAGATGTAGGGGAGAGACCACAATTTTTTTTTTAAAAAGAGTAATATCGGCTTCAAGTGTAAATCAGCAAGTGAACGAACCTGATCAAGATGAGATTTTTTTTAGCACACCGAATCCATGGCCAACTTACTTTGTTCAGCTTGAGAGAGGCTATGTTTTCAATTGGCCAACTTACTTTGTTCAGCTTGAGAGAGGCTATGTTTTCAATTGGCCAACTTACTTTGTTCAGCTTGAGAGTGGCTATGTTTTCAATTGGCCAACTTACTTTGTTCAGCTTAAGAGAGGCTATGTTTTCAATTGGCACAGAGAGAGAGGGGTACTAATCAGGAAGATATCATGGAATAGAGGAGTCGATTGAGATTTTTTTTTTTTTTTTTTTTTGGGAATAGGAAGAAGGGGAGGAAGAAATGGTTGATTGTGTCTTTCGTGGATTCCATGTTTATATACAACGGATAAACGATTGTGGGCCTTGGAGCAATTTGTTTTTACAGAGTTGAGAAAATTTCAGCTGAGAATTATATGGATGGATCTACACCGTAATAACTCGTTGGTCCCATCAGATTAACGGTTCCTAATTTTTGATTAACGTGGGAATTATTTGGGAGTTTCTAATTAGTAGATGGTTATATGCATCGCATTGATGTAGAGGCCGGGGTCATCCTTGTTTTAAAAAGCCAAGACCCAAAATACGGGTTAGATGTATAAAAAAACGGAGTAGCATATTTACCGACCATGGCGCAGTTTTCCTACACAAAGTGAAAGTGGAGAACCATTGAGGAAAAGGAATGGGACGTGGCCCTGGCCCTGGCTGCCAACGTGTATGAATGAATGAATTTGTTGCTATGCAGTTCAGTAATCAACAAGCGATCGATTAAGCAGAATGGTGCTGGTATATATCTGCAGACGAGCGGCATGACCGACCCTCCGTCGTCTGATGCTTGGCAACGGATGGATCCCAAGGCAGAGGCTGTCCAGCACAAAACGGAGCACTCGGTAGAGGTAGAGGTAGACTTGAAAACAAGGAAAGGAAAGGAAAGGGAGGGGAGATTGATGGATCCGGTGCTGACCCCGCCTCCATCTGACAGGCAGGGCCCACCCGGGGGCAGCGGCCGCCTGGGCACGGCGTCGGACTCGGCTGCGTGGTACTGTGCGCGGCGGCCTTTGATCGCGCAGAGGAGAGTTTTGGGCCGTTCAGGACCCGAGTCATGGTTCGATCGTTGCTACCCCTACACACATTGCGAATGTTGGCGGAACAAACACGCCATCTCAGCTCAGATGGTTTCTGCTCCGGAGCACCGCAGCGCACCGTCACGACCCCGGCCTAGCAGCAAATCAGCCTCCACACCGTCTGTACAGTAGAAAAGCAAAATGGATTTTTAAACTGCCGTTGGCTACAAGCATCCCAACCAACCCAAACGGCCCTTCTCGCCCTCGCCCTCGCCCTCGCCCATCCCCCTCCGGAGTCCACACGAGCGCACCTAAAACCCCAACCCCCAAACCTCGACGGAGACCATGGACAGCGGCAGAGCTCGCGGGGGTTCCTCTCTGCCAGTCGGCGGCGGCGGCAGCCCAGCGAGGCCCGGGGGACCGTCCTCCAGCTCGCCGTCGGGGTCGCCCCTTTGGTCCCGCGTGGCCGCCGCGTCCTACAAGCCGGGCCCCACCCCCACGTATCCGACGCCGACGCCCGCGGCGAGCGACGACCGTGTTACGATCCTAACTCGAGGGTGTCACACCAGACGAATTGAAGATCAGAATTTGGTTCAGTTTGATACAATCAGAGAGAGAAGCTTGAGGGAGGAGGAGCAGAGTAGGAGGGGAAAGTAGCACAGCTACTGTCTTGCTTATCCATGCCCTCTCTCCTCACGCTGCACTCGCTTTACATAGGCTCGCTGCCCACTACACCGGTCGCAGCCGGGTTGACCACCACTTGCTCTGGCTGGGCCATCCTCTCCTCTCTGGGCTCACTTGCTTCAGACGCCATGGGCTGATCCAGGTGCGTGACATTCCCCCCGTCTTGTTTGCCTGCTTGACCCCAAGCAGGTGCATGTGGGAACTCTTGCATTAGGCGCATCTTGTTCTCCCAAGTCGGCCAAGAAGAGGGAAAATCAGCCCACCGAATCTGCACCATAGGAACAAAAGTATTACATGTCCCCACCAATTTAGTGTCAACTACCTGTAGTGGTACAACTTCAGTATCCACCATTGCACACTGTGAAGGCAAGTCAGGTTGCACAATAGCATTTGCAGGAATTGCTTGCTTCAGCATGGATACTTGAACTACTGGGTGGATATGACTGGCATCAGGAGGTTGCAATTTATAAGCCACAACACCTTGATTGACCAGCTTTTGCATTTCCTTACTATTGATCTTGGGACAGTAGGCTATATTATTCTTGACTCCACGCAAGGTGATTCTCTTTCCTTCATGCCAAAATTGCATGGTCTTGCGCCTCCAATCCATCCACATTTTTCCCATTCCACATTCTTCTAACCATTCCATACCAAGAATAATATCATAACCTTTGTGCTTGAGAACACGCACATCAGCGGTGAATTTGTGTGGTTGGACATCCCAGTTCAAGGAAGAAATACCAGTTGTGCTCATGATAATCGAGCCATCAGCAAGAGCTACATGAACGGGAAATAGTTGTTGGACTTGGAGTTTCAGAGAGTCAACTACCGCTGAATTGATGAAGTTCCCAGAACTACCAGAATCCACTAAAATGAGCATCGGACATTTGCCAATATACCCCTGCAGACGAAGTGTTTGTTTACTGATTGTGCCTTGAGTAGCAACGGTGGACATGCCAGAGGCACTTGGTTCAACCTTACTTTCAGATTCTACTTCAACTTGTAGCGCTGCACAAAGTTCTTCTATCACAGACAAGGACACTTGTTGAGGGCATTTGTGACCTGGTGCATACTTGCCACCACACTTGAAGCACTCACCACGAACACGACGCTGAGCTTTTAATTCAGCAAATGTTAGGGCAATATGCTTAGGTTCTTTGTCTTTAACAGCCCCTGCATTTACTTGTGCTTCGGCAGGATGAGGCCCCAATGTACCAGGACCAGCCTGGTTGTGCCATGACTTTGGCTCATAACGATGGTGGCTATAATCACGGAGTTGTGCTTCATGCAACAAGGCCAAAGAAATGGCCGCATCAACCATTCTTGGTTTATGCAAGACAAGACCAGACCGAATTTCTCTTTTCAGGCCCTTAAGAAACTTTGCCACAAAAAATGTATCATCAAGAGCAGAGTTGTGTGCAAGCAACGGATGCATCAATAACTCAAACTCCCTATGATAACTTTCTACATCACCATGTTGTCTGATTTCTAGTGTGTTAGTCATATTGGTGTAGTACAAATCCTTGCCAAATTTTTGACACACCCCTACACATAGCTGAACCCAATTGTCAATATCATGTTGAGCTTGATAGGTCTGAAGCCAAAGAGCTGTTGTACCAGTGAAATGCAAAGTAGCATAATCTACTTTATAATCTTCAGGAACATTAAACATATGAAAGTATTTCTCTGCCTTTTCTTTCCATATCTTTGGGTTTGTACCATCAAACTTAGGGAAAGATGTTTTGGGCATACGAAACTCATAAGGCTGATCTCTACCATTCCTATCATGCCTCAAACCCAACATATCATCATGAATTGCAGTACGGGCAGTAGATGGACCAGATTTGTGCTGGTTTAGAGGGAGGCGAAACGTACCATTGCCCAGGACACGCTCGAGAGCAGGGTCCTGGTTTGCAAGTTCATTACCTCGCCCATCCAAGCCAGGGGTTCTCGTAGCAGCCGCAGCAATTGTACCTTCAAGAGAAGTCAGGCGAGCGCTAAATCCCTCAATCTGGGTCTCCAAGCCCTCAACCTTGTGAGAGACATTGTCATGCGATTTAACAAGCTGCTCCGTGGTGACTTGGAGCGCCTTACAGCTTGTCGCAGTTTGAGTCGATACTGCTAGGAGAGTGCGTAGTTGCGCCTCCATTTCTGCCACCGTCATGGTGGTCGCCGCCACCTGGGCCTCGACCCCGGTCATGCGAGTCGAGAGTGTCGGTGGGCGAGGACCGCGCGCCGTGATGTCGTCGAATTAGACTGACCAAGAGGATGAACACCACAAACAATCGAGATTGTGTTGCTCGAACGAAGAAAAAAAAATTGGGGTGGGACTTTGGTCGAACAGGTGGTGTGCGTGGACTTTTTTGGAGATTTTTTTGTTGAGATTTTGGCCTGTACTAGCCGCAGAAGGACGGTGCAGCCACCACACTGCTGTATTTGCCACCACAAGTCACGAAGTGGAGAGTAATTCGCAAGATTTTGGACGAAATCAGGAGCAGAGACCAAAAAAATTCTAGGGCTGTTTTTGGGGGAATTTTCGGAATTTTGGAGGATAACTGATCTGAAGATCGTAGGCTCAGATACCAAATGTTACGATCCTAACTCGAGGGTGTCACACCAGACGAATTGAAGATCAGAATTTGGTTCAGTTTGATACAATCAGAGAGAGAAGCTTGAGGGAGGAGGAGCAGAGTAGGAGGGGAAAGTAGCACAGCTACTGTCTTGCTTATCCATGCCCTCTCTCCTCACGCTGCACTCGCTTTACATAGGCTCGCTGCCCACTACACCGGTCGCAGCCGGGTTGACCACCACTTGCTCTGGCTGGGCCATCCTCTCCTCTCTGGGCTCACTTGCTTCAGACGCCATGGGCTGATCCAGGTGCGTGACAGACCGCACCACCGAGGGGTTGACGATGACCGCCGCACCTCGCCCTCCATCACCTCGAGAGGGCAAGACCGAGGGCGTGTCCACCCTCACCTCTCCCACGCCCGTGGCGAGCCACCACGACACGGTGGGGTGGACCGTGGTCGCACCCAAGGTTTTGGTTACCGAACGAAATTTCGACATTTCGCCCGGTTACCGAGTATTTCGTTGCCCCCCGGTAAACCTTCATACCGAGCAAAAAATACCGAAATTTTTGAATTTTTTAAATTTAAACGCCCAAGGTGTGATAAAGTACCGTAAATTCTCAGTTATTTCAATACCGCTTGCACTGGCGCGTTGGTAGCGCCCTATTTCCTGTGTCAACAGATCGTTGGTTCGAGTAACCACTCCTGCACTTTTTTTTATATTTTTTCAGAATATTTAAGTACAAAATGTCAAAAATTAAAGTACCAGGACTTGAACTTGGGACTTTATAGATCGCCCGCAAACTCCTTCCCACTAGGCCAGTAGCTCCTTTAGGACAAGTCTAACTTCATGCCCTTTCTATACTATCTTCAAAGAATTTGAATACAAAATTCATTTATAAATTTCGCTCGAAATATGCTCGGTATTTCTGGGTAACCGTGGTAACCACGTTTACCGGCCCCCCTCGATAAAAAAAGTCTCGTTCGGTAACCAAAACGCTGGTCGCACCCCGCCGTCGTTCACCGCCTGGGACGAAGCCCAAGCGCGCCCCCACTTCTGCGTCTCCTCCGACTCCGCAGCCATCGCGCGGCCGCGGCGCCTCCTTCCACCTGCTCAGGTACGCCCTACACCATGCCGAAATCACCGTCGGATTTGTTGGATTCGGCACCTGATTTGAGTTCGAAATCATGGCAGCGGCCTCGGGGAGGAGGAGACCACCGACGGCAACGGTGCAAGGGTCGTGGCGGTCACCGCACCGCCCCGGGGCGCGACTCCGGCCGCAGGCAAGGCCCGGCTCACGGCTCGCCCCGAGGCACTCGTCGGCCCGCGACTGGCGCATCCAGCCGCACAGGGCGTGGTGCCGCCCGCGGAGGCGATCCATGGCGGCGTGGCGCTTCCGCTCGCAGCTGAGATGCTTCATGGCTCCGTGCGCACTCTTCGCCATGCCGATTCTGGAGTGAGTGGTGCGCCGCTGGGAGGCCGCCGTGGTCGTGGCGTTCCAGGTCAGGAGCCCCGCGGCAGAGGCGCCATCGATCAATGCGGCTGCGTCAAGGAGCACGGCGGGTCTGGATCGCCAGGCCAGGAGCACGGCGGGTCTGGATCGCCAGGCCAGGAGCACGGCGGGGCTGGAACTCCAGAGCGGGAGCAAGGCGTCGTAGGCACTATGCCTCACTGGCTTCCCGGAGCAGCAGCGCGCGGCCGAGGCGCTCCCCGGCCAAGACGAGCAGCACATGGACCACTGGTACCGGGCACAGAGCCTTGGGACGTGATGGGCTTCCATCCCCGGCCGCTGCCTCGTGCGCGCTGTACAGCTACAGCGTGTGCGCTACCTGCTACAAGGTTCGCCTCATGCTGCACCAAGACTTGCTGCGATCGGTGCATTTGCGGCTGCCATCAGCCGCGGCTTCATCAACTTCCACCATTGCAGTTACCAGGCCTTCCAATCAGCCAGTACTTGATTCATCAGCATTATATGGTACGTCCACTACCAATGATCTTCTTCAGAGCGGAGCGCGTCCACAATGTTCTGTCATATTTCTACGTGTCTTGGCGTCACCTCTTTTCCGCCAGTGCTGGAAGAGTAGTTGTCGAGCAGGATCGATACGAGCTAAATGGAGATGGAAGAATTTCCACGTTTAAGACTACAACAATTGTTGTCCCGTTAGCTTTTATATATCCCCCAGGTTGAGTTTGGTGTCCCATTAGATCCTCACAGTTTATGTACTTAAATTGCTTTCTGATCACATTTGGATTTGGCGGTCCTCATAATTGTTGTCATGGTAACATTGTATTTGCTCCTTTAATTTCCCTCGCATTGTTGTCATGGTACTTGATTCACCAGCATTGTATTTCCTTTAGATTCACTCTGTGACATGAATATTTGATTCACTCTGTGACATGGAGCAGACCTTGTGTTAGTAGACTCTAATTATCTCCAGCAGTTGATTGCTTGATTTTTTTTTCTGAAAGGAAAGGCACCAGACCATTCTATTTTCTATTTGTATTGGAAGCACTGCATGTTACAGATTCTAAGTGTACGTGAGGGATTGTCACAAGTAGTAAAACATGACAGTTGCTCTCTGACTTTAGCTAGTGTAGCTAGTGAATCTGTACATGAATTTTGCTTCACGGCACATAGATGATTTGAGTCACTAAACTTCTTGGTTATGAGCTATCTGATCATCATAATTCGAGTTATAATTAGTTACAAGGTAGTATTCTCTATATGTATTTGTCCCAGGACAGGAATGAATGCACTGTGAGTAGTAATGTCAGCATTGGCAACACACACAATTGACTGAACCTTTTTTGTTCTTGATGAATCTGGTCATTCTTTGACTGAGTTGACATAAAAAAACTGAGATAGAAAGATGCAGCAGAGCCCGTCCCAGCGAGGGAACGAAAAGCCTTGCAAATTTAGGTTCCTACCTAGAAAGCCTTGCAAATTTTGCAACTGACGGAACATACAGTGCTTGAAAATAGTCGATCTATCTGTATGATCTAAAGACCCACGCAAATACACCTACAGTTGTTCCCTCCTAATCAATTTCTCATCAAGGACTTGCTATAAATTCTTGCTTCGTAAAGTAGTGATCTAAACGCTCTTATATTTCTTTACGGAGGGAGTACATTTGACACTCCTCAGGAGATGTACTCCCTCCGTCCCAAAATAAGTGTCTCAACTTTGTACTACTTTTAATACAAAGTTGTACTAAGCTTGAGACACTTATTTTGAAACGGAGGGAGTATATATTTCTAAAATTCGAGTACATTTGACACTTCCCAGGAGATGTATATATTTCTAAAATTCTACTCCCGACGTAATCAGCCACGCACCATAGCATCAGAAATGCAGCTAGAAGAATGGAATTGGCTACACATCCCAGAGCTCAACTCAAGCATACATATGTCCTGGCATTGGCAACCAGGTCTAACAAGGAAAACAATAATACACTTACATAGCAAAAGTAAATCTTGAACACAAAGAGTAAGTAACATTACAAAAACATCAGTACGTACGCTTTCACAACAGACAATTGTACAAAGAGATAAATAACTCAACAAGAAATATTAAAACAAAACTATAATAGGAGTACAATTGCAGTTTCCACCACCTATGTTGAGTAACTGACACATGTCGGAAAGCACACGGTGCTACCAAACTGCTGGATAACTTTTGGTAACACATCAGCTTAACCACCTTGTTTTGCGAACACAGGGAGAGCTTGCCAAGCTCTCCTCGTATAACATTGGGACCAGAGGCATAACTTTACTGTCCAGAGAGAACCTCCTCTTCGTTCCCTTCTCCCCTTTCTTCCTGTAGAAAGCGAAAAGGGAGGCGACCGTTTGCTTGCCATCTAACGCCGGCGAGGCCGTGGGTTCTCACCCCCTCCGTCCGCCGCTCCGGCGACGGGAGGGGAGGAGAACCCCGGTCCTCCGATTCCGGCTTGTAGATAGGTGTAGGCTAGGGCTTTCTGGCGGCGCTGTTTGGGTGGGGGTGGCGGCGCCGCGTCAGAGAATAAGGTGGCCTCAGCCTCGACCTCTCCACGGCAGCGTCTCTGGCGGCGTCGGGAGGCTGGAGGCCTTGTCTTCTCGCCGTGTTCCGGCGGGATTTGTGTATCTGGGCGGGGTTGGTGAGGCGGTGGTGGCGACCCCGTCTTTGACTTTTGCTCTCTGGCTTCACCATCGCCACGGAGGTGCTCGCTCCGGCGCCCCCGAGAAGCTGCGAGATTATGTACAGGAGTATGGCCGGCCGGTGCTGCGTGGGTTCACGGTGCCGTCGATGGTTCGAAGGCGATTGCTGTTCAGGAGCAAGGTTGGAGGTTTGGAGGTGGCAGATCCGGTGGTTTCCCCCGACGGCGTCGGCGGTGCGAGGCGGATCTGGAGCCCAAGGTGCACGGGGATGAGCCCCGGTCGACGTCCCACATCGACAACGGTTCCGCCGGCGGCGGGCCTCTTCTTCGACTCGAAAAGCCGCTGGTCGGCGATGGTGCATCTTCGGTTCTGGCTGCGCGGGCGTCCCGTCTTCCTTCCCGGCGTGCGCCCTGGCGGCGCTGGACGTTGGCGGCGGGCAGCGGTGCTGAGAAGCTTAGGGACTCCCAGGGGCTTGGTTGTATTTCTCTTTTTCTTGGGGTCCTTTTCGCTTTTGTTCCTGGACAGGTGTCCCCTCTCGATGTTTCTCGTTGTGTCCGCGTGGGTGTGTGCTTGTGCTCTCTCGTTTGCTTAATGATTGCGCGGTTTCAACTCAAAAAAAAAACTTTACTGTCCAGAGGAGTTCTCCCCTCCAAAGGTTGAACGCCATTGGAGCACGTAAATTGCTTCCCACATAATTTAGGTGAAGGCTCATCGAAAAACGTGGGCTGCTCCAAAGGTGACTTCGGCAAACAGAACTTCTCGACATGATGTCTGCATTTGGTCATTTGGACATCTTCATACACTCCAACGCATGGAGGCTGCTCTGAACTTGTGACATGCAAGACCTCATCAAGATCATACAAGTTCTCAACCGATTGCTTTGTTGGATCATAAAGACCCAATTTCTCCCTGTGTTCAGCATGATTCTTCCAACCTTGGGGTCAACAGCCAAGGGAACCACAACATTTGCTCCAAGGGACCTGAGAGCATCTCCAGCGCCCCCCCCCCCCCCCCGAGCGCCCCCCAGGAGCCCTTTTTTTGCGCCGGTGATGTAAAAAGGGCAAAAATCGGCCCAGCCGTGCCCCCCAAGCACCCCTAGGACCTCAAAATAGCACCGGCGCACCCAGGCCAAACCCAGCGCGCTGAGGAAGCAACAACCAATCCTATTCCCCCACGCGTCCTTTTTCTTGGCGATTGTCCTGGGGGCACCCGCGGCGATTGTCCGGCGATTGTCCTGGGGGCACCCACGGCTGGAAAAACGTCCTCGCGTTTCATCCGGCGGAAGCGTTTTGCCCCCCAGGACGTGCTATTTTTGGTCCGGCGATTGTCCTGGGGGGCTCCAACGGCTGGAGATACCCTGAGCAGTCTTCTAAATATATTTTACATGCTCTATCCCATCGACCATGTTCCAGCTTCCAAATATCTAACTCTTCTGCAACTAGATCTGCATGAACAGCACATAATATCCCCTCAAGCTCTACCACAAATGCTTGGGATGGACTTGTGATGTTCCACATTGCGATGCTTGAGGGGCAGGGGATGACACCAAACATCCTAGTCGCAATGTTATACGACACAATGGCCCTCTCATAACTCTGGCCTAACCTTGGTTCACTCATCATATATAGTACTCCTGACAGATAGGTTGGTGGCATGTCATTTAAAGGAAGAGGCGGCTCAAAGTGGTCTTGCACCGAACCAGGGGCAATTACTGAGAATGTCAATAAATATTGACGAGATTCGAAGTCCTTCAAGTGATATAAGATTTGAACAATGACATGCTCCTGTGTCAGAAGATTGAACCCCAGGCCAACATTCCTGTTGCCAACACCAAACGCATGATCTTCTGGTGTACGGACACTGTCGTGCATCATCGAGAGTATATGGTTGGGCACATAGGCGAGCCTCCCTCGAGTGTGGTAGCTACTGCAGTAACCTGTGCAAGGGTTGTAGAGATAGTCCTCACTCTCAGTACTTAACAGGTTCATACCATGACAAGGCTTGGAGCAAACCCATGTTCCTTGACTAGGAGCCTCTCGAAGCAATTTACCCATGGGAGCAAAACTGAAACCCAGACCTCTAGCACCCTTGCCCACAAGCATGATCTTGGGCCTCCCGTCTATGTTGTTATGCTCATAGTAAGAGCGCATGAAGCTTCAACTCTCGATCAATGTAAGCCACTGCTTGCTGACCAGCTTGAACTACACGGCAAAATTACCCGGGAGTCGGAGTAGGATCTCCTTAGTTGCCTTGGCCAGGGGAGAACACAAGGCTATCTCTTCATTTGTTCTGTGCACCGGAGCAAGATTCTCTTTAAATAAACTGACTCTAGGAGCAGATTGCTCAGTTTCGTAAAATGAATGAGTTTCTCGGATTGCAAGAACGGTTTCCAGAGTTCCAGATACTGGGTCATAGGTAATCACCTTGCGTTTGGATGTAGCCAAGATTACCTTGTTCCTTGATCCACAATTGCCAACAGAACCAACGACTCTAATAATTTGCGGCTCCATCAAACCTCTTTCAACATGCTGTAACAAATCAATGCGATGTGCTAATGTCCAGTCACCAGAGTTACAGTCCTGCATTTCCCAAATCTCCATATTAGTACTATCAGGACGGAGATCCCGGACCATACATAAGTGGTCATCAAGCTCCACCAGGTGCACTCCTGGAACCTCGAAGATTGGTGGTCGGATCATACACATGTGCCCAGCAAGCTCCACCAACTGCCCTCCTGATGCCTCCTCAAACGGCGGTGACCTGAACCATCTAAAGGTCTCATCTGCGACAGAGAACGATAAGACGGCAGCTCTTGGCTTTGTGAGGAAAAGAGATGAGTCGATAACCCAATGCAGAAATCCGTCTGCGAACACTGGCAACAGCTTAGCTTTGTTAGGTTGATCTCCTCCCGATCGAGCCCAACGGTTCGACGGGCCCTTGACTCGCGCCCTGATCGGGGGCGCCCAACCGAACTCTGGTTGGTGGGCCCCTGTCGCCGTGCTACATAAAGAGGTGGGGGGCCGGACGCACACAGTACGAGGTTCACCGTGCGCCGCAGGCCCCCACCTACATCCCTACTGATCTAGGGTTAGCGTAGGCCGACGGGAAGCGCCGCCACCACCACGCACACTCACTCACCATCGCCATCGTCGCCATCCACCATGGCCACTCCGTCGTGCTCATCGAGCCAAGGAGAAGGTAGCCTACCGTTAATCTCTAACCTACCCGATCCATAGGATCCACCAATGGTTTCAGAGCAAGGTTTGGTTTAGAATTTTCGGTAGAAAAGAAATCAAAGAAATTCTTTTCCCTCCCGAAGAACCCTAATCACAGGGCAAAGAAATCCTCACCGGGGAAGGGCCTTGGGCTCGCCGAAAAAGTTGCGCCGCCGCTGAGGCCGCGCCGTTCCTCTCGTTCTCGACGCGCATCGGCAAGCCGAGGCGTCGGGAAGAAGAACAAACCCCAGCAGGGGAAAAGGCACCGCGGCCAGACCGTTCGACGACGACGTGCTCACCGCAAGGCGAACGCGCGACCGGCGAAGGGGCAGGAAACGGTGCACGCCGGCGGAGGGGAAGCAGCCGCACCTCTCTGCCTTTCTCTCTCGCGAGCAGGCGGAGTTGGAGGAAAGAAGGGGGAAGGGAAAGAGAAGCTCGTGCGGCGCGATGGCTTTCGACGCCGTCGCCGGCGGCCGGGCGCAGCCCCCTTTGTTTTTCCGCCTTCTGCGGGAGAGAGACGAAGAGGGGCGAGAGAAGAGCAAATGAGGCTAGGGTTTTCGAGCGGCCGGTGCGGGCTGGTTTTGATCCAGCGAGGAGCGCGGGTGACCGTTGGATCTCCTCGAACGGCCACAAAGCAAACCCTAGCGCGACCGCGGGCCTTTGGGCCGAAAGAGAGGCGAGGCCGGTAGCGGCGGCGCGTGAACAGGCGCTGGGCTGAGGCCGCAGCCGCGGGCGCTGGGCCGAGGCCGCAGCCGCGCGCGCTGGGCCGAGGCCGGGCCGAGCTGCCGTTTCTTTCGTTTTTCTGTCCAATGTTTTGGGCAAATTTTCACATAGTTTATTTTCTATTCAAAATTATCCAACGAAAATTTTGTTTTAGAAAACAGAAAAGTAAGAGAAATGCTTCTGTAAAGTATAAAGTTCATGAATTTTATTCATGTTTTCCGCTGCAAATAAATAAAAGTGCTCTTTTGAAAGTAAATAGAACTAAAGTAAGAGTTAATTTTTAAGAGCATGTTAAAGTGATTATTGAAACAATTATGATCCTGTTATTTTTTATGACCAACGTTGTTAATAACATGATCATGATTTGTTATTGTTATAAAAGATGCATTTATTTCTACTTTTGCCCAACGGTGATATAGATTTAATTGCATAAACAGTTGTATGTTTAATTTTGACGAACGTTGGATTAATGCATGCAATTGTTGTTATGATCTCACTTCATTGTGGTTTCAGGAGGGTACCACTTGATGAGTTGCCTCAAGAATGTTCCAACCCTCAGAGGCGATAACTACACTGAATGGAGAAAGAAAGTTGACTTGGCTTTTGTTTGTGCTGAGGTGGACTGGGTTGTGGACACTCCACAGCCGGTCAAACCAACAGAGCCAGTCAGAGGTGCAAAAGATGATGATGCTACTTGGGCGAAAAAGCAGAGGGAATATGCTCCAGTGGAGATGTCATATACCCTCGAAAACCAAAAGTGGCTCACCGCCAATAAAAAGTGCATGGCTTTCATAAAGAATACAATTGAGAATGCTATTGTGGGCTCAATTGCAGAGTGTACTTCCGTAGGGGAGTTTCTTGAAAAGATAAAGAGCCAGTTCACTGGTTCTTCAAAGATATATGCTACCCAGTTGCTAAAGTAGCTGGTGACAGAAAAGTACACAGGCGGTGGACATGGCATAAGAGAGCACATCCTCAGGATGAGCAACATGGCAGCTAAGCTTAAACCCATGGATGCGGATTTGGAGCTCAAGCCTGCACTCCTTGTTCACCTGGTTATGGCTTCACTGCCAAAAGAGTTTGACACTTTTGTTGTCAACTACAACATGTCGCCTGAAAAATGGGACATTGAAAAGACTATAGCCATGTGTGTGCAAGAAGAGGAAAGACTTAAAACCTCACATGGTGGTTCTCTGAACTATGTGAAGGATAATAAGAAAAAGAACTACAATCAAAGTGGCAAAGGTTCCCCTTCAAAGCCACATGGAAAAGCTCCCACGCAATATCAGCATTAGCAAAAGTCTTTTCCAGTGGACAAAGATACATGTCTCCATTGTAAGCAGACTTGGCACTACAAGAAAGATTGCCCTGTTTGGCTAAAGTCAATAATGGCAAAGAGAGGTAACAACGTTGTTTCCTTTGTAAATGAATCCTTGTATACACAGTTTTTGAAATCTACTTGGTGGATTGACTCAGGAGCAACTGTTCATGTTGCAAATTCATTACAGGGATTCCATTCGACGCGGACTACGCAAAGAAGTGAAAGATGCATTGAAGTTGCAAATTGAGTTGAAGCAGAAGTTGAAGCTGTCGGCGACATCTCCCTGGAGTTAGCTAATGGATTCAAGCTTCTGCTTACAGATGTTTTATATGTTCCTTCATTACACAAAAACTTGATTAGTGTTTCATGTTTGGATAAAGATCATTATGAATGTCATTTTGGACATGGCAAGTGTGCCATATGGTTTAATAATACTCATGTGGGTGTTGCTTTTCTGCACAATGAGCTTTATTTATTATCACTATGTGAAAAAGTGTATTCTGTGTGTAATGTGAATGAGCATGTTTCTGCGTCGGATAAAGAGCAAAAGAAAAGAAAGAGAACTCATGACTCATCGAAATTATGGCACTGTCGCTTGGGCCATATTTTGAAGGGGAGAATAGAAAGACTAGTTAAAAATGAAATTCTTCCTCCATTAGAGTTCTCAGATTTAGAACAATGCATAGATTGCATTAAAGGAAAGTATGTAAAACAAATCAAAAAGAGTGCAAACCGTAGCACAGGAACACTAGAAATCATTCACACTGACATTTGTGGACCATTTCCTGTGAAAAGTGTGGATGGCTATGACTCGTTCATAACATTCACAGATGATTACTCCCGATATGGTTACATTTATCCAATCAAAGAAAGATCTGAAGCGTTGGATAAATTTAAGATATTCAAAGCTGAAGTTGAAAATCAGCATGATAAAAGAATAAAGATAGTAAGATCTGACCGTGGGGGGGAGTACTACGGTCGGCACACTCCATATGGCCAAGTCCCTGGACCTTTTGCAAAGTTCTTACAGGAGACTGGCATAGTGGCCCAGTATTCAATGCCGGGCGAGCCTCAGCAAAATGGAGTAGCTGAAAGGCGTAACCGTACACTTATGGATATGGTGCGCAGCATGATGAGTTACTCCACCTTGCCATTGGGATTATGGATGGAGGCGCTTAAAACCGCCATTCACATTCTCAATAGAGTACCAAGCAAGTCGGTGCCCAAAACACCGTACGAGTTGTGGACAGGAAGAGTGCCCTCCCTACAACACTTAAGGGTGTGGGGGAGCCCAGCTGAGGCCAAAGTGTTTAATCCAAATATTACAAAGTTAGATCCCAAAACAGTCAGTTGCCACTTCATTGGCTATCCTGATAGATCAAAAGGTTTTCGTTTCTACTGTCCAGAGAGATACACAAAGTTTGTAGAAACAAGACATGCAGTCTTCTTAGAGGACGAAATGATGAGGGGGAGCATGGTAGCTCGGAAAATTGATCTTGAGGAGAAGAGGGTGCATGCACCTAATCCGATGATTTAGGAGCCATTTTTCTCACTACCTGTTGTACCTGCACCGACAATCCCTGAGGTTGCGGTGCAAGCACCTGTTGTAACTCCACCCATGACAACTATGGGAGAAGATCCGAAACCTGTCCGTCAGGAGCCGACTGACCCGTTGTTGAGCATGAAGGGGAGGTGCAGCAGCCACTTTTAGAAGATGTGCCGGAAGATGAGGCACAGAATGAGACTAGGAGTGAGGCCCTTAGAAGGTCTACAAGACCCAAAAAGTCAGCTATTTCTACTGATTATAAAGTTTATAACACAGAAATAGTTCATATGAGAGGTGATCCCACTACATATGAAGAAGCCATGAGAAGCCCTCACTCATCAAAGTGGCTGGAGGCAATGGAAGACGAGATGAAATCGATGAGTTCCAAAGATGTTTGGGACTTAGAGAATATTCCTAAAGGAGCCAAAACAGTAGGCTGTAAATGGGTCTACAAAACTAAGTATGACTATAATGGGAATGTAGAAAAGTATAAAGCACGACTTGTGGCAAAAGGATTTACACAAAGAGAAGGGATAGATTACAATGAGACATTTTCCCCAGTCTCATGTAAGGATTCCTTCAGAATCATAATGGCATTAGTTGCACATTTTGATTTAGAGTTACATCAAATGGATGTAAAGACGGCATTTCTGAACAGGGATTTAAAAGAATCATGAAAGGCAAGGAAGATATGGGATGCCGCCTGAAGAAATCCATTTATGGATTAACGCAAGCCTCTAGACAGCGGTATCTAAAGTTTAATGAAACAATTAAAAGTTTTGGATTTAAAGAGAATGTTGAGGACAACTGTATTTATGCGAAGTTTAAAAATGGGAAATATATTTTCCTAATCTTGTATGTGGATGATATCTTGCTTGCTAGCAGTGATGTTAGTCTGCTTCAAGAAACAAAGAAGTTCTTGTCCTCAAATTTGGATATAACAGATCTTGGTGAAGCATCATATGTCTTGGGCATAGAAATTCACCGAGATAGGAAAAATGGAGTTTTAGGACTATCGCAGAAGGCATATTTAGAAAAGGTTCTTAAAAGGTATAATATGCATGCGAGTAAAGCCACACCTGCTCCTATAGTCAAGGGCGACCGTTTTGGGAAATTCCAATGTCCCAAGAACCAGTACGAGATCGATCAAATGAAAGCAGTACCATATGCTTCGGCTGTTGGAAGTTTACAGTATGCACAAGTGTGCACTCGCCCTGACTTAGCTTTTGTCACCGGGGTACTCGGTAGATATCAAGAGAATCCAGGCACAGAGCACTGGAAAATGGTAAAGAAAGCATTGCGTTATGCGCAAGGCACGAAGGCCCACATGCTAACATACAGGAGATCTGATTACCTAGAGATAAGAGGGTATTCAGACGCAGATTTTGCGGGAGACAGAGATGATAGAAAATCCACGTCGGGATACGTGTTCACTCTCGCTGGAGGGGCTATTTCGTGAAGAAGCTCCAAACAGTCAATAGTTGCATCGTCCACGATGTATGCAGAATTTATAGCATGTTATGTGGCCACGGGGCAGGCGATATGGTTAAAGAAATTTATACCTGACTTGAAAGTGGTAGATTGTATTGACAAACCACTAAAGATGTACTGTGACAACCAGCCCGCAGTATTCTATGCTCACAACAACAAGTCGAGTAATGCTGCCAAAACAATAGAAATAAAGTATTATGTTGTGAAAGATAAAATCCAGGATCACACTATAAGTGTCGAGCATATAAAAACAAAGGATATGCTTGCGGATCCGCTTACGAAAGGCTTATCACCCAATGTGTTCAAGGAACACTTAGCCGGCATGAGTTTAAGGGAAAGCCTATGATTCCTGGATCATGAGAGGCCCAAAAGGAACAGAATTTGTTTCAAAACAGAGAGGTATGTTGTAGCTGTCTGATTCTATCGGCAATTGAGCTGTGACGATGAAACATGCTCTATGTACTAATCGGTGATGAAACTAGTAAAGTATAAAGTTAAAAGGAAAGTTGAGATCAAGGGGGAGAATGTTAGGTTGATCTCCTCCCGATCGAGCCCAACGGTTCGACGGGCCCTTGACTCGCGCCCTGATCGGGGGCGCCCAACCGAACTCTGGTTGGTGGGCCCCTGTCGCCGCGCTACATAAAGAGGTGGGGGGCCGGACGCACACGGTATGAGGTTCACCGTGCGCCGCAGCCCCCCACCTACATCCCTACCGATCTAGGGTTAGCATAGGCCGACGGGAAGCGCCGCCACCACCACGCACACTCACTCACCATCGCCATCGTCGCCATCCACCATGGCCACTCCGTCGGGCTCATCGAGCCAAGGAGAAGGTAGCCTACCGTTAATCTCTAACCTACACGATCCATAGGATCCATCAAGCTTCACTCTGTGTTGCGCTGATCGCAGCAGCGGCAAACTTGCGGAATCTAAAGGGCACACCACAGGCAGCCGGCATCCAGCGATCCCCATGCTCGCCACCAAGGACGTACACCTCGCACTTGATATTATCAACCCCGAAGTGTTTTTCGAAAAATAACCTTACTACCTTGTACTCTCTCCTCCTGAAATCGAATCCGAGACCAGCAGTGGCCATGAAGGAATCTTGGCAAGGCGGTAGCCGGGTGATGGCCCGTGTGGTCGCATTGAAAACATAGTAGGCTGGCTCCACGGCGTCATGCAAGAGGGTGAGGCCGCGGCACGGCGCAGGCGTCATGTCCACATAGTCACCACGCACATCGCGGAGATTGAACAGTAGGCCATCACCTGATGGCGAGCACGAGTAAATCCCTGTGGAGTCGAAGCTCGCAGCCGGCGAGATGAATAGCAGCTTTGGTGGCGGTGCTGGCTCGGCCTCGACCTTGGCCCTGTGGAGGCTGCAGAACTCGTAGGAGGAGAGCAGCGCGGCCCAGGAGCGGCAGACGGCCCGGAAGCGGAGAATGGATTTGACGGGCAGCCGCAGGAACACCTCCATCATCAGCTCATCCGGCGGCAGCAGCGACTCGGCTAACGGCGGCATAAGCGACGCAGCTACAACCCTCCTCCTCTTGTTGCTTGCCATCTTTGTCCCCAAAATCGCTTGCTACCACCAAAAATACAAACCCCTGCGTGTCAATTGGATAGGACGGGGTCAGCTGGGATCGATTCTGCAGAAGAAAATTTTGCCTTTTCTTCCAGGAGGAGGGGGAAGCAGATCTACTAGAAATCGAACTGGGGAGGGGGGAGGGAAGCTAGGGCTTCCGTACCAAGAGAAGGGGATCAAGATCTTCACTGCACGCGCAGTCCAGTGGAGGGGACGATGCGAAGCTTGGATTTGGTCCGGCGGCGACGGAAGTGCTTGAGGATCGAGCGAGAACCCTCGCTCTTTATTTAGAAAAAAGAATCTCTCGACCGAAGCCGACTGTGGACTTGTGTTTACAAATTTTGTGGAGCCGAAACCAACTGTGGGTGGTGTGGGCTTCTCTTCAAAGGCCAGACTTCCACGGGTACGAGGACGAGTGTGCACAGCACTGGCGCAACTGCACATAGCGGATGCAGTGAGGACCGTACACTCCCCTCACTACAGCATTTACGGCAACTCCAAGGCGGCGACCCAAACCGACACGCGATTTGTCCGCCTTTTGCTGCCAAACGGACAGCCGCGTCCGCTTTTTGATTTGGGTCAGCCGGTGCGTCCAACGGGTGCTAGACCCATATTTTCCCGCGTGCAAAGAAAAAACCACCGGCCGAAATAAACATAATTTAACATAAAATGGCCAGTCAATCGTCGGTCAAAGTCCACTTAAATATTAATTAAACATTAAAAAAAAGACCGCGCCCGCACGCTGCCCTAGGCATCGTCCTTGCCCTTGCCCTTGTCGTCGTCCCCGTCGCCGGTGAGGTCGATGAAGGTGGGCGGCGGCCCAGCCCACCCGAACGCGCTCTGCCACGCCGCCAAGGCCGCCTCCTCCGACGTCTGCTGCGGCGGCGGCATTGCGGTGCGGCGGACGCGCTCCTCCTCCTCCTCCTCCTCGCACGCCCACAGCATCTGTCGCTCGCCGTCGGCCTGCTCCTCCTCAAGCCAGTGCTGCTTCCAGCGCTTCAGGTGGGCCGCCTCCTGATAACCCACAAGTATAGGGAATCAATTGTAGCCTTTCTCGATTAGTAAGAGTGTCGAACCCAACGAGGAGCTAAAGGTAGAATTAATATTCCCTTCAAGTTCTATCGACCACCGATACAACTCTACACACACTTAACGTTCGCTTTACGTAGAACAAGAATAAAACTACTTTGTAGGTGTAAAGATAAGTTTGCAAGAATAAAACAGAAGTTCTTAGCGGGAATAAAATTAGGAGTAATTTGCAAGATAATAAAGTTAGTTGTTCAGTAGAGAGCTTTTTGTAACACAAAGAGAAATATTTGTCCCTAGGCAATCGATAACTAGACCGGTAATCATTATTGCACTTCCGTACTTGGATCATATGCACTTATGATTGGAACTCTAGCAAGCATCCGCAACTACTAAAAATCATTAAGGTAAAACCCAATCATAGCATTAAGTAACAAGTCCTCATTACTCCCATACGCAACAACGCACTTACTCGGGTTTGTGTTTCCGTCACTCACGCAACCCACTATAAGCGAATTATGAACGTATTGCAACACCCTACAGCGGTAATCCCACGCGCTTGCACGACATGGAGGCACCATAGGACAAAACGAATCTACTCAAACATCATAGGATTGCCACACATCATTGGATAATAATATATAGCATTAAGCACCATGTTTAAGTATAGATTACAGCGGGGAGAAGAGGTGTTACACCGCTGCATAGAGGGGGAGAGAGTTGGTGTTGACGGCGGTGAAATTGTTGGTGTAGATCACCGTCACGATGATTGTCTCGGTGGCGTTCCGGCACCACCGGGAGAGAGGGGGGAGAGCCCCCCTCCTTCTTCTTCTTGCTTGGCCTCCCCCCTAGATAGGAGGAGGGTTTCCCCTCTGGACTTTGGCCTCCATGGCTCCCGGAGGGCAGGAGCCCCTCCGAGATTGGATCTCTCTCTCTGTTTCTCTTCTGTTTCGTGTCCTGTTTCTGGCCGAAAATCGTTTCTTAAATATCCGGAGATCCGTAACTCCGATCAGGCTGAAATTTTTAACACGATTTTTTCCCGATATTATCTTTCTTGCGGCGAAAGAAGGGCCCCAATCGACGTTCGAGGGAGTCACAAGGCAACACGGCGCGACCCCCCTGGGCCACGCCCTGTTGCCTTGTGGCCGCCTCGGGCACCATCTTGCATTGATTCTTCTTCCTAAAAATCACATATATTCCAAAATAATTCTCCGTAAAATTTTATTGCGTTTGGACTTCGTTTGATATGGATTTTCTGCGAAACAAAAACAAGCAGAAAACATGAACTGGCACTGGGCACTGGATCAATATGTTAGTCCCAAAAATAATATAAAATATTACCAAAAGTATGTGAAAGTTGTAGAATATTGGCATAAAACAATCAAAAATTATAGATACGACGGAGACGTATCAGCATCCCCAAGCTTAATTCCTGCTCGTCCTCGAGTAGGTAAATGATAAAAAGATAATTTTTAATGTGGAATGCTACCTAGCATAATCTTGACCAAATAATCTAATCATGGCATGAATATTAGGATACGAGTGATTCAAGGCAATAGTCTATCAATTTCATATGGAAACAATAATTCAAAACATGCATGTATTTCATCCTCTATACACTTAGTTGTGGTAAGCATGACACGCTCGTTCTTCCCTGCATAAACATATCAAATCAAGAATACCCCGATGACAAGCCAAGCAATTGGATCATACTTTTTAACGCGCTTCAGCATTTTCAACCCCACGCAATACATGAGCGTGAGCCATGGATATAGCACTATGGGTGGAATAAAATGCGGTGATAGAGATCAATAAGGGGAGTCAAAAGAAAGAAGAAAGTCTCGCATCAACTCGACGGATCAACGGGCTACGGAGATGCCCATCGATCGATGTCAATGCGAGGAGTAGGGATTGTCATGCAACGGATACACTAAGAACTATAAGTGTATGAAAGCTCAACGGAAACTAAGTGGGTGTGCATCCAACTTGCTTGCTCATGACGACCTCAGGCATTTGAGGAAGCCCATCAATGCAATATACAAGCCAAGTTCTATAATGAAAATTTCCCACTAGTATATAAAAGTGATAACTCAGGAGACTCTCTATATGAAGAACATGGTGCTACTCTGAAGCACAAGTGTGGTAAAAGGATAGTAACATTGCCCCTTCTCTCTTTTTCTCTCAATTTTTTTTGTTTTCATTTTTTCTTTTTCTTTTTCCCTTTTTTTATGGGCTCTTTTTGGCCTCTTTTTTTCGTTCGGAGTCTCATCCCCAATTGTGGGGGAATCATGGTCTCCATCATCCTTTCCTCACTAAGACAATGCTCTAATAATGATTATCATCATACTTTTATTTACTTACAACTTGATATTATAACTCGATAAAAAACTATACAAGATGACTCTATATGAATGCCTCTGGCAGTGTACCAGAATGTGCAATGATCTAGCGTGGCAAAGATATCAAAAAACGGACAAGCCATGAAAATATCATGCTAGCTATCTTACGATCATGCAAAGCAATATGACAATGAATGCTCAAGTCATGTATATGATGATGATGGAAGTTGCATGACAATATATCTCGAAATTCCTATGGAAATGCCATAATATGTAGGTATGGTGACTGTTTTGAGGAATATATAAGGAGGCTTATGTGTGATAGAGTGTATCATATCACGGGGTTTGGATGCACCGGCAAAGTTTGCACCAACTCTCGAGGTGAGAAAGGGCAATGCACGGTACCGAAGTGGCTAGCAATATGCGGAAGGGTGAGAGTGCGTATAATCCATGGACTCACATTAGTCATAAAGAACTCACATACTTATTGTAAAGCCTACTTGCCCTCGAAGCAAAGTACTACTCGCATGCTCCTAGGGGGATAGATTGGTAGGAAAAGACCATTGCTCATCCCCGACCGCCACTCATAAGGATCAACCAATGATACAAATATGCTCCGACCTCACTGCTAATGTCAGCGGCCACCACTTTACATGCGTGAGGATTTACTTGCATAAAGACTTCCTTCCCTTAGCACCATTATTAATACTCAACTTTAATTCTTTTACTAGCATGCCCTCATATTACCACCTCAATATCGCAAACCTATTGCAAGGAATCAAACATATCATATTCAGTGATCTATAAGTTTTATGTAGGATTTTATGACTAACCATGTGAATGACCAATTCCTGTTAACTCTCTAAATAGATATAAGTGAAGCATGAGAGTTTAATTCTTTCTAAAAAAGACCATGCTCTAATAAATATAAGTGAAGCAAAAGAGTATTCTACAAATAACTGTTTTCAGAATGTAGAGAAACAGACATCCAAACTTCAAATAATATAAGTGAAGCACATGAAGCATTCTATAAAGCCATACTCAAAAGATATACGTGAAGTGCAAAGAGAATTTTATAAATCAACCATGGACTATCTCATACCAGCATGGTGCATAAAAGAAAAGGAAAAATAAACACAAAAGAAGCTCCAAGAATTTACGCATATCATGTGAACAAAACAAAAACCGAGACATACCGATAATTGTCGAGGAAGAAAGATGGGATGCCTTCCAGGGCATCCCCAAGCTTAGACGCTTGAGTCTCCTTGAATATTTACTTGGGGTGCCTTGGGCATCCCCAAGCTTGAACTCTTGCCTCTCCTTATTCTTCTCATATGGATACCTCCTCGATCTTCGAACACTTCATCCACACAAAACTTAACCGAACTTTTTATTAGAGGGGTTAGTACATATAACATCAAATCCCATCATGTCTTGCTGTAACATTATTGTATAATTATAATCAAACATTACCCACTATATGCTATCACAATTCTATGGCTCCCAAGTCAATGGGGCTCAACAAGATATCAAACATACGCAAATAAAGAAACTATAACAGCAATCTACGAAAACAGGACCGTCTGTAAAGATGCAGATGAAACATATACTTCTGTAACTCCAAAAATTCTGAAAAATTAGGACAAAATAAATTTGCATATCAATACTTTGATTTTTTTTTAGAATTTTTGCATGTTCCAGTAAAATATGTAAATTCAAATACTACAGCAAAAGTTTCTGTTTTTTCACAGCGCACACCAAACAAGCAATTTAAACATCCTAAAGGTAAATCTTGGCACATTATTTTTATATTACAATGGATTTGTACAAGGGGATAATTATTTTTGTTGAAAAGTTTCTGTAATCAAGATTCACAAGGTTTCCATGGGCATGAACAAAGTTCAAGGACGTCCCCCACTTCAATGGTGTTCGTCTTTCTCACTTTCATTTTTCTTCTTGAAAAGTTTTAGGTTCCCCTCTATATTTTGTTGTTGTTAAACTTTTAAAAAGCACACAACAGAATAAAATGACTCTCTAAAACTTCTGGGTTGTCTCACAGGCAGCGCTTTCTTTAAAGCCATTAAGCTAGGCATAAATTGCTCAAGTAATCGATCCACCCGGATCCCAAGGTATATCAAAGCCAATTTTAATTAACAATGATTTATAATTTAGTAATGAGCACAAAGCAACATATATCATAGAACAACGGAGTCTAACTCTCTTCCTATGCATCGGCATGTCATAAAAGAACAATTCATGCACATCAAGTAAAGCCAATGCATAGTATAAACAGTTTCTTGCAATTTTATCTTATTGGAAACATAGAGAGGTGGAGATGTAGTTGCTCTCTCATAATAATTGCAATTAGGAGCAGCAAGCACATGCATATTATATCCATCAAAATCATCATGTGTAATAGTAAAACGCAACCCATCAATATAATCCTTAATAAGCGCAAACTTCTCCAATATAGTGTAGTTAGGAGAATTCAAAAAGATAATAGGACTATCATGTGTGGGTGCAATAGCAACAATTTCATGTTTAACATAAGGAACTATAGCAAGTTCGTCTCCATATGCATCATTCATATTGGCATCATGGCCACAAGCATAGCAAGCATTGTCAAAAAGGGATATTTCAAACTAATCCAAGGGATCATAGCAATCATCCTTCTGTCAGCACGAAGGGAAATTAAACAATATATGAGTTGAAGAGTTACTCTCAGTAGAAGGTGGGCACAGGTAGCTAATCCACTCTTCCTCCTTTTTTTCTTCGCTCTCCTCGTCATCCTTTTCATCTAATGAGCTCACAGTTTCATCAATTTCTTCTTCCATAGACTCCTACAAAATATTAGTCTCCTTTTGTACAGCGGAGCCGTCCCTAATATATTCTTTAACATAAGCATTAGAAGCATAGTTTTCATAGCAATATTTAAGTATGGCAAAATTTTCAAATTTCTAAAGAGTAGCATCATACTTTTCAATCAAAGAAGCAATTTCATAGGCACCCTTAAAGGAAACAAATTCTTCAATTTGTGAATATCCTAGTAACTATAAACACCTTTGGCATAAGAAGATAAGATTCCATTATCCATAAACTCACATTGGTAGGGAAGGTGTTTTTTAGGGTCTTCAGAACAACAAGTAAAATCATATATTTCGCATAAATTCCAAGCATAGCATTGTAAACAATTAATTTGATACCTTAAGAGTTTCCCTTTTAGAGACAAGCTGTGTCGCACAAAATAAGCATGCTCATCTAATGATTTTCCCTAAACTAAGCTAGTTGGGTTTTCAGCACGAGCACAAAGGGATCGAAGATGATCCAAGTAGAAAACTTCAGCAGTATGAAAGATTTTGTGTGGTTCTTCAACCATTGGGTTAGCAAGTACAACTAATTTTTTTTGGTATTTTAGTTTCCTACCCATAACTAAAGATAGAAAACAAGAGCACAAAATAAAAACTAGTTAGAGATAAAGCAAACAAGCACACACGAGAAAATTCACCCCACGCTATTGCTCCCTGGCAACGGCGCCAGAAAAAGGTTTTGATAACCCACAAGTATATGGGATCAATTGTAGCCTTTCTCGATAAGTAAGAGTGCCGAACCCAACGAGGAGCTAAAGGTAGAATTAATATTCCCTTCAAGTTCTATCGACCACCGATACAACTCTACGCACACTTAACGTTCGCTTTACCTAGAACAAGAATAAAACTACTTTGTAGGTGTAAAGATAAGTTTGCAAGAATAAAACTAGAAGTACTTAGCGGGAATAAAATTAGGAGTAATTTGCAAGATAATAAAGTTAGTTATTTAGTAGAGAGCTTTTTGTAACACAAAGAGAAAGATTTGTCCCTAGGCAATCGATAACTAGACCGGTAATCATTATTGCAATTTTATATGAGGGAGAGGCATGAGCTAACATACTTTCCGTACTTGGATCATATGCACTTATTATTGCAACTCTAGCAAGCATCCGCAACTACTAAAGATCAGTAAGGTAAAACCCAACCATAGCATTAAGTAACAAGTCCTCTTTACTCCCATACGCAACAACCCCCTTACTCGGGTTTGTGTTTCCGTCACTCACGCAACCCACTATAAGCGAATTATGAACGTATTGCAACACCCTACAGCGGTAATCCCACGCGCTTGCACGACATGGAGGCACCATAGGACAAAACGAATCTACTCAAACATCATAGGATTGCCACACATCATTGGATAATAATATATAGCATTAAGCACCATGTTTAAGTATAGATTACAGCGGGGAGAAGAGGTGTTACACCGCTGCATAGAGGGGGAGAGAGTTGGTGTTGACGGCGGTGAAATTGTTGGTGTAGATCACCGTCACGATGATTGTCTCGGTGGCGTTCCGGCACCACCGGGAGAGAGGGGGGAGAGCCCCCCTCCTTCTTCTTCTTGCTTGGCCTCCCCCCTAGATAGGAGGAGGGTTTCCCCTCTGGACTTTGGCCTCCATGGCTCCCGGAGGGCAGGAGCCCCTCCGAGATTGGATCTCTCTCTCTGTTTCTCTTCTGTTTCGTGTCCTGTTTCTGGCCAAAAACCATTTCTTAAATATCCAGAGATCCGTAACTCCGATCGGGCTGAAATTTTAACATGATTTTTTCCCGATATTATCTTTCTTGCGGTGAAAGAAGGGCCCCAACCGACGTTCGAGGGAGTCACAAGGCAACACGGCGCGACCCCCCTGAGCCGTGCCCTGTTGCCTTGTGGCCACCTCGGGCGCCGTCTTGCGTTGATTCTTCTTCCTAAAAATCACATATATTCTAAAATAATTCTCCGTAAAATTTTATCGCGTTTGGACTTCGTTTGATATGGATTTTCTGTGAAACAAAAAACAAGCAGAAAACAGGAACTGGCACTGGGCACTGGATCAATATGTTAGTCCCAAAAATAATATAAAATGTTACCAAAAGTATGTGAAAGTTGTAGAATATTAGCATGGAACAATCAGAAATTATAGATACGACGGAGACGTATCAACTCCTCCTCCAACGTCGCGGCGTAGTGGACCAGAGGCGTGCTCACGCACTCGTGGACCTCTCCGGTCCACGAGTAGGACTCCTCGGGCCAAGAGGGCGGCGGCGGCGTTCGCTTGCGTGTGGGCGTGGGTGCGACTCCCCCGACTCAATCGTGCACTAATAATACACGCAAATGCGCATGATCAAGCCCAGGGACTCATGGGAAGATATCACAACACAACTCTAGACACAAAATAAAATAATACAAGCTTTATATTACAAGCCAGGGGCCTCGAGGGCTCGAATACATAAGCTCGAGTTACACAAGAGTCAGCGGAAGCATCAGTATCTGAGTACAGACAGAATTAGACAAGTTTGCCTTAAGAAGGCTGAGCAAAACAACAAGAACTAGATTGAAAAGGCGCAGTCCTCCTGCCTGGGAGCCTCCTAAACTACTCCTGGTTGTCGGTCTCCACGTAGTAGTAGGCTCCGTCGGGGTAGTAGCAGTCGTCGATGGGGTCAGCTGGCTCCGGGGCCCATCATCTGATCGCAGCAATCGGGTAGGGAAAAAAAAGGGTAGCAAAGCAACCGTGAGTACTCATCCAAAGTACTCGCAAGACTTACATCAGATCTATGCTAAGTATGCATCGGTATCAAAGGGATGGGGCTGTATCTGTGGACTAAACTGCAGAAATGCCAGAATAGAGGGGAAGCTTAGCCTATCGAATACTAGCATCTTGCAGCGTCTTGTAGCACCAGAAGAGAGTAGAGTAACATATAATATAGTAACAAGTATATATTAGCAACGCCCAGAGATCCTTCCTCGACTCCCTGCGAGAAAGTGATCCTGGAGACATCATATCAGTTAAGTGTCACAAGTATCTAGTTCAAGTTGTAGTAGATCGGGATACAACTCCGAGCGTCCTGTTACCGTGGACACGGCTATTCGAATAGATAACTTCCCTGCAGGGGTGCACTAACTCAGGGGCGGCGCCACCGTAGGGGCTGGTATGGGCGGCCGCCCCGGGTGGCTCAAATGTGCACCCCTATTTTCAGAATCGCACCACCAGCAGGTTCACACACGAGCAGCAGCAGGTTCACGAAGGAGCTTCAGGCAACGAACAAAAGGAGAAAATGTTTCGTTTGGATGGGCGACTTAAGTGAAAGAAAGGCCCATTTGCAGCCCAAACGACCTAACTTATCCCGCCACAGAGACTCGACCATAGCAGACAGTAATTGAAATTTGCTAAAAAAAGACAATAGCTGAAAAATCCCCAATTCGAGCACTTCCTAACCTAGCCGTCATGGCGTCGCCGTCACACAGAGCTCTGCCTTGTCCTCGCGTCCTCGTCAGTCGCTCAGAACCAGGTGAATCCGCGAATGGAAGAACAACAAGAAGCAGCCCCGGGCTTAGACTGTAACACCTCAAAATTTTAACCATATTTTTATTAAGTAAAATTTGGCCAGAAATAAAATTTTGATTTATAATAGGTCTTTTAATAATTTCAGTTCTTTCCGGTTTTTTGCTCTCCAAAATTCTTCCCTCCATATAGAAATTTTTGAAAAAAATACTACTGGCTTTGGTAGTTTTCTTAAATCATTTCATTTATATCTTAATAACAGTAGGAATTATTTTCATACTAAAATTTGCCCCAAAACAATTCTTTTAATAGCATTTTCAATACTTGAAATGCTTCTGTTGCACTACAACCATTTTTAATAATTCTACTAAAATTCCATAAAAATTCTGAGGAGTCAAGAGATGCCTACAGATCACTTTTATGCAAAAACCAAATTGGTCTTTTGAAAATTTTGAGCACAATTTCCAATTCTCAATTCTGTCCCATTCCTAGGTTATAACTACAACCCCAATTTTCCTCAACCAAATAATTCTGAAATTTTTCCCACTTATAGTCCTTCCAACCAAACTCTTAAGTCCAGGAGATCAACTCCATTTGTTTCTTGGAAGACCTCCAAATAATTCCCTCAAAATCTGGTCCAGAAATGAATTTGGCCAAAACTTGCATTTGCAAGTTATTCTTTTTGCTCAACCAAACTTACCATCCTCACTATCATCTAGGGAGACACCAACCAGCCAAGTCTCACCTCCATAAATGATCCCTAGCTAGCCCTAGCATTTTATCAAGCACATTGTGTGCATGACAGAAATTCTGCTCCTTCCCAAACTGCACTTGACACTTGGTTATTTGGCACAACAAACATGTCCACCATCCTCACAAGACCAAGAGCAACCATTCTACCAAATGCCAACACCAGAAGAGCCCCCTAGGTAGCCCTAGCATTGTGTCGAGCACCACACGTGCCCGTCCAGAGCGCGTGCAGAACGCTCATTCGGCAGGCTCGACCTCATCCTCGCTCCGTTGTTGTGCTGCCTCCCCCGCACGTTTTCCACTTCCTCTAACTTCACGGGCAAGCCAGAGAGCTCGCCGACACCTTCCCTTGGCCAGTTGCGTCGGCCACCGCCGACCACGCCGTCTACATCCGCCGCCCGACGAATCTCTCTCGGCCACGTCTCTGGCTGGGTCCCTCTCTCTTAATGGCCAATGGCCGAGCCCATCCGCAGCTCACCAGCTCCCCACCGACCTCCTATCGGCCTCGCTGACCCTGGCCACCGCCCATAACCACTTCTCCGGTGCAGTAATGGCCGCCGCCGTCATGCCTTCTTCGGGAAGCTACGGCACCAACGTTCCTCGCCTTTATAAGCTTCCCCAAGCTCGCCTCACTGCACCAGATGATCTTCCCCTTCCCTAGGCACCTCCTCGAGTAGACAGAGGACCGAGAGAGGTCGTCTTCCTCGCTTCCGGCAACTAATTTCAAACTTTTGGAGTGCACCCAATTCTTCTACAAGCTTAAGGCAAGCATCTTGAACACTTGATATGGTGAATGCATGGTTGATTATTTGCACGAATAATTGAATCATGATTATTTTGAATTCAAATAAAGTTTTCATATTGCTAGTTATGCATGCATGATCCCTTGAAAATATTGTATCTTCATTTAAACTTGAAGTATGAGTGAGCATGGTTATTTTCACTTGTCACATATGCCTATGTTGGTCTGCACTAATCTGCAGGAAAGAATCAGTCACGAGAAAAGTGACCGTGAGACTGAAATATCGTTGTGACGAGAATGATCAGTATGGGCATGTTGGGACATGCTAGGTCGTGACCCTGTTGGGTACTACCAAGAGAATATATTGTGCTAACCACTGCAGGAAAACTTAACCTCCTGAGTCGACCATAGATCGAGTCTTGTTCCAGTAACCCCCATACTTGTTTCGTGCTGCCACTTGTCCCTGCCGCAGGTAGGGTACAGTTCAGTAAGTTGTTAACCCCTTTCCCGCACACACACCGTACAGAGAGGCCATAGTGAAAGATACCATCTGATCACTGGTAGGCATGTCACTTGGTCCGGGGGCATGAATGGCTGGTCTGGGACCGAAGCTGAATGTTCATGCTATTGGAGGTCGTTGTATGAGGCCTTCCCACTTAGAGTTTTACTTTATCGCTACTTTGGGTGATTCCTAGCCCGGGAAAAATTAAGGCTGGTGCGTGCGGGTTAGGTGTGTTTTCAACCCAAAGACCATAATGGGAATTAGTCAGCGTCTCGGTGCTGGCTAAAGAAATCCTTTACTTGTGGGTAAAGAGTACACCCTCTGCAGAGTTTTAAAACCTATTCGAATAGCCGTGTCCGCGGTTAAGGAATACAGTCTGGGTTGGTCAAGTGTCGGTCTTCGGAGGAATAATTAAAATTAAGCATATATATTTTTGCAAGATAATTTTTGTCACCGCTGATGCTATCATAAATATCATTGTTGTCATGAATATTATTGTTATTGTGAATATTATTGTTGACTAACCGTTTCTCTTATATGAATTTTTTTTCTGTGTGTCACTTGGGCTAGCTAGACTAACCGTGGCACTCGGTTTTATTTTCTTTTTCTGAGTGTCACTTGGGCTGGCTGGACTACCTGTGACACTCGGCTTTATTTTATTTTCTGGGTGTCACTTGGGCTGGCTAGACTACCTGTGGCACTCAGTTTTATTTTCAAGACCTCTCGTGGCATCGCTTTCAGACACCCGTTTGGCATTTCTCTTCAAGACCTCTCGTGGCGTCGCTTTCAGACACCCGTTTGGCATTTTTCTTCAAGACCTCTCGTGGCGTCGCTTTCAGACACTCGTTTGGCATTTCTCTTCAAGACCTCTCGTGGCGTCGCTTTCAGACACCCGTTTGGCATTTCTCTTTTCTTTCTGAGTGTCTCTTGGGATGGCTAGAGTACCCGAGACACTTATTTTTATTTCTTCTGAATATCTCTTGGGATGGCTAGACTACCTAAGATATTCATTTCCTTCCTTTTTATTTTCCTTAATTTATTACTAACTTGATATATTTATTCTCCTGCACCATATTAATATTTATCATGCCATGCTTTAATTTCAGTCAACATATGCATATAGTTTAGCCCATCATGAGCATATGCATTCGGTATATCTTTTGTTCATAATGTTTGTGAGTACATTCAAACGTACTCACTGGCTTGTCCCTGGCTATTTAATTGGCCAGGTCAGGATTTCAATGAGTAGTACTACAACGACGTCCGTGCAGACTAGGAGCCTAAGATAGTAGCCACGCGAGATAGGAGTTATCCCGGTTAGCCATTCCTGTGGGATTGGAGCTTCCACCAAAATTGGAGATTCGCTAACCGCTTCCACCATCCGCTGTTAGAAATCATTGTTGTATCATTTAGACCTTTATGGTCTTGTATTCAATTCTTGTAATTGCCTGGTAATCTGTATCAAGGACGTGTCCACCAGTAAAAATGATCTTGGGGCTGGTGGTGACACGAGGGGTAAATTTCTGGGATATTGTGTCCCGGAAATACGGCCCCAGCAGCCTTGGTATCAGAGCCAGGCTGACCACTGGCTAATCCTATCTTAGCCTGGTCGCTATCCCTAGGTTTCCACACCCTCCACATTTTTCCTGTCCGTAGCCAAGTTCACCTCATCCAATAAGCCTGCACACTGCCCAGCCGACATCTTTTGACAGTCGGTGCCCAACCTATCACCCTATCCATAGGCCGTGTGCCTGTGGCCAACACCTGAGTTGTCCCATCCACAAGCGTGCGATGGAAGACTCCACTGCCTATAAAGGGAGCCTTCCGCAACTCAGCACATCACAGCCTCACTCTCAGTTCGATATCCAATCACCAAGATGCCTGGCCCCATCGTTCGCAACGAGACCACCGCAGCCGAGCTTGGAGACTTTGTAGCCATCCTTGCCAATCCCACCCGTCGTGCTTTTGGCATAGAAGAGCCCCCGGAGTATGTTGTGTACCAAGAGCACACGAGTGATGCCATCCATCACTTCTGGGCCACGGTGCACATCTACGGGAGGGGCACCACATCAGAACGCCCCTACCGGTTCACCGGGAGGACGACCTTCGACGAGCCCCAAGCCATCCAACTTGCAGCCCGAGAGGCTGTAGTTAATCTCCGGCATTTGTCGCCGAGGGTTAACATCCGCCCTTTCTACTACTACCCTAGCCGTGAAGGCTATGGTAGCCCGACCCAAGTCACCGACGGAGACCACGAGGCGGATCCTGCCCTGGTGCATCTGTTGCGCTACTTGAGAGTGCAAGAGGCACTATTCGATCAGGTCACCCTTGATCTAATTGCGATCCGCAGGACGCTCGCTCTCCCGACCCCGGTGAGGAGAGAAGCTGCACCCGCCACCGACACCCCGATAGTGCTGCTTGGGAGGCCGGTCTAGCCCCCAAGGTCTGCCCCTGTCATCTACCTGGGCAATGGCCTCGCCTCCCCAGGAGAACTTCGTCATGTCCTGGAGACCTACTCCAACGGGATTGTGGCCTCGACACCCCGCGTGGGACATCACCGCTACTCCAGCCCTGTAGCTCCCCATCCGACCCCGGTCAGCTCCGATACTGAAGCACCCCGAGAAGCCTCAACATCCACAAGACACGCCCGGCTGGATGTCAACGAGGTGGACTGAGTCCACCAGAATTGTTGTCAAGCCTTAGTGGCCCGGTTTTCCTGTATCTTTGTAGTAGCCGTTATATGGCGTAGTAAGTTTGTAAATTACTTGTGTGCAATAGTAGTATGCGTGGCCTAGCATAAATTGTTTGACGAGTGACTGCAGAGTAAATTTTAGACGAGACTATCGAACCCCCTAACCGACACGCACAGTAATACGTCCCATTCCTTTTGGGAAGCGAGGTCTAAAATTTTGACTGAGACAACCCCATGCCGGAACCGACATATAAGTCGTACTGGCGCTGCCTCATGTCTCCTAACCCAGGTACCATATAAGCAGTTGTATCCCACTCTACACCAGCACCCCTCGACTCCGAGCACTGCTTTTCCCCCATCCATCATCCCTCCATGCCGCTCCCCGGAGTCTACCTGAGAACCCCAAAGGCAAGCCCTGGTAGTTTTGTTAAGGTTTTGTGGGATTTTACCCGCAATACCCTTGGTTGAATCCACCCACCCCAGTATGAGTTGTACAAGATGAGGATCATCTCCGATTTCTCAAAATACTGGGCAGTTGTGCAAATCCCACCAGCGGATTTAAACCAAGGCCCTCCATATGTTGTCTTCATCGGGAGATCCATACCAACCTCAGGCATGGCTATCGAGGCTGCTGCTTATGAAGCAGTTACCCATCTTCGATTTGCGGTACCCTGTGCCAGCGAAAGGGAATACTGTTATTTTTTGAGCCGCGCAGCTTATGGAGCAGAAGCTACATTCCACTGTGAACATATAAAAAGAGATCCAGCTCTGGTCTATCTCATTCAGTATGTGATAGCCCAGGAGCATTTCACTCAGCAACTAATGGAGTATCTCCATTACCTTGCTGTCCTGAACCCTCGGATCGCCATTGGCGGACCACCTCCTCCAACTCAGGAGGGGCATGTTCTTCGTTTGCTTCCTCCACTTCCCCCGGAAGAAGAAGAATGTGCTCCAGCACCAGGAACCCTCCCGCAAGACCCTGTACATCCCACCATCGAACCGTAGGCAGTCAAGAGAGTGGTTGTTGCTGTGTCTAGCACTAGTTTACATGATGCAACCTTGTATTGTATTTTAGGGCGTATGTCATAAGTGCACTGCTATGTTTGCATTCTGTATAATATTGTTTGTTGTGATATGCATTTAATTCTTCCGCCTTTAACGAATCTCGAGGACGAGATTTTCCTAAGGGGGGTAGAGTTTGTAACACCTCAAAAATTTAACCATATTTTTATTAAGTAAAATTTGGCCAGAAATAAAATTTTGATTTATAATAGGTCTTTTAATAATTTCAGTTCTTTCCGGTTTTCTGCTCTCCAAAATTATTCCCTCCATATAGAAATTTTTGAAAAAAAATACTACTGGCTTTGGTAGTTTTCTTAAATCATTTCATTTATATCTTAATAACAGTAGGAATTATTTTCATAATAAAATTTGCCCCAAAACAATTCTTTTAATAGCATTTTCAATACTTGAAATGCTTCTGTTGCACTACAACCATTTTAAATAATTCTCCTAAAACTCCACAAAAATTCTGAGGAGTCAAGAGATGCCTATAGATCACTTTTATGCAAAAACCCAAATTGGTCTTTTGAAAATTTTGAGCACAACTTCCAATTCTCAATTCTGTCCCATTCCTAGGTTATAACTACAACCCCAATTTTCCTCAACCAAATAATTCTAAAATTTTTCCCACTTATAGTCCTACCAACCAAACTCTTAAGTCCAGGAGATTAACTCCATTTGTTTCTTGGAAGACCTCCAAATAATTCCCTCAAAATCTGGTCCAGAAATGAATTTGGCCAACACTTGCATTTGCAAGTTATTCTTTTTGCTCAACCAAACTTACCATCCTCACTATCATCTAGGGAGACACCAACCAGCCAAGTCTCTCATCCATAAATGATCCCTAGCTAGCCCTAGCATTTTATCAAGCACATTGTGTGCATGACAGAAATTCTGCTCCTTCCCAAACTGCACTGGACACTTGGTTATTTGGCCAAACAAACATGTCCACCATCCTCACAAGACCAAGAGCAAGCATTCTACCAAATGCCAACACCAGAAGAGCCCCCAAGGTAGACCTAGCATTGCGTCGAGCACCACACGTGCATGTCCAGAGCGCGTGCAGAACGCTCGTTTGGCAGGCTCGGCCTCGTCCTCGCTCTGTTGTTGTGCTGCCTCCCCCGCACGTTTTCCACTTCCTCTAACTTCACGGGCAAGATAGAGAGCTCGCCGACACCTTCCCTTGGCCGGTTGCGCCGTCCACCGCCGACCACGCCGTCTACAACCGCCGGCCGATGAATCTCTCTCGGCCACGTCTCTGGCCGGGTCCCTCTCTCTTAATGGCCAACGGCCGAGCCCATCCGCAGCTCACCAGCTCCCCACCGACCTCCTACCAGCCTCGCTGACCCTGGCCACCGCCCATAACCACTTCTCTGGCGCAGTAATGGCCGCTGCCGTCGTGCCTTCTTCGGGAAGCTACGGCACCGAGGTTCCTCGCCTTTATAAGCTTCCCCGAGCTCGCCTCACTGCACCAGATGATCTTCCCCTTCCCTAGGCACCTCCTCGAGCAAACAGAGGACCAAGAGAGGTCATCTTCCTCGCTTTCGGCAACCACGGCCGCTGCCACTGTCCAGTAAATTCCGATGCCGCTGGAGCTTCCACTCCTCCACTCTCCTCACCATACACTCCCTCTTAGCCCCACGACCCCATCCCAATCTCCAATTCGTCTCGGGAGCCACCGTAGATGAAGGCCCCAGTTTGCCCGATGCCGCCATCCGCCAGGGAGCTCGCCGTCGGTGACTCCGTCCACTCCGGCGACCAAGGAGGGTACCCCCGGGACCGCCTCGGCCTCCTGCGCTCGTAGGTGGCCTTGGTTTTCTGAACGGCGTCGCCGTTCGCCGGCGAGCCTCGCCGGAGCGCCGCCTCTATTCGGCCAGGAGAGAAGACGTGCGTGGGTACCGGTCAAACCTGACCAGTTGGCCAGGCGGGCCCACTGTCAGTGACCCAACGCCGTCCGTAAGTGGAGACGGTCTTCCGAGAAGCTGTCTTCGCGCGGGGAAAACATATTCCCCGAGTATGCCTTCGACGTCGGCTTATCTCCCGTGCAGCCGAGTGGCTGGGCTCGGCCCAGTAGCGTCAGACGGCTAACTTCCGCCCAGAGCGCGCTGCTGCCCTTCCTCTTTTTCTTTTCCAGCATATTTGACATAATTCCACAGTGGTCATTTCTACACCAAATTTGATGATTCAAATTTCTACATACTCCTAAAATCATGCTCTATTAATCCAGCTAGGGTGAACATTTTTCCCAAGCTTTATCCTTGTTGGATCTATTAAATAGTCCATTTCTTTATTTATTCCAGCTTAGAAATTCCCTAGGAAAATCATATGAACTCCAAATCAATTAATTCTTTTTCTAAAATTCCTCATTTTTCATCTAGTTTATTTTAGTATTTATTCCAAAATTTTCCAAACAACTTTTTAGCACTGTTTTGGCTTTATGTGGTAATTAAAATATTTTTGAAAATAGGAAATGGAGGGAAGATAAAAATTTCAAACTTTTGGAGTGCACCCAATTCTTCTACAAGCTTAAGGCAAGCATCTTGAACACTTGATATGGTGAATGCATGGTTGATTATTTGCACGAATAATTGAATCATGATTATTTTGAATTCAAATAAAGTTTGCATATTGCTAGTTATGCATGCATGATCCCTTGAAAATATTGTATCTTCATTTAAACTTGAAGTATGAGTGAGCATGGTTATTTTCACTTGTCACATATGCCTATGTTGGTCTGGACTAATCTGTAGGAAAGAATCAGTCACGAGAAAAGTGACCGTGAGACTGAAATCTCGTTGTGACGAGAATGATCAGTATAGGCATGTTGGGACAAGCTAGGTGGTGACCCTGTTGGGTACTACCAAGAGAATATATTGTGCTAACCACTTCAGGAAAACTTAACCTCCTGAGTCGACCATAGACCGAGTCTTGTTCCAGTAACCCCCATACTTGTTTCGTGCTGCCACTTGTCCCTGCCGCAGGTAGGGTACGGTTCAGTAAGTTGTTAACCCCTTTCCTGCACACACACCGTACAGAGAGGCCATAGTGAAAGATACCATCTGATCACTGGTAGGCATGTCACTTGGTCCGGGGGCATGAATGGCCGATCTGGGACCAAAGCTGAATGTTCATGCTATTGGAGGTCGTTGTATGAGGCCTTCCCACTTAAAGTTTTACTTTACCGCTGCTTTGGGTGATTCCTGGCCTGGGAAAAATTAAGGCTGGTGCGTGAGGGTTAGGTGTGTTTTCAACCCAAAGACCGTAATGGGAATTAGTCAGCGTCTCGGTGCTGTCTAAAGAAATCATTTACTTGTGGGTAAAGAGTACACCCTCTGCAGAGTTTTAAAACCTATTCGAATAGCTGTGTCCGCGGTTAAGGACTACAGTCTGGGTTGGTCAAGTGTCGGTCTTAGTGTCGGTCTTTGGAGGAATAATTAAAATTGAGCATATATATTTTTGCAGGATAATTTTTGTCATCGCTAATGCTATCATAAATATCATTGTTGTCATGAATATTATTGTTATTGTGATTATTATTGTGGACTAACCGTTTCTCTTATATGAATTTTTTCTGAGTGTCACTTGGGCTGGCTAGACTAACCGTGGCACTCGGTTTTATTTTCTTTTTCTGAGTGTCACTTGGGCTGGCTGGACTACCCATGACACTCGGCTTTATTTTATTTTCTGAGTGTCACTTGGGCTGGCTAGACTACTGATACATCTCCAACGTATCTATAATTTTTGATTGTTCCATGCTGTTATATTATCAATCGTGGATGTTTTTATAAGAATTTACAACAATTATATATCATTTTTTGGGACTAACCTATTAACTTAGTGCCAGTGCCAGTTGCTGTTTTCTGCCCTGTTTTTGTTTTACAGAAAATCAATAGCAAACGAAGTCCAAATGGCACGAATTTTTTTTTAGATTTTTTATTGGGCAAGATAAACACTAGAACCTTCGGGAGGAGGCCAGAAGCCCCAGGAGGTGCCCACGAGGCACCAAGGCGCGCGTGGGGGGGGGGGGGCAGGCGCGCCCTGGTACCTCGTGGGGCCCACAGAGCTCTGTTTGATCTAATTCCTCCACTATAAATTCCATAAAAATCAGAAACCCTCAGGGGAGTCCACGATATACTTTTTCCGCCGCCGCAAGCTTCTGTTCCAGCGAGATCCCATCTGCGGTCCTTCTCCGATAATCTGCCGGAGGGGGAATCGATCACGGAGGGGTTCTACATCAACCTTGATGCCTCTCCGATGATGCGTGAGTAGTTTACCACAAACCTTCGGGTCCATAGTTAGTAGCTAGATGGATTCTTCTCACTTTTTGATCTTCAATACAATGTTCTCCTCGATGTTCTTGGAGTTCTATCCGATGTAATCACTTTTTGCGGTGTGTTTGTTGGGATCCAATGAATTGTGAGTTTATGATCAGATTATCCATGAATATTATTTGAGTCTTCTCTGATCTCTTTTATGCATGATTATTATAGCCTCATATTTCTTCTCCGATCTATTGAATTGGTTTGGCCGACTAGATTGATTTGGCTTGCCATGGGAAGAGGTGCTTTGTAATGGGTTCGATCTTGCGGTGCTCAATCCTAGTGACAGAAAGGGACATGACACGTATGTATCATTGCTATTAAGGGTAAAAAGATGGGGTTTATTCATACGTGATTTTATCTTGTCTACATCATGTCATCGTTCTTAAGGCATTACTCCATTCTTTATGAACTTAATACACTAGATGCAAGCGGGATAGCGGTCGATGTGTGTAGTAATAGTAGTAGATGCAGGCAGGAGTCGGTCTACTTGTCTCAGACATGATGCATATATACATGATCATTGCCTTCGATATCATCATGATTATTTGCTTTTCTATCATTGCCCAACAGTAATTTGTCTACCCACCGTATGCTATTTCTATGAGAGAAGCCTCTAGTGAAAACTATGGGCCCCGGGTCTATCTAAATCATATTACTAAAACCCTAAAAACCTTGCTGCAATTTTATTTTACTTATTTTATTTTGTATTTTTGTTTCAATCTATCTATCTATCATATACAATTTAATCTTGCAACTTACCGCCGAGGGATTGACAACCTCTCGTTTGCGTTGGGTGCAAGGATTTATTGTTTGTGTGCAGGTACTGCTAACGAGGTGTTGCGTGATTCTCCTACTGTATTGATAACCTTGGTTTCATAACTGAGGGAAATACTTATCTCTAATGTGCTGCATCATCCCTTCCTCTTTGGGGAAATACCAACGCAAGCTACAAGTAGCAAGAAGAATTTCTGGCGCCGTTGCCGGGGAGACATCATCAACATCTATCAAGTACCTTTGCATAAACTCTCATCTCCTTGCATTTAGTTTATTTGGATTTGCCCTCGTTTTCATCTCCCCCACTTCTAAAACATTTTTACAAAAATACAAAAATATTTTCTGTTTGCCTTTTTGCGCGTTTCTTGTTTGCTCTTTTTTGCTTGATTTGTCATCATGACTAGCATAACTATCCCTCCTTTGTCACCAGATTTTGAAGTACTTTACTTCAAACAGAAACAAGGAGAAAATCTTAAAGATGCTTGGTATAGGTTAATGGAATCTTACCGTATTTTCTCTGTAAAAGGGGATTTAAAAAATTTGCTTCGCAATTTCTATATAGGTTTAACCATGCCCCATAGACAACTTTTGGATTTTGCCGCAAGAGGGAATTTTATTGAAAGTGAAGCCAATACCGCTTATGAAATAATAGAGGGTATATTGGGAGTTCCACCACCACAAAAGGGTTTTGTTTTTACTCAAGATGGGGCTCAAATATTCGAAAAATTGGGTGATATGCAGAAAAATTTGGTTGATTTGCCAAAGTCTAACGAGCCTCTTAAAAATATCAATGGGAACCTCAATCGCACAAACACTTTGATCACTTTATGCAATAAGCGATTGGATATTTTAGACCTTAAAATTGCCTCTTTTTCTGAGAATAATGGGAAGCGTAAAGAACCTGCCGGGGTCGATAAGACTCCTATAAATATTACGAAAACCAAAGAGGACAATAGTTGAAACTATACATTATGCCTAGCTAGGGGCATAAAACAATAGCGCTTGTTGGGAGGCAACCCAATGAATAAAATAAAATTTTCCTTTTTGTTTCTGTTATTGTGTGATTTCATATTTATCCTACTGTTATGAGTGTGTTTTTGTGTTTTTAATTAGTGTTTGTGCCAAGTAGAACCTTTGGGATGATTTGGAAGATAGTATAATTGATGCTGTTTGGAAAACATAAAGTTTTGCGTCCAGTGCAGAAATTTTGTTTTTGTACTGGAGCATGAAAAAAATCTGAAATTTTTGTAAAGTATTGGTATATGAGTTGCCCACGTTTTCCTAATTTTTCAGAATTTTTGGAGTTACAGAAGTATGGCTTTTGAATAGATTGCTACAGATTGTTTTGTTTTTGACAGATTCTGTTTTTGATGTGTTGCTTGCTTGTTTTGATGAAACTATGGATTGTATCGGGGGGTATAAGCCATGGAGAAGTTAGAATACAGTGGGTTTAATGCAAAAATAAAATATGAATGGGTTTGCAACAGTACTTATAGTAGTGATTTATTTTGTTATACTAACGGATCTCATGAAGGTTTTGTTGAGTTTTGTGTGATTGAAGTTTTCAAGTTTTGGGTGAGAGTACGATGGATGAATGAATAAGGAGTATCAAAAGACTAAGCTTGGGGATGCCTGAGGCACCCCAAGGTAATATTCTAGGAAGATTCAAGCGCCTAAGCTTGGGGATGCCCCGGAAGGCATCCCCTCTTTCTTCTAACAACCATCGGTAATTTTACTTGGAGCTATATTTTTATTCGTCACATGATATGTGTTTTGCTTGGAGCATCGTGTATTATATGAGTCTTTGCTTTGTTTGCTTTTTAGTTTGTCACAATTATCTTTGCTGGACACACCAATTTGAGAGAGCCACACGTTCATCATAATTTATTAGAATACTCTTTGTGCTTCACTTAATTTTTTTGAGCTAGGCAGTTGCTCTAGTGCTTCACTTAAATCTTTTTGAGCACGGTGGTGGCTATATTTTGTAGAAATAAACTCTCATGCTTCACTTATATTATTTTGAGATTTGCTAAAATTTTGAAGAAATATGCTCTCATGCTTCACTTAAATTATTTTGAGAGTTGATAAATTTTGAAGAAATATGCTCTCATGCTTCACTTAAATTATTTTGAGAGTTGTTAAAATTTTGAAGAAATGAATTCTCATGCATCACTTATATTATTTAGAGAATTGATAAGATTGAAATTTTCAAGAAATATGTGCACTCTCATGCTTCACTTATATCTTTTTGAGAGTTGATAAAAGTAACGTTAATTTGCACAAGATATGAATTTGGTCCCAAAGTGATGAATATTCAAGGGGGATATAATAAAAACTTTCATATATATCATTGGATATGATAAGTGTGATTCCTTGCAATAGTTTTGCGATATAGAGATGATAATATGTGAGTTATGTTAGTGAGTAATTGTGATCTAGTAAGAATATTAGTGTTAAGGTTTGTGATTCCCTATGCATGCACGTTAAGTCAATAGTTATGCAACAAAATTATCCTACTTATGGTGCATTATTCGGTGTTATTTATGTTTAATGCATGTTTATGACCGTTTTCGTTTTTTGGTTGGTCGCTCCTCAATCTATTTGCTAGCCTTCATTTGTACTAAGCGGAAATACTGCTTGTGCATCCAAACTCCTTAAGCCCAAGTTGTGCCAAATGAGTCCACCATACCTACCTATATGCGGTATTTTCATGTCGTTCCAAGTAAATTTGCGTGTGCCAACTCTAAATTTCAAAATAATTTTTCTGTTTTGTGTGCCCGTACCGCTCATGAGGCGGAAGGGGGTGGCCAATATTTTCCATGCTAGGTGGGTTATTCTCACGATGAGTGTTTATTCACTTGTCATTGCACGAGAGTGTGGCGTTATTAGGGATGCCCAGTCCAGAAATGAAATGAAATGAAAATTCTTATGTGATGATAATAATAAATTCCTTGGAAAGTGATGGTATGGAGGGCACCCGTGGATACGGCTAGCCATGGATTGTGAAAGAATGGTGGAAAAGGAATAAACTTTATTTTCTGTTTGGGAACCGCCTATAGTTGATCTAGCATGGAAGATATTGGGAATTCTCATTCGTTTTCGTTGACAGGAAAAGCATGCCTCCCAAAATATTTTTATCTCTCTAATTTAAAGCTTTGAGCTCTGGCACATTTGACAAATCTCTGCTTCCCTCTGCGAAGGGCCTATCTATTTACTTTTATGCAAAAAAAAATTGAGTCTCCATCTTCTCTTACAAAGCACCAACTAGAGAACACTATTGTCATACTTGTGCATTGGATGTAGCTAATTTCGAGTGTGTTTCATGAATGGATCAATGATTGAGCATAATGGGCTAGGGATAACTTTCTTTAGCGTTGATATTTTGAAAGACATGGTTGCTTGTTAGCATTGCTTGAGTATTTATATTTTCATGTCAAATTATAGACTATTGCTTTGAATCATTCTAGTCAAATGCCCATGCTACAAAACAAAATAATATGTGATGAATATGATGGGCAGCATTCCACATCAAAAATTCTGTTTTTATCATTTACCTACTCGAGGACGAGCAGGAATTAAGCTTGGGGATGCTGATACGTCTCCAACGTATCTATAATTTTTGATTGTTCCATGCTGTTATATTATCAATCTTGGATGTTTTTATAAGCATTTACAGCAATTATATATCAATTTTTGGGACTAACCTATTAACTTAGTACCCAGTGCCAGTTGCAGTTTTTTGCCCTGTTTTTGTTTTATAGAAAATCAATACCAAACGAAGTCCAAATGCCATGAAATTTTTTGGAGATTTTTTATAGGGCAAGATAAACACTAGAAGCTTTGGGAGGAGGCCAGAAGCCCCAGGAGGTGCCCACGAGGCACCAAGGCACGCCTGGGGGGGGGGCCAGGCGCGCCCTGGTACCTTGTGGGGCCCACAGAGCTCTGTTTGACCTAATTCCTCCACTATAAATTCCATAAAAATCAGAAACCCCCAGGGGAGTCCACGATATACTTTTTCCGCCGCCGCAAGCTTCTGTTCCAGAGAGATCCCATCTGGGGTCCTTCTTCGGTAATCTGCCGGTGGGGGAATCGATCACGGAGGGGTTCTACATCAACCTTGCTGCCTCTCCGATGATGCGTGAGTAGTTTACCACAGACCTTCGGGTCCATAGTTAGTAGCTAGATGGCTTCTTCTCTCTTTTTGATCTTCAATACAATGTTCTCCTCGATGTTCTTGGAGTTCTATCCGATGTAATCACTTTTTGCGGTGTGTTTGTTGGGATCCGATGAATTGTAAGTTTATGATCAGATTATCCATGAATATTATTTGAGTCTTCTCTGATCTCTTTTATGCATGATTATTATAGCCTCGTATTTCTTCTCCGATCTATTGATTTGGTTTGGCCGACTAGATTGATTTATCCTGCCATGGGAAGAGGTGCTTTGTAATGGGTTCGAACTTGCAGTGCTCAATCCCAGTGACAGAAAGGGACATGACACGTATGTATCATTGCTATTAAGGGTAAAAAGATGGGGTTTATTCATACGTGAGTTTATCTTGTCTACATCATGTCATCATTCTTAAGGCATTACTCCGTTCTTTATGGACTTAATACACTAGATGCAAGCGGGATAGCGGTCGATGTGTGGAGTAATAGTAGTAGATGCATATATACATGATCATTGCCTTGGATATCGTCATGATTATTTGCTTTTCTATCAATTGCCCAACAGTAATTTGTCTACCCACCGTATGCTATTTCTATGAGAGAAGCCTCTAGTGAAAACTATGGCCCCCAGGTCTATCTTAATCATATTACTAAAACCCTAAAAACCTTGCTGCAATTTTATTTTACTTATTTTATTTTGTATTTTTTTTTCAATCTATCTATCTATCATATACAATTTAATCTTGCAACTTAACGCCGAGGGATTGACAACCTCTCGTTTGCGTTGGGTGTAAGGATTTGTTGTTTGTGTGCAGGTATTGCTAACGAGGTGTTGCGTGATTCTCCTACTGGATTGATAACCTTGGTTTCATAACTGAGGGAAATACTTATCTCTACTGTGCTGCATCATCCCTTCCTCTTCGGGGAAATACCAACGCAAGCTACAAGTAGCAACTACCCATGGCACTCGGTTTTATTTTCAAGACCTCTCGTGGCGTCGCTTTCAGACACCCGTTTGGCATTTCTCTTCAAGACCTCTCATGGCATCGCTTTCAGACACCCGTTTGGCATTTCTCTTCAAGACCTCTCGTGGCGTCGCTTTCAGACACCCGTTTGGCATTTCCCTTCAAGACCTCTCGTGGTGTTGGTTTCAGACACCCGTTTGGCATTTCTCTTTTCTTTCTGAGTGTCTCTTGGGATGGCTAGACTACCTGAGACACTCATTTTTATTTCTTCTGAATATCTCTTGGGATGGCTAGACTACCTAAGATATTCATTTCCTTCCTTTTTATTTTCCTTAATTTATTACTAACTTGATATATTTATTCTCCTACACCGTATTAATATTTATCATGCCATGCTTTAATTTCAATCAGCATATGCATATAGTTTAGCCCATCATGAGCATATGCATTCGGTATATCTTTTGTTCATAATGTTTGTGAGTACATTCAAATGTACTCACTGGCTTGTCCCTGGCTATTTAATTGGCTAGGTCAGGATTTCAACGAGGATTACTACAACGACGTCCGTGCAGACTAGGAGCCTAAGATAGCTGCCACGCGAGATAGGAGTTATCCTAGTCAGCCATTCCTGTGGGATTGGAGCTTCCACCAGAATTGGAGATCCGCTAACCGCTTCTACCATCCACTGTTAGAAATCATTGTTGTATCATTTAGACCTTTATGGTCTTGTATTCAATTCTTGTAATTGCCTGGTAATCTGTATCAAGGACGTGTCCACCAGTAAAAATGATCTTGGGGCTGGTGGTGACACGAGGGGTAAATTTCTGGGATATTGTGTCCCGAAAATCTGGCCCCGACATAGACTGCATGGGAGGCAGCGGCGGCGGCATAGCATCGACCTCACGCAAACGGGTGTTCGCCATTCGCAATGGCAGCAAGCGTAATGAGCAGGTACCAATCCATTTTCTTCTCATATGGCCTTCAATTTCTGGTCAATAATTTTGTGGGACTAGAATTATGATGGTCTGAATTTAATCCACAGTACTGAATTTAACCTATATGATATGCCTATTAAATTCGGTTTTAATCCACAGTACTGAATTTGGCAGTCAATATGATTCTGATTGATGTGCATTAAAACTGTTGAATCCACCACGAGTCTACTTATTTGGATGGTCAACTGCCTGTTGGTGTTGTAAACTTTAAATCTAGGGGATCTTTAAGAAAATGAAACCAATTGTTGGTTATTTTGGAACTGCCCCAATCAGCACTGAACCAATTGTTGTGTCTAATGAAGTCTGTGATGCAAACATTATACAATCTCATGTTATAGAACCTGAAGTGTCTAATAAAGGATTTGATGCAAACATTTTACATGCTGCTGCTCCTGAATATGAATTTTCTAATGAGGGCTCTAATGCTAACATTTTACATGATTCTGGCCCTGAACATGAAGTGTCTTGTGAGGGCTCTAATGCTAACATTTTGCAAGCTCCTCTTCAAGGATTTTGGGCCAGAGAATGAATGATTCTAGCAGCTAGAGTCCATGTTAGTAGTCCTCGTCCACCATGTTGTATTTTTTGGTTTTTGTTGCTTGCATCATCTAGTTGAGAATCTGGAACTACTTTGGATCATTAGACGGGTTGTAGAGTGCACGTAGCTTCCTTTTTATCAAGTTATGTTGATTTTCAGAGCACAAGTGCCTTCGTATTTCTTAAGTTATTTTTTCGCCCCTAGTAACTTGAATTCCTGGATCCGCCACTGCACTAACTTACCCAACATGCTCGATTAACTCTGGCCGGACACACTTTTCTGGGTCATGCCCGGCCTCGACTGATCGACACGATGTAGTCCTACCTAGACTCCGCAGAGAGGTCCCCGCCGGTCTACATCCTAAGTGCGAAGGGGTAGTTCGGCCGCTCACCCCTAAGCACTCCGGGTCATTGCGAGCAAGACGAGTCCAGGCACCACCTCTGTCCTGGATGGCGCCGGCCCAGCCATGCCGCAATGCTGCACTGGACGTCTGACAGAGCTTTCGGAAGAAACGTACGACGCCGAGTGCTATCCCGCGTGGTTGTTAGTGCGAAAAGGCCAGAGGCCAACTCAGATCACATATCCAAACCTGTTAGTGTATTGGGAGCTCGCGGAGACGATCAGTGCTCCTGTCGCCCCGTCTCGCGGACTTACGGCAAGGGCGAAGCCCATCCCTCTCCTGGGGCGGTCTGCCTGCCCGGCCGTGGCGCGTAATTATCTCGCGGGCCGGGTACCCTCACGGTCAACCCGACTTCACATCTCTCGCGGGTAACCCTCGGGGTCGAGCCGACTTCAACAAGGGACTGAGGTAAATACAGGTTATCCGTGTGTCCATAACATCAAGGGGGAACCCAAGGAATCACCCTCGTTGGATTCCTACTCGATGTATCTGTCAAGGTGAACTTGGAGGAATCACCCTCGATGGGTTCACACTTGAGGGGCTGCACGACAGAGGCATCATCGGAGGTGGTGAAAGAGGAATCACCCTCGGTAACCCACAACCGACTGGCAACGCTACAGAGATATCATCAGGAGTGAGGTAGGAGGTATCACCCTTGGAACTCGATAGTAGCTCTGCAGAGTCGTACAACCAAGGGGGTGTGCGGTGTTGTGTCAGTCTCTGCACATCGGTCATGTTGATCGGAACATCTGGAAGCAAAGCATAGCAACACGGACCAGAGTGTGGGGCCACTGATGGATCACTAACAGCCTATACTAAGCATTTTAGGATAACACGTAAGGTATCAATAGCATGTTACAAAATCAGGCTATGCATTAGAATAGGAGCTATCGAATACAGTAGTATAATCAAATGCAAGCATGGGGGAGAAGGAATGGGGGATATAGGAATGATCAAGGGGTTTTGCTTGCCTGGAAGCTCTGCTGAGAAGGACGGGTCGTCGACGACGTAGTCGTACTCGGGGTCAACAGCAGTCTCGGGATCTACCGAAGAGAAGAGGGGGAAGAAACAATAAATACAAATCAAACAAATGCATCACTATGCTTGTCAGGGCAATATGTTGTGCTAGGGGTGACCTAACGCAATGCTACACATTACAGACGAAGCAGGAAAATATCTGGGAATATTTTCCCGGCTTGAGGCAATTATCGGACAGATGATCCGGAGGGGAAGGTTCCATGTTTGCAGTGATAGAGGCATGTGACATGTATGTGGATGGCATATTCGAATTCATCTTATTTTTTTGATCATTTTTCATATATAAATTATTTTCATCCGAGTTACGGATTATTTTATATGATTTTTCAAAGTTTTAAACAATTTCTGAAATTTCTAGAATTAATTCAATTTTGAAAATAAATGAATAAATTGCTATGAGTACACAGAGAGTGTACCCAGAGAGGTGCATGTGTGGCAGACAGTGGGCCCAGTTGACTGGGTCAACTGCCCAGTCAGCAGAGGCTGACTGGTGGGCCCGGCTGCTGACTCTGCTGCCGATTGGGCTGGCCCCATCCATTTAAACAGTGCTAGGGCCCCACATGTCAGTGACTATTAGTAATTAACAGGTTTAAATTAATCCAACGAGTTAATTTGAGCCATAGGGCCCTCTGTCAGTGACTAACTAATTACCAGATTAACTTAATTAGTCATAAATAGTGATTATGCGAGTGGGGCCCGCATGTCAGTGACTGGGGCTAGCCCAGTCAGCCCGTTGACCAAGTCAATGTGGTCAACGAGGCCCATAGGACCCACCTGCAGTGACCCAGGGTGGGCCCCAGGGCCTGCCACATCAGCGGCGCCGATGTCTCGCCGCCGGTGACCAAAAACGCGGCGGCGCGGCTTGGGACCTCGTCGGAAAACGCCTACAGGCGTCCACTTGGCGCGGGGTTAGGCGCGGTCGAACGTGTGTTCAACGCCGCGTCGAACGGTGGCGGTGGCGGTGGTTGGGCTGGTCAGTCTCGAAGGCGGCGAGCTCGCGGGCGGGCGCCAAAGTTCGGGTACGGGCGGAAATGGCGGTAGGGGGCACGGCAAGGTGAGCAGGTGGTGGCGTTGGGTTCCTACGAGCTCTAGGAGCTCGATGCAGTGCTCGGACGCGAGCGGTGGCTGCTGTGGCTACGGCGGCGAGCATGGCAGTGACGGCGAGCTACGGCTACGGTGGTAACAGGCGAGGCAATGACGGAAATGAACGGGGCAGAGAGGAGAAACGAGCGGATGCTCACCGGGAAGGCGCACAGAGGCCCGGTGTTAGCTTAGGAGCAGCAGTGGCGCCGGAGTCGAAGGAGATCGCCGGTGGTCCCAGAGGAAGAAGATGGTGGTGATCTGGCGACATAGGGGCTCTGGGCTTGATGTCGTGGGTGAGGGAGGCATAGCGGTCGATGGCGGATCTCCTGGACACGCTGGCGAGGTGCGGGGAGGCTGGCGGCTACGCGAACGACGGTGGCGCAGCCATGGCAGCGCTTGGGCACCCGTCCAGATCGAGAGAGGGAGCGAAGGAGCAAGGGGGAAGTAGATAGAGACGATGACGAGGCCGAGGGGCTCCTTCTTATCCCCTCGGCGGCGCTATAGCGTCGCCGTGTCGGCGTTTGTCCGGCAAGCGCGCGCGCAGCCACGGGCGCGCCGACACGGGGGCGAGGAGGACGACGACCGCGTGGGAGGCCGGCTGGGCCGGTGCACTGTGCACTTAGGCCTAGTGCACAGTGGGTTTTCCCTTTTTACTTATCTATTTTTTGTTTTTCTTTTACAGAAACTGTTTTGCATTTATTTTTAGCCATCAAATGACTTTTGCACAATGTGGAGCTGGTCAAAACAAATACTAGGAAATATTGAGCACTGCCACAAAAAGTTTGGGAGGCATTTGAATTCATTTGAATTTTTCACAAATGAAAAGGCATTTAAAAATGCTGATTTGGCACTGTTTTAATTGCTATAGCTCATTTAAGCAAATAAGTGATGTTGTTTTCCTTAACAAATAATTGTTATCGAATATTTGGTAAATGATGAACTATTTTGCAGCAATGTTTGTCCAACTTTAAATTTCACTTGCAATTTGAATTGAATTCAGAGGGGGAATTTGAAATGATATATGAATCCAATATGATCAAGCACTGCAAAGCAAAGTGACTTAGCATAACCATGATGGATTACTGTAGCTTAATACATGGGGGTGTTACAATTCTCCTCCTCTAAAAGAAATTCTCGTCCCAAGAATTCAGGACGTAGAAGGAAAAAGATCGGGATATTCTTCACGAATGCGACCCTCACATTCCCAAGTGGCTTCATCTTCAGAGTGATTTGACCACTGCACTTTAAGGAACTTAGTTGTCTTCTGACGGGTCCGACATTCAGCTTGATCCAAAATACGGATTGGATTCTCTTTATAAGATAGATCATCTTGCAAGTCGATCATCTCATGATCCACGACACGGTGTGGATCCTTGAAGCAACGACGAAGTTGCGACACATGGAAGACATCGTGGATGTGAGAAAACTGCGGTGGCAATTCCAATTTATAAGCCACATATCCACGTCTGGCGAGAATGCAGAAGGGACCAATGTAGCAAGGAGCTAACTTGCCCTTGATTCCAAAATGATGAGTGCCCTTCATAGGAGTGACACGCAGATAAGCTTGTTCACTAGGTTGATAGACTGATCCCCAGTGTTTACGGTCATAGTTGCTCTTTTGACGGGACTGGGCTGCCTTAAGATTTTCCCAGACAATACGGACTTGCTCTTCATCTTGTTGGATAATATCCGGACCGATGAGCGGCCGTTCCCCAGTTTGTGACCAATTCAGAGGGGTCCAGCACTTACGTCCATATAACACGTCGAAAGGTGCCATCTTCAAGCTAGCTTGATAGCTGTTGTTGTATGAGAATTCAACATACGGGAGAGATTCTTCCCACTTCTTGCCAAATGAGATGACACAAGCACGTAGCATATCTTCAAGCACTTGGTTAACTCGTTCAACATGACCTTGGGACTGGGGGTGATTAGCTGTGCTCCAGGTTATATGAGTTCCCATAGCTTCTTCGAAACTTTCCCAGAACTTTGAGGTGAAGAGGCTGCCACGGTCTAAACTGATCTCTTTCAGAATACTGTGGAGTGTCACAATTCTGGAGATATACAAGTCTGCTAACTAACTAGCAGTGATCGTCTCCTTGACTGGCAGAAAATGTGCAACTTTGGAGAATTGGTCGACAATGACAAGAATAGCATCGTGACCCTTTTGTGACCAGGGCAGACCAGTGATAAGATCCATTTGAACCTTGTCCCATTTCCATACAGGGATAGGAAGCGGTTGCAGGAGTCCAGTAGGCTTTTGATGTTCGGCTTTGACGCGATGGCAAATGTCACATTCAGCAACATAGCGAGCGATGTCTTGCTTCATGTTAGACCACCAGTACCTCTGACGAAGGTCTTGGTACATCTTGGTACTACCCAGATGAATGGATAGCGGTGTATCATGTGCCTCCTTCGTAACTTTGTCTGTCATAAGTTTGAACCGGGGTACCACAAGGCGATCTCTGAAGTACAAGGTTCCATCTTCAGCAAGCGAGAAAGCTCTGGCTTTTTCAAGGACAAGATCCCTTTTCATCTGATCAACTTCAGCGTCTTTTGCTTGCGCAGCCTTGATAGCTTTCTCGAGAGTTGGTTCCAAGACAAGGGTATTGAGAAAACCCTGTGGAACAATATGGAGAGTCAACTTGCGAAGTTCTTCGTAAAGAAGGGGTTGAGCTCGCTGAACCATGAGATTGTTGCAATAAGACTTGCGGCTAAAAGCATCGGCCGTAACATTAGCCTTGCCAGGGGTATAAGAAATACCACAGTCATAGTCTGTAATTGCTTCCATCCATCTTTGTTGACGGAGATTCAAGTCTGGCTGAGTAAACAAATATTTCAGACTTTGATGATCAGTGTAGATCTCGCAACGATTACCGAGGAGGTAATGTCGCCACAACTTCAATGCAGAAATAACTGCAGCAAGTTCCAGATCATGAACTGGGTAGTTCTCTTCATGAGGACGCAGCTGTCATGAGGCATAAGCAATCACTTTGCGCTCTTGCATTAGGACACATCCTAATCCTTGACGGGATGCGTCATAGTAAATCACGAAGTCCTTGTGAGAATCCGGAGGAGCAAGCACTGGGGCTGATGTCAGCTTGTCCTTGAGTGTTTGGAAACTTTCCTGACATTTTTCTGTCCACTCAAACTTAACGCCTTTGTGAACTGGATTAGTGAGAGGCTTGGCAATCTTGGAAAAGTTCTCAACAAAACGGCATCAATAGCTTGCGAGTCCGAAAAAACTTCTCACTTGCTTAACATTCTTCGGAGGAATCCAGTCGAGAATAGCCTCAACTCACTCTGGGTTGACAGCAATGCCATCCTTGGAAATCACATGACCAAGGTAGGTCACTTTAGATAACCAGAATTCACACTTGGAAAATTTGGCATATAGCTGATGCTCTCGAAGCTTTTCCAGTACTAGGCGAAGATGTTCAGCATGTTCTTCTTTATTCTTGGAATACACTAAAATATCATCCAGATAAACCACGATGAACTTGTCGAGGTAATCCATGAAGATATAGTTCATCAAGCGGGAGAGCGTTGCTGGAGCATTGGGTAAACCAAACGACATGATGGTGTACTCGTATGAACCATAGCAAGTAACGAAAGCGCTCTTCGGAATATCCTCTTCGCGGACTCGGATCTGATGGTAACTGCTACTTGTGATCTGCGTTCGTTTATTCCCCGAAGAGGAGGGGATGATGCAGTACAGTAGAGATAAGTATTTCCCTCAGTTATGAAACCAAGGTTATCAATCCAGTTGGAGAATCATGCAACACCTCGTTAACAACACCTGCACACAAAACAACAACTACTCACACCCAACGCGAACAAGGGGTTGTCAATCCCTCGACGGTAAAGTGCAAGATTAAATTGTATGTGATAGATAGATAGATCAAACAAAAATACAAAATAAAATAAATAAAAGAAAATTGCAGCAACTATTTTTAGGGTTTTAGTAAATGATAAAGTAGACCGGAGGGCCATAGTTTTCACTAGAGGCTTCTCTCTTGAAAATAGCATACGGTGGGTAGACAAATTACTGTTGGGCAATTGATAGAAAAACAAATAATCATGATGATATCCAAGGCAATGATCATGTATATAGGCATCATGTCCGAGACAAGTAGACCGACTCCTGCCTGCATCTACTACTATTACTCCACCCATCGACCGCTATCCAGCATGCATCTATAGTATTAAGTTCATAAAGAACGAAGTAACGCCTTAAGCAAGATGACATGATGTAGACAAGATAAACTCACGTATAAATAAACCCCATCTTTTTATCCTTAATAGCAATGATACATATGTGTCATGTCCCTTTCTGTCACTGGGATTGAGCACCGCAAGATCGAACCCATTACAAAGCACCTCTTCCCATGGCAAGATAAATCAATCTAGTTGGTCAAACCAAATCAATAGATCGGAGAAGAAATACAAAGCTATAACAATCATGCATAAAAGAGATCAGAGAAGACTCAAATAATATTCATGCATAATCTGATCATAAACTCACAATTCATCGGATCTCAACAAACACACCGCAAAAAGTGATTACATCGGATAGAACTCCAAGAACATCGAGGAGAACATTGTATTGAAGATCAAATAGAGAGAAGAAGCCATCTAGCTACTAACTATGGACCCGAAGGTCTGTGGTAAACTAATCATGCATCATCGGAAGGGCAGCAAGGTTGATGGAGAGCCCCTCCGTGATTGATTCCCCCTCCGGCGGAGTATCGAAAAAGGCCTCCAGATGGGATCTCTCTGGAACAGATGCTTGCGACGGCGGAAAAAGTATTTCGTGGACTCCTCTGTTGGTTTCCTAATTTTAGAGAATTTATAGAGGTGGAATTAGGTCAAAAGGAGCTACGTGGGCCCCACAAGGTACCAGGGCGCGCCACCCCCCTGGGGCGCGCCCTGGTGCCTTGTGGGCCACTCCTTCATCTTCTGGCCCTCTCCCGAAGCTTCCAGGGTCTCTTGTGTCCAGTAAAAAATCACCAAAAAGTTTCGTGGCATTTGGACTTCGTTTGGTACTGATATTCTGGAAAACCAAAAACAGGCAAAAAACAACAACTGTCACTGGGCACTAAGTTAATAGGTTTGTCCCAAAAAATGATATATAATTGTTGTAAATGTAAATAAAAACATCCAAGATTGATACTATAATAGCATGGAACAATAAAAAATTATAGATACGTTGGAGACATATCAGCATCCCCAAGCTTAATTCCTGCTCGTCGTCGAGTAGGTAAATGATAAAAACAGAATTTTTCATGTGGAATGCTACCTATCATATTCATCATATATTCTTTTCTTTTGTGGCATGGACTTTTGGACTTGAATGATTCAAAGCAATAGTCTATAATTTGACATGAAGATATAAATACTCAAGCATTCTAACAAGCAACCATGTCTTTCAAAATATCAACGCTAAAGAAAGTTATCCCTAGCCCATTATGCTCAATCATTGATCCATTCATGAAACACACTCAATATTAGCTACATCCAATGCACAAGTATGACAATAGTGCTCTCTAGTTGGTGCTTTATAAGAGAAGATGGAGACTCAAAGTAAAAATAAAAATTGCATAAAAGTAAATAGATAGGCCCTTCGCAGAGGGAAGCATTGATTTGCAGAGGTGCGAGAGCTCAAGGTTTTAAAATTTAGAGAGATAAAAATATTTTGAGAGGCATGCTTTTCCTGTCAACGAAAACGACCGAGAATTCCCAATATCTTCCATGCTAGACACATCATAGGCAGTTCCCAAACAGAATATAAAATTTTGTTTCCTTTCCACCATTCTTTCACAATCCATGGCTAGCTGTATTCATGGGTGCCCTCCATACCATCACTTTCCAAGGAATTTTTTTTAACATCATATTAAATATTTTTGCATTTCGGGATTGGGCATCCCTATTACCTGCCACTCTCTCGTGCAATGACAAGTGAATAAACACTCATCGTGAGAATAACACACCTTTTTTTTTGAACCGGGCCTTACCCCTTTCCATTACAAATGAACGGAAATACAACTAGTTCCAGAAACATTGTCAGGAGGAGAGAAAGGAGTAAAGCGAGTTCACGCACTGCCAGGAAACCCACTGCATTCGCCCGCCATCGAAACGAATGCTATGGGGCGAAAACGTGGCAGCACACAAATTTTACCAAAAGTACCCGCATACTAACAGCACCAGAATGACAACAAGACGAGACAGCACCAAAACTAACATAAAGAGCACAGCACCCCTTCTGCAAGAACTCCAGGACTGCTATCCAGCGATGAGACACGGCCCGGAGAAGCGTGGCCGTCATGCCCCTCCAATTGGATGTTTTGCAGCTTCACACAACTCCATCAGCTGCATCATGCTAGCTCTGATCATCTCGGCCCCTGAACGTAGCTTGACAGCATCACCCCCCTACTGCAGTCCTGTCCAGTACAAGAGAAAAGAACACATAGAAAAAACAATTTCAAAAGGAGTTTTAATCTGCTTTTTTCAAAGGTAGCACGGTTACGCGCTAACCAAATAGCCCAGCAGGCTGCCGCGAGTCCCACCGTATAAAACTTCTCTCCATCAGGGAGAAAGGCATGACACCAAGCAAAGAATTGCCAATAATTATTAGGGCATTTATCAGTGCCAAGAATCACCCCAATGGATCGCCACACAATTTTAGCCACCGGACATGTAAAGAACAGATGCTGGGAAGTTTCCACCTCACTACAAAATGAGCAAGATGGATTCCCTGGCCACTTTTTTTTCTTCATTACCTGCCTAGTCAACACTGCATCCTGAGAAAGTTGCCATAGGAAATTTTTGATCTTAAGAGGTATTTTAGCTCTCCAGATCCACTTGTAGTGACATCCACTAAGTGGTTTTTCAAGCCATTTATACACTGATTTGGTACTAAATTTACCATTCTGATTCATGCCCCACGATATTCTATCATCTACATCAGTGAGGGATAATTTGCGGATTGTGTCACGCAATTCACACCACTGTTCCAACAGATCAGGTGTGAGCCTTCGTCTAAAGAAGGAATTCACATCCGCATCACAAATCTTATTCACAGTACAGTCCGGGATATTACAGATCTCAAAAAGCCATGGGTATTGTTCCAGAAACGGGGGCAGCCCGTTAATGGAATCTTTCCATACCCTGGCAATGTTCCCTGACTCTATATTAACTTTTCTACCAATCATATAGATTTCTTTAACTTTCAGCAAAGCTTTCCAACATGGTGAATCAGAAAACCTGGGTGCAACCTCAGCCACCGTTCTATTACGAAGATATCGTGCACGCACAATATCTTGACACACACCATGTTGGGTCTCAAGTTTCCACCACCATTTGACCATAAGACTAATATTCTGTTTTCGAAGGTCTTTGATCCCGAGACCACCCTTATCTTTAGATCGGCAGATTCTACTCCACTTAACAAGATAGTATCTTTTTTTTCTTATTGCAACCTTGCCAGAAAAATCTCCTTCTATGTTTATCTAACTTCTCGATGAATGTTTTATTCATGAGCCACATGGACATGTGGTACAACGAAATTTGGGTAACAACTGAATCCAACAGAGTATGCCTCCCTCCCATTGATGCAGCATTACCCACCCAAGCCTCAAATCTCTTGAGGTATTTACACACTATGAATTCCCAATCAGAATTCCTGAGGTTAGTATAACTAACTGGCATGCCAAGATATTTAATAGGGAAGCTGCCAATGTCGCAATTAAACAACTCAGCATACTCTTTCACCACAGAATCATCCCCACCCACAGTGAGGATCTCACTTTTTTGGAAATTTACCTTTAAGCCAGACATCATTTCAAACATATAGAGCAGCAACTTCAGGTTAACTGCTCTATCTATGTCATGCTCCAAGCATATGATGGTGTCGTCCGCATATTGTAGGACAGCAACCCCGTCAGGTATCAGATCTGATGCTAACCCAACAAGCAATTTGTTTCGTTGAGCGTTCTTAATCATTTTAGTAAGGCACTCAGCAGCCATATTAAACAAGAAAGGGGAGTGTGGATCACCCTGCCTCACTCCCTTCGCACTTTGAAAATACGGCCCTATGCAATTGTTCAGCTTAATGCTCACCGTACCATTACGAAGGATCTGGCTTATCCACCCACACCAGGTTTCGTTGAAGCCCCTCAATCTATGACACTCCAGAAGAAAATCCCAATTGACCTTATCGTAAGCTTTTTCAAAGTCAAGTTTCAGCACAATCCCTACTTTCTTTTTCACGTAAGTATAATTTAGGATCTCATGAAGCGATAGGACACCATCCATAATATTCCTCCCTTTAACGAACGCATTTTGAACGGGGCTGATCAACTTATCAGCATAAACCGAAACACGGCGGTCCAAAACATTAGTAATTAGTTTATATGGGCATCGAAGGAGACAAATGGTTCTGAATTGCTGAATCTTATCAGCTCCAGACAGTTTGGGCAGTAACGTGATAATCCCATAGTTGAGACGTTGCACATCAAGCGTCCCCTGATGTAAATGTCTAAACAGAGACATAACATCCTCTTTAACCACCTCCCAACACACTTGATAACATTCTACTGGAATATTGTCAGGCCCCGGAGCTCTATTAGGAGCCATAGCAAACAAGGCCTCCCTAACTTCCTCCTCTGTGAACTCACGACACAGATCTATATTATCTGCCTCATTGAGTTTTTCCTCTTCCGACCAAGTATCAGGATCTAGGTGGAACTGATTTCCCGAGGCGGGGCCAAACAACTTTTTATAAAATTCGATGGCATGGGCAATCAGATTATCAGCACCCTCCACCTCTACATCGCCAGCTTTGAGAGAATGAATAGTGTTTTTTCGTTTATGCCCATTAGCAATTCTATGAAAATAATCAGTATTCAAATCACCCTTGAGAAGCTAGCGTTCATGTGACTGTTGTAACCAAAAGATTTCTTCATTCACCAACAATTCATGTAGCTCAAAGCTAGCGTCCACCTTCCTACTGTATAATTCAGGAGATAGCGGACCTTCCTCCTCTAATTCTTCTAGCATGGATAATTCCATCCTAAGATCTTCCTTCCTTTTCTTATCGTGGCCAAATTTATTAGAGCCCCATCTTTGAAATATGATTTGAACCTCTTCAGTTTAATATTAAGGATATCAATGGGGTCTGAAGAGAAAACTTTCCTAGCCCAAATCTTGCTAACCAATGGCAAGAATCTATCATCCTTGACCCAGGATAAGTCAAAATGAAACTCTCTAGGTTTAGGAGCCTCACGACCCTCCTCGCCCGATGATAATAACAATGGATTATGATCCGAGATCTCTCGAACCAATTTCCTAACCGAGACCAACGGAAACAAGTCCTCCCAGGCCTCAGACATCAAGATACGGTCCAATTTTTCCAAAGTGGGGTGAGCCTGGTTGTTAGTCCAGGTGTACTTACCCCCACTTATATGGATCTCTCTAAGGGCCAAAGTATTGATAATGGAATTGAACATATCAACAGATTTATGATTAGTCATCTTCTTATTTTTCTCCCCAGAATGCCTCAATATATTGAAATCCCCCCCCCCCCACAATATAAGGTACTTGCATGCTATTGCACATATCAGCAAGCTCAACAAGGAATTCCTCTTTAAATTCGTCATGGGCAGAACCATACACTACTAATAGTCCCCACTTAATTTTCTTCTTTTTATCATGTAACACCAGTTGAAGGACATACTTTCCCTTAGCATAGGAGATAATATCCAGTGTGTCTTGCCTAACCCCACACAAGATACCTCCAGATTTCCCTACTGATGGAATCCAGTTCCAACAGAATAAGCCAAAGGGGTCAATCCTCCTCAAGCATTTTGGAGTAAAGTTTTATTTCATGGTTTCTTGCAAACCCAGGAAGTCTAGAGAATGGTCACTGATCATGTCTGAGAGGCAGGTGGCCATTCCTTTCTTGCCTGCCCCCCTACAGTTCGAGATGAGGCCTTTCATCTGGAACACTTTTTGTTGAATCGAGATCTAGTAACCCTTCCAGGAGGCATGGTAGGATTACAAAACAGCTCCCCAACAGGGGTCTCTTTTTTTTGGCTCCTAGTCACAGGCCTAGAGAGCTTCTCAGCAGTTCTGCATTGTTTTTTTCTTTTTGGATTTAACAGATGAGACCTGTTCATTAACAGTTTCATCATGATCAAGCCATGTCAAATTAACAGGAGCAATTTTACCCAGCCCATTAGTGACAAAAATATCATCGTTATGGTCCTGAATGTCACCCTCTAACTTACTCTTCTCATCTAAATTCGACGCACCCTCTCAAGCTCTCTAAGCACATCAACACATGCAAAATCATTGTCAGGAATGTAAACGCCCATTTTAGAAGCCCTACTCATCAACTCAGTATTAGACAAGATATCTAAAGAATTTTTGCAAGTATCTCGGGTTTTACCTTCCAAATCTTTCATACTGACCAGCCTCATAGCTTTAGCTTCCATATTCTCCTGCATGCCCTGAGTGTTACGCTTGCTGAATCTAATCATAGCCTCCGGCGCAAGCGGAGGGGTGAGGATGATCTCTTCATTGCAATCAGGAGATGGGAGTTGTACCACATAATCACATGATATCTTTAGCTTTGGGTCCACCTCTCCATCCACCTCCACAACCTGAGCAGGATTAGTTACAACTGCTGTATATGATAAAGATTTTTCAACAGCAAGTTTTGAGTTCACCTGAACGCCCTGGGTTTCAGACCCGATCGGTACAGGAGTCTTCGACAGAACTGTGGTTACTGGAACCATCCAAGTTGAGGCATCTTGCTCATCCCCACACACAGGATACCCCTGCTCCCTCGCAATAGACTCAATGAGCAAAGTACTATCCACCTCACTGTCCGAAGACATTGACATCTCTTTCTCAGGTGATGGCAAACGACAGGTTTTGCCACCACGGGAGGGTCCAGATCTATAACATGCAGGAGATTCAGAACGGCTATCCTCTTTCCCAGGATCAGCCCGTTTCCGCTTAGGGGTTTGATCATGTTTAGCATTCCCCTCATCCGACACATGAACCACTATTTCTTCATCCACAGGGTTTCTGACTAAGACCTCCTCAACCTCATAAGTGAATTTGAAAAAATGCCCTCCCAGAACCCCCTCGGCTGAAGCAGGAAGTTGATTAATGCATCTACATCCAATCTTAACTCTAACCGAGGACGGATGATTCATTGTAGACATGTCCACCTCCAGGGTAATGCCAACAAGACCCCCTACATATGCAACAGTCTTATCACACCTTTTGTTAATAGGAATCCTCCCGATCCTAACCCAAGCAACTTCCAGCAACCCCTAAGATTCAATATCATCAGACCAGGGTGAAAATTTAACACTGACACCACACTTCTTAAGTTTGACATTCTCAACAAACAAGGCCCGATCCACCTCCCTAGGATTAGGCATCCTCATCACAAACTTCTGAGGTGCAAAGAACCTAGCAGAACAACGCCATCCTTGCCCAACATAAACACTCAGTTCAGTTTCAATGTCTTTAGTTGGAGCAGAACCCTCAACAATGGTGACAACAATATTATAATTTCTCTCCCTAGCCTGCCTATCAATACTGAAATCTGGAATGTAGAAAAACCCTTGCCCCTTGGACTGAAAGGCACACATAGCAGGAAGATATTCCCAAGGAAGAAATTCAGTGCAGATGACAGAGAGATGCCCTTTCTTCTTACATCTATCACGGTTTGCTTGGGGGCATCTAGCAGTGACATGTCCTGACAGATTCAGATCTGACAGGCCACATAGATAGGGACATTGTTACCAGCGAGAGTAGAAGGATCACGGTTCTGAGGAGGTGTAGGGTCCCTGCTGACGGCGTGAAGATTCATGTCACCACCGCCTCCTCCCCCCGGACGCTCCGGCCGGGGAAGAGCAGCACGCTCCCCGCCCGTGCCCGTAGTTTCTTGCGACAGGACTGAGCTGCCGCAGCGCCCACCCCACCTTTCCTGGCGAGTGGGAGCAGCATGCTTCCCTTCAGCCGCCTCGTCCCATTTCTCGAATCCGGAATCACCAGATCCTGAGGCCCTCGTCGTCGACGAGTTCCCGGTCTCCGCCTTGCACTTCCAGACGTTGGAGTTGAAGCCGCGCCCGTGACCACGATCGAAGCGGCCAGCTCCCCGCCCATGGCGGCCCGCACCGAAGCCATCCCCTCTCATCTCAGTGGAATTGCTCTCTCTTGGTGTGGTGGGAGTGGATGGAGGAAGATTAGAGGCAACTACTTGAGCAAATGAACGAGAATCGTCGTGGATCTTTCCTTCCCACCAAGAAAAGGATTGATGAACCCTAGATCTGGTGGGAGGAGGAGCGCCCCAGAAGTGATGGAGGCAGTCGTCCAAATCCAAAATGGGAACGGGGAGAGAAGCTACACGTTTTTGCCCAGTATCGGCCCCCGAAACCCTAGTATCGTTCGATCCATGGCGGTCAGATCTCCCATCCACCACGTGGCGAGCATCGACCCCATGGCGGGCCAGTCCACGCCCCAGCACCCCACCCCAACTGTCAGAGGTGGTGGTTGGCAATGCGAACGGGGTCCAGCCCGATCGACGATCCCGTGCGCCGCAGGAGACGTGCCACCCGCACCACACGCGTACGCGATTGCATCATGCGACGACGTCCCAATTGCCGGTGTAACCGCCGGAATCCTGTCACGAACCCTAGCAAAGTGGCATGGAAAGGGAACTATATCCCCGATGTCGATCGACTCACCAGCCCTGAGAAAGCGCACATCCACCATAGCACCCTTCGTGTCGACAAGCACGATTCGGAGCACGTCCCTCCTCAACCAGAGGACGCCATCGACCAGTGTGATCTGCCGTGCGGCTGCGAGATCCGCAGCGAACCGGACCTGCCATCGCGCGTCGCCCATGTCCCTCCTTAACAGGTGAGTATACAAATGCTTGGGTTGCAGTGTGTTAGAATAACACACCTAGCATGGAAAATATTGGCCACCCCCTGCCGCTTCATGAGCGGTACGGGCACACAAAACGGAAAAACTATTTTGAAAATTTAGAGTTGGCACATGCAAATTTACTTGGAACGGCAAGGTAATACCGCATATAGGTAGGTATGGTGGACTCATATGGCACAACTTTGGGTTTAAGGATTTTGGATGCACAAGCAGCATTCCCGCTTAGTGCAAGTGAAGGCTAGCAAATAGATTGAGAAGGAACCAACCAAAAACGAAAACGGTCATAAACATGCATTGAACATAACTAACACCGAATAATGCACCATAAGTAGGATATAATTTTGTTGCATAACTATTGACTTTACGTGCATGCATAGGGAATCACAAACCTTAACATCAATATTCTTACTAAACCACAATTACTCACTAACATGACTCACATATTATCATCTCCATATCGCAAAACTATTGCAAGGAATCAAGCTCATCATATCCAATGATCTATATGAAAGTTTTTATTATATCCCTCTTGAATATTCATCACTTTGGGACCAAATTCATATCTTGTGCAAATTACCATTGCTATTATCAACTCTCAAAAAGATATAAGTGAAGCATGAGAGCACAAATATTTCTTCAAAATTTAATCAACTCTCAAAAAGATATAAGTGAAGCAGGAGAGCACAAATATTTCTTCAAAATTTTAATCTTATCAACTCTCAAAATAATATAAGTGAAGCATGAGAGTGCATGTATTTCTTCAAAATATAGTCACCGCCGTGCTCAACAAGATTTAAGTGAAGTACTAGAGCAACTGCCTAGCTCAAAAAAATTTAAGTGAAGCACATAGAGCATTCTAACAAATCATGATGATCGTGTGGCTCTCTCAAATAAGTGTGTCTAGTAGAGATGATTGTGACAAACTAACAAGCAAAGACTCATATAATACACGATGCTCCAAGCAAAACACATATCATGTGACGAATAAAAATATAGCTCCAAGTAAAATTACCGATAGTTGGTAGAAGAAAGACGGGATGCCTTCCGGGGCATCCCCAAGCTTAGTTGCTTGGGAGTCCTTGAATATTACCTTGGGCTTCCTCGGGCATCCCCACGCTTAGGCTCTTGCCACTCCTTATTCCTTCATCCATCGTGATCTCACCCAAAACTTGAAAACTTCAATCACACAAAACTCAACAAAACCTTCGTGAGTTCCGTTAGTATAACAAAGCAAATCACTACTTTAGGTACTGTTGCAAACCCATTCATATTTTATTTTTCATTATACCTACTGTATTATAACTTCTCCATGGCTTATACCCCCCGATACAATCCACAGTTCCATCAAAACAAGCAAAACAATGCATCAAAAACAGAATCTGTCAAAAAGAGACCAGTCTGTAGCAATCTATTTAAAAGCTATACTTATGTAACTCCAAAAATTCTGAAAAATTAGGACAACGTGGGAAATTTGTATATCAATCATGTGTAAAAAATTCAGAATTTTTCATCGTCCCAGTGATTTTTAGAATTTTCTGTACTGGACATAAAAGTTTCTGTTTTTGCACAGAATCAAAGCAACTATCATCCAAATCATCCCAAAGGCTTTACTTGGCACAAACACTAATTAATACACAAAAACACAATCATAACAGTAGCATAATTGTGCAAACACAAAAAAACAGAACCAAAAAACAAAAAAATATTTTATTCATTGGGTTGCCTCCCAACAAGCGCTATTGTTTTATGCCCCTAGCTAGGCATAATGCATAGTTTCAAGTGTTGTCATCCTTAGTTTTAATAATATTTGTAGGGGTTTTCTCAAATCCGGGAGGCTCTTTACGCTCCCCATTGTTTTCAGAAAAAGAGGCAATTTTAATATCTAAAATATCCAACCGCTTGTTGCAAAGGGTGATCAAGGTGTTCGTACGATTGAGGTTTCCACTAATATTTTTGAGAGGTTCATTAGATTTTTGCAACTCAACCAAATTTTTATGCATCTCACCCAGCTTGTCTAATATTTGAATTCCCTCTTGAGTAAGAACAAATTCCTTTTGTGGTAGTGGAATCCCTAGTATTCCTTCTATTATTTCATAAGCAGTATTGGCATCACATTCGATAAAATTACCCTTTGCGACAAAATCCAAGAGTTGTCTATGGGGCATGATTAATCCTATATAAAAAATGCGAAGCAAAATTTTCACATCCCCTTTTATAGTGCAAACACGATAAGATTCCATTAATCTATACCAAGCATCTTTCAAATTTTCTCCTTGTTTCTGCTTGAAGTATAGGACTTCAAAATCCGGTGACAAAGGAGGAACAATTATGCTAGTCATAATAAAAAGGCAAACAAACAAGCAAAAAGACAAACGAAAAATATTTTTGTATTTTTGTAAAAACTTTTTAGAAGTGAGGGAGATGAAAATGAGAGGCAAAGGCAAATAAAGTAAATGCAAGGAGATGATATTTTGAGCGTAGGTACTTGATAGATGTTGATGATGTCTCCCCGGCAACGACGCCATAAATTCTTCTTTCTACTTGTGATCTGCGTTGGTTTATTCCCCGAAGAGGAGGGGATGATGCAGTACAGTAGAGATAAGTATTTCCCTCAGTTATGAAACCAAGGTTATCAATCCAGTAGAAGAATCGCACAACACCTCGTTAACAACATCTGCACACAAAACAACAACTCCTCACACCCAACGCGAACAAGGGGTTGTCAATCCCTCGACGGTAAAGTGCAAGATTAAATTGTATGTGATAGATAGATAGATAGATAGATCAAACAAAAATACAAAATAAAATAAATAAAAGAAAATTGCAGCAACTATTTTTAGGGTTTTAGTAAATGATAAAGTAGACCCGGGGGCCATAGTTTTCACTAGAGGCTTCTCTCTTGAAAATAGCATACGGTGGGTAGACAAATTACTGTTGGGCAATTGATAGAAAAGCAAATAATCATGACGATATCCAAGGCAATGATCATGTATATAGGCATCACGTCCGAGACAAGTAGACCGACTCCTGCCTGCATCTACAACTATTACTCCACCCATCGACCGCTATCCAGCATGCATCTAGAGTATTAAGTTCATAAAGAACGGAGTAACGCCTTAAGCAAGATGACATGATGTAGACAAGATAAACTCACGTATGAATAAACCCCATCTTTTTATCCTTAATAGCAACGATACATACGTGTCATATCCCTTTCTATCACTGGGATTGAGCACCGCAAGATCAAACCCATTACAAAGCACCTCTTCCCATGGCAAGATAAATCAATCTAGTTGGCCAAACCAAATCAATAGATCAGAGAAGAAATACGAAGATATAACAATCATGCATAAAATAGATCAGAGAAGACTCAAATAATATTCATGGATAATCTGATCATAAACTCACAATTCATCGGATCCCATCAAACACACCGGAAAAAGTGATTACATCGGATAGAACTCCAAGAACATCGAGGAGAACATTGTATTGAAGATCAAATAGAGAGAAGAAGCCATCTAGCTACTAACTATGGACCTGAAGGTCTGTGGTAAACTACTCATGCATCATCGGAAAGGCATCAAAGTTGATGGAGAGCCCCTCCGTGATTGATTCCCCCTCCGGCGGAGTACCGGAAAAGGCCTCTAGATGGGATCTCTCTAGAATAGAAGCTTGCGGCAGCAGAAAAAGTATTTCGTGGACTCCTCTGTTGGTTTCCTGATTTTAGAGAATTTATAGAGGTGGAATTAGGTCAAAAGGACCTACGTGGGCCTCACAAGGTACCAGGGCGCGCCCTGGTGCCTTGTGGGCCACTCCTTCATCTTCTGGCCCTCTCTCGAAGCTTCCAGGGTCTCTTGTGTCCAGTAAAAAATCACCAAAAAGTTTTGTGGCATTTGGACTTCGTTTGGTACTAATATTCTGGAAAACCAAAAACAGGCAAAAAACAGCAACTGGCACTGGGCACTAAGTTAATAAGTTAGTCCCAAAAAATGATATATAATTGCTATAAGTGTAAATAAAAACATTCAAGATTGATACTATAATAGCATGGAACAATCAAAAATTATAGATACGTTGGAGACGTATCTGTAACCCAACCTCAAGTCGAGTTTAGAGAAAACTGAGGAATCAGCAAGTTGATCATACAGATCGTTGATTCTGGGAAGCGGATACTTGTTTTGAATTGTTGCTTGGTTGATAGGTCGATAATCTTAAACCAACCGATTCATACCATCTTTCTTCTTGACAAAGAGAGAAGGTGCTCCCCAAGCAGAGGAACTTGGACGAATGAAACCCTTGCGAAGTGACTTGTCGATTTCCTCCTTAAGCTCAAGGAGTTCAAAGATGTCAAAAGACAGTGTGAGAAGCATATGATATATATGGAAAGGAATAATTGCAGATAATCCAGCTCTCCGGGTTGATGTGATTACAAGAACCTAATGTTAGAGTTAGTAAAATCTTTAACCCAAATAGAAGAGAGATCAGAATCCCAGAGTAAAGGAGAGGAATAAAACATCCTAATCCCATCCATTGGCGATGTGGGCACGTAAGCCACACAACAATGTTAGTAAAATAGTTTTGCAAAGACTAGACTCAACTTCAGCCAAGGAGTTGGAAAGGGGCTTCCTACATGCAGTTGGCTCTAATACCAACTTGTGACGCCCCCGATTCAATCGTGCACTAATCATACACGCAGATGCGCACGATCAAGCCCAGGGACTCATGGGAAGATATCACAACACAACTCTAGACACAAAATAAAATAATACAAGCTTTATATTACAAGCCAGGGGCCTCGAGGGCTCGAATACATAAGCTCGAGTTACACAAGAGTCAGCAAAAGCATCAATATCTGAGTACAAACATAATTAGACAAGTTTGCCTTAAGAAGGCTGAGCAAAACAATGAAAACTAGATCGAAAAGGCGCAGGCCTCCTACCTGGGAGCCTCCTAAACTACTCCTGGTCGTTGGTCTCCACGTAGTAGTAGGCTCCGTCGGGGTAGTAGCAGTCGTCGACGAGGTCAGCTGGCTCCGGGGCTCCGTCATCTGATCGCAGCAATCGGGTAGGGGAAAAAAGGTAGCAAAGCAACCGTGAGTACTCATCCAAAGTACTCGCAAGACTTACATCAGATCTATGCTAAGTATGCATCGGTATCAAAGGGAAGGGGCTGTATCTGTGGACTAAACAGCAGGGGAAGCTTAGCCTATCGAAGACTAGCATCTTGCAGCGTCTTGCAGCAACAGAAGAGAGTAGAGTAACATATAATATAGTAACAAGTATATATTAGCAACGCCCAGAGATCCTTCCTCGACTCCCTGCGAGAAAGTGATCCCGGAGCCATCATATCAGTTAGGTATCACAAGTGTCCAGTTCAAGTTGTAGTAGATCGGGATACAACTCCGAGCGTCCTGTTACCGTGGACACGGCTATTCGAATAGATAACTTCCCTGCAGGGGTGCACTAACTTACCCAACACGCTCAATTAACTCTGGCCAGACACACTTTTCCGGGTCATGCCCGACCTCGGCTGATCAACACGACGTAGTCGTACCTAGGCTCCACAGAGAGGTCCCCGCCGGTCTACATCCTAAGTGTGAAGGGGTAGTTCGGCCGCTCACCCCTAAGCACTCCGGGTCATTGCGAGCAGGGCGAGTCCAGGCACCACCTCTGTTCTGGATGGCGCCGGCCCAGCCATGCCGCAATGCTGTACTGGACGTCTGACAGAGCTTTCGGAAGAAATGTACGACGCTGAGTGCTATCCCGCGTGGTGGTTAGTGCGAAAAGGCCAGAGGCTTACTCAGATCACATATCCAAACCCGTTAGTGTATTGGGAGCTCGTGGAGACGATCAGTGCTCCTGTAGCCCCGTCTCGTGGACTTACGGCAAGGGCCAAGCCCATCCCTCTCCTGGGGCGGTCTGCCTGCCCGGCCGTGCCGCGTAATTATCTTGCGGGCCGGGTACCCTGACGGTCAACCCGACTTCACATCTCTCGCGGGTAACCCTCGGGATCGACCTGACTTCGACAAGGGATTGAGGTAAATACAGGTTATCCGTGTGTCCATAACAGCAAGGGGGAACCCGAGGAATCACCCTCGTTGGATTCCTACTCGATGTATCTGTCAAGGTGAACTTGGAGGAATCACCCTCGATGGGTTCACACTTGAGGGGCTGCATAACAGAGGCATCATCGGAGGTGGTGAAAGAGGAATCACCCTCGGTAACCCACAACCGACTAGCTACGCTATAGAGATATCATCAGGAGTGAGGTAGGAGGTATCACCCTCGGCACTCGATAGTAGCTCTGCAGAGTCATACAACTAAGGGGGTGTGCGGTGCTGTGTCGGTCTCTGCACATCGGTCATGTTGATCGGAACATCTGGAAGCAAAGCATAGCAACACGGACCAGAGTGTGGGGCCACTTATGGATCACTAACCAGCCTATACTAAGCATTTTAGGATAACAGGTAAGGTATCAACAGCAGGTTACAAAATCAGGTTATGCATTAGAATAGGAGCTATCGAATACAGTAGCAAAATCTAATGCAAGCATGGGGGAGAAGGAATGGGCGATATAGGAATGATCAAGGGGTTTTGCTTGCCTGGAAGCTCTGCTGAGAAGGAGGGGTCATCGACGACGTAGTCGTACTCGGGGTCAACAGCAGTCTCGGGATATACCGAAGAGAAGAGGGGGAAGAAACAATAAATACAAATCAAACAAATGCATCACTATGCATGTCATGGCAATATGTTGTGCTAGGAGTGACCTAACACAGTGCTACACGTTACAGACGGAGCAGAAAAATATCTGGGAATATTTTCCCGGCTTGAGGCAATTATCGGAGAGATGATCCGGAGGGGAAAGTTCCATGTTTGCAGTGATAGAGGCATGTGACAGGTATGTTGATGGCATATTCGGATTCGTCTTATTTTTCTGATCATTTTTCATATATAAATTATTTTCATCCGAGTTACGGATTATTTTATATGATTTTTCAAAGTTTTAAACAATTTATGAAATGTCTGGAATTAATTTAATTTCAAAAATAAATGAATAAATTACTATGAGTACACAGAGAGTGTACCCAGAGAGGTGCATGTGTGGCTGACAGTGGGCCCAGTTGACTGGGTCAACTGCCCAGTCAGCAGAGGCTGACTGGTGGGCCCGGCTGCTGACTCAGCAGCTGACTGGGCTGGCCCCATCCATTTAAACACTGCTAGGGCCCCACATGTCAGTGACTGTTAGTAATTAACAGGTTTGAATGAATCCAATGAGTTAATTTGAGCCATGGGGCCCTCTGTCAGTGACTAACTAATTACCAGCTTAACTTAATTAGTCATAAACAGTGATTATGCGAGTGGGGCCCGCATGTCAGTGACTGGGGCTAGCCCAGTCAGCATGTTGACCAAGTCAATGTGGTCAACGGGGCCCACGGGACCCACCTGCAGTGACCCAGGGTGGGCCCAAGGGCAAGCCACGTCGGCGGCGCCAGCGTCTCGCCGCTGGCAACCAAAAACGCAGCGGCGCGGCTCGGGACCTCATCGGAAAACGCCTACATGCATCCATTTGGCATGGGGTTAGGCGCGTTCAAATGTGCGTTCAATGCCGCGTCGAACGGTGGCGGTGGCAGAGGCTGGTGTGGTCAGGCTCGACGGTGGCGAGCTCGCGGGCGGGCGCCGGAGTTCGAGTTCGGGCCGAAATGGCTGTAGGGGCACGGCAAGGTGAGCGGGCGGTGGCGTTGGGTTCCTACGAGCTCCAGGAGCTCGATGCAGTGCTCGGGCGTGAGCGGTGGCTGCTGTGGCTACGGCGGCGAGCATGGCAGCGGCGGCGAGCTACGACTACGGTGGTAACGGGCGAGGCAACGACGAAAATGAACGGGGCAGAGAGGAGAAACGAGCGGATGCTCACCGGGAAGGCGCACGAAGGCCCGGTGTTAGCTTAGGAGCAGAAGTGGCGCCGGAGTAGTTCGCCGGCGGTCCCAGAGGAAGAAGACGGCGGCGATCTGGCGACGTAGGGGCTCCGGGCTTGGTCTCGTGGGCCAGGGAGGCGTAGCGGTCGACGGCGGATCTCCTGGACACGCTGGCGAGGTGCGGGGAGGCCGGCGGCTACGCGAACAACGGCGGCGCAGCCATGGCAACGCTCGGGCACTCGTCCAGATCGAGATAGGGAGCGAAGGAGCGAGGGGGAAGTAGATACAGATGATGACGAGGCCGAGGGGCTCCTTCTTATCCCCTCGGCGGCGTTGTAGCGTCGCCGTGTCGGCGTTTGGCCGTCGATCGCGGGCGCAGCCACGGGCGCACCGACACGGGGGCGAGGAGGACGACGACCGCGCGGGAGGCAGGCTGGGCCGGCTGGGCCGGTGCACTGTGCACTTAGGCCCAGTGCACAGTGGGTTTTCCCTTTTTCCTTATCTATTTTTTGTTTTTCTTTTATAGAAACTGTTTTGCATTTATTTTTAGCCATCAAATGACTTTTGCACAATGTGGAGCCGGTCAAAACAAATACTAGGAAATATTGAGCACTGCCACAAAAAGTTTGGGAGGCATTTGAATTCATTTGAATTTTTCACAAATGAAAAGGCATTTAAAAATGCTGATTTGGCACTGTTTTAATTGCTATAGCTCATTTAAGCAAATAAGTGATGTTGTTTTCCTTAACAAATAATTGTTATAGAATATTTGCTAAATGATGAACTATTTTGCAGCAATGTTTGCGCAACTTTAGATTTCACTTGCAATTTGAATTGAATTCAGAGGGGGAATTTGAAATGAGATATGAATCCAATATGATCAAGCACTTCAAAGTAACGTGACTTAGCATAATCATGATGGATTATTGTAGCTTAATACATGGGGGTGTTACAGTGGGCTCTAGCTCGGCCTTTGCCTGGACGACATGCGGTGGCTGCGGGACGTAGAGGGGAGCGTGGACAGAGTCCCCCGCCGCTGACAAGGCGAGGGCCTGCTCTAGGTCGTCCCATTGTGCGTCCTCTTCGAGCCAGCTTTCCTCGAGCGTGCACTGCATGGCCGCCTCGAGCGCGGCCTAGTATGCGGCCTTCATACGTCTCCAGCGTATCTATAATTTTTGATTGTTCCATGCTATTATAGTATCAATCTTGGATGCTTTTATATGCAATTATATATCATTTTTTGGGACTAACCTATTAACCTAGTGCCTAGTGCCAGTTGCTGTTTTCTGCTTGTTTTCGGTTTTTCAGGAAATCAGTACCAAACGAAGTCCAAATGCCACGAAACTTTTTGGAAAAAAAAATTCTGGACAAAAGAGACCTGGGAGACTTGGAGAGGAGGCCAGAAGGTTCACGAAGCCTCCACAAGGCAACAGGGCGCGGCCCCAGGGGGCACTCCCTGATGCCTTGTGGGGCCCTCGTGGCTCCGTTTGACCTAATTCCACTTCTATAAATTCTCAAATATTGGGAAACCAACAGAGAGCCACCCCGGATAACTTTTACGCCGCCGCAAGCCTCTGTTCTTCCGCGATCCCATCTGGAGGCCTTTTTCGGTACTCTGCCGGAGGGGGAATCGATCACGGAGGGCTTCTACATCAACCTTGCTGCCCTTCTGATGATGTGTGAGTAGTTTACCATAGACCTACGGGTCCATAGCTAGTAGCTAGATGGCTTCTTCTCTCTCTTTGATCTTCAATACCATGTTCTCCTCGATGTTCTTGGAGTTCTATCCGATGTAATCTTCTTTTGCGGCGTGTTTGTTGGGATCCGATGAATTGTGAGTTTATCATCAGACTATTCATGAGAAATATTTGAGTCTTCTCTGAACTCTTTTATGCATGATTATTATAGCTTTGTATTTCTCTCTGATCTATCGATTTGGTTTGGCCAACTAGATTGGTTTATCTTGCAATGGGAGAGGTGCTTTGTGATGGGTTCAATCTTGCGGTGCTCAATCCCAGTGACAGAAAGGGACATGACATGTATTTGTATTGTTGCCATTAAGGATAAAAAGATGGGCTTTAATCATATTGCTTGAGTTTACTTTGTCTACATCATGTCATCTTGCTTAAGGCGTTACTCTGTTTCATACTTAATACCCTAGATGCATGCTGGATAGCGGTCGATGGGTGGAGTAATAGTAGTAGATGCAGGCAGGAGTCGGTCTACTTGTCTCGGACGTGATGCCTATATACATGATCATTGCCATGAATCCGTCATAATTATTTGCTTTTCTATCAATTGCCCAACAGTAATTTGTTTACCCACCGTATGCTATGCGTTCGAGAGAGAAGCCTCTAGTGAAAACTATGGCCCCCGGGTCTACTTTTATCATATATTAAAATCAAAAATACCTTGCTGCAATTTATTTACTTTTATTTTATTTAGTATTTTAGTTTATCTATCTATCACTATTAGAATTAATCCTTGCAAATAACCGCTAAGAGCATTAACAACCCTCTTATTTGTGTTGGGTGCAAGTGTTTGCTTTTGTGTGTGCAGGTGAGCTTAACGGGGTTTTGCTTGGTTCTCCTACTGGATTGATAACCTTGGTTCCTAACTGAGGGAAATACTTATCTCTACTATACTGCAACATCCTCTCCTCTTCGGGGAAATACCAACGCAGTCTACAAGTAGCAGGAAGAATTTCTGGCGCCGTTGCCGGGGAGACATCATCAAAATTACCAAGTACCTTCGCACAAACTATCATCCACTCACATTTATTTTATTTGCCTTTTTATTTGCATTTGCCTCTCATTTTCATCTCCCCCACTTCTCTAAAAATCCAAAATAACAAAAATATTTTGTGTGCTATCCTTGCTTGTGTTACCATGTGCCTTCAATTTGCTTGCATCTTCGCTTGCTAAAATTTATTGATATGGATCCTCATCCACTTGCTAATCTTTTCAAAAAATCCAATTATGATGAACCAATTGCTAGCGAGTTGAGCGCTCTAGATTATCTTTATGAAGTTTTGCTTGAAAATCGTGAATCTGAAAATTGTGATGAATTGTTAGAAGAAGAAATTTATAAAGTGATTCATGATAGCTCCTTGAATGAAAAGCATGATTGCAATGATGTTATTATAAATTCTATTAATGTCAATTGTGCTAATGATATGCAAAACTATGAGCTTGGGGATGATAATTTTGTTATGTCCACTACTTATTGCAATGATCATGATTGGGGTGATAATGCTTCTTATGATCTTGAAAATTTATTTAAGCCTCATGATGAATATGTCATTGATAATAATGTTTGCAATAATATTGAAAGTGGGTTTAGAAGAGTGTCAACTTTAGGTAAAAAGAATCCCACATATTTGGAGAGTGGTCAATCTTATGAAATTTTTGATAAAAGTGGGTTTGGAGAGGTCATGACTTTAGTTGATGTTAAGCCCACTATCTTGGAAGATTATAAAACTTTTATGCATGTGGATCATGAAGAGAATATTTTATATGATAGCTATATTGTTGAATTTGAATATGATCCTACATGTAATAATTATGAGAGAGAAAAATATGGTTGTAGAAATTTTCATGTTACTAAATTACCTCTCGTTATGTTGAGATCGTCAATGTTTTATTCTTCTCCCTTGCATATGCTAGATATTTCATGTCTTGATAATTTGTTTTCCTATAAAATGCCTACGCATAGGAAGTATGTTAGACTTAAATGTGTTTGTCACATGTTTTATGATGCTCTCTTTGTGTTTCGATTATTATCTTTCATGTCAGCATCAATAAAATCTCAAGCCTATCTTAATGGCTATAAAGAAAGAGCTTGTTGGGAGACAACCCAATAGTTATCTTTTCTATTTTTGTGTGTTTACACAATTATAGACTCTGTTATGATTGTGTTTTTATCTTTTAATTAATGTTTGTGCCAAGTAATGCCTTTGGGATGATTTGGATGATAGTATGATTGATGCTGTTGGAAAACAGAAACTTTTGCATCTAGTGCTGGAATTTTGATTTTTTGCTGGAGTGTGATAAAACTCTGAATTTTTTAAAAAATATTGATATATTAATTTCCCACGTTTTCTGATTTTTTTCAGAATTTTTGGAGTTACATAAGTATGACGTTAATTCAGATCTTTACAGACTGTTCTGTTTTAGACATATTCTGTTTTTGTTGCATAGTTTGCTTATTTTGATGAATCTATGGATCGTATCGGGGGGTATGAGTCATGGAGAAGTTGGAGTACAGTAGAATTATGCCAATATTAAATATGAATCAATTTACAACAGTACCTAAAGTTTAAGGTTTGTTTCTTATACTAACGGATCTCACGAGGTTTCTGTTGAGTTTTGTGTCCTTAAGTTTTCAAGTTTTGGGTGAGACTACGATGGATAAAGGAATAAGGAGCGGAAAGAGCTTAAGCTTGGGGATGCCCAAGGCACCCCAAGGTAATATTCAAGAAATACTTAAGCGTCTAAGCTTGGGGATGCCCCGGAAGGCATCCCCTCTTTCGTCTACAATCTATCGGTAACTAACTTGGAGCTATATTTTTATTCATCACATGATATGTGTTTTACTTGGAGCGTCTTGTGATATATTTTGTTTGCTTTTGTTTGCTTTTTAGTTTATCACAATCATATTTGCTGAACACACCTTTTTGAGAGGGACACACATTATTTGTAATTTGTTAGAATACTCTATGTGCTTCACTTATATCTTTTGAGCTAGGCAGTTGCTCTAGTGCTTCACTTATATCTTTTAGAGCACGGCGGTGGTTATATTTTAAATAAATAATTGCACTCTCATGATTCACTTATATCTTTTTGAGAGTTTAATGAATAGCAATGGTAATATGCACGGGTTATGAATTTGGTCCTAATATGATAGGTATTCAAGAGGGATATAATAAAAAATTTCATGTAGATCACTGAATATGATAAGTTTGATTCCTTGCAATAGTTTTGCCATATTAAGATAGTAATATGTGGGACGTGCTAGTAGATAATTATGGTTTAGTAAGAATATTGGTGTTAAGGTTTGTGATTGCCGAAGCATGCACGTATGATCTGTCGTTATGCTAAGAAGTTGGAGCATGATTTATTCTTGATTGTCTACCTTATGAGTGGCGGTCGGGGATGAGCGATGGTCTTTTCCTACCAATCTATCCCTCTAGGGGCATGCATAGTAGTACTTTACTTCGAGGGCTAATAAACTTTCGCAATAAGTATGTGAGTTCTTTATGACTAATGCGAGTCCATGGATTATACGAACTCTCACCTTTCCGCAATTTGCTAGCCTCTTCGGTACCGTGCATTGCCCTTTCTCACATCGAGAGTTGGTGCAAACTTCGCCGGTGCATCCAAACCCCGTGATATGATACGCTCTATCACACATAAGCCTCTTTATATCTTCCTCAAAATAGCCACCATACCTACCTATCATGGCATTTCCATAGCCATTCCGAGATATATTGCCATGCAACTTCCACCGTTCCGTTTTTATGACACACATCATCATTGTCATATTGCTTTGCATGATCATATAGCTGACATAGTATTTGTGTCTCAGCCACCGTTCATCATTTTTATACATGTTATGCTAGTATCATTGCACATCCTGGTACACTACCAGAGGCATTCATATAGAGTCATATCTTTGTTCTAAATTCGAGTTGTAATTTTCTTTTGAGTTGTAAGTAAATAGAAATATGATGATTATCATTATTAGAGCATTGTCCCAGTGAGGAAAAAAAAAGAGGCCAAAAAGAGCCCAAGAAAAAAGAGAGGCCAAAAAGAGCCCACCAATATATATATATATATAGGACAAATGTTTTCTACCACCCGGTGGTAGTTACCACTACTTGCGTTTTGTATGTTGTATGTAGTATCTATCAAATCGGGGAGTATGTACGCGTAGTATATATTATATAACAGTGTTTAGGTACTATATATATATATTATTTTTTTGGTAGTATGTATCGTATTTTGAGTATGCTTCTTTTTACATACAAATATGTACGTATTTCATAAATGTAATAAAAACCATGGGCCAACTTGCAATTTTTTCATGTAACCCACTTTGGAGTATCTTATATATAGTATATGAACATACTTAAAATGATAAAGTGGTATATATATGTAACACCCCGAGACCGATTCTTCCAGTTGTTATCATTATATTGTTTGTTCTATGTTATTTTTCATTGCATCATGTCATCATGCCATTAAATCTTGCAACCCATTTTAAAAAACTCATATAAATAAATTGCATGGATCTTGATCCATTTAAATTGAGGGAAATGCACATGGTGATTTCTCTTTAAAACATATAAAGGTCTCCCAATATTTTAGGGAGCTATAATAAATATTTCATTAATTTGGAATTAACCATAACACACTTGCAAAATAAGTTCCATGCATTTTCTACTTCAAGTTTGGCCTCGGAAACTTTGTCCAAAATTCTTTCATCACTTTCCCAAGCTCCACCAAAATTCTCAACATTTTTGGACCTTCCAAACACCCACTCCTATTCAAACTCATTTGAATTAAATGCAAATGAGTTTGAATTTAAATCTTGCAATCTTGCCACTCCTATTTTCTTGGAGCATCACATTTTGCTATGAGTCCAGGAGAATTTACCTCGTGCCCAAACTCATTCCCAAATCATATCCTCTCTTTCTTTTCTTTGAAGTTATGTTTATATTTGACAATAGTAGAAGAAAAGAGTGAAGGAGAGGGAGCAACCCAGCCCCAGCCACCTAGCCCAGCTGCATCGGGCCTCCTAGGCCCAGCAGCACCCTTGTCTTAATCCTAGCCCTGATCCCATCTCCACTCTGTCCTCGTTCCCTTCGTCCTCCTCCTCAGAGGGCAGCGCCCAGCTCCATCGGCAGCAGGGGCGCTCGATCCCCTCGGCTCCATCCATGGCCCCAGCCGGCCGGCCGCGCCCCGACCTCCCTCGACCCGCGCCAAGCCGCTCCTCCCGCGCGACGCCCGCGCCCGCCTCTGCCAGCAGGCCATGGCGCCCGTTGCAAGCTCGCCCATTGTGCCGATGCGGCCGTTGCTCTGCTGCTGATCCCTCCTCCATGCTCGCCGTCGTCCATGCCCGGGCAAGCCGCCGCGCATCGCCTGCCGCCTCTGCGTCCATGAGCTGTGGTGCCACCTCCTCGTCGTTTGCTGCCTCGCCTGCACGGCCACCTCTCCTTCACCTCGCTGCTGCCGCCACCGCTTGCCTCCGCTGCGTGCCTCGTCTCCCTTGTCGCACCCGTCCTCTGCTTGTCTCCTGCACGCCGTGACCAGGACCTCCTCTGGCCGTGACCCGAGCTGCTGCTGCCGCCTAACGTCGACCTTGGTGCCTCCCGTGCCCCTGCACCCTTGACATGGCCACCTCCTGCAACTTCGGACCCCCATCGCCTCCTTGCTGCCGCAGCTCTCTGCTACTCCCCTTTTGCCCTGCCTTGCTGCTACGACCCGAGGCCCTTGTCTTGCTTCGTTTTGGATCGCCAAGGCCTCTGTTTGATCCCATGTACGTCTACACAATGAGCAGTACCACCGACCCGAGGCCATGGTTTTTTGCCAAGTCCCTAACGCCAAGACCCTCAAGATCGACTACACGGACGTCAAGTTCCTCGACGATTGTTGGATACCGAGACCGCCAAGTACCCCTTCGGTTCATCAAGACCCGGCAAGACCGATGCCCCAAGTTCGGCAACACCAACTTCGACTACCGTCACGAGTACCACTACCGTCGACCCGAAGGCTTGGATTCATCAAGTTCCTCTCCGAAACAAGCGAGAACCACTACTTCCATGATGACCCGTGAACAACTACTTCCACTACTGTATCGACTCGATCCAGCCCGATTGCACACTTTGAAGGTATACCGACGAGACGACCGCCCATGGACGAATGCATGTTGTATGAGATGCATCCTATGTTTGCACCGTGTGCGATTGTTCATTGCACGTTCCCCGTTTCCATGCCACCGACACGTGGGAACCCAGTAACCGGGATCACCCCACCATCTCTTGCTTGTTCCGCACATCCGCACACTTGTTCTTTTGCACCGGTATCTCCAATGAGTTGCCTGGACCGGAATGTTGCCGTGGCACCATTTCCGTTTTCGCCGCCGTGGCACCCATTTCTTTCCGCCATGGCGACAAATGCCTCATATCATGATATATGTCATTGTTTTCATAAAATTGCATCCAACTTGAATATGTCATCCTCATGCATATTAACAACATTTAAATTGTTGGTTGCATTAATTTTCATATATGACATGCTAAAATGGTTTATTTCATAACTAAATAACCGTAGCTCCGAATTAAATAAACTTTATATGTAAATGGTCTAGAAAAACGTGTAGATTATCATGGTGCATTTACTTTGCATGTTTAACAACATTAAAATGGTGTTTAGTTCAGAGCAGTACCAAATTCGAAATTTACATATGAGGATTTCCCGGAATTGTTTTGTGTTGTTTCCGGCCTCATTTAAATTGCCTAAATGAGTAGTTTACTTATGCTTCACCTCTTGCCATGTTTAACAACATTTAAAATGGTTGAGTAGCATAAACGGGAGTGTACTAAAATAATGAATGTGGAGTTTCATCAATATGCAACTCATTGCATATTGAGCTTCACTTAATGTGTAGTATTTGATTGTTGCACCTTGCCATGCCATGACTCATTTTAACCGGACATGCATCATACTTGGTTGTGCATCATGCCATGATTATGTTTGTGTGTTTACCATTTTATTTGCTTCTTTCCGATTGTGCTTCTTCTCGATAGTTCCGGTTATGTTGCGAAGTGTGAGGATTCGTTCGACTACGCGTGTTCGTCTTCTTCATGGATTCGGTCTTCTTCCTAGCGGGATTTCAGGCAAGATGACCATTACCTTAGATATCACTACTATCTTTGCTTGCTAGTTGTCTCGATGCTATCGCTATGTCTCGCTACCTACCACTTGTTTGTCAGCCTCCCAAATTGCCATGAAACAGCCTCTAACCCTCCACCATCCCAGCAAACCATTGTCTGGCTATGTTACCGCTTTGCTCAACCCCTTTCTTATAGCGTTGCTAGTTGCAGGTGCAGTTGCAGGTTGCTCCATGTTGGGACATGGATATCATGGGATATCACAATATCTCTTATTTAATTAATGCATCTATATACTTGGTAATGGGTGGAAGGCTCGGCCTTTTGCCTGGTGTTTTGTTCCACTCATGCTGCCCTAGTTTTCGTAATACCGGTGTTATGTTCCTTGATGAGCGCTTCTAACACATGTGGGGCATATGGGAACCCCCTTGATCATTCGTTTTAGGATAAACTTCTCCAGCAAGGCCCAACATTGGTTTTAACATTTGCCAACATAATAATACTGAAATTAATTAATTAACTCATAGGGCGTCATGAACCCGTGGATTCTTAATTCCACATAATCCAGGTGGGCCAGTGCTGATGGTGCTGGTCCAAACTAGAGCCACTTGTGGCGTCACCTGGGGCAACTCGGGTTCTTGGCTGTCGTACGTAGTGTTCATCCGCCGTGTCCTGAGAACGAGATACGCGGCTCCTATCAGGATCGTCGACACGTCGGGAGGTCTTGCTGGTTTAGTTTTACCTTTACGAGTGGCTTGTCCACCGGGATTCCTTATCGTAAGCATCATGTTATCATAGTGTGAGGATGTTCCATCGGATGTGTGTGGTAATTTATAATAGACTACTTGGAGCACCCCTGCAGGGTTAAATCTTTTCGAGAGCCATGCCCGCGGTTTTGTGGCGACTTGGAAATTTATAACTTCCAGTTGTAGAGAACTTGACACTAAATCTAATTAAAATAGACCAACCGCGTGCGTAACCGTGACCGTCTCTTTTCGAGGGAGTTCGGGAAGAGAACACGGTGGGGTTATGTATGAACCGTAAGTAGGTGTTCAGGATCACTTCTTGATCATTATTAGTTTGCGACCGTTAAGCGTAGTTACTCTTCTTGTTCTTGTACTCGTAAGTTAGCCACCATATAATGCTTACTGCTTGCTGCAACCTCACCACTTATCTATTCCTTACCCATTAAGCTTTGATAGTCTTGCTACCCATGGTTATGGGATTGCTGAGTCCTCGTGGCTCACAGTTTACTACAACAACAGGTGCAGGTACAGGTAAAGCGATGATTTGACGTGAGAGCGATGCATGTTTGCTTTTGGAGTTCTTCTTCTGCTTCTTCTTCTCCGTCGACCATAGGATGGGTTCCCGGTTGGCAGCCTGGGATTAGCAGGGTGGATGTCGTTCTTCTTTTTTGTCTGATTTCATCCGTAGTCGGATCCTGCTCTTCTGTATGATGATTGCTATGTATTGATGTATTCATGTATTCATGTTGTAGCTTGTGGCGAGTGTAAGCCTTTATCTGGTATTCTCATCTATTCAGTACATGGTATGTTGTAATGATATCCACCTTGCGAAGCGTCTCCGATATGCACTTCTATCCTTAGTGGGATTTTTGAGTCCCTTGAGGATAGGACCGCATATTGGGCGTGACAATATACTATCACATGGTAGTATATGGGACATGTGGGGTAACTACCCCTGGGTGGTAGGATGTATTTTTTCTATATATATATGGGGTGGGTCTATTCTCATAACACCCTTAAGAGTCTTATTCTCCTAACAAAAACGCTTATTCTGCTAACACTACTTTGTGCTGCACACAGCAACCGAACCGCGTCAAGACACCCCTCCACCTTCTTACTCCCGCACCGCACCGCATCCTACCCCTCCCCCTTCTCCCCCATGACCCCAATCCACTCCTCTCTCCCCCGCTGCCCACTAAACTCCCCACGCCGCCCTGTCCTCCTCCTACCCCGGCAGTGCCCCGTCGCGCCCACCCACCTCGTGGCCCCCCACCTTCCTCCCCCGATGGCGTGCTATGATGACCAGCCACCTACAGCGCCGCCGCCGACGCACCTCTCCCCCACAGCCGCACCGTGACCACAGGATCCGCCATGGCCACCAGCAAACCCAGATCCGTCCGTCGTGGGCACCCAATCAACGACTAGGGCGTTCACCATGTCGGATCCGGCCATCCCGGCCCCATACACAGCCATCAGACTTTCCGCCTCCGCGACAGACAACCGGGTTGAGCGCCGGCGACCATTGGGGCATGGCCCGGGATCCCAGCCCTCCTGCTACTCCGAGCATCTCGCTCCTCACCCCAGGTGGCCGCTCCGGCAGCTCCTCCCCTATCCAGCGATATTCCAGGCGGCGACGGAGGCACAGTCCCACATCCACGGAAAAAAGCGACGATGGGGGGCCACGGGCTTAACCCCCAACGCCGGCGGCCTCACGCACCTCACCCGATCGAGGCCGACGATGCCTGGCCGCCTACAACCACCCCGGGCTGGATCCGGGGCTCTCCTGCTTCTCCTAGCGCCACCAGCTTCCCCATCTGGCAACTCCCTCTCTCTCTCTGCTCGCTAGTTCCCCTGAGCGGCGTGTACGGCTCACCGGGTTGCAATTGTGTGCGGTCCGACCGACGCCGCGATGCGGTTCACCTGTCGCGGTTGTGTAGTCCGCTGTCACGCGGTAGCCACAAAACAACGCCAGCGTGCAGTTCGGTACCAAACGCGATGTAGCTGGGCTTCAGTCATTGCACAAATTCTGCACCGCGCCTGAGAGTTCCTCCGGGCATCAACTTGCAGTGCACATGGCGTGGTTGTGGTGTGCAGTTTGATGGATGGTGTGGTGTGGTGTGGTGTGGGTGTGGTGTGCACGGGCACGTTCCCGTGCAGTGGGGCATGTGTGTTCGTGCAGTGCGGAAACATCGGTGTTGTATGTCGGTGTTCACGTCGATGGCTCACCGTCCAGTTTACTCGATGCTCTCGTGCAGTGCCGAGCGCATCTGCTTGCAGTCCCACCGGACGCGCGTGCAGTCTGCCTCCCACCCCGCACATGCGTGCAGTACATTTTTTCATGGAAAAGTTGGGCGACGCAGTTCACTCCATCCATGTTTTGCATTTTGTGGAGAATTTTTTTGAAGTGCACTCAGTTTGTGTAAAAAGAATATGTTTCATTATCCCTATGTATGAAGTGCAATTGGTTTCGTGTGTTTCAAAAATCAGTCGACTACATCAACGCCTGCAGTGCGTTTGGTCCACGGATGTGGTTCACTTTTGAGAGTGATGCTGTTCACTTGCGCACAACGTGGAAGTGCCAAAAAAATTAGCGAAACAACTAAATAGTAATGCTGTTCACTACGATATATGTCGCGGTTCACTTGCCCTCGTCTCTGCGGTCCACTCTCATTCTTAAAAAATGTTGAAAAAACACAACAAAAACTCACAAAAACTCGTCCGAGAAAAATTACATCCGACAAAAAGAAATCATGCGGTTCACTTGACTGTCTGATGCAGTGCGGTTTTCAGTCTGAAGCAATGCGTTCTTCTGTCTGATGCAGTACACAGGTCGATTTTGGTGTCGCGAAAAACAGAGTATCCGCATTTCTGTAAATTCAAAACTGTTCTTAAACCGTAAAAAATTAGAGAGAGTGTTCTATATGAAAAAGTTGCGTCTCGTTGATATCTTACCAACGGCGTATCATTTGAATCATTCCGACCAGCGGTTTGTAAAAATTAGCGAAAAAACGCCCGCTGCCACTTGTCGTCCGCCGCACCATTTTTGAAATTAATTTAAAACCGTAAGGAATCTCAAAAACATTTCTACATATGAAAGTTGCGCCTCATCCTTAGCTTTCCAATGGCATATCACACGCCTCGTTTCGACATACGGTTAAAAAACTAGAGTGAAAACAGTACTGAAAAATTATAAAAAATTGAAAAACAGAATTCCGCGATTTAATAAATTTGAAACTGCTCTTAAACCGTAACGAATTAGAGAAAGCAATATATATGAAAAAGTTGCACCTCGACGATATCTTTCCAACGGCGTATCATTTGCTTCATTCCGATGAGCGGTTTAGAAAAAATCATGAAAAAACGCTCGCTGCCACTCGTCATGCGCCGCACCGTTTTCGAAACTGCTCTTCAACCGTGATGAATCTCCAAAAAAATTCTACATGGCAAAGTTGCGTCTAATCCATAGCTATCCAACGGTATATTACACACCTCGTTCTGACAAACGGTTTAAAAACTGGAGCGAAAACAGTACCGAAAAAGACGCGTGCAGTTTTTTGCGACGGGAAGTTCACTCGCATCAGTACTGCAGTGCTGTTGCTTCAACAATGACGTGCACTTGCGTTGAGCGTGCAGTTCGGAAGTGTTAGCAGAATAACTATTCTCCTAATATTAGGAGAATAGACCGGCTATATATATATATATATATATATATACATGTATATATATATATACATACTATATATATACATGTATATATATATATATATATACATGTGTATATATATATATATATATATATATATATATATATATATATATATATAGTAACACTATTCTGATCCCAGGATCATAATAATATTGTGAGAACTCCTCCCCTATATAGGGCGGATTAGATGTTCCCGAACTCGAATAACACAGCGTTATAGAAAAACTAAAAAAAGGAAAAAACACCCCCCCGGCGTCCCCCACCTCCCGACCTCCACCAACCCCCGCGGCCGCCCCAATCCTCGCCCACCTGCCCTGCGTGCCGCGCGGCCGCCGCCCCCGCCTCCTCCTGGCGCCGCTAACTCGCCTCCTTCCGGCGCGCCACTGGCCCGCCTCCTCAGCCACGCCGCGGACCCGCCTCCTCCGCCGCGCCGCCGCCCCGCCTCCTCTTAGCGCGCCCCTCCCGCACGGCGAGCTGGAAGTTTGTAGCGCCACCACCGCTCCCTTCTCCGGTGACCCCTCCAGCACGGCGAGCGGGATGCAGTTGATCCCCGGGGCTTGGGCAGTTCACCCCATCCGGCGAGCGCGGTCGTCTCCTGCCATCTCCAACAGATGCGACCCCGCGGGTCCGATGGATGCTCACGCGGGGGAGGTGGTGCTGCTCCGGCAAGCAAGCAATTGCGATCTGCAATTTGACGTTACCGAGCCATCGATCACTCCACTTCTTCAAAGACTTTGCCGTGGCCCTAAGTTTCCTGTCCAGTACCACATATGGGTTGCCGCCCCTTGGGACAGAGGCCCACACTTTTGCAAACAGTCTCCATAAAACCCTCTGCCTTCGTCAAGAAGGCCTCGAATTTGAACCTCTTGCCCATGCATAGCTCCGCATCCAGATCGAGGAGGAGCGGACAATGGTTATAAACAACTGACCTCACTGCCGATAGGCAGCATGTTGGGTATATGTCCTCCTAGGATGTGGTGCAGAAGATGCGATCCACCTTCTCTAAAGTCGCCCGTGCTCTCTCATTTGACCAAGTGTATCGTCGACCGTTGAGGTAAATCTCCTCCAGCTCGAGGAGATTGAGCTCTGCTCAGAAGCGTGCTAACATCCTTCTGTTTACCCTGTTGTTATTCTTATCCTCCGGGTTGACGAGGAGGAGATTGAGCTCTGCTCAGAAGCGTGCTAACATCCTTCTGTTTACCCTGTTGTTATTCTTATCCTCCGGGTTGACGAGGAGGATACAATCTCCCACAAGCATCCACGGCCCCGCGTGTAAGTCACGGATATCCACCAGTCCTTGCATGAATTGTAGCTTTTCGTGGTCGAGCTGTGGTTCGTAGACACCCGTAAGCCACCAGTGCATCCCGATAGTGGGCGTGACCAGTGGCATTGAGCAAAACAAAGCTTTCACACAAGTCCTTGGCGCAGGCAAGACACACCCTTTTTCACAAGCCATCAACGGTGAAAATACAAGTAAATCCCCGCAAAAAGAAAAGAGAATACGTAGTCAGTTAACCGTTCAAATGTTTGACACGAAATAAACCCGATTCACAAAATTCAAACCAAACTCTGACGCCTGACGAGTTGTAATCTGATCGGAAACTAACCTACCTCTGGGCCGCAAGGAAACACCGTCCGGGGTGACCGCTCATGATAAAATCGGAGAAACCCAGGAAAAAAAGGACTAAACGAGATACTGAAAGCCGAAGACCTAAATTCCGTAGAGAAAACTCGCATCGCCGCCGCTGCCTAGATCGCCGGGCGCCGCCATGTCGACCCCGGGCGCCGCCTACTACGCTTCCCTCGCGCGCAAGCAGTACTTCTGCTACCAATGCAACCGCACCGTCCTCATCGCCGCCTCGGCCGCCGCCGCCGGCGAGCTCTCCTGCCCCGAGTGCCGCGGCGACTTCCTGGAGGAGGTCACCGTCCCCGCCCCCACCATCCTCCCCTTCCCCTTCGCCTTCCCCCCTATGATGCCCACCGCCTCCTCCCCGTCCCGATCCTCCTCGTCATCCACCGCCGCGCCCCCCTCCAGCGACCTCTCCAACTTCCTCACCAGCATCCTCGACCTCCAGGAGGGCCGCCGCGTTAGGTCCAGGAGCGGGAGCGGTGCCGCCTCGGCCGCTGGCACGGCCACGCCTGAGAACGAGCTGGAGTCCTTCGACCCGCTCGTGTTTTTTCAGAACTACATCCACACCCTCATGGAGGGGGGCGCCAACATCCAGGTGCTCCTCGACGACGCCAGCGTCAACCTCGCCCCCGGCCTAGGCGGCCGTGCCGGTGGGACAAGCTACGGGGACTACTTCGTCGGCCCGGGACTAGAGCAACTCATCGAGCAGCTCGCCGAGAACGATCCCAACCGCTACGGCACACCGCCGGCTGCCAAGTCCGCCCTGTCCACTCTTCCTGATGTCGTTGTCACCGATGCCATGGTTGCGGCGGCAGAGGGCGCCGAGTGCGCTGTGTGCAAGGAAGATTTCTCACCTGGAGATGGGGCCAAGCAGATGCCCTGCAAGCATATCTACCACGCAGATTGCATTGTACCCTGGTTGGAGCTCCACAATTCGTGCCCCATTTATCGCTTTGAGCTGCCCACTGATGATCCTGATTATGAGGGCAATAAGGCCTCAAACCCACAGTCAGCTGTTGGTATCGCTGCTGCTGCTGCTGCATCTGGGAGCTCTGGTGCTGCTGAGGAAGGAGGTGAGGAGAGTGGGGAGACTGCAAGGGTGGTGGAAAGGAGATTCAATGTGTCATTGCCATGGCCGTTTGGTGGATTGGCAGGTCAAACACCACAGCAAGATGGGAACAATGCCGGTGCTGGCAGTAGCTCACAGGACAGCGGTTCGCAGGATGGAGCTGGTGGCAGTAACAAAAATTGAACACAAATCTGTGATCAGTTGGAGGTATATACATCATAAAACACAGCCTTTTGTATCGGATGCAATTTACTTGGTAGCTACTCCCTCCGTCCCATAATATAAGAGCGTTTTCGACACTACACTAGTGTCGAAAACGCTCTTATATTATGGGACGGAGGGAGTAGATTATATCCTGTTCATAACTCTTTGATTGTAGCAGAAATTGCTTCAATTCCTGTTTACTATTCTTTTCTTGACTAGTAGAGAAAGAACTACCCATTTTTACAGAATAGTTTGCTAAATGCAATTACACTTCATAATCATAAACGGTTAGGACTTAAAAGCTGGAGATGCTATAGTACAAACTTGACTGCTCACATCAATTTCAGGCATATCTCTGCTCTGGTAGTTTTGTGTCATTGTAGTATCAGCAACAGTTGCATATGCTCATTAAGACTTGTATATAAGTTCGTAATAAGCTATTCGTATTAAACAGTAGGAACCTGTTATCACAATGATACACTACTGAAATATTATTTGATGAGCAAGCCTATCTTCTACTTATAGAGGTTTGTTGGTTTGCCTGAAACATTTCATAAAATTTTTCGCAAGAAACAAAAAAGCTGTCGCTGCATTTTGATGTCGTTTATCCTCTCCACGTGGATGATTTACGAAGAGGAACAACATAGTTTTTTTCCCCAGAATGATCACAACACGCTGATGCAGATCTTAGGCGCGGTCAGGGATGAGCTTCGCTAATGGTGCGCACCTGGGAGCCCTAGGCATCTAAGTTCCCATGGTGGCTCCAGTTAATCATCAATGCACAAACCTTATAGGCTAACACATTTCGTTCTGGCCGTTCTCTTTTATTTTTGACTAGATAGTTGCCTGTGTGTTGCAACGGGGGAATAAATATTATAGTAGAGATTTACCTGCCCATATTTGGTAAGCACTTATTAGCTTACCAAAGAAAACAGAAGTTTATTTGGTAAGTCAATAAATGGTGAGGCAGGGAGGCGGTCTTTAGGGAAAACCGATAGAAAAACCAGAGATGGGAGGGAAAAAATTAAAAGAGGGAGAGGAAGGAGGGGATGTATGTAAGGTTGGACGAAGGAGGAGCGGACAACAGAACTTTACGTCTTCTTTAAGTAGGAGAGATTTTTTTTCTTTTCGTTTTTGGTTTGTACTTTGGGTCGGCTGAGTATATTGGATGATCCAGACTCTAGTCTCATCCACGCACACACATCTAGTTTCACTAGCTGTCTTAGAAGATCATATGTGTTGATTAGGTTCTTTAAGTGAGGATCCTATCATTCTGCATATATAAGCAGAAGAGGGCCTTGAAATTTCACCGTTCTCAAATCATTTGTTGTGAGTCAATCCAGACTTTAAATAGACCAATAAATTTACGCATAGATTTCAGGAATTCAAAACATCTCTTCTTTTTTCTGCAATTCTAGTTTTTTAGATAAGAGGCTGTTGCTTTCAAGTCAAAATGTCAGCCATGAATCATAATGCCATTTATGCTCTCTCAAGTGTGATATTTTTGTTGACTGTACTGTGGCTGTCACTTTTATCATCTCTCCAATGAAGTCAGTAGGTTGTCGAGAGACTTTGTCATACGCGAGTGTGAGTGCATGGCCTCTCACATGAGTTTATTTTTACTTTGTTGGCTATTACATTAATTTTGTTAGTTTGGATGCTTCTCTTTGGTTAGTTTCTTTCGAACAGGTAGATATTATTATTTGATAGCAGTTACACCAAGTCATTTGTACAAAAGAGGTTTGGACTGTATCTTGTTTGATCAAGCGAAACACAACAGTTTTGCTCAGAGCAGCAACTCATGTAAGACGCCTTTTGTCCATTCAACCAGCTAGCAGCCAACCATGTAGGGGATATTCGAAAATTAAATAGGAATAGGGAGAGATGCCTTGCCTTGTCTAAGGCTTCTAAACTTCTGATACTTTTGTCAGGTTTGGTGCACACAACTTTACATTGATATGGGACTTTCCTTTGCACAACTCCTGTTCAAATCTGCCTCTTGTGTACATCCCTTGTTTGGATGCATTTGAGGATAGAATTTGTCACAAAGTTTAAAAAAGCGCTAGGTGTTAATTGTGCGTTTTGCCACCGCCTTGCGCTTTTCTGACCAAAGCGCATGCTTATGCGCACTTATGCGCTGATTAAGTGCAGTTATGCGCTAGGCGTTTTGCTAGCGCCTAGAGCCTAGGCGCACTTAAGCGCTCGCTTAGGCGTGCCTTTTTTAACTATTATTTGTTGATCATTGCCTCCTTGATTTGTTTAGATTGACTGGCCAAATTTTTTACAGTTGCTACAGACTTTTGTGACCAGCCAGATAATGGTATAGTTCATTCTGGTTCTGACAAAATATGTAGCAGAGACATCAAGATAAGGTGCTCTGTTATTAGTTATTATAGGAACTTTGCATTCGTCCACTAAGAAGTTGAGAACCTTGTCGTCAACATAATTATGTTTTCGTAAGTTTTCCACAAGTTATCCGTATACGAGCACCCAGGTATCAGTCCCTACTCCACGAGAGGACCATAGTTATCTGTCCCTACTCCGGTATCATTTCCGGAATGTTTGCCTTTTGCAAGTGTCACTTCAGAACAAAAATGGTGAACAGATTAAAATATGCATTCCTTTTCAAGATTTTTTTTGCATATATTTAGAAAAGTTCTTTTTCATCTCTCGCGTATTCTCATTGGGTTCTACTTCAGTTTTCAGTTATAGCGACCATGATCTTCATGCCTGCTGTTTTGTTGGTTGTTGGTTTGGCTGTTGAATGATTACACAGTAATATAGTATGATTGATGGCTTCAATTGTTGAAGAATGCTCAAATACATGTTCTGTGCAAATTTCTTTGACGTCTTCCCTTCAGGCCTGTTTGGTTAGAAATCTATTTTTCTAGGTTCAGATTGCATTCACAGTCCCCATTGTTTCCTTTGTACTTTTTTGTGTGACTCCTCTGGCAGCCGCTTTATTGGACTGTCCTGGCCACTCATCTCTTATGTGTTGTATCCATCATTCGTCAATTAGCCATCCAAGGATATAGATTGACCACATTAGTGCCTCACTATTTTTCTTAAAAAAAAGTTGCACCTTGTAATTTACAAATAAAAAGTTTTTTCCTTCCACTTCGCAACGTGTATAGATGAAATCAAAGGTTCATCTGCTTCATCCATGAGCTCTCGTGGTAATACATCGGTCAAACACAGAGCTATATTGTACCTGCGATATTTGAATAGCTTGAACACTTGAGCTCATATATACTGTTTACAACTGTTATAAAAGGAAGTTCCTAGACTGTTGTAGAAAGAAGATGAAGATGCTACATCTGGTTTCCTGCAAAACAAAACAAAACAAAACAAAACAAAACGAAAAACATGCTACATCTGGTTGTGTTCAATGCTAACTTTGATTTCTGCATCTTTTTTTTTGTCGACACCCACCAGTTTTGCTGCTTTCCTGTGCATTGATGAAGTTATATGGCTCTCTCCTCTTTGCCAGTACTTGGAGGCTCCTGTTGCCCCTTCCCCTTTACAAGAGTAGCAGCTACTAACAACAATCTTATCATCTGCCTGCAGGTTCCCTTGTCGGCGATGCGTCCAGAGGTCGACAATGTTGATGCGCCACAGTGAGTTATACTACCTTTTTTTTTTTTTGCGAATACAGTGAGTTATACTACAGACAATGGAAAGACCAAAGGAATTTACAGCCTGTTTATTTGGTGGAACAAAACAATGTTGGTTTTAGTTGTCGTCGTCGCTGTCCATTAGGCCGTGTACGCAAGGCACAGAGACTGCCGTGGCAGGAAGTTGTGCGTTGCGTAGACTCTTTGTGCAGATTTGTTAAACTGATTCTCGTTTATGGACCCCCAACCTAGCAAGCTTGCCTGTGTCGTGTGCAGATTTGTTGTGTGGGGTTGCCGAGCAAAGTTAGAGGAAATAACGTGTGTTTGCAGGGAATGCGCAGCACCCTGCAATTGTTCACCGTGCGTGGGTGCCGACTGGTCGTCGAATTTCCAACTTCACTGATACGTAGAGACTGAGTCGGCAAATTTTGAGATTTGGATGCCCAAGTCTAATCACAATGAACTAGAAATATAAATGTCGAATAGCGATATCTCGTATCTATGTAGTCTATACGCTCTATCTAGTCTAGCAACGAAACGTCGCTTCTCGGCATTTTAGTCGCTAATTATATTGTATGCGACATTTTAGTCGCTAATTATAGGTACAAAAAGATGAATTCCCCCCTAAATATATCATTTTGGTGCTGATTCACTTGCATCATTGATTGAATGCCTAAAATTAAAACTACAAACAAATGCAGAAAAAATATTATAAAACAAAACTTATGGAGGATGATTCTGACTTCGTAGATAAGAGCATCTCTAGCAGATCCCGCAAACCAGGCCATCCGGCAAAATAACCGCCGGTTTGCGGGACGGATCCTATATACCTGGCCCGAGTAGATCCCCAAATCCGGCCGTCTCGGATTTTTTTGTGGGATCCGGAATCTGCGAGGCCATTTCCTTCATATCTACGGGTTTTTGCCCAAGTTTGCCGGCTCCCCTTTCCGTTGGCGTGAACCCATTTCTGCCTGCTTTAGTTCCCGCCTCCACTCCCCGCCGCCGCACATCCCCGCCCCTTGTTGCTTCCCCCGGCTGCCGCACGCCACCCGACAGCTCCTTCGCCCCGTGCCGCATACATTTCACCTAGTTTCGGCAGCGGGGTGCCCATTTGTGCTCGCGGCTCACGACCGGCGCCGGCGCCATGGATCCACCCCGGTGCTCGGCGTGCGGGCTTGTAGTAGGCGGATCCGGTTGGTTCCGGCACCGGTGAGCCTCGGAATCGGTGGGGCTCGCTGAAAGCACACTTGCTCCCCGGGTGGTTTTGGTAATTCATAACAACATATATGTCATTGAACTAATATCCATTCAAGTTAAGTATTTCAGAAAATTCAATGATTGGCATGGCATGGATTAGAGATGTGGACCCCTCAAAACGCGAAGGACATGGATTAGCAAAAGGTCAAGACTCTATATTTTGGTTTAGTTATCCAAGATCACATTGAGTCCATAGGAAAGCCAATACTATTAAAAGGGGATGAGGTGTTGCTTTATGGTCTTTTTGCTCAAGTGCTCAGTGACTTTGCTCCAAAACCCCTCAACCACTTTCTCCATCCAAATATGTCAAAAACCAACATTCCAACTTGGCCCCACCGACATTCTCTATCTGGAGCCACCGAGTTCATCTGGACTTGGCCATTGCCAAAACCCTAACAAATCGGATCCACCGATATGGATCTTGGTCTCGCCGAGATGGCCTTGCCAACTATCTGTAATCTTTTGCATTCACTTCGGTCTCACCGAGTTTTGCAAATCGGTCTCATCGAGATGGCTTGCCAACTCTCTGTTGCCTTATTGCTTCACTTCGGTCCCACCGATTTGATGCAATCGGTGCCACCGAGACTAGGTTTGCCCTAACCATTGCACATTGGTCCATCCGAGTTGTTCCTATCGGTCCCACCAAGATTCCTAACGTTCACATCTTTGCTCAATTCGGCCTCACGGAGATTCTTGTTTCGGTCGCACCGAGTTTGGTCAAATGTGTGTAACGGTTCAATTTTGTGTGGAGGCTATATATACCCCTCCACCCTTTCTTTCTCAAGAGAGAGAGAGAGCCATCAGAACGTGCCTACATTTTTACCATACATTTTCTGAGAGAGAACCACCTACTCATGTGTTGAGATCAAGAGATTCCAATTCTACCATTTGAACCTTGATTTCTAGCCTTTCCCAAGTTGCTTTCCACTCAAATCCTTCTTCCACCATAGCCAAATATGCGAGGAGTTGTTTGAGTGTTGGGGAGACTATCATTTGAAGCACAAGAGCAAGGAGTTCGTCAACAACACACCGTCTATTACCTTTTGTAGAGTGGTGTCTCCTAGATTGGTTAGGTGTCACTTGGGAGCCTCCGACATGATGTGAAGTTGAACCAAGGAGTTTGTAAGGACAAGGAGATCACCTACTTTGTGAAGATCTACCCGAGTGAGGCTAGTCCTTCGTGGAGATAAGCCATGGTGGGATAGACAAGGTTGCTTCTTCGTGGACCCTTTGTGGGTGGAGCCCTTTGTGGACTCGCGCAGCCGTTACCCTTTGTGGGTTGAAGTCTCCATCAACGTGGACGTACGATAGTACCACCTATCGGAACCACGCCAAAAATCATCGTGTCCCCATTGGGTTTGCCTTCTCCAAACCCCTCCTTTACTTACATGTGCAATAGTTTACTTTTCGCTGCTATACTCTTAGAATTGCATGTGTAGGATGATGCTTGACTTGTCTTACTTTCTAAAATCTGCACACAACTAAAATTAGGAAAATGATAGATTTTTATTTGGTCAAGTAGTCTAATCACCCTCTCTAGACATACTTTCGATCCTACAAGTGGTATCAGAACCTTGGTCTTCGTAGCCTTGATTTCCATTGCTTTGGTGATCATAGCCTTGGTTTCGCGACCTAGGAGAGTATGTCATCTAGTGAGGGTAATTATCACCATAGAGGTCCATATTTTGATGGTACAAACTTTGCTAGTTGGAAACATAAGATGAAAAATGTATATTCTTGGTCATAACCCCGCCGTTTGGGCTATTGTTCGTGTTGGCTTGCAAGGTGAATTCTTTAAGGATGACAAGGAACCGGATCGTGAAGCAACCGCGGAAGAATTGAAGATGTTGCAATACAATGCTCAAGCTTGTGACATTCTCTTCAACGGTTTGTATCCCGAGGAATTCAACAAAATCAGCTGCCTCGAGAATGCAAAGGAAATTTGGGATACTTTGGTTTATATGCATGAGGGTACCGAGTCCGTCAAGGAATCTAAGTTGGATGTGTTTCAAAGTCAACTTGACAAGTTCAAGATGAAGTATGGTGAAGGAGTCGCTGAGATGTACTCTAGGCTGGCTCTCATTACAAATGAGATTGCCGGCTTAGGAAGTGAAGAGATGATCGACAAATTGATCATCAAGAAGATCCTTAGAGCTTTGGATGGAAAATATGATACCGTTTGCACATTGATCCAAATGATGCCAAATTACAAAGATATCAAGCCCACGGAAGTTATTGGAAGGATTGTTGCTCATGAAATGTCTCTCAAGGATAAAGAGGAGCTACACAACAAATCTAGTGGTGCTTACAAAGTCTCAACCGATGCTCCCGCAGCTTCAAGCGACAAGCTAGTATCCAATAAAGAGATAAGCCTAATGGTGAACTGATTCAATAAGTTTTACAAGAACAAAGGAAGAGAAAGAAGCTCTAGCTCAAGACACTATGAGAAGAGATCATCAAGTCGTGACCGAAATTGTTATAATTGTGGAAGCACTAGTAGAAAAAGGGCCATTTGTCCCGGTTCGTAAGGGCCTTTAGTCCCGGTTCTGGAACCGGAACTAAAGGGTCGGGACTAAAGCCCAAAACCTTTAGTCCCGGTTCGCTTACAAACCGGGACCAAAGGGGCTCCACGTGGCCGCTGCGGGAAGCCCAGGCAGGAGGACCTTTAGTCCCGGTTGGTAACACCAACCGGGACCAAAAGGCATCCACGTGGCGCTGCCTGGGGCGGGGGAGGGAGGACCTTTAGTCCCGGTTGGTGTTACCAACCGGGACTAAAGGCTCCACCTTTGGTCCCGGTTGGTAACACCAACCGGGACCAAAAGGCGGCCACGCGTCAGCAGCTCGCAGTCGCTGGGTTTTGTTTTTTTTTGGAAGGGAGGGTTTTGGGGTTTTGGAGGGTTAATTTAGGGGTTTCATATTGTGTTAGCGAGCTAATAGAGAGAAGTGACCTCTCTTTTTCCGTGCTTGGTCGACGCTAGCTACTACACATATAGAGAGAACTCGACGCTAGCTAGTAAGCAAATAAAGGAAACCATTAATTACACAAGATCGTCATGAACATATATAGAGAGAAGTGACATCTCTTTCTTCGTGCTTGGTCGAACAACAAGTTTTTGTATATCTATCCGACGCTGCTACATATGTACAATATATAACATCCCTTACAACAATTTCAATTTCACATGGTATTCTCCTTGTTCAGGTATGACGTGGTCAAGAAAGAATCCCGCCAATTCCTCTTGAATTGCTCGTATGCGATCATGTGGTAGGAGTTCATCCCGCATCTGCCAGATCTAATTTAAAGAAGGGGTCAATACATATATATGAATAAAACTCAACACAATTGATGGTAATATATAAAATAAAATTGTGAATATTGTTTACGTACTTCAAATTGTTTCTCAGAGGAGGCCCGTTCAGAGGTATAGTAGCGAATGAACTCGCATACGTAGTATCCACATAAATGAGTGTTGGGTGCCTGCAACAAGCACTTTACGAGAATAGAGTTCAATCAAACTGATAAGCAAGCATGATAATGGTATTGATGAAACTAGAATCAATGAGAGATGCGCGGAACTAGCTAGTACTACTTACTTTGGGGTGTGTAAATCGCAACTCCTTCTTCAGACCCGGAACCTTAGCGGTGAACGTTTTCCAAACCCTGGCAGGCAAAGAAAATGATTACTTGATATCAGGAAATGAACGAAAGTTGCCGATATGGTCCCGGTATTGATTGAACTTACTTCTGGAGCATTGCAGTCATGTCCGCATAATACTTGAGATCTTTACGGAGCGAGTCTAAGACAGTTATTAATGCCCCGTCAAGGTTAATGGATAGCAGAATATAGTGGAAGCTGCGCACGCATAACTCATCAATTACATTACTTAACCACGAGTAAGCGGAACCGAATATGCAGAAGACAGTAACACTCACTTGAAGTTGTAAGGAAAGAGTATTTCCCTTTTGTTTTGATGTTTAAGGAACGTTTGTAGTAAGTTGTTCTCGGTATCTTCAGCCGCCTTTGGTACCGACCATTCATTTACGGTATTTGGGCTAATGAACCCAACGTCGAAGATTCCTATTTTTTGGCATTCGACCATCTTCAATCTGCATAATATAGTGAGGATAATTATATATACATGCAATGAACGAGCTGAGCTAGAGACTTAATTATAGAAGTAATACTTACAGACAGTAGCAAGTCATGAGTTGTTTGTCGAGGGCCTTTTGATTGTATAATTGAAATAACTCCACAAATTCAACAGGCAGCAGGTCGACTCCAAGGAAGTCATGCTCTTTTTTAATTCCGACTAACAAACTGTCTTTCCCAGACTTCCTGCAGGTTTCCATGTACCAGTCATGCAATTTTTGCATCATCGTTGTTAGATGAGGATGATCAGGTTTGACGAGAGGTTTCCCGTGCTCGTATCTAAAGACGTCTACTACCTCAGCCGTTTCAAACTGTACATCATCGGGCAGGTAATCATCAAGAGTGGTACCGGGCAGTAGCACCGGATGATTAGCGATATCGCTAGACACCTTGAGCGGGGGGGCACGATTGCTTCTCCTGTTCGCCGAGCTGGGGAATTGTTTTCCCACTTCTTCGTTTTTTCGCTCTTGCAGCACTGGAAGTACTTCCCGACTGCTGCGCTTTAGCATGTGTCTTAGTAATTATGCGGTCATAGTTGGAATCCGGCGGAGGCGGTGGTGGTCGCTTCAGGGCATCGATAGTGCGCTTCACTTTCACCGGATCTAGCTTCTCCTTCGGAGGTGGAGTTTTCTTTGCAAAATGGTCCCTCACTTCGGCACGACATATGTCCTCGTTTTCCTGCTCGGTCCTCTCATATGGTAACTTTTCCACAGGCTTGAGACATGGACCGTATCTGAATTGCCTCCCGCCTCTGCTTGTACTGCTAGCCGCCGGAGCGGCGGCGTCTCTCTTCCGTCGTTGCTGAGGAGGCGGAGAAGGAGGCGGAGTGCTCCGACGCACCGGAGTAGGCGAAGGAGGAGGCGGAGTGCCCTCACGCGTCGGAGGAGCCGGAGAAGGAGGCGGAGTGCCCTGATCACTCGCCGGAGGAGGAGGAGGAGGAGGAGGAGGAGGCGGAGTGCCCTGACTCGCCGGAGGAGGAGGAGGAGGCGGAGGCGTCCAGTTTGGAAGCTTGATGTACTCCTTCTGCCATAGACATGTACTCCTCAGAGCACGAACCAGCTGATTCTCCCCTTCACCTGTAGAGTGGTAAAGCTCGAGCTCCTCAAATCCCTCCATTACTTCATCCACCATCACAACAACATAGCCATGTGGAATCGTAAGGCAGTGAAAAGTTCCGTTGGGTTGAGGAGGTGCAACAGAGCCGAGAGCCGCCTTGAAAGTGAGGTTATGGCATTTCGTCATAAGCTCGCAATTTTGAACCTCCGTGATAGTATCCACGGGGTAGATAGGCTCCGTGAAGTCAGTCTGAACGGGCTCCGTGGAAGCCACGCTGCTTCTCCGCTGAGATGGCGGGGTAGCTTCTGGGGTAGCTTCGTGCCGCTGAGATAGTTGGCCGGCAGCTCGCTGGCTCTCAGCTTCCTCTAGCTTTTGTAGTCTTGCACTCATCTTCTGCATGTCGCTCAGCTCCGCTTTCCTCTTTCTCTCCCGGCTTCTGTAACCGCCTGCGTCGGGAAACCCAAACTTCCACGGAACGGAGCCTGGTGTGCCTCGTGTTCGTCCAGGGTGCTCAGCATTCCCTAGGGCCTCAGTCAGCTCGTCCTTCTCTCTGTCGGGAATGAACGTCCCTTCCTGCGCTGCGGTGATATACTTCTGAAGCTTCGTGACGGGTATTGCAAGTTGCTCGTCCGTCCAACGGCACTTCCCTGTTTCAGGGTCCAAAGTTCCCCCAACCCCGAAGAACCAAGTCCTTGAACGGTCTGGCCAGTTCAATGTCTCTGGTTCGACCCCTTTAGCAATCAGGTCATTCTCAGCTTTGTCCCACAACGGCCGGGCTTTGAGGTAGCCACCTGACCCCGTGTGATGGTGATACTGCTTCTTTGCAGCGTTGTTCTTGTTTGTCTCTGACATTTTCTTACTCTTGTCTGATGTCTTGTAGGCCACAAATGCGGGCCAGTGATCTCTTATCTTCTCAAATCGGCCGATGAATTCTGGAGTCTCACCTTTGTCGACAAACTTTGATTTCAACTCCTTCTTCCACCTCCTGAATAGATCTGCCATCTTCTTAAGAGCACACGCCTTGACCAGTGGCTCTATAACGGGCTTATTCGGATCCTCCTCTGGCGGTAGGGTGAAATTTGCCTTCAGCAAGGTCCAAAGATCATCTTTCTGTCTATCGGTGACATAATCACCTTTAGGGGCGTCATCCTTAGGCTTATTCCATTGCTTGATGCTGATCGGGATGTTGTCCCTAACAATAGCTCCGCACTGAGCAGAAAATGCATCCTTGGTCCGCTTGGGTTCAATCGGTAGGCCATCGTCCGCGAGTGCTGTGATCGTGAACCTTTATAAAATTTTATATAATTTTAGTTGCATAAATTTTATATAATTTTAGTTTCATAAATACTAGAGGTTTATAAAATATTTTTAGTTGATTCCTTTTGCTATTAGAGATTTATAAAAGCTTTTTAGTTGATTCTTTTTGCTATTGAAGAATATTATAGTTTTATTTTAGTTGATCATAACAGAATTTTTTAATTAATTATTTTTAGTTCATTATTTTTGCTATTAGAGTTTCATAAAGGTTTTCTAGTTCATTCTTTTTGCTATTAGTTCATTCTTTGAGCTAAATGACCCTGAAATTGAAAAGCACTACAAATGAACTCTGAACAGGTTGAAAGTTGGTATGGTATCATCATTTCACCCACATAGCATGTGCTAAAAAGTTGAAAGGGTTACGGCAAAAACTGGATGCACTTCGTGTACAAAACGGACAATCTCTTTCGAAGTATCAGGGTTTCGGACGAAAACTCATCTGTTACAAAAGGCATTTAATTTCTTCACATGTAACTGCAATGATATAGTTGTGGAGAGAAAGTCTTCACTTTTTCTTCGCTTGTGTCCTTTGCTTATTGCGCCGTAACCATGGATAATCTTCATCGTTTAACAGGGTGCTTGGGTCAGCCTTGACTTTGAAGGGAGGAATTTCATGAAACTTTTCATAATCTTCAGACATGTCTGTCTTGCCCTCCAATCCCACGATGTCTCTTTTTCCTGAAAGAACTATGTGGCGCTTTGGCTCATCGTATGATGTATTCGCTTCCTTATCTTTTCTTTTTCTCGGTTTGGTAGACATGTCCTTCACATAGAAAACCTGCGGCACATCATTGGCTAGGACGAATGGTTCGTCTGTGTACCCAAGATTGTTGAGATCCACTGTTGTCATTCCGTACTGTGGGTCTACCTGTACCCCGCCTCCTGACAGATTGACCCATTTGCACTGAAACAAAGGGACCTTGAAATCATGTCCATAGTCAAGTTCCCATATGTCCACTATGTAACCATAATATGTGTCCTTTCCCCTCTTGGTTGCTGCATCAAAGCGGATACCGCTGTTTTGGTTGGTGCTCTTTTGATCTTGGGCGATCGTGTAAAATGTATTCCCATTTATCTCGTACCCTTTGTAAGTCAATACAGTCGAAGATGGTCCCCTGGCCAACGAGTACAGCTCATCAGAAACAGTGTTGTCACCCATGAGACGTGTTTGCAACCAACTGCCGAAAGTCCTGATGTGTTCATATGTAATCCAGTCGTCACACTGCTCCGGGTGTTTGGAGCGCAGAATATTCTTGTGTTCATCGACATACGGGGTCACCAAGGTAGAATTCTGTAGAACTGTGTAGTGTGCTTGAGACCAAGAATGCCCGTCCCTAAATATTATTGAGTCCGCTCCTAGCGTGCCTTTTCCAGTCAGTCTCCCCTCATACCGCGATTGAGGGAGACCAATCTTCTTAAGGTCAGGAATGAAGTCAACACAAAACCCAATGACATCCTCTGTTTGATGGCCCATGGAGATGCTTGCTTCTGGCCTAGCGCGGTTACGAACATATTTCTTTACGACTCCCATGAACCTCTCAAAGGGGAACATATTGTGTAGAAATACAGGGCCCAGAACGACAATCTCGTCGACTAGATGAACTAGGACGTGCGTCATGATATTGAAGAAAGATGGTGGGAACACCAGCTCGAAACTAACAAGACATTGCACCAAATCACTCCTTAACCTTGACAGGATTTCTGGATCGATCACCTTCTGAGAGATTGCATTGAGGAATGCACATAGCTTCACAATGGCTAATCGAACGTTTTCCGGTAGAAGCCCCCTCAATGCAACCGGAAGCAGTTGCGTCATAATCACGTGGCAGTCATGAGACTTTAGGTTTTGGAACTTTTTCTCTGCCATATTTATTATTCCCTTTATATTCGACGAGAAGCCAGACGGGACCTTCATACTGAGCAGGCATTCAAAGAAGATTTCCTTCTCTTCTTTGGTAAGAGCGTAGCTGGCAGGACCTTCATACTGCTTTGGATACATGCCGTCTTTTTCATGCACACGTTGCTGTTCCTCCCGTGCCTCCAGTGTATCTTTTGTCTTCCCATACACTCCCAAGAAGCCTAGCAGGTTCACGCAAAGATTCTTCATCACGTGCATCACGTCGATTGCAGAGCGGACCTCTAGGTCTTTCCAATAGGGTAGGTCCCAAAATATAGATTTCTTCTTCCACATGGGTGCGCGTCCCGCATCGTCAGTCGGAACAGATAGTCCGCCAGGACCCTTTCCAAAGATTACTTGTAAATCATTGACCATATCAAGTATGTGATCACCAGTACGGAGGGCGGGCTTCTTCCGGTGATCTGCCTCACCTTTGAAATGCTTTCCTTTCTTTCGACATTGATGGTTGGTCGGAAGAAATCGACGATGCCCCAGGTACACATTCTTCCTGCATTTGTCCAAATATATACTGTCGGTGTCATCTAAACAGTGTGTGCATGCGTGGTATCCCTTGTTTGTCTGTCCTGAAAGGTTACTGAGAGCAGGCCAATCGTTGATGGTTACAAACAGCAACGCATGTAGGTCGAATTCCTCCTGTTTGTGCTCATCCCACACACGTACACCTTCTCCATTCCACAGCTGTAAAAGTTCTTCAACTAATGGCCTTAGGTACACATCAATGTCATTGCCGGGTTGCTTAGGGCCTTGGATGAGCACTGGCATCATAATGAACTTCCGCTTCATGCACAACCAAGGAGGAAGGTTATAGATACATAGAGTCACGGGCCAGGTGCTATGATTGCTGCTCTGCTCCCCAAAAGGATTAATGCCATCTGCACTTAAACCAAACCATACGTTCCTTGCGTCACCTGCAAAGTCCCCCCACCTTCTCTCGATTTTTCTCCACTGCGACCCGTCAGCGGGTGCTCTCAACTTCCCGTCTTTCTTACGGTCTTCTTTGTGCCATCGCATCAACTTGGCATGCTCTTTGTTTCTGAACAGACGTTTCAGCCGTGGTATTATAGGAGCATACCACATCACCTTGGTAGGAACCCTCTTCCTGGGGCGCTCGCCCTCAACATCACCAGGGTCATCTCGTCTGATCTTATACCGCAATGCACCGCATACCGGGCATGCGTTCAAATCCTCGTACTCACCGCGGTAGAGGATGCAGTCATTAGGGCATGCATGTATCTTCTGCACCTCCAATCCTAGAGGGCATAGAACCTTCTTTTCTTCGTACGTACTGCCGGGCAATTCGTTATCCTTTGGAAGCTTCTTCTTCATTATTTTCAGCAGCGAACTAAATCCTTTGTCAGATACACCATTGTCTGCCTTCCATTGCAGCAATTCCAGTGTGGTACCGAGCTTTCTGTTGTCATCTTCGCAATTTGGGTACAATCCTTTTTTGTGATCCTCTAACATGCGATCGAACTTCAACTTCTCCCTTTCACTTTCGCATTCTCTCTGTGCATCAACAATGACCCGGCGAAGATCATCATCGGGCACATCGTCTGGTTCCTCTTGATCTTCAGCTTCCCCCATTGCAGCATCACCGTATTCAGGGGGCGGGTAGTTGTCATCATCCTCTTCTTCTTCGTTGTCTTCCATCATAACCCCTCTTTCTCCGTGCTTGGTCCAAACATTATAGTGTGGCATAAAACCCTTCTCAAGCAGGTGGAAGTGAAGGGTTTTAGAGTTGGAGAAAGCCTTCGTATTCTCACAGACAGTACATGGACAATGCATAAAACCATTCTGCTTGTTTGCCTCAGCCGCTTCGAGAAAATTATGCAGGCCCTTAATATACTCGGAGGTGCGTCGGTCACCGTATATCCATTGCCGGTTCATCTGCGTGCGTTATATAGTTCTTATTATTGAACAACATATAACTCTCTAGAGCATCTAATTAAAACACACAAATACGAACTTTTTTCTTTTAGAAAGAAGATAAGAAGAAGAGGCTAACCACGGTGTTGCCGGCGCCGAGATGGGCGCGGGCGATCGACGGCGGTGAGGACGGGGACGGGACAGGACGGACCGCCAAACCTAGACAAATCTTGAGGAAAATGGAGCTTGGACAAGGAGCTTCGAGAGGAGAAAGCTTAAGTGTGGCTCGAGCATTTCATCGAACACCTCATGTGCATAGGAGGTGAGCTAGAGCACCACAAAAGCTCTCCCACGGCCGGGCAAAAAAACAGAGCAATGCATTGCTCTGCTCGCGGGCGGGGGCTATATATAGGCCAACCATTGGTCCCGGTTCCAGCCACAAACCGGGACCAATGGTTGTGGGCCCGGAGCGAGGCGCATTGGTCCCGGTTCGTGGCTGGAACCGGGACAAAAGGGGTCACCTTTAGTCCCGGTTCCAGCCACAAACCGGGACCAATGGTTGTGGGCCAGGAGCGAGGCGCATTGGTCCCGGTTCATGTCTAGAACCGGGACAGAAGGGGTCAGACGAACCGGGACCAATGCCCCATGAGGCCCGGCCGGCGCCCTGGCCTCACGAACCGGGACCGATGCGCCCATGGGTCCCGGTTCGTGAGTGAACCGGGACTAATGGGCTTCTCAGGGGTGGACCGATGCCCTGTTTTGTACTAGTGAAGACCCAGACACTATTCCAATGAGTGTACGACACCTCATAAGAAAAGAGAAGAATTACCAAGAGGAAGATATAGAAGAGATGAATCACCTCATAAGGAGAGAAGGAGTAGAGATCATTATGAACGAAGACCCTCTCGAAGAAGCAAAGATTCGGAACGGAAGGACAAGTCATCCAAGAGCTATACAAGAAGAAGACATCAAGCTCATGTTGGTGAATGGATTTTTGGCTCCAACTCCGACAACCACTCCGAGGGAAGTGAAAGCACACTTGCTCCCTTGGTGGTTTTGGAATTCATGTCAACATACATGTTGTTGGACTAATGTTTTCATCTAGTATATTTCAGGAAAGTTCAACAGTGGCATGGCTAGGACAAGGAGATGTGGAACCCTTCAAAATGCTAAGGACACACATTGGCAAAATCTCAAGACTCTTCATCTTTATTTTAGTGATCCAAGATCACATTGAGTCCATAGGAAAGCCAATACTATTAAAAGGGGATGAGGTGTTGCTTAACAGCTTGCTTGCTCAAAGTGCTTTGTGATATTCTCCAAAATCCTCAACCACCTTCTCCATCCAAATTTGTCAAAATCCTAAACTCCAACTCGGCCCCACCGATTCTTTCCATCCGGAGCCACCGAGTTCATTTGACTAAGCCATAGCCAGAAACCCTAACAAATCGATTACACCGATACGGCTTTCGGTCTCACCGAGATGGCCTTGCCAACTCTCTGTTGCCTGTTGCATTTATTTCGGTTTCATCGAAATGGTAATCGGTCCCACCGAGTTCGCTTTGCGAACTCTCTGTAGCCCAATTGTTTTACTTCGGTCTCACCGAGATAAACCAATCGGCGCCACCGAGATTCGGTTTGTCCTAGCCCTTGCACATCGGTCACACCGAGTTTGTCCTAGTCGGTCCCACCGAGATACCTAACGTTCACATTATTAAACTAGTCGGTCTGATCGAGTTCTTTGGATCGGTCTCATCGAGTTAGGTCAATTGTGTGTAACGGTTGGATTTTGTGTGGAGGCTATATATACCCCTCCACCCACTCTTTCACAAGAGAGAGAGCCATCAGATCGTGCCTACACTCATACCTACCTAGATCTGAGAGAGAATCACCTGCTCATGTGTTGAGATCAAGATAACCAATTCCTACCGCATAAATCTTGTTCTCTAGCCTTTCCCAAGTTGCTTTCCACTCAACTTCTTCTTCCACCATAGCCAAATCTGTGAGGAGCTGTTTGAGTGTTGGGGAGACTATCATTTGAAGCATTTGAGCAAGGAGTTCGTCATCAACACACCGTTTATTACCTTTTGGAGAGTGGTGTCTCCTAGATTGGTTAGGTGTCACTTGGGAGCCTCCGACATGTTGTGGAGTTGAACCAAGGAGTTTGTAAGGGCAAGGAGATCGCTTACTTCGTGAAGATCTACCTGAGTAAGGCAAGTCCTTCGTGGGCGATGGCCATGGTGGGATAGAAAAGGTTGCTTCTTCGTGGACCCTTCGTGGGTGGAGCCCTCCGTGGACTCGCGCAGCCGTTACCCTTCGTGGGTTGAAGTCTCCATCAACGTGGACGTACGATAGCACCACCTATCGGAACCACGCCAAAAATCTTCATGTCTTCATTGCGTTTGCCTTCTCCAAATCCCTTCCCTTTACATTCTTGCAACTTGCATGCTTTACTTTTCCGCTGCCTACTTACTCTTGTCATGCTTGCTTGAAATGTATTGTGAATGCTTTAACTTGTGAGAAAACTCTACCTCAACTAAAAGAAAATCTTAAAATTGCCAACTTTGCTTGTTAAGGGTCTAATCACCCCCCTCTAGACCCATCTCCTCGATCCTTCAATTGGTATCAGAGCTTTGGTCTCCTTTACCTTGGTTTAAACACCATTGGAGGGAGATGGATGTGTCTATTTTGGGGAGTCTTAGACGTAGAGTGCCTATTCTCAATGGGGAGTATTACAACTTTTGGAGGGATGAAATGCTTGATATCTTTGATGAATTTAACTTGAGCAAGTACATTCATAACCCCTATGTGCCTCCCATTGATCCCTTGCATCCGACTCATGAAGAGGAAATTGACATGCTTCGTAATCTTAGAACCGTCAATCTTATCATTAAAGGATTACCTAATATTGTGCTTGGTTGTATGCAAAACTTTAAATGTGCTTACACTCTATGGCATGACTTAGAAAAGTGATATCCGGACTACTCCTTAAAGAATCTTGATGAGATTCTTTGTAAGACTATTGCTTTTCACAAGATGAGTTGGAATGATCCTAACTTTGATGCATGCTTGTTTGAACTTCGTGATCTTATGCGTGCCAAAGGAGATGCTAGAACCATTAGTAACATCGTCACGGAAGCCATTAGAATTCACAAACATGAACATTGTCGTTATCATGAAACTAATGAACTCATTGCCCTAGGTAATGATATACATATTGATGATGATGATGTTGAGCATGGCTATTATGATGAAGATGAAGATTCTGATGATGAATTTGAGAAGACTATGAGAAATCTTAGTCTCATGGCTAATCTTCGAGGTTACATGGCCGGAGGAAAAGAATGGGTTCTTGATAGTGGATGTACCGATCACATGACCAGAGATAGAGAGATGTTCCATGAGCTCAAAAAAATGATGGTCCACGCAAGTATGTGACTTTTGGAGACAACTCCAAGGGTAAGGTACTTGGCCTTGGTAAGGTGGCCATATCCAATGATAGCTCAATTCAAAATGTTATGCTTATTGAATCTCTTGGCTACAATCTTCTTTCCGTATCTAGACTAGCTGATTTTGGATTCAATGTTCTATTTACCAAAGTAGATTGCCAAGTGTTTCGACAAGATAATCATAAAATGGTCTTTACCGGTATTCGTAGAGGTGATCTTTACATTGTTGATTTCACTAAGAGAGCTCAACCTCGTACATGCTTAATTGCTAAATCTTCTAAAGGTTGGTTATGGCATAGAAGACTAGGACATGTTGGTATGCGTAACCTTGATAAACTTGTTAAAGGCGATCATATCCTTGGTGTGAAAGATGTTATATTTGATAAGGATCGACTTTGTAGTGCTTGTCAAGCAGGAAAACAAGTTGGAGGAAGTCATCCCGTGAAGAACATCATGACCACACGAAGACCACTCGAGCTACTTCACATGGATCTTTTTGGTCCCAACTCCTATAAGAGTCCTGGTGGTAACTCCTTCGGCTTGGTCATTGTTGATGATTTTTCCAGATTTACGTGGGTGTTCTTTCTCGATGACAAATCGCAGGTACAAAAGATCTTCAAGAACTTCGCAACAAAGGCCCAAAATCAATTTGAAGTGAGGATCAAGAAGGTTCGGAGTGACAATGGAACGGAGTTCAAGAACGCAAATGTGGACACCTTTCTTGATGAGGAAGGTATCTCACAGGAGTTCTCGGCTACGTACACACCTCAACAAAATGGAGTTGTTGAGAGGAAGAACCGGACTCTTATTGAGATGGCGAGGACAATGCTTGATGAATACAAGACGCTAAGACATTTTTGGGCGGAAGCGGTTGAGACAGCTTGTCATGCAACAAACCGACTCTATCTTCACAAGTTTCTGGGAAAAATGGCGTATGAACTACTCACCGTCGAGCAATTGCCAATTGATGTAGGAGATCAAGAACCTTCGGAAGCAATCCAAGATTTATCTATTGGCAAGATTCATCCCGTGGAAGTCAAGGAGAGTACATCGTCTACCCAAGTGGAAGCCCCAACTTCACATCAAGGTGAACAACAAGTTGATATGGAGGCATCCACAAGTGGAACACGTCAAGACGATGGAAATGAGGAAGTGCAACAAGATGATCCACCTCGACCTCCTTCTCCACCTCGACAGGAGAACATCAACGCCAACAACAATGAGGAAGAAGATGATGATGATGAGGATGCTCCACCTCAACCCAAGCAAAAGCTACCACGAGTTAGAGCAAGAATCGACAAGAATCATCCCGTCAAGCAAATACTTGGAGACATCCAATCCGGGAGAATTACTCGCTCTAAAACTCGTTTAGCTAATTTTTGTGAGCATTACTCATTCATTTCTAGTGTTGAACCTATGAAGGTAGAAGAAGCTCTTGAGGACCCCGATTGGGTGAATGCAATGCATGAAGAGCTCCACAACTTCGAGAGGAATCAAGTTTGGACTTTGGTTGAGAAACCGGAAGGAGAGCAAAACATTATTGGAACCAAATGGGTGTTTCGGAACAAGCAAGATGAAGATGGACAAGTCATACGCAACAAGGCTCGTCTCGTAGCACAAGGTTACACACAAGTCGAAGGTATGGACTATGGTGAGACCTACACCCCCATTGCTAGACTTGAGTCCATTCGCATTTTACTTGCTTATGCCAATCACCATGATATCACTCTTTATCAAATGGACATTAAAAGTGCTTTTCTAAATGGTGAAATTGAGGAAGAAGTCTATGTTAAGCAACCACCCGGTTTTGTTAATCCTAAGAAACCTAATCATGTGTACAAACTTCGTAAAGCTCTTTATGGTCTTAAACAAGGTCCTAGAGCTTGGTACAAATGCTTGACTAAGTTTCTTCTTGAAAAAGGATTTGAGATTGGAAAGATTGATTCCACCTTGTTCACTAAGAGGGTTAATGGAGAATTATTTGTATGCCAAATTTATGTTGATAATATTATCTTTGGATCTACTAACCCCTCTTTTAGTAAAAAAATTGGAAAGCTGATGTCGGAAAAGTTTGAGATGTCTATGATGAGTGAACTCAAGTTCTTTCTTGGTTTGCAAATCAAGCAAACTAAGGAGGGCACCTTTGTTTCTCAAACAAAGTATACCAAGGACTTGTTCAAGAAGTTCAATATGCAAGAAAGTAGTGGTATGAAAACCCCCATGCCCACAATTGGACATTTTGACTTGACAAAAGATGGTGAACCGGTTGATCAAAAGGTTTATCGATCTATGATTGGTTCATTGCTATATCTATGTGCTTCACGTCCCGACATCATGCTAAGTGTGTGTATGTGTGCACGATACCAAGCTGCACCTAAAGAATGTCATCTTAATGCAGTGAAAAGAATCGTGAGATACTTGATACATACACCAAACTTTGGCATATGGTATCCCAAAGGATCTTCCTTTGATCTTGTTGGCTACTCCGATTCAGACTATGCCGGAGACAAGATTGATAGAAAATCTACTTCGGGTACATGTCAATTCCTTGGTAGATCACTTGTGTTTTGGTCCTCCAAGAAACAAAACTCGGTATCTTTATCTACTGCCGAAGCGGAATACATTGCCGCTGGTTCATGTTGTGCTCAATTGCCATGGATGACCCAAACTCTTAAAGACTATGGTGTGCATGTGATACATGTACCATTGCTTTGCGACAATGAGAGTGCTATTAAGATTGCACACAATCTAGTTCAACATTCTCGAACTAAGCATATTGAAGTTCGACATCACTTCATTCGAGATCATGTTGAGAAAGGGGATATTGACCTTAAACATGTTCGTACCAATAAGCAATTGGCGGACATCTTTACCAAACCCCTTGATGAGAAGGTGTTTAGCCACTCGAGAAGTGAGCTGAACATCATTGATGCTTCAAACGTGAACTAGAGGTTCATGTGGATACATGCAAGGGCATGAGCATTCTTGACTAATCCATGATATTTTGATGATCATTTTACATCTTGGACACTTTTGCTCCCTTGTATTGTATCTAACCTTTTGTAGGTACTTGGACAAGATTAATGTCACAAGATTGCATCTCACTCTTATCTTGAGCAATCTTGCACAATCCAAGTATTGACATCCTTTGGTGAAACAAGGAACGAGAAAACATCACATGTCCTTTGACAATCTTTCAAGATATGTTTCATTCTTATCACTTTGGATACACTTACACACGTTGTTCCTTGCTAGTCTAACTTATGTAGGAAGATGAACTACAAATGACAGGATTGCTCCAAATGCCAATCAATGAGCATCCACTTCAAGTTCACCTACATGATGGACAACATCACCAAATCCCAAGGTAAGTTTTTCCATCTTAGAGAAGCTTTGCTCCAAGACATGAGTCAAAGCAACTCAACAAGATGTGAAAACATTGAAATGCTTAAAAGAAAAATGGCAACCCCATTTTGAGCTTAAACGATGAGTATGACCTATGATCAAGTGTTCTTACTTGACTCCTAAGTCAATATACTCTAACATAGGTGACTATGTCGCCGACAATTGTCTAGATGAAGTTCTTCAGTGATCTTGTGTTTCTTGTAGCCTTTCCTTGCATTTCTTCTTGCTGGAGTGTTTCCTTACTTCATCTAGATCCCTGTTAATCCTTAATGTCTCTTGCTGATGTTCAGTTTGTTAATTCCTTGCAAATCTTTGTGAGATCTGAATTGCTAGTGAGCTGAGTTGACAAGGTTTTTCCTCAGCATTGAACTCGGTTATACCAATTACAGCCTATCGGTCAGACCGATGCACAAGGCAACTTGAGCATCAGTTCATCGGTTCTACCGAAACGGACTACCCCGGTCTCACCGATACGCACCTTCTGTGACCTACCTAACTCGGAGTCACCGATTGAAATGACTCGGTACCACCGACTTTCACTACTGAGAAAAGACTTTGCCATTCTTCTGTTGTCTGATTTCTTTCCAGCTCCACTAAATGATTCCTATCCTCTATCAGCATCTAAAGCCAGTTTTGGCTAGATTTATCTCTCAAGGACCTCACTCTCTTGCTCAATGACCTCAATGACCCTTCTTGGAAATCGATGACAAAGGGGGAGAGAAAGATACATCAAAGAAATATGAGCTAGGGGGAGAGAAAGAGCAAAAAGAGAACATCAAAGAGAGAGATACATCTTAAAGAGGAGAGATTGTTACATGTTTCTAAGAGGGGAGAAACATGAGTCGTTTGGCTATCTTGTTCACCCTACCTACTCCCAATATCCAATGTCAGATTCAGGGGGAGAGGAAGTTCTTTAGGGGAAGACAACTATTTCTTTTGGGGACATGTCTGCTTCAAAGAAGTACTCACTCTGTGATACTCTCTTCTACATGTCATCCCAATCTTGGTTTCTTGTTTGATCTTAAGTCCTATCTTGGAGAAATTATCTTGTGTTATCTAACCTTGTTTTCTCAAGTGTATTTCTTCAGGTGCTGGATCAAGAACTTCAAGGTAAGTATATGCATCACACTCATAGACATGACAACTTCTTGTTTTGCACATATTATTTGCAAGAAGCCAGTCATGAACATGGGAACATCTAAGTATTACATTCTTTGCTCTGATGCATATAGCCAAGATACATGTCACATGTGTATGTCTTTTACTCTGTGCCTCTACATTCCATAAGCTATCATTTACTAGATGCACATTGTCAGGGGGAGCTTATACATGTCACATGTCTTTCTTCAAAGCTTTAATTCATTCTCATTTCTATCCTTATTTGAAGCTTTGATGTATGTTGTCATCAATTACCAAAAAGGGGGAGATTGAAAGCACACTTGCTCCCTTGGTGGTTTTGGTAATTCATGTCAACATACATGTTGTTGGACTAATGTTTTCATCTAGTATATTTCAGGAAAGTTCAACAGTGGCATGGCTAGGACAAGGAGATGTGGAACCCTTCAAAATGCTAAGGACGCACATTGGCAAAAGCTCAAGACTCTTCATCTTTATTTTAGTGATCCAAGATCACATTGAGTCCATAGGAAAGCCAATACTACTAAAAGGGGATGAGGTGTTGCTTAACAGCTTGCTTGCTCAAAGTGCTTTGTGATATTCTCCAAAATCCTCAACCACCTTCTCCATCCAAATTTGTCAAAATCCTAAACTCCAACTCGGCCCCACCGATTCTTTCCATCCGGAGCCACCGAGTTCATTTGACTAAGCCATAGCCAGAAACCCTAACAAATCGGTTACACAGATACGGCTTTCGGTCTCACCGAGATGGCCTTGCCAACTCTCTGTTACCTGTTGCATTTATTTCGGTTTCACCAAAATGGCAATCGGTCCCATCGAGTTCGCTTTGCCAACTCTCTGTAGCCCAATTGTTTTACTTCGGTCTCACCGAGATAAACCAATCGGTGCCACCGAGATTCGGTTTGCCCTAGCCCTTGCACATCGGTCACACCGAGTTTGTCCCAGTCGGTCCCACCGAGATACCTAACGTTCACATTATTGAACTAGTCGGTCTGACCAAGTTCTTTGGATCGGTCTCACCGAGTTAGGTCAATTGTGTGTAACGGTTGGATTTTGTGTGGAGGCTATATATACCCCTCCACCCACTCTTTCACAAGAGAGAGAGCCATCAGATCGTGCCTACACTCATACCTACCTAGATCTGAGAGAGAATCACCTGCTCATGTGTTGAGATCAAGATAACCGATTCCTACCACATAAATCTTGTTCTCTAGCCTTTCCCAAGTTGCTTTCCACTCAATTTCTTCTTCCACCATAGCCAAATCTGTGAGGAGCTGTTTGAGTGTTGGGGAGACTATCATTTGAAGCATTTGAGCAAGGAGTTCGTCATCAACACACCGTTTATTACCTTTTGGAGAGTGGTGTCTCCTAGATTGGTTAGGTGTCACTTGGGAGCCTCCGACATGTTGTCGAGTTGAACCAAGGAGTTTGTAAGGGCAAGGAGATCGCCTACTTCGTGAAGATCTACCCGAGTAAGGCAAGTCCTTCGTGGGCGATGGCCATGGTGGGATAGAAAAGGTTGCTTCTTCGTGGACCCTTCGTGGGTGGAGCCCTCCGTGGACTCGCGCAGCCGTTACCCTTCGTGGGTTGAAGTCTCCATCAACGTGGACGTATGATAGCACCACCTATCGGAACCACGCCAAAAATCTTCGTGTCTTCATTGCGTTTGCCTTCTCCAAATCCCTTCCCTTTACATTCTTGCAACTTGCATGCTTTACTTTTTCGCTGCCTACTTACTTTTGTCATGCTTGCTTGAAATGTATTGTGAATGTTTTAACTTGTGAGAAAACTCTACCTCAACTAAAAGAAAATCTTAAAATCACCCCTCTCTAGACCCATCTCCTCGATCCTTCAGGAAGCTATCACTCCGACTCCGACTATAGTCAAGATGAAGGTGTTGCCGGACTTGCACTCGTGTCCTCCAACTCCTATGATCTATTTGATTCACCAAATGAATGAATTGGAAGATGCTTTATGGCAAAAGGCCCCAAGGTATCACACCCCGAATACTTTGACTTCAATAGTGATGAGGATGATTTGCTTGGTGATGATGATTTACTTGTTGATAAGGCTAGTGATGTGAGGTATAATGAAAATGCTAGTAATCATGATAGTCAAGAGGAAATGAATGACAATGCTATGAAGGAGATTGAGCGTCTAACTAAAGAACTAAATTCTCTTAAGTTAGCTCATGAAACAACTCAAGAAGATCATAGAGAATTTCTAAGAACTCATGAGAAGCTACGCTCCGAGAAGCTAAATTTAGACCAAGAGCATGAGTTTCTTAAAGCTATCAATGATGATATTCGAAAGAAGAGTTCTTCATATCTTGACAAACATTTACTCTTGTCTACCTTTATGCCACAAGTTAAATCTAAGCAAACTAGTAACAAGGATAAAAAGGGTTCTTCTTCTAGTAGTAACAATAACAATGCCATATCCAATGTTGTTGCTTCTAGTAGTTCTATTGATTCCACTAATGATTCTCTTAGCCAAGTTACACTTGAGCAAGAAAATAATCTATTGAAAGGAATTATAGAAAAAGGTGTCTAGAAGAGCCTTGCCGAGAGTAAGCAATTTGAGGAAATTTTACGCAAGGAAGGAAGGCACCGGAAGAACCAAGGTGTTGGTTTTGAACGAAAGTTCAATGCCAATGGAGTTGAGTGGGAAGAAGATCAATGCCCCAAGACGAAGTTTGTTCCTCAACAAGAAAAGTATGATCCTACTTCCTTTAAGGGAAGTTCAAGATGATCTTCCACCACAAGACCACAAGCTAAAAGGCAAGGACAAGCTTCAAGAGGAGATTGACTCATTTGAAGAAGCACCTCAAGCCTTGGTCAAGTGGGTTCCCAAGACATCGTCAAGTTCTACTTTATCAAGTGCTACTACAACTCCAAAGATTCCCATCAAGTTGATGTGGATCCCAAAGAAGGGGAACTAGAGAAGTCCTTGAGGGCGACTCCGCCAATAAACTTCACTCATATTCATTTTGGCAAGGACTTGTGCAATCAACTTCCACATCTTGCACTAGTTCATGGAGGCGAACTCTCTTGCTGGTAAGGCAAGGGACAAGATATTAAATGCATTCATGGACATCATCATATGTGTATTTCACTCTATGTCTATGGATATTCTTGTGTGTTCCTTGTGTGGGACTAACCCATGTAGGTATTGAAAGCACATAACTCCAAAGGATTGCTCCCAACTCTTGATGGTCTACATCAACATTGAGCATCCACATCGTCAACATCAACATGAAGTCATCATCGACAAAACCCAAGGTTAGTTCATCCCTCTTTGGGGGGATATCACATCTAGCTAGGGGGAGCTTTGCTCTAAGACTTGAGCTTAAGCAACTCTAATGGTGTGAACACATCAATGCGTTATGTAAAAGTGGGAACCCCACTCGTGCTTAAACGATGAGTATGACCTATGATCAAATGTTCTCATTTGACTCCTAAGTCAATATAATCATATATAGATGACCTAGTCATCTACAATTGCTTGATAGATGCTAGAATTGGTTGTGCATGTTTGACACATATTTCATTTGCTATCTTATTGTGTGAGCATGTTGGTTTCACTACAAAAAAAAGACACATCCGTGACATTATGGGCCGAATGAATTTTTTTTCTGTCATGCTTATGACACTTCTATGACGATAATTGTGACAAAAACACGTATCATCATAGATGTGGGGGGCTCCTACTTCTATGACAAAAAATCATGACAGAAAATGGGCTTTTCGTCCTGGGCGGGCCAGGGACGCACCTGCATGACATTCTTTGGGCCGTCCATGACATAAAAATCGTGGTAGAAGTGAGGCCGAGGAAATTTTCGCGGAGTTCCCGGTTACGGTGGGTGGTCGAGGCCGAGCGATGCAGTGTGGTTTTCACGTTTCTCTCTCGTACGCGCGCGTGTGCGAGCCGTGTTCGCTATAACTAAACCCGAGCGAGGAGTTTGCTAACTGAACCCGAGCGATCGCACTGCTACGTACTGAAGCCGATCGATCGATCCCTTCACTGCTAACTGAACCCGATCGACCAACTCCTTCGCTGCTAACTGAACTCGAGCGATCGATCGCTGCTGCTGCTTATACTGAAGCCGATCGAGCCCCCGTGCGAGACGTAGCCACCCGGTGTGTTGGGTTGCCTCTGGATGAACAGTGCCCGTTGCTGCCGCGCGCACGATACGTAGAACGAGTCAAGACGTGGTGATGAGTCTAGCCGGTTGGATGAACAGTTCCCGGTGGGGGTTGGATGAACAGGACACCGGCCATGTGTAGGCGGTTGCCGCTGGATGAACAGGACCTCGTGGTAGTAGGCGGTTGCCGCTGGATGAACATGACCCCGAGGAGGCCGCCACACACACCCTAGCCGGTTGGGGGGGATGAACAGGACCCCGTGGAGGCTGGATGAACAGTAGCCGGTGGAGGCTGGATGAACAGTAGCTCGAGGATGAACAGTGTCTGGTGGAGGCTGGAGGTAGTCGACGGTGGATGAACAGTAGCAGGTGGAGGCGCGCTGAAGGAAGTCGATGGTGGATGAACAGTAGCAGGTGGTGGCTGGAGGAAGTCGACGGTGGATGAACAGTAGCCCGTGGAGTCACGTTTTGCGGTACGCCACACCCCTCCGATAAACAGGACCCTGTTTCGACCGTAGGCGGTTGGAGAGAAGTCCGTTTCCTCCGTTTTGCGGTAAGCCAGACCCCTCCCGATGAACAGGACCCCGTTTCGACCCTAGGCGGTCAAGCAGAAGTCCATTTCCACCGTTCTGCGGTACGCCAGACCCCGTTTCGGCTGTTCCATCCAAGCCGGTTGGCTCCCGATGAACAGGACGTATTCCGACCTATTCGGTTGCCTTCCGATGAACACGACGCTATTTCCTTCGTTCCGACCCAACCGGTTGGCTGCCGATGAACAGGAGGCCGTTGCTGCCGTACGTTGACTCTCCATGTTCACGAGCCCTGGGCGTATGTATGCATGAGTACGCGTTGACTCTCGCTGGGGTATGTATGTACATGGCCATATTTTTTGCAGCGTGTCTGTACGTACGTGTACTCGATATAGACGGGACTGCCTGAACTGCTACGTATGGTCTCTACTACGACACGTGCCGCTCCTTACACGGCCACGGTTCATGAGACTGATCGACTAGTATGTACGTACATGTTCGCGACCGGACAGACAATGCTACGTACGCTTTGACCGGGTAGGTCCCACCTGTCAGGGAAGATGCGGAGGCACTTCCTTGCTTGCAAAGATATAGCAGGTGGGTCCCAGCTGTCAGGGGGATGGATAATTTTTTCCCGCGTAAAAAGGAGGCACTTCCTTGCGTACGAAGATGTAGCTGGTGGGTCCAGCTATCAGCCTCACCGCTCACAGTCCTCTTCGGATGCCTATTGTTCATTGACCACGTTTACTACGCCGCGCCGAGAGCACCAAAGCGGTGGACGACGGCGAGGTCTAGGAAGGGAATGACGCGCAGCCGGGGAAGACGCGGCAGTGGATGCCCATGCCAAGGGGAGTACGAGCGTTGACTGGTTTGGCTACGGTGTGAGACTGCCATCGTCGGAGAATAACAGGGGATGTTGGTGAGTAGAGGGAAGACCTGGCCAACGGTGGGAGTAGGGTGGGGCGGTGAGGCCTGCGCGGTAGCACAGCCGGCCACGGGGCGGCAGGAGCAGGCCGTCCCGCAGGCGGTGGTTTGGGCGGCTGAAGCAAGAAGATCTGAGATTGAAGAAGCATGACAGCCGTTCGATGGACATCCAACGGCCTCTACTGCTAGAATCGCGGGTTGACTATAAGTTGACAAAGGCTTGAGTATGCGTCAACTTTTTTTCCAAGAAACTTTGCGTACGCGTCAACTTTGTAGGCCAACAAATCAGCATCACATCTGTGGCGGATAGCATACATCCCATTTGCTATTTTTAATAATTTACAGTCCATTTGCTATTCTTATGGAATTTACTGCAGCCCATTTATTGTTTGTTAACAATATAGCCAATTTTATAGCTAGGGCCAGGGTTAAAAATTTGAACCAAACTTCCCATATTTTGGCGGGGTCCGAATTATTTTTATCCCAAAATTTCGATTCTGATTCAATCAAAATTCAAAATTAATTTATATGAGCTTAAAATGCAATCAAATTTTGCGTGCCCAGTAAAAAATGTAATGAAATTAAAAATCTCAAATTCTGAAAAAAAAACAAATTGCCGGTTACCTGTGTTTTTATATATTTACACCCCATTTATTATTACTTAAAACCCAATTTTTGTGCAAGCAGAATGCACCCCTCCTTGTTTTTGCAACCCAGCCGGGCGGAGAAAAACAAGTTGGCCTGTGTTGTGTATTCGTGAAAAAATAGTATTCGTAAAAAAATAATATGGGCTAGCCATTTTCACAAAGGAATAAAACAGCTGGGCTAGTTATTTGGTAGACCTAAAATAATAGCCTGGGATACACGGGCCACAGCCCAAGCACAGACCAGTTGATACCCTGCTCCGTCTCAGCAGCAAAAAAACATCTCTAAAGAAATGCATGATCTCCTGGGTCCCTGCTGTCAGCAGCTCCTTGTGCAATTCTATCCTTTATTGACTACGTTGACAATTGTGTCGGACCCAGATGTCAGGAAACCATTGGTGGGAAGTTTTTATTTCTTGTATTTTACTACTAAGGAGGCACTTGCCTGGGTATGGCCATGGCCCTGGTGGGTTCCTACTGTCATCCTCACCACGTACAGTCATCTCCTGATCCTCTTAAATGTTCACCATGTTGACAACGCGAGACGGTGGCGCCACGGCGAGCGCAACAAGGCGAAGAACGACGGAGAGGGCCTCGTGGGCCCTACGGAATAGCGCCCGCTGCGCATAGATTAAAGCCGTTGGATTAACATCCAATGGTCAGTGCTGCTAGATTCGTTTGTTGACTAAGTTGACAAAGCCCTCCGTACGCGTTAATGTAGTAGTCCCACAAGTCAGCCTCCAAATCTCATGGGTCCCAGCTGTCATTAGGAGGAACCGTTTTTTTGCGTAAACATGAGGCAATTCCTTCTGGGCGAAGATAGAGCCAGCGGGTCCCTGCTATCAGGGGGAGGAATCTTTTTTTAGCCCTAATAAGGAAGCACTTGCTTGCGTGCGGCCATGCACCATGTGTGTCCCTACTGTCAGCCTCTCCACGTACATCCCTCTTCCGATGGCTGTCGCTTGTTGACCATGTTGACCACGCCGCGCCGATAGAACCAACGCGGTGGACGACGACGAGTCCTAGGAAGGAACGGCCGGTAGCCGACGAAGACACAGAAGTGATATGCCAATGCGGAGGGGACTAAGAGGGTTGACTGGTTCGGCTGCCGTCGCCGGAGAATAACAGGAGGTGTGGGTAAGTTGAGGGATGGCCTGGCCAGCGATGGGAGTAGGGTGGGGGCACTGAGGCCTGCGCGGCAGCACAACCGGCCACGGGCGGCGGGAGCAGGCCGTCCCGCCGGCGGTGGTTTGAGCGGCTGAAGCAAGAAGATCTGAGATTGAAGAAGCATGACAGCCGTTGGATGGACATCCAACAACCTCTACTGCTAGAATCGTGGTTGACTATAAGTTGACAAAGGCTTGCGTATGCGTCAACTTAGTAGGCCAACAAATCATCATCACATCTGTGGCGGATAGCATACAACCCATTTGCTATTTTTAATAATTTACAGCCCATTTGCTATTCTTATGGAATTTACTGCAGCCCATTTATTGTTTGTTAACAGTATAGCCAATTTTCTAGCCAGGGCCAGGGTTAAAAATTTCAACCAAACTTCCCATATTTTGGTGGTGTCCGAATTATTTTTATCCCAAAATTTCTATTCTGATTCAATCTAAATTCAAAATTATTTTATATTAGCTTAAAATGCAATCAAATTTTGCGTGCCCAATAAAAAATGTAATGAAATTAAAAACAAGTTGGCCTGCGTTGCGTATTCGTCAAAAAAGATGGGCTAGCCATTTTCATGAAGGAATAAAACAGCTGGGCTGGTTATTTGGTAGACATAAAATAATAGCATGGGCTACGCGGGCCACAGCCCAAGCACAGACCAGTTGATACCCTGCTCCGTCTCAGCAGCAAAAAAAACATCTCTATAGAAATGCACGATCTGCTGGGTCCCCGCTGTCAGCAGCTCCTTGTGCATTTCTCTCCTTTATTGACTACGTTGACAATGGTGTCGGACCCAGATTTCAGGAAACCATTGGTGGGAAGTTTTTATTTCTTGTATTTTACTACTAAGGAGGCACTTGCCTGAGTACGGCCATGGCCCTGGTGGGTTCCTACTGTGTCATCCTCACCACGTACAGTCATCTCCTGATTCCTCTAAAATGTTCACTATGTTGACAACGCGAGACGGCGGCGCCACGGTGAGCGCAACAAGGCGAAGAATGATGGAGAGGGCCTCGCGGGCCCTACGGATTGTCTGGTACAGCACCCGCTGCGCATCTAGGAAGCTAGGATCATCGGCCCCCATGTCCGCGACGGCATTGTCGTTCGCCTGTTCGCCGGCGATTTATCCGTCCGCAAGCCGATGCTCGTTGAGGAGAGGGAGGTTGTAGGACTGCTCCTCCTGCGCTTGCCGGAACGCCGACACCGGCGGCATTGGTAGCTCTTCCGCCATTAGGGCGTCGAGGTGAGGCCGCACCTGCTCTATGGTGAACACGGCTTGAACTGGCGCGGGTGGTGGCGCCGACTCCTTTTCGGAAGGCTCGTCCATCGTCTGGTCGTCGTCGCTCAGCTCGGCGAGTTCGCTGGCGAGCCAGCAAGTCTGACTGCTGCATCGGACCGCTGCCAAGCCCGCGTCTGACTGCACTAGCCCAACCAAACCCCGTCCCTCGCGCGCGCTTCTCACCCCAAACGGTCAGCGCCACCCGCGTCGCTTCCCGGAGCAGGCGGCTGCTCCACGTTCAAACGACACAACTGACGTCCGTCCGTCTACCAGCCACATTAATGACACACGGTTCTTGAGGCGGCTACTCCGGCGCCACCCGTCCATCCCGCTGCTGCCAACCATTGCTATATAAACTGCTGCCCCGGCCATAGCCGCAGTCATCCGCCTCCGTTCCCTTTCTCCTCTCCACACCACTTCCACCATGGCTTCCTCGCGCTCCACCGTTCTCCGGGACGGGCGGACGGCGGACCAGAAGAAGGAGATGACCGCCATTGCTGCCGACTGGCTGGCCGGCAGGCAGCCGGAGGACGAGGACATCCCAATGGAGGACGTGGTCGTTGATGAGCCGGCGCCACCCTCCTCCTCCGCGCCATCCTCGCCGGTGCATTGCACCATGACCATCGGCGAGGCCCGTGCCCAATACATGGACATGGTGCGGGAGCAGCGGATGGAGCAGTTCCGGGAGGCGCAAGCCGACGCTGCCTACAACCACCAGCTCCTACAGGAGCACCTGCAGGCGGAGCAGCAAATCGCCGCGGAGCAGGCGGAGCTGCTCGAGTCCTACGTCTCCGCCCGCGAGGGCCGCCTCGCGCGCTGGCGGTACCGCCAGCGGGTGGCGGAGGTTGCGGCCGCCTACAAGGAGGGCGACGAGGCAGGCAAGGCGCTGTTTGGCGAGACAGACGGCGAAGGACATCGCCGACTCCGCCGAGACCCCGCCCCGCCGGCAACGAAGCAGACGATTTTGCCGTCTCTGCCGAGGCCCCCGCCCTGCCGTCAAGGAGGCGGAGGACATCGCCGGCTCCGCCGAAGCCCAGCACCACCAGCAACGAGGCCGCGCCACGCAGAAAATGAGGAAGAGTGGAAGACGGTAGGTCGCCGCCTCTCGGGTCCAAGTAAGGCCACCGCTCCTCCCGCGGCAAAGTGGAGTCGGACTGCTTCACTTCCCGAGGCTCCAGAGGCTATTTACTTATAGATTAAGCTATTTAGTTGAAGAATGTCAGAAATGTAATGAGAACCGGGCATGTTTGAAATCCTACCGTGTTTGAACAAATTTAGTCTAGTTCGAGTATGTACTACTCCCTGCTTCCATCTATATAGGGCCTAATGCGTTTTTCAAGACCGTCTTTGACTATTGATAAGATTAATAATACACGAGATGTATAATGTGAAAATTATATCATTGGAAGTTCCTTTCACGTACGAATTTGATGGTATGCTTTGTGTAACTTGCATGTCATATATTATTGCTCTAACACTTGGTCAAAGTTAGTCTCGAAAAACGCATTAGGCCCTATATAGAAGGAAGGAGGGAGTAGGATTTTTTTGTCAGGACTGTTTTTTAGCGTGGTTGTACATTGCAATCAAACTCACAGGCCTGGCATAACATTCACAACAATCGATGATTATGCATCTCAATGGTGCACACGGCAGAGCCAATTTTTACTTCAGAACTAAAACACAAATAAAGAAAAATTGATTTATGCTGCTGACAGTAAGGGCGTCCCATTCCAAAATGTCAAATGTATGTCATCAATGAGCAAAATTTGACAAGGTTTCCCATTCCAAAATATCAAATGCATGTCTTCTAGCTTGATGGATTTCGTATCTATATGTTGCAAGGCCTTCAACACGTTGGCAGTTCCTTTCATGTAGCTAGTTGGTGGCTCCTTGCAATGTGCATGATGAAGTATTATGGAGGACACGAACCATCCGAACATTTTGTGTAGTTCCACTGAAATCAACTGAGCTGTCTGCATGAATACATAAAAAATCTGATTACTATAACATAACAAAGCACGATCACGTGGATGAAGGCCGATGCTGACCGCGTTTGTTACAGCTGCGGCCATGAGTGACTTGGTCATACCTTTCCTTGTTGTAGAATCTTGCACTTCACATGCTGTTGAGTTGCCATATGAGCTCTGCAGACTAGTCATGTCACCAACGTCTACTAATACTCTGTAAAGCTTCTCGATTATTCCTTCTGTAATGTACCGCAACCAGTAATTGCTTCCTTCTGCAAAGTGCAAGGATCAACTGGGCCCAATAATGCAACAGTTTGCATTAAATACATTGGCTCCTTTTGTGCAGTTCAACTGAAATCATAATCGAAATAGCAACGAGCAGAAGTTTTGATATCCCTGAAGTTTGCACAAAGAGGTATAAAGGAAATAATTACTTACCAATAACGGTTGATGACTTATACGCCCAGAAGAAAAAACATCTACCTTATCTTAATGGGAACAAAACAGGACAGTAGCAATTCTCAAACAGTGTCATTCAATCATATCAAGTGAGACATTATCTTAACAATACATTGGTTGAACATGTATAAAGAACGACAAAGCACGGAAGTAACATTCCTAAAACAGTGTAACTGATTCATATTAACAGAGACATTATCTTAACAATACCTTGGTTAAACATGTGGCTTCCTTTGGTTTGTAGGAATTTTATAGGAATTCTATAGGATAGGATTTGCAAAGGAAAAATTCCTTTGAAGCCCTTTGGTTTGTAGGAATGGATTCCTATTCCTATGTAGGATAGGAATCAATCCTTCACATTTTGGAGGAAAAAAACATTAGCTTAGACTCAATGGAAAAATTCCTATCCTATGCATCAAATGACATCTCTTGCTCTATAGGAATTGAGATGCATGTCATCTCACTTCCTATGATTTTCCTATTCCTATAACATTCCTATCCTATGAACCAAAGGAGGCCAGAAAGAACTACAAAGCAGGATAGTACCATTTCTAAAACACTGTAACTGATTCATAACAACAAAGACAATATCTCAACAATACATTTTGTTGAACATGTACTCCCGCCGATACCTAACAAGTGTTGCAGTTTTGAACTAAGATTCAGTAGTTAATTGTAAGAGTGGCATTGCTTTTAACAGTGGAATCATACGGCCACAAAAAAAACATCGAGCTTATCTTGATGGAAAACAAAGTAGGCCAGTAGCATTTCTAAAATGGTGGCATTGATTCATATTAACACAGACATTCTCTTAAAATAAATTCGTTAAAAGTGTAATTTACTTTTAACAGTGGAGTTGCTTCAATTTTCCAGCGGCATTATTAGATTAACAACAACAAAATAGTTGTATGGGACATGCCAGCACCATGTGCCTCCACACGTATAAATGGGTGATGCTGAGTATGTTGCCGAGCAGCATATCTGTGTTGCTCCCATATTTGTTCTCTTTGAACCTTTTTCCTATGTGAGGGCAGCAAATCTAGTCCTACACAAACTCCCCGACCCCCCCCCCCCCCGATTTCTTTCCTTTTTCAACAAAGAGATCGGTTCCTAACAGATGTGTGTACTGGGTTACCCCTTTTTCCCTTTTCGACCAACAGAGCGTCTGGATAGCCAGTCTGTACTACTTTCCCTCCTTCCTTTCCTCGTTGAACCACATCCTAGATTCATGCTCCACCCCAACCCCCCTTCTTTCCTCTTTGAACCAAGACCTAGATTCGACTACAGAATCGACAAAGATCCGCATGCAGCTAGAGCAATGACGGTTTAAAAGAAAGTTATACCTTAGGGTCATCGCGATGTGGCTAGGCGTGCGGCAGGAGGCTGGATCTGCCCACACTACGTACGGCAGCGAGGAAGAAGGGGTCGGAGGCCCTCCTGCACAGGCGCTGGGTGAAAGACAACAGCGCAGCCGGCAGTGGATTCCCTCCCTCGCCGAAGGCGACAGAGTGAACGCTGCACCTCCTCCCCTTCCCGGTCCGATGAGATTCGGACGGCTCCTTAACTAGCTGTGAGGGGGGAGAGAGAGAGAGAGGCCAACACAGTCTTGTTTAGATCTGATGAAGAGGGTGAGAGATTGTGAACAGAGAAAACCCTAGCAAAGGAACGCTGAGCCTCCAGCGTGTATATATATATGTGGTGCAGCGAGAGTGTGAAGAGTGCAAACCCTAGCAAACAAGCGCTGAGGCTCCAGATTATACAATATCGTATAAAGTACTAAGATTGTGGAGTGGTTTTATTTTTCTCTCCATAACAATCGTTTTAAATTGTGTACGAAACAAAACTCTTTATTTAACGTACCAGACTACCAGTGAAGAAAACTACAATCAACTAACGATCCACGCATCCTGGTCGCACTTCCTGTCGTTCACGTGCGGTACACTAACCTCCGTTAAGGAACAACCACACAGGCGCCAAATTATCGGAAAGGTGTGAGAGTGTGTACAAATAAAGAAATTTAATTTCAATTATTTTGTATGTACAGTTTGCCCTCTCTCACTAATTATGGTTTGTTGCTTTCGGCCTAAATCAGTGTGCCACCGTATCTCGTACTACCTCCATCCGGGTTTTTACTCCACACCATATAGTAAACCAAACTCATAAATAAAATGTTTATACAACTCAATGATTGATAGATCATAGACAACATTTAGTTAATAGCTGGACAAATAAAATTACAGGGGAGCTGAAGACAAAGTTGTGAGAAGGCTTAGAAATCAATACAAAACGTGTGCTCTTAGTACCAACATCGATGCTTCTTCGAGGAAACATTTGGTTCATAGCCAAAGAAAAAATTGCACCAAGGTGAAAGACGACTGTGTCTCCAACGCAACCAAGGTGCACTGATGAATGATGTCTTTGTCTTTGTGGGTAACAAGTAAAGAGCACTGATGGAAGACAGCTTGTTTTTCGTCGAACATCGATCAGCTTCACCAGCCGATGCAACCATGGGACGCAACCATGAGCATCGATAGGTCATCGTGGTGATGCATCATCCATTTGGCATCAAGTTTGGGTGAGGCACCACTAAAGTTCGATAAATCCTCACAGGGGTTTGTTTCTTCTCGGTAATCAAGCTCGAGAAATGAAGAACCACGTGGCAGAGGACAGTGAGGCGGAGCAACAGTCGTCACCCAAATTTGTGCAGTTCCACTAAAATTGAGGAAGACATGCCCGGGTATGGTGAGACGCATCGCTGTTTGCAAAAATATATATATAAAAAAGGATATTTAAGTAGTGTCGTTACTTTGTTTTGGCAGTGGTACAAGATTAGCAGCGGCACCTCAATTGTCAATAAGAATTAATGAAATGCACATGAACAAATAGAAGCATCATGATTATCTTGATGGGAACTAAAGCTGGATACCCGAATAAAAAAACTAGCAGGACAGAAGCATTTATCGAGCCTCTAGATTGATAGCAGCATTACTTAAAAAGGGACATCACTTTAACATGGGCATTGCTTCATTTTACCAGTGATAGAGCTGGACCAGTACAATGACGCATGAAATCCAAAAGAAGCTATACCTCAGGTGAGAGAGATGTGGCTTAGGCGGGCTGGCGGGATGTGCCCACACGACGGCAGCAAACAAGGGCATGGAGGACCTTCGTCCGCGCCGGCGTCGACTCAGAGAGGACGGTGCGCATCGGCTTCCTCCATCGCCGACGGTGACAACGTCAACGCTGCACCTCCTCACCTCCCGCAGCGGGCGTCCAGCATCTCCCGTTTGCGGGCGTCCGGACCGCTGCCACGCCCGATCCCCCGATCCTGACCGCCCTGGCCAACCCAAACCCTCGTCATCACCCGTGCACGCTTCCCGCCCGAAACATTGCCGCATTCATGCCCGGCCAGCGCGGACGCGACCTCTCACTGGCGCCGGCATTGAAGCGGCGCGCCGGCCGAGAGAGCGCCGCCAGCGCCGCTTCCTGGTGCATGCGACTACTCCACGTTAATGACACCACGGCCGGCCACAAAATGCATGCAAAAAAGTTCTTGGGAGTCCGTGCAACGGCTAGCTGTCCTCGCATCCTCGTCTATCTATTCCAATACTCCATGGCGCGATCCATCGACAAGCGGGCGGGAAAGTTTGCGTATAGTCGGTTTGCGGTGAGTGGCACGCGGAGCGACCGTGTGTGGTCAGACGCGAACGCGACAGACGTTGGTTTTGCTCCATGGCGCGATCAACCGAAACGAAAGTTGGTTTCCAAAAGAATACTGTGGTACTCAACGAAAAGTGATGGTTGAGGGAGAAGCGGAGTACTACTGTGCTGCATGAGGGAGAAGCGGAATTCAACGAAAAGTGATGGTTGCTTCGTCCGTCCAACTTATTGCTGGTTCTATGTGATTTGAGGGCTCATTGGTCATTATCACTACGGTGGTAGAGCGTCTGCACTCTTATTTTTTTATTCTGTGATAAAACTATTTTTCTCCACTCTTACACCGGAGGAGTGCCAAACACGACAGCCCAGTGCGCACATGGCCCACCTCACACTATCACCATATTCCTTGGACATCGTGTGACACCTTCGGTCACTTTATCTTTGCGTTTAGTAACACCTGGGTAGTAATAGTATTGGCTCAGCCTGCAGCCCTCCATTCTCGTGCACAAGGAAAACTAACACGCATGCTGATGCATCTGAATGATTCACAGATCATAGCCAATATTTACTTCACAACTAAAGACAAAAGTTGTGAGAGTGTGTAAAAATAAAGATTGATGCAGTCCCTAGGTCTTAAACCCTAAACCCTAAATAGGCTTTAATTTCCTGGCGAGGTAGAACCTGTCGAAGGAAAGAAGCCTGGAACCCATGGACCATCCGATGATCTTGTGCAGTTCCACTAAAATCGAGCTGGGCACCCCTGTTGGCAAAGATATTGAAGAAGTGTGATTAGAATAAAGTAGTGGAACTAGTTGATGAGACATAAACTCATCACAAACAGAAGCCGGTAGAGAATTAGAGAAAGATCCACATGGAGAAGAGCTACGTGGGGAGCTGCGGCGGCAGTGGAGCAAGCCGGCTCCAAAAGGAAGTTGTACCTAAGGGATGCCGGGATGTAGCTAGGAAGGCGGTGGGAGCCCCGATCCGGACGCACTGACAGGGGTTTTCCTCCATCCCCGCTGCCAACTGCGTCTACGCAGAACATCCTCCCCTTCCCCGGGCGACGGGATCCGGCCGGATATGTGACCAGCGGTGTGGCCACCGTCGTTCTATGCGATAGTGTGTGAAGAGAGCAACCCCTAGCAAGCAGGCGTGTAGCTTAGGCTCCTGGCTAGTATTGTGTTATTATTTACTAGTGTATATATAGTGGAGAGCGGTTTTGTTTTTCTCTCCATATTAACCTTTTTATATTGCGTACGTGTCACTGAAGAGTGAAATGATGGTTGCTTCGTCCGACCAACTTACTGTGTGATTTGACTGCTCATTACTCACTATTACTGCGGCCCCTGCACGTGCTCCCCCTACGTGTGTGACCGTTCCTGAGTCTCACTTGTACTCATCTCTACTAGTACATGTCACGTGCCATGCACGTGTAGATTTAAGAATTATCAGTGGAAACAATGGAAAAACACCTGGATCATACTTGTAGAACGAATTTACAAGAGAAGGTAATAGCTATTTAATTACAACATGTATTAAGCTTTCGCTTTATTTAGTGGTACAGATGCATGCAACAGTCACACGTACACATGCACACAAAAATGCGCGCGACGCCCTAATGCATGCATACATGCAACTCGCAAACGTACACATGCACGCACTCATACATGTGTACAGCACACGACGACACACACGCTCACGCTCAAGTGCTCAGCCTACACATGCATGCACACATACACAACCAGGGTGAGCTAGTGACCGTATAAACACCAGAAAATGTATATATTGCCCGCAATGAGCATATTACGAAGTCCACTGACCGTATTTCTACAAATATACAGTGACCGCCAGTGTATTTATCTCGCTTCAAATTAAGCCATATTAACCGGAAAGGAGGCAGTATGGGCTAGCACTACTTTGTTGTGTCCCGTCAACTCGCAGAACGAGGAGAAGCTTGCAGGACGAGGTGAAGCTTGCTTACTACGCCGTCTCCATGCACTGTACCACACGCAAGGTGGCTCGCAGGACGATGAGAAACTTTTGACTAATGCAACCTCTCCCTCGCCAGGCGGTAGACGTGCAGCAGTTCATTCGGTGTCAGATTGCCAGAAGCACACTGTAGTACCATCATTGTTCGACTTCCCGAAGAGGCGAAGAGCCAAGCGCAAGGTTTGTAGTAGTACGAGTAGTACTAGTAGGAGTATACAGGAACCGCATGGTGGAGCATCTGCACTCCTATTTTATTTTAATCTGTGATAAAGTACACATTTATTTCCGAGAAGTGCGGAAAACGGCAGCCCAATGAAGTATTCAAAAACATCGGACATGTATACTATAGATGACATCGACCAACCATGCTCTAATATTTCTTGGCCTTCGTGCGACACCTAGCCCGGTTGTGCAGTCCGTGCGACACCTCGCTTCTCGTCTCTCTCAAGAGCCCGTCTGTGTTCTCGCTCCTCGTCTCTCTCAAGGAGCGGCGGGTTGGCCATTTTGCCATCAATTGAGATCGGTTTGATAACAATCCGGTCCAACATGTCAGTGATATGCCAAGAGGAAGCACGTTGACGACAGGCCATACACGCACTTGCTCTTGTAACTTCATACTAGTAGGAGCGGATTCAAAGAAGAGTGTATTGATGGTTGCTTCCTCCGAGCAACTTACTGTGGGAAAGGTGGGGCTTATGATTTTGACTGCTCATTACTCACTATTACTGGGCGCAATGACCGGGGGTCTACCATGCGGTTGTGCACTCTAATTTGGTGCATGGCACATGGACCCGGATGCTGAATGGCTTCTGGCAATGCTATCAAGCTTCCAGCATTTGCTTACATAATTGATGCACACATAATATTCCAGCGCCATGAAATTGTACGATGCTCTAAAGCTTTCTGCTTTTGTTTCATGTGTGTTGCCAGCTGGAAGGTTGTCTCGTTACAACACCATCAATCAAATAAAAAAGGAAACTAACATCCATGCTCTTTCACAAAATAAAAAACTACTAACTTCCTTGCTAATTCATCTCAATGATTAGCAGATCAGAGCCAATATTTACATCACAACTGAAGACAAAGTTGTGAGAAGGTGTTATAAAGAAAAAAATAAAATTGATCCATGCTTTCATTGGCAGCAACATTCCCGCAGCTCTGTCTAAATCAACAAGGCATGTCAGGAGCATGGAACATTCCGATAATTTTGTGCAGTTCCACTAAAATAGAGCTGAGCGTCCCTGTTACAGAGATATTGAGTAAGTGTGATTACAATAATAGAGGACTGTTGATGAAACAATAAACACACATATAGAAGCCGGTCACCTTTGCAGCCTCTCTTAAGACTACCTAGTTGGAGAAGATTAAGCAAATAGTTGGAGAAGATTAGGCTCGGAGTTGGATGAAGAGGATAGAGCAAAACCAATCTCTCTTTGTGCAGTCCCACTAAAATGTAGAAACGTTGCCCGTGTGACATTTCAGCAAAACTGCACAAAACACTCATAAGAAAAAAGTGATTTGTGCAGTTCACCAAAAGGTCGCAATAGCAACGAGGTGAAATGGATAGCCCTATTTGCAAAAAGAGGTAGAAAGGAAACAATTACTGGCCAATAACAGCTGATTACACATATGCCGACAAAAAAGAAGCATATTCCTTGTCCTAAGGGAAGATAGCAGTACGCTTGTTTATCTAAAACGGTGTGAGGACGAGATTGCAACATGGAAAGTACGCCGGCCGAGCTACGTTTTAGGCAAAGAACTGGGGAAGATCCACATGCAGCGACGTGGAAAGATGGGCAGTGGAGAAATGCCGGAGGGGAGGAAGCTGTACCTGGGGGTCGTCGGGATGTAACTTGGAGGGCGCCGGCTGGCGGGATCTGCCATACCGCGCCGGAGCTTGGTCATAGTGAACGGCGGGTACCGCAGATCGGGACGTGCTGTCTCGATGCCATCGAACGGAGCAACGATGCACGTCCTCCCTTTCCGCCGGCGGACGGGATCGAGGCCGGATCAGTGACCAGCAGTGAGAGAGAGAGAGAGAGGCCACTGCCGTCTTGTGTGAGAGACTGTGAAGACACACCAACCCCAGCAAGCAAGCTCCATTGTATATTGTGGAGCGGATTAATTTTTTCTCGATAACAATCGTTTTATATTCTGTACGTGCCGTTGAGCAATATAACTTAACTAAAAATAACGCGCCAACGCGTCAAGTCGAACTTTGTTTCGTGCACGCGTGGTACACGACCCTCCGTCAAGTAAACAACCGCTACACGCTCTCAAATTAGCACGTGGGCTGCCTTTTCGTACAGAAATGAGCTCCACCGTGTACATGCGCGGGTGTGGCTGGGAACGAGGCGTGAGTACGTGCGTCGTGCGTGTACCAATTCTCTTTGTGTACGTACACCACCGATGTGTGTGTGAGAGAGAGATACAAACCTAGAGAGAGATGGTGTGTGTGGGTTCGTGAGTGTTTTTTTGGGGGTGGTGCGTGAGAGATAGACAGGGAATATGTGTAGGAACGAAGTATGTCTACCAGAGGGGGGAGGGTGAATGGGAGTTTTAAATTTTCTTCGGAAATATCAAAACTCTCGGAACCCAGCAGCGGAACGAATGAAAACAGAGTACAACGAGCGAATACAAACTACCGAATGGAAACTAAAAACATGCATCGAGGTAAATAACATGATTGATATATGTCTTTGAGCACAGTTCGAATGTAAATAGGGTAGCAGAGGTGACCAGTGATGCTCGATGGCGACAAGGTGTTTGGTAGACCAGTTCGCCCTTCTGCACAAGGACTACGTCTGGTTGGAGGGGTTGTGATTTAACACAGAAGATAAACTCTCTTCGCCCTATTCTCCTCGACAATTGGTTCGTCAACCAATGCCGATTACTCGTGGTAGATACTTGAGGCGATCTCCGAACCTTTACAGACTTCTTCTTCGAGAACCACAATTACTCTTGGTCTCTGAAGAAATTGACACCTAACCGTCTAGAGAGTTTGCAGCTCTCAAGAGTAATAGGCAGAGCGTACTGGACTTAGATTCGAGTGATGCTGAACCACTATCTAATTCTTCGGCTCTAGGGGTTTTCTCTCGGTGGATTTTAAACTCAAATCGCTCAGAGAGGGGGTTGCTCAACAATCTTCTCAGAATCAAACGGAGCAGCCACCGGACAACGCCGACGCGGGGTGGCTATTTATAGCCGCAGCCTTCCCGGATGGGAAATGACCATTTTGGACACGCGGTCCAGCCAATGGCCAACTGACACGTTTCACAACGGTCGGATTTGGGAGCAACGGTAACATTACTTGAGGAACAAGTAATGCTAAATCCTCGGTCCGAGACAAATCTCTCGCAGCGAAGAAGATCACAGTCTCTTGCTGGCGAGTATTTGCTCAGAGCACAAAGAGATTTCTCTCATAACTTTCATAGGATTTGGGTTTAGCATTAGAGAATCAAAGTTTCGAACGCTACACCCCTCTTAATAGTACGGTGGTCCTATGACTCAATGAAAAGAAGAAGAACAACGAAATAAATGCTACGTCTTCACTTCGTCTTCATTCTCCTCGGACGCAGTCATTTTCTTCGGACAGACAACGAACCTATTGCTTTGCTTCAGCAATTTTTGGGGGTCACCCTTGTTAACATTATCTTCGGTGATAACCTTCGCTGCACCGCAGGGAGATTATCTTCGTCCTTAGCATCAAACTCCTCGATATCTCTGGGACCTATTACTCTGTGTATACTAGCAAACACATAAGTTCCATACTGTTTATGTCAACAAACTCCAAAACACAAAGGGGCTTATCATTGCACCAACAATCTCCCCCTTTTTGGATGGTTGTTGACAAAACAGATAATCATCGAAGTGAAGATAGATAAGTGAAAAGTAATTCAAACAAGAGTGAATTAGCGTTACTTGGCTCGATGATGAAATATACCCCCCCTAGATGTATGCAGGGTAATAGATGTGAGATAAAATTCTCCTGCAATTCATTTAAGTAAACGGAGGAAATTTCACTCATTCGAGATAATGATTCGTACTGATGATATAATCCATCGAGATTGTAGTGCAATCATTCATAACTTCTGATAATAAGTCCACCTGCAAGACAAATGCTTCGAGAGAAATAGTGCAGCAGGCGGGGTTATTAACATTGTGGCACAGAAGTTTTACACCAAGGCATGAAAGCCTTTTGAAGCAACAAGAAACCAAACCAAACGGAACGCAAAAGAGAAAATCTATCAAAACTTGATGTAATTCTCCCCCTTTTTGTCAACTAGTGTCAAAAAGGTGACGAATAACATGAGGGAAGAGAATGGTGAACTTGATTCACTCGGAGGCATCGCCAGAAGAACTGTCCGAGGAGGTATCTGATTCGGAAGTGACAGGAAGATCTTCATCGACAGCAGCAGGAGATTTTCCTTCAGGAATGTTGGCTTGATGCTGAGACGATGACGGCACATTTGGATCCACTACTTGAGTCAGACGGGACAATACATTTCCTTCAGCTGGTTTTTCCGTCGGTGAGGTAGCTTTAGATTCTTCAAGCAGCTTGCGAAGATTAAGATGCAGCAGATGAGTAGTCGGCTCTCGTGCAGGTAGAGGAGGAGTGCTTCGAGGTTGATAATATTCAACTGAGAAGCCTTTGTTGATGTATGCATAGAGCTCTTTCAGATCAGCATCCCGGAGTTGCTTCTTGGAGAAGAACTTTTGAAGTAATTTCCAGAGCCGTTTCTTGTTCTCGGCAGCTATCAGATGCGTGATTCTTGTTCGGTTGTTAATGGCATTCAGTTCGGCAGCAAGGTGCTCTTTTTCTTGTCGATCTTCAGCAATATGCTTAAGCAGCAGCTGTTGTGTACGCAGACTGACTTCCAGCTGTGAGGGAGGTTGATGAGTAATCATTCGGTTGCGCTGTGGCAAACGTGGCCCATCGAATCCTTTGTGATAATCTTGAGGACTTGACTCAGGTACTTTACCCAAAGATATTTCTTGCAAGATTTGCAGGGTGTCGCGTACCGGAGGAACAAAGCTTTTGTGACTCACTTTTGCCAAGTATTCGGTTTTCATGGAGTAATCAACTACCTTCTGAATCCATGGAGCATAGACTTTGAGGGTTTTCGGATATGCAGCAGAGTCCTTCAAAATGTTCAGAAACTTATCCTCAACATCAAAGACAAATCCCTCAGAGATGGCGAAGATCATATTCCGAAGAACATCTGAGATTGCACCATCAGTATTCATTCCAGCCAGAGGGCAAATTGTATAGGAGAGCATGTGATACAAAGTTTGATTTTTGAACGTTAGGTACTCTGGCTTGGGAGGACCATTGTAGTCACGAATCTTTTCTTTGTCCATTGTGCATTTGAACATGTCATCTGAAATGGCATCAATGTTGTGCACACGGATTTCAGTTTTGCCGTGCTCAAACCGAGGAAAATGAAAGTGCGAGACAAAATCTCTGGAGGTGCACTTGATGCGTTGGCCTTCAGTCATCCATTCCATGATCCACTTGGAACTGTCAGATTCATTACCAGATATGTATAAGGTAGCATAGAACTGCAGGATAATCTCTCGGTTCCAAGGGTGTTCGAATGTGAACACATTGGTGAGATAGAAGTCTTCCAAATTTTGCAACAGCTGATCGAAACAACCAATACTTTTCATCGCTGCTATGTCTGGGAACTTGTGAGGAAAAATTTTCTTGCTATCATAGAGAATCCGAGAATAAAAGATAGCCTGTTCCTGAGTCCAGAACCGGGGTGATTCAGATGTGCGTGGCCCATTGTAAGGACTTTCTTGAAATAATTTTGGGTGCGTATTCCGATTAAACAGCGGCCCTTTGGCAAGATCATTATAGCCAGTGGCTTGTGCTTGATGATCGAGGCAAATTTTTCGAACAATATTATCCAGATCTGAATGAAATCCCAATCTTCTGTTTCGAAGGATAGTCAAGGCTCGATTGGCATCCATGTATGATTCTTCAAGATTCTTGATAAGAAACTTGGAAGTTGTAGTTTTTATACGGTTATCAAAATCATGAAGTTGGGCAGTGAGGGAATTGATCTCAACAGAATCTTCTCGCATGTCTCGAACAAGATCAGTGGCTTGAGTAATGACAGCAGGAGGGATTGGCAAAGATGCTACTTCACCATCGAATAAGTTTTCCACAAATTTGTCAAGCTGCTCCATGATGAACACGTGATCGAAATAATGAGGAGCATCAGTTTGGACATCAGTTTGTGCAACAGGAGCAGATGTCACTGGGTTTTGCTTGGTCGGAGGCATAGACGCCAATGGTTGTGTCATGGTGGGAGCAAATTGAGCAGCCTTTTCTTTCAGAACATCAGCTAGTGGAGCACTTTGCTTGGCAGAAGGAGCTGTGATTTTCTTCACCTTTGGCTTTGGAATTTGCTCGCCAGGCTTAGCTGTGCTTACTGGAGCATCAACAACTAAATCTTGCATGTTTATCGCTTCAGGATGAGGGGTTGTATTCACGTGATCCACCATAGTGACAGTGGTACGAGGAGTTTTTCTCTGTATGAGGATCTTCTCAGGAGCCTCTTTTGGAACTTGATGTGCTCGAAGATCAGGCAGTGTTGTAGAAGTTGTGATGTTCACTTGCTCGGAGAGAGAAGCTTGAACTTCTTCCCTTGTGAGTGGAGGATCATCTTGATCGGAGGGATTGCTTTCATCAGTTCGAGCAACTGGTTTAGCCGGCCTCTTGTTTGGTGTGCTCTTTTTCTTCAAATCACCAGAGTTGGGATCATGTTTGTGCTTCGAACGCCCTTCTGATTTTCTTTCAGCTTTTTTCTTTTCGATGTCAGATTTGATAAGACGAAGATTTTCTTCTTCTCGGGCTCTTTTCTTTTCTGCCTTCGCTGCTCTCTTTTCAGCATTCTTCAGGCGCTTAGCCTTTTCTTCGGGATAAGAGTCGGGAGTCATAAGAGATGACTCATGAGCAGTTGTTGGTGGCGGCGGTCTCTCCTGGGGATCACTTGCTCGAACAAGACCAATTTCACGACAGTCACCCCATGGAGGATGGAAGGCAAAGTTCTTCGCATACCGAGGATGAATCATTTCATAGTGGAACCACTTTCGAACCCAGTGACTTCGAATCTTTTGGAGACGCCTTTTCTTGTCATTTGCCGATTCTCCCGGAACAGTGTTGTACTTGTCATGAGAGATATATTCAGATGAATTTGCGAATGGTTGCCTGCCACCTTTCTTTTTCTTCGGAGCATCTTCTTCTTGCTCATCTGCATTTTGTTCAGATCTTTTTCTTTTGCTGGTTGATGGGCCTACCGTTGGGCCCTTGGCATTTGGAGCCTTTGACTCATCTGCTGTACCCATAACTGCCTCTTCTTCATCAGCCATGCTCATTGGTCGAGCAGAATCTTCAACAGATTGCATATACCTATGAATAAGAATAGAGACGAGGGAAAAATGGGGACAGGGTCACAAATGCTCACAGCAAAGTTTTCGAACAAAGACGTTTTGATGAAGAAGTAGATGCAGACTTTGAGAAATGTTTCGAATGAAAGAAACGTATAGAATGAACTAGTAGGTCCGAGGGATATACTAGTCAGCGTGCTAGGCATTCCATTCGAGCAAAACATAACACAAACCCTAGATCTGAACAAATTCGGATACGAGGGACAACTACAAACCGCATCCGCACTAGTAAAGGTAAAACCCTGGATCTAAGATATGCGGTAAAAACAGAGAATTATGACCGCGGATGAACTCGAACAGGAAGGACGGAGGCCCGAGTTCGAACTGCACGTACCCTAACTTGGTGGCGTGCAGCAGCTATGGCGGCGCGGGGAAGAAGATGTCCCGCGGCGGCGAGGAAAGACTCCGATGACCACTTTCCGGCAGTTAAGCGGCGAAGGGGTCATCGGCTTCGAGCTCAAGGAGGAGCGCTGCGGCGAGGGTTTCGGAGGAGGCGGTTGCGAGGAGGAAGAGAAGTGAACTGGAAGAAGTGGGGTGTGACGGTTCTTATATGCGAGTGGAAATGACCGCACACTGTGAATCAGATCGAACGGCCTCAATACAGAGACTGTTGCGATTCAACGGACAGGATGGGATGGCAGCTGATGGAACACACGTGGCAACCGTCAAGAGATCGTGGTCCTGACTTGGGGCGGGAAACCCCAAATTTTGGACAGCATTCGCCAAAATAGATTAACGTTCGGGCCGAATCTTAATCATGGTCAAGGACACCAGATAAAGTTTCGTTCCAGATGAAATTGAGCATTTGTAACGGAACAGCATAGACTGGAAGAGATAGATTAGAGAGAAAACAGGGTCCTAGGCATTTCACTCAGACAGATAAACACAAACACCCGAAAGACTAGCTATGAGAGAAATGCATTCAGACTAACACAAAAGCTTTCGATCGACAAGAAATCCAATTCAACAAGAGAGAAATGTGGTGGCGTGACCCACCGTATAAGAACTGTATGACCCCGAGCGTCGCACAATTATCGTGGCACCCGGTTAGTCTAGTTCTTCGTTAATGTATTCAATCTCAGAAAGAAAATTTCACTTTGTCGAAACTTTCAAACTCTTCGAGTGTTATGCACCCATTCCTTCTAAGATGTGGAAGTGTTAGCACGGGTGCCGAGACCAGCTTACTGCACATTTGTGAAGTCCAGGATATTTAGCTCACACCGTAACGCACAAAATCTTTTCTCATCAAGAGGCTTGGTGAAAATATCAGCGAGATTGTCTTCGGTCTTGACATGGTTGATGACAATATCCTCTCGTTCAACATGATCGCGAATGAAATGATGTCTGATGGCAATATGCTTCGTGCGAGAATGCTGCATAGGATTATGTGCAATTTTGATGGCACTCTCATTGTCACAGTATAGAGGTATATTCTTGACCTTGATGCCATAATCCTTCAGAGTCTGCTTCATCCATAATAACTGAGTGCAACAAGCGCCAGCAACAATATATTCGGCCTCAGCCGTAGAAAGAGAGACACAATTCTGCTTCCTTGACGACCAACATACCAATGATCTACCGAGGAAATGGCATGTCCCCGAAGTAGATTTCCTGTCAACCAAGTCACCAACCCAATCTGAGTCTGAATATCCAACAAGATCAAACTGTGCTCCCTTAGGATACCATAAACCTAAGGTGGGGGTGTGAGCCAAATATCTCAGAATGCGCTTGACCGCTTGGTGATGCGATTCTTTTGGTGCAGCTTGATAGCGGGCACACATGCAAACACTCAACATGATGTCAGGTCTGGATGCACATAGGTAAAGAAGAGAACCAATCATCGAACGATAAGCTTTCTGATCGAAATCCTTACCATACACATCTGCATCCAGATCCAGCTTACCATTCGTGGGCATAGGAGTTTTGTAGCCCTTCATTTTGGAATCTTGCATTTTGAACTTCTTCAGGCACTCTTTCAGATATTTCTTCTGAGATATGAAGACTCCATTTGCCTGTTGACGAATTTGCAGTCCGAGAAAGAACTTGAGTTCACCCATCATAGACATTTGATATTTATCGGACATCATTTTTTCCGAACTCTAAGCTGCAAGCATTGTTAGTACAGCCGAAGATAATATCATCCACATAGATTTGACATACAAATAGATCATTATCAACAGCACGAGTGAAAAGTGTGGGATCTGTGGATCCTGGCTTGAAGCCTTTGCCGAGAAAAAACTTCTTCAACGTGTCATACCAAGCTCGAGGAGCTTGCTTCAACCCATACAAGGCCTTCTTTAACCTGAAAACTTTGTTAGGAAACTCAGGGTGTTCAAAGCCAGGTGGCTGTCTAACATAGACTTCTTCATCAATTTCACCATTGAGGAAAGCACTTTTCACATCCATTTGATAAAGCAAGATATCATTGTAGTTTGCATAAGCGAGAAGAATACGAATTGCTTCAAGGCGTGCAACAGGAGCATATGTTTCACCGAAATCAATACCTTCTACCTGTGTATACCCTTGAGCAACAAGACGAGCTTTGTTTCTCACCACAATACCATTTTCATCTTGCTTATTGCGGAAAATCCATTTTGTGCCGATGATATTGTGCTTCTTAGGATTCGGTTTGTCAACCAATTCCCACACGTCATTTAATTCGAATTGCACCAACTCTTCTTGCATGGCATTCATCCAATCGGGATCATTCATGGCTTCCTCATACTTGGTGGGTTCTGTCAATGATACAAAAGAGAAACTGCCACAGAACTTAGCCAAACGAGTGCGAGAACGAGTTGTTGGTCGGTAACCTGGATTCTCGAGATCTTCGAGGATTAAAGTAGGGTCAACTCAATTTGCCACTCGTGGGTGAGGAATTTCTTCTTGATGATCATTTTCATTTTCCTCAGTATCAGCATCAGGATTGGCATTAGTGTCACCATTTTCATCATGATTTTCATTTTGATCGGCATTTGCATTCGCATTAGGATTGCCATTTGGGTTCGGAGCGGCATTTGCTTCGGCTGTAGCTTGGCGTGTTCGTCGAGCTATGGGAGCATCATCATCAGAAGAATCAGGTACATTTCCTTCGACTGGCCTGACGTCCCCAATAGCCATTTGCCGAATAGCATCCGAAATCGGAGGTTCATCTATCACATTAGGCAGGTGCTCCTTTTGAGAGCCGTTAGATTCATCAAACCGCACATTTACCGTTTCCATAACTTTTCCGTGATGAGAATTATAGACACGATAAGTATCCGAGTTCGAGCCATAGCCTAGAAGAAAACCTTCATGTGCCTTTGGTGTAAACTTAGAATTATGATTCATGTCACGAATATAGCAAGGTGCACCAAAAACACGTAAATAAGAAACATTCGGTTTCTTGCCACTGATAAGTTCATATGAAGTTTTCTTAAGGAATTTGTGAAGATAAACACGATTCACAACATGGCAAGCAGTATTAATAGCATCAGCCCAGAAGCGAATGGGAGTTTTATACTCACTGAGCATTGTTCTTGCCATTTCAATGAGAGTTCTATTCTTTCGCTCGACAACTCCATTCTGTTGGGGAGTGTATGAGGCAGAGAATTCATGAGTAATACCATTTTCATCGAGAAAATCTTCGATATGAGTGTTTTTGAACTCAGTACCATTGTCACTTCTGACATGCTTAATGCGCACATCATATTCATTTTCAGCCTTCTTGGTGAATCTTTTGAAGATGTCTTGAGTGCAGGTTTTGTTTTCGAGAAAGAACACCCATGTGTATCGAGAGAAATCATCAACAATAACTAGACCATAATGACTGCCTCCGAAACTTGCATAATTTTGAGGCCCGAATAAATCCACATGAAGAATTTCCAGTGGTCTTGTTGTGGACATAACAGTTTTTGATGAATGATGCTTCTTTGACAATTTACCGGCTTCACATGCAGCACATAGACGATCCTTGTCGAATTTCACATCAGGAATACCACGGAGATGATTTTTCTTCATAAGGGTCTGCAAAATTCTCATACCTGCATGACCAAGTCTTCGGTGCCACAGCCATCCTTCAGTTGCTTTTGCAAGCAAACAAGTTCGGACTGAGGGACCCTTAGAGAAATCCACAATATATAAATCACCTTTTCTATTTCCCTCGAATACGAAGGAATTGTCAGTGGCCATAAACACGATGCATTTGGATTTAGAAAATAGAACTAGCATGCCTAGATCACAAAGCTTACCAACTGACATAAGATTGAATCCAAGAGACTGAACAAGTAAAACATCATCAATGTTCTTGTCCTTGGATATAGCAATTTTACCTAACCCAAGTACCTTTCCTTTGTTGTTGTCGCCGAAAGTAATATACTTCTCAGATGAAGCAGTTAGGTTGGGGTTGACAAACAACGACTTGTCTCCGGTCATATGACTAGTGCATCCACTATCCATTATCCAGTCGGTACACCCGGAGACATAGTCCTGCAGAGAAATCAGGCTTTCTTAACCACCCACATCATTGTAGGTGGCTTCGAAACATATGAGCGAGCAGGATATGATTTCTTTCGATAGTCATACGAATTGTAACTTGACTGAGTACGAGAATAATCGAAAGAGTATGCATTGAAATTTCTTCCAGACGAATGAGTATAGCGATTGGGTGAGACCAGCATGTACTCATTCTGTCGAATCTTTTCTAGAATATATCGAGCATTTTCTTCCTGCATGGTTAGAAGTCTAGTAACAGGTAATGCTTCGATAGTTTTTTTAGGCACCCAGATAGCTTCCTTTGGGGGGCCATTCCTGCTGTTCGGTCCAACATAGCGAGCAACAGCCTCACCACATTGGTTTTTGAACAACTTATAGTTGTCCAGAGAATCATCATATGAGTATTCAGGCATAGGCGAGTCATATCCCAAAAGTAAAGCTGGATCGAGCGTTTTGCTCTTAGCAGGCACCCACACAGTGCGAGGATATTGATCAGGTTCCCAGTAGGAGCCATTCTCATTCAGTTTCCTTTCGAAACCAATCCCTTCCTTCCTGGGATTTTTGTGAAGAATGGATTTCTTCAGAACATCGCACAGGGTTTGATGCCCTTTGAGAGATTTGAACATTCCTGTCTGAAGAAAATCCTTCAACCTAGCATTTTCATCAGAAACAGAACCATTTTCCTCGACTGAGGGGTTAGCATTCACAGAAGATTCAGCATTTGATGCAGCGTTGCTGCGTTCAAGACATCTTAAGCAAGGAGGTACAAACACTCCAGGTTTCTCTTTGAGTTGTTGGGTGAGAAGAGAATTTTCTCTGATCAAATCATCATGAGCCTCTCTCAGTGACTCAAGTTCCTGTTTCCTTTTCAGGTAGTCATAAGTCAATCTTTCGTGGTCAGCCGAGTGAAAGTCATGACGATCTGATAGTTCTTTCATTCGAGACTCGAGAGAGGAATACTCTTCGGTCAACGACTGATTTCTCTCCATCTCCTCAACCAACAACCCTTCAGATTTCCTGAGGGTTTTCTCAATTTTCTCGAGAGAGTTTTGTTGTATATTAGCAATTTTGATCAGTTTAGCATGGTCATCCTCATCAGAAGAATATTGATCACTAGAGTGAACCTTGTGATGTTTGGAGGATACCTTTTCTTTCGAGGCTTTGGCCATGAAGAAGTACGCAGGAGACTCGTTGTCGCTTGAATGATTCTCGAAGAAGTTCGATGTAGGAGTGGAGCCGCATGCTATGCCAGCCATGCCGGAGTCGGAATCCTCTTCTGATTCGTCAACCTCTTCGGCGTCAGAGGATGCTTCTTCTTCGGAATCCATCTCCTTGCCGATGTACGCCTTTGCCTTGCGTGAAGTGTTCTTGCGGTTGGACGAAGACTTGGAGGGATTCTTCGAGGAAGATCTTGACGAGGACTTGTAGGCGCTATCCTTCTTCTTGAAGAACTTCTTCATTTTCTTCTCATCATCGGAGTCATAGCTTTTGCTCTTGCCTTTGCTGTGGTGATTTCCTGAGTCATATCTTCCACTAGCATGGATTTCAGCTTCCCAGAGAGGGCAGTCCGAGATGAAATGCCCTGGCTTTTTGCACTTGAAACAGGTGTAATCTCCAGTAGGTTTTGACGAAGATTTTGAGCCGCCAGAGTTGCTGGATCCTTTCTTCTGAAATTGATTTTTCTTGTGAAGGCGCTGGAATCTTTTCGTGATCAATGCGAGATCCTTGCTAATCCTTTCGGTGTCATCTGAATCTTCATCGGCATTTCCTTCTGAGGAAGAATCAACATCAGCCTTGAGAGCATGGCTTTTTCGGTGACTTGAACCATAGAGATCTCTCTTTTCTTCTTCTTGTTCTTCGTGGGTGTTCAGCCTCTCCATGATATCAGCAGAGTCGAGAACTTTGAAATCAGCTCGTTCCCGAATCATCAGAACAAGTGTGTCGAACGAACTGTCAAGGGATCGGAGCAGCTTCTTCACAACTTCGTGATCAGTGATGTCTTTGGCGCCAAGACCTTGTAGCTCGTTAGTAATGTCACTCAGACGATCGAAAGTTTGCTGGCAGCTTTCATTTCCAATTCCCCTGAACCGATTGAATTTGGCCCGAAGTGTATCAATGCAAGCTTCTTTCTGAGTTGAAACACCCTCGTTTATCTTTTCGAGAATGTCCCACAATTCCTTTGCAGTTTCACACTGACGGTAGCGAAGAAATTGAGCACGAGAGAGATGGCCACCAATTTCATCTTTTGCTTGAGCATCCATCTGGATGAGTTTCTTCTCGTGGTCAGTGGGGACCTGAGGCACTTCAACCGTGAATCCATTTTGCACCACGTTCCACATATCATCATCAATAGCTCGGAGACGGATCTTCATTTTCTCTTTCCAGAAGGGATAGTCCGTCCCATCGAAGATGGGAATCTTGAGGCGCGACTTGTAGCTCACTGAAGACATACTTAAACTCCAATGTGGTTAGACCAAAATGAGCAGAGTCAAGGAGTACCTTGCTCTGATACCAATTGTAGGAACGAAGTATGTCTACCAGAGGGGGGGAGGGTGAATGGGAGTTTTAAATTTTCTTCGGAAATATCAAAACTCTCGGAACCCAGCAGCGGAACGAATGAAAACAGAGTACAGCGAGCGAATACAAACTACCGAATGGAAACTAAAAACATGCATCGAGGTAAATCACATGATTGTTATATGTCTTTCAGAATAGTTCGAATGTAAATAGGGTAGCAGAGGTAACCAGTGATGCTCGATGGCGACAAGGTGTTTGGTAGACCAGTTCGCCCTTCTGCACAAGGACTACGTCTGGTTGGAGGGGTTCTGATTTAACACAGAAGATAAACTCTCTTCGCCCTATTCTCCTCGACAATTGGTTCATCAACCAATGCCGATTACTCTTGGTAGATACTTGAGGCGATCTCCGAACCTTTATAGACTTCTTCTTCGAGAACCACAATTACTCTTGGTCTCTGAAGAAATTGACACCTAACCGTCTAGAGAGTTTGCAGCTCTCAAGAGTAATAGGCGGAGCGTACTGGACTTAGATTCGAGTGATGCTGAACCACTATCTAATTCTTTGGCTCTAGGGGTTTTCTTTCGGTGGATTTTAAACTCAAATCGCTCAGAGAGGGGGTTCCTCAACAATCTTCTCAGAATCAAACGGAGTAGCCACCGGACAACGCCGGCGCGGGGTGGCTATTTATAGCCGCAGCCTTCCCAGATGGGAAATGACCATTTTGGACACGCGGTCCAGCCAATGGCCAACCGACACGTTTCAGAATGGTCGGATTTGGGAGCAACGGTAACATTACTTGAGGAACAAGTAATGCTAACTCCTCGGTCCAAGACAAATCTCTCGCAGCGAAGAAGATCACAGTCTCTTGCTGGCGAGTATTTTCTCAGAGCACAAAGAGATTTCTCTCACAACTTTCATAGGATTTGGGTTTAGCATCAGAGAATCAAAGTTTCGAACGCTACACCCCTCTTAATACTACGGTGGTCCTATGACTCAATGAAAAGAAGAAGAACAACGAAATAAATGCTACGTCTTCACTTCGTCTTCATTCTCCTCGGACGCAGTCATTTTCTTCGGACAGACACCGAACCTATTGCTTCGCTTCAGCAATTTTTGGGGGTCACCCTTGTTAACATTATCTTCGGTGATAACCTTCGCTGCACCGTAGGGAGATTATCTTCGTCATTAGCATCAAACTCCTCGATATCTCTGGGACCTGTTACTCTGTGTATACTAGCAAACACATAAGTCCCATACTATTTATGTCAACAAACTCCAAAACACAAAGGGGCCTATCATTGCACCAACAATATGTGTCGATGATATCTCAAACAAAAAATGTAACATATGCAATGTGTGTGAAACAGAGGCCTGGATATATCATATATAGAGGGGGCGATCCACGAGAAGAGATTGGAGGGATCATCGGCGTGAGATATCGATAGAATCGAAGAGAGGGATGAAGTGTGTGGGTGCGCGATCGATAAAGAGTGCCACCGAATTTGTGTGTGCCCAAGTCAAAGATATAGGGCGGCGGGCCTACTAGAACGTGAGAGGAGAGAGGTGCAGTTTGTCTCTGTGGCATGGATACCTACCTACAGCGTTCGACTATCGGGGTGTGTGTGTGGTGGTGGTGGTGGGGGGGGGGGGCAGAGACCTAACTATAGAGCAGTAGATCGACTATTATATGTGTGGAGAAGGAGATAGACCTAGCTATGTATTGAGGGAGATCGATCGACATCCATGCATATGTGTAGGAGAGGCATAATGTTGGGAGAGAGACAGAGCTAGAGTGTCAGAGGGTTGGTGGTGGAGTTGCTTCTCACAAATGGTGGGAGAAGCGTGCTAGACAAACGGAGGGTACGACTGCAATATCAATAAGAGAGGGGATGCCTGCCTGTCTGTGCACGTGCGTGTGAGAGACGGGTCGGGAGGCATGCATGGATGATGAGGGGGACGATATGGCTATGGTAAGCAGACGTAACTACATAGGAAGATGAATCGTCGCGTGTCAGAGAAAGGGAGAGACATAACTTGTGAGGTACATCGATCGGTGTGTGGGGAACAAAAGTTATAGTCGACCTAGCTATATGTAGGGAGATCGATCGGTATACATGTGCATGTGTTAGAAGCAAATAAGGCCCGGAGAGACGGATAGAGAGAGAGGGGTGCGGCTAGGAGGTGGTGCGAGAGGCATACTATATCGAGGGAGGAGGAGTGTGCGACTATGAGATCGATGAAAAGATGGGCGGGAGTGTGCATGTGCGTGGAACCGTATTAGAGAGAGGCGGCATGGACGGTGAGAAGAGAAGAGGGAAAGCGTGTGTTTGTGGTAGGTACACCCGGCTAGAGAGGTATATCGATCGGTGTGTGTCGGAAAGAAGGAGCTGGGGGGCCTACACACACCGTGGGTGAATGACCTAAAGAGAAATAACGAATGTGCACGATGGAGAGAATGTTGAGGGAGGATGAGAGGGAGGCGGGCGTGTGCTTGCACGAGAGAAAGTTGGCGCTAGCTACAAAGAGAAGAGGATTGTGTGGGTGTAAAAGACGAGCAGGGATCATAATTCATTCTAAAAGTGGATTCAGATATTTGAACAAGAGATCATAGTGTTTTAAACTGACGCATGCATGAATATGACGGTGATACCCATGGTGTGGATATGAACATGTTATACTACCTATAATATATATAACATTTATTTGAATTTGTGATAATGTGTGGCTTTTGCAGCTTAGGGCTAAATACCTGTCATAACGTAGGGGGCGGGGCACTATACTTTGTGTGATAAACACAGTGTACATAGGAAACCTGGTTTAGATTCTGAAGATCTAGCTAGTACTTCAAATGTACTATTATTTGGAATCAACATCTAGCATATTCAAAATTTTGAATTCGAGTTCATATAGTACAGATAGTTCATATCTAAGTCTATAGTAATCATGTGGTGTGTGGTTAAGATAAAATACAAATGATGGTTTAACTTGGCAACAATCATGATTGTAGATTCTTATTCAAATAGAGAAACGAATTCAAATTTAGTTCGAAATGCAGCGGTAGTATATACATTTGGAATGCACTAAAATGTTTGTATGAGTAGGTTACATGCATTATACAGCTAGCGAAAAAATTTAATTGGACATAACTTGGATTCATAGTTTTCAATATCATTTGTACAGTAAAACGGGACAAGACTCTCTCTGTGTGTGGTGCGAATAGTTTTTTTTGTTTTTTTCGTCGAGGGAAGTGCGAATTGATTTGGTACGTACATTATTACACATTAGGCTTGTCCCGAAATTTCAACGCGCGCCTTGTTATCCAGACATCGCTTTGTCTCTTTGTGCTCCGAAAACTCACGCCTTGCTATCCCGAAATTACAACGCGCGCTAAAACTCCCTCCAGCTGCCAAATCCCAACACGCGAAATCCCCCTTCTAACGCTGAGCCGAAAGGGCCGCTAGTTCAAATCGGTGGGGGTAATTTCGTAACACACCCTACATTTTGGACAAGCGCGTCCCTAAGTCATGGTTCCCCCCTCCCATCACCTCCTTTTCGCCATTCGAAAACCCAGGCCGCCATAACCTCTCTACTCCAGCCACGAAACCCCACCCACCGCCGGCCGCTACCTCACCGCTGCCCAGCCGGATCCTCTTCCGCGACGATGTCGTCCACCGCAACAGCTCGACGTCCCTCATCCACCGCCCCGGATGAGGATCCGTCGTCGATCTCATCGTCCCGCCGGTTTAGCCGCCCCGTCCTCCACCTCCAAGGAGCTGCTCCGATGATCGCCTCGTCTATCGCGGTTGCTCCATCCCCACAGCTCTGCCTTAACCTGCTCCACCGGAACCGCAACATCCTCACCAACTCCTCGGACAAAGCCGAGGCCTACTCGGCGCCACCAAAGAGGTTGTACACTCATCGCATCGCACCTTCTCCTTAACTCGACCTCCCGGCGCCGCCGGTGGTCGATCCCGCTCCCCCATGGCGCGGCTACCTCGTAGTCGACGCCGCCGGTGACATCTCCACGGCGGCTCTCCCCCAGTGCGAGGCTCCCTCGGCGGCGGCGTCCATACCAGCCGGAGGTGCTGCTGCTCCGGCTCTCGCTCGCTCGCGCTGCTGCTGCTGCTGTTCCGGCTCTCGCTCGCTCGCGCTCCTGGGTCTACTCCGGCTCTTGCTGGCACTACTGCTGCTCCGGCTATCGCTCGCTCGCGCTGCTGCTCAGCTCTTCCTCTCACTCGTGGTGCTGCTCTGCTCTTGCTCTGGCTCATGCTGCTGATGCTGGTACACTGGCTGCTGCAGCTACACGATTAGCTGCTCTGGCTCTAGTTCGCGCTGCTGCTCCGGCTGCTATCTGCTAGGGGAATGGCTAGAAATTAGTCAGCTGACTTTTTCATTTGTGGTCAGTCGATTTCTGAGCCATTGGATGCGAAATCAAAGGCCTATGGTGCTTCTTCAACCTCCATCCCGTTGAGCCGCCAGCCACCACTGGCCGAACTGCCGGCCCCCGCTGCCCGCGGCCGGCAGCGCTCCCGCGCCGCCTCGCCGCCCCGCCCTCCCCGGAACCACTCCCCACCGCCGGTCCTCCGCCGCCCCCGCCATCCCTCTAGGTCTCCCGACGCCGAGCTTTTTCTTCGGCGAATCCCACGCCACTGCCCCACCACCGGGCCCCACCACCGCCGGCTACCAACGCCCCCACCCTGAACCCTAAGATAGATACTGGGGTAGCTTCTCCGGCGAGCCCCCCGCTGCGGCTGGTTCTTCCTTCCCTCCGGCGAGCCCCCCGTGAAAATCGACTGACCCGAAGTCGGATAAGTCGACTGAAGTGTAGCTAAACTGATCTGCTAGTGTCTTCCTTGTCGATCGCGTGCTGATTTAGATCACTGTTTCTCTACTACTAGTGCTGGAGCGGCCTAAACTACATGTGAAGTGCTTCTCTGCTACTAGTGCGTTCAATTTCGACAGTAACATTCAGATTCCATAGTAAATTTCAATTTCAACAGTTAAGTTCAGAGTCAACTGTTTTGACCACATCTGTTGGAGTCAGGTGCTTTTTGTTGATGTAAATTTTACATCTACCACTTTTTGGTAATGTATTTTACAACATATATTGGAGGTGCTATTAGAATCCCACTTGAGATTAACGATCTCTATCTTGTACGCTTCAGCCTCGACGTCTTACAGCTCGCCGGAGCTGCTCCAACGACGTAACCATCCATCACAACAGAGCAGTACCCTGGACGCCTTCTACAGACGCCTCAGATCTTCCTCCACACCTCCAATAGCCACCTCTGCCGCAACTTCTTCAGCGACCAACCCAATGATGCTGAGGTCGACACGGCTACGCCAAAGAGGTTGTACACTTGTCGCATCACTTATTAATCTACATTCATGTCGATCCATTAGGGCTATTTTGGTTCAAAGGAAAAAGTGAAGTAAAAACATAGCAATAGGAAATTTTCCTATGGTACTCTACTATTCAATTATTCATGCATTTGGTTGAAAGGAATGGAGCAAAACATCCACCTGGACCTACTTTTCAAAATCCTATGCATGAAAACAAGACTAAGTGCATTAGTGGCAGAATAACATTCTAACTGTACACATTTTCATATGGTTTCACTTTAATTTGGCCATGTTTCTTTGCATTCCTCTGTTCTTCCAATTCCTGTGAACCAAACACCCAAGTTGACAGAAATCCTGTGTTTACAAATGCTCTATTTCCCACGTGCATTCCTATCCTATTCCGCTGTTTGTCCAATCCCTGCATTTCTAGAATCCTGCAAGCCAAAGGAGCACTTACAGAATTACTTTAGTTACAGATAGGTGTCGAAGAAAACTTTGTGTGGTTTGTCCTGCTCCTGCCGCGACGTCGTCCACCTCACCTGAGCTGCTCCACCGACAGAAGCATCCACCCTACCAGACATCACGACACATGACCATCTTTCGCTGCCTCAGATCTCCTTCCCTGCTACCGGCACCCACCGCAACTGCATCACCATCATCGACTCAGCAGATGAACCTGAGGAGTACACGGGTCCGCAAGAGAGGTCGCACTCTTTTGTTTCTACTTATGTTATGCATTGCTTAATATTAACTGCTACTTTATCGTTCTGTTCACCTCTTAGACTCCAAGTCAGGTCCAAATTAATGTTCAATCTTGAGTTATAAAATGCTTGTGGGGCACATATCGAGGTAGCAATGAATAGTATCTCTGTCTATTATCTGGTTCACCTAGGGTATGTCTATGTTGTTCATCTTGGGTGGGAAACAAACAGTATGTTCATCTTGGCTGGGAAACAAACAGTAAAGCAATCATCATCTGTCTTTTTATTAAATTAGAGATATCATCAACCTGCTATCATTGTTTTTGGATCTATCCACTGGTTGTTACCATCACTCTAGATTTCTGCATGCTCTCCTTACATAATCTCACTATATTTTTTTGTATGCATGTCAGATATTGTACACAGTCATGCTGAACATGTAGAGAAAAAGAGAAGAGTTTTGCGCGGCAATACAATGTCATACAGACATCGCTCCATGGTGGGTGCAATGGCAAACCCTCCCCCCTCCTCCAGATTGTAATCCACAGGAAGATATCTATTCAGAGGCGGATTCAGACAGAGCTGACCACTCCTATTTACCCCCCGAGCTGTTTGCTCTAACTTGGCATGATGATGTTGGTCATATCATGCATATGTTGCCTTGCAGTGCTTACTTTCGACATCATATATGTCATCTGCTTAGTTTAGACATGTTCTGTAATGCCACCTGTTTAGTTTCTATATCATATATGTGAACTATGCAATCTCATCTTTTTTAACCAGCCATAATATATGTGAAATATGCAATGCCATCCTGTTTAGCCAAGCATCATATATTTGAATTATATCTTGTCATTCCTTTTCTTCATTATATTTTCATTTGTCGACAATGTTTGTACATTCAACTACTCTTCCTATGAATCAGCCATTTGAGTGGGTGATGGAAAAATCTGGAGTGAAAACAAGGTCTTCAGAGCAGACAGTGCTACCTGTCGAAGCAGATCTCTTGCTGGGTCCAGATAGCTCCTCAGAGATGGATTCAGAGACAGATGACCAGTCCTATTCCCCCACCAAGGTGTATGCTCTAACTTGGCACGGTTATACTGCTCGTATCATGCATATGGTTTCTTGCATTGCATAGTTTAGACATCATATACACAATATTGAACACCATGTTCTTAGTTCAGACATCATATATGCGAATGCCATCAGCTTAGTATATAAATCACATATGTCAATTATATCATGCGATCCTGATTACTTAAATAACATGTATGTGAATTATGTCATGCGAACCTGTTTACTAAAGAAATCATATAATTATCTCATGCCATCCTGTTTAGTTAGTCATCATATCTTTGAATTATGTCATGCTATGCTATCTAGTTTAGATATACATCATATATGTGAAATTATGTCATGCTATCCTTTTTAGTTAAACAATATATATGTGAACTATTTCATGCCCTCTTTTTTCCACACTATCTATTGCATCTGTCTCTCATACTAGGTCTGTAGATTCAACTACTTTTCTTGTTTATTAGCCATTTGAATTGGAGGAGGTGATGGCAGTATCTAGCGGAGTAAAAACACGGTCTTCAAATAAAACCGGGCTACCTCTTGGTGGAGATAGCACCCCGGTTGTACATGCACAAGAACTAACCCTACCACACATAACCCAGACTCTCGCAGATTGTACCCCTACTCTGATGGACAGAGAACTAGCTTCACCCAATCTAACCCCAACCCCAGCAGATAGTAATCCAGTTCCAGTTGACACATCACCATCTCCAACACAGAGCTCGCAAACAACAGCAGTTAGTAAGGCAGCTCCAGTGCCCAAAGCGCCTGGGCTACCACGGCGAACCCCAACTCCACCAGTTAGTACACCTATTCCTGTGGATGAAGCACAACCAGCCATTCGTAGTTTAGCATCTATCACATTTGATGTTGTTAAATCCTATGTGCATATCTTCCCATCATGGAAATATTATACTAAAGATGAAGGAAAAAGCCAGTTGCAGGTGTTCGTCCATGAGTTATGTGTAAGTAATGTTATTCATGGCAATTACTTTGCTTTGTCCCATACATTCTACCTCCATGCTGGTTATAATACAACAAATGTTCCCATTTTTCTCTATAGAGAAGGACCGATTTGGAAACTCAGGATGAGGTAACCTATGCTAATACCTCTGCTATCTTCAAGAATGCTTTGTGGCAGTATCGGAATTACCTGAAGAAAACGTACTTCACTGGCAAGGAAACTCATCAAATTCCCTTACTTTCTCCTGAGACACATTTACGGGACAATGACTGGGAACGCCTTGTTCTGTACTGGTCCCGATGCAAGAATGTGGTAAGGTCTATGAGATCATTTTTTATTTTGAAGTACTATATGTCTGCGTCTTACTGTACTCTGTTCGTGTAGAACAAGTGCTTAAACTTGAAGAACAACTGTTCTCATTTAAGATTCCATTGCTATGGTGCATACTGCTTTGCTCTTGTATCACAGTATTTACTCATACAAACTTATTTTTAAATTGAAGGATCCAATCGAAACTCCAATGGCACAACAGGTATGTTTAAACATGTTTCTTTAACTGGTTTGCTCTTCTAAATTGCTATGCTGATTTCAATTTCAATTGTGTATACAGTTGACTTCTCATATCATGCACATTACTAGCATCACAACAGAGCCAATAGTGTTGTTGTACATGTATACCCGGGGTACCCATCTGAAATCTTGTTGTGCCATCTAGTTTCCCACACTTGTATTCTTTCAATGCTGCTTTGTCTTGAACTGATATGATTTGAACCACCGTGTCTCTATTTTGATTTTGCAAGACAATGCAGTGACCACAGCACATAGATATATGTTTGTTTGATGCTTTTATTATGTACTACTTCGCAATAGAAGACTTGGTAGTTTAACCCTGTCCACCTTACACTGAACTGGTTCACCGAAATCAGTTTCATATACTACATGCTAAACCTGTTATGTGTCAGCTTGTTTCTTCTTTTAGAATGCTGACAGAATATTGGGGAAGAGTACCTTATTAAGCAATGGTAAAGGAAGTAATGCAGATAAGGTTAAGGATAGTGAGACATCCTTGTTGGTATCCAACAAAGCTAATAAAACAGCTAAGGAAAACTATCTTGAAGACAGTGAGACAACCCCAAAGTCCTGTCTTGATGTAGTGTTCGAGTTACTGGCCACTACCGCTGCCACAAGCTCTTCGAACTCACTGTCTGAATCAATTCGGTTTCTTGAGTCTCAACTACAAGCTGAAAGACATCGATCAGCTCTGCTGCGACAAGAAGCTGAAGGACTGAGGAAGTCCCTGGAGAATTCAGATGATACTTTCTGGTCCAACAGCAAGCATTGGAGGATTTTAGCACCAGACTAGATAAAGCTAATAAGCTTGCTAAGCTTATTGCCAGCATGGTGGATACCCAGGATAACCTTTCTTGAGCTCTTCTGAAGTTGTTTCAGTGATGGACTTGTTTTGCGGCCGCGTTTATTTGCACTGGTTGCCAATTTAGACGCCCAGTGTATGTAATATGCTGCTTTGTTCCCTATATTTGCACTGGTGGCGAACTTTGATGCCAAGTGGATGTAATATGTGTAATAGCCGTAATAGCCTAGCATAAGTTGCTTGATTATTTATTTCCTTATTGTCTTGTTTATTTGTTTGGTTGTAGTCACTGTAGTTCTTTTTCCGCGGTTGGCTAGTGGCCACAATAAAATATTTTTTAAAACTAGGCCACAATAAGCATGGGCAACATACGGACCGTTATAACCATGGTCCTGCTGCTACCTGCTGTAGTGACCATGGGCCTCCTCCGGGCCGTAGGATCCATGGGACTTCTACGGGCCGTAGAATCAATGGGCCTTCTACGGGCCGTATGGTCGATGGGCCAAACATGGGCCGTACTATTCGTGGACCAATAACGGACCGCAATATGGGCCCGTAAACGGTCTAGAGTGGAAATCGTCAGTTTATGGCCCGAGCATAACGGGCCGTTAATAGACCGATATGTATAACGGGCTTAATTCTAACGACAGGCATAACGGGTCGTTAATGGGCCGTATTTGACGACGCTATGAAAACAGCCCTAACGGGCCACAAACGGGCCGACTGTAGCCACGGGCTGAATTTGGTCCACAAGCGGAACAGGCCAGTAACGGACCGTAAGTAATCGAATTCTGGAAATGAGCCCAAGAATAAATGGGCCTTAGAAGGCCAAAAGATAACACGGGCTGGAAATGTCCCAATGGAATAACGGGCCGTTAATGGGTATAAAGCTATACACTGTCCATTGTGGGCCAGTTTCACCACGGGCCGTTAATGGGTCTAGAGTTACAAAGGGCCTCATATGGGCCAAAAGACGTCAGGGGCCATGCATGGGCCGGAAGTTACAACGGGCTGGAATCATATTGGACGGCCCAGATAACGCTACTGGGCCTAATTCGTATAGACCATAACGGGCCGTTAGTTAGTAGCGGGCTGTAAATTGGCTATATGCGAACAGGCCGTTAACAGGCTTTCCGTGGGCCGGCCCGCTTCCTTTTGACCAAGTCAAACGGGCTGGCCTTTTGACCTGAATGGGCCACTGTTGGGCCGAGCCACGTGTCGACGTATCATAGGCGTGTCCCGTCCATTCCCTGGATGACATCTGTGCCAACGGGGAGCTGACACGTGTTTCCTCCGGCCAATGAGAATTTTACACGTGGAAAATCGCCATTGGTCCAGGCTGTTAACGGGTTATCGGATCCAAAACCGGACCCGATAGCATAACGGCGACCCGTTACGGTGGATGCCACGTGTCGGTTACCCTCGACGAAAGTACTTCCATGACGCGCGATTTATCGTCATGGAAGTGGACACTTCCGTGATGATAATTTTGGTATTATCATGGAACACTTCTACGACCGCACAGGTATGACTATCTTGATTCTGTCATAAAATCGTCATGGATGTATATGCATGACAAAAAACGTGACCTATCGTGACAAACATGTATCATCACGGAAGTGTTTTTTTTGTAGTGTTTGCATATTTTCTTCATTCGAGGACATCCATTTGTTGTTTTGATTGTCTTGGTTTTTTGGGCCAAGTGGATGTACAAGAATGCCTAAGTACCTTCTCTAGCTATCTATGCTTTCTTGTCTCAAATTCTATTCATGCTATATCACAAAAATTGAACAAGTCATTTTCGGACCCCACGGGTGAGGCGCACTCGGAGCCACCAATCCAAAAAAGGCCGACCTCCAAAACCCTCTCTATGCATTTCGGTTGGGCCAACTCACTCAAACTCGGTTAGACCGAAATCATTTAGATTGATCTAGGTTTTCAATCTCGGTGCTACCGATTAGACCAACTCGGTGTCACTGATTTGCTGTAACTGCACGCAGTCGCGCGTCTCGGTGCCACCGATTTGTTCCACTCGGTGCCACCAACAACATACGGGTATATACATCCAGCGCGACCGTACGTTGAAAAATTCTTCAAACGTCACGTTCCCGCACCCATTGCTGCCGTCTTCTTGGTCTCCGGATCGTTGCCCTCATCTCCAGTGCGCCCTCGCCGCAGGACTCCGTCGCCGTCAACGGCAATCTGCCCCGCCGTTGCCGCCGTAGAGGATCTCCACTAAGTTAGGCTGAGATTCAACCCTCTCGTGCTTCATTCTTTCCGATTCAATGCACAAGGGTTTTGCCATGTATCTTGCTACGAATGAAATTCTTCTATCCACCAGATTGATTCCATAGATTAGATTCGAGTGAAGATTTTAGGTTTAAGTTTCCGCCAAAAGCATCTTGGACCGACCGATTAGAAATTTTCGGAGTCACCGATTTGGCCCCCGGCCATTGCACTAGTACGTCTCGGTGCTACCGAGTTGTATGAATCAGTGAGACCAAAAGTAAAATCTCTGTGAAACCCTAGCATCTCGGAGTCGCCGAACCACATTTCGGTCCGACCGAAATGGTGTGTTTAGTTTCTATTGAGTGCTTCGGTGTCACCGAGATGATGAACTCGGTCCATCCGAAATGCCTTATGTGAAAACTTAACTCTAAGATTTGAACTCAATTTTCATGAAAAATGTCTGCTTTTTTGTGACGACTCATCTACTCTGCCCATACCTATCTATTCACAGGGTCAGCTTTGCAAGATGTCAAGTGATAGTGATAGTCAGAACATGTGAGAGCAGCATGCAGATCTCAGTGAAGGATCTAGTCCTGAGGACGGCTACTATGAAGGAGTGAGAAGCTCACCAGAATCGCCCAAAGCTGCTACAAGGACAAGAAAGAAGAGAACCTTAGATGATGAGGACGAGGATTTTGTGGCTAGTGAGGCCATGACAAAGAAGAAGAAAGTCGTTGCCAAGGAGTATGGCACAACTACTAGCACAAAACCTTTTGCCAAGGACAAAACTATAGTTAGGAAGGTCCCAATCTCCAAAGCTGAAAAAGCCTTAGCTCCTAAGGAAACCATGACTTTCACACTTGAGGAGCCCAGTGATGAAGAGGCTGATGCTAAGAAGAAGAAGAAGAGGGCAAGGAAGACTGCTGCTTGTGTTATTGGCAAACCCTCCGTGAGAAATGATGATGATGAGGAGGAGGAACCTACTGCTAATGCACCTCCAGCTAAGACTCAGAAGCTCATGTATGATGCAATAAGGACAGCTGCCCCATCTAAGTCCAAGCCCAAAGCTCCAGCACCCAAGAGATCTACAAGAAACATACCTGTTGCAGAGAAGAACAAGGCCCCAGTGCCTGAGGAAAATGTTGATGAGGAGCCACTATTTCTCAGAAAGCTAAAGCCCAAGATTCCAGATCATGACAATGCTCATCCAGTAGCTGAAAACATGATGCACAGGAAGAACAAAGGTTTGCGTCAGTGGAGATTGATTGATCCATATGCTGCAAGGAGAAGAATTGCTTGTGATTACCGCTTTCACACCAGAGAACAACAAGATTTCTATGAAACTGTGCTGCTTGACAAGAAGCCCATTGTTTGTGACATGAGATGGGTGGATTGGAAATACATTGATGCTAATGAGGACTATTTCCCCCATGTTCATGAGAGTTTCAGGATTGCTGGTGTTGATGACTTTGTTGGACAGAAGCTCACCAAGTGGAATGATGAAATGGTCATGCAATTCTACTCTACAGCTCATTTCTATTCAGATGGTAGAATTGTATGGATGACTGAGGGATCCAGGTACCAATCAACCATCTCTGAATGGGCTGCTTTTGTTGGTGCTCCCAAAGAAGAGGAGAATGATATTGATGTCTTTGGAAAGCTCAAGATGGATCACAATTCCATGGCTAATATGTACACAACAATTCCAGAGAAAGACATGGAGACTCACAAGTTTGGCTCAGTGAAGCACTTGCTACCTGGTTTGGCCACCACAAATAGTATCTTGAGGTACACCTTGTTGCTCAAGTCAGGAGATGATAAGATGATACGTGGCCACTCCATCAATCTTCTACATTGTTTGATATACCGCAGAAATTCAAAGTCATGACCCTTATAGTTGAGACTATCAAGAGAACCGCAACTGACCAAAAGAGATCTTGTGGATATGCTCCACATATTCAGATGCTCATCAACTCCAAGGTTGGAACGAGCACATATCTACTTGATCATGAGCATCTCCCATTGCGTCTAGAGTTCAAGGACAATGTCATAGTGATGGACCCTTCCCATCCTACATCTGCTCAAGCACAAGAGAAGATCCGAGCAGCTAAAGTAGCAAAAGAAGCGGAGAAGGCATCTGCTCCCAATGCACCCATTGCCAACCTCAAGTCGAAGAATGACCAGATGACTTATCTGCTAGAAGCCACCCTGAGGATCGAGCGAAGTCTGGACAACCGCACCAAGAACCAGGCGAGCCTAGAGCGGATAGCCGAGTCTAAGATTTATGATCTTGATGTGAAGATCACTGAGGTACAGACCATTGTGGAGAAGCTATGAGATGATGTTGACAAAGTTAGGGCTGCTACTGATGACTGTGGAGATGATAGACCGACGACTGAGAGATTCTAGACAGTGCCCAGGGCATCCAGGTCTGCTGCAGTGCCTGTTGTAGATATGAGGACTACTCACTCTGCACCTGCAGCTACTTCTACAGTTCCACCTCCAGTTTCTACTCCACCAGCCCAACAGGCGTCAACTAAAGCCTTCACGGATGCACTTCTCTCAACGCCATCTACGCACACCGGAGCTGCCAGCCAGAGATCACCTTCAGGAGTTGCCGAGGATCGTGCCTAGAGAGATGCTTAGTCCTATACCTATTCGAACTTTTTGGTACTTGTTGCCAAAGGGGGAGAATTTGTATAGATCATTAGGCTTCGAGAGAGAGAGAGAGAGAGAGAGTGTCTCGCTTTTGCTCGTTGGTTTTTCTTGAGTTTCTGCTACTATTTGGTTTATGCTACTTTGGTTTGAGATACTATGTGTGTGATTGATCATACTATGCTTCATGTGATGCTTAATACCTATCCTTATCATTATCTTTGTATGATCATTCACTTGTGTTTTGGTGATGTGCGCTTACTATTCCATTCATATCATTGTGCGCGCTCCACCAAGTTGCATGTGACATGGAAGAGTAACCCATGATCCTAATCGATTGTGCATTTGCATTCAAACGCAAATCTTTAATAATGCACAATTTTAGGGGGAGCTCTTACTTATCACATACTTCTCAAAGCGACATTGTATTCCATTCTTTTAATCATTTGTCGAAGCTTTGATCTATATGTTGTCATCAATTACCAAAAAGGGAGATATTGAAAGCACACTTGCTCCTCGGGTGGTTTTGGTAATTCATAACAGCATATATGTCATTGAACTAATATCCATTCAAGTTAAACATTTCAGAAAGTTCAATGATTGGCATGGCATGGATTAGAGATGTGGACCCCTCAAAATGCTAAGGACATGGATTGGCAAAAGCTCAAGACTCTATATTTTTGGTTTAGTGATCCAAGATCACATTGAGTCCATAGGAAAGCCAATACTATTAAAAGGGGATGAGGTGTTGCTTTATGGTCTTTTTGCTCAAGTGCTCAGTGACTTTGCTCCAAAACCCTCAACCACTTTCTCCATCCAAATATGTCCAAAACCAACATTCCAACCCGGCCCCACCGACATTCTCTATCCGGAGCCACCGAGTTTATCTGGAATTAGCCACTGCCAAAACCCTAACAAATCGGATCCACCGATATGGATCTCGGTCTCACCTAGATGGCCTTGCCAACTCTTTGTAATCTTTTGCATTCACTTCGGTCTCACCGAGTTTTGCAAATCGGTCTCACCGAGATGGCTTGCCAACTCTCTATTGCCTTATTGCTTCACTTTGGTCCCACCGAGTTGATGCAATCGGTGCCACCGAGATGAGGTTTGCCCTAACCATTGCACATCGGTCCATCTGAGTTGTTCCTATAAGTCCCACCGAGATTCCTAACGTTCACATCTTTGCTCAATTCGGTCTCACAGAGATTCACAGAGATTCTTGTTTCGGTCCCACCGAGTTTGGTCAAATGTGTGTAACGGTTGAATTTTGGGTGGAGGCTATATATACCCCTCCACCCTTTCTTTCTCAAGAGAGAGAGCCATCAGAACGTGCCTACACTTCTACCATACATTTTCTGAGAGAGAACCACCTACTCATGTGTTGAGATCAAGAGATTCCAATCCTACCATTTGAACCTTGATTTCTAGCCTTTCCCAAGTTGCTTTCCACTCAAATCCTTCTTCCACCATAGTCAAATCTGTGAGGAGTTGTTTGAGTGTTGGGGAGACTATCATTTGAAGCACAAGAGCAAGGAGTTCATCAACAGCACACCGTCTATTACCTTTTGAAGAGTGGTGTCTCCTAGATTGGTTAGGTGTCACTTGGGAGCCTCCGACATGATGTGGAGTTGAACCAAGGAGTTTGTAAGGGCAAGGAGATCACCTACTTTGTGAAGATCTATCCGAGTGAGGCTAGTCCTTCGTTGACGTAAGCCATGGTGGGATATACAAGGTTGCTTCTTCGTGGACCCTTTGTGGGTGGAGCCCTTCGTGGACTCTTGCAGCTGTTACCCTTTGTGGGTTGAAGTCTCCATCAACGTGGACGTACGATAGCACCACCTATTGGAACCACGCCAAAAATCACCATGTCCCCATTGCATTTGCCTTCTCCAAACCCCTCCTTTACTTACATGTGCAATTGTTTACTTTCCGCTGCTATACTCTTAGAATTGCATGTGTAGGGTGATGCTTGACTTGTCTTGCTAAAATCTGCCCACAACTAAAATTGGGAAAAGAATAGATTTTTATTTGGTCAATTAGTCTAATCACCCCCTCTAGATATACTTTCGATCCTACACTAGCTCGCGCGCGTCGGAGGAAGAGGGCGGCGCGGCTTTGCTTCGCTGGCGGGGGAGAAGAAGAGCGTGGCGCGACTTTGTTTTGGATGACAAGGTATATCCAACACTGCGGTTTCGTGCTCGATTTAAACCGGAGTAGGTTCAGGTGAAATTTATGGGCATTTTTTGTGTGCAATTTGTTGATGGATTGGATTTCGTCCTCGTCGTCTTCGTGTGATGATTCAGACATAGAAGAGATGATCCTCGATGACAATGTCGACAACCTAGTGCTGTTGCATCTCACGGACGAATTTGAGGTAGGGCCGAAGAAAAAGCGGCGCGGATCAACGGTCGGCTGGCTATGCATTCCCCGCAACCGAGCTCTTAGTGACAAGATGCTCATGAAAGACTACTTCGCCGAGGTACCGACATATCCGGCTCACCTCTTTCGTAGGCGATATCGAATGCGTAGGTCACTTTTTGTCTGCATCGTCGAGGCTTGCGAGCAAAGTTGTCGTTTCTTCACTCGGCGTAGGAATGCCGCCGGTTTGATTGGGTTTAGTGCATATCAAAAAATATCGGCGGCGATTAGAGTGATTGTTTATGTTGTTCCCACCGACTACGCGGATGAATATATTCGCATTGGCCAAGATACCACCATCAAATGTGTATGTGTCTTTGCAAAGACAATGATTCGGGTTTTTGGCCCGGAGTACCTTCGAGCTCTAAACAAAGAAGATACAAAGAAGCTCGTGGCAATGATAGAAGCAAGGGGATGGCCGGGCATGCTAGGTAGTATTGATTGCATGCATTGGAGGTGGAAGGACTACCCGGTGGCTTGGGCAGGGCAATACATCGGCCACAAACATAAAACCATGATCGTGCTTGAAGCCATGGCTTCATATGATCTATGGATTTGGCATTGTGTCTTTGGTTTGTCGGGGTCTCTCAATGATATAAATGTTTTGCATCAATCTTATCTACTTGCTCAGCTAGGTAGTGGCAAAGCTTCGGCTTGCAACTATACCGTCAATGGCCATGACTATACCATGGGGTACTATCTTGCCGACGATATTTATCCTTCATGGTCAACATTTGTTGTAATGAAAACTATTGTTGTATTGTGAATTGCTTTTTTGACCATTTATATATTCGTATGTTAAATTTATACTAGTAGAACGCCCGTGCGTTGCTACAGGCTACAATGCTTATAAATGAATCAAAAAAATGATGAATGTCGTCTTCAAAGTCAAAGCTCATTTCTTTCTCATACATCCATGCGTGTTCGGATCAAATGGGAGCCTAGCAGGCTCCCCAAAATTCAATCGTCTTAACAGTCCGGTCTCTTCCAAATCTAGACCATATGTGGGGAAGAAATGAGATTGTCTAGACTATTCATCATGTTATCTCCAACATGTGGTTCCAACACAAAAAACCCAACCCACAACGAACCCTTTCCTTTTCCTTGTCGGGCCCTCCCCTTCCCGCTTGGTTTCCCACCGTAGAGGGACATTTCTCGCTGGAGCCCTATCCTTTAAAACCGGATGACGTCCACCTCACCTTCGCCATGACACCCTCTTTTCTTCACAACGTATTTCTCCACGGACCGCCAAGGAGGAGTCTCCCACCAACTGCCCCGCTCTCGTCCTAATCCCCTCCCACATGTTTGTGCCGATCCGCCACCCTCGTCGAGGGGTAAGAGGCATGCACCGACCGTGACGCCCCCCACCCGATCCAAAAAGGTAGATCCAATGTCGCATGAGCCATTGGCACATTGTAACATACATTTGAATGTTGTGCATTCCACGAAAATATTATGTCCGTTGTTGGGAACACCTCATCTTCGCCATGGCACCCTCTCTCCTTCACACCATACTTCCCCTCGGACCGCCAAGGATGAGTCTGCGCCAACTACCCCGCTCTCCGCCATGTTCCCCTCCAATCGTGTTCGCGTCGATCGGCCACCCTCCCCGCTTTCTGCTCTGATCCCATCCCCTTGCGGGAAATGTGGTTATCCGGACAATTCTTCATGTTATCTCCAACACGTGGCCCCAACACAAAAACCCCACCCCACGACGCACCCTTTTCTTTTTTTGTCGGACCCTCCCCCTCCCGCTTGGTTTCCCATGGTAGAGGGACATTTCTCGCTGGAGCCCTCTCCTTTAAAACTGGATCATGCCCACCACACCTTCGCCATGGCACCCTCTCTCCTTCAGACCGCACTTCTCCATGAACCGCCAAGGAGGAGTCTCCCACCAACCGCCCCGCTCTCCGTCCTGATCCCCTGCCCCATGTTCATGTCGATCTGCCACCCCCATCAAGGGGTAAGAGGCGTGTGCCGCCCGTGATGCCCCACCTTGAGCCAAGAAGGAAGATCCAATGTCTCCTGAGCCATTTCCACGTTGTAACATACAATTGAATGTCGTGCATTCCAAAAAAATGATGTCCATTGTTGGGCACACCTCATCTTCGCCATGGCGCCCTCTCTCCTTCACATCGTACTTCTCCATGGACCGCCAAGGAGGAGTCCCCCACAAACCGCCCACTCTCCCGCCCTGATCCCCCCCTCATGTTCGTGCCGATCACCACCTCCCCGCTCTCCACTCTGATACTCTCCCCTCGCAGGAAATGTGGTTGTCCAGACTATCCATCATGTTATCTCCAACACAACGCACCCTTTACTTTTCCTGCCGGTCACTCTGTTTCCCGCCATAGTGGGACATTTCTCGCTGGAGCCCTCTCCTTTAAAATGGGATGACGCCCACCTTGCCTTCACCATGGCGCCCTCTCTCATTCAGTCTATACTTCTGCACTGACCGCCAAGGAGGAGTCCCCCGCCAACCACCCCACTCTCCACCCTGATCCCTTCCCCCGTGTTCATGCCGATCTGTCACCCCCATCAAGGGGTAGAAGGCGTGCGCCGCCCGTGATACCCCTGAGCAAAAAAGGCAAATCCAATGTCTCCTGAGCCATTGCCACGTTGTAACATACAGTTGGATGTTGTGCATTCCACGTCCGTTGTTGGGCATGCATGCCACTGTGTCCGTTATAAGCAACCAAGCAATGCATTTAGCCTTCTATCCTAACTACAAAATTGTCCGACTTGATGAAAAAATGAATTGCTCGCTAATGCAATTTGCTGCAAATCCATCTATGATGAAATGTAATTTGTCACATTTTCTAAAGTAGGAAAATTATTCCGCTCAGATAGCCATAACTGAGAAGAACAACACCAACCCCCATCGAGATCCACATCCACATTTGGCACATAATATAGGTAGAAGGCCCTCATGTTTCCACATAACTTTTAATATGACAAGTGGGCATCCCACATAATCTCACGTCAATGATAGATTCAGCTACTGTTGTACTGAAACATAATAATGACACTTCAAGTAACCTACCACTGATGTTAGTTAATTTCCCGTGTGTTGCAATGAGGGCATATATATTTTAGTAACTCAACATTAACTGTTGCTACTTGTAGATTGCGTTGGTATTTTCCCTGAAGAGGAGAGGAATATAGTAGAGATAAGTATTTTCCTCAGTTAAGAACCAAGGTTATCAATCTAGTAGGAGAACCACATAAAATACCGTTAGCAGTACCTACACACACAAAAGCAAACACTTGCACCCAACGCAAATAAGAGGGTTGTCAATCCACTTAGCGGTTACTTGCAAGGATTAATTTTGATAGTGATAGATAGATAAAGTAAAAGCTAAATAAAATAAAAGTAAATAAATTGCAGCATGGTATTTTTGGATTCTTATATATGATAAAGTAGACCCGGGGGCCATAGTTTTCACTAGAGGCTTCTCTCTCGAGCGTAGAACATACGGTGGGTAAACAAATTACTGTTGGGCAATTGATAGAAAAGCGAATAATTATGATAGCTTCATGGCATTGATCATGTATATAGGCATCACGTCCGAGACAAGTAGACTGACTCCTGCCTGCATCTACTACTATTATTCCACACATCGACCGAGCATCCAACGTGCATCTAGAGTATTAAGTATAAAACGGAGTAACGCCTTAAGCAAGATGACATGGTGTAGACAAAGTAAACTCAAGCAATATGAATAAACCCCATCTTCTTATTCTAGCTGCTAAGAGAGGTTTTCAGAAACCTCTCTTCTTTGAGGTTGTATTTTTGGCTGCCTGGAGTATTTGGACCACAAGGAATGATAAAATCTTCAGACATCAGAGACCCACTTGTGCTGCATGGAGGGCCAAATTCATACATGATATTTATCCGCTCTGTCATAGAGTGAAGACAACCACAAAACCACTGCTATTACAGTGGATCAGGAATCCGCTCTGTCATAGAGTGAAGACAACATGTTTGTATATACTGTTTGTAAATAGGTAAGTTAGATTAGCTAGGTGTATATATCTCCTGTAATTAGTCTAGTTTTTTTCCTTTTCTGAGTTTGCCTGTATGACCTTTTGTGGTTATTTTAATAAATGGCTGTGGGGCTATTTCCTCACAGTGTCCAGTCAAAAATATATATGCAAATACGTGTCATGTCCCTTTCTGTCACTTGGATTGAGCACCACAAGATTGAACCCATCACAAAGCACCCCTCCCATTGCAAGATAAACCAATCTAGTTGGCCAAACCAAATCGATAGATCGGAGAGAAATACAAAGCTATAATAATCACACATAAAAAATTTCAGAGAAGACTCAAATATTTCTCATGAATAATATGATCATAAACTCACAATTCATCGGATCCCAACAAACACACCGCAAAAGAAGATTACATCGGACAGAAGTCCAAGAACATCGAGGAGAACTTTGTATTGAAGATCAAAGAGACAGAAGAAGCCATCTAGCTACTAGCTATGGACCCGTAGGTCGGTGGTAAACTACTCACACATCATTGGAAGGGCAACAAGGTTGATGTAGAAGCTATTAGGACCGAGAGTATATCGACCAGAGGGGGGGTGAATGGGAGATTCAAAAATTCTTCCGAATGTTTTGAACCAATCCCAAACACAGCAGCGGAAATAAGGTTCGGTAGATACAAGAACTGTCAAGCAATCTACTGAGGGACAAATCTATCAACGTATGCGGCAATGGTAGCACGAACGTAATAGATCACAGGTTTGATGATTATGATAGTGACACGGTAAGCCATCAAGTGCAGAAACATGAGTGAAAGGAGTAGACTACAACGAAAGATTAACGCAGGATGATCGAACAACAAGGTAGTCTGAGCACAAAAAGTTTGACCAGACGAATACAAAGGATAGCACATACAACAGAACGATAAAATTGGAGATAGCAGTTATATAGGTCAACTAACTACTACTGAAAGGAATGACTGTGATGCTAGATGCGATAGATATGCAACAGACACTGATCGAACGAATGAACTACCGACACAGAGCACGAATATAAACTGTTGAATGAAATGCAGTGAAGTCGAGTGAACCAGTGGTGCTCGATGGCGACAGTTTGATTTGGTAGACCAATTCGCCCTTCTGCCAAAGGACTACGTCTGGTTGGAGGGGTTGTGATTTAACACAAAAGATAAACTCTCTTCACCCTATTCTCCTTCAACTCAGAGCTGATCAGACTCTAGTTGATTTTACTCGTGGTAGATTCTTGTCGGCGATCTCCAAACCTTCGACAGACCTCTTTGCGAACCACAATTACTCTTGGTTGCTGAAGATCTTACTCAGTGAAGACAATGACTCTTCAACACTCGAGCCGACACCTATCCGTCTAGAGAGTGCACAGCTCTCAAGAGAAATAGGTACAAGAACTCTAACTTAGAACTACTATGATGCTCAACCACTGTCTAAGTTTTGGCTCTTGATTTTTCTCACGATGGATCTTAAACTCAAATCACTCGGAGAGGGGTTGCTCAATCAATCTTCTCAGAAATCTTAAGCGGAGCAGCCAACGAACAACGTTGGAGCGGGGTGGCTATTTATAGCCGCAGCCTTCCCTGAAGGGAAATGACCAAATTAGACATGTGGAGCAGCCAATGGCCGAATGACACGAGTCCAACGGTCGGAAATTGAGCGCAACGGTAACATTACTTGCGGAGCAAGAAATGCTAACTCCTCGGTCCGAAGGATATCTCCTGCAGCACGAAGAACAACGTCTGTTGCTGACAGGTAATCTTTTGAAGCATAAAGAGAAATCTCTCAGTCTCGCATAGGTTTTGGGCTAAGCATCACAGCGGATCTAAGCTTCGAGAACCTATACCCCTCTTAATAGTACGGAGATCCTATGACTCAAAAGAATGAAAGAAGAACAACAGAAAGAATACTACATCTTCTCTTTGTCTTCGACTTCCACTCGCAGTAGTCAATCTCTTCGGACAGACACTCCGAACCAATTGCTTCACGTCAGCAATAAACTCTCAAGGGGTCAACTTCTTCATATTAATCCTTCTGGCCTACATGTTTCAACATGTGTAGCTCATTCTTCTCTGCAACAAAGATGTTCTTCGGTGAAGTTCCTCGAACTAGACACCGGAGACAACATTCTCTTCGGTTCTGCATGATCTCTCTCTGTGTGCACTAGCAAACAAATCAGTCCATGCCTGTTTCTGTCAACAATCTCCAAAACTCAGGAGGGAAAGCATTGCACCAACAATCTCCCCCTTTTTGGACGATTGTTGACAAAATAGAACACATCGAAAGATAGATAATGGAATGAAATAGAATGTGAAGATTAACGAAACACGAGAGAATATGAAGATAAATCACGCTCCCCCTGAAGATATGCATGGGAGATGGATCTGAATGTAGCGAGACAAATCTCCGTCTGAGTGATATTGGTATGTGATCTTGTTCATGGTCTCTTTTCAATACACTCAACACTGTCTGAGTGATCTCCTGTCACACACATTTCAGAACAAGACACGAATCCAACCGATATATAAGTTCCCTACAAGTTAGATGTTCAACGAGAAACAGATCAAGGGATGCATAGGTATATTGCTCGGAGTAGATAAGTGATACGTCTCCAATGTATCTATAATTTATGAAGTATTCATGCCATGTTTATCACAATTCTATATTGGTTTGGAATGATTTGATTAGAACTAACCCGGACTGACGCTGTTTTCAGCAGAACTACCGTGGTGTTGTTTTTTTGTGCAGAAATAAAAGTTCTCCAAATGCAACGAAACTTTTTGACAATTTTTTATATAAGGAAAGAGCCCCAGGAAGCTTCGAGGAAGGAGCAGAAGATGCCCAGGGTGCCCACACAACACCAGGGCACGCCCCCCCTGGGGCGCGCCCTGATGTTGTGTGGGCCCCCTGAGGCCCATCTCTGCGTGATTCCAACGCTGAAAAATCCTATATATTCAGAAACCTCCGAAAGTTAACCTAGAACTTCGAATCCGCCGCCGCACGCCTGTGTATCCTCCGAAAACCAATCTGGACCATGTTCCAGCACCCTGCCAGAGGGGGGAATCATCACCGGAGGCCATCTTCATCATCCCGGCGGCCACCATGACGAGGAGGGATTAGTCTACCCTCGAGGCTAGGGGTATGTACTAGTAGCTATGTGTTTGATCTCTCTCTCTTGTGATCTTGAGATGTCACGATCTTGATGTATCATGGGCTTTGTTAATATAGATGGATCATATGATGTTTCTCCCCTCTCCATCCTTGTTGTGATGAATTGAATCTTTTCCCTTTGAAGTTTTGTTATTGTCGGATTGAATATTCAGATTTGGGAACACATGATGCATGTCTTGCATAATGAATACTTGAGGTGACAATGGGGTATCATATTGATTCACTTGATGTATGTTGTGGCACTCAACTTGCGGATTCCCGAGGTGACATTGGGGTAATCTATGCATAGGGGTTGATGCACGTTTTCATTATCTTTTCTCCGATAGAAACTTTGGGGTCTCCATGTGGTTCTTTGTGTGGATTGAATATTATGATTATGAAGTTGTTTGACGCATGTCGTATGATCAACTCACGGATACTTGTGGTGACATTGGAGTATCTAGGTGACATTAGAGTTGGTTGATGTGTGTCATATGGTGCTATTTTAGTACGAACTCTAGGGCTGTTTGTGACACTTATAGGAATAGCCCAATAGATCGATCAGAAAGAATAGCTTTGAGGTGGTTTCGTACCCTACAAACAATTTCTATCTTATGTTCTCCGCTAATAGGAACTTGGGAGTGATTCTTTGTTGCACTTTGAGGGATAATCATATGATCCAACTATGTTAGCATTGTTGAGAGATTGCACTAGTGAAAGTATGTATCCTAGGCCTCATTTTCTATCATTGCAATACCGTGTGTGCTCCGTTATACTATTTACTACCTTACTGTTTTTTATTGTTCGCACTACAAAAACTCATATCTACTATCCATACTACACTTTTATCACCATCTCTTCGCCGAACTAGTGCACCTATACAATTTACCATTGTATTGGGTGTGTTGGGGACACAAGAGACTCTTTGTTATTTGGTTGCAGGGTTGCTTGAGAGAGACTATCTTCATCCTACGCCTCCCACGGATTGATAAACCTTAGGTCATCCACTTGAGGGAAAATTGCTACTGTCCTACAAAACTCTGCGCTTGGAGGCCCAACACGTGTCTACAAGAACAAGTTGTGTAGTAGACATCAAGCTCTTTTCTGGCGCCGTTGTCATGGAGGTGAGTGCTTGAAGGTATATCTTTAGATCTTGCAATTGAATCTTTTAGTTTCTTGTTTTATCACTAGTTTGGTTTTATAAAAGAAAACTACACAAAAAAAATGGAATTGAAGTTGCATGAAATGCTTTACCTTTATGATGTCTTTCTTGAAAATAAGGATTCTGAAAATTGTGCTCATTTGATAGAAGAAGAATTCTATAAAATGTTTAATTTGAAAGATGAGCATGATTGCAATGTTTTTACTATGCTTTCTATGAACATCCATGATGCTAATGATATGCAAAGCCACAAGCTTGGGGATGCTATGTTTGATGAAGATGAAATTTTTAGTCCCCCAAGATTTGATGTGGAGATTTGTTATAATGATTGTATGCCTCCTATATATGATGATTATTGTGATGACATGTATGCTATAAAGAATAATGATCATATTTTTAATGTTCAATTTGATCATGTCAATCAAGTGTCTCATGATAGTTATTTTGTTGAGTTTGCTCCTACTATTATGAATGAGAAGAGATTTTCTTGTGTGGAGAGTAATAAATTTTCTATGCTTGTGGATCATGAAAATAATGATTTATGTGAAGGTTACATTGTTGAATTCATTCATGATCCCACTGAAAATTATTATGAGAGAGGAACATATGCTTTTACATATTGCAATAATATCAAGTTTCCTCTCTATGTGTTGAAAGTTTTGAAATCATGCTTGTTTTGCCTTCCTATGCTAGTTGATTCTTGCTCCAATAAATTATTTGTTCACAAAATCACTATGCATAGGAAGTGGGTTAGACTTAAATGTGCTAGTCATATGCTTCATGATGCTCTCATTATGTTTGAACTCTTTATCTTTTATGTGAGCATCATTGAAATCATCATGCCTAGCTTGAAAGGCATTAAAGAAAAGTGCTTGTTGGGAGACAACCCAACACTTTTACCTACTGTTTTTGTGTGTTCACATGATTAAGCTACTGTATTAATCATGTTTTATAGCTTTTATTTCAATAATGTGCCAAGTAAAGCCTTTGGGATAGTGTGGTAGATAGTTGACTTGATTCTGTGCAAAAACAGAAACTTTTGCTCCCAGTGCAGAAATTCTAAAAAAGCATCAGAGCGTCAAAAGATTCTGAATTTTTTACACATTATTGATATATAAATTCCCCACGTTGTACTAATTTTTCAGAATTTTTGGAGTTGCAGAAGTATGGTCATTGTTCAGATCATTACAGACTGTTCTGTTTTTGACAGAATCTGCCTTGTTTGCATAGTTTGCTTGTTTTAGCATTTCCATAGCTTATATTAAGTGATATAAATTGTGTAAATGATAGAGTACAGTAGTCTTTATGTGAGAACAATTATGGATCTTGTCTTTGACAGTACCTAAGTGAATGATTTGCTCTTTATCATACTAACCCATCTCACGAAGTTCCGTTAAGTTTTGTGTGATTGAAGTTTTCAAGTTTTGGGTGAGATATCGATATGAGGAGAATAAGGAGTGGCAAGACCCTAAGCTTGGGGATGCCCAAGGCACCCCAAGGTAATATTCAAGGAAGACCCAAGCAACTAAGCTTGGGGATGCCCCGGAAGGCATCCCCTCTTTCGTCTTCAACATTATCGGTAACCTCACTTGGGACTATATTTTTATTCGTCACATGATATGTGTTTTGCTTGGAGCGTCATTTTATTTTGTTGAATTTTTCTTGCTGTTATTTAGAATAAAGTTTTGTATCTTTTACTTCAATAAAAATGTCAAGTGTAGCCTTTACCATGCTCAATTTGCAAGTGAATGAGTTTCTGTTTCAAAACAGAAAGTTTGCTGTTAGTGCAAAAATTCCCTAGAAAAGTCAGTATGTCGTAAAATCTTGAAATTTTGACACAGCATGATCTTATAAATTATCTACAGTGTGGTAAATTTTCCGAATTTTTTGAGTTAATTAAGTATGGATCTTGCTGCATTCTTTACAGACTGTTCTGTCTAGACAGATTGCTGTTATGTTTGCATTGTTTGCATATGTTGGCTTGTTTAATGGTTCTATTTGAGGATAGGAGTATTAAATATGCAGAGGAATTTAGTATGAAATGTTAAATTATAATTTTAGTGATTTGTTACAGTAGAAAATGATAAGGTTTTGCATTGATCTATACTAACTTATCTCACGAGTTCTTGTTGAGTTTTATGTGGATGAAGTTTTTAAGATTTAGAAAAACCGTGTTATGAGAGGAATTAAGGAGACACAAGAGCTCAAGATTGGGGATGCCCCGGTAGGCATCCCACCTTTCTTCTTCAACAACTATCGGTCAGTTTTCGTTGAGCCTAAGTTTTTACTTCTTCACATGAGTTGTGCTATGCTTGATGTGTCCTTTTATTTCCCTTTTGCTTGCTGTTTTAATTATATACTTAGATCTGAAATCTTTGAATGAGAGAGAGTGCTCACGTACCTACTTAATTGTTTGACTACTCATTTGATCTTCACTTATATCTTTTTGGAGTAGTTTATCATTTACTCTTGTGCTTCACTTTTATCCTATGAGTAAATTATTGAATGAATTGAATATCATAAAGTTGAAGTATTATGAGCTTCATATGCTTGTATCATGCCTAGTAGTAGCTTCACATTGAGTTTAGATGGTGAAGTCTTTTGAAGCTTGACAATCAGAATTTTGGTCATACAAGGAATTCATGAATGATTGGTATGAGGACGAGAACTTTCACATATAAATATATTATCTTGGACATCTTCTATGATTGTGAATACCCATTAATTATTTTCAAACTTGAGCAAATTAGTTGAAGTTGGACAAGGAAGATAACGTAATGATTTATGTTTGGGTATATTTGCATAGAAGTTATATTGTTATGGATCCTCCAACATGTGGTGCTTGCTTAGGATCTTTTGCTAGCCAAAAAATCGCACTAAGTAGAGATACTACTTGTGCATCCAAAAACCCTTAAACCCAGTTTCTTGCCATGAGTGTCCACCATATCTACCTATGGATTGAATAAGATCTTTCAAGTAAGTTGTCATCGGTGCAAAAAGCAATAAAAATTGCTCCTAAATTAAATACGATATTTTATTGTAAGGGAAAATAAGCGTGGTACGAACTTGTGATGGTGAAGCAATAAAAGCGACGGACTGCATAATAAAGGTCGCTATCACAAGGGGCAATATCTCGTGATGTTCCTTTGCATTAAGAGTTTGTGCATCCAAATAAATAAAAGCGCATGACAACCTCTACTTCCCTCTGTGAAGGGCCTATCTTTTACATTCATGTTATTTACTTTTATGCTATTTACTTTCAAGTTGAGTCAATTCCTTATCTCAACCCATTCTCTAGTTGGCAAGCATCATGTGGTGGGGAAATATCTAAGCACATATGACCAGTCAAATATATTTGATCATGAATTATTATTGTTGACAATTATCTCTATGATAAATGAGTTGGGAGGCAAAACATTAAGCCCCTATCTTTCTTTGTGTTTGATGGATGCCATTTGTTCTAAAAATATGCTTTGAGTACTAGCAATCATGGAAGACTAAATGATAATTGTGTATGTGGAGCTCTTCCTTAGACTTTGTTGAATAAAGTTGAATTGCAATTGCTTGGTGACTAAGAACATAGGTTGTTGAGTTTCAAGAGAATGCATTGTTTGAACCATAACATGTGAATTAGTTGCTACTTGGTCATGATGAGTTTTATGAGAATAAGTTGCTGTTATGATGCTAGAGAAAGTGATTGAAATTATCATTGATCAAACTTATGCACTATGCTAGCATTCACACTTCATAAAATATTTCTTTTATCATTTACCTACTCGAGGACGAGCAGGAATTAAGCTTGGGGATGCTGATACGTCTCCAACGTATCTATAATTTTTGAAGTATTCATGCCATGTTTATCACAATTCTATATGGTTTTGGAATGATTTGATTAGAACTAACCCGGACTGACGCTGTTTTCAGCAGAACTACCGTGGTGTTGTTTTTTTGTGCAAAAATAAAAGTTCTCCAAATGCAACGAAACTTTTTGATGATTTTTTATATAAGGAAAGAGCCCCAGGAAGCTTCGAGGAAGGACCAGAAGATGCCCAGAGTGCCCACACAACACCAGGGCACGCCCCCCCTGGGGCGCACCCTGATGTTGTGCGGGCCCCCTGAGGCCCATCCCTGCGTGATTCCAACGCTGAAAAATCCTATATATTCAGAAACCTCCGAAAGTTAACCTATAACTTGGACTCCGCCGCCGTACGCCTCTGTATCCTCCGAAAACAAATCTGGACCCTGTTCCGGCACCCTGCCGGAGGGGGGAATCATCACCGGAGGCCATCTTCATCATCCCGACGGCCACCATGACGAGGAGGGAGTAGTCCACCCTCGAGGCTAGGGGTATGTACTAGTAGCTATGTGTTTGATCTCTCTCTCTTGTGATCTTGAGATGTCACTATCTTGATGTATCATGGGCTTTGTTAATATAGATGGATCATATGATGTTTCTCCCCTCTCCATCCTTGTTGTGATGAATTAAATCTTTTCCCTTTGAACTTTTGTTATTGTCGGATTGAATATTCAGATTTGGGAACACATGATGTATGTCTTGCATAATGAATACTCGAGGTGGCAATGGGGTATCATATTGATTCACTTGATGTATGTTGTGGCACTCAACTTGCGGATTCCCGAGGTGACATTGGGGTAATCTATGCATAGGGGTTGATGCACGTTTTCATTATCTTTTCTCCGATAGAAATTTTGGGGTCTCCTTGTAGTTTTTTGTGTGGATTGAATATTATGATTATGAAGTTGTTTGATGCATGTCGTATGATCAACTCACGGATACTTGTGGTGACATTGGAGTATCTAGGTGACATTAGAGTTGGTTGATGTGTGTCATATGGTGCTATTTTAGTACGAACTCTAGGGCTGTTTGTGACACTTATAGGAATAGCCCAATAGATCGATCAGAAAGAATAGCTTTGAGGTGGTTTCGTACCCTACAAACAATTTCTATCTTATGTTCTCCGCTAATAGGAACTTGGGAGTAATTCTTTGTTGCACTTTGAGAGATAATCATATGATCCAACTATGTTAGCATTGTTGAGAGATTGCACTAGTGAAAGTATGTATCCTAGGCCTCATTTTCTATCATTGCCATACCGTTTGTGCTCCATTTTACTATTTACTACCTTGCTGTTTTTTTATTGGTCGCACTACAAAAAACTCATATCTACTATCCATACTACACTTTTATCACCATCTCTTCGCCGAACTAGTGCACCTGTACAATTTACCATTGTATTGGGTGTGTTGGGGACACAAGAGACTCTTTGTTATTTGGTTGCAGGGTTGCTTGAGAGAGACTATCTTCATCCTACGCCTCCCATGGATTGATAAACCTTAGGTCATCCACTTGAGGGAAAATTGCTACTGTCCTACAAAACTCTGCGCTTGGAGGCCCAACACGTGTCTACAAGAACAATTTGTGTAGTAGACATCAATAAGTTCCATACAAGGTTTTCCGGCAACAAAAGTGAATCAATGGCAATGCGAGGAAAAACATCTTGTAAGACAGATAGAGAGATTTCTTATGCGACTGTACGAAATTTAAGCAGATCTGTCTTTTCTTCTCCTGCAACGTTAGATAGCGAATGATAATCATGGTAGGATATCTATCCATAATACATGTATAGTTTCAAGGAGCCAACGGTATCTCTTTAATAGTTGCCAATCTCCTTGAATGGTTCTTGGTTCCCTGCACGATAGAGAATTATCGAGGATAAACATTGCAAGGTTGTAAACTCTCTATTTTACCTGCAAGGAGATATTTGACAGATAATAGCATTGCTTGGGGTTATTAACGGTACATGACGACCAAGTGTATCAACACCACAGGCGGTGTTCCAAGTTTCAAGAGCAAGAAGTTCGAAGAACCAAATTGTTAAAAAGGAAAAACGAAATGGCGAAAGGAAACACCCCTGCACATAACCCGCTTATCTATCACTCGATGTTCTTCTCCCCCTTTTTGTCAACAAGTGTCCAAAAGAACAGAGAAGGCATACGAGGAACTACTCGTCCTAAGAGTCATCAGAATCTGAATTGGAACTGGTCGGCGAAGCAAAACGAGCGATAGTTCAAGCAGAGGATGGAGTTGGAGTTGCATCATGGGCTTCAACATCAGCTTGAGGTGCATCTGGCTTGAAAATGAACGTTCCAGCTATGTCTTCGAGATCATCATCAGGTTCGACAAACAGTAGGTCAGTGGATGCAGATCGCGGTGGAAGCACAGGGGTTTGCCTTCGGATACGTGGAACTTCGAATAAGTCTAGATAGTTGTATTCCTTCTCGATGCCTTTGGCAGCTAGTTGCTTGCGAGAGTAATATTTGCAGAGCAGAGTCCATGAGCGCTTCTTTTTCTCCTTCTCATACAGAAGAGCTTGACGAGATAAATTGTGAAGTAAGTTGATCTCCGTCATCATTTCCAGTTTCTCTTTTCGGTCAAGCTTGATATGACTCTCCAGGGCTTGCTACGTGCGAAGACAAATCTCATATAGTGAAGGGTTCTCATCGCGAGGAACTTCAACTTTGGCCTTCTTGACCTTCGGAGCTTTAGCAGAGGCAGACATTGAGCCAGAACCAGATGCATCAATTGGAATCCATGCCGATATCTTTGACAATCCTGAGTGTATCATGTACTGGTGGCATGAAAACTTTCGGACTGAATGGGCAGAAGAACTTTTCTTCAAGAAGCTGTTCAATAGCAAACATAATCCACGGTGCATATGGCTTGAGGGCTTGAGGGTTATCAGCCGCGTATGCGAAGTTCCGAATGAAAAGATCCGGTATCTCGAATCGAATGCCTTGCGATATGGCTAGAAGAGCATGTGCCACGATGCCTTGAATCACCTCTAGCCTGTTTGTAGGCGTGAGGGAATTGCAGAGAATGTAAAACAACACCTTGTTTTCATACTCCAGGTTCTTGGGATTGGCATCAGTGCACTCACCACCGGCAAGTTTGGGGTCCATCAGCATATGAAGTTGAACATCGGACACTTCCCAAAAATGCAGTCCGTGTTCCTGCGTGGCATCAAACTCGCACCGAGGTAGATTCAGCAGTGCCAAAAACTGGTCAGCTGAGCCTTTGATCTTCTCCTCGCCCGTCATCCATTCGAGGATCCATGTGCTGCTATCCGCGAGGTCTCCTGAGATGTATAGAGTGGCATAGAACTGAAGAATGACTTCACGGTTCCAACCATGATTGAAGCGGGGCAAACTCTTCAGGAAGACCATCTCAATTTGCTCGATGGTGTGATGGAAGCAGGGCAAACTTTCGAGCTCAACAAAGTTCAGGATCTGATGCTTAAAGATGCGATTCTTCTCATACAGAATGCGAGCATAATAAATTGTCTGTTCCTTGGTCCAGAACCTAGGTGACATGGAAGGAGAACGCTCCTTTGCGGGCGAGCGTTGAAATGCTCGATCCATAACCTCTCCCCCAGTTAATTCTATTAATTAGTGGGACCCAGTCTGTCCATCCATAAATCTTTGTCGCAATAAATTAAACAGGTGGGGCCCAGCATTGCCTTCCATAAATCTCTCTGCCCCCCTGATTTCAACGGGGGTGGGGCCAGGTGCGTCCTTAATTTTTCTGTCACAGAGATTTGCTTAAAAGGAAGGTTGAGATCCCGTCAAAAAAAAGGAATGTTGAGTTACCTGTGTTCTGGTCGGAAACCGAGCGCTGGAACGCTCGCGCGCGAAATAGCATCCCCCGACATGGAAGTCCTTTCGCCTTCGTATGGACTGGTTCCAAAGAATGCAAGTTTTGAGCGACGGAGATGCTCATTAAATGCGGGACCATTAGGACCATCTTCAGTGGGAAACAAAGGAAATGTTTCCAAAGGATTTTTCATTCAGTCTTGTTCATCTATTCGGCGGGTCCGAATATCATCAGGTGCTGGCACACCTTCTTCAATGGGCTTAAGAGGAGCACGAGGCTTCCTCGACTTTTTCTGTGCTGGCTGCCTTGAAGAACTGGGCTGTTTCTCCCCTTTACTCGCTGGAACTCCTTCAGCGGCTTTCACACTTTCGGGCACAAGGGCCTTTTCTTTCTCTACATCTCCTTCGGTAGGAGGCACAATGACCTTACTCTCATATGGTTGGGGTACGACCGGTGTAACAACACTTTCTTGAGCCATCGGCTCATCTGGTTTCTTTTCTTCCTCTTCCAACGGTGGTGCCGTGGATAGAGGAGCATCATCAATGTCCATCTGGGTAGGGGCTGTTGGGGAACGTTGCATGGAAAACAAAAAATTTCTACGCACACGCAAGATCTATCCATGGAGATGCATAGCTACAAGAGGGGGAGAGCATCTACATACCCTTGTAGATCGCTAAGCGGAAGCGTATATAACGCGGTTGATGTTAGTTGTACTCTTCGTGATCCGATCACGATCCAACCGATCTAGTGCCGAACGGACGGCACCTCCGAGTTTAGCACACGTGCGGCTCGATGGCGTATCCTCCTTCTTGATCCAGTAGCAGGAGAGGAGAAGTAGATGGGATCACAACCAACACGACGGCGTGGTGGAACACCGACAGCGCTTCGCTAAGTGTCGCCGGGACGAGGCGGTGGAACTACGGAGTAACGGGAGAGAGAGGGGTGCCAAGGGCTTGGTCTATCCTCTTGGGGCGCCCTCTCCCCTCGGTGGAGGGGCGTGGGGAACAGCCCCTCCAAACCCTTAGGTGCAGCCAAGGGGGGAGGAGGTGGAATCCTAGTCCTCCTCCTTCCCTTCCATACAAAGGTGGACTTTCCACCTTTCCCAACTGCATGGGCCTTGAGGGACTTGCGTGCGCCTGACCCAATAAGGCCATGGTGCCTCCCCTCAGCCCATGCTGACCCTTGGGACGTGGTGGAACCCTTGGTGGACTTCCGGACCCCTCTGGCAGTTTCCGGGACCTTCTGGAAGCTTCCTGGTACAATACCGAAAAAACTGCAGCTTTTTTCGGAACCCAAAATATGGCTTCCCATATATAAATCTTTACCTCTTGACCATTCCGAGACTCCTCGTGACGTCCGAGATCTCATCCGGGACTCCGAACAACATTCGGTTACCACTCATCAAATATCCCAATACTTACTCTAGCGTCAACGAACGTTAAGCGTGCGACCATGCGGGTTTGGGAATCATGTAGTCATTGACGAGACACCTCTCCGGTCAATAACCAATAGCGGGACCTGGATGCCCATATTGATTCCTACATATTCCACGAAGATCTTTATCGGTCGAACCTTTATGACAACATACATAGTTCCCTTTGTCTGTCGGTATGTTACTTGCCCGAGATTCGATCGTCGGTATCTCCATACCTAGTTCAATCTTGTTACTGGCAAGTCTCTTTACTCGTTCCGTAACACATCATCCTGCAACTAACTCCTTAGTCACTTTGCTTGCAAGCTTCTTGTGATGCTGTATTACCGAGAGGGCCCAGAGATACCTCTCCGTCATACGGAGTGAAAAATCCCAATCTCGATCCATGCCAACTCAACAGACACCTTCGGAGATACCTGTAGAGTACCTTTATGATCACCCAGTTACTTTGTGACGTTTGATACACACAAGGCATTCCTCTGGAGTCCGGGAGTTGCACGATCTCATGGTCTAAGAAACATCTATTTGACATTAAGAAAGCAGTAGCAATAAACTGAACGATCATAAGCTATGCTAACGAATGGGTCTTGTCCATCACATCATTCTCCTAATGATGTGATCCCGTTATCAAATGACAACTCATGTCTATGGTTAGGAAACTTTAACCATCTTTGATCAACGAGCTAGTCTAGTAGAGGCTCACTAGGGACATGGTATTTGTTTATGTATCCACACATGTATTTAAGTTTCCGGTCAATACAATTCTAGCATGAATAATAAACCTTTATCATGATTAAGCAAATATAATAATAACCACTTTATTATTGCCTCTAGGGCATATTTCCAACAGTCTCCCACTTGCACTAGAGTCAATAATCTAGATTATATAGTAATGAATCTAACACCCATGGAGTCTTGGTGCTGATCATGTTTTGCTCGTGGAAGAGGTTTAGTCAACGGGTCTGCCACATTCAGATCCGTATGTACTTTGCAAATTTCTATGTCTCCATCCTTGACATATTCACGAATGGACTTGAAGCATCGCTTGATGTGTTTGGTCTTCTTGTGAAACCTAGGCTCCTTGGCTAAGGCAATTGCTCCAGTGTTGTCACAAAAGATTGTCATTGGACCCGATGCACTGGGTATGACACCCAGATCGGATATGAACTCCTTCATCCAGACTCCTTCATGCGCTGCTTCTGAAGCAGCTATATATTCCGCTTCACACATAGATCCCGTCACGACGCTCTGCTTGGAACTGCATCAACTGACAGCTCCACCATTCAATATAAATACGTATCTGGTTTGTGACTTAGAGTCATCCGGATCTGTGTCGAAGCTAGCATCGATGTAACCCTTTACGACGAGCTCTTCGTCACCTCCATAAACAAGAAACATATCCTTGGTCGTTTTCAGGTACTTCAGGATATTCTTGACCGTTGTCCAGTGATCCACTCCTGGATTACTTTGGTACCTCCCTGCCAAACTTATGGCAAGGCACACATCAGGTCTGGTACATAGCATGGCATACATTATAGAACCTATGGCCGAGGCATAGGGAATGACTTTCATTATCTCTCTATCTTCTGCCGTGGTCAGGCTTTGAGTCTGACTCAATTTCACACCTTGCAACACAGGCAAGAACCCTTTCTTTGACTGGTCCATTTTGAACTTCTTTAGGACTTTGTCAAGGTATGTGCTTTGTGAAAGTCCTATTAAGCGTCTTGATCTATCTCTATAGATCTTGATGCCTAATATATAAGCAGCTTCACCGAGGTCTTTCATTGAAAAATTCTTATTCAAGTATCCTTTTATGCTATACAGAAATTCTATATCATTTCCAATCAACAATATGCCATCCACATATAATATCTGAAATGCTACAGAGCTCCCACTCACTTTCTTGTAAATACAGGCTTTACCGTAAGTCTGTATAAAACCAAATGCTTTGATCACCTCATCAAAGCATATATTCCAACTCCGAGATGCTTGCACCAGTCCATAGATGGATCGCTGGAGCTTGCACACTTTGTTAGCACCCTTAGGATCGACAAAACATTCTGGTTGTATCATATACAACTCTTCTTTAAGAAATCCGTTAAGGAATGTAGTTTTGACGTCCATTTGCCAGATTTCATAATCATAAAATGCGGCAATTGCTAACATGATTCCGACAGACTTAAGCATCGCTACAGGTGAGAAAGTCGCATTGTAGTCAACCCCTTGAACTTGCCGAAAACCTTTTGCTACAAGTCGAGCTTTGTAGACAGTGATATTGCCATCAGCGTCCGTCTTCCTCTTAATAATCCATTTATTTTCAATGGCTTGCCGATCATCGGGCAAGTCCACCAAAGTCCATACTTTGTTCTCATACATGGATCCTATCTCAGATTTCATGGCCTCAAGCCATTTGTCGGAATCTAGGCTCATCATAGCTTCTTCATAGGTTGCAGGTTCGCCGTTGTCTAACAACATGACTTCCAGGACAGGATTGCCGAACCACTCTGGTGCGGAACGTACCCTGGTCGACCTACGAGGTTCAGTTGTAACTTGATCTGAAGTTTCATGATCTTTATCATTTTCTTCCTCTCTTGTTGGAGTAGGCATCACGGGAACGGTTTTCTCTGATGTGCTACTTTCCAATTCAAGAGAAGGTACGATTACCTCATCAAGTTCTACTTTCTTCCCACTCACTTCTTTCGAGAGAAACTCCTTCTCTAGAAAGGACCCATTCTTGGCAACAAAGATATTGCCTTCGGATCTGTGGTAGAAGGTATACCCAATAGTTTCTTTAGGGTATCCTATGAAGACGCACTTCTCCGTTTTGGGTTCGAGCTTATCAGGCTGAAGCCTTTTGACATAAGCGTCGCATCCCCAAACTTTAAGAAACGACAGCTTAGGTTTCTTGCCAAACCATAATTCATATGGTGTCATCTCAACGGATTTAGATGGTGCCCTATTTAACGTGAATGCGACTGTCTCTAATGCATAACCCCAAAACGATAGCGGTAAATTGTTAAGAGACATCATAGAACGCACCATATCTAATAAAGTACGGTTACGACGTTCGGACACACCATTACGCTGTGGTGTTTCAGGTGGCGTGAGTTGTGAAATAATTTCACATTGTCTTAAATGAAGGCCAAACTCGTAACTCAAATATTCACCTCCGCGATCAGATCGTAGAAACTTTATTTTCTTGTTACGATGATTCTCCACTTCACTCTGAAATTCTTTGAACCTTTCAAATGTTTCAGACTTGTGTTTCATCAAGTAGATATACCCATACCTACTCAAATCATATGTGAAGGTTAGAAAATAACGATACCCGCCACGTGCTTCAACACTCATCAGACCGCATACATCGGTATGTATTATTTCCAATAAGTCATTAGCTCGCTCCATTGTTCCGGATAACGGAGTTTTAGTCATCTTGCCCATGAGGCATGGTTTGCAAGTATCAAATGATTCTAATCAAGTGATTCCAAAAGTCCATCCGCATGGAGTTTCTTCATGCGCTTTACACCAATATGACCTAAACGGCAGTGCCACAAGTATGTTGCACTATCATTATCAACTTTACATCTTTTGGCATCAATATTATGAATATGTGTATCACTACGATCGAGATTCAATAAGAATAGACCATTCACTAAAGGTGCATGACCATAAAAGATGTTACTCATATAAATAGAACAACCATCATTCTCTGACTTAAATGAATAATCGTCTCGCAATAAACAAGATCCAGACATAATGTTCATGCTCAACGCTGGCACCAAATAACAATTATTGAGGTCTAAAACTAATCTCGAAGGTAGATGTAGAGGTAGCATGCCGACGGCGATCACATCAACCTTGGAACCATTCCCGACCCGCATCGTCACCTCATCCTTAGCCAATCTTTGTTTATTCTGTAGCTCCTGTTTCGAGTTACAAATATGAGGAACCGAACCAGTATCAAATACCCAGGCGCTACTACAAGCATTACTAAGGAACACATCAATAACATGTATATCAAATATACCTTTGTTCACTTTGCCATCCTTCTTATCCGCCAAATACTTGGGGCAGTTCCGCTTCCAGTGACCATTCCCTTTGCAGTAGAAGCACTCAGTTTCAGACTTGGGTCCAGCTTTGGCCTTCTTCACAGGAGTGGCAACTTGCTTGCCGTTCTTCTTGAAGTTCCCTTTCTTTCCCTTGCCCTTCTTCTTGAAACCGGTGGTCTTGTTAACCATCAACACTTGATGCTCTTTCTTGATTTCTACCTCCGCCGATTTCAGCATCGGCGAAGAGCTCGGGAATTGTTTTCTCCATCCCTTGCATATTATAGTTCATCACTAAGCCTTTATAGCTTGGTGGCAGTGACTGAAGAACTTTGTCAATAACACTCTCAACTGGAAGATCAATTCCCAGCTGATTCAAGTGGTTGTGGTACCCAGACATTCTGAGTATGTGTTCACAGATAGAACTGTTCTCCTCCATCTTACAGCTAAAGAACTTGTTGGAGACTTCATATCTCTCAACCCGGGCATTAGCTTGAAATATCAATTTCAGCTCTTGGAACATCTCATATGCTCCGTGGCGTTCAAAACGCTTTTGAAGTCCCGGTTCCAAGCCGTAAAGCATGGCACACTGAACTATCGAGTTGTCATCAGATCGAGCCTGCCGGGCATTCATAACGTCTGCATCAGCTCCTGCAGCAGGTCCATCACCTAGTGGTGCATCAAGGACATAATTCTTCTGTGCAGCAATGAGGATAATCCTCAAGTTACGGACCCAGTCCGTGTAGTTGCTACCATCATCTTTCAACTTAGCTTTCTCTAGGAACGCATTAAAATTCAGGGAAACGGTAGCACAGGACATTGATCTACAACATAGATTTGCAAAGACTATCAGGACTAAGTTCATTATAAATTTTAGTTCAATTAATCAAATTACTAATGAACTCCCACTTAAATGAACATCCCTCAAGTTGTCTAAGTGATACATGATCCAAATCAACTAACCCATGTCCGATCATCACGTGAGATGGGGTAGTCATCAATGGTGAACATCTCCATGTTGATCATATCTACTATATGACTCATGTTCGACCTTTCGGTCTCCAGTGTTCCGAGACCATGTCTGCACATGCTAGGCTCGTCAAGTTTAACCCAAGTATTCTGCATGTGCAAAACTGGCTTACACCCATTGTATGTGAACATAGAGTCTATCACACCCGATCATCACGAGGTGCTTCGAACCGACGAGCTTTAGCAACGGTGCATACTCGGGGAGAACACTTTTATCTTGAAATTTGGGTGAAGGGATCGTCTTATAATGCTACCATCGTTCTAAGCAAAATAAGATGCATAAAGGATAAACATCACATGTAATCAAAATATGTGACATGATATGGCCATCATCATCTTGTGCTTTTGATCTCCATCTCCAAAGCAATGACATGATCTCCATCGTCACCGGCATGACACCATGACCTCCATCATCTTGATCTCCATCATTGTGTCGTCACGTGGTCGTGTCGCCAACTATTGCTTCTACAACTATTGCTAACGCATAGCGATAAAGTAAAGCAATTACATGATGATTTAATAAATTAAAGACAACCCTATGGCTCCTGCTGGTTGCCGTACTCATCGACATGCAAGTCTTGAACCTATTACAAAACATGATCATCTCATACATCCACATATATCACATCATGTCTTGACCATATCACATCACAACATACCCTGCAAAAACAAGTTAGACGTCCTCTACTTTGTTGTTGCAAGTTTTACGTGGCTGCTACGGGCAACTAGCAAGAACCGTTCTTACCTACTCAAAACCACAACGGTGATTATCAAGTTGCCTTTTAACCTTCTGCAAGGACCGCCGTAGTCAAATTCGATTCAACTAAAGTGAGAGAAACTGACACCCGCCAGCCACCTTTATGCAAAACAAGTTGCATGTCTGTCGGTGGAACCGGTCTCATGTACGTGGACATGTAAGGTTGGTCCGGGCCGCTTCATCCCACAATACCGCCGAATCAAAATAAGACATTGGTGGTAAGCAATATGAACGTCACCGCCCACAACTCCTTTGTGTTCAACTCGTGCATATCATCTACGCATAGACCTGGCTCATGATGCCACTGTTGGGGAACATTGCATGGAAAACAAAAAATTTCTATGCACACGCAAGATCTATCCATGGAGATGCATATCATCTACATACCCTTGTAGATCGCTAAGCGGAAGCGTATATAACGTGGTTGATGTAGTCGTACTCTTCGCGATCCGATCACGATCCAACCGATCTAGTGCCGAACGGACGACACCTCTGAGTTTAGCACACGTGTGGATCAATGACGTCTCCTCCTTCTTTATCTAGCAAGCAGGAGAGGAGAAGTAGATGGGATCACAACCAACACAACGGCGTGGTGGTGATGGTGGTGGTGGAGCACCGACAGCGCGTCGCTAAGCGTCACCGGGACGAGGCGGTGGAATATGGAGTAACGGGAGAGAGAGGGGTGCCAAGGGCTTGGTCTATCCGCTTGGGGCGCCCCCTCCCCTCGGTGGATGGGCGTGGGGAACAGCCCCTCCAAATCCTAAGGCACAGCCAAGGGGGGAGGAGGTGGAATCCTAGTCCTCCTCCTTCCCTTCCATACAAAGGTGGACTTTCCACCTTTCCCAACTGCATGGGCCTTGAGGGACTTGTGTGCGCCTGGCCCAATAAGGCCATGGCGCCTCCCCTCAGCCCATGCTGACCCTTGGGACGTGGTGGAACCCTTGGTGGACTTCCGGACCCCTCTGGAAGTTTCTGGAACCTTCCTGGTACAATACCGAAAAAACTGCAGCTTTTTTCGGAACCCAAAATATGGCTTCGCATATATAAATCTTTACCTCTCGACCATTCCGAGACTCCTCGTGACGTCCGGGATCTCATCTGGGACTCCGAACAACATTCGGTTACCACTCATCAAATATCCCAATACTTACTCTAGCGTCAACGAACGTTAAGCGTGCGACCCTGCGGGTTCGGGAATCATGTAGTCTAGATCGAGACACCTCTCCGGTCAATAACCAATAGCGGGACCTGGATGCCCATATTGATTCCTACATATTCCATGAAGATCTTTATCGGTCGAACCTTTATGACAACATACGTAGTTCCCTTTGTCTGTCGGTATGTTACTTGCCCGAGATTCGATCGTCGGTATCTCCATACCTAGTTCAATCTCGTTACCGGCAAGTCTCTTTACTCGTTCCGTAACACATCATCCTACAACTAACTCCTTAGTCACTTTGCTTGCAAGCTTCTTGTGATGCTGTATTACCGAGAGGGCACAGAGACACCTCTCCGTCATACGGAGTGAGAAATCTCAATCTCGATCCATGCCAACTCAACGGACACCTTCGGATATACCTATAGAGTACCTTTATGATCACCCAGTTATGTTGTGACGTTTGATACACACAAGTCATTCCTCTGGAGTCCGGGAGTTGCACGATCTCATGGTCTAAGAAACAAGTATTTGACATTAAGAAAGCAGTAGAAATAAACTGAACGAATGGGTCTTGTCCATCACATCATTCTCCTAGTGATGTGATCCCGTTATCAAATGACAACTCATGTCTATGGCTAGGAAACTTTAACCATCTTTGATCAACGAGCTAGTCTAGTAGAGGCTCACTAGGGACACGGTATTTGTTTATGTATCCACACATGTATTTAAGTTTCCGGTCAATTCAATTCTAGCAAGAATAATAAACCTTTATCATGATTAAGGAAATATAATAATAACCACTTTATTATTGCCTCTAGGGCATATTTCCAACAGGGGCACTAGATGACTTGACCTGGGGAGTTTTCTCTCGGGAAGCATTTTGCTCCCTCTCATTCTTTTCAGTCTCCTCCTTTGATTCGGAGGGCTCAGCTTTCAAAACTTTCGAAGACGATGGTTCTGCCTCCTCAACCTCAATTTCTTCATCAGTATCACTTACTGGAGCTTGCTGCTTGGTTGATGCATTTTCTTCGTCAGTCTTCTCAAGAAAGACATCAATCACATCATGCTGTTCACGAGCTGCTTGGGTAGGGATGATGTTCTCTACCTGCTCAGCCTGCTGCATTGGTTGTTCCTCGTGAGCTGGAGATGGTGGAACTTGCTGCAGAGGAGTGCTAGAGTCGAGCGGTGCATCAGCAACCGTCTGAAGGTGGCGATCTGAGTTAACTTTCGGCTTGGTAGTTCTTGCCCTTGCCTTCTGACGTTTTTCTTCCTTGGCTCTCCTTCGAGCAAGATCAGCCTCGTGGTCAATCTCCTCGTTTCTCTTTTCGCATAGCTGAGACACTTCCAAGTGCAGCTGCGAATGCCAATCAATTTTCTCATTTTTCATCAGACTCAGAGTCTTTGTGATTTGAACAATCTCTTTATTCAGATTCTTCCATTCGAAATCAGTGTTGGCATCTCTTCTCATTTGCTCTAGTACCTGCTTGTCCTTCACAACATGATTCAACTTTTTCGAGATCATTCTCAGCTTGGCAAAGTTCTTTGTTACCAATTCAGTAACATCATCAGGCAGTCCCATGCTACTGATGTCAGCAGTTGGTGCATCATACGCTGCACTATCAATCACATCAATCATGAACTTGAGATCATATCTTTGTTCCTATGTGGAAGCAGGAACAGTGGGTCTGGCCTTCTTGCTAGACACATCAACTTTACTATCAGTTTGTAGCTTTCTCTTCATTGTTGAACCCGAAGGCTTATCAACGGGTGCAATCCTTGGTGATCTCCTAGGAGAGGGCATAACCTTCGCTGGAGAGGGACTCTTGTGAGGCTTGTCAGAAATAGCTGGCTGGTCATACATAGGAATTTCATCACCAATGTCTTCGCTTGATGATTCATCAGAAGAGCTGGAGCTGGCTTTCTTGGTGGCCTTGCTGGTGGTTTGCCTTCGGGGAGCACGAGGGGAAACCTCTTTCCTGGACTTGCTTCCCTTGGAGGCAGAGGCCCGATCCTTCTTTTTCTGAACGTCTTGCTTTGTCAGCTTGACATTTTCAGCTTCCTCCTGATTCTTCTCCGCTTCCCTAGCTTCACGTTTTGCTTTGGCCTTGGCCCTCTTGGCCACTTCTTCGGGAAAATCATCGACTGTCTTGAGGGGTTCAGGATGAGCATTAGCTGGTGGTGGTGGCCTGACTTTTTCATCATTTGGGCCGAAGCAATTCTCAGCAATGCAATCATTCCATGGTGGCGTGAAGGCAAATAGAATTTGATACTTCTTCCGAATGTTTTCATAGTTGTACCATTTCTTCGCCCAATGCCGGCGAATCCTTTGCAGCCTGTTGTTACGTTATGTGGTTGTTTCAACTCCAGGTGGAGTTCTGTATCCTTCGGGCTCAGACATCTCTGCTATGGTATTTTTCTCTCTGCCACGACCACCCTTCTTAGGATTGCCATCGGAGAACATGGTGAGGGCGTCAGTGACCAAATAATCATCTGGCTGACTATGAGCAGAAGGAACTTCCTCATCATCTTCATCGGACTCTGTTTCATACTTCTTTTTCGGTGCCTTTGGAGGCTTTGAAGGATTTCCTCCCCCTGTCAATCTCATTCAGACACTGGTGGGTACTGAGGCAAATCCCCTTCTAAACTTGAGTGCTCTTCCGAACTGTGTGACATGCTCTACCTGCGAAGAGAATAGATGTGAGGGAAAATGGGGTAGGGTCATAAACATGCACAGACAAGGTTTTGACCAAAACCAGATTTAGTGCAGAAGTGAAGGAATTCAAAGTGGTCTTAGAGAAGATTTCCTCGATAGAAATTAACCACGCCATATCAATAAGTGAAATTCTATCTAATCTTTCGAATAAGAGCACTTGAACCCTAGGAAGATAGGAATAGGCACGAGGAATATCTACAAACCGCACCAGTTGAACTTAAGGAATCCTAAAGATCAACCGCAGTGAGATAAACATGGGGAAAAAGCATCGGTAAGAACTGCCCTAAGAACACATGAGCGGACAGGCGCAGCTCTGGATCTAAGCGCCCTAACTTGGTAGCAAAGATCGACTACGGCAATGCGGGAAGGAGGATTACCGCACTGGCGTGACCACCCGCGACGAAGGTTTACCAGAGTTGCATGACGAAGCACCTCGCCGGAGATGCTACGAGTGAGGGAGTCCAGGACTAGGGGGTCCTCGGGTGTCTGGCCTAATTGACATGGGCCGGACTGCTGGGCCGCATTGAATACGAAGCAGAAGGTCAACCCCGTGTCCGGATAGGAATCTTTGTCATCTTAATGTGTTCTCCAAGGCAAGTCTAGGTGTCCTGGCGTGATTATTCCTTTCTCTATAACCGACTATCTGTAACCCTAGGCCCCCCGGTGCATATATAAACCAGAGGGTTTAGTCCGTAGAGGATAGCATAACAACAATAGGCATACCCCTCTAGGGTTTAGCTCATACGATCTCGAGGTAGATCAACTCTTGTAATCATCATCCACATCGAATATAATCAAGCAGGACATAGGGTTTTACCTCTTATAGAGGGCTCGAACTTGGGTAAACTTCGTGTCCCCTGTCTCCTGTTCCCCATTGATCCAAGATCCACAGCTCGGGACCCCCTACCCGAGATCTGCCGGTTTTGACACCGACATTGGTGCTTTCATTGAGAGTTCCGTTGTGTGGTCGCTGAAAGGATCGATGGCTCTCCTTGTCATCAACAACAGCATTGTCTCCGGGGAGACTTTCGTCCCCTGCCAGCTCTTCGCGTTCGGCGGTTTCGTCCTACGCGCCAACTCGACCGGTCATCTGGACCAGGTCGACAGCTTCGCCCCTGGTCGTCAGATTAGGTTCGGAAGCCTGGATTACGTCGCCGATATGCGAGGCGATCTGATCTTCGAAGGGTTCGCGGTTTCCCCCAGCACACCCAATGATTCCGAAGGGACGTCTTCGGACCTATTGCCCGGCCCCGTCCACGGGCCGACTCTCTCTACTTCACCAGCCTTGAGCTCGGGCATGTTCTCACCATCCGAAGACGGGGAGTCAGACCCCGCCAGACCCATTACTCTCGTCACGCACCCAGCTTTAAGCTCAGATGTGATCTCATCGTCCGTGAACCAGGAGTCAACCTTGACCGGACTCATCACTGCCGATCCGGACTCTCTTCCGAATAGGAGCTCGACTCCAGTATCCGGACATCCGGAGTTGACGACTGCCGGACACACACATGCCCTTGATCCTGAGAGCGGTCCCGCAGAGCCCAGTACCACCGGTCCCGCCTAGCTCGCATTACTAAACGAAGCGCTGGACCAGATTCAATCTCTAACCATCACCGAGGATCTACCTCTGGCTTGTGCTCGGCTCGATTTTGAGGCCGAACTCAGGAAATTTTGCGTCCCACCCACCACCCACTTCATAGCCATTGTCGAGGATTTAACCGACATTCTAGACTATGCTTCTGAGGATACGGACGGCATGGACGAAGACATCGAAGCCGAACCTAGCCGAACCTCGCCCACCACTGGGTGCTGGACGACCACCTCAACCTACGATGTTTATATGGTGGATACTCCCAGGAAGGATGATGACAACACTCCCGAACAAGGTGAGGATAAGCCCGTTGAAGAACCACCAAAGCACCGACGACAGCGACGCCAATCTAGATCATGTCGGGGTAGGGAAAGTAACACTGGTACCGGGGAGGACGATACCCCGGATAACGTTGACGAACCCAACGACCCCGCTGCCCCCGAGCACCAACAATACAGATCAGAGGAGCAGGAGGGCCAGTTCAATCCCAAAAACCCTGAAGACCACAACGACTCTGAAGATAGCAACTATCTGCCCCTCTCTGAAGAGGACGTCAGCCTCGGCAACGAAGAGTTCATCGTCCCTGAGGAGCCACTGGAGCAAGAACGCTTCAAGCGGCAGCTTATTGCTACCGCCCGAAGTCTGAAAAAGAAACAGCAACTGCTGAAGGCCGAACAGGACACCCTCAATGACAGGTGGACTAAAGTCCTGGCAGCCGAAGAGGGATATGGCTATGAGCGACAAACCAAGAGCTATCCCATGCGCAAGCTGCTGCCACAATTTGACGACGAGGCTCTCGCGCCCATACCGTCAAGGTACAATAAGGTAGACCAGCCCGACCGTCCACCTCGAGGACGGGACAGGACGGCTGATGGAGCCGAACACCAGCCCGCTCCCCCTCGCCATAAAGGCAAGGAAGCGGTGCAGCCGGGCTACAAATACGACCTACGTCAGGATCTAGCCAATAGAGCCGGCCAGACCAGGTCCATTTACGGATCAAGAGGACACGCCCCTGCAGGAGACGATGGCTATCAAGCCTGGTGCGACTGGAACGACAGAGCTCGGGATCAATACCGAACTCAAACATCAACTGGTCTTCGGCGTGAAGTAGCTCGGGTCAGGGGCGCCGCGCACCCAATGTGCTTCACAGACGAGGTGATGCGGGACCAGTTCCCAGAAGGGTTTAAACCCGTAAATATTAAACAATACGACAGGACTACGGACCCGGCAGTGTGGATCGAAGACTTCCTTCTCCACATTCATATGGCTCGACGAGATGATCTCCACGCCATAAAGTACTTGCCATTGAAGCTCAAAGGACCAGCGAGACACAGGTTGAATAGCCTCCCCAAAAACTCTATAGGGAGCTGGGAGGACCTCGAGGACGCATTCCGAGCTAACTTCCAGGGCACTTACGTCTGGCCACCGGACACAGACGACTTGAGTCACATAGTCCAATAGCCCGGAGAGTTAGCCCGACAGTTTTGGAATCGGTTCTTAACCAAGAAGAACCAAATCGTTGACTGTCTGGACGCCGAAGCCATAGCCGCATTCAAGCACAATATTCACGACGAGTGGCTCGCCCGACAGCTCGGCCAGGACAAGCCGAAGACAATGTCGGCTCTTACCGCACTTATGACCTGCTTTTGCGCGGGCGAAGATAGCTGGTTGGCTCGTAAAAGCAACAACATGACAGACCCCGGCACCTCAGAGGTCCGGGACGGAAACGGGAAGCCGCGGTGCAACAAGAATAAGTGCCAAAACAACAATGGAGAAGCAGATGACATGGCAGTTAACGCCGGATTCAGCAACTCCAAGTCCGGTCAATGGAAGAATCCCTTTAAAGGAAATAAGGACGGACCATCCGCCTTAGACAAAATATTGGAGAGGCCCTGCCTGATTCATGGCACTCCGGACAAGCCCGCCAACCACACCAACCGTAACTGCTGGGTGTTCAAAAAGGCTGGCAAGATCAATGCCGAGGACAAGGGCAAGGGCCCCCAGAGCAAGGACGATGAAGAGCCCGGTGGCCCAAACACTGGAGGGCAAAAAAAATTCCCCCCTAAGGTAAAGACAGTCAACATGATTTATGTCACCCACATACCAAAGAGGGAGCGCAAGCGCGCACTACGGGACATCTACGCCATGGAGCCTGTAGCCGCAAAATTCAACCCTTGGTTGGCTTGTCCGATCACCTTTGACCGAAGGGACCACCCAACCAGCATCCGTCACAGAGGTTAGGCGGCCCTGGTCCTCAATCCCATAGTCGATGGGTATCACCTCACTAGAGTCCTAATGGATGGAGGTAGTAGCCTGCATTTAATTTACGAAGACACGGTAAGGAAAATGGGTATTGATCCATCAAGAATCAAGCCCAGCAACACTACCTTTAAGGGAGTGATACCAGGTGTCGAAGCCCGCTGTTCGGGCACAATAACTCTGGAAGTAGTGTTCGGCTCTCCGGACAATTTCCGCAGCGAAGACTTGATCTTCGACATCGTCCCCTTCCGCAGCGGTTATCACGCATTACTGGGACAAACCGCGTTCGCCCGCTTCAATGCGGTCCCGCATTACCCTTATCTAAAGCTCAAAATGCCTGGACCCAGAGGCATCATTACAGTCAATGGCAATACAGAGCGTTCCCTCCGAACTGAGGAACACACTACGGCGTTGGCGGCCGAAGTGCAATGCAGCCTGGAAGGGCCAAAGCACCCGCTCTCCTTTAGGGGACGCAACTCGGGCAAACGCGCCCGGCCTGCACCACATCACGAGGAGTCGCCTGACGCTCAACTCGAATAGCAATTCGTCCTCTGCAGCACACCCACGTTACCAGTAAAGCACGTGTCTCGCGTGCACAACTTCACGCTTAAAATACCTTGGGCAACTGCAGGGGCAATCTTATCAAACAGTCCAAAGCTTGGTTCAACCTCGCTAGGACTTTAGAGGTCTTCAGATCATAATGGGTTCCATTAAGGACCTATTCGGCGTAAAGCTACACACAAGGTGGAGACCCTTCTAAACCCTCCTTCGCAGGGCTCAATCGCCGGACACGTACCTTTCAAGGATCTTTTCCCTCAAAGGAGCAAAGGCGCAGATGTGCAACATGGCACAGTAGAGACGTCAAACCACGTATTAAGGCCCTGTGTAAACCTTTACCCTATAAATATCACAATATGAAATATATATATCCTCTTAGCTTCGGCAGTTTGCATTGTACGGATGGACGTCACATAAGAGGATGTTACCTTTAATTTTTTAACCTACTCGGTCTCTTATGTGTACATTTCCTCTTTTTTCTTATTCTTCAAACGCCAAAGCGCACCGTCCTGGTGATCGTCACTCTTCTCATACACCGGCTACTAGACCGGGGGCTGATACCACCCTGTACATCAAGTCCGCACACCTTTCTGTGGTGTGTTCGGTGTCTCGGATATTGCACTATATGCATCGGTTCCGAAATATGTCTTGGGTCAATAGTTTGGTTGCCCGGCTCCTGTGCTTACCCTCTTACGTTCCGCACGTTCGGCTAAGAAGGTAAAGGGAGAACTACTGCGATTGTATTTCCAACTCGTCTGGTTAAGTACCTTAGTAGAGAAAGCCAAAAACTGACTGTCATAATACGCGAGAACTGGTCGGCGATCCGATAACTAGTGTTATACTACAAATCGTTGGCGATTACTCCGTGTTATACGAGGGGCTGGTCTTTGCCCAGCCATGTGATAAAGGTATACACCTCGGCTAGCCGATCACATACCGGGGGCTAGTCCTTAGCCCCGCAGTCAAGCTCCTATGGCTAAGTGAAAGTGGTAAAACCACATAGTCTGACTGCCTGGTTTCCCTCACATAAACCTCCTTCGCGGACCAAGACGTTGGCTAAGGGTTACAATGTGAAGTATGAAACACCCTTGTAGTATCTACATGGGGACTGAAGCCGACGACTGGTAACTTTCAGAATATAAACAGCCACACAGGAGTCAAAATAATAATAGAACAAGACGCACATATAAACAGCGCAAACATAACATATATCAAAAGGTATAGCATTGTTATACATGTTGGGCACATCACTCATACATAACGTCCTTTGGACACTGGGTCTCTATCGCCCAAGCCCCGTCCATGACTTCGGCGAAATAGTGCTCGGGGCGCCGATGATCCTTTCCGGCAGGAGGAGGCCCAGTTGCCACTTCGGCTGCCTTCATCTTCGGCCATTGGACCTTGGTCCTGGCGAAGGCCATCCGGGCTCCTTCAATGCAGACCGAGTGCTTCACCGCTTTGATTCGAGGATAAGCATCGCGCAGCCTTTGCACTAGGCCGAAGTAGCTACTAGGGATCGGCTCGGTAGGCCACAGACAGATGAAGAGGTCATTCATGGCCAACTCCGCCGTCCGGTGCATCTCCATTAGCTGCTTCATCTAGTTGCTCAGAAGGGGAGGATGTTCGGGTGCTTGAAACTGCGCCCAGAACAGTTTCCCATCTACCTCTCCCTCCTGAGCTGCAAAGAACCTGGCGGTGTCGGCCGTGCTCCTCGGAAGGTCCGCAAACGCGCCTGGAGAACGCCATACTCGGGTGAGTAATGCGTACCGTTGACCTCCAAAGACACTCTGCAATAAGTAAGGCTTACCAGCCGCTATCTGCTTCACTTGGCGGAGCTCCTCGTGAGCGCTCCGAGACTCAGTCCGGGCCTCTTGGGCCTCCTTGCCGATCTTAGACAATTCGGCGGACTGGTCCGAGCTCTTCTGCTCAAGGACCTCACACTTTGTGATGGCGTCCTTGAGCTCCTGTTCCACTTCGGCTATTCGAGCCTCATGCTGGCTCCGAGCATTTTTCTCGGCCACCAGATCGGCAGCCGCTTTCTTAGCGGCCGCCTTCCCCGCTGTGGCCTCTTTCTTGGCCTCTTCCAGCGCGGCCTTGAGGAGCTCGACCTCAGCGGCGCTAGCTACAGTAAAAATTTATACAGCATATCAGGATGTGAACCTGAGTACTTTAAAATAACTCCGAACTATTGATAGAGTTCAATCACACTTACCCTGCGTTTCTTCAAAACGCTTGTCGACGCGGTCAAGCTCCTCATCGGCGGCTTGGAGTTTCCGGTTTAGCTCGGAAATCTCCGCGGCGTTCGAAGCCGCAGCCAGCGTGGAGGCCTGTCACATTCCGATACAATAAGTATTTACCCGAAGAGTGAGATTGTCGATCCTTTCTCCGGTTCTTTCAAAACCGGACAAAGTCTCGGGGGCTACTGTATATATAAAGACATGTGTAACAACTTATTTTCTCGTAATACAAAAAGCATTACATCGCTTACCTCAAAGCCTGTTAAAAGGCCGTCGAAGGCGTCCTTCAGTCCACTGCTAGCAGACTAAATCTTCTTCATCACCGTACCCATCAAGGCACAGTGTTCCTCAACGATGGAAGCGCTCTTCAGCGCCTCCTCCAGGGCGTCCGGCTGCCCAGGCACCATCGGCTCGGTGGAGGGCGGCGCCGGAGACGGAACCCTGGCCCCCTCTCTAACAGGGGGCTGAACTATCACCTCCGGAGTCCTAGAAGGATCTGGAGCAGTGTTCGGGGAAGGCCCGGACTGGCCGGGCTCTTCTTCTTCGCGCTCCAGAGGGGATTTCTCCCCCTGGTCTTCGGCGGCCGAGGTGTGCACCTCGGCCATAACCTCATCGGCCCCGCCCGCCTTCTCCTGGCCAGGAGGTGTCCTCTGAGACGACACCTCGGCACCCTCCACAGTGGTGAGGGGTGGGGACCGCGGCGGTGTCCCACTCTCTGCCAGTTCGGCTGGTGGAGAGCTTCCCTCCGATAATTGCTCGGCAGGGATCGCGCGTGGAGGGCTGTGATACAACATATGGTTGGTCAAATAAAAAAGATAAACGCACAAAGTATTATGATAGGTGTTCGGACTCATATGTTGTAGCCAGGGGCTTGACCCTGGTGTTCCGTTTAGGAACGTCTTCGGACGCGAGGGATTCCGCGTCAGAATCCGAGCTGTTGCGCAAGACGAGCTTTGGCCTGCGTGGTTTCTTTTGGGCAGGAGGAGCAATCTTCTCGACGTCTTCGGACGCCGCCCTCTTCTTTGCCTGGGGGGAGTCGCTCTCCTCCCCTTCTTCCTCCTCCTCCCCCTCATGGGTCGAGGGGGCTTTGGTCTCTCCGGACTTGGTCTCCGGAGGACCCCTTGAGCGGAGGCCACCTCTGGCCTCCTCCATCTTCTTCTTCTTCTTTTGCTTCTTTAAGGGCGCCTTGTAAGGCGCCGGAACTAACATCTTGGACAGCGGGGCTGTCCTGGGGTCTTCGGGTAGTGGAGACGGACTGTTGATCCGCTCCGCTTTGGCCAGCCAGCCCTGCAGTCAGTATGAAGAATTAGATTGGTTGTCGAACTGTGATTAGTATTCGGATTAGAGTTCGAATGAAACTTGGTTACCTCTTTGGCGGGGCTGGCAGCGTCAAGCCCGATGTCCTCGTCCTCCACCGACCAGTCCTCCTGAGACTTGAACAACACCTTCCACAGATTCTTGTGTGTGTGTTGCCGTAGAAGTGCTACACGGTCTTAGGGTCTTCAGGCTTGTTGGTCCACATTGGGGGTCCGGATCTGAAGGGGAGGGGGCGCAACCCATGCAGGGTTGCGGGGTTCAGTGATGTAGAACCACTCTCTCTGCCAAATCTTGACAGTGTCGATGAAGGTACCTTCTGGCCACACGACTTTGGTAAGCTTGCTTACCATGGCCCCTCTGCAGTCCACCTGCTGGCCATCGACCACCTTCAGCTTGACATTGAAAGTCTTCAGCCATAGGCCGAAGTGTGTCTGGATCCATAGAAAGGCTTCACAGATTACTATGAAAGCCGAGATATGGAGGATAGAGTTCAGGGCTAGATCGTGGAAGTCTAGCCCATAGAAGAACATGAGGCCCGGAGGAATTGGTTGAGTGGGAAGCCGAGTCCTCGGATGAAGTGGGGGACGAATACCACCCTCTCCCCGGGCTTCGGCGTGGGGATGATCTGGTCCTTCTCCGGTGCTCGGTGCGCGATGTCCGCTGACAAATAGCCGGCGCGCTTGAGGTCCTCAATGTCCTTGTTGGTAACGGACGAGGCCTCCCACTTGCCGTTGGAGCCGGATCCGGCCATGGTCGGGTGGCGGAAACTACGAGGGAGGAGCGTAAAGCTTTGGGCGCTAGAGCTCTAGAGATCTGGGAGCGAGGATGAGGAGATGGAAGCGTGGGGTGAAAGGGAGTTATCCTTCCTCTTCTTATAAGCTATTAAAATACCAAGCGTTCCCCTGCTGCATCGCGGACCTCGCCTCTTCCCGATAAAATCGTGACGTTATGCGCGGTTGGGTTAACCAAATCATTGATGGTATCCCGTAAAGGGCGGGCACGATCTCTGTATTGATGGGACGTGCCAATGGAGGCTTAGCCTCGAACCGCGAAACAAGTGCACACAACGGTTCGGTGTTTAAAGACCAGTTGTGGCGTTTCGCTAAAAGTTGTCAGGAAAAAAGATGATGTTCCCACTTGGACGTTTGGCCTTCAAGGACAGGGTTACGCTAATAGTTCGGATCCGAATATGAGGCCTTTTATGTAGAAGATCCAATCAGTGTTCGGAAGAGGGAGTAACTCGCCTTGCAACACCAAAGATAGTGTGGGTACCAGATACGTCATCATTAAAGGCTAGTTCAGGGGCTACTGAGGGAGTCCTGGACTAGGGGGTGCTCGGGTGTCCGGCCTAATTGACATGGGCCGGACTGTTAGGCCGCATTGAATACGAAGCAGAAGGTCAACCCCGTGTCCGGATAGGAATCTTTGTCATCTTAATGTGTTCTCCAAGGCAAGTCTAGGTTTCCTGGCGTGATTATTCCTTTCTCTGTAACCGACTATGTGTAACCCTAGGCCCTCCCGGTGCATATATAAATCGGAGGGTTTAGTCCGTAGAGGATAGCAGAACAACAATAGGCATACCCCTCTAGGGTTTAGCTTATACGATATCGAGGTAGATCAACTCTTGTAATAATCATCCACATCGAATATAATCAAGCAGGACATAGGGTTTTACCTCTTAGAGAGGGCCCAAACCTGGGTAAACTTCGTGTCCCTGTCTCCTGTTCCCCATTGATCCAAGATCCATGATACGTCTCCAACGTATATATTATTTTTTTCTTGTTCCATGCTATGATATTATTATTCTTGGATGTTTTTAATATCATTTTATACATTTTGATATCATTTTTGGGGACTAACCTATTAACTTAGTGCCTGGTGCCAGTTCCTGTTTTCTGCCCTATTTTTGTTTTACAGAAAATCACTATCAGATAAGATCAAATCGTCCCGAAACTTTTTGGAGATATTTTCTGGATATAAGGATCAGCGTCAACTTGGAAGCCAAGGAAGAAGCTTCCAGAGGGGGCCACATGGCACCAGGGCGCGCCCCAGGGGAGGGGGGAGCACAAGTGCCATGTGGGCCCCCTCTGCCTCCTTTTGCCCTACTTCCACCTCTATAAATTCAGAAGAATTCCAAAAACCCTAGGGGAGTAGACGAAACACTTTTTCCACCACCGCAAGTCTCTGTTCTCGCGAGATCCCATCTGGAGGCCTTTTCCGGTACTCCGCCGGAGGAGGAACTCATCACGGAGGGGCTCTACATCATCCTTGCCGCCTCTCCGATGATGCGTGAGTAGTTCACCATAGACCTACAGGTCCATAGGTAGTAGCTAGATGGCTCTCTCTCTCTCTTTATGTTTCTCAATACAATGGTCTCCATGATCTTCATGGAGATCCATCCGATGTAATGACTTTGTGTGGTGTGTTTGTTAGGATCCGATGAATTGTGAGTTTATGATCAGATCTATCCTTGTTTTATTTGAGTTCTTTGCTGATCTCTTTTATGCATGATCTAGAATAGCCTTGTATTTCTTCTCCGAAGTTTTGGTTTGGTTTGGCCAACTAGATTGGATCTTCTTGCAATGGGGAGAGGTGCTCGGTAATGGGTTCGATCTTGCGGTGCTCAGTCCTAGTGACTGAAGGGGAGTTGACACGCATGTATTGTTGCCATTAAGGATAACAAGTTGGGATGAATTCTTATTTGCGTTTATCTTGACTACATCATGTCATCGTTCTTTATGCATTACTTCGTTCGTATGAACTTAATACACTAGATGCATGCTGGATAGCGGTCGATGTGTGAAGTAATAGTAGTAGATGCAGAATCGTTTCGGTCTACTTGTTTTGGATGTGATGCCTATATCATGATCATTGCCTTGGATAGTGTCATAATTATTTTCTCTTCTATCAATTGCCCAACAGTAATTTGTTTACCCACCGTATGCTATTTTCTTGAGAGATGCCTCTAGTGAACTCTACGGCCCCCGGGTCTACTTTTATCATAAGATCTATCTTGTTTTACTTATACAAAAATACCAAAAATATTTTCTGCATATTTTTATCTTTTATTTATTTATCAATCTATCGTATGCCATTTAATCTCGTTACTTGACCGCCGAGAGATTGACAACCTCTCGTTTGCGTTGGGTGCGAGGGTTTGCGTTTTGTGTGTAGGTGCTGTTTACGTGGGGTTGCTTGGTTTGGATTGATAACCTTGGTTTCTTAACTGAGGGAAATACTTACTCTACTGTGCTGCATCATCCCCTCCTCTTCGGGGATAAAAATCCAACGCAGTATACAAGTAGCAATCCACAGCTCGGGACCCCCTACCCGAGATCTACCGGTTTTGACACCGACAACAAGCTCGGGCTCGGGAGGAGGCGACAGTGTAGGAGATATGCCCTAGAGGCAATAATAAATGTTATTGATTATCTCCCTGTTCATAATTAGGTTTATGTTCCATGCTATAACTGCTATGGTTCTCGAGTCTGCAATAACCACGAGGCTCGGAGGAAGACTCATATGCACGTGTGGAATAATAAACGGTAAAATGTATTCCTAGTCTGGCCTCTAAGACTAGCTCAAGTGTTGCATGATGGTTCTGTTTTCCTGATCATGGGCATGTCTATGCCGACAACTTTGAGGGCACAATGTTAGTAGAACACTTGTGTTGAATCGACCCGATTGATGTTATGCTATGAGATTCATTCGTCATAAGTTAATGGTTAATAACATAGCAAAGTTAATGTTTGCATAATTCCTTAGACCATGAGAGTGTCGAGTTTCTTCATTCTTGCTTCATGAACTTTGGGGTTTGTTAAACGTCATCCATAAATGGGTGGCTATTACGGCGGCTTACGGGTTCATGGAAAAGTATGTTAAGTAACTTAATAGCTCAAGATTGGGATTTGCTCCTCCAACGATGGAGAGATATCTCTGGGCCCTCTCGGTGTTACGATATCCATCATCGTCTGGCCAGACACAAGTGTGATTTGATCACAGGGATACCGGAACACAGAAACGAGAAAAGAGAACAAAAACCGGCAACGAGGTAGCTGGCATTGTGGACAAGTGTTGATCCACGAGGATGCCGATGTTTCTCACCTCGGGTATTTGTAACATATCGCGAAGCAACAGGAATAGCACACGGCAACTGGAGGTTCACTCGAATATTCATTCGTGTGGGTATAGGGATCAATATGGGTGTCCACGGCTCCTATGTTGATCATTGATCGGAAGGGGTTCCGGGTCATGTCTATGCTTCACCGAACCTATAGGGTCACACGCTTAAGGGTCATCTATCTGCTGAATACTAGACAGGGAGTCTGAGAGAAAATCACCGAAAAAGTTTTCGGACACCGGAAAAGTTTCGGACAGCGGAAAAGTTCCGCAGAGAGAACACCGGAACAGTTTCGGTAAAACTGAAAAGTTGTTTCAGGGGATACCATAAAGTCAAATTGGTTTTGGTACATGCCTGATAATTCTTGGAGGGTGCCAGAATCATTCTGGAAACTTTCTGGAATTTTCCGGGATGAAAACCGGAAATGTTCCGGAGCTGCCGAAACCGCTTCAGATGCTTTTCGCAGATGAAATCACTAAACCGGAATTGTTCCGGCTCGCGTTGAAAATTATTTTGGTGGGTACTAGAATTGTTCTAAGCCCACATGAATATTTTCAGTTCGATCCGACGCTGAAAAATGTCGTCGTGAATAGTGAAAGTGCTTTTTGGGATATTTTTGGAAAGCCACCTTTTGGGGCTTTGCTCCAAAAGATCTTGGGGATGACATGGATGGATAGGGGCCAATTTTGGGGCCCCACATGAGGGTGTGGCCGGCCACATGGTGGACTCCTTCATGGAGTCCTCCTTGTTCCTTGGTTTCACCTTTTAGGTCCTTGGGAAGGACTCCTTTCCATGTGGGTTTTGGGTCTTCTTGTAAAACCACCCTACCCCTTGGGTTTCCTATAAATAGGAGGTGTGTGGGCTGCCATAAGAAACACTCTTGCTCTCATACACAAAGCCATGCATGATCTGGCATTCTTCTCTCCCTCCCAGCGAAATAGTTTCGTAGAGCCGAAAGGCTGTCTGGGTTCCGGCAGGAACTAGTTCTGGACGGCGAAGCCCTACCGGATAGATGACACCGTATGTGTGCAACTCTTTAGAGAGATCGTAGTTTCGGTCTTAGTTCGAGAGTGCCTCCCGAAGGGCTGTCCGTGTGACCGTCCGAGTTTTGGAGGTCCTCCCGAAGGGCTGTCCGAGTGACAGTCCGAGTTTCGGAGGTCCTCCCGAAGGGCTGTCCGCGACACCGTCCGGGGGACTGTGTGACCGCCTCCCGGAGGGCTGTCCGCGGGGCAGATGAGGGTATACATCCTCGCGGTTGGGAGGTTGTATAATCCTAGCTGCGGGGATCTGCACCGCCGATCGTCATCGACTCTACTTCCGCTGCGCTACGAGTCGGTAACGATAATGATCAAACCTTGTATGCAGTCTCCATAGTGGTCCTGGGCTGGTGCGTAGGTCGGAAATTTTTTGTTTTCCGTTGCGTTCCCCTACAGTGGCATCAAGAGCCGTGCTATGTGTAGATGCAGGCTGTGATATAGAATACATAGAGATGTATGGGTATTGCACAATATAATTAGGTAGTAGATGAGATCTATTGCTGAAAATTATTTGTGCGGGTAGCAGATGAAATCTGTTACCCGATGTTCGTGTTGCTTCCCTTGAATTTGCATAGTCCTGATCTTGACGGCATGGTGGAATCTCACAAAGTTCTGGCAATCCGCGATCCTTTCATGCTGCTCCTGAGTATGCTGATTGACAGATCAACGAAGTGCTAACAGTTCTTTGGGTTCCACCATAGTTGAGAAAGATGGATGTTTCGCAGACGAAAGGGCAATGCAGATATGATCTGCACGGGGGTCACGCGTATGACGAAGTTTAGTATGGGGCTCGAGATTTTATTATCTCGTGTTTCATACACCCTGGAAGGTTAATCTAGCAACTTGGATTATCATGCTTGATGATGGACGTTGGTAGCTTCGGTTTGTTTTGAAACCTTAGAAGCCACGTAAAACAAGTTTTTGCATGGACCGATTAGAGGCGTCTAACTTGGTTTTGCAGGATGGTTTTGCATGTGCATGTGATGTGGTATAGCAGTGTTCATAATAATTTGATTATGTATGAGATGACTATATGATGTAAATTGATTAACATGACCTGCGTGTCATGATTCGGCATGATGGCTGGAGCCATATGATTGCACTTTAATGACCTGCGTGTCAACCTTATGTAATGCACTTATTTTATTAGCTATAGAGATAGCAATATTATCTGGTGCATCGACAAGGTGGTGGCAATCTTCGCGAAGGTGAACACCGACGCGAATGCCGAAGACGAAGAAATGAAAGACTTCTTCGTCACAAAGGGCTATACCATATCATGCTATTATGAATTGCCTGAGATGTTTATCCCTTATGATGCACCCTTCTTGATTGCGCGGTAGTCGCCTTTTATTAGGGTGATCTCTCACAAAAATATCAAGAAGTTAGTGTTCTCCCAAGTGTAGGACCGTCACGGCACCTAACTTTTCGGGGTGTCACATGCTAACATGGGCACGAACGATTAGAGAAGTGTGAGGCGGGTGAGTTGAGACCTCGCAGCGAGATCACTTGGTTGTCTTGACGTTCAGGCATGAAAGTCATGAGCTCGGAACACACGCATCGAAAGATGAACAAGAGTCACATAGAGATGTGATTGGCAAGTTGGCCTACCGGTTGAGATTATTCGTCATCTGTGATGCTACCATCGTGGCAAACAATCAAAAATCGGGTCTTGTATCACTCATAATCAATTTTGAGAGATATTGTTTTGAGTGGGAGCGCACTGTAGAATTAACTTGTTTAATTCTCGGTGCAATTAATTCTGAACACTGTCTAAAGTGTGATTTGCATAAAAGTTGTAGAATAATGGCTCGCGTTTCCACCTTCCCTATTAAAATTGAATAGCTGTTAAATATCTGGTTAAAACTTTACGGTTGGTAACGTAATGTGAGGATTGTCCTCTAGAGTGCCGAGAAGGACTTTGTCCTATCGCATGCTTTCGGTATTCTCCTGCTAATGCTATGGATCATGTGACTCTCGTCCTTCGATCCAAAAGCTAGAATTCCTTTTCAAGCATAGTGCAATATGTTTGCTTCCATGAGACCCGAACTTCGAAAGTTTGGATAGTTATGTGATATTCATGGAATCTGAAAATCATTTTCAGAGACAGATAAAGGCTAATAGATATGAGATATCCAAAGCAATGTTTGTTTGCAAACTATTAGTAAAGGTGTTTACTATGCATTAGACTGATGAGAGGGGATCCAGAAGAACGCCTGTCATATGATGATGGTGAATAAAACGACAACTTAAAGAGAAAGGAAGTGTCCGAAGGGTGTTAGTGAAACTTTCACGCCTAGGAAGTCCGGGGCTAACGCCACTCTTAAGTTGGATGCTTCTTCTGAGAGTAGGAGAAATACTAAAAGTTAAACTGTTAGAAGTATAAAAGCAATAGGAAAGAAGACTGGAAGATCCAGCTCATGTATGAATGTCATACAAGTTTTTGATGTATAGAAGGCTGGTCAAAGATATGGTTCTTAGGAATTATGGTTAAACATGTTAATCACTAATTCTTGGGTATTGTGAGTTAATCACAAAGATACCCGCTCGATTGCATTCTATTGCAACTCAATGTAAGAACTACTATGGCTTGAAAGACTAGCCAGGAATGAGGTTTAGATACACGCAGGGAACATAGTAAATGTTACTATGCCTTCCATCGGTGTATTCCCTATGTATTTAGTTTCATAATTCATTTTAGAGTTTCACACTCTAGCCATTTTTGCATAAGGTATCTTGCAAGAAGGTTGTTCATAAGAGAACTTTTGATGTTCGGTGTTATGAATAACATAAGGGCCATACTTTCATTATGAATGAGACGTATGTTATGAATATTGATAATAATACATTACCTCTGGGTTTACTTTCATAATTCATTTTAGAGTTTCATACACTCTAGCCCATTGCACAATGTTTGTTGCAAAAGAGTTGTTCATAGAAACAACAATTGTTGTTCAGTATTATGAATAACATGAAGGGCCATGCTTCCATCAAAGATGGGATGTATGTTATGAATATTGATGGAAATATGATACATCCATAACACTGACGCTAAATGTCGCAAGACTAAAAGAATACCACACAAGTGTGGCACTGCATTTGGTTACATTGGAGAAACCCGCATGGAAAATTCCATTATGATGGATTTTGAAGTCGTTTGATTTTGAATCATCTGACACTTGCAACTTTCCTCTGAAAGGTGAAGTGACTGAAATACCGTTCACAGGCCATAAGGAACGAGCAAAGAACATATTGGTGATCATACATTATGTTGTGTGTAGTCCAATAAATGTTGTTGCAAGTAGTGGATTTATCTATCTTCAGAAATGACTCAAGTAGATATATGGATATTTACTTGATGATGCGTGAGTCTGGATCTTTTGAAATCATTCGAAAGGTTTTCAAAATGAAGAAGAAAATATTGTAACCAGAAAATTATGTTTCTACAATTCGATTGCAGAAAGGAATATTTGAGTTACAAGTTTAGCGAATGTCTGATGAGTTGTGAAAGGGGTTTCATAACTTGCATCTCCCGGAACACCACTGCAAGTGGAAAGTCCGTGAAGATGTAATCGAACCATTTATGACATGGTAAGATCAAAGATGACATAAATAAAATTGCCATTATCCCTTTTAAAGTGATGCTTTAGAGACTGCGGCTTTTACACTGAAAAGAGCTCCATCAGGTTTGTTGAAATGACGCCATGGTATGGTACGCCCAACCATGTTATATCTTTTCTTAACATTTGGAATATGGGGCTTGTGTAAAAGGTTACAAACCTATTCCAAATCAGACAAGTACTACTTTGTAGGTTATCCCAAGTCATTGGGTATTTCCCCACCACAATACCGAGGAAAATAGGTTTGCCACAAAGAACGGTATGCTTTTTTGAAGAAAATGGTTCTTTCAAAAAGGTGAGTGGGAGAACAGTGCAACTCGACGAGATAAACAGTATCATCGTCATCAGATCAAAGGAAAGAGACCTTGGAAGTAATTCCGGAGTTTCCTACTGCGACTGATACGGAAGTCTCTACAATAAAATGTATGGACTTCGGTCGAACTTGCAGCTGAACCACGTAGGCAAAGCTCGTGCAAACCTATCAGGTGCGCAAACGAGATATTGTTGTTAGACGACAGTATACCTACGATTTACAAGGAAGCGTTGATGGGCCCTGACTCCGGAATTGGCTAAATGCCAATACAATCCGAGATAGTTTCCATATAAGTGATTCAAGATTAAGATCTTGATACACCTTTCGGAAGACTTAGAGTCTAACGAATATTTATGGAACTAAAAACTGATACGGATAAAATGTTTTATCCATAAAGCTCGACTTGTTGCAATAACAAGTTCAAGGAGTTGACTACGATGAGATTGTCTCACCGTAGCGATGCTTAAAGTCGGTTCGGGTTGAACTAGCAATTAATACATATTTCAATCATGAGATATGAAACATGGATGACAAAAGGATTTCCATGTGATGGAAATGAAACCTAGGACTTGTATGTGATACAGTCCAAAGTAATTTGCCGATCCAGAGGATGCTAGTAAGTATGCAAACTTCAGAGTTCCAGCGATGGACAGAAGAGAGCAAAGTGGAGTTGGAATCTTCGTCTTTGATGGAATGGTCAAAAGGGTTTTGACTTCATCAAATGGGTATCGAAGATGCTTGTGATTCAAGAAAGTAAGTGGGAGCATAATAATATTTCTAAAAACCTTGTGTACTTGACACATTGTTAATTGGAAATAAATTTCTTGACACGAATTAGGACTTCATTTGAAAATAGTTTTTCCGATGAAGTGCTTGGGCTAAATAGCCTCAATATTAGGCATGATGATCTATGGAGATAGATTTACCTAATGGGGCTAAGCAATGAATACATATTGACAAGATGCTAAAACTTTTTAGCATTTAAAACGCCAAGGAGTGATTCTTGCCGAAGTCACATGGAAAGAGTTTTTGCAAGACTTGGTGTCCCAAAACACTGATGAGTAAAATACATGATGGAGATTCCACACACTCTTGTGTTTGGATTAATCATGTATTCCATGGTATGTAAAACAACCAGATATGTCCGATACTCCAAAAGTTGTTGCGAGTATGGATACCAAAGTGATCAAAGTACTGATCATAGGACAACAGTGAAAGATGTCATTGAGTACTAGAGTAGTAGTGATGACATGTTTTCTCGCAAGAAGAGATTATGAAGTGCTCGTTGTAAGTAATTACATCGATACAGTCTTCATCAATGCTCCATGCGATTTTCGATTTAAGTTAAGGGTTTTGTGTAATACACAATATGATGGCACGGTAGTTGGAAATTGTTCCAAACAAGATACTGTGGCGAATTCTATAACAAAGGCTAAGTATGTTGACGCTTAAGACGCGACAAAGAAGTTGTTGAATCATATAGTTCATTCATGAACTTAGTATGGTTCCAAGATGGCTTTGGTCTATGGGACACTATTGCAGATAGTTGCTCCATAGCTCAGTCTGAGGAATCAGGTTTCGACCAATGATTCACACATATGCAAAGCCAAGTCCACACAAAATATGAATTTTGTGAAAGCGTGAAAACGCAAGGATATGCAAAGTTACACACGGAGCTAAAGTCGTCAGATCCGTTGGACATCAGGCTATACCACATGCGAAGCATTTTTTACACCAGTATGCCATAGGTGTAAAGTGCATTAGCATTGACTAGATTATTGACTCTAGTGCAAGTGGGAGTCTGTAGGAGATATGCCCTAGAGGCAATAATAAATGTTATTGATTATCTCCCTGTTCATAATTAGGTTTATGTTCCATGCTATAACTGCTATGGTTCTCGAGTCTGCAATAACCACGAGGCTCGGAGGAAGACTCATATGCACGTGTGGAATAATAAACGGTAAAATGTATTCCTAGTCTGGCCTCTAAGACTAGCTCAAGTGTTGCATGATGGTTCTGTTTTCCTGATCATGGGCATGTCTATGCCGACAACTTTGAGGGCACAATGTTAGTAGAACACTTGTGTTGAATCGACCCGATTGATGTTATGCTATGAGATTCATTCGTCATAAGTTAATGGTTAATAACACAGAGAAGTTAATGTTTGCATAATTCCTTAGACCATGAGAGTGTCGAGTTTCTTCATGCTTGCTTCATGAACTTTGGGGTTTGTTAAACGTCATCCGTAAATGGGTGGCTATTACGGCGGCTTACGGGTTCATGGAAAAGTATGTTAAGTAACTTAATAGCTCAAGATTGGGATTTGCTCCTCCGACGATGGAGAGATATCTCTGGGCCCTCTCGGTGTTACGATATACATCATCGTCTGGCCAGACACAAGTGTGATTTGATCACAGGGATACCGGAACACAGAAACGAGAAAAGAGAACAAAAACTGGCTACGAGGTAACTGGCATTGTGGACAAGTGTTGATCCACGAGGATGCCGATGTTTCTCACCTCGGGTATTTGTAACATATCGCGAAGCAACAGGAATAGCACACGGCAACTGGAGGTTCACTCGAATATTCATTCGTGTGGGTATAGGGATCAATATGGGTGTCCACGGCTCCGATGTTGATCATTGATCGGAAGGGGTTCCGGGTCATGTCTATGCTTCACCGAACCTATAGGGTCACACGCTTAAGGGTCATCTATCTGCTGAATCCTAGACAGGGAGTCTGAGAGAAAATCACCGAAAAAGTTTTCGGACACCGGAAAAGTTTCGGACAGCGGAAAAGTTCCGCAGAGACAACACCGGAACAGTTTCGGTAAAACTGAAAAGTTGTTTCAGGGGATACCATAAAGTCAAATTGGTTTTGGCACATGCCTGATAATTCTTGGAGGGTGCCAGAATCATTCTGGAAACTTTCTGGAATTTTCCGGGATGAAAACCGGAAATGTTCCGGAGCTGCCGAAACCGCTTCAGATGCTTTTCGCAGATGAAATCACTAAACCGGAATTGTTCCGGCTCGCGTTGAAAATTATTTTGGTGGGTACTAGAATTGTTCTAAGCCCACATGAATATTTTCAGTTCGATCAGACGCTGAAAAATGTCGTCGTGAATAGTGAAAGTGCTTTTTGGGATATTTTTGGAAAGCCACCTTTTGGGGCTTTGCTCCAAAAGATCTTGGGGATGACATGGATGGATAGGGGCCAATTTTGGGGCCACACATGAGGGTGTGGCCGGCCACATGGTGGACTCCTTCATGGAGTCCCCCTTGTTCCTTGGTTTCACCTTTTAGGTCCTTGGGAAGGACTCCTTTCCATGTGGGTTTTGGGTCTTCTTGTAAAACCACCCTACCCCTTGGGTTTCCTATAAATAGGAGGTGTGTGGGCTGCCATAAGACACACTCTTGCTCTCATACACAAAGCCATGCATGATCTGGCATTCTTCTCTCCCTCCCAGCGAAATAGTTTCGTAGAGCCGAAAGGCTGTCTGGGTTCCGGCAGGAACTAGTTCTGGACGGCGAAGCCCTACCGGATAGATGACACCGTATGTGTGCAACTCTTTAGAGAGATCGTAGTTTCGGTCTTAGTTCGAGAGTGCCTCCCGAAGGGCTGTCCGTGTGACCGTCCGAGTTTTGGAGGTCCTCCCGAAGGGCTGTCCGAGTGACAGTCCGAGTTTCGGAGGTCCTCCCGAAGGGCTGTCCGCGACACCGTCCGGGGGACTGTTTGACCGCCTCCTGGAGGGCTGTCCGCGGGGCAGATGAGGGTATACATCCTCGCGATTGGGAGGTTGTATAATCCTATCTGCGGGGATCTGCACCGCCGATCGTCATCGACTCTACTTCCGCTGCGCTACGAGTCGGTAACGATAATGATCAAACCTTGTATGCAGTCTCCATAGTGGTCCTGGGCTGGTGCGTAGGTCGGAAAATTTTTGTTTTCCGCTGCGTTCCCCTACAGACAGATGGTTTGAGGAGCGGTGAAGAAGAAGAAGTGGTGAGGAAAAATAGATGCGGTGAGGGGTTTGAGTATAAATAGCCGGCAAGCAGAACCACCTCTCCGAGATCTACGGCCCCTAGTTGCGGGACGTTCCGCATTCAATGGTCACGATTACGATCGTGCAGATCGTGGGCACATGGCAACCGTTTCCTGCAACGAACCCGGAGTGATAGTGGGGTACCGAAGGCTTTGAGGATGGGCTAACACCAAAACAGTTTAAAAGATCGAAGTTGATTTCTTTCGAGACCAAGGACGTCGGGCAAAAAATTTCTTCAGATGAAATTGCATGTTTATGACGGACAGCATAGATTTGGACGAGAAAGAATAGAGAGACAAAAGGGTCCGAAACAAAACACTCAGACTAGAAAACACAAACACCCGAGAACATGAGCTATGAGTAAGTTGTTTACGGACGAACACAAGCACTTCGAACCGAAAAATGAATAAGCGAAAGAAAGCAAATAAGCACAAGAGCGAGCACCAACAATATAGATCTCAGGGTAAAGGATAGCAATGAATATTCCTAAGAAAGATTTCCTGCAAGAAGGGTTAGTTCTTTTTCACAGCCCACACTTGTGTAGGCAGTGAGGATCTTGTTTGCTTCGTCTGAGTATGAACATTCCTTTGGTGATTGTTGTAGTTCATCTGAGCATAACGAGAATAATCATATGAATAAGCATTGAAATTATTTCTAGAGACATGAGTGTAATGATTCGAGGAGGTACGCATGTACTCCTTCTGTCGAAGGTTTGATTTGTACTCATTTGAGGAAGTTTTAGCAGCATGCGAAGGATAACCATGTCCTCGAAGAGAATCATCCTGCATATTCAGGTTTGCAGTAATAGAAATTTTTTCAACAAGGCACTTGGTTACCCATATTTGCCTTTTGGGAGAACCAGACCTGCAGTTAGACCCAACATAACAAGCGAAACCCTTACCATTCTGTTGTTTGAAAAGTTTGTAGTTTAAGTCATCAGACTCATCAGATGTAACAGAAATGGGTGTGTCATAACCAGATAGAATTGCAGGTTCGAGAGTTTTGTTTTTAGCACGAACCCAACTGGTTTGAGGATATTGCTTGGGAGTCTAGTAGGTTCCATCTACGTTGAGTTTTCTCTCGAAACCCACTCCTTCCTTTCGGGGATTTTTATGCAGTATTGACTTCTTGAGTACATCACAAAGAGTTTGATGTCCCTTGAGGCTCTTTAGAATTCCTATCTCAAGTAAGTTCTTTAGCCTGTAATTTTCATCAGAGATAGCAACAATTTCCTCGGGAGAGGGGTTAGACATATCATTCGTAGTTGTTGCAATATTTTTGATGACAGGATTAGATGATTCAGCATTGGACTTAGCATTCCTACGTTCTAGGCATAGAGAGCAGGGAGGTATGAAATCATCAGGAAGCTGTCTAGATTGCTCAGCGAAGAGAGAAGCTTTTTCTTTCGAAAGCGCGTTATGAGACTCTTTCAGTGACTCGAGTTCTTGATTCCTGTTAAGGAGTTCATCTGATAAACTCTCGTAGTCGAAGGTAAGTGAATCATATCGGTTGGAAAGATCATCAATAGTTGAAGAAAAAGCATCATGCTCTTCAGTCAACTTTTGATTTTTCTCCATCTCTTCGACCAGTAATCCTTCGGTTTTCCTAAGATTCTTTTCAAGTTTCTCAAGCTCATCTTGTTGAGATACTGCCATTTTGACCAGTTTAGCATAGGCAATATATTCAGGGGAATATTCAGACATAGACTTTCGTGGTTTTGTTGATACCTGATCCTTAGATGTCTTGGTCATGAGACAGAATGCAATTTGTTCATCATCACTTGAAGCATTATCATCGAAGTTAGATTCGAGTGGTTCTTCAGAAGATTCATAGGCAACGAAAGCATTGCTTCGTCCTATCCTTTTGTGAAGCTCCTCATCTTCTGATTCTGATTCAGAGGTCTCATCATCAGACTCCACTTTCATTTCAGCACAGACTCTGTTTAGTTGCGATATTATCCTCATATTGGATTCGATGGTTGCTCTAGCTTGCAAGTCAGTGACTGGTGTCATCGAAGAAGAGGAGGAAGATGCATTTTCCTTCGTGAGCTTAGTGTGACGATCCACTCGAGTGAAACCATTGCAGTGAAGGTATTTCCATCTGTTGCTTGGTTTGCCATCCCAGCAAGGACAGTCTGCTATGAGGTGACTGAACTGTTTGCACTTGAAGCACTTGATTTCTTTCGGAGGTAATTTTCTCAAAGATTCAGCCAAGTTAAATTCGTCATCATTGGTGAGACAAAGATTCTGTCTTCTGAGATTACCTAGCCTTTCTGTGAGCATGTCTAGTTCCCTTGTGATGGAGTGTTGATTTTCAATATCTTCTTCTTCGGCTTGAGAACTGCCATAGTGTGAAAGTATTTCTCCTTCATTTTCCGAAGAAGATTCTTTAAATCCATTTTCATGTTCCATCTTTTCTTCGTGAATGGACAACAACTTCATGACCTCGACGTAGTGAAGTTCTTCATATTCTGGTCTTTGCTTGATTTCAGCAACGATGGGGTCGAAGATTGTGTCAAGAGCACTTAGAAGCTTTTCGACCACATCTCTATCAGTGATATCAGTTATTCCTCGTTGATGAAGTCTTTCGACGATATTTGTCAACCGATCAGGATCTGTTCTGGTGATGAATTCTTCATGAGCATTTTTGATGGCATCCTAGAGTTGTTTTGCTCTGTCAAGCTTTCGGAACTGAAAGAATATATCTTTTGATACACTGTCACAGATGATATCTTTTGCTTGTGCATCCAATCGCAGTACAACTTTGTCGTCAGAATTTGGAGCATCAGGGTGCTGAATGATGTATCCATCTTCAACAACTTGCCAAAGATCTAAGTTGATAGCTTGTAGCCTGATCTTCATTCTTTCTTTCCAGTAGACATAGTCATTTCCATCGAAGATAGGAAACCTTTCAGAGTGCGAGGATCTACCTGCAAGCGACATACTCAAAACTCCAAGCTTGTTAGACCTTTAATAAGCAAAGACATGGAGTACCTGCTCTGATACCAATTGTTAGGACCGAGAGTATATCGACCACAGGGGGGTGAATGGGAGATTCAAAAAATCTTCCGAATGTTTTGAACTGATCCCAAACACAACAGTGGAAATAAGGTTCGGTAGATACAAGAACTGTCAAGAATCAACTGAGGGATAAATCTATCGATGTATGAGGCAATGGTAGCACGAATGTAATAGATCACAGGCTTGATGATAATGATAGTGACACAGTAAGCCATCAAGTGCAGCAACATGAGTGAAAGGAGTAGACTACAACGAAAGATTAACGCAAGATGATCGAACAACAAGGTAGTCTGAGCACAAAAAGTTTGACCAGACGAATACGAAGGATAGCACATACAACAGAATGATAAACTTAGAGATAGCAGTTATATAGGTCAACTAACTACTACTGAAAGGAATGACTGTGATGCTAGATGCGATAGATATGCAGCAGACACTGATCAAATGAATGAACTACCGACACAGAGCACGAATATAAACTGCTGAATGAAATGTAGTGAAGTAGTGTGAACCAGTGGTGCTCGATGGCGACAGTTTGATTTAGAAGACCAGTTCGCCCTTCTGCCAAAGGACTACGTCTGGTTGGAGGGGTTGTGTCGGCATGGAAGCACAATCACCTATGGGGCACGGGTGCCTCTTTGTGGTTAGGTGAGGGGACGATCACATTGCACAAAGAGCAGAAGCAGTGGGGGACGGCGCGGCGGTGACAGCACTCTTTTTACCCAGGTTCGGGCCGCTTTGCAGCGTAAAACCCTACTCCTGCTTTGGTGGCTTTATCTAGAGGTGGAAGAAGACGCAGCTCGCTCTAGCCCGGCAAGGTTGCCTCGGGGAGAGCAGAGCGTATACAAGTGTTCTAGGGTCGAAGAAGCCGAACACCTTTCTAGGTTGCCTTGGGCCTCCTTTTATAGGTCAAGGGGCAACCACAGTACCAAAATAGTCATTTGAGTGTGACTGGAGTGATGACAGTGTTATCATACCTAACTCTGGCAGTTAGGACAAAGTGCATTAAATGCACTACTAGGTGTCACGCTGGAGTTGCGGCCCGGCAAGCCTGTCACGCCGCTTATTTGTCTCTCCTTGCTTAGCGTGACACGTCTTCTGGACGGGTGTCAATAAAGCTAATCTCCTCTCCTCTTGAGCGGCCACGTTGACAGCCGAGCCCACCTGGGTGCCCAGAAGCTTGACACCGCACTGATGAGTGACTTGGGTGAGGCGAGGTGGAGCGGTGGTGCTTCGTTGGGGATCTGCCGGCAAGGAGCCTGGCGGGGTTTGATCTTGCTCACCCCGGCAAGCCTGCCGGGGGGAATTGAGCTCGCTCTTGGGTGCGGTCTCGACCTTGCCAGGCCATCCTGCCCAGCAAGGGAGGCCTTCCCAAGTGGGTCTTCTGATGACTTGCTTCCCTGACTAAGCCCCTGCCTTGCTCGGCAAGGGTAGTTGCTGGGGAGGCTTTTCCTGTCTGTGCATCGAAAGATGGGGAAACAAATACCCCTGTTTGGTTACACCGACAGTAGCCCCCGGGCCTGAGCCACACGCGCGGCAGGCGACTTTGGCTTAGGCCCTACACAGTGCACAGACACGCGGTGCGGAACCGCTGCCCACGCGTAGGAGTTTTACTGCCATGTCAAACGCACGTCCCTTCCACGCAGTTACTGCGGGTCGTGCGCCTGTAAAAAGGCGGTTTTGCGGTTGAAGATGATGGAGAGCCAGCGCCTCTCGCGTGGTCCCAATAAAAAGAGGGAGAACACGAAGGAACACGGCTCATTCACATCTCCTGTCTCTTTCGCTTCATCTTCTTCCTTGAGACAAACAAGGAAACCGCCCCCGCCGCCACCATCTCCCTCTCTGCCATACCAAATCTTTCTTCCTCCATTGCCCGAAGGAATGGGGCAGAAGAAGGCCGCCATGAAGGGGAAGCAGGCGGCCGACGAGAAGAAGAGGGAGGCGGAAGAACTGGTCCTGCGGCGGCAGAGTAACGTCGTCTTCTCGCCGTCGAACTTGGACGACAACACCTTGATTCAAAGGTATGCCTTCATGTGGGGGAGGAAGACAAAAGGCCACGAGGCGCCAGTCGTCCTCCCGGAGTGGCCCAAGACGCCGAGCAATTCATACCGCTTCTTCTGCGCGTACTTCTACTGCGGGCTTTGTCCCCCTTTTTCTGAATTTTTCAGTGCGATGATGTATTCCTTTGGATTCCATCTGCTGGATTTCACACCCAATGCGATGACCTGCATGGCGGTGTTTGCCCACTTCTGCGAGAACTTCGTTGGAGTTGCCCCCAATGTAGACTTGTTCCGCCACTTCTACATCCCCAGCATCGAAGATAAATCCCTTTCGGGAAATATAGCCTGGATCCCGCGGGTGAAGCGAGAAGATTGGGATTATATAGGAGGGCAACTGCACGGCAGGTGGGAGGAGTGGCGGGGAGACTGGTGCTGGATCAAGGACCCGAATGCCCCATCATTCTGCCGACAATGGACCCAGTGCGTGGTGCATGGCGACGACTGGAGCGATCTGGGTTGCACTGACGGGAAGCTTCGCACTGCACTGGGCAGGATTGCCCGTCTCAAGGCTGCCGGGCTCACCATTGAGCAGGTAGGAACCGACTTCCTTCGGCGACGCATCGCTCTGCTGCAGCACAGGGACCGTTTTGCCTGGGAGTACCAGAACGCCACGGACTGGATGCGGCTTTACCCCGGAGTGGCCAACAATTTGACCGTATACAGCCATGCCTGGCTGTGTGAGGAACTCTTCCAGAAGACCGGCACCTTCCACTTGCCGGGGAGGATAATCCCTCTGCACATCAACTCCGCCAGGGACCAAATCCTTAAGTGGATGCCGGACTGCCACGCCAACGGGGTCAAGGCAGATTGGCCGCTACCCAGCTTAGAAGATGAATTGGATTGGTCTTCTGGCTTGGAGGAGAGGGCTACCAGGAAGGAGACGGACTTCACCAAGGGAATAACTCAGGAGGAGCAGCAGTACATACTCAGCAGGTTAGAGGAGGCCCGGAGGATCTAGGCTGCCCTGACCACGGGAAAAGGTGGCAGTGGTGGCCCTTCGGAGGATGAGCACGTTGAGGAGGAGATTGCCGAGCTTGAGGTGCTGGTGGAGGCTGCCGGATCAGAAGCTGCCGGGGCGGAGGCTGCCGGGGCAGAAGCTGTCGAGGCAGAAGCTGCCGCATCGCCTGAAGAGGAGGGGCTCGAGGCGGGCCCTCATGCTCCAGAGCAGAAGCGTCGGCATCACAGGAAGGGGGCCCAAGAGCCGGTGGTCGCACTTCCGTCAAGGGCTGGGTCCAAGGTGAAGAAGATGGCCACCAGGAGCGTCAAGGATGACACCGTCCACCGCCACTCGCCTCGTTTTGCTCCAGCTCCGACACCGCCTCCCCGGCAGCAAGTGGTGAGGGGCGTCGACCCTACGCCACCATCGAGTCCAACACCGTCGGCGAGCAGGACACCACCACCACTGAAGAGGGGCTGGGAATCACCCCCTCCCGTAGCGTACGAGATAAATGCCATGTTTGACGATTCAGAGTGAGGAGAACTCTTGCTGTTTTCATAACTTGAACTGCTTCCTGACTTGGTTCCCAACTGATTTTGTATTGTTTGCCATGATAGGGAAGAGGAAGAACCACTGGTGCAGCGGACCAAGCATCCCCGGCTGTCCGTGGAGCTGGGTTATGCGTCCGGTGCTGACCCGGAAGGAGAAGCCATGGACGTTGCTGTATCCAGCCCCCGGGCCAGCCCGCCGCGCGAAGGCATGCGACAGACCCTGGTTGCCGAGGGAGAGGCTGAGGTTTCCCTCTTGTCGCCAAAGATGTCGGCATGGAAGCACGATCACCTATGGGGCACGGGTGCCCCTTTGTGGTTCGGTGAGGGGACGATCACATTGCACAAAGAGCAGAAGCAGTAGGGGACGACGCGGCGGTGACAACACTCTTTTTACCTAGGTTCGGGCCGCTTTGCAGCGTAAAACCCTACTCCTGCTTTGGTGGCTTTATCTGGAGGTGGAAGAAGACGCAGCTCGCTCTAGCCCGGCAAGGTTGCCTCGGGGAGAGCGGAGCGTATACAAGTGTTCTAGGGTCGAAAAAGGGAACCCCTTTCTAGGTTGCCTTGGGCCTCCTTTTATAGGTCAAGGGGCAACCACAGTGGCAAAACAGTCATTTGAGTGTGACTGGAGTGATAACAGTGTTATCATACCTAACTCTGGTAGTTAGGACAAAGTGCATTAAATGCACTACTAGGTGTCACGCTGGAGTTGCGGCCCGGCAAGCCTGTCGTGCAACTTATTTGTCTCTCCTTGCTTAGCGTGGCACGTCTTCTGGACGGGTGTCAATAAAGCTAATCTCCTCTCCTCTTGAGCGGCCACGTTGACAGCCGAGCCCACCTGGGTGCCCAGAAGCTTGACACCGCACTGATGAGTGACTTGGGTGAGGCGAGGTGGAGCGGTGGTGCTTCGTTGGGGATCTGCCGGCAAGGAGCCTGGCGGGGTTTGATCTTGCTCACCCCGGCAAGCCTGCCGGGGGGAATTGAGCTCGCTCTTGGGTGCGGTCTCGACCTTGCCAGGCCATCCTGCCCAGCAAGGGAGGCCTTCCCAAGTGGGTCTTCTGATGACTTGCTTCTCTGACTAAGCCCCTGCCTTGCTCGGCAAGGGTAGTTGCTGGGGAGGCTTTTCCTGTCTGTGCATCGAAAGATGGGGAAACAAATACCCCTGTTTGGTTACACCGACAGTAGCCCCCGGGCCTGAGCCACACGCGCGGCAGGCGACTTTGGCTTAGGCCCTACACAGTGCACAGACACGCGGTGCGGAACCGCTGCCCACGCGTAGGAGTTTTACTGCCATGTCAAACGCACGTCCCTTCCACGCAGTTACTGCGGGTCGTGCGCCTGTAAAAAGGCGGTTTTGCGGTTGAAGATGATGGAGAGCCAGCGCCTCTCGCGTGGTCCCAATAAAAAGAGGGAGAACACGAAGGAACACGGCTCATTCACATCTCCTGTCTCTTTCGCTTCATCTTCTTCCTTGAGACAAACAAGGAAACCGCCCCCGCCGCCACCATCTCCCTCTCTGCCATACCAAATCTTTCTTCCTCCATTGCCCGAAGGAATGGGGCAGAAGAAGGCCGCCATGAAGGGGAAGCAGGCGGCCGACGAGAAGAAGAGGGAGGCGGAAGAACTGGTCCTGCGGCGGCAGAGTAACGTCGTCTTCTCGCCGTCGAACTTGGACGACAACACCTTGATTCAAAGGTATGCCTTCATGTGGGGGAGGAAGACAAAAGGCCACGAGGCGCCAGTCGTCCTCCCGGAGTGGCCCAAGACGCCGAGCAATTCATACCCCTTCTTCTGCGCGTACTTCTACTGCGGGCTTTGTCCCCCTTTTTCTGAATTTTTCAGTGCGATGATGTATTCCTTTGGATTCCATCTGCTGGATTTCACACCCAATGCGATGACCTGCATGGCGGTGTTTGCCCACTTCTGCGAGAACTTCGTTGGAGTTGCCCCCAATGTAGACTTGTTCCGCCACTTCTACATCCCCAGCATCGAAGATAAATCCCTTTCGGGAAATATAGCCTGGATCCCGCGGGTGAAGCGAGAAGATTGGGATTATATAGGAGGGCAACTGCACGGCAGGTGGGAGGAGTGGCGGGGAGTCTGGTGCTGGATCAAGGACCCGAATGCCGCATCATTCTGCCGACAATGGACCCAGTGCGTGGTGCATGGCGACGACTGGAGCGATCTGGGTTGCACTGATGGGAAGCTTCGCACTGCACTGGGCAGGATTGCCCGCCTCAAGGCTGCCGGGCTCACCATTGAGCAGGTAGGAACCGACTTCCTTCGGCGACGCATCGCTCCGCTGCAGCACAGGGACCGTTTTGCCTGGGAGTACCAGAACGCCACGGACTGGATGCGGCTTTACCCCGGAGTGGCCAACAATTTGACCGTATACAGCCATGCCTGGCTGTGTGAGGAACTCTTCCAGAAGACCAGCACCTTCCACTTGCCGGGGAGGATAATCCCTCTGCACATCAACTCCGCCAGGGACCAAATCCTTAAGTGGATGCCGGACTGCCACGCCAACGGGGTCAAGGCAGATTGGCCGCTACCCAGCTTAGAAGATGAATTGGATTGGTCTTCTGGCTTGGAGGAGAGGGCTACCAGGAAGGAGACGGACTTCACCAAGGGAATAACTCAGGAGGAGCAGCAGTACATACTCAGCAGGTTAGAGGAGGCCCGGAGGATCAAGGCTGCCCTGACCACGGGAGAAGGTGGCAGTGGTGGTCCTTCGGAGGATGAGCACGTTGAGGAGGAGATTGCCGAGCTTGAGGTGCTGGTGGAGGCTGCCGGAGCAGAAGCTGCCGGGGCGGAGGCTGCCGGGGCAGAAGCTGTCGAGGCAGAAGCTGCCGCATCGCCTGAAGAGGAGGGGCTCGAGGCGGGCCCTCATGCTCCAGAGCAGAAGCGTCGGCATCACAGGAAGGGGGCCCAAGAGCCGGTGGTCGCACTTCCGTCAAGGGCTGGGTCCAAGGTGAAGAAGATGGCCACCAGGAGCGTCAAGGATGACACCGTCCACCGCCACTCGCCTCGTTTTGCTCCAGCTCCGACACCGCCTCCCCGGCAGCGAGTGGTGAGGGGCGTCGACCCTACGCCACCATCGAGTCCAACACCGTCGGCGAGCAGGACACCACCGCCACTGAAGAGGGGCTGGGAATCACCCCCTCCCGTAGCGTACGAGATAAATGCCATGTTTGACGATTCAGAGTGAGGAGAACTCTTGCTGTTTTCATAACTTGAACTGCTTCCTGACTTGGTTCCCAACTGATTTTGTATTGTTTGCCATGATAGGGAAGAGGAAGAACCACTGGTGCAGCGGACCAAGCATCCCCGGCTGTCCGTGGAGCTGGGTTATGCGTCCGGTGCTTACCCGGAAGGAGAAGCCATGGACGTTGCTGTATCCAGCCCCCGGGCCAGCCCGCCGCGCGAAGGCATGCGACAGACCCTGGTTGCCGAGGGAGAGGCTGAGGTTTCCCTCTTGTCGCCAAAGATGTCGGCATGGAAGCACGATCACCTATGGGGCACGGGTGCCCCTTTGTGGTTCGGTGAGGGGACGATCACATTGCACAAAGAGCAGAAGCAGTAGGGGACGACGCGGCGGTGACAACACTCTTTTTACCTAGGTTCGGGCCGCTTTGCAGCCTAAAACCCTACTCCTGCTTTGGTGGCTTTATCTGGAGGTGGAAGAAGACGCAGCTCGCTCTAGCCCGGCAAGGTTGCCTCGGGGAGAGCGGAGCGTATACAAGTGTTCTAGGGTCGAAAAAGGGAACCCCTTTCTAGGTTGCCTTGGGCCTCCTTTTATAGGTCAAGGGGCAACCACAGTGGCAAAACAGTCATTTGAGTGTGACTGGAGTGATAACAGTGTTATCATACCTAACTCTGGTAGTTAGGACAAAGTGCATTAAATGCACTACTAGGTGTCACGCTAGAGTTGCGGCCCGGCAAGCCTGTCGTGCAACTTATTTGTCTCTCCTTGCTTAGCGTGGCACGTCTTCTGGACGGGTGTCAATAAAGCTAATCTCCTCTCCTCTTGAGCGGCCACGTTGACAGCCGAGTCCACCTGGGTGCCCAGAAGCTTGACACCGCACTGATGAGTGACTTGGGTGAGGCGAGGTGGAGCGGCGGTGCTTCGTTGGGGATCTGCCGGCAAGGAGCCTGGCGGGGTTTGATCTTGCTAGCCCCGGGAAGCCTGTCGAGGGGAATTGAGCTCGCTCTTGGGTGCGGTCTCGACCTTTCTAGGCCATCCTGCCCGGCAAGGGAGGCCTTCCCAAGAGGGTCTTCTGTTGACTTGCTTCTCTGACTGAGCCCCTGCCGTGCTTGGCAAGGGTAGTTGCCGGGGAGGCTTTTCCTGTCTGTGCACCGAAACAGAGGGAAACAAATACCCCTTTTTGGTTACACCGACAGTAGCCCCCGGGCCTGAGCCACACGCGCGGCGGGCGACGTTGGCTTTGTTGGGGAACGTTGCATGGAAAACAAAAAAAATTCTACGCACACACAAGATCTATCCATGGAGATGCATAGCAACGAGAGGGGCAGAGTGTGTCTACGTACCCTCGTAGACCGTAAGCGGAAGCGTTAGAACAACGCGGTTGATGTCGTCGAACAACTTCACGATCCAACCGACCGAGTACCTAACGGACGGCACCTCCACGTTCAGCACACGTTCAGCTCGGTGACGTCCTCGCCTTCTTGATCCAGCAAGACGACGAGGTAGCGGATGAGTTCCAGCAACACGACGGCGTGGGGACGGTGATGGTGATGCTATCTCAACAGGGCTTCGCCTAAGCACTGCGAGAATATGACCGAGGGAACGAACTATGGAGGGGGGCGCCGCACACGGCTGAACAATTGATGTCCTTTGTGTGGTGCCCCCCCCTTGTATATATATAGGTGGGGGGAGGAGGGAGCAGCCAAGGGGGGCGCCCCAAGTAGGCCGAATCCTACTTGGGGTCCTCCCAATTCGCCCCCCCCCCCTTCCATATATACCGGAGGGGGAAAGGAAAGGGGGGGAGGAAAGGGAATGGGGAGGCCGACTCCCCTCCTTCCTTTCTCTCCCCTTTGCGCCGGCCTAGGAGGGTGTGCCAGCCCCTTGTGGGCTGGTGTACCCTTCCCCTTTGGCCCACATGGCCCATTAACCTCCCGGGGGTGTCCGGAACCCCTTCCGGTGCCCCGATGACTACCCGGTGCACTCCGAAACTCTTCCGGTGTCCGAATACCATCGTCCTATATATCATTCTTTATCTCTCGACCATTTCGAGACTCCTCATCATGTCCGTGATCTCATCCGGGACTCCGAACAACATTCGGTCACCAATTCACATAACTCATATAACACTATATCGTCAACGAACGTTAAGCGTGCGGACCCTACGGGTTCGGGAATGATGTAGACATGACCGAGACGACTCTCTGGTCAATAACCAATAGCGGAACCTGGATGCCCATATTGGTTCCTACATATTCCATGAAGATCTTATCGGTCGAACCGTTATGATAACATACGTAATTCCCTTTGTCCGTCGGTATGTTACTTGCCCGAGATTCGATCGTCGGTATCTCCATACCTAGTTCAATCTCGTTACCGGCAAGTCTCTTTACTCGTTCCGTAATACATCATCCCGTAACTAACTCCTTAGTCACTTTGCTTGCAAGCTTATTATGATGTGCATTACCGAGAGGGCCCAGAGATACCTCTCCGAAACACGGAGTGACAAATCCCAGTCTCGATCCATGCCAACTCAACAGACACCTTCAGAGATACCTGTAGAGCATCTTTATGATCACCCAGTTACGTTGTGACGTTTGATAGCACACAAGGTATTCCTCCGGTATCCGGGAGTTGCATGATCTCATGGTCTGAGGAACATGTATTTGACATTCAAGAAAGCAGTAGCAATAAACAGAACGATCATATGCTAAGCTAACGGATGGGTCTTGTCCATCACATCATTCTCCTAATGATGTGATCCCATTATCAAATGACAACTCTTGTCTATGGTTAGGAAACCTTAACCATCTTTGATCAACGAGCTAGTCTAGTAGAGGCTCACTAGGGACACGGTATTTGTTTAAGTATTCACACATGTATTTAAGTTTCCGGTCAATACAATTCTAGCATGAATAGTAAACCTTTATCATGAATAAGGAAATATGATAATAACCATTTTATTATTGCCTCTAGGGCATATTTCCATCAGTCTCCCACTTGCACTAGAACCAATAATCTAGTTCACATCGCCATGTGATTAACACCCAAAGAGTTCACTAGAGTCAATAATCTAGTTCACATCGCCATGTGATTAATACCCAAAGAGTTTACTAGAGTCAATAATCTAGTTCACATCGCCATGTGATTAACACTCAAAGAGTTCTAAGGTGTGATCATGTTTTGCTTGTGAGAGAGATTTTTAGTCAATAGGTCTACAATATTCAGATCCGTCTGTACTTTGCAAATCCTTATGTCATACTGTAGATGCTACTATCACGCTTTACTTGGAGCTATTCCAAATGACTGCTCCAATATACGTATCCGGTTTGCTACTCAGAGTTATCCAGATCGGTGTCAAAGCATCGACGTAACCTTTTACGACGAACTCTTTATCACCTCCATAATCGAGAAACATTTCCTTAGTCCTCTAGTTACTAAGGATAATTTTGACCGCTGTCCAGTGATCCACTCCTGGATCACTCTTTTACCCCCTTTGCCATACACGTGGCAAGGCACACATTAGGTGTGGTACACAGCATGGCATACATTATAGAACGTATGACTGAGGCATAGGGAATGAATTTCATTCTCTCTCTATCTTCTGCCGTGGTCGGGCTTTGAGTCTAACTCAACTTCATACCTTACCATACAGGCAAGAACTCCTTCTTTGACTGATCCATTTTGAACTCCTTCAAAAAACTGGTCAAGGTATGTACTCATTGAAAGTCTTATCAAGCGTCTCGATCTATCTCTATAGATCTTGATGCTCAATATATAAGCAGCTTCACCGAGGTCTTTCATTGAAAAATTCTTATTCAAGTATCCCTTTATGCCATCCAGAAATTCTATATCATTTCCAATCAACAATATGTCATCCACATATAATATCAGAAATGCTACAGAGCTCCCACTCACTTTCTTGTAAATATAGGCTTCACCGTAAGCCTGTATAAAACCATACGCTTTGATCACCTCATCAAATCGTATATTCCAACTCTGAGATGATTGCACCAGTCCATAGATGGATCGCTGGAGTTTGCACACTTTGTTAGCACCCTTAGGATGGACAAAACCTTCTGGTTGCATCATATACAACTCTTCTTTAAGAAATCCATTTAAGGAATGCAGTTTTGACATCCATTTGCCAGATTTCATAATCATAAAATGCGGCAATTGCTAACATGATTCGGACAGACTTAAGCATCGCTATGGGTGAGAAAGTCTCATCGTAGTCAACCCCTTGAACTTGTCGAAAACCTTTCGCAACAAGTCAAGCTTTGTAGACAGTGATATTACCATCAGCGTCTGTCTTCCTCTTAAATATCCATTTATTCTCAATGGCTTGCCGATCATCGGCCAAGTCCACCAAAGTCCACACTTTGTTCTCATACATGGATCATATCTCAGATTTCATGGCCTCAAGCCATTTGTCAGAATCTGGGCTCATCATAGCTTCTTCATAGTTCGTAGGTTCGCTGTTGTCTAACCACATAACTTCCAGGACGGGATTACCGTACCACTATGGTGCAGAACGTACTCTGGTCGACCTACGAGGTTCAGTAGTAACTTGATCTGAAGCTTCATGATCTTTATCATTATCTTCCTCTCTTGTTGGTGTAGGCACCATGGGAACGGTTTTCTCTGATGAGCTACTTTCCAATTCGAGAGAAGGTACGATTACCTCATCAAGTTCTACTTTCCTCCCACTCACTTCTTTCGAGAGAAACTCCTTCTCTAGAAAGGACCCATTCTTGGAAACAAAGATCTTGCCTTCGGATCTGTGGTAGAAGGTGTACCCAATTGTTTCTTTAGGGTATCCTATGAAGACGCACTTCTCCGCTTTGGGTTCGAGCTTATCAGGCTGAAGCTTTTTCACATAAGCGTCGCATCCCCAAACTTTAAGAAACGACAGCTTTGGCTTCTTGCTAAACCATAGTTCATACGGTGTCGTCTCAACGGATTTAGACGGTGCCCTATTTAACGTGAATGTAGCTGTCTCTAATGCATAACCCCAAAACGATAGTGGCAGATCGGTAAGAGACATCATAGAACGCACCATATCTAATAAAGTACGGTTACGACGTTCGGACACACCATTACGCTGTGGTGTTCTAGGTGGCGTGAGTTGTGAAACAATTCCACATTTTCTTAAATGAAGGCCAAACTCGTAACTCAAATATTCGCCTCCGCGATCGGATCGTAGAAACTTTATTTTCTTGTTACGATGATTCTCTACTTCACTCTAAAATTCTTTGAACTTTTCAAATGTTTCAGACTTGTGTTTCATTAAGTAGATATACCCATACCTACTCAAATCATCTGTGAAGGTTAGAAAATAATGATACCTGCCGCGTGCTTCAACACTCATCGGACCGCATACATCGGTATGTATTATTTCCAATAAGTCATTAGCTCGCTCCATTGTTCCAGAGAACGGAGTTTTAGTCATCTTGCCCATGAGGCATGGTACGCAAGTATCCAATGATTCATAATCAAGTGATTCCAAAAGTCCATCCGCATGGAGTTTCTTCATGCGCTTTACACCAATATGACCTAAACGGCAATGCCACAAGTATGTTGCACTATCATTATCAACTTTGCATCTTTTGGCATCAATATTATGAATATGTGTATTGCTACGATCGAGATTCAACAAGAATAAACCATTCACAAGGGTGCATGATCACGAGAGATATTACTCATATAAACAGAATAACCATTATTCTCTAACTTAAATGAATAACCGTCTTGCAATAAACAATATCCAGATATAATGTTTTATGCTCAACACAAGCACCAAATAACCATTATTTAGGTTTAATACTAATCCCGAAGGTATTACGAGCGTGCCGATGGTGATCATATCACTCTTGGAGACACTTCCAACACACATCGTCACCTCGCCCTTAGCTAGTCTCGTTACTCCGCAGCTCCTGTTTCAAGTTACTAATATTAGCAACTGAACTAGTATCAAATACCCAGATGCTGCTATGAGCACTAGTGAGGTACACATCAATAACATGTATATCACATATACTTTTGTTCACTTTGCCATCCTTCTTATTCGCCAAATATTTTGGGGCAGTTCCGCTTCCAGTGACCATTACCCTTACAGTAGAAACACTCAGTCTCAGGCTTGGGTCCAGCTTTGGGTTTCTTCACGGGAGCGGCAACTTGCTTGTCATTCTTCTTGAAGTTCCCTTTCTTTCCCTTGCCCTTTTTCTTAAAGCTGGTGGTCTAATCAACACATGATGCTCTTTCTAGATTTCTACCTCCGCCAATTTCAGCATCGCGAAGAGCTTGGGAATCGTTTTCGTCATCCCTTGCATATTATAGTTTCATCACGAAGCTCTAGTAGCTTGGTGATAGTGACTGGAGTAATCTGTCAATCACTATCTTATCTGGAAGATTAACTCCCACTTGATTCAAGTGATTGTAGTACCCAGACATTCTAAGCACATGCTCACTGATTGAGCTATCCTCCACCATCTTGTAGGCAAAGTACTTGTCAGAGGTCTCGTAACACTCAACACGGGCGCGAGCCTGAAATACCAATTTCAGCTCTTGGAACATCTCATATGTTCCATGGCGTTCAAAACGTCTTTGGAGCCCCGATTCTAAGCCGTAAAACATGGTGCACTAAACTATCAAGTAGTCATCAGATCGAGCTTGCCAAACGTTCATAACGTCTGCATCAGCTACTGCAACAGGTTTGTCGCCTAGCGGTGCATCAAGGACATAATTCTTCTGTGCAGCAATGAGGATAATCCTCAAGTTACGGACCCAGTCCGTGTAATTGCTACCATCATCTTTCAACTAAGCTTTCTCTAGGAACGTATGAAAAACAAGGGAGCTACAACGCGAGCTATTGATCTACAACATAATTTGCAAAAACTATCAAGACTAAGTTCATGATAAATTAAGTTCAATTAATTAAATTACTAATGAACTCCCACTTAGATTAACATCCCTCAAGTTATCTAAGTGATACATGATCCAAATCAACTAACCCATGTCCGATCATCACGTGAGATGGGGTAGTCATCAATGGTGAACATCTCCATGTTGATCATATCTACTATATGACTCATGTTCGACCTTTCGGTCTCCAGTGTTCCGAGACCATGTCTGTACATGCTAGGCTCGTCAAGTTTAACCCAAGTATTCTGCTTGTGTAAAACTGGCTTACACCCGTTGTATGTGAACATAGAATCTATCACACCCGATCATCATGAGGTGCTTCAAAATGATGAACTGTAGCAACGGTGCATACTCGGGGAGAACTCTTTTATCTTGAAATTTAGTGAAGGGATCATCTTATAATGCTACCGTCGTTCTAAGCAAAATAAGATGCATAAAGGATAAACATCACATGCAATCAATATATGTGACATGATATGGCCATCATCATCTTGTGCCTTTGATCTCCATCTCCAAAGCACCGTCATGATCTCCATCGTCACCGGCTTGACACCTTGATCTCCATCGTAGCGTCGTGGTCGTCTCGCCAACTATTGCTTCTACAACTATTGCTAACGCATAGCGATAAAGTAAAGCAATTACATGGCGCTTGCATTTCATACAATAAAGAGACAACCATAAGGCTCCTGCCGGTTGCCGATAAATTACAAAACATGATCATCTCATACAACAACGTATATCACATCATGTCTTGACCATATCACATCACAGCATACCCTGCAAAAACAAGTTAGACGTCCTCTACTTTGTTGTTGCAAGTTTTACGTGGCTGCTACGGGTTTCTAGCAAGAACCATTCTTACCTACGGAAAAACAACCACAACGGTGAATTATCAAGTTTGTTGTTTTAACCTTCTTCAAGGACCGGCCGTAGTCAAATTCGATTCAACTAAAGTAGGAGAAACAGACACCTGCCAGCCACCTTTATGCAAAACAAGTTGCATGTCTGTCGGTGGAACCGGTCTCACGTACATGGACATGTAAGGTTGGTCCGGGCCGCTTCATCCCACAATGCCGCCGAATCAAAATAAGACGTTGGTGGTAAGCAGTATGAACATCACCGCCCACAACTCTTTGTGTTCTACTCGTGCATATCATCTACGCATAGACCTGGCTCATGATGCCACTGTTGGGGAACGTTGCATGGAAAACAAAAAAAAATCTATGCACACGCAAGATCTATCCATGGAGATGCATAGCAACGAGAGGGGGAGAGTGTGTCTACGTACCCTCGTAGACCGTAAGCGGAAGCATTAGAATAACGCGGTTGATGTCGTCGAACAATTTCACGATCCAACCGACCGAGTACCGAACGGACGGCACCTCCGCGTTCAGCACAAGTTCAGCTCGGTGACGTCCTCGCCTTCTTGATCCAGCAAGACGACGAGGTAGCGGATGAGTTCCGGCAACACGACGGCGTGGTGACGGTGATGGTGATGCTATCTCAACAGGGGTTCGCCTAAGCACTGCGAGAATATGACCGAGGGACCGAACTGTGGAGGGGGGGCGCCGCACACGGCTAAACAATTGATGTCCTTTGTGTGGTGCCCCCTCCTTGTATATATATAGGTGGGGGGAGGAGGGAGCAGCCAAGGGGGCGCCCCAAGTAGGCCGAATCCTACTTGGGGTCCTCCCCAATTCGCCCCCCCTTCCATATATACCGGAGGGGGAAAGGAAAGGGGGGAGAGGAAAGGGAAGGGGGAGGCCGACTCCCCTCCTTCCTTTCTCTCCCCTTGGCGCTGGCCTAGGAGGGTGTGCCAGCCCCTTGTGGGCTGGTGTACCCTTCCCCTTTGGCCCACATGGCCCATTAACCTCCCGGGGGTGTCCGGAACCCCTTCCGGTGCCCCGATGACTACCCGGTGCACTCCGAAACTCTTCCGGTTTCCGAATACCATCGTCCTATATATCATTCTTTATCTCTCGATCATTTCGAGACTCCTCGTCATGTCCGTGATCTCATTCGGGACTTCAAACAGCATTCGGTCACCAATTCACATAACTCATATAACACTATATCGTCAACGAACGTTAAGCGTGCGGACCCTACGGGTTCGGGAATGATGTAGACATGATCGAGACGACTCTTCGGTCAATAACCAATAGCGGAACCTGGATGCCCATATTGGTTCCTACATATTCCACGAAGATATTATCGGTCGAACCGTTATGACAACATACGTAATTCCCTTTGTCCGTCGGTATGTTACTTGCCCGAGATTCGATCGTCGGTATCTCCATACCTAGCTCAATCTCGTTACCGGCAAGTCTCTTTACTCATTCCGTAATACATCATCCTGTAACTAACTCCTTAGTCACTTTGCTTGCAAGCTTATTATGATGTGCATTACCGAGAGGGCCCAGAGATACCTCTCCGAAACACGGAGTGACAAATCCCAGTCTCGATCCATGCCAACTCAACCGACACCTTCGAAGATACCTGTAGGGCATCTTTATGATCACCCAGTTACGTTGTGACGTTTGATAGCACACAAGGTATTCCTCCGGTATCCGGGAGTTGCATGATCTCATGGTCTGAGGATGAACACGAAGGAACACGGCTCATTCACATCTCCTGTCTCTTTCGCTTCATCTTCTTCCTTGAGACAAACAAGGAAACCGCCCCCACCGCCACCATCTCCCTCTCTACCATACCAAATCTTTCTTCCTCCATTGCCCGAAGGAATGGGGCAGAAGATGGCCACCATGAAGGGGAAGCAGGCGGTCGACGAGAAGAAGAGGGAGGCGGAGGAACTGGTCCTGCGGCGGCAGAGGAACGTCATCTTCTTGCCGTCGAACTTGGATGGCAACACCTTGATTCAGAGGTATGCCTTCATGTGGGGGAGGAAGACAAAAGGCCATGAGGCGCCAGCCGTCCTCCCGGAGGGGCCCAAGACGCCGAGCGATTCATACCCCTTCTTCTGCGCGCGTACTTCTACTGCGGGCTTTGTCCCCCTTTTTCTGAATTTTTCAGTGTGATGATGTATTCCTTTGGATTCCATCTACTGGATTTCACACCCAATGCGATGACCTGCATGGCGGTGTTTGCCCACTTCTGCGAGAACTTCGTTGGAGTTACCCCCAATGTAGACTTGTTCCGCCACTTCTACATCTCCCGCATCAAAGATAAATCCCTTTCGGGAAATATAGCCTGGATCCCGCGGGTGAAGCGAGAAGATAGGGATTATAAAGGAGGGCAACTGCACGGCAGGTGGGAGGAGTGGAGGGGAGACTGGTGCTGGATCAAGGACCCAAATGCCCCATCATTCTGCCGGCAACGGACCCAGTGCGTGGTGCGTGGCAATGACTGGAGCGATCTGGGTGCCACTGACGGGAAGCTTCGCACTGCGCTGGGCAGGATTTCCCACCTCAAGGCTGCCGGGCTCACCATTGAGCAGGGTAGGAGCCGACTTCCTTCCGCGACACATCGCTCCACTACAGCACAGGGACCGTTTTGCCTGGGAGTACCAAAACGCCGCAGACTGGATGCGGCTTTAGCTCGGAGTGGCCAACAATTTGACCGTATACAGCCATGCCTGGCTGTGTGAGCAACTCTTCCAGAAGACCGGCACCTTCCACTTGCCGGGAAGGATAATCCCTCTGCACATCAACTCCGCCAGGGACCAAATCCTTAAGTGGATGCCGGACTGCCACGCCAATGGGGTCAAGGCAGATTAGCCACTACCCATCTTAGAAGATGAATTGGATTGGTCTTCTGGCTTGGAGGAGAGGGCTACCAGGAGGGAGACGGATTTCACCAAGGGAACAACTCAGGAGGAGCAGCAGTACATACTCAGCAGGTTAGAGGAGGCCCGGAGGATCAAGGCTGCCCTGACCACAGGAGAAGATGGCAGTGGTGGCCCTCCGGAGGATGAGCACGTTGAGGAGGAGATTGCCGAGCTTGAGGTGCTGGTGGAGGCTGCCGGAGCAGAGGCTGCCGGGGCGGAGGCTGCCGGGGCAGAAGCTGTCGAGGCAGAAGCTGCCGCGGCGCCTGAAGAGGAGGGGCTCGAGGCGGGCCCTCGGGCTCCAGAGCAGAAGCGTCAGCTTCGCAGGAATGGGAGCCAAGAGCCGGTGGTCCCACTTCCGTCAAGGGCTGGGCCCAAGGTGAAGAAGACGGCCACCAGGAGCGTCAAGGATGACACCGTCCTCCGCCACTCGCCTCGTCTTACTCCAGCTCCGACACTGCCTCCTCGGCAGCAAGTGGTGAGGGGCGTCGACCCTACGCCACCATCGAGTCCAACACTGTCGGCGAGCAGGACTCCACCGTCGCTCAAGAGGGGCAAGGAATCACCACCTCCCGTAGCGTACGAGATAAACGCCATGTTTGACGATTCAGAGTGAGGAGAACTCTTGCTATTTTCATAACCTGAACTGCTTCCTGACTTGGTTCCCAACTGATTTCGGATTCTTTGCCTTGACAGGGAAGAGGAAGAACCACTGGTGCAGCGGACCAAGCGCCCCCGGCCGTCCGTGGAGCTGGGTTCAGCGTCCGGTGCTGACCCGGAAGGAGAAGCCATGGACGTTGCCGTATCCAGCCCCCGAGCTAGCCCGCCGCGCGAAGGCATGGGACAGACCCTGGTTGCCGAGGGAGAGGCTGAGATTTCCCTCTTGTTGCCCGCCAAAGAGGGCGGGGAAGCCCGCCAAGAAGGAACTCGGCAGGATCCTATGGTTGTACCAGCTTCTCCCGTGAGTGGCGCCCAAGGGGATGGGTCCCCGGCAAGGATCCTTTCCGCTGGATCCGCTCGGGCCGAGGCCACCCCCTTGAAGAAAACTGGCGCTGACCGCCATCTGGCAGCAAGCACTATCGAGGACTTCGAAGTTACTTCCAGCCAACCACCAACAGGTAAACGATCGGTGCCTGAGTCTTGATTTGTGAATTTTCTATTTCTTCTTGAATCCCGAACCGTGCTTGTGAACTTGATATTCCTGGCGTCTTCAACCCCCTTCTTTTTCAGCCCCTATTGTTGAAGAGAAGGAACTTTTGGAGGAGGTGGCGAACATAGGGAAGGACGCCGCCGCAGAGGCCCTCGAGGTTCCTTCTGGAGAAGGGCAAGTTGAGGCCTCCAAGGATATCCAGGGTGCCCCGAAGGAAAAGGAGGATATCCCCGGCAGCATATCAAGCCCCATCATGGTGGTGGAGGAGAAAGCACCTCTCCAAAGCGATGCTTCATATCGGAGAGCAATTCCCCTTGCCAGTAGTCGGGAGATGGTAGTGGCTCAACTCCCCCGGCAGCCCCCAGTCCATCCGGCCATGCCGAGGTCAACTTTGACGAGGAGATCAGATGTATCCTGGCTTCCTTGGCCCAAAAGACCAAAGAAGCCAAAGACACGCTCGATTGATCCAAGGACATGACCTTCCTGGAGACAATGGCTGCCGGTTTCAAAGAGGCACAAAAGAAGTACGGCCAAGGGTGGCATGCGGTCCAAGAGGAGCGCAAGGCACACGACACAGCTACCCGAGAGCTGAAGGACAGGGCGGGGGAGCTACGTGACTGGTACAACGCCCGATCTCGAGAGCTCAGGAATCTGAAGGAGAGGATAGATGTTGTCGCAGAGGATGCAAAGATCCGTGACGGCAAGCTGTCAGAGCGAGAGGCAGAGCTCAACGCCAAGGCCAAGGACCTTGCCGCGCGTGAACAGGCTTTGTCTGATGCCTTGCGTAGCAAGGATGATGAACTGGAAAGCCTCGTTTAGCAGCGGGTCAAGGATCTGGAGGACAGACACAAGAGAGCTATTGACCCGCAGGCCCAAGACGCAGCAGCAAAGCTCAAAGAGATCGCCGACAACCTTGCCGCGGCTTCGAGCGCTAAGGCGGAACTGGAGAGCCAAATGAGGAAGTCGGAGGAGGAGCTTGCCGGGAACAAGAAGGAGATGGAAGCTCTCCGGGGAGAAGTGCAGAAGGCGGCTACCACTCTGGAGGGGCTGCAGTCGCAGGTTGCGTCCAAAGATCAAGAGCTGCAGACCGCTGCCAGCACCATTAGCGATTTGAACACCAAACTCGCCGCCCTGGAGAAGAGTCTTGAGCAGGCCAAGGAACGGGAGAGGGTCTTGACAGAAGAGTTAAGCAAAGCTGGAACTCTCCGGGAAGATGCAGAGACCAGGCTTCAGGACCAGGTCGATCTGTACAACACTTGGGTGCAGAACATGGTCGCTATAGCCAAGCACATCTCCTCCCAGATCGTCAAGATGAACATGAAGGGCTGGTCTTTCACTGTCAATGATCACGAAGCCCCCAGTGTTTTGCTGATGCTCTTCTTTGAGGGCCTCGTTGATGGGTTGAAGACGTACGAGGACGACAGGGCTGTCTGCTTCGCCAACGAGTCCCGGCAATTCGCCCAGGACACTTTCTTCTCCATCCTCGTCAACTTCGCCCATCGCCACCCCAACGTGGACCTCTCCGATGCCTTGCGGAGGCTGCCTGCCGGGACAAACACCTCCGCTACTGCTCAAGTCGTCGGTCCTCTAGCTGATAAGGTTCTTCGCATTCCCCGGGTCCAAGGAGGTCGCCGGGATTAACTTTCCTTGCCCCATTCGCCGTGACCCTGTCAAGCAAAAAGACATATTTCGGCCATGTGTCAGGCCTTGCTACCTTTTATGATGTAATATTATTCTTAAGTAGTTGCATGCACTGATGCTATCCCTTTGGATTTTAAGGCCGCCCTTTGTCTTGCACGATTGTGATTCCTACGCATGCTGAGAGCTTGCCGGGGCGAACACTAGCTATGCCGCTGTGGGGGCGGGCCCCAAGCGTTTTGCAAGCGTAGGTGCCACCGACAAGTTTCCCCTCGACGTGCCCGATGCGGCTTGCCTGGACTGTTGAGCGGACTCGAAACAGACGAGGACGCAAGCGAACACGGAGGAGTCCCTTTGCATTTCGGATACCTAATGCAAGCGCCAGAGTTCCCAAAATCCAAAGGAATCGCAAAGTGTACGCAAAAGAGTTCCAAAACCACACAACGTTCCACAACTTATCTTTTCATGTTCTCGTAGCGGTCGTTGTCGCTCGGGGCGTGCGTCCTCCTACCTCCCAGCCATCTTGCGTGGATGGGGCAGTGTTCGCCCTTCTTGCAACAGGGTTGCAGCGCACTGCTCCGCGCAAAGAGTCTTGCCGGGGTAAGGTGGAGACGCATCTAGCCACGGCTCCCTTTTTCAAGGATGTCGCCCCGCGGGCGAAGACGGGGACCCGGTGGGTTGGCCGCGACCATGGCCCGATTGAGAGCTTCTCGCTCATGGAGGGCACACCGTCGTGTCCAGGCGTGGCCCACCAACAGCTCGGTCTCCCGTTCTCACACCAACTTCACCGCATTTCGGGCTCGAAGAGGGCGACGATAGCCTTATTAGCGGTGGCCGCGCTGCCTCCGGTGTCCGTCCCGTCCGCTACGCACTCACGGCATAGCAGCCATAGACGAAGGGACAGACGGAACAGAGGGCGGCGCTGCCTGTCACTTTCCTTCTTGCGCATCACGGGCGGCGCGGAGAGACGGCGGAAGCCGACGCGCCGGCCACTGCTTCTGGTTCGCACAAGCGACGTGCTCCCCTACCTGGCGCGCCAAAGATGTCGGCATGGAAGCACGATCACCTATGGGGCACGGGTGTCCCTTTGTGGTTCGGTGAGGGGACGATCACATTGCACAAAGAGCAGAAGCAGTGGGGGACGGCGCGGCGGTGGCAGCACTCTTTTTACCCAGGTTCGGGCCGCTTTGCAGCGTAAAACCCTACTCCTGCTTTGGTGGCTTTATCTGGAGGTGGAAGAAGACGCAGCTCGCTCTAGCCCGGCAAGGTTGCCTCGGGGAGAGCGGAGCGTATACAAGTGTTCTAGGGTCGAAGAAGCCGAACCCCTTTCTAGGTTGCCTTGGGCCGACTTTTATAGGTCAAGGGGCAACCACAGTGGCAAAACAGTCATTTGAGTGTGACTAGAGTGATAACAGTGTTATCATACCTAACTATGGCAGTTAGTACAAAGTGCATTAAATGCACTGCTAGGTGTCATGCTGGAGTTGTGGCCCGGCAGGCCTGTTGCGCCGCTTATTTGTCTCTCCTTGCTTAGCGTGACACGTCTTCTTGACGGGTGTCAATAAAGCTAATCTCCTCTCCTCTTGAGCGGCCACGTTGACAGCCGAGTCCACCTGGGTGCCCAGAAGCTTGACACCGCACTGATGAGTGACTTGGGTGAGGCGAGGTGGAGCGGCGGCGCTTCATTGGGGATCTGCCGGCAAGGAGCCTGGCGGGGTTTGATCTTGCTGGCCCCGGCAAGCCTGCCGGGGGGAATTGAGCTCGCTCTTGGGTGTGGTCTCGACCTTGCCAGGCCATCCTGCCCGGCAAGGGAGGCCTTCCCAAGAGGGTCTTCTGTTGACTTGCTTCTCTGACTGAGCCCCTGCCGTGCTTGGCAAGGGTAGTTGCCAGGAAGGCTTTTCCTGTCTGTGCACCGAAAGAGGGGGAAACAAATACCCCTGTTTGGTTACACCGACAGGTTGTGATTTAACACAGAAGATAAACTCTCTTCACCCTATTCTCCTTCAACTCAGAGCTGATCAGACTCCAGTTTATTTAACTTGTGGTAGATTCTTGTCGGCGATCTCCAAACCTTTGACAGACCTCTTCGCGAACCACAATTACTCTTGGTTGCTGAAGATCTTGCTCGGTGTAGACAATGACTCTTCAACACTCGAGCCGACACCTATCCGTCTAGAGACTGCGCAACTCTCAAGAGTAATAGGTACAAGAACTCTAACTCAGAACTAATGTGATGCTCAACCACTCTCTAAGTTTCGGCTCTTGATTTTTCTCTCGGTGGATCTTAAACTCAAATCACTCGGAGAGGGGTTGCTCAATCAATCTTCTCAGAAATCTTAAGTGGAGCAGCCAACGAACAATGTTGGAGCGGGGTGGCTATTTATAGCCGCAGCCTTCCCTGAAGGGAAATGACCAAATTAGACATGTGGAGCAGCCAATGGCCGAATGACCCGAGTCCAATGGTCGGAAATTGAGCGCAACGGTAACATTACTTGCGGAGCAAGAAATGCTAACTCCTCAGTCCGAAGGATATCTCCTGCAGCACGAAGAACAACGTCTGCTGCAGACAGGTAGTCTTTCGAAGCATAAAGAGATTTCTCTCAGTCTTGCATAGGTTTTGGGCTAAGCATCACAGCGGATCTAAGCTTCGAGAACCTACACCCCTCTTAATAGTACGGAGGTGCTATGACTCAAAAGAATGAAAGAAGAACAACAGAAAGAATACAACATCTTCTCTTTGTCTTCGACTTCCACTCGCAGCAGTCATTCTCTTCGGACAGACACTCCGAACCGATTGCTTCACGTCAGCAATAAACTCTCGAGGGGTCAACTTCTTCATATTAACTCTTCTCGCCTACATGTTTCAACATGTTTAGCTCATTCTTCTCTGCAACAAAGATGTTCTTCGGTGAAGTTCCTTGAACTAGACACCGGAGACAGCATTCTCTTCGGTTCTGCATGGACTATCTCTCTCTCTCTCTCTGTGCACTAGCAAACAAATCAGTCCATGCATGTTTCTGTCAACAATCTCCAAAACTCAGGAGGGTAAGCAATGCACCAGCAGAAGCCCTCCGTGGTCGATTCCCCCTCCAGTAGAGTACCGGAAAAGGCCTCCAGATGGGATCGTGGAAGAGCAGAGGCTTGCGGTGGCGGAAAAGTTTTCTTGTCTTCCCCTCTGGTGGTTATGGAATATTTGTGAATTTACAGTGGAAGAATTAGGTCAGGAGGTGCCACGAGGGGCCCACAAGCCTAGGGGGCACCCCCTCCCCCTTGCGGCGCGCCCCCTGAGCTTCACTACAAAAAAAACACTTCCGTGATGATACGTGTTTGTCACAGTAGTTCACGTTTTTTGTCATGCATGTACATCCATGACGATTTTATGACAGAATAAAGATAGTCATACCTGTGCTACCGTAGAAGTGTTCCATGACAATAGTAAAATTATCATCACGGAAGTGTCCACTTCCATGATGATAAATGGCGCGTCATGGAAGTGTTTTCGTCAAGGGCAACCGACATGTGGCATCCACCGTAACGGGTCGCCGTTAAGCTATCGGGTCCGGTTTTGGATCCGATATCCCGTTAAAAGGCGCGACCAATGGCGATTTTCCACGTGTTAAATTCTCATTGGCCTAGGGAACCACGTGTCGGCTCCGGGATAGGACATGTGTCAACCGTCCAATGGACAAGAGCCGCCAATGATAAGTCGACACGTGGCACGGCCCAACAGTGGCCCATTTAGGTTAAAAAGGCCGGGCTGTTTGACTTGGTCAAAAGCTAGTGGGCCGGCTCATGAAAAGCCTGCTCGCATATAGCCCATTTTACGGCCCGGTAACTCACGGCCCGTTATGGCCTTTCCGGATTCGGCCCAACAGCGTCATGTGGGCCGTCCAGCATAGTACCAGCCCGTTTCACTTTCGGCCCATGTATGGACCATCACGCCTTTGGGCCCATATGAGCCTTTCATATCTTTGAGCCCTTTAATGGCCCGTGGTGATTCTGGCCCATAATAAACAGTAAATTATTTATACCCATTAACGGCCCATGATTCATATGGGCCGTTTCCAACCCGTGTTAGCTTTCGGCCTACTGAGGACCCATAAATTCTTGGGCTCATTTCCGGCCCTCGATTACTTCCGGTCCGTTAATGGCCTATTCTCCTGATGGGCTAAATTCAGCCCGTGGTTAGAGTCGGCCCGTTTGTGGCCTGTTAACCCATTGCGCCGTTTCCAACCCGTCGTGTATTCGGGCCCATTAACGGACTGTTATGCTTGTGACAGAATTAAGCCTTTGCTCACTTCCGGCCTGTTAACGGCCGATTACCGTGTTGGCCCGATACCTATTACGCCCGTTTACGGCCCATGTCGTGGTCCGGTTTTGGGACACGAATTGTTGCGGCCCATTTATCCGACAGCCCGTTGGAGGCCCATGTATCCGACAGCATTGGTGGCCTATTTATCCGACGGCCCGTAGCAGGCCCATTGATCCTATGGCCCGTTGCAGGCCCATTGATCCTACGGCCCGTAGTAGGCTGAAGGTTACCACGGTCCGTATATGGCCCATGGTTGTTGCGGCCACTAGCAAACCAAAGAAAAAGAAGACTAAGGAAATAAATAAGCCAGAAACTAACGCTAGGCTATTAAGGCGATTGCACAGATTACATCCATTGGGCATCAAAGTTCGCCACCAGTGCAAATATAGGGAACACCCTACACTATACAAAAATGGCTTGCTGTTTTCTTCAGCCAGTCGCTGCCCGTTAAGAACAAATGTTGTATCACAACAAAACAAATTACAGCATATAACAAAAGGAAGGTTGGCATAAAAGTTAACAGTCCGGCAGATAAATGCACCATTAGAAGTTCAGAAGTTCAGAAGCTCAGTTCATTTCACCTGACTGTTACGTTTTCATGCTGTACTGTCCGATGGAGCACCATAACCTTCGCCTTCATTTCTCCTAGGCTCCTGAACAACATAGCAAATGTCTGATAGTCTGGTTTCAAAACCATGCATATCTTGACGACATCGAACAATGGCTGTCCTTGTTTCACAAAGGGTCTCTGTTAGGGATTGGACTTGTGTCTGGAGCGCAGATATAACATTGTTTTGAGCTTGCATATCTTGATCATGAGGCAATTTGGACGAGATTGCCTTAACAACCAACCCAGTATTACGCAGGAAGGTGCTTTTGGCACTGTTAGTGGACAGGTACTGACCCACTGCAGCAAGAGGTGACATTGCGGTTATGGTTGCCTCGTCACTTTCAGAAGGTGGCGGTTCCACCATTTGTTCCATAGCTTGCTGAAAAGTTGAGTTTGTACATTAGTAGTACCAGAACAGAAGTTATTAAGGAGGCAGCAAAACCAAACGGAATAGCCTTGGTCTATATACACAACTTATTTTGGTGAACCCGTGTAAAATATTAGTTGTATTTTATACAAAGTGCAAAATAAAACCAGGCTCCAAACATATGACCATGTACCATGGCTAATGTATTGTCTATTTCTTCACATTGTATTAACAGCTAAGGATAAAGAGATAAACTTTATAATATAGAAAGCATAGTATGACATCATTCATATCACAAAACAACTGAGAACAGACAAACAGGCAATTGGAACATTGTGTGGGCAAGTCCAGCACGGAACTAGATTACAAATCAAGATCAAAGGAACATCAGTCCTCTCTTTTAAACCTTGTAAGGTGCAATGATATGCTAAAGACAACTGTGTATAAAATTGAAAAGAGTAATAGACATTGGCTGCAAACCATGCAGTTCAATGCACAAGTCAGAGTAACCAATAGTTAAAAGGCGTGAGGATTCAGGACTTACAACAGTGGCTTTGACTGGTGTAGTCATGCCCTTCGTCTTGCTGGTGTGACAGTCCTTGAAGATTTCCACAACATTTGGTTCAGGTACTTTTTGGTCCTTGCGTGCTTTCCTCTGCATTTGGAACAAGTCAATATAAATCTGATAATATGGCACAGCGAAAAGTGTGAAACAGCAGCTACTTACAAGAGCCTCGCAGTGTGCAATATAGCTACGAGATCCTGTCATTTGTTGGAATTTCACTTTCATACGGTTGGCCTTGTTCTTTGAACTGTTCACCTAGAAGAAGATAGATTTGTGAGGCACATGCATAAATAGGAGTTCAACATGTGATCTGATCACATATATATATAACGTACTTGATACTTTGGATCAGACCAGTGTTTAACAAGGCCTCTCCAGTCTTCATCCGTTATATTTTCCACTGGAGATGTTTGGGCAAGTTCACTGTTAGCCTTGCCTTCAAAGTGAGTTTTCCTCAAGTTATACCGATACTGTCGCAGAGCAGACTTGAAAACATGGGTGCATGCTTGTCTGGTTGCATCATCTTGGCTATCCAACTTGAACCTCATCTGTTGAAAATTATGGGAGTCTCATTACAAGCAACCTAGAAAGTATGGGACAGAGCAAGACGATATTACTAATTTCCATACATAACCATACTTACAGATAAATGGTCGAGGAAGGTGTTAAACTCGTTTTCATCTTTGTCATTCCTATAATGAATCCATGTTGGGAGGATACGTGCATGACACCTAACGGCAACGGCTGCCTCTGATACTAACTTGGCTGACTCTATAGCTTCACGTGGCCTTTTTAAACCTGCCTCAAAATGGATCTCCATTCTTCCTCCTCTAGATTTAGTTAACCTGTCAAGCATTATCCCTGATGTTTGTTTCCTCTTGCGCCTAGGTGCTAGTTCAACAATGAACATGG